>CP136058.1:584919217-587319217 GCA_032464435.1 Aegilops umbellulata | reverse complement strand
TTTGGGACTCGCTTCCATAGTTCATTTCCCAGAGAATCTTACAATGTCATCTCGACAATTTGTATCGCACCTTTCTCTTCTCAGGCATCCTGACTTTGAGGTATCCTGACACCAATCAGATCTGAATCTCGGTCATATATGATTGTTGGAACATATTTTCCAAGAGTCATAACATTGGTCCTTATATGACCCGGTAAGGTGATGTCATGCCTAGCACACCTGGCCGGTGGATCTGTTCTTATAGTTTCCTTTTTAACAAGGTTGACCATTCCTCCATGAGGAAATCGTAAGACTTGTTCTATAAGTTATTCCTGATGAATCCTTTGAGTATCCAAAGTCTGACCTTTGTTTGAAGACCATGTCAATGCTATCTCGAAGCATGTCTGTGGTACTCTGATTTTTTAATAAAAACATTTGGAAGCACAATGCTAAAATTTCCTTATCAATTGTCCAAACACCGTTGTATGGGTAATGTCAGAAATTTCTCCCCCCTTACCTAAAGGGCTCTCTACGTTATACCCTATCATGAATATCATGCTCTGCTTGTCCTTGGAAAGGATATACCCCTGAAATGTGTGTTTAAACACATTTTCCCTTCCATTGTTCTGTTTAATATGATAATCATATTTTCCTTTCATTATTTGGTTTAACCTTTTTTTGTGATCTATATGATATAAGCAGTAATATTTCCCTGCTTATGAAAACACCTCGGTTGTACAATTCTATCGGCAAGACCCTGTTACTATTATTGATGACATTCCGGTGACCACCGATGGATGAGAACTTTGCCTATTTGGCCCGCCTCATTCAGCGAGCAGGAAAAAGGTTCTCTTCGTCCCTCTCCCTTGGTACCGATGTTGTTGTCGACATAACTAACAGGCTACCCCCTGACATGCCTTGCTTACATGATCGTGCAAGACATCACCGTCCTTCCTACTTTTAACACATATGGTGGGCCCATAACCCACAGTTCCATAGGATCGAAACCTGACTCTCCTGTACAACCCTGTTTCTAAAGTTATTCCTCACACTTGGCCTCATATGTAATTCACGAGCCACCTTCCGTGTGATCATCAATTCTGGTATTAAACACGTTACCTATACCCGTTGCCTTGTTTCAGGCAACGACGATTGTCTATCCGCTTCAAACTTCTTATGGTACCTTCTTACTTTGCTCTCGATGTGTTTCATTTGTTCAACTCGAGAGATACTCTTATGATCATTCTTGGGATACCCCCCAGATGATTATACCTTATAACATTCAATTGTTGTAAAGCTGCCCCTTACCTATTCGTAAGTATGACGGAGTTCCCGAAGAAAGGATGACAACTTCATGATGACCTGAAATAGAGAAATGAAAACATCAATGTAATGGATCAACCTCTACGAGAAGAACAACCAAGACCAAGAACACTCCCTAGAATTTCGTAACCCGAACCTTCCCCCTTTACTTCCCTCTTAAATCTCGGGACGAGATTTCTTGTAGTGCAGGAGAATTGTGACGCCCGAATAATCAAGCTACAATAAACCTCTGCTAAGGGTGCCACGTCACCTCGGTTACTGTTGATAAACTCGAGCTAGTTCAAAAAAATGATTCAAATTAAAATTTAATATATAGGCAAACAGTAAAATTTTCAAATATCAAAACTAAAATGTTCGGGTGGTGTCAAATAAATCGTAAGTAATTATGGTGGAGAAACCAAACTTTGATAAAATGTTTAAAGGCTCTAAAACAATTAAAACAATGGTGAAAACAATTAAACAAATGCCTATTGAATTTATAAAATGCTAAAACTATTTTATTATGGGTTAAGAATTAATCTCACCGTAGTTTGTTGATAAATACAAATTTAGGCACTAGTGGTAATTTTTATAAAACTAAAAATAAAAGAAACTACAAATAAATAAGAAAAAATATATAAAAACAGAAAACAAAACTAACAAAGAACAAAAAAGAAATAGAAGAAACACACAACCCTGCCGCTGGACCATGGCCCAGCAGGCCATCGGGCCGCCAGGCCGGCCCAGCCGCACCCCACACCGTCCCCCATATCCACCCCACTGGGGGAAAACCCTAACCACCCACCCCACTCTCCCCACGACTCCTCCCCTTTTCTTGATCTGGATCGGGGCGCTTGGGCCCCGAACCCGCGCCCGTCGCCGTACGCCGGAGGCCACCTCACCGGAGCCTCTCCACCTCAACCACGCCGTCCTCGTCCTCATCCCCAAACGGCCTCCACGAGCCCGCATCGCCGACACGCCGAACCGCCGCCTCGACCTCTCCCATCCTCGACCACCCCTCACCGGCCGCTGCTTCCTCATCCTCGTCGTCAACGTCGCCACCGCTGCCTCGAGCTCACTCTCACACACCTGCAGGACCCAGTGAGCAACTGCCCCTCCCTTTCTCCTCTGTGCCTCTAGCCGCGTCTCTCCCCCATCGCCTCTCCCCGTCCGGTCTCGTGGCCGACCGCGGTCACCTCGCGCTGGCCGCGCCCAGCGTGCCCGCCCGGCCCCGTGACCTGCGCGGCCCTCCGCTGCCGGGCTGAGCTCCGACCGCCCCTGAGCCCCACTGCAGCTGCTCGCCGGCGAACATCGTTGACCGGCCCCCGCTTCTGCTCGCCCCTTCGTCGCCGCGCCTGCGTCGGCCTCCACCCCTCCATGCCTGCAGCTGGGTGCCCACGCCCTCCATTCTGCTGCCTGCTGCCGCCTACCTTGCCGCCCCCCCTTCCACACCCTCTTGCCGCCAGGCCTGCACCCGCCGTGCCTACCGCCCCCCGCCGTCGCCAAACGCTCCGACGCCCGGCATCAGACGCCCACGCCAACACCCTCGGGGCTCCATCGCCCGTTTGGGCTCTGCCCTGCACCCGGCGCCCGCTAAGCCTCTATGGCTATGACGAGTGGGCCACGCCCCAGGACGTTTTCATAAAAATAAAGAAAAGAATATTAATTAAAAATATTAATTAATTAATTAACTTAATTAATCCTGTTGATTAATCTAATTAACCCTGTTAATTAGGCACTAACCTAACCCCTACCTAATATCCCACTGACTAGTTGGCCCCTTTTGATAAACTAACTAATTAAAACTGTTGTTAATAAAATATCCTATGACACCTGGGTCCCACCCTCTGTTTGACTGGTCAACGTTGACCTTTCACTTGCTGACTGTGCATGCTGACTCAGCCTCTGGACCCCACCTGTCATACTCAGTAGCTAGTTTCTGCTAGGTATAAAAGAATATTCCACTGTTTAAATTCAAATTAATTTAAATTTAGAAAATGAATTAAAACTTTAAAAATTAATGTAAAATAAACTGTAACTCGGATCAAAATACTTTGTACATGAAAGTTGCTTAGAACGACGAGACAAATCCGGATACGGAGCCCGTTCGTCCGCCACACATCCCTAACCTATCGAACTCGCAACTTTCCCCATCCGGTTCATCTATCCGAAAACGCAAAACACCGGGGATACTTCCCCGGATGTTTCCCCCCTTCACTGGTATCACCTCATACCACGTTAGAACACGTCTAGCTCTGCCTGTTGTCCTATTATGCACTTGCTTGCTATGTATTTACTATTTCTCCCCCTCTTCTCTCCGGTAGACCCCGTGACGATGTTGATGCCCCTGTGGTCGACTACATCACCGACAACCCCTCCTTCTTGTCTGAGCAACCAGGCAAGCCCCCCCCCCCTTGATCACCAGAAATCGCCTATTCTTCTCTATACTGCTTGCATTAGAGTAGTGTAGCATGTAACTACTTTCGGTTAGTCCTATTCTGTTGCATAGCCTGTCATTGTTGCTACAGTATTTAACCTTACCTGCTATCCTACTGCTGAGTATTGGATGCTAGTGTTCCATCAGTGGCCCTACACTCTTGTCCGTATGCCATGCTATACTACTGGGCCGTGATCACTCGGGAGGTGATCATGGGCATATGATATACTCTTTATATTGTTACATTACTTATGATACTGTTCGGAGATGGGGGCTGAAGGGGCAGGTGGCACCATCCCGGTAGAGGTGGGCCTGGGTTCCCGATGGCCCCCGACTGTTACTTTGTGGCGGAGCGACAGGGCAGGTTGAGACCACCTAGGAGAGAGGTGGGTCTGGCCCTAGTCGGCGTTCGCAGATACTTAACACGCCTCACGAGACCTTGGTATTTTATCTGAATCTGGCCACTGGCCTATATGCACTAACCAACTACGCGGGAAAGTTATGGGCACTCGACGTCGTGGTATCAGCCGAAGCCATCGTGACGTCAGCGACTGAGCGGCGCGTGCCGGGTTGGACCGCGTAACGCAACTTCCTTTGAAATGGAGGTTGCTAGGTCTGCTCTCCGGCCGCGTACGCTACGTTCAGGTGTGCAATGGGCGATGGGCCCAGACTCCTGCGCGCATAGGATTTAGACCGGCGTGCTGACCTATCTGTTGTGCCTAGGTAGGGCTGCGACGTGTTGATCTTCCGAGGCCGGGCATTGATAACCCACAAGTATAGGGGATCGCAACAGTTTTCGAGGGTAGAGTATTCAACCCAAATTAATTGATTCGACACAAGGGGAGCCAAAGAATATTCTCAAGTATTAGTAGCTGAGTTGTTAATTCAACCACACCTGGAAACTTAATATGTGCAGCAAAGTGTTTAGTAGCAAAGTAATATGATAGTGGTGGTAACGGTAACAAAAGAGTAATGCGAGCTGTAGTAAATATTTTTGGTATTTTGTAGTGATTGTAACAGTAGCAACGGGAAAGTAAATAAGCGTAAAACAATATATGGAAAGCTCGTAGGCACCGGATCAGTGATGGATAATTATGCCGGATGCGGTTCATCACGTAACAGTCATAACATAGGGTGACACAGAACTAGCTCCAATTCATCAATGTAATGTAGGCATGTATTCCGAATATAGTCATACGTGCTTATGGAAAGAACTTGCATGACATCTTTTGTCCTACCCTCCCGTGACAGCGGGGTCCTATTGGAAACTAAGGGATATTAAGGCCTCCTTTTAATAGAGAACCGGAACAAAGCATTAGCACATAGTGAATACATGAACTCCTCAAACTATGGTCATCACCGAGAGTGGTCCCGATTTTTGTCACTTCGGGGTTGCCGGATCATAACACATAGTAGGTGACTATAGACTTGCTAGATAGGATCAAGAACTCACATATATAACATAATAGGTTCAGATCTGAAATCATGGCACTCGGGCCCTAGTGACAAGCATTAAGCATAGCAAAGTCATAGAAACATCAATCTCAGAACATAATGGATACTAGGGATCAAACCCTGACAAAACTAACTCGATTACATGATCAATCTCATCCAACCCATCACCGTCCAGCAAGCCTACAATGGAATTACTCACGCACGGCGGTGAGCGTCATGAAATTGGTGATGGAGGATGGTTGATGATGACGACGGCGACGAATCCCACTCTCCGGAGCCCCGAATGGACTCCAGACCAGCCCTCTCGAGAGGTTTTAGGGCTTGGCGGCGGCTCTGTACCGTAAAACGCGATGAATTCTTCTCTCCTATTTTTTTCTCCCCGAAAGCCAATATATAGAGTTGGAGTTGGCGTCGGAAGGTTTCCAGGGGGCCCACGAGGTAGGGGGCGCGCCCCCACCCTTGTGGACAGCGTGTGGGCCCCCTGGTCTTCATCTTTGGCGAGGATTTTTTATTATTTTTTATAAGACATCCCGTGGAGTTTCAGGTCATTCCGAGAAATTTTGTTTTCTGCACATAAAACAACATCATGGCAATTCTGCTGAAAACAGCGTCAGTCCGGGTTAGTTCCATTCAAATCATACAAGTTAGAGTCCAAAACAAGGACAAAAGTGTTTGGAAAAGTAGATACGACGGAGATGTGTCAACTCCCCCAAGCTTAAACCCTTGCTTGTCCTCAAGCAATTCAGTTGACAAACTGAAAGAGAAAAAGAAAAACTTTTACGAACTCTGTTTGCTCTTGTTGTTGTAAATATGTCAAGCCAGCATTCAAGTTTTCAGCAAAGATTATAACTAACCACATTTGCAATAATTCTCAGGTCTCACTATTACTCACATCAATAGCATAATCAACTAGCGAGCCATAATAATAAATCTCGGATGACAACACTTTCTCAAAACAATCATAATATGATATAACAAGATGGTATCTTGCTAGCCCTTTCTGAGACCGCAAAACATAAATGTAGAGCACCTTTAAAGATCAAGGACTGGCTAGACATTGTAATTCATGGTAAAAGAGATCCAATCATAGTCATACCCAATATAAATTAATAGTGATGAATGCAAATGACAGCTGTGCTCTCCAGCTAGTGCTCTTTAATAAGAGGGTGATGACTCAACATAAAAGTAAATAGATAGGCCCTTCGCAGAGGGAAGCAAGGATTTGTAGAGGTGCCAGAGCTCGGTTTTGAAATAGAGATAATTAATATTTTGATCGGTATACTTTCACTATCAACATAGCAACTAAGAGATGGCGATATCTTCCATGTCACACACATTATAGGCGGTTCCCAAACAGAATGGTAAAGTTTATACTCCCCCTCCACCAACAAGCATCAATCCATGGCTTGCTCGAAACAACGAGTGCCTCCAACATACATCAGGTCCCAGGGGGAGTTTTGTTTGCAATTAAATTTTGATTTAGTTTGCATAAAGCATTGGATTGGGCATCCCAGTGACTAGCCATTTTCTCGTGAGTGAGGAGCGGAGTCCACTCCTCTTGAGAATAACCCGCCTAACATGGAAGATAAGGGTAGCCTTAGTTGATACATGAGCTATTCGAGCATACAAAACATATTGCTTATTTGAAGGTTTAGAGTTTGGCACATACAAATTTACTTGGAACGGCAGGTAGATACCGCATATAGGAAGGTATGGTGGACTCATCTGGAATAACTTTGGGGTTTAAGGGATTGGATGCACAAGCAATATTCCCGCTTAGTATAGGTGAAGGCTAGCAAAAGACTGGGAAGCGACCAACTAGAGAGCAACAACATCCATGTACATGCATTAAAATTAATAAACATTGGATGCAAGCATGAGTAGGATATAATCCACCATGAATATAAATATCGTGAAGGCTATGTTGATTTTGTTTCAACTACATGCGTGAACATGTGCCAAGTCAAGTCACTTAAATCATTCAAAGGAGGATACCACCCCATCATACCACATCATAATCATCTCAATAGCATGTTGGCACGCAAGGTAAACCATTATAACTCATAGCTAATCAAGCATGGCACAAGCAACTATGATCTCTAATTGTCATTGCAAACATGTTTATTCATAATAAGCTGAATCAAGAACGATGCACTCATCATATTAAAAAAACAAAAGAGGTCGCGAGTTCATACCAGCTTTTCTCATCTCAGTCAGTCCATCATATATCATCATAATTGCCTTTCACTTGCATGACCGAACGATGTGAGTAATAATAAGAGTACACGTGCATTGGACTAAGCTGGAATCTGCGAGCATTCAATAAACAGGAGAAGACAAAGCAATATGGGCTCTGGGTTACAATAATGCATATAAGTGCCACTTCAACAATTTAATCATGGTCTTCTCCTACTGACCCCTAAAGAAAAGAAAAAGAAATAAAAACTATTTACACGGGAAAGCTCCCAACAAGCAGAAGAAGAACGGGAAATATTTTTGGGTTTTCTTTTTAATTACTACTACAGCCAGGAAAGTAAACTACTACTAAGTTTCTTTTTTGTTTTTTCTTAAGGTTTAACAAACACACAAGAAGAAAGCAGGAAAAAGAAAATAAACTAGCATGGATATTACAGTGAAAGAGTATGAGCACCGACATCTAGCAATGAGTGTGTGTGAACATAAATGTAATACGGTGAGAAATACATACTCCCCCAAGCTTAGGCTTTTGGCCTAAGTTGGTTTATTGCCAGGGATAGCCTGGCGGATACCCGTAGGTGTAGCTGGGGGCGTACTGCGATGAAGAATAGCTGGATCATACTGTGATGCAGCATGGAGTCGGGCTGCTTCCGCTATCCTCTCGTACTCATCTGCCTCCTCTCTAGTAATAGTATATCTTCGTTTCGTCTGAGAATCAAAGAAGGCAGGAGCAGGGAGAGTAATACAGACAACGTGCTGTTTGTTAAAAATTAAACGATATAAGAGAGGTGATTCAGGCCTCTCGACAAACTGGTGCGAAGCCATAGAGTTATAATCTAAATATGCAGGAGGCAACTCCGTATTACCCTCACGAATGTCTATCTCAAGAAAATTAGCTAAGAGGGTTGCATAAATTCCTCCAAAGAAATCTCCATTATATCTATTATGATGCAACCTACGAGCTACAATGGCTCCCATATGATAAGATTGGTCTCCTAACACAGCACTCCTGAGAATGCTAAGGTCAGGGACACACATGTGACATGTTTCATCCTTAGCATTTATGCATCTACCGATGAAGAGAGCAAAATAATGTATAGAAGGAAAGTGAATGCTCCCTATGGTAGCTTGCGTTATATATCTAGATTCCCCTACAGTTATAATAGCAAGAAAGTTTCTAAATTCAGATTTAGGGGGATCCCTAACACTGCCCCGTGATGGAAGTTTGCAAGCAAAAGTGAAATCCTCTAAGTCCATGGTATAAGATTTGTCATAAAGATCAAACATGACTGAAAGAGAATTACGCGAAGATGAATACTCAAACCTTCTCACAAATGAGCATGTGAGATCCTGATATTGGGGGCATTTGTCAGCCTCAAAATCCTCAAGACCGGCATTGCGCAAATATGCTTTGAATTCTTCTTTAATTCCCTCACGATCCATAAAATTTTCCGACGGCCATTCGCAAGGCCGCACTGGAGCGTCTCTTGGTGGCTCCTCGTCAGCATCACGCATAGCAATCATGGGTCCTTGCTTCTTAGAAGAACCACCTTGGAACATCTTCCTAAGCATATTGTTTTTCTCTGAAAAATTCTGAATTTTTTTAGTAATTTCAAACAAAAGTGGACCAACTTCAATAAAACTGATAGCAACTACTCCTACAAGTGCCTAGAGCCTATATCAAGCATTAGAACTACTTGGAACCATATAAATTTGACATGCAAGCTCAAGAACATGGTCACCTATGCAGCACAAATTTGCAATGAATAAAGCACTAGAACAAAAACTAATTGGACCAATGGAGGAGTCACATACCAAGGAACAATCTCCCCAAGCAGTTTTGCGAGAGGTGCTTTGAGCAAGGAGATCGAAAATCACAACAGAGAGGGCTGGAACTCGTGCTTGAATTGGTTTTTCGTGTTTGTGTGAGGCAGAGGAAGAAGATGGGTGCTGGGATAAGTGGGGGAGGGCCACCGTGGGCCCACGAGGCAGGGGGCACGCCCTCCACCCTCGTGACCAGGTGGCAGCTCCCCCCGCGGTGATTTTTGCACCGTAAATCCTCAAATATTCCCGAAAAAATCATATTAAATTGGCATGTCATTCTGAGGACTTTTATTTTCGGGATATTTTTATATTGCATGGATAAACCAGGAAACAGACAGAAAAATACTATTTTTACTTTATTTCTACTAAATAACAGAGAGTATAAGGAGGGTACAGAAGGTTGTGCCTCTAGTTTCATCCATCTCATGCTCATCAAAAGGAATCAACTAATAAGGTTGATCAAGTCTTGTTAACGAACTCATTCCGATAATCATGAAACCGGAGAAATTTCGAATGACACTATGATACCTCAACGGGGATATGCACATCCCCAATAATAAGTATACCATATTTCTTTTTGACAGTAGGAAGAGGAAATTCAAAACCTCCAAATATAATCGATGGAATTTTTTCAATAGAGTTGATACTATGGACTTGAGGTTGTTTCCTCGGAAAGTGTATCGTATGTACATTACCATTAACATGAAAAGTGACATTGCCTTTGTTGCAATCAATAACAGCCCCTGCAGTATACAGAAAAGGTCTTCCAAGAATAATAGACATACTATCGTCCTCGGGAATATCAGGAATAACAAAGTCCATTAAAATAGTAACGTTTGCAACTACAACCACTACATAAAAAGATACATCTGTGACATTTTGGGCCGAACGATTTTTTTCCTGTCATACATATGACACTTCTATGACGATAATTGTGACAAAACCCGGTATCATCATAGATGTGGTGGGCTCCTACTTCTATGACAAAAAATCATGATAGAAAATGGGCATTTCGTCCTGGGCGGGCCGGAGACGCAGCTGCATGACATTCTTTGGGACGTCCATGACGGAAAAAACCGTGGTAGAAGCGAGGGGGAGGAAAATTTCGGGGAGTTCCCGGTTACGGTGGGAGGTCGGGGGCCGAGTGATGCGCGTTTCTCTCGTACACATACGCGCGTGTGTGCGAGGCGTTGGCTCTAACTGAACCCGAGCGAGGCGTTAGGCTCTAGCTGAACCCGAGCGATTGCATTGCAGGCTACGCGTTACTAAACCTGAGCGAACGATCGATGGCTGTTAGCTGAATTCGATCGAGCGATTCCTTGGCTACTGCTGCTAACTGAAGCCAATCGATGGGATGAACAGTGAGCGGTGGCGTTGCCTCTGGATGAATAGGACCCCGTGGTGTGGTGGAGGGCTGGATGAACAGTAGACGGTGGAGGGGTGCCCGTGAAGGGGTGGATGAACAGGACCCCGTGGTGTGGAGGGCAGGATGAACACTAGACAGTGGAGGGGTGCCCGTGGAGGGGTGGTTGAACAGGACCCCGTGGTGTGGAGGGCAGGATGAACAGTAGACGGTGGAGGGGTGGTTGAACAGTAGCCGGTGGAGTAGCGCGCGGTGGAGGCTGGATGAACAGGAGCCTGTGGAGGCTGGAGGAGGTCGACGGTGGATGAACAGTAGCTCGTGGAGGCTGGAGGGGGTCGACGGTGGAGATGAACAATATCACGTGGAGTCCCGTTTTGCGGTATGCCACACCCCTCCTAATGAACAGGACCCCCGTTTCGACCGTAGCGCTCTAACACAAGTCCGTTTCCTCCGTTTTGCGGTACGCCACACCCCTCCCGATCAACAGGACCCCCGTTTCGACCGTAGGAGGTCCGTTTCCTCCGTTTTGTGGTACGCCACACCCCTCCCGATCAACATGACCCCCGTTTCGACCGTAGGAGGTCCGTTTCCTCCGTTTTGCGGTACGCCACACCCCTCCCGATCAATAGGACCTCCGTTTCGACCGTAGGAGGTCTGTTTCCTCCGTTGTGCGGTACGCCAGGCCTCGTTTTCATCGCCTCTTCCATCCAAGCCCTCCCGATGAACACGACCACGCATTCCGTTCCGACCCATGAACACGACGACGACGTTGTTTCTCCGTTCCGACCCAGCCATGTACATGAGCCCTCGCCGTACGTATGCGCGAGTAGGCGTTCGAGACCCCGCCCGTATGTACACATACGTGGCCATATTTTCTTTCTTGCTCCCTGGCCGCCTCTACTACGACACGTGCGCGCCTCTACATCCACCAGTATATATGTACGTACACATTCGCGACCAGAATGACAACGCTACGTACGCTTCGACCAGGTGGGTCACGACTGTCAGGCACTTCCTTGCCTGTGAAGATGTAGCTGGTGGGTCCCAGCAATCAGGGGGGCGAAATACGGTGGCCCGTCCGGTGGGTCCCCGCTGTCAGGTGGAGGAATAATTATTTTGCACGTAATAAGGAGGCACTTCCTTGCTGCGGCCGTGGACCCAGCTGTCAGCCTCTCCATGTACAGTCCACGTCCGATGGAAGTCGTTCCTTCACCACGTTGACCACACCGCGCCGAGAGCACCAGGGCGGTGGACGATGGCGAGGCCTAGGAAGTGGACGACGGGGAGCCGGGGAAGACGCGGCAGTGGAAGCCCGCGCGCACGGAGAGGAGTACGAGGGTTCACTGGTTCGGCTGCGGTGTGAAACTGCCGTCGCCGCAGGGCCTGGCCAGCGGTGGGAATAGTAGGGGGCGGTGAGGCCTCCGCGGCAGCACAGCCGGCCACGGGAGGCAGGAGCATGCGGCACGACCGACGCTGCTTTGGGCGGCTAGAGCAAGAAGACCAAAGGTTGAAGAAGCACTACGGCCGTTGGATGGACATCGTACGGTCAATGGAGCTAGAATCGTGCATATTGACTAAGTTGACAAAGCCTTCCGTCCCCGTCAACTTAGTAGGCCCACAAGTCAGCCTCCCACCAAGGTGGGTCCTAGCTAGCAGGGGGGTATTCATTTTTTTTTGTGTAATAAGGAGGCACTTCCAGTGGGTCCGAGCTGACAGCAGGGGGAACGTTTTTTTGCGAAATACGGTGGCCCGTCGGGTGGGTCCCAACAGTCAGGGGCAAACATTTTTTTCGCGATATACTGGTGGGCGTACGGTGGGTCCCTGCTGTCAGGTGGAGGAATAATTCTTTTCCGCATAATAAGGAGGCACTTCCTTGCGGCTGCCGTGGACCCAACTGTCAGCCTCTCCACGTACAGTATTCTTCCGATGGAATTCGGTCGTTGACCACATTGACCACGCCGCGCCGACAGCACCACGGCGGTGGACGACGGCGAGGCCTAGGAAGGGGACGACGCGGAGCCAGGGAAGACGCGGCAGTGGATGCCCACACGGAGAGGAGTACGCGGGTTCACTGGTTCGGCTGCGCTGCCATCGCCGCAAAATAACAGGGGGTGTGGGTGAGTGGAGTGGAGGGATGACCTAGCCAGCGGTGGGAGTAGTATGGGGGCGGTGAGGCCTCCGCGGCAACACAGCCGGCCACGGGAGGTAGGAGCAGGCGGCACGACCGGCGCTGCTTTGGGCGGCTGGAGCAAGAAGACCAGAGGTTGAAGAAGCACTACGGACGTTGGATGGACATCGTACGGTCAGTCGAGCTAGAATCGTGCATATTGACTAAGTTGACAAAGCCCTTCGTCCCCGTCAACTTAGTAGGCCCACTATACTGGGTCCCAGCTAGCAGGGGGAGTATTCATTTTTTTGTGCGTAATAAGGAGGCACTTCCTTGCGTGCGAAGATATAGCTGGTGGGTCCGAGCTGTCAGCGGCAGTAACGTTTTTTTCGCGAAATAAAGAGGCCGTTTCGGTGGGTCCTAGATGTCAGGTGGAGGATATCATTATTTTGCGCGTAATAAGGAGGCATTTCCTTGCGTGCGGCCGTGGACCCAGATGTCAGCCTCTCCACGTACAGTCCACTTCAGATGCATGTCGGTCGTTGACCACGCTGACCACGCCACGCCGAGAGCACCAGGGCGGTGGACGACGGCGAGGCCTAGGAAGGGAACAACACGGTGGCAGGGAAGACTCGGCCGTTGTTTTTGTTTCCCACGCGGAGGGGAGTACGACTGTACGAGGGTTTACTGGTTCGTCTGCCGTCGCTGGAGAATAACAACAGGTGTGGGTGAGTAGAGGGATGGCTAGGCCAGCGAATGGAGTATGGTGGGGCGGTGAGGCCTGCGCGGCAGCAGAGCCGACCGTGGGGAGGAGGGAGCAGGCAGTCCCGCCGGCGCCTATTTGAGCGGCTGGAGCAGGAAGAGCAGAGATTGAAGAAGCACGACAGCCGTTGGATGGCCATCCAACAGTCACTGCTTGTGCGTCAACCTTTTTTTAGGAAAGCCTCAAATCTATGGAAAACAGCATACGACCCATCTGCCATTATTTTTAATAATTTACAGCCCATTTGCTAATTATTAAGGTTTTTTTGAGCCCATATTCTTTTTGTTAGCATTACATCCCATATTTTGGCCATGGTTAAAAAATTATACGAAATTTTGCATATTTCGGTGCTGTCCGAACTGTTTTTAATCCCGAAATTTTGACTCACATTCAAACAGATTTTAAAAATAAATGTGTATCAATATAAAATCCAACAAATTCTCCATGCATAAAAATTAATGTAATTTCAAATCTCGAAATGAAAAAAAGATATTTGAAACTAATTGCCGGTTTGATGTGTTTTAAAAATGTACAACCCATTTCTCATTACTGATGAGCCATTTTCTCGGCCAGCCGAATGAAAGCTCTCCTCGTCTTGAAAGATTTGCAGCCCAACAGGCCTGACAAAGCGACTTACTTGGCAAATCACAAAAAAACTGGGCTGTGGCCGTGGACCCAACTGTCATCCTCTCCACGTACAGTACTCTTCCGATGGAATGTCGTTAACGACGTTGACCACACCACGCCGAGAGCACCAAGGCGATGGACGATGGCGAGGCCTAGGAAGGGGAAGACGCGGAGCTGGGGAAGACGCGACAGTGGATGCCCACGCGGAGAGGAGTACGAGGGTTCACTGGTTCGGCTGCGGTGTGAGGCTGCCGTCGCCGCAGAATAATAGGGGGAGTGGGTGAGTGCAGGATGGCCTCGCCAGCGGTGGGAGTAGTATGGGGACGGTGAGGCCTCTGCGGCAGCACAGCCGGCCACGGGAGGCTGGACCATGCGGCACGACCGGCGCTGCTTTGGGCGGCTGGGGCAAGAAGACCAGAGGTTGAAGAAGTACTACGGCCGTTGGATGGACATCGTTGACCACGCCGCGCCGAGAGCACCAGGGCGGTGGACAACGGCGAGGCCTACGAAGGGAACGGCACAAAGCCGGGGAACACACGACAGTGGCTGCCCACGCGGTGGAGAGTACGAGGGTTGATTGGTTCGGCTTCCGTCGCCGGAAAATAACAGGATGTGTGGGTGAGTAGAGGGATAGACAGGCCAGGGATGCGAGTATGATGGGGCCGTGAGGCCTTCCCGGCAGCACTTCCGGCCTAGGGAGGCGGGAGCAGGCGGTTCCGGCGGCGCTGGTTTGGGCGGCTGGGGCAGGAGGATCAGAGACTGAAGAAGCACGATTGCCGTTAGATTGACATCTAACAGTCTGACGCTGGTAGAGTCGATTGTTGACTAAGTTTCTTTTTTGAGAAATCTTGTGTATGCATGAACTTAGTAGGCCCACAAGTCAGCCTCCAAATCTATGGCAGACGACATAAAGCCCATTTGCTATTTTTTATAATTTGAAGCCCATTTGCTAATTCTTAGGTAATTTATTACAACCCATTTTCTGCCTAGGACCACGGTCAAAAAGTCCAACCTTATTTTGCATATTTCGGTGGAGTCCGAACTGTTGTAATCCCGAAATGATAAACAATTTTTTTAAGAACTTATTGATTTGCCAAAAAATCGTTTTGTTTTTGTAAGCAAATAAGACGTGGGACAAATTTAGTTGGTTTAAGGGAAAACCAGTGGTAAAAAAATCAGCGCTGGGTGGGAAAAACAACAAAAATAAGGATGTAAATATGAAAAGTGAATTTTATGTGTTTTCAATATAATGATACGTGTATATGAACTAGTAAAACTATAGGTAGAGCTTAGAAAACGGATGTAGGACATGCGTTTCAAGAGGAAAATAGAACTGGGCTGTGTGTTTGATTCAGTAAAAAAACTGCCTGCGGATGTTGTAAGACAAAATGTAACTAACGGTGGCGGGCCAGAGGCCAGTAGATACCTGCTGGATCTTTGTGCCCCGTTGTCGTCATGGGCTGGGCCTATTAAAAACAAAACAACCCTGGGCAATCTACAACCCAGATGAAACTTGCTCGACCTGAAAAAACAATATACGTGCTCAATAGACGAGAGACTTCTGCAAGTACAGACTGATAACTGGGATGCAGCACGGATATTGTTTTTTATCGTGATAATAAGTGCATGCACTTGTTTCGAAAAAATTGGAGAACTGGAAATTCGAACGACGGGTGCTTATGCTACCCATCAAATAAAAATCAGGTGCCGGAAATTTGTTTCGAAAAAATGATTCAGCTTTATATCCACGTCGACCCTCGGCATGATAGTTGGAAGCAAATGCAAGTTCATACCAAAAGATCATTAACAACGATACCTACTCGCAGACGACAAGGTAGTACAACTACCAATACCAAACTAACTTATAATCTTTTTACTCCTGGCCCTAGTGTTCGTCTGGTAGAAAATCTTGCAGAGGACCAGCTCCCGCTCCTTCTCTTGCTCCAGGTCCCCGAGGTGGCACTGGTGCATCACCCAGTTGGTCCTCTGCTGGTCGAAGTTCTTGTTGGTGTGCAGCACCAGAACCTTTTTATCTGCCCGTCTGCCGGCCGTTGACCATCACCGGCAAGGTATTGCCGGTCTTGTGCCACATCGCATGCATGCCGCACTCCGATTGTATCTTGCGATGCGTCCACGCGCCCTGAGGGAGTCCTGGATTAGGTGGTGTTCAGATAGCAGGACTATACCTTCAGCCGGACTCCTGGACTATGAAGATACAAGATTGAAGACTTTGTCCCGTGTCCGGAAGGGACTTTCCTTGGCGTGGAAGGCAATTTTGGCGATATAGATATGTAGATCTCCTACCATTGTAACCGACTCTGTGTAACCCTAGCCCTCTCCGGTGTCTATATAAACCGGAGGGTTTTAGTCCGTAGGACGAACAACAGAACAACAATCATACCATAGGCTAGCTTCTAGGGTTTAGCCTCCTTGATCTCATGGTAGATCTACTCTTGTACTACCCATATCATCAATATTAATCAAGCAGAAGTAGGATTTTACCTCCATCGAGAGGGCCCGAACCTGGGTAAAAACATCGTGTCCCTTGTCTCCTGTTACCATCCGCCTAGACGCACAGTTCGGGACCCCCTACCCGAGATCCGCCGGTTTTGACACCGACATTGGTGCTTTCATTGAGAGTTCCTCTGTGTCGTCGCTTTTAGGCCCGATGGCTTCTCCGATCATCAGCAGCGATACGGTCCAGGGTGAGACTTTTCGCCCCGGACAGATATTCGTATTCGGCGGCTTTGCACTGTGGGTCATTCGCTTGGCCATCTGGAGCGGATCGAAAGCTACGCCCCTGGCCATCAGGTCAGATTTGGAAGTCTGAACTACACGACTGATATCCGCAGAGACTTGATCTTCGATGGATTCGGACCACAGCCGAGCACGCCGCACTGTCACGAAGGACATGATTTAGCTCTGCCGCCGAACAGTGCTTTGGAGGCCGCGCCCGCATCGGCCCCGACCCTTAGCTCAGAGCCGATCGCGCCAATCGAGGACGGGTGGTTGGACGCCGCCTGGGAGGCCGAAATCTCTGCGGTGATCGAGCCAAACACCAACTTTGTTCTTTGCGAAGCCTATGACTCCAAGGTGTCGGACTCCCCTCCGGACTCCGAGCCTCCCGCGCCCCTGCCGATCGAATCCGATTGGGCGCCGATTATGGAGTTCACCGCCGCGGACATCTTTCAGCACTCGCCTTTTGGCGATATTCTGAATTCACTAAAGTCTCTCTCTTTATCAGGAGAGCCCTGGCCGAATTACGGTCAGCAAGGTTGGGATGCGGATGATGAAGAAATTCAAAACCCACCCACCACCCACTTTGTAGCCACTGTCGATGATTTAGCCGACGTGCTCGACTACGACTCGGAAGACATCGACGGTATGGACGCCGATGCAGGAGACCATCAGGAATCAGCACCTATAGGGCACTGGAAAGCTACCTCGTCAGACATATACATGGTGGATACCCCAAAAGAGGGCGATGGCGATGGAACAGCGGAGGATGACCCCTCCAAGAAACAACCTAAGCGCCGGCGTCAGCGGCGCCGCTCTAAATCCCGCCAAAGCAAAAACGGTTATTCCGGCATGGGAGATAATAACACTCCGGACAGTGCCGAAGAAAACCCCCTCCAGCAAAACACAGCACAGGAGGACGGAGAAGCCAGCCCTACTGAGAGAGCGACAGACAGAGAGGTCGAGGATGATAATTACATGCCTCCCTCCGAAGACGAGGCAAGCCTCGACGACAACGAATTTGTCGTGCCTGAGGATCCCGTCGAACAAGAGCGCTTCAAACGCAGGCTTATAGACACGACGAGCAGCCTCAAGAAAAAACAGCTACAGTTTAGAGCTGATCAAGACTTGCTAGCCGACAAATGGACGGAAGTCCTAGCGGCCGAAGAGTATGAACTCGAACGCCCCTCCAAGACCTACCCAAAGCGCAGGTTGCTACCCTGATTAGAGGAAGAAGCACCTACATCACCAGTGCATGATGCGGCCGACCGGCCACCACGTGGCCATGACAAAGAAGCCTTTCGGCCCTCCACTCAAGCCGCACCCCGGCGCCATTTTAAAAATAACAAGGCATGGGGGAATGCGCCAGACCTACGAGATATATTGGAGGACAAGGCAAAGCAAACAAGGTCGATCTATGAATCGCGTGGGCTCCCCACGGCACGTGATGGTGATCTTCACTCCGGATATAGTAAATCCGGCCGGGCCGAACACAATAGACAAAGCTCGTTTGAGCTGTGTCGTGATATAGCCCAATACAGAGGCGCCGCACACCCACTATGCTTCACAGATGAAGTAATGGATCATCAAATCCCAGAGGGTTTCAAACCCGTAAACATCGAATCATATGATGGCACAACAGACCCTGCGGTATGGATCGAGGACTATCTCCTCCATATCCACATGGCCCGCGGCGACGATCTACACGCCATCAAATACCTCCCACTCAAACTTAAAGGATCAGCTCGGCATTGGCTTAATAGCTTGCCAGCAGAATCAATTGGTTATTGGGAGGACCTGGAAGCTGCCTTCCTCGACAATTTCCAGGGCACTTATGTGTGACCACCAGACGCCGATGACCTAAGCCACATAATTCAGCAGCTAGAGGAATCGGCCAGGCAATTCTGGACATGGTTCCTAACCAAGAAAAATCAAATCGTCGACTGTCCGGTCGTAGAGGCCCTAGCGGCCTTCAAGCATAATATCCGCGACGAGTGGCTTGCCCGGCACCTTGGACAGGAGAAGCAAAAATCTATGGCAGCCCTCACGGCGCTCATGACCCGCTTTTGTGCGAGAGAAGACAGCTGGCTGGCTCGTAGCAATAACATAACCAAGATCCCTGGTAATTCGGATACCAAGGACAATAGTGCCAGGTCGCATCGCAACAAGCACAAGCGCCGCATTGACGGCGACAATGCTGATGATACGGCAGTTAACGCCGGATTCAGAGGCTCTAAACCCGGTCAGCGGAAAAAGCCATTCAAAAGAAATACTTCGGGCCCGTCCAATTTGGACCGAATACTCGACCGCTTGTGCCAAATACATGGCACCCCCGAAAAGCCAGCCAATCATACCAACAGGGATTGTTGGGTGTTCAAGCAGGCAGGCAAGTTACACGCCAAAAACAGAGATTAGGGGCTACATAGCGACGACGAGGAAGAGTCCCGGCCGCCGAACAGTAGTGGACAGAAGGGATCCCCCCACAAGTGTGGACGGTGAACATGATATACGCAACCCACATCCCCAAGGCGGAGCGGAAGCGTGCGTTAAGGGACGTATACGCGATGGAGCCAGCCGCCCCGAAGTTCAACCCATGGTCCTCCTGCCCGATCACATTTGATCGAAGGGACCACCCCACTAGCATCCGCCACGGCGGATTCGCCGCATTGGTTCTCGACCCAATCATTGACGGATTTCACCTCACTCGAGTCCTCATGGACGGCGGCAGCAGCCTGAACCTGCTTTATCAGGATATAGTGCGGAAAATGGACATCGATCCTTCGAGGATTAAACCCATTAAAAAGACCTTTAAAGGCGTCATACCAGGTGTAGAGGCCAATTGTACAGGCTCAGTCACACTTGAAGTGGTCTTCGGATCTCCGGATAACTTCCGAAGCGAGGAATTAATCTTCGACATAGTCCCGTTCTGCAGTGGCTATCACGCACTGCTCGGGTGAACCGCATTTGCCAAGTTCAATGCGGTACCGCATTACGCATACCTCAAGCTCAAGATGCCAGGCCCTCGAGGAGTCATTACAGTCAATGGAAACACCAAATGCACTCTCCGTACGGAGGAGCATATGGCGGCTCTCGCAGCGGAAGTACAAAGCAGTTGTCGGTGTCAAAACCGGCGGATCTCAGGTTTGGGGTCCCGAACTATGCGTCTAGGCGGATGGTAACAGGAGACAAGGGACACAATGTTTTACCCAGGTTCGGGCCCTCTTGATGGAGGTAAAACCCTACGTCCTGCTTGATTAATACTGATGATATGGGTAGTACAAGAGTAGATCTACCATGAGATCGAGGAGGCTAAACCCTAGAAGCTAGCCTATGGTATGATTGTTGTATGTCGTCCTACGGACTAAAGCCCTCCGGTTTATATAGACATCGGAGAGGGTTAGGGTTACACAAAGTCGGTTACAATGGTAGGAGATCTAAATATCCGCATCGCCAAGCTTGCCTTCCACGCCAAGGAAAGTCCCTACCGGACACGGGACGACGTCTTCAATCTTGTATCTTCATAGTCCAGGAGTCCGGCTTAAGGTATAGTCCGGCCATCCGGACACCCCCTAATCCAGGACTCCCTCAGTAGCCCCTGAACCAGGCTTCAATGACGACGAGTCCGGCGCGCAGATTGTCTTCGGCATTGCAAGGCGGGTTCCTCCTCCAAGTACTTCATAGAAGATTTTGAACACAAAAGACAGTGTCCGACTCTGCAAAATAAGTTTCCACATATTGCCATAGAGAGAATAGTATTTACACAAATCTAATCTGCTGACGTATTCCGTAGCGTGACATCACACCACGGCCAAGTCTGTATTCGAATTGTTTTTACTCCCCCCCCCCTCAGCGCATTTCGCGAGGTGGTTTCCTTGGCACCTCTTGTCAAAGCAGAGATCGTGTCCCCTCATTTACGGGATTCTCATCAATACAGACGTGGGTAACCCAACCGCACCATTAATCACGACGCTTGGGAGATAATCGAGTTTTACCAGGCTGGTGGGGACGCTTAGCCGCATCCGCCCATATAAAGGGATAAGGATCCACCTTTCTACCTATGCCTTCTTCCTCCTTTGCCTATCCATCTTCCGCGCACTCGAGCTCCAGCGCCCAAGCCCGCACTTCCCACCTCAACCTTCTCCAGCCATGTCCGGAGCGGGAGGCAAGCGGATGGTCTCCTCCGTCACAGAGGGACACGTCAAAAAACTGAGGAAAGACGGATACTTGTCTAACGACATCGCGCACTGGCTTCCCGAAGAAGGGCAGCTCCTCCCTACCCCAAGGCCCCATGAGAGGGTAGTGTTTCTCCCCCACTTCCTCCGTGGACTGGGCTTTCCTCTCCACCCATTCGTCCGGGGGCTCATGTTCTACTACGGCCTACATTTCCACGATCTGGCCCCGAACTTCATCCTCAACATCTCGGCGTTTATCGTCGTGTGCGAGGCTTTCCTCTGCATCCGCCCCCATTTCGGCCTATGGCTCAAGACTTTCAACGTCAAGCCTAAGGTGGTGCGCGGCAACCAGGCGGTGTGCGGAGGTGCCATGGCGGGCAAGATAGCCAACGTCCTATGGCTCGACGGCTCCTTTGTGGAGACCCTGAAGGGGTGGCAATCGGGGTGGTTTTACATCACCGAGCCGCGCGACCCTAAGTGGGTCGCAGCCCCTGAGTTCTGGCCCGGACCCCCTACGCGGCTCACGTCTTGGAAAGAGACGGGCCTGTGGTGGGGCAACCGAGGAGAAGTAACCGGACTGCAAAAATGCATCCAAACCCTGGTGAAAAAGCAGCTCAAGCTTGTCAATGTAGTCCAGGTTATGCTCGTCCGCCGGATCCTCCCGTGTCAGCAACGGGGTTTCAATTTGTGGAAGTTCAACCCGGCGCAGCACCCAACCCTGAGCAAGATCTTCGACACAACGTACGAAGACGCCTGGAAGGTGCTGTTCAAAGGCGCCGAGGCTCCCGCATCCACTTCCGAGGACCGCGGATTCAGCACACAGCGTCACGCTAGTGCGGTAAGATATTTTTACCTTTTATAGGATGTTGGTTTTCCCTAGTTTGACTCTATGCGGGATCTAAACTCCCTTTCCTTTTACAGGAATGGTAGGCGAAGTCCCGACAGATCGACTGTCCAGCCCCTTTGCCCAAAGACCCAGCCGATGCTCACTTAGCGAAGCTGCTGGCTCCGGCACCTTACGTGGTGCTGGAGAAGAAGGCCAAGAAGAGGGCCACAGGGACTCGAAAGAGTTCCCGGCACCTGGAATTGTCGGATTCATCATCCGACGAATCCGAGACGCGCTCCTCCCGTGAAAACGAGGAGGAGGAAGAAGAAACCTCTCCGCCTCCAGCGGGGGGAGGAAAGAAAAGGTAGGCCGCCCCGACCGAGGAGGCCGAAGGGTCCAAGAACGGGAAGACCCTTCCTCCGGACTACCCCATCAATGCCGCTGACGACGAAGAGGAGTGGCCACGCAGGGCCAAGCGTCCGGCGGAATCGTAAGCATCCGGACACCCGAGTAATTCATAGCATTCCTTTATTGCACAACCTGTCCTTATGTCGAATATATCTATGCAGTCCACCCAAAGCCGGGCTCGACGAGTCGTCGAGCGGCTCCCTGGATTCGTCGGACGTGAACTCCCTTCCGACGGCTACCTCCCCCCGCCCTACGGACGACGCCGAAGTGTTGTCCCAACAGGTTCCAAGCCAGGAGGAGGTGGTCCTGGAGGTGCCACAAGGCGACCTCCCGGACTCCAGGAGTAGAGGGGGTAAAACCCCCCAGGGCTCCAAGTCCGGCTTTGAGCCGAAGACCGCGCCGGAATCGTCAACGGTTCCGGACCGCGGTAGGCGAACTCCTTCCAAGAGGAGCAAGCCTACTGAGCCGGTGGCCCCCGTCCAACAGGAGGCGCCGGACAATCTACTGGAGGTGCTTAACGGCGCCTCCATCGACGAGGAGCACCGCACTATTATGAGTGCGGTGATCCAGAAGGTTCAGTCCGCCAAGAGCGGACTGACTGAAGCTTGTGCCAGCCTTCTAACAGGCTTCGAGGTAAGTATAGGATATATAAAAAATATTACCGCATAGACAGTAGTCCTTGATGCTCTGTTTGGCGTTCGGAAAGAAAAGCCGAATAGAGGATGTAATAAAATTTGCAGGAGTCTAACAGAAAAAGAGTCAATATGCGTATGCAGGCTTCGCTGCTGGCGACCGCCGCACTGACTGCGGAGGTGGGCACACTGAAGCAGGGCCTCGAGCGGTCTGAGCAAGAGCTCGGTCTTGTGGCAGCTCGAGGAGAAAGAAGGTAAGAGATACCTTATAGAAAAAACAAAAGAAAATATAAAAGTGCAATTGCAAAAATATGACAGGATTAACATGGTTATTGTAGGGGCCACAACTGAGGTGGCGACCCTCAAGCAAGCGCTGGCCGAGCCCGAGAAGAGAGCGGCCGCGGGGCGCACCAAGCGGGAGAATTATGAGGCGCAAGTTGGCGAGGTGCGGCAAGAGCTCCGGGTTCTCATGGAAAAACATGAGAGTTTGGAGCTAGACTCAAAGACGCGAGCGTCCGAGCTCGTGGCGGCTATTGAAAATGCCAAGTCTGCCAAAGCCGAATCCCAGAAGGCCCTCCAGGAGTTGGATGCCGTGAAAAAGATAGCGGCGGGTAAGGCATTCTTTATGCAAAGCAAACATGTGAAAGTGAGCTTCATGTTACTTACCCGAATCCGGAGCTCTCCAGGAGCATTCGCAGATCTTCCCCGTAGCGTGTCCGATGCCGCCGCATTCTACCGAGCCGAGGAGGGCAGCTCGACGGAGAAGGTGTTCTGGTCTCACTATGCTGAGGCCGGACACCCAGTGCCCCTGAGCGACCAGCTGAAGCAGCTGGTCGAGCTCCACAAGGCGGCCGAACAGGCCATGAAGGGCCTCATAGTTCGGCTGTGGCTTGGAGAGGCTCTTCCTGGGAGCTACTTCAGGCTGGTGCAGCGGCTGGTGGAGGCCTGTCCAAGGCTCGAAGTCATCAAGCGCTCCGTCTACATCGAAGGTGCCCGTAGGGCCCTTGCCCGCGCTAAGGTGCACTGGGGCAAGCTGGATGCTGAGAAGCTTGTGAAGGACGGGCCACCGCCGGGGAACGAGCATCGCAAGCCCGAGAATTATTATAAGGATGTTCTAAAGGGTGTCCGCCTAATGGCGGATGAATGTTCCAGGAATGTAATTTTGGAGTAAACTCGCTCGTTTTATCCTGTGCGCTGAAAACTTGTTCATGTGCGCTTAAGCAATGCGTTTTGAATTTAAAATATTACCTTATGTGCGGCCGTTTATCAAATTTAAGAGATGGCGAGTCGTCGGCTTCTGCCCCCATGCCACTAGTGCTGGGGTGTTCGGGATAAACATGAGCGCTCTTTTTCCCATGTTTGGGTCCTTCGAGGGAGGCGCTCAGCACAACGAATAAGGCAATCGGACTATAGTGCTTGAACACTCTCACTTAGCCATAGAATTTTATAATTTTAAATTTCGGCGAAGCCCCTAGTGTTCGGAAGACCGAGTTCGGGGCGCTATCCACGCCTTTGGCCGGACAAAGCCGACTCCTCGCTCTAAGCGGCATAAGTCTTTAGGGACTCGAAAGACCTCTCGAACAGCGACTAGTTTCTCGCTTCATCATGACAGTCAGTTTTAGCTTTCTCTACTGAGGTGCTCCGCCCAGCTCAACTGGGGCACAATCGCAGTAGTTCTCCTAGTGCTACCTTAGCCGATACAACGGAACGTAAGGCACCAAAACATAGGAGCCGGGCAAACCCAACTATTGACCCAAGACATGATTCGGAGCCGATGCATATAATGCTATAAGTTTGGGGTGCCGCACTTGTTAAAGTGTTCGGTCTTCTCACACCATATTAGGGGGTACTAAAGCCCCTGGTGTATTGACCGTACCAAAGTGTACGGGTGTAACATGTCGTTAATGAACATATATTTGTAAAAAAGAGTAATGCAAAAATAGACAAAAGCTATGCCTTATTTATAGAAAGGCTGCGATCGAAGCAGAACGATACAAATAGTGCGATAAGCAAAATAGGGACTATTTAACATGTCCTTTCCAGGGGCAGGCTGCGGAATGGTATGCAAAACAGGTATACTGCTCGTGATAGAGACCACCTGGGAGTTCTATAATGCGGCGTAGCTTTTCTGCTTCCCTGGTTCTTGCATCGTTTGAGCGGCAGTTGGATTGCCGAACAAGTCTTCCGAAGTATGAAGTCCTGAAAGTAAGAGAAAATAAAGAAGTCGGCAGCCCCTAGTGCGGTTTAAGCCGTGTTTCGGGCGTGCCGTGATGGTGCCCCTCCCCCTGTGCCCATGGTATTTCGAGAGCGTAGTTATGTACGCGAAGCACTGGTTTCGCTAGTTCGCGAGGGCTGAGGTTGGGGCCGCGTTGCTACGCCTGCTCGGAACATGCCAGGCGGTCTTGTTGTAGGTTACTCCGGGCACGCTTGATGATGTCCGGACGTTTAACGGCCGGACTGGAGAGCTGCCTTGAGAGGCTGCTTTGTACTTCCGCTGCGAGGGCCGCCGTGTGCTCCTCCGTTAGGAGGGAGCATTCGGTGTTTCCATTAACCGTGATTACTCCTTGAGGGCCTGGCATCTTGTAGGATCGAAAGTATGTCTAGAGGGTGGGTGATTAGACTACTTGACCAAATAAAAACTTAACCTTTTCCCAATTATAGTTCTTGGTAGATTTTAGCTATGTTAGGACAAGTCAAGCAATCATCACACAATTCAAGCAAGCATGCAAAGAGTATATAGGCAGCGGAAAGTAAAGCATGCAACTTGCAAGAATGTAAAGGGAAGGGTTTGAAGAATTCAAACGCAATTGGAGACACGGATGTTTTTCCCGTGGTTCAGATAGGTGGTGCTATCCTACATCCACGTTGATGGAGACTTC
Source organism: Aegilops umbellulata (assembly GCA_032464435.1). Taxonomy (NCBI): domain Eukaryota; kingdom Viridiplantae; phylum Streptophyta; class Magnoliopsida; order Poales; family Poaceae; genus Aegilops; species Aegilops umbellulata. The sequence goes on along the minus strand of CP136058.1, from coordinate 587,293,511 downwards.
AACCCATGAAGGGTAACGGTTGCGCGAGTCCACGGAGGGCTCCACCCACAAAGGGTCCACGAAGAAGCAACCTTGTCTATCCCACCATGGCCATCGCCCACGAAGGACTTGCCTCACTAGCGGTAGATCTTCACGAAGTAGGCGATCTCCTTGCCCTTACAAACTCCTTGGTTCAACTCCACAATCTTGTCGGAGGCTCCCAAGTGACACCTAGCCAATCTAGGAGACACCACTCTCCAAGAAGTAACAAATGGTGTGTTGATGATGAACTCCTTGATCTTGTGCTTCAAATGATAGTCTCCCCAACACTCAACTCTCTCTCAGAGGATTTGGATTTGGTGGAAAGAAGATTTGAGTGGAAAGCAACTTGGGGAAGGCTAGAGATCAAGATACATTTGGTAGGAATGGAATATCTTGGTCTCAACACATGAGTAGGTGGTTCTCTCTCAGAACATATGAGTTGGAAGTGTAGATGTGTTCTGATGGCTCTCTTCACGAGTGAAGAGGAGGTGGAGGGGTATATATAGCCTCCACACAAAATCCAACCATTACACACAATTTACCAATCTCGGTGGGACCGAATCAACAAACTCGGTAGGACCGAAATAGTAAACCTAGTGACCGTTAGTGATTTTCGGTGGGACTGACATGCAACTCGGTAGGACCGATATGGTTAGGGTTAGGGCTTAACGTAATCTCGGTGAGACCGATTACACAAACTCGGTGAGACCGATTTGGTAATAAGCTAACCAGAGAGTTGGTCAGGTAAACTCGGTGGGACCGATTTGCTCTTTCGGTGAAACCGAAATGTTACAAAAAGGAAACAAAGAGTTTACATTGCAATCTCGATGGGACCGATCCGCTCTTTCGGTGAGACCAAAAAGTTACGAAAAGGAAACAGAGAAATTGCAATCCCATCTCGGTGAGACCGAGATCCCTATCGGTAGAACCGATTTGCTTAGGGTTTGGCAGTGGCTATGACAAATGAAACTCGGTGGCGCCGGATAGGAAGAATCGGTAGGTCCGAGTTTGGCTTTGGGTTTAGGTCAAGAGTGGATATGAGAAAGTAGCTGAGGGTTTTGGAGCACATCATTAAGCACATGAAGCAAAAGGCTCATTAAGCAACACCTCATCCCTCCTTGATAGTATTGGCTTTTCCTATGGACTCAATGTGATCTTGGACCACTAAAATGTAAAATGAAGAGTCTTGAGCTTTTGAGCTTGAGCCAATCCTTTGTCCTTAGCATTTTGAGGGTTCCACTTTCACCATCCATGCCATGCCAATCATTGAGCTTTCCTGAAATAATCATCTTGGAATAGCATTAGCTCAATGAGCTATATGTTGTTATGAATTACCAAAACCACCTAGGGATAGTTGCACTTTCAATCTCCCCCTTTTTGGTAATTGATGACAACATATAGATCAAAGCTTCGACAAATGATAATTAGAATGAAATATATCGTCGCTTTGAGAAGTATGTGATAAGTAAGAGCTCCCCCTAAATTTGTGCATATTTAAAATTTGCTTTGGACTGCAAATGCACAAGGAGTTAAAATCATGGGTTACTCTTCCATGTCACATACATCTTGGTGGAGCGCTCAAAATCATAAGAATTAAATACATGCACTCATCACCAAGAAAAGTGAATGATCACATAAGATAGATAGGATAATATCAAGCATGCATAAGTGTAGCTTATGATCAGACACATGATCATCAATGTCTCACAAGCATATCATAGTATCTCAACCAAAAGCAAACAAAGTTTGAAAAACCACAAAATAGAGCAAGAGAGAATAAAATCAACACTCTCTCTCGAAGCCTATGATCTATACATTTTTCTCCCCCTTTGGCAACAAGTTACCAAAAAGTTCCTAGAAAATGCATAGTGCTAGATCGACTCTCAGGCTTGATCTTCTGGTGGTGGTGGAGTCTGGATCACTCCAAGGACGAAGGCTTCTGTAGAAGTGGTTGGAGCTGGAGCTGAAGTAGATGCTGGAGCTGGTTGGGCTGGTGCTGTAGCTGGAGCTGAGGTGGTAGCTCTGGTGTCAGGAACTGGCACTGCAGTTGACCTCTGAGCTCGTGGCACTCTGGCAAATGCATCAGCTGTAGTCTTCCCTTTCCTCTCCTGCATGTCATCTTGAAGTTGCTCCACTGCAGACTGAATCTCTATTACTTTGACATCCAAGTCATAGAACTTTTGTTCTACGATTCTCTCTAAGCTCTCCTGATTCTGAGTGAGGGTGGCCAGTCCTTTCTCAATCTTCAGTGTGGATGCAATCAAGTAACTAAGCTGCTCTTGCTTGGTTTTCAAGAAATACTCAGATGCCTCCTCTTGAGTTGGCATCTTGGCAGCTTTCTCCTTCCTTGCCTTCTCCTTCTGTGCTTGGGCATGAGATGATGATGGTTCATCCTTGTTCATGACAACCTGATTATCTTCAAAACCTAGATGGATGGGCAGGTGTTCCTTGTCCAATAAGTATATGCCTGTGCCCATCTTGGAGTTAATCAGCTCTTGGATCTGAGGGGCATATCCACAGCTCCTCTTCTGATCTGCTGCAGTTCTCTTGATTGTTTCTACCATGAGGCTCATGACTTTGAATTTTTGTGGAACATCAAAGATATGAAGCAAGTTGATTGCATGGCCTCTGATCATCTCGTGATCACCTGACTTGGGCAACAGAGTGTGCCTCAGAATCCAATTGATAGTTGGCAACCCTGACAGAAGATAATGTACTGACCCAAACTTGAAAGTATCAAGTGCCTTGTTTGGGATCTCCTTGTACATGTTGGACATAGAGTTGTGGTCCATCTTCTTCTTGGCATATATGTCTAAGTCATCCTCATGCTCCTCTGGGGCATTGATGAGCTGTGCCCACTCAGCAACTGTTGATTGATACCTTGTTCCTTCTGACATCCACACAATCCTTCCATCTGGATAGAAATGTGCATTGGAGTAGAACTGCATGATCAGCTCTTCATTCCACTTTGTGAGCTTCTGTCCCACAAAGTCAGCTACTCCACAAGCCTTGAAGCTGTCTTGCACTCCAGGATAGTGCTCTTCATTGTCCTTGATGTACTCCCAATCAACCCATCTCATGTCACAAACAATGGGCTTCTTATCAAGCAAAACTGTCTCATAGAAGTCCTGCTGTTCCTTTGTGTGGAACCTGTAGTCAATAGCAGTTCTTCTTCTGGTAGCATATGGATCTTCTGCTCTCCACTTTCGCAGCCCTGAGTCTCTTTTGATCTTCATGTCCTCAGCCACAGGATGAGCATCATTGTGGTCTGGGATCTTGGGCTTTAACTTCCTGAGAACTTGTCCTTCTTCTTCTCCAATGTCAGGCACTGGGGCCTTGTTCTTCTCAGCAGCTGGTATGCTCCTTGTGTTCCTCTTTGGAGCTGTCTTGGCCTTTGATGCAGCCTTGGGTGCTTCCTTGGGCTTCGAGGCAGTAGCCCCTATTCTTATAGCATCACCCATCAGCTTTGGCATCTTAGGTGCTGGTGCAGCAACCTCTTCTTCTTCTTCTTCTTCTTCTTCTTCAGAAGAAGAAGAATCTCTCCTCATAGAGGGCTTGACAACAACTCTGGCAGTGGTAGTTCTGGCTCTCTTCTTTTTCTTGTCCTGGCCAATTTCTTCTTCAGATTCCATGGTGAACTTTATAGTTCCTTCAGGTGCAGCCTTCCTAGGCTTTTCAGGAATCTGAGTTGAGGCTCTGGCCTTTGGCATAGGCTGCCTACCTGCTGACCTTTTGATTTTCATCCCTGGCTTTGTGCTCTGTGCTGGGCCATATTCCTTCTTGAGCACGACTCTCTTCGGAAGTGGCTTCCTCTTCTGCCACATAGTCCTCATCCTCTGATTCTGAGGTTCTCTTCTTCCTTTGTCTGGTGGCAGCTTTTGGCAAGTTACTAGGGGTGCTCCTGCTACCTTCATCTAAAGAATTGGAGGGACTAGTGCCCTCACTCATGTGCACTTGCTGTTCTGACACATTCTGGCTGTCACTCTGATCTGACATGATGAACAGGCTGACTGCTGACCCTGTGAATAGTTTATAGATGAGGTAGAGTAGATGAGCATCACAAAATGCAGAGATTTTTGCAAAAGAATGATTCAAAATCTTAGTTTTAGTTTCCCACAGAAATCATTTCGGATCTACCGATTTTTAAACTCGGTGATACCGAAGCAGTTTTGGAACCTAAACTAGTGAACTCGGTCAGACCGAGTCACAGTTCGGTGGCACCGAGACTGCTAGGGTTTCACAAAGTTCCAAAATCGGTCACAGCGATTAGTAATTCTCGGTCACACCGAGTCTCACTTGTGCAATGGCATGAGCCAAATCGGTGGGACCGAGTTTTTCAACTCGGTGGGTCCGAGATGGTTTCGGCGGAAACCTAACCCTAAAATTTCAAATCAAACCTATTCTACGAATTGCATTGACTAGATTGGAGTGTTTCAAACGTGGCTAGAATCAATATGATCACAATGTGCTAGGAATCAGATTGGGGAATAGCACAAAGATCGAGTCCATACCCTAGTTCGGCGGAGACTCACTACGGTGGCAACAGCGGGGTTGAATTCCGTTGACGGCGATGGAGACCAGCGACTGGCGGCGGCTGGCGGCAAGGAGACGATCCGGAGACCACGTAGGCAGAGCGAGCTATCACGCGGGCGAAGAGGTTCGGAGAAATTTCCAAATTTTTGCCCGTGTCTATATATAGCCCGACCCTGTCGGTGTGACCGAGTGGAACAACTCGGTGGCATCGAGATGCAAAACTGTATACAGTTATTGCAACTCGGTGTGACCGAATGGTTCAAATCGGTTGCACCGAGATCGACTTGATGATCTCGGTAGGACCGAAAGGGAGGTATCGGTCCGACCGAGAATCACAAAGAAGTTTTGGAAGTTTAAGTCTATGACGAAACGGGGACTCCGAGTGCTCCTCACACAGAGTGGTTCGAATCTGACTTGATCAAATTTTGTGATGTAGCATGAATAGAGTTTGAGACGAGATAAGCATAGATAGCTAGAGAGGGTTCTTAGGCATTCTTGTCCATCCACTTGGCAAAAGAAAATAAAACCAAACAATCAAAACAACAAGCGGATGTCCTCGAATGAGTAGAATATGCAACCAACATGCTCACACAATAAAATGGCTATTGAAATATGTGACAAAGCATGCACAACCAATTCTAGCATCTATCAAGCAATTTGCGATGACTAGGTCATCTATATATGTGTATATTGACTTAGGAGTCAAATGAGAACATTTGATCATAGGTCATACTCATCGTTTAAGCACAAGTGGGGTTACCACTTTTACATAAAGCATTGTTGTGTTCACATCATTAGAGTTGCTTTAGCCCAAGTCTTAGAGTAAAGCTCCCCCTAGATGTGATATCCCCCCTAAGAGGGATGAACTAACCTTGGGTTTTGTCGATGATGACTTCATGTAGATGTTGAAGATGTGGATGCTCAATGTTCATGTAGAACAATTGGAGCTATCCATTGGAGTGAATTGCACTTTCAATACCTACATGGGTTAGTCCCACAAGGAACAAACAAGGATATCCATAGACATAGAATGATGCACACATAAGATGATGTCCATGAAAACTTTTAGGTTACCTTGTCCCTTGACTTACCAACAAGAGGGTTTGTGACTCCTTGAACTAGTGCAAGATGTGGAAGTTGATTGCACTTGTTCTTGCCAAAATGATAAGAGTGAAGTATGTTGGCGGAGTCACCCTCAAGAACTCTCTAGTTCTTCTTCTTTTGGATCCACACCATCTTGATGGGAATCCTTAGAGTTGTAGTCGTACTTGATGAAGTGGAACTTGAAGTAGTCTTGGGAATCCACTTGACTAAGGTCTTAGGAGCTTCTTCAAATGCATCAATTTCCTCTTGAAGCTTGTCCTTGCCTTTTTGCTTGTAGTCTTGTGGTGGAAGATCATCTTGAGCTTGTGTCCCCTTGAAACAAGTAGGATCATACTTCTCTTGTTGTGGAACAAACTTTGTCTTGGGGTATTGATATTCTTCCCACTCAACTCCATTGGCATTGAACTTCCGTTGAAAACTAACACCTTGATTCTTCCGGTGCCTTCCTTGCTTGCGTACAATTTCTTCGAATTGCTTACTCCCGGCAAGACTTTTGTACACTCCTTTCTCTATAATTCCCTTCAATAAGCTATTTTCTTGCTCAAGTGTAACTTGGCTAAGAGAATCATTAGTGGAATCAAGAGAACTACTAGAAGCAACAATATTGGATTTAACATGATCATTGTTACTACTAGAGGAAGAATCTTTCTTGTTCTTGTTACTAGACTTGACTTGAGGCATATAAGTGGATAAGAGTAAACTCTTGTCAATGTAAGAAGAACTTTTCTTGCGGAGATCATCATTGATTGCCTTTAAAAACTCATGCTCTTGCTCAAGATTGAGCTTTTCAAAGCGTAACTTCTCATGAGCTCTTAAAAGTTCTCGATGATCTTCGAAGATAGTTTCATGAGCTAACTTAAGAGTGTTTAGTTCTTTAGTTAGAGCCTCAATTTTCTCTTTATCATTTTCATTCGTTTTATCTTGATTAGCATGATTAATTGACATTTCATCATAGTATTCATCACTAGAGTTGTCAACAAGTAAATCATCATCACCTAACAAGTCATCTTCATCACTATTAAAATCAACATACTCGGGGTGTGTTACCTTAGGACCTTTGGCCATGAAGCATCTTCCAATTCCTTCATTTGGTGAGTCAAATATGTCGTAGGAGTTGGTTTACACAAGTGCTAGACCGGCAACACCTTCATCTTGAGTATATTCGGAATCGGAGTGATAACTTCTCTCGGAGTAATTGTCGGAGTCGGAGCCGGATACCCATTCACCAACATGAGCTTGATGTCTTCGTTTTGAGTAGCTCCTTGATGATTTTTCCTTTCTTTCCGAATCCTTGCTTCTCCGTGAGTGTCTTCGTTCATAACGATCATCTCTACTCCTTCTCTCTCTTGATGGTGATTCTTCTCTTTTGCTTCTTATTTTTGGAGAATATTCTCTTCTTTTGTAGGGAGCCGTACACTCATTGGAGTAGTGTCCGGGTCTTCCACAATTGTAGCAGTTTCGCTCTCGACTAGAAGATCTTTTGTCATTGTAGGACCTTTACTTGGAGCTTCTATCTTTGCTTCTACTCTTGTAGAACTTGTTGAAGTTCTTCACCATTAAGCTCGATTCTTCATTGAAGGTTTGTTTCTCACTTGATGATGTGGGGGCTTCACATGAGGCTTTGTAAGCACCACTTGATTTGTTGTGAAGTTCCTCTTTATCCTTGAGTGACATCTCATGAGCAACAATTCTTCCAATGACATCCGTTGGCTTGAGATCTTTGTAATTGGGCATCATTTGGATCAATGTGCACACGGTATCATATTTTCCGTCCAAGGCTCTTAGGATTTTCTTGATGATGAATCTATCGGTCATCTCTTCACTCCCTAAGCCGGCAATCTAATTTGTGATGAGAGCAAGCCTAGAGTACATTTCAGCGACACCTTCACCATCCTTCATTTTGAACTTGTCAAGTTGACTTTGAAGCACATCCAATTTGGATTCCTTGACAGAGTCGGTACCTTCGTGCATATCAACCAAAGTATCTCAAATTTCCTTTGCATTCTCAAGACGGCTGATTTTTTGAATTCTTCGGGGCACAATCCGTTGAATAGAATATCACAAGCTTGAGCGTTGTATTGCAACATCTTCAACTCATCCGCGGTAGCTTCACGGTTTGGTTCTTTCCCATCAAAGAAGTCACCTTGCAAACCAACACACACAATAGCCAAAACGGCGGGGTTATGTCCGAGAATATGCATTTTCATTTTACGCTTCCAACTAGCAAAATTAGTACCATCAGAGTAAGGACCTCTACGGTGATAATTTCCCTCGCTAGACGCCATACTCTCCTAGGTTGCAAAACCAAGGCTATGACCACCAAAAGCTATGGAAATCAAAGCAAATGGAAACCAAAGCTCTGATACCACTTTTAGGATCGAAAGTATGTCTAGAGGGGGGTGATTAGACTACTTGACCAAATAAAAACTTAACGTTTTCCCAATTTTAGTTCTTGGCAGATTTTAGTTATGTTAGGACAAGTCAAGCAATCATCACACAATTCAAACAAGCATGCAAAGAGTATATAGGCAGCGGAAAGTAAAGCATGCAACTTGCAAGAATGTAAAGGGAAGGGTTTGGAGAATTCAAACGCAATTGGAGACACGGATGTTTTTCCCGTGGTTCAGATAGGTGGTGCTATCCTACATCCACGTTGATGGAGACTTCAACCCACGAAGGATAACGGTTGTGCAAGTCCACGGAGGGCTCCACCCACGAAGGGTCCACGAAGAAGCAACCTTGTCTATCCCACCATGGCCATCGCCCATGAAGGACTTGCCTCACTAGCGGTAGATCTTCACGAAGTAGGCGATCTCCTTGCCCTTAAAAACTCCTTGGTTCAACTCCACAATCTTGTTGGAGGCTCCCAAGTGACACCTAGCCAATCTAGGAGACACCACTCTCCAAGAAGTAACAAATGGCGTGTTGATGATGAACTCCTTGCTCTTGTGCTTCAAATGATAGTCTCCCCAACACTCAACTCTCTCTCACAGGATTTGGATTTGGTGGAAAGAAGATTTGAGTGGAAAGCAACTTGGGGAAGGCTAGAGATCAAGATTCATATGGTAGGAATGGAATATCTTGGTCTCAACACATGAGTAGGTGGTTCTCTCTCAGAACATATGAGTTGGGAGTGTAGATGTGTTCTGATGGCTCTCTTCACGAGTGAAGAGGAGGTGGAGGGGTATATATAGCCTCCACACAAAATCCAACCGTTACACACAATTTACCAATCTCGGTGGGACCGAATCAACAAACTCGGTCGGACCGAAATAGTAAACCTAGTGACCGTTAGTGATTTTCGGTGGGACTGACATGCAACTCGGTAGGACCGATATGGTTAGGGTTAGGGCTTAACGTAATCTCGGTGAGACCGATTACACAAACTCGGTGAGACCGATTTGGTAATAAGCTAACCAGAGAGTTGGTCAGGTAAACTCGGTGGGACCGATTTGCTCTTTCGGTGAAACCGAAATGTTACAAAAAGGAAACAGAGAGTTTACATTGCAATCTCGGTGGGACCGATCCGCTCTTTCGGTGAGACCAAAAAGTTACGAAAAGGAAACAGAGAAATTGCAATCCCATCTCGGTGAGACCGAGATCCCTATCGGTAGAACCGATTTGCTTAGGGTTTGGAAGTGGCTATGACAAATGAAACTCGGTGGCGCCGGATAGGAAGAATCGGTAGGTCCGAGTTTGGCTTTGGGTTTAGGTCAAGAGTGGATATGAGAAAGTAGCTGAGGGTTTTGGATCATATCATTAAGCACATGAAGCAAAAGGCTCATTAAGCAACACCTCATCCCTCCTTGATAGTATTGGCTTTTCCTATGGACTCAATGTGATGTTGGATCACTAAAATGTAAAATGAAGAGTCTTGAGCTTTTGAGCTTGAGCCAATCCTTTGTCCTTAGCATTTTTAGGGTTCCACTTTCACCATCCATGCCATGCCAATCATTGAGCTTTCCTGAAATAATCATCTTGGAATAGCATTAGCTCAATGAGCTATATGTTGTTATGAATTACCAAAACCACCTAGGGATAGTTGCACTTTCACATCTTGAGCTTAAGGTATGCGTAGTGCGGCACCGCATTGAACTTTGCGAATGCGGTTCGCCCGAGCAGTGCGTGATAGCCATTGCGGAACGGGACTATGTCGAAGATTAACTCCTCGCTTCGGAAATTATCCGGAGATCCGAAGACCACTTCAAGTGTGACTGAGCTTGTACAGTTGGCCTCTACACCTGGTATGATGCCTTTAAAGGTCGTTTTGGTGGGCTTAATCCTCGAGGGATCTATGCCCATTTTCCGCACTGTATCCTGGTAAAGCAGGTTCAGGCTGCTGCCGCCGTCCATAAGGACTCGTGTGAGATGAAATCCGTCAATAATTGGGTCTAGAACCGATGCGGCGAATCTGCCATGACCGATGCTAGTGGGGTGGTCCCTTCGATCGAGGGTGATCGGGCAGGAGGACTATGAGTTGAACTTTGGGGCGACTGGCTCCATCGCATATACGTCCCTTAACGCACGCTTCCGCTCCCTTGGGGATGTGGGTTGCGTATATCATGTTCACCGTCCGCACTTGTGGGGGAAAACCCTTTTGTGCACTGTTGTTCGGCAATCGGGGCTCCTCCTCGTCATTGCTACGCAGCCCCTTGTCTCTATTTTCGGCATTTAGGTTGCCTGCCTGCTTGAACACCCAACAATCTCTGTTGGTGTGATTGGCTGGCTTTTCGGGGGTGCCATGTATCTGGCACAAGCGGTCGAGTATTCGGTCCAAACTGGACGGGCCCTGAGTATTTCTTTTGAATGGCTTTTTCTGCTGACCGGATTTATAGCCTCTGAATCCGGCATTGACTGCCGTATCCTCTTTACTGTCGCTGTTAACGCGGTGCTTTTGCTTGTTCCGATGCGACCTGCCACTGTTCTCCTTGGTGTTCGAATTACCAAGGTTCTTGGTCAAGTTATTGCTACGAGCTAGCCAGCTGTCTTCTCCCGCGCAAAAGCGGGCCATGAGTGTCGTGAGGGCTGCCATAGATTTCGGCTTTTCCTGTCCAAGGTGCCGCGCAAGCCACTCGTCGCGGATATTATGCTTGAAGGCTGCTAGGGCCTCTGCGTCCGGACAGTCGACTATTTGGTTTTTCTTTGTTAGGAACCGTGTCCAGAATTTCCTGGCCGATTCCTCTGGCTGCTGAATTATGTGGCTTAGGTCATCGGCGTATGGTGGTCGCACATAGGTACCCTAGAAATTGTCGAGGAATGCGGCTTCCAGGTCCTCCCAACAGCCGATTGATTCTGCCGGCAAGCTGTTAAGCCAATGCCAAGTTGGTCCCTTAAGTTTGAGTGGGAGGTATTTGATGGCGTGTAGATCGTTGCCACGGGCCATGTGGATATGAAGGAGATAATCCTTAATCCATACCGCGGGATCTGTTGTGCCATCGTATGATTCGATGTTCACGGGTTTGAAACCCTAGGGATTTGATGATCCATTACTTCATCTATGAAGCATAGGGGGTGTGCGGCGCCTCTGTATTGGGCTATATCACGACGCAGCTCAAACGAGCTTTGTCTATTGTGTTCGGCCCGGCCGGGTTTATTATATCCGGAGTGACGATCACCGTCACGTGCCGTGGGGCGCCCGCGCGATCCATAGATCGATCTTGTTTGCCTCGCCTTGTCCTCCAATATGTCTCGCAGGTCTGGCGCATTTTCCCATGCCTTAGAATGTTTTTAGCGGCGCCGGGGTGCGGCCTGAGTGGAGGGCCGAGAGGCCTCTCTGTCGCGGCCACGAGGTGGCCGATCGACCGTGTCATGCGCTGCTGATGTAGGTTTAGGTGCTTCCTCCTCTAATCGGGGTAGCAACCTGTGCTTTGGGTAGCTCTTTGAGGGGCGTTCGAGTTCATACTCTTCGGTCGCAAGGACTTCAGTCCATCTGTCGGCTAGCAAATCTTGATCAACTCTAAGCTGTTGCTGTTTTTTCTTGAGGCTGCTTGTCGTGGCCATAATCCTGCGTTTGAAACACTCTTGTTCGACGGGATCCTCTGGCATGACGAATTTGTCGTCGTCGAGGCTTGCCTCGTCTTCGGAGGGAGGCATATAATTATCGTCCTCGACCTCTCTGTCTGCCCCTCTCTCATGAGGGCTGGTTTCTCCATCCTCCTGTGCTGAATCTTGCTGGAGGGGGTGTTCTTCGGAGCTCTCCGGAGTATTATTATCTCTCGCGCTGGAATCACCGTTTTTGCTTTGGCGGGATTTAGAGCGGCGCCGCTGACGCCGGCGCTTAGGTTGTTTCTTGGAGGGGTCATCCCCCGCCATTCCGTCGCCATCCCCTTCTTTTGGGGTATCCACCATGTATATGTCGTACGACCAGGTGGCTTTCCAGTGCCCTATAGGTGCTGGTTCTTGATCGTCTCCTGCATCGGCGTCCATACCGTCGATGTCTTCGGAGTCGAAGTCGAGCATGTTGGTTAAATCATCGACAGTGGCTACAAAGTGGGTGGTGGGTGGGCTTTGAATTTCTTCATCGTCCGTATCCCAACCTTGCCGACCGTAGTCCGGCCAGGGCTCTCCTGATAAAGAGAGAGACTTTAATGACTTCAGAATATCGCCAAAGGGCGAGTGCTGAAAGATGTCCCCGGCGGAAAACTCCATGATCGGTGCCCAATCAGATTCGATTGGCAGGGGCATGGAGGGCTCGGAGTCCGGACAGGAGTCCGGCCCCTCAGAGTTACGGGCCTCGCGGAGTGCGGGACTGGTGTTCGGCTCAATCGCCGTTGGGATCGCAGCCCCCGAGGCGGCGTCCGACCACTCATCCTCGATCGGTGCTGTTGGTTCCGAATCGAGGGTCGGAACCGATGCATGTGCGGCCTCCAGGGCACTGTTCGGTGGCAGAGCTAGATCATGCCCATCACCACTGTGCGGCACGCTCGGCTGTGGCTCGAATCCGTCGAAGATCAAGTCCCCGCGGACGTCAGCCATGTAGTTTAAACTTCCAAATCTGACCTGATGGCCGGGAGCGTAGCTTTCGATGTGCTCCAGATGGCCAAGCGAATTGGCCCGCAGTGCGAAGCCGCCGAAGACGAAGATCTGTCCGGGGAGAAAAGTCTCACCCTGGACTACATCGTTATTGATGATCGAAGGATCCATCGGGCCTAAAAGCGACGACACAGAGGAACTCTCAATGAAAGAACCAATGTCGGTGTCAAAACCGGCGGATCTTGGGCAGGGGGTCCCGAACTATGCGTCTAGGCGGATGGTAACAGGAGACAAGGGACACAATGTTTAACCCAGGTTCGGGCCCTCTTGATGGAGGTAAAACCCTACGTCCTGCTTGATTAATATTGATGATATGGGTAGTACAAGAGTAGATCTACCACGAGATCGAGGAGGCTAAACCCTAGAAGCTAGCCTATGGTATGATTGTTGTATGTCGTCCTACGGACTAAAGCCCTCCGGTTTATATAGACATCGGAGAGGGTTAGGGTTACACAAAGTCAGTTACAATGGTAGGAGATCTAAATATCCGCATCGCCAAGCTTGCCTTCCATGCCAAGGAAAGTCCCTTCCCGACATGGGACGACGTCTTCAATCTTGTATCTTCATAGTCCAGGAGTCCGGCTGAAGGTATAGTCCGGCCATCCGGACACCCCCTAATCCAGGACTCCCTCAGCAGCCTCTCAAGGCAACTTTCCAGTCCGGTCACTAAACGTCCGGACACCGTCAACCGCGCCCGGAGTAACCTACAGCAAGACCGTCTGGCATGTTGAGTGCAGGCGTAGCAATGCGGCCCCAACCCCAGCCCTCACGAAATTGTGAAACCAGTACTGCGCGTACATAATTACGCTCTGGAAATACCATGGGGACAGGGGGAGGGGCACCATCACGGCACGCCCAAAACATGGCTTAAACCGCACTGGGGGCTGCCGATTTCTTACTTTTATCTTACTTTCAGGACTCCATTCTTCGGAAGGCCTAAGCCGGCAGTGCAATTGCCGCACAAACGATGCAAGAACCAGGGAAGAAGGAAACCAAGCCGCACTATGGAACTCTAAGGTGGTCTCTATAACAAGCAGTATACCTGTTTTGCATATCATTCCATAGTCCGCCCCTGGATAGGACATGTCAAATAGTCCCACATTTTGCTTATCGCACGATTTGTATCGTTCTGCTTTGATTGCAGCTTCTTCAAATAAACAATGCATAGCTTTTGTCTATTACTGTATTACTCTTTTTTAAGAATACATTTTCATTAATGACATGTCGCACCCGTACACTTTCGTACGGCCAATACACCAGGGGCTTAAGTACCCCACAACACGGTGTGAGAAGTCCGAACACTTTCACAAGTGCGGCACCCCGAACTTATAGCATTATATGCATCGGCTCCGAATCATGTCTTGGGTCAAATGTTGGGTTTGCCCGGCTCCTATGTTTTGGTACCTTACGTTCCGTTGTATCGGCTAAGGTTGTGCTAGGAGAACTACTGCGATTGTGCCCTAGTTGAGCTGGGCTAAAGCACCTCAGTAGAGAAAGCTAAAACTGGCCGTCATGATAAGGCGAGAGCTGGTCGCTGTTCGAGAGGTTTTCGAGTCCCTAAAGACTTATGCCGCTTAGAGCGAAGAGTCGGCTTTGTCCGGCACAGGCGTGGATAGCGCCCTGAACTCGGTCTTCCGAAAACTAGGGGCTTCGCCGAAATTTAGAATTATAGAATTCTATGGCTAAGTGAGAGTGTTCAAGCATTTTAGTCCGATTGCCTTGTTCGTTGTGTTGAGCGCCTCCCTCGAAGGACCCAAGAATGGGAAAAAGAGCGCTCAAGTTTATCCCGAACACCCCAGCACTCATGGCATGGGGGCAGAAGCTGACGACTCGCCATCTCTCAAAATTTGATAAACGGCCGCACAGAAGGTAATATTTTAAATTCAAAAAGCATTGCTTAGCGCACAGGACAAAATAAACAAGTTTTACTCAAAAATTACATCTTTCGAGCATTCGTCCGCCATGAGGCGGGCGCCTTCCAGAACGCCCTTATAGTACATCTCGGGGTGGCGGTGCTCCTTGCCTGGCGGCGGCCCGTCCTTCACAAGCTTCTCCGCATCAAGCTTGCCCCAGTGCACCTTAGCACGGGAAAGCACCCTACGGGCACCTTCGAGGCAGACGGAGCGCTTGATGACTTCGAGCCTTGGACAGGCCTCCACCAGCCGCCTCACCAGCCCGAGGTAGCTCCCAGGCAAAGCCTCCCCAGGCCACAGCCGAACTATGAGGCCCTTCATGGCCTGTTCGGCCACCTCGTGGAGCTCAACCAGTTGCTTCAGCTGGTCGCTCAAGGGCACAGGAGTCCGGCCTCAGCATACTGAGACCAGAACACCTTCTCTGACGAGCTGCCCTCCTCCGCTCGGTAGAATGCGGCGGCATCGGACACACTGCGGGGCAAATCTGTGAATGCTCCTGGTGAGCTCCGAATTCGGGTAAGTAACAAATAATTGACTTTCACATGCTTGCTTTGCATAAAGAAAGCCTTACCCGCCGCTATCTTCTTCATCGCCTCAACCTCCTGGAGGGCCTTCTGGGCTTCGGCCATGGTAGACTCAGCATTCTCATTGGCCGCCGCGAGCTCGGACTCTCGGGTCTTTGAGTCAAGCTCCAAACTCCCATGTTTTTTCATGAGAGCCTGGAGCTCTTGCCACCTCGCCAACCTGCGCCTCATACTTCTCCCGCTCGGTGCGCTCCGTGGCCGCCCTCTTCTCATCCTCGGACAGCGCTTGCTTAAGGGTTGCCACCTCCGTTGTGGCCCCTACAATAGCCACATTAGTCCTGTCACTTTTTGCAATTGCACCTTTTTATATTTAATAAGGTATTTCTTACCTTCTTTGTCCTCGAGCTGCTTCTTGGCAAGGCCGAGCTCTTGCTCGGACCGCTCGAAGTTCTGCTTTAGCGTGTCCACCTCCGCAGTCAGTGCGGCGGATGCCAGCAGTGAAGCCTGCATACGCATATTCACTTACTTTTGTTAGACTCCTTCGAATTTTATTAGATCCTCTATTCGGCTTTTCTTTTCGAACGCCAAACAGAGCATTAGGGGCTACTGTCTATGCGGCAATATTTTTACATATTTCTTACATACCTCAAAGCCTGTTAAAAGGCCGGCACAGGCTTCGGTCAGCCCGCTCTTGGCAGACTGAACCTTCTGGACCACCGCACTCATAAATGGTGTGGTGATCCTCGTCGATGGAGGCGCCTTTAAGCACCTCCAGCAGATTGTCTGGCGCCTCCTGTTGGACGGGGGCCATCGGCTCAGTGGGCTTGCTCCTCTTGGAAGGAGGTCGCCCGCCGGACTCTGGAACCTTTGAAGGTTCCGGAGCGGTGTCCGGCCTAGGGCCAGACTTGGAGCCCTGGGGGGATCTATCCCCTTTACTCCTAGGGTCTGGGAGGTCGCCTTGCGGCTCCTCCAGGACCATCCTCTCCTGGCTTGGAACCTATTGGGACGCCACCTCGGCATCGTCCGTAGGGCGGGGGGAGGTAGCAGGCGGAAGTAAATTCACGTCCGACGAATCCAGGGAGCCGCTTGACGACTAGTCGAGCCCGGCCTTGGGCGGACTGCATAATTATATTCGACATAAGGAAAAGTTGTGCAATAAAAGAACACTATGAGTTACTCTGGTATCCGGATACTTACGATTTCGCCGAGCGCTTGGCCCTGTGCGGCCACTCCTCTTCGCCGTTGTTGGCGTCGGTGGAGTAGTCCGGAGGAAGGGTCTTACTCTAATTGGACCCTTCGGCCTCCCCGGTCGGGGCGGCCTTCCTTTTCTTTCCTCCCCCCGCTGGAGGGGGAGAGGTTTCTTCTTCCTCCTCCTCGTCTTCATGGGAGGAGTGCATCTCGGAGTCGTCGGATGATGAATCCGACACCTCCAGGCGCCGGGCACTCTTTCGAGTCCCTGTGGCCTTCTTCTTGGCCTTCTTCTCCGGCACCACATAGGGTGCCAGAACCAGCAGCTTCGCCAAGCGAGCATCGACTGGGTCTTCAGGCAAAGGAGCCGGACAGTTGATCTGTACGGACTTCGCCTGCCAATCCTGTCAAAGGTGAGGGATCTTAGACCCCACATGGAGTTAAACTATGAAAAACTAATACCCTGTAAAAGGTAAAAATAGCTTACCGCACTAGGGTGACGCTGCGTGCTGAATCCGCGATCCTCGGTAGCGGATGCGGGAGCCTCGGCGCCCTTGAATAGCGCCTTCCAGGCATCTTCGTACATCGTGTCGAAGAGCCTGCTAAGAGTTCGGTGCTGCGCCGGGTCGAACTCCCACAGGTTGAAAGCCCGTTGTTGACACGGGAGGATCCGGCGGATGAGCATAACCTGGACTACGTTGACGAGCTTGAGCTGCTTGTTCACCAGGGTTTGGATGCATGTTTGCAGTCCAGTCACCTCTCCTTTGTTGCCCTACGACAGGCCCGTCTCTTTCCAGGACATGAGTTGCGTAGGCGGTCCGGATCGGAACTCGGGGACTGCGACCCATTCAGGGTCGCGCGGCTCGGTGATGTAAAACCACCCCGATTGCCACCCCTTTAGGGTCTCCACAAAAGGAGTCCTCGAGCCATAGAACGTTGGGCATCTTGCCCGGCATGGCACCTCCGCACTCCGCCTGGTTGCCGCGCACCACCTTCGGCTTGACATTGAAAGTCTTGAGCCATAGGCCAAAATGGGGGCGGATGCAGAGGAAAGCCTCGCACACGACGATAAACACCGAGAAGTTGCCAGATCGTGGAAATCCAGGCCATAGTAGAACATGAGCCCCCGGACGAATGGGTGGAGAGGAAAGCCCAGTCCGCGGAGGAAGTGGGGAAGGAACACTACCCTCTCATGGGGCCTTGGGGTGGGGCGGAGCTGCCCCTCTTCGGGAAGCCGGTGCGCGATGTTGTTAGACAAGTATCCGGCCTTCCTCAGTTTTTTCATGTGTCCCTCCATGACGGAGGAGACCATCCACTTGCCTCCCGCTCCGGACATGGCTGGAGAAGGTTGAGGTGGGGAATGTGGACTTGGGTGCTGGAGCTCGAGTGCGCGGAAAATGGATAGGCAAAGGAGGAAGAAGGCGTAGGTGAAAAGGTGGATCTTTATCCCCTTATATGGGCGGATGCGACTGTGCGTCCCCACCAGCCTGATAAAAATCGCTTATCTCCCAAGCGCCGTAATCAATGGCGCGGTTGGGTTACCCACGTCCATATTGATGAGAATCCCGTAAATAAAGGGGACACGATCTTTGCTTTGACAAGACGTGCCAAGGAAACCGCCTCGCATAACACGTTGAGGTGGGACAATAAAATGATTCGAAAAAGGCTTGGCCGTGGTGTGATGTCACGCTACGGAATACGTCAGCAGATTAGATTTGTGTAAATATTATTCTCTCTATGGCAATATGTGGAAACTTATTTTGCAGAGCCGTACACCATCCCGTGTTCGAAATCTTCTATGAAGTACTTGGAGAAGGAACCCGCCTTGCAATGCCAAAGACAATCTGCGCGTCGGACTCGTCGTCATTGAAGCCTGGTTCAGGGGCTACTGAGGGAGTCCTGGATTAGGGGGTGTTCGGATAGCCGGACTATACCTTCAGCCGGACTCCTGGACTATGAAGATACAAGATTGAAGACTTCGTCCCGTGTCCGGAAGGGACTTTCCTTGGCGTGGAAGGCAAGCTTGGCGATACGGATATGTAGATCTCCTACCATTGTAACCGACTATGTGTAACCCTAGCCCTCTCCGGTGTCTACATAAACCGGAGGGTTTTAGTCCGTAGGACAAACAACAGAACAACAATCATACCATAGGCTAGCTTCTAGGGTTTAGCCTCCTTGATCTCGTGGTAGATCTACTCTTGTACTACCTGTATCATCAATATTAATCAAGCAGGAGTAGGGTTTTACCTTCATCGAGAGGGCCCGAACCTGGGTAAAAACATCGTGTCCCTTGTCTCCTGTTACCATCCGCCTAGACGCACAGTTCGGGACCCCCTACCCGAGATCCGCCGGTTTTGACACCGACACGCCCCTTTTGAGCGCCCTGGAATTGCGCTGGAAGAAATGCTTCCGTCCACTCAGCGTGATACCTGCAGTATTGTGGAATAAAGGTTTTAGTGTACCTAGTTGGCATTTTCATAACATCTTTGGCATGTTGAAGTCACTTGTTTCACTTTTTATTAACTGTCAAATTGTAATTGCTTCACCAGGTCTGCGTGTAAAAAGAAAAATAGAGCTATAAACTAAGGAATATGTTTGTGCAAGTAGACGGCCGATCGGTGTCTTACCTGGAAGTTTCTCAGGTTGGGTGTAACATATGTCGTGCTCGCTGTCGATGGTTGGTATGAACAAATCTATGAGAGACTGAAATATCGCGCTGTCGTCACTCACTTTGGCCTCAAGGTGCTCGATCACCTCCAGATCTGTGGGATCGAACTTGATGCCAGCCGGCAGCACGGGCCAATCCTTCTTCGACTTGCATCGGTAATTCCAGTTATATGGTACTCAATGTATGATCAATCGACTGTTTTAAGTGAATGATGAAAGATTTCGACAGATAAGTGCTACTCCAAATTTTAAGTCCAGAATACCCGAACACGCCGCCGGGATTCTTGTGTCACCTAATGCGTAGCGTGTTGTCACGTCAATTCAATGTGTGGACATGATGAATAATTTGACCGACGTATACTAGTACTGCTACTGTACTACTTACTAGTTGTATTTAGTGTCACAATTTATACATAGGTTTAACTAACAAGTACGCACTTGAAGCCTAACTGATATATATATATATATGGCTTCTGCACAGCATCTCCATCATCATTATCAGTACATCCTACGCAGGTGAGTTATGATGCACTTGATCCCAGGAAGGTATCTATCCTTCAAACCAGAGGAGTGCTTCAAACAAACAACAGTACATAATATCCAACAAAACAGGGTCGTGCTACAGCAGCAGAATACATGGCTCAGTCTAGATATCAGCACGAATCAAGTTGTGCATATTTGCTGTTGGCATGAACCACATCGCCACATGTCGGGTTTGCAAAAGCCATCCATCGCATGGAAGCTTGATGCCTTTCACACACTGAAGATTATCTGGCAACAAGCTGTGTCGACGAATCTCTGGATATGTTGATTCATGAAACCCATGGTATGATGTGTAAACACAGCCCCCCTCGCGAATGGAAGTTGCATAGCACAATAATCATCGCCGGTGATATGATTGAGGATTGGTTGGATGATCGGATAATTGAGCTCGAGGAACAAGGAGTGGTTGCCGAGGCTATAAACCAGCCTCCAGTTGAATACGCCTGGCCAACGGAGCTGGGATCTTTCTCGAACATGAAGCAGCCATAGCCATCAATGTCACGAATGCCCCACACATTGTACTGCATGTGGTTTGATGTAATGGTTTGGTCAATTTGGTACGTGCGAATGAGCATTAAATGACCGCCGTCAGCTGAACGAGCGATAAACCACCACCCATCGGCTGGTATGATTCCAGGTCCTGGAATCATGAAGGCCAGCGCATATGCGTCTGTTGCAACAATTCAAATTGGAGACCAAAAGGACAAAAATAAACAATCATGTTCAGAGTATGTGTGGAATTAAGATTATTATAACAGTGACACATATCATAGACAGAGAATTGCAATGTCGTGGTCATAATCATACCCCAAGTTAAAAAAATAAGCCAATGGCTTTCATATTCTAGCAATATGTCATGGTTCAAACATCATGTAACAATGAGAGGAAAACAGCTATGACAGCGCCTACTCATATTCTACCATAGCACTTACTACTACTGTTCTCATATCAACTCTAAGAAATAACATGCGATGTTATAAAAATCTTGTAAACGAGAGTAAAATATAGCAATCATGATGTTATGCTCATAATATGTATTCTAACAATCATTAGATGCCAATTGTTCTCATATCAACTCTAACAATAACATGTGTGGTCATAAAAATCTAGGAAATGAGAGGAACATATAGCAATGATGTGGTTATAGACATGCTATGCATTCTAAATTTGTAAAAAATGAACAGGCAGTCGTATTCATAAGGTAAAGATGAGATGAGATAGAACAATTACACGACGATAGATTCCACCAGTATAGGTAGCCAATTTGTGTTTCGACCGCGTAAACGATGCCATCGTGCACTATAGCATCAGACATAAATGTTTCCTCAACAGGATTGATGATGAGCCATAACCATGTATGGCGACCGGATTCCAGATAGACTAATCCCTTGTTGAACAAGGCAATGAGCTTGTAATCCATGTAGTCTTCTGATGGTGTGGGCACTTCGCAGATTACAACTTTCTGCAAACAGAGGTCGAGCCAAAAGCTTGACGTGTCTTGTGCGTAGTAGGCAGGGGCGTCCGGCGAGCCGCGAGGCTTGATGGCGGCGGTATCTAAAGATGGAAGGGTGATCTCTCGCTGGGTGTAGATATCCATGAGATGCCATGGACTACCAGATTGGTTGATGAGGACGACCCAGTTGGCCTTCATGCCCGCCCAGTAGTGGCCGTGCATGAAGGGCAGGTGGACGGGTAGTGGTAGCATGTCGAGGGGCACCACGGCAACCTCCGTAGGATCGTCAAGTCGATGTCTGGGCCACCCGCGAGGATCGGGCATCAGCAAGCAGGGTGTCTTGAAAAGAGCCGGCCGGTTGCAGACGGGTAGACGGTACAAAGACACCGAGCATGCGGCCAGACGAACGGTGCTGAGTAGGTCCATACGACTACAGATCTGCTCCAAGAGAACATCGGGGAGGGAATTCCAATTGCGGCTCTGTGTGTCAGTCGGTTCTGCCATTGGGGTTTTTGGTGCCTGCAAGCCAGCGGGGAAGTGGATTCGGGCGGAGCGAAGAAGCTTCTCCTCGTGTGGCCGAGCAGTGAGAGGGGGGATATGGTACGCGCGAGCTACCAAGGAAGATGGCGCGGGCGGGCGAGCAGTGAGCGGGGGTAAATGGTGTGCGACCGACGTTGGGGAAGAGAGGAGGAAGAAGAAGAGAGGAGGAAGAAGAGTGGAAGACAGGGAAGAAAGTGCATTCAATCTCAATTCTACTAGTACTACTACCAGGATATACCGTCCTTCGGAGTGTAAATAGTTACACCGATGACATGTGGGTCTACCACAACAGGGCCCATATGTCAGTTAATGGAGGACAGAGGTGTGTAGGCGTATTTGCGGAAGCGTGATCTACTGGCAAACAAGATGGCAGTACTGGGTAAGGCTGATTCTTCCCTAAAAAAGGCTGATTTAGTAACACCAACACGATGTTTTAGCTTATTAATTACGTGTCCCATCTGCTGCAGCGTGTATTGTCACTTCACTGTGAAGACTAGTTGAATAGTTCTCTCTGACCGAGATGGGGAATAAATGGATCGCGAGGACTTCCTTTCTACAGTATCCCTGTGCCTCTACGCTCACTTCACTCATTTTGCTCTGTACCTAGTCACTTGTGGAAATCTGTAGAAAGACAAATACTCCGTATTTGAGAACAGAGGGAGGCTTTTACTCCGTACTACTCCCTCCGTTCCAAAATAGATGACTCAACTTTGTACTATATTTGGGAACAAAGGGAGTATCACCATATGGAGGGAACAAAGGAAGCTTGAAATATGAACATGTCAATGGGAGGGAGTAAGCCCCATGCATGCATGCATGCAACATGCAACACTCACACGTACACATGGACGCATGCAACACTCACGCACCCATGCGGCACACAGCACACGACGCAACACACACGCTCACGCTCAAGTGCTCAACCTACTCCCTACGTCCGTGAAAGACTGTACATTTAGAGATTTACACATTGACCAAGGCATAATTAACGCCCAAAAGTAGCAGACTTATGTGTGCATGCGACCATTGAGATAAGAAGATTAAATGAAGGTCGTTGCATGCTGTAATTAAGGATAGACATGTAGCATATACCTACAACACAAGTTGGTGCATTAGTCAATCAATATCGATTTAGTAGATTAAAGGCTAAATGCATTGGAAGTGTAGATGTACATCATGTAGTACACTCTTTGTTGGAAGACCGAGGGAGGACACGTGCATGCACTCACATACACAGCTAGGGCGGTTCGCGCGCAAGGGTTTGACTCGTGTCGCGCCTGCGTAAAGTTTTGTTTAACTGATTTCTTTGCTCTGCCAACTGACAGGTGGGACCCAGAAACCAGGTGACAATTTAACCAGTCAACAAAGTGCCACGTCGACTATGTGGCCGGTCAGTAGGGTGCAATACGGTGCTCTATGATGAGCTAGTGATCGCATAAGGGCATGTACAATGGTTCTATCTTAGGACTGCCACGTAGGATAAATGATGAGGTGGAGGAGAGAGAAATGATAAGAAAAGGCTTGTCTTCTCTTATTTAAGAGAAGACAAGAGATAATCTCTTAGCACAATATGTATCACCACGTTTTTAGGAATATCTAGTTATTGGAGATAAGGCTAAGAGATGACCCATTATAGACATGTTTTTTGTCATCTCTAAACTACATGCAAGACTTAAGATAAGACTATGTTATCAACCATTGTACATGTCCTAATCGCCGCAAAACTATATATAGTGACCGTAAAGAGCATACTGTTACATACGTTGACCGCCAGTGTATTTTTCTCATTTCAAATTAAGCCATATTAATCGGAAAGGGACTACTACTAGTAGTAGTACTGCTTTGATGTGTCCCGTCAACTCGCCGAATGAGGAGAAGCTTGCTTACTACGCCTCTCCCTCGCCCACGCACGCGGTGGTTCACAGGACGAGGAGAGGGTTTGGACTATAGCGCCCTCTCCCTCTCCCTCGCCCTCACGGTGGACGTGCAGCAGTTCAATCGGTGTCAGATTGCCAGAAGCATATTGTACTGTAGTATCATCATTGTTGGACCTTCCGAAGAGGCGAAGAGCCAAGTGCAAGGCTCACACGAGTACGAACTGATGAACCTCCCGAAGAGGCAAAGAGCCAAGCGCAAGGTTTTATAGGAGTTGTCGTCCTAGTAGGAGTGTACTAGTACAACTATAGCGAACGATGCTACTGTATGATGCCGCCACGTCACGTATATCCAAAATTGTGCCACCTTTTTTTTTCAAAGAGCATGTTGGAGCCCGTGCAACAACCACACAAGTTGCACGTAGACCTAACACATTTACTAGTAATAAATTCTAAAGGACAAATGCAAGTATGCCACACAAGTTCATCTCCAACTCATGTGATAAATTTGTGCACGACTAGTCTACATATATTCACAGCGCTACCGTTCACAATTACCGTACTCCACTTACACGTTATAGATGGGCTACATGTCCTCCTCCAGGTTCCAGTCCCAGGTGTTCTTCATGGATGGCACGATCCGTAGCGGTGGGCAACGGGAATCATTGTCGCAGCTTTCTAGTCCGGTTCCACTCGATGGAGACTCATCCAAGCTGAAGCGACATAAATCAGGGATAGCATGTCCCAGCATGTCGTTCATCCAGCGGTGCACACTGAAGACACAACCATGCTTCATGAACGGCAGGCCTTCCGTGTCGTGCATGGAAGGTGGCATCCGCTTCACAATGGGGTTGTTGTCCCCGATGAAAAGCGAATACTCTCCAAGAGTGTTCCTCGGCACCCACGTAGCATCACGGGGGTCGAACCCGGCGCCGTTCATCTGGTAGACGCGGCATCCCAGAT
Organism: Aegilops umbellulata; assembly: GCA_032464435.1. Taxonomy (NCBI): domain Eukaryota; kingdom Viridiplantae; phylum Streptophyta; class Magnoliopsida; order Poales; family Poaceae; genus Aegilops; species Aegilops umbellulata. The sequence continues at coordinate 587,269,153 of CP136058.1, read as the reverse complement.
CTGGACACATGGTGACGTACATAGTCAAGGTCCATGCATAATAATGTTGTGCTCAAATGTGGCGGTCAGTAATACTGTGCAGCAAATAGTACTACTCCGGTATAGAGGAAGTAAAATAACCGGCTTATTATATATAGCCACTCTTGGCTACATGGATGAGATAGTAAGACATGGAAAAACAAAAATGGTGGCAGCTAGTGGGTTCAAGTCTTCAAGGGCCTGTCTAGCTATACGCGTCCTCCAAGGTAAAAAGTACTCCTACTAGTACTACAAATTATACTACTAGTACAACAATGAAAGAGAAGGCGAGAGGGTTAAAAAATGGAATACCTGGGTAGATGGTGACGGTCCGATCGTGGTAGATTATGTGACCATGTTGCACATCAGTGGTACCATGGGTAACGACTGCTAAGATAGTTGATCCCAATATGCCAAAGTCAGCTACAAGGTTCCAGGTTAGACCGAATCGCGGATGGAAATGCACATCCAGGATCGGCGATCTTATTTTGATCAACGGATGACTGGTCCCTGCAAAATAATGGAGTACCGTTAGGGATGCAAATGATGGTTTGTGCATTCCGTTTGTAATCTCCCGTACCGTAGGATGTCAACCAGATGAAACAAGTCCCCTGTTTTCTTGTCACCGCGAAGATGCGGCCTAGATGGCGCACGGCGACTTTGAATGTGTAGGGGTACAAATCTGCTGCCGCCAACATGCGCTAGCCTCTGCCGTTACTGCCTCCTGCATTGATGGCAATCCTTATGTCGAACACCGCGATGAGATAGTAATCGTTGTAGCCGCGTCGCTTTGTCGGCGGGTCCGCAATTGCTATCTTCTTCAATATCATGTAGGCATCATCATACGTATTCTTGCCCAGCCAGTCCGGAAGGCCGATCCCAATGGTGGAGAAGGGGTCTACCAGAACGGCCGCACTGCTGTGGATGTTGTGCAAAATCATGGTGGTATCCGGCCGGAGGTATGCAAGCTAATCTTCATTGGCACCGACCCAGACCTATATATAAGACGGTGGGCAGCGGAGAAATTACGGGATGGAAATGGAATAACTAAGTACTACATGATCAAACTCCATTACTGACCTGCTCATCGGACAAAATCCGACTACCTCTCAACATCGTCAACTCTAGCGGAGTCAACATGCAACCATGGCCAGGGAGCGGTGGACTGTTTGAAGAATTGTCCCATAGAAGAACCTTCTCCTCGAGGACGCATGGAAGACCAACAAGCATGGCCTTTTCCCAAGCCTGTTTAAGCAGCGTCTTGAAAAAGTTGGTGCAGGAAGCACCGAGTCTTGCGGCGGTGAGGACGTCGGAGCGAAGTGCGATTTCTCCCAGAGAATCGTCGTCCAAGGTCTCCCAGCCCCGACGAGGAGGAGAACCGCCTGGCGAATCCATGGGAGCAACGACGAACTGCCTTCTCTTCGGGGGGAGGGGAACTGGCGAGGAGGAGATAAGAGCGTAGTAACCGCAGGGCCTCGTTCCTTCCAACTGTAGATCGTTCCTCAGCGAAGGGGTGAGGCTATTATTTACTACTCTAAATGATAGCACTAGTAAGAAATTTTTGGCACTAGGTTGTAGTTTTTGGTACCATGGAGTACTAGTACTAGCATTATGGAAGGTTATGGGATTGCATTATACTGTAAATAATAGCACTAGTAAGAAATTTTTGGCACTAGGTAGTAGTTTTTGGCGTGGATTAAGAAATTTTGGGTATGTTTTTGCCATTTTTTGTACACGCCAACTAGTGTCAAAAAACGTCGTACATTATGTGACGTAGGAGTACGTACTCGTACTGTAGCAGTACTAGTACTACTTTTCTCAACTACTCCTCAAAAAAGAACCCAATTAATGCTCTTGTTTTCCTCAAAAAAAGTATGTTTACGAATGCATTAATTGCAATGCATGCATGCATAAATTACATTCTTTGGTCAATTTTCTCTTAATACTTGCATGCAATGATTTAATGCACCTTGAAATCTGAACATGTGATGGGAAACAACCTAATTGAGCCTTATAAAATGGAAAAACTAAAATTTTGAGATGAGCCCTATAAACCAGAAAGGAGGGAGTACTGTACTTCTAGTCTAGTCTTTTATAGTGCACCAGTTTTGAACTCTTGAATCTCAGGGCCAAGGAGCTACAGTTGGAAGTGGAGGGTACTACTGTTCTCTAGAACCATCGCTGTACTATCAATGCAGGGGAAGTACACCTGCGTAGTGGCCTAGTGGGTACTCTTGGTGCTCTATTCAGCCGCTCCTCTCATGTAGCTGGCCTACTCAGCCGCTCCTCTCACGCACACACTAGCAGCCTGTTTATCAGCGATGGTTACTGCGGGGGCAGAACATTTGAGTTATTTGATACAGCGAGACTAGGCTTTTCGCTTCCATTTGTGGAGGTGTAATGGATCTCGTCAAACTTTGTTAGTAGTTCCTTCTTTATGAATGAGATGAAGCAAAGCTTTTGCCTCCGTTTAAAAAAACACGTCAAGAGGAATTTCTTTTGTAGTAGAGCCGAGAATGGAGTGAAGTCCATGCATGCAACGCCACAAGCTACAGAGTAGTAGTAGAGCACTTTACGTACAGAGCCATATTGCACAGTTCCCAATGCCCCGCCAGGCTTTTCCGGCTCTGCGGGCTTAATTGGGAGGCGCTAGTTTAAATATGCTACTAGATGGAAGCTGCAAGCGAGGTGCGGCTAGGGCGAGCACGCGAGCCACGGGATGCTGGGAAGGAAAACCCGTTCACGTGGCTAGGCTGTCCAGTGCACCCAGATTGTGGGGCCGCACGTCCGTTTGACTTCGAAACTCAAACTACCCGTGTAAAATATTGGCTCGCAGCAAAGTGTAGTAGTATACTACTTTTTTTTAAAGGTCGTCATGCGTTCGGCCGGGATCGAACCCACAAAACGAGGTATACACTCCCGCGACCACTAGTAGTACTCGTTGGAGTACAACGGAACCTAGAATCACCTTTGTCGCTAGTAGTACGTACATTGTTCCTTACAAGAAACCCCTAAGAGCATGGTTAATAGTATAGCCAGCTGCTGGCTATAAGCCAGTGCCATGTCATCTACAGCCCATCTTATAGCCAACATGTAGTAGTAGTTTATTTCTTATAGCCCGCTGACTCAGCTCTATTGTACTTGCTCTAATAATGCAAGAAACCACTAAAATGCCAAGAAACTACTACCACTTGCATACGTGGCAGACTTAAGATAAGGCTACCTTATTAACCATTGTACATGCTCTTTCCAACAAAAATCCTCGAGTGACCTCCTACCTCCGGCCCGTCCACCAAGTCATCCTCGGCCATGGGACGCAGCTACCGCCGCCGGCAGAAGGCGAGGTCAAAACTGCTGGCGGTGCGGAGCCCATGTTGCGGCAGCACGGATGCAAACTCCGTCCGACGCTCGCGGCCGCTAGCTAGCCAAGATAGCTCCGTCCAGCTCCTTGTCTGCAAGGTTTGCTAGCTAGACTGGCACGGCAGCGCGGCGGCTTGCTCGCACGCGTCGTGCTAAGGCCAGCCATCTGGCTCGAGCGAAGGCCAACGCGACGGCTTGCTCGCTCATGAGTCACGCTCGGGCTAGCCTGCCAACCCGTGCGGAGGCCAGCGCAGCGTCCGGCCTGTCCGGCGGAGCGGCGACCAACTCGCTCATCACCGGCACCACCGACGAACACGCATCAGTACTGTTTGAAGTAATGTTCAGGAAAAATAATGATATGAGGGGGAATAACAGGATAGAAGGTCAGATGTGGGTCCCTCGTGACAACAGTCAAAGAAAATGTGTTGGTTTAAGCTGCCTCGTCAGCACGGACATGTGGGCCAACCCTGTCATAAATGGGTTAAAACGAACCTAATCGGTAGGAGTACTAGGTAGTTTTTGGCGTGGATTAAGAAATTTTGGGTATGTTTTTGCTATTTTTTGTACAATAAATTCCTCCTAGGGCTGGTTGAAAGTGGTAGTTTTTTGTTAAATACTCTACATATTGTAAGTAGGAGTGAAAGTTAAGCTTTGGAAGCCAATAAGCAAGGCTAGTTACATAGTGCATATGTGTACATGATTGAAAGTAAATATCAACCATGAGTGACTAATATCTTGATGGAAAACTCGAAACTATGGAATAGTAGGAAAAGAAATACATGGTTGGAAATACTAGCAATGTTCATGTCCGTTGCAACGAATCATAATTAGAATAATACTTATTCACAAACTTGGTACAAAACACTCTAATTTTGATATACATATGTCACTAGAGATATATTATGTTTCAATTAGAATATATTCCTTGGGCTGTTTTGGTGAGGTCAGGGAGGGATGTGGTTGGTTTTAAGATACTAATTATGGGTTTTTCTGCAAATTGGTAGACAAGTGGGATGTTGGTGAGAAAAGGCAACAACTTACCTCACAATCGTTAGATGTAGATCTAATGGTCAGAAACGACGGATGGCAGACACACCAGCATCACCAACTTAGTCTTGTGTAGGAGTACTAGCAAGATCCGTGCATTGCACGGAACATCAAGATGCATTTTTTTATAAAACACTTGTTGTGATTGACCCTTGCGGGAGTAATCCCATGTGTAAAAACTAATGATATCTCGAGAAATATGAGATAAGGTGAAGAGGAGTGGGGTGTGGTGTTGGTTGGTGGTCGGACTGAGCGGAGGCATGGGGATTGACGATGCTGGCAGCGGCCACCATGCCAGTTTGCTCCAGAGGCTTCCTTTATTAATTGCTCAACAATGAGGTTTGTTGGAGATAAGGATGAACGAGGGAATGCCTTGTCTGCAAATGTGGAGAGGGGTGCGGGTATCTTTTAGTTTAATTTCCATCCGTCAGATATAGATTGGACGGTCTATATTGCAAGATGGCACACGTACCATCATCACCAACTCAGTTTTTTATAAGAGAAGAAATATAAGTATGGAGATACAAACGTATTATCGATACTTGCTTCCGTAAACTAGCATCTACATTCTATTCAACGCCTCGGCATGTGGGGCCTTAGCACAATGACTTCTCGACTATGTAAAACGAAGATTTTCCCGTCGCCGACAAGGATGGGGTGACGGCGGCACGCTTTTTGGCTTGCTCTAGTCCTAGTAGTCATACTAGGTGGTCTAAGCACGTGTAGATTTATTCCTTTTCACGTCTCGTGTTCGCCGTACTGCCACGACTGTTCATGAATAGACAGTAAGTTATTCACGGGGAAACCCTTGTTGAGCGTGTTTGCGAGAGAGAGAGAGAGAGAGAATGTGTGCGTGTGTGATATGTTAGAGACTGAGGCAATGATAACAGATTCTTTGTGTCTATGTGTGTGGAGGATAGAGAGATACATGTACATGGGGCTTTGTGTTGTCTAACGTGGAGACACATATACATAATTAGAGAGTGAGTGTGTGAGATACACATGCAAACATGAGGAGAGATGAGGATCCAGGCAAATAGGTGTTTGTGCATGTCTGTGTGTGTTTGTGCACGCGTTTGTGTGTGAGAGGCAGAGAGTGTATGTGGAGTAGAGAGACCACTGATGATGTAAACCTAGTATAAGGGAAGGGGGGATGGTGTGACATGTGTAGTAGCGAGATAGCACGGGTGAGGGCGAGGGGAGCAGACTATTTGGAAGAGACATCGAGTGTGTGTGGGAGAGGGGTGTGAGAGCGAGAGAAAGAGAGAGCTAGCTACGGAGAGAGAGAGAGAGAGAGAGAGAGAGAGAGAGAGAGAGAGAGAGAGAGAGAGGAAGAGAGGGGGCAAGACGGGTCATTTGTGTCCATAAATGGCGTATAGATAGGGAGACAATGTTGATGTTGTCTGAAATTGGCATATGAACGGAGACGCAAGGGAAGCAAGTCATCGTGTGTGTGATAGGGACTTCATGAGAGATCTAGAATAGATGGTGTAGAGAACAATGTGTGAAATCGAGAACGATTATACATTAGGGAGCTATGCAAAGAGTCACGACATATATGTATACAGGGAAAGAGCTGGGGCGGTCCGCATGTGGGAGAGATAGAAAGAGGAGAGTGGTGCACAAGGAGACAAAGTGTGCTTGTTTGCAGTGGGGGTGGTGTGTGAGGTGAGTGTGCAAGAACCACATAACTAGGGAGATAGATGTTTGGGGGTGACGTTTTGTGTGTATGGGAAATATACACTCTACATAGTGCGTGTGCTTGGGTAAGAGAGATAGCGGGAGACCTAGAGAGTGAGGGAAGAGATGTGTGCATGCCCGAGAGACAAAGTGATAGAGACCTATGTTGGGGTCCGGACTTTACAAGAGAGAGGGGTGTTAATGTGCTCGTGTGTTGGTGTTTGGGGGAGAGAACGACTTCTCTCTCTCTCTCTCTGTGTGTGTGTGTGTGTGGTGGGGGGGGTTGACTTCAGATAAAGAGTGAGGTGTCTATATTTGAGGGACTTTAGCGTAATTGAGATATTGTGCACTCATGGTTGATCAATTTGTTTCACAGTTTGCACTATGAGATAACGATACTTTTGAACATGCGTGATATACCTTGATGTACCAGAATTACAAACCTAAGATTGGAATTTTGGAATTCGACTCCATCATTAGCTTTTGTAATTCATTTAAACGGAGGTACATTTTTTAAGCCGGGATTTCGTGATTTCAAATTCATATATTAAACCTAGAGATATACACATACGGGCGTGTTCAAACTTTATAATCATCCACTTTATTCATACACATACACATTTTTGCTTTTGTCATCATATTTAGGATAAACACATTTGGAATTTCATTTGAATTGGACCGTATGATGGTATTTGCTTGTAGTAGCTCAATGATCCATATTTGAATTGAATGGACAATCTAAGTTTCGAGTTGGAGACATTGATTTACAAAACTTGCACATTTTTTTGCGTGCAAAACAAATAAATTGCCGGCCATGATATCATAGTCGGCCGTACGAGAGCAGAATACTTATAATTTTAGGCGCCAAAAGCTTTCAAACTTCCCGCTCACATCGAAATATCACGTGCCCGAAAGTTTAGCCCTGCAATATTCCTGTTTTACCCCTACCACATGAACGGAAAAGGGCTACTTTGATAACTCCATTGTTTTCGCCTCTTTGCCCCCAACATTCTTCCCCAGAGCCCCTCCCCTTCCCCTCCCCGACCCCCCCAACCACAGCAAGCCGCCGAATCTAGTCCTCCACCGCAGCGGTGGACCTCACACCCTGCCGGATCTACCTTCCGCACCTTGGAACCCCCAACTCCCAACTCACCACTTCACCGGAGCGCTTCAGCGACTGGCTTGTCCACCGCTCCAGATATCCTTGACCGCCATCATGGTCCACCGCACCGGATCTGCTTAACCGGCGCCCTTGTCCACCACAGTGTAGGCCCTTCACTGACTCCCTCGTCTGCCCCTTCGCTGGCCCTTCATACAAGCCCTCGTCCGCCGCAACAGATCCGCCTCACCGAAAGCACTATACAACGCGCCCGCCAAAGCCTTCGTCCACTGCACCGGACCCGCTCCACGGACGCCATATTCAACTCCACCGGCCCTACTTTACCGATGCCACAGCCTCATTAGGTTATTTCAATTTGTACTCCTTCGGTTTTCCTCTTTATCGTGCAACTGTTCACTTACCACAGATGAGCTTTCTTGTATGTCGACAGGCGCTGCAACCGTAGCACCAGAGCCGCTTCAGCAACGGCGACAGCTGGCCCAAACTCAACCGCAACACGAGGACCATCGACGATCCTTAGCTATCAAGTATGACAACGATACCCATACGCCACCGACAATCAGGTACTATTATCCAATGGCCGGCGCCTACGTTCACTTTTCAAGCATAAGCAGCGCACCTTTGAATTTCTTCAGGGCATCATTCAGTTTTTCATGAGACGCGTTATTCTGCTTGCACCTGTAGGGCCATACTTCTGGCAGTGAATATGTTCCATGTGCTAAATTACATACCAGTGCACATATAGTTAATATGCTTTAGTTTTGTTCTGATGCCACCTGTTGGTTCCGTCAGACTGCTTAATGTTCTCTATGCTTAATTACACATCAGCAAACTAGCATGTGGTTCTGCTGCTTTTTGTTCGTTTTACCCTACATTTTCTGATGCTAGCTATTACATCACTGCTCTGAGCCTCTGTTCATTACTTGTATGTGTGTTCTTGATCTTCCCAAGTTGCATGACTAATTTGATGCTTCTATTAATTATGGAGCAGCCAACCCCATCAAGCAAAATATTTGTTCTTTTGGGGCTGGCACCTCGAACAAGCATAAAAATAGAGGGAAGCAGATATACTCCCTCCAATTCTATTTACTCTGCGCATAACTCTTGACCCGCATACCAAGGAGGGCACTAGTTTAATTTTTTGGACTAATTTGCCAATTAATTAGGGCAGAGGCAGATGGGGCGGGGCACAAAAGGAAACCAGCACTAGGAATCAGCAACGCGCAGACTAATACGAGAAAACTGAGAAAAAGTTATACGCAAAGTAAAAAGAATCGGAGGGAGTATTGTCGTGTATGCACACACCCTTCTTTCATTAGTTTAGATGAACCATTGATGCTCAATTCGGACCAGTGCATGCGATTAAAATCAATTTTGCCTAAATAGATGGTGCAGAATAAACTACAACAACTAGATTTGCAACCACGGGATGCTGACGATATCTTCAAAGAACATTGCAACAGCAGCTAGGCTTCACAGCAACATATGGTAAGCCAGTGTGTTTTAGTACATGTGAAATGTAATGCGAGTGGGCTGCTTTCTTGGCTTGTGCCCTCAACGTGTAATCCTACCGAATTACAAATAGTTCAGTTGTCTGCTTTGCTGTATTGCTTGATTCGAATGCTTATTTGTTGTTATGCTATACCTGAGTTGGCCAATATGTCAGCAGTGCCTGTTGTACTATCGTAAAGAAATGCATGCCTATTTCATTTGAGTCCTTAACTTTTCCTCTCAACTTCATCACAAGACTGTCTTCGTAGTTTATATGAGGCCACACTGTTAAGCGCTTTCTCAGATTATTTCAACTGCTTAGATGCCTTGGCAACTTAAATACAACGGTTGTACACTCCCTTTCAACTAGGGATGTCAACTGGGTCCGGTTTAATCCCGATTAAAGTCCACTAGTGGTATGATAGTTCAAAAGAGTTTTTGTTTTTTTGAGGAAAATGAACTAGGGAGGTAGCAAAAACTAACTAGATGGGACTGGCGGATTTTGTTTATTTGCCACTTACATCCCTAGTTTCATCTTACCATTTTAATTTCTTTTCGACTGATGCTGCTTCGAACCATTTAAATATAGTTTGCCATGCTCGGCAATAATTCGGCCGTCGTTTACCATGTTAGCTTACTGCCTGGATCATACGATAACTATCTCTTACTGATGTCCAGCGGAAACCTTTCAGGATGTTGTTCACACTAGGACACAATGTACAACCCCAGAATCTATTTGTGGAAGCAGTGCGCCATCCATGTTACCAGATGGTAGCAGTTCAGAGGCAACACCGCCGGAGAGCAGTCTCAGCACAGATATTATAGTGCTTGAGGCTCTACTAGAGGCAGAAAGAGATGGTGTGGCTGCCATGAATGAGGTAATCTTTATCTTGAGGCTGGAAATTACGGAATTAGTGGCACGCATTATGCAAGCAACCCAAGAATTGGAGGAAGTAAGAATGTTGCATTTGAAGACGGAGGAGGTCCTGCTGTTTCTGCTATCTGAAGCCCAAGATAATCCCGGTTCTTCTTTAGATACTAGTTGAAATTTTCATTAGATTATTGTACTTGCATGTTGTGTCATGTCTCTGAATGGATTATGTTGCAAGACCCCCTGTGTTGTCCATGTGTTGTAATGATCCGAATTTTTTAGGCGAGGTAATCCTCAGTACTTGTATGATTGACATAAGGTGAACTGTTTTTCGTGTGAGCATATTGTATTGGATGAAATAATTGTTTGACTCAAAGTGTATCCAACCTACTGAATTCGAAGATCACGGCATTTCTAAATCATAATCATATATAAAGGTGGAATAAATCTTTGTTGTGGTTTTGAATAAATAAATAACAAAACGTATAATTATCTGTGGATATTCGTAATCGAATACAAATTGGATTTGAATTTAGTTTGCCAGGTCCCAGGGCAAACGTGAATGCTAATTCTCCCAAGTTTTGAACGAAGCGGCTAAGCACCCACTATAATTTGTGGGCTGCCCGAAGCAAGTGTTTGCGAGATGAAACTTACTGTCTACCCCTGACACTTGACATCCTTATCAACAGGATATACACTGCTGTCGATAGGAGTAGACTAGTAACTTCAATCAGACGTGACACGACGGCCTCTGAGCCCATTCAGACACGGTGGGCGCCAAACATGGGCGGCAAAACACATTTGATTCAAGCTCGTCCAAAAGACATGTGTCTCTTCCTCCATTTCCCCATTCATACACGGTGGGCGGCAAAACAAACTCTCCTTGTCCGAAATCGATGTAGGCTTATATTTCAAATAGGGGCAGATGTGTAACTTCCATCAGACGTGACACAACCGCCCTACCTGTCAGCCCTGTTCATACACCATGGGCGCCAACCGTGGGCGGCAAAACACCCTCTCCTTGCCCGAAATAGTTACCGGCAAATAATTGGGAGATGCGAGATTACCGTCCTATCCCCAACCGACGTGATGTCCAAAATTTTAAACGGGGGATAAGTTCGTAACTTTCCCCCATTTCAAAGAAGCGTGTCCCAAAGTTTGAGATCCCCCCTCCCCTCCATTTCCCCATTCATACACCGTCAGCGGCACGACAACCTCCGCACTGCGGCCAGCCTCCTCCGTCCGCCATCCCATCCTCCACCTTGCCGGAGCCGCTACCCCTACCCCGTCGTCCACTGCAAGAGATGGACGTCTCTCATCCACGGCGCTGGACCAGCATCCTTTCATCGCCTCCTCTCGCTTCATCGGCGCCGTCGTCCACCTTGCCGTTGCCGCTCCTACGATCGCCTTGTCCACGGCAACAGGATATATCCCCCGACCCAGTCGTCTGCCGTCTAAAGTCTTCTTTCCCGCCGCCGACAGCCATCGCACCCGCAGCACCCTCAACGTATCAGCATAGGCCTACACGGCGTCGCAAGAGAGCTGGTACTCTTCCATATGTGCTTAAGTTATTGATCTCACCCGGAAAATAGATCGTAATTTGTTTACTATACTTTTCTTGTCCGTACCAAATCGTAGTGGCTAGTTGAAAGCAAACATTGGTTGCGAAGTAGCTTTGTCCGGTTTGCACCTTCAGATCCGCCATGGCACGGGCACTATACTCGTAAAGCTTATGGTTTCCCCCCTTTATATTCACTACCATCATCGTAGGTGCTTCGTGTCGTGCTAGCACTGCTCCTCAAGACCTCAACCCAAAGCTTACGTGTTGAAATAAGAATCTGATATGATGCTCATATCACTAAAACAGAGAACGTTTAATTGGTCACCTAATGTTCCTATATTCGTTTCGAAAAGCATGTGCGCCACCCACTGGTCCAGCTAGTTCCACATTCCTGATTTTTCTCTTGATGCTTAGGGTTTTTCCCTTTTATCTACTCTACTATGATCTGCGTAGGTGCTTTCTGTCGTACTAGCATTACTCCACCCTTCAAGCTCAACAACACAACACTCCGAATTCGAAAGCTTAGTTGTTCAAATATGATTGTGATATGATACTGATATTAGTTAACCGACACATTTAATTGGTTAGCCAAAGGTCCCACTTGAGTTTCCAACTGCATGTCGCGACATATAGAGAGACAGCATAATTGCATTTCTTTGTCACTTGTTGACCGTACTTTCTTGTCCATACCAAATCTTAGTTGTTATTTCAAAGCAAACATCGGTTGCTAACTACCCTTTGCGCGGTTTGCAGCTTCAGATCTGCCATCCCACTGCCACGGTCAACACTGTACTCATCATGCTTATGTTTTTCCCATTTTATGATGACCACAATCAGCCTACGTGGTTCGTGTCGTAATAGCACTGCTCCACCCATCGAGCTAAACAAGCTTAGTTGTACAAATTCATATATGATATTATTGCTGATATTAGTAAAACTGAGAGATGTTTAATTGGTTAGCTAAATGTTCCTACTTTAGTTTCGAAATGTATGTGAGCCACATATGGAGAGACCGGAAAGAATAGTATTTCTCGGTGCGCTCTGGTTCATCACGGGTGGCCAACCGACATTGTATTAAAAGACTTGTAATATCTTCAATCTGCTTGCTCTTATGCTCTTCTTTAAGATGATACTCTTCTCTTGCGGTCGACTGGTCAGGCCGAGTTGTTCTCCCTTAGTGTAATTTGAAACTGTCAGGTCAGGTCGACTTGTTCTTCTTTACTATATGTTGAAGCTATCATCTGTGAAGTGTCATCACTTCTGGAGCTCTCATATTTTGAGTAGTAGGCCACATTATACTAATGCACACAACAAATTACAGCATGCATGTCATCTTTCAAAAGAATTGCAGAGATAGCACAAAGGGGTTTACAGGGAGGCAGTATTGGATTAGAATCACTTCTGCATTACAAAGAAAATCTCACTTGTTTTTATGTTTTCATGCATGTCAGATATTGAACATTATCAAAATGAATATGAGAATGGGCGCACGAGAGGAATATTGCGGATTGATCCACTGGCTATCAAACTTGGCATGGTGGAGGATGGCCTACCTTATTCACCCATCAAGGTGCTTGCTCTAACTTTGCAAAGTTGTATTGGTCGCACATATTTTGCATCTGACCTCTTGCATTACTTCTACTTTGTTACACCATCTGCTTAGTTTAAGCATCATATATGAGTATATGCCATACCTATCCATTTCTGTACCTATTCCATGTGTCGTCACACTATGTTTTTCCAGTCAGATGTTGTTCTTTCGTAATAGGTGTCGAAAAGCAAGACGATGAGTGCAGGTCGTTAAGGAGTACAAACTAGGTATTTGGAAAAGGTAGTGATACCTGTTAAATCAGATAGATCAGCAGCCACAGAGAACACAGGCCCAACTGTACCACACTTTACCCCTACTCTAGTGGCCAAACCCCTATTAGAACTGCTGGGAGCCCAGCGTCAGGTACTGTCTATGATATCAATTCAAAATTTGAACTCCTAAATTTCTGCTTGTGCCTTACCTTCTCTCTTGTATGAAAACTAATTTCAGATGAATCTCCTTGCTCAAAGGATCATACGATCTCAAAACAATAATGGGCTCTGCATTGCTCTTGTCAGTACCTCTCTTCCTTTTGCCTTGTAACGGTGTACTTAATTAATTGCTATTTGATTATGTATCATCAGTCTGCACCTGAGCTTCATTATCCTCTGTTTCTTCCAATATTATCTGATCTATATTTACTCTTTGCAAAATGTAGAATAATGGCAATGCTTATAAAGAATTTTCTTTGGGGAATTTATTGAATTATCCTTCCATCAACATGGAGAAGGGCTTTGTCCAGCCCGTGTTAACATGTAATGTAAGTTCATCCTTCTCAAGCCTTCATACTTTATTCTAGTATAGATTAGGATAGGCATTATCCTTTGTCAAGCCTGATGTTTGCTTTGCTGTTTACATCTGATTGGATGTTTGCAACAACTACCAGTTTCAAATTGTAGTTGTAAACACATGTTCCTTATGCAGAACAGATCCATTTATTTGCTTATATAATTGTGAAACCTGTTACGTGTCTCCTTGTTTCTCTTTCAGACTCGTATCTCTTACACCAGGCAGAACTTTAGGGAAGATAGTAGGCCAAACCATTTTGAGGACAGCAAGATGACCCCAAGGTCCTGTCTTGATGAAGACAGTGAGTTGAAGCTACTCACCAGCAGGTGTGAGACAACCTCTGTGCAGTCACTGCCTCAATCAGTTCGACTTCTTCAGTCTCAACTTAAAGCGGAAAGGCTTGCTTCAGCTCAGCTCCAACTTGAAGTCAAAGATGCAATGAAGATATCAGAGGACTGCCGTGCGCACCATGATGCCTTAAATCTAGTGTTGATGCAGCTATCTTTGACACAACTGAGGTCTACTCAGCTTCTTTAGCTCCTTGGGGGGGCCCGACCTGGCCAGGCCTAGTGCCTTCTGAAGTGTTCTCAGTTTTGTATATTCTTTTGTCGGCGCGTTTATTTGCACTGGTGGCGAACTTTGATGCCCAGTGGATGTAATATTTGTGATAGCCGTGATAGCCTAGCGTAAGTTGCTTGCTTATTTATTTCCTTGTTGTCTTGTTTATTTGTTTGCTTCTAGTCATTGCAATTCTTTTTCCGCAGTTTGCTAGTGGCTGCATTAACCTATTTTTTAAAACTAGGCCACAATAACCATGGGCTAATATTTACTGTAGTGACACTGGGCCTCCTACGGGCCGTAGAAATAGTGGGCCTTCTACGGGCCGTAGAAACAATGGGCCTTCTACGGGCCGTAGAAACAATGGGCCTTCTACGGGCCGTATCATCAATGGGCCTTATACGGACAGTATGATCAATGGCCAAACATGGCCCAATAACAGGCCACATTATGGCCGTAAACGGGCTAGAGTTGGAGGAAAAGGTAGTGATACCTGTTAAATCAGATAGATCAGCAGCCACAGAGAACACAGGCCCAACTGTACCACACTTTACCCCTACTCTAGTGGCCAAACCCCTATTAGAACTGCTGGGAGCCCAGCGTCAGGTACCGTCTATGATATCAATTCAAAATTTGAACTCCTAAATTTCTGCTTGTGCCTTACCTTCTCTCTTGTATGAAAACTAATTTCAGATGAATCTCCTTGCTCAAAGGATCATACGATCTCAAAACAATAATGGGCTCTGCATTGCTCTTGTCAGTACCTCTCTTCCTTTTGCCTTGTAACGGTGTACTTAATTAATTGCTATTTGATTATGTATCATCAGTCTGCACCTGAGCTTCATTATCCTCTGTTTCTTCCAATATTATTTGATCTATATTTACTCTTTGCAAAATGTAGAATAATGGCAATGCTTATAAAGAATTTTCTTTGGGGAATTTATTGAATTATCCTTCCATCAACATGGAGAAGGGCTTTGTCCAGCCCATGTTAACATGTAATGTAAGTTCATCCTTCTCAAGCCTTCATACTTTATTCTAGTATAGATTAGGATAGGCATCATTTCCTCCATTGATGTTTGCTTTGCTGTTTACATCTGATTGGATGTTTGCAACAACTACCAGTTTCAAATTGTAGTTGTAAAAACATGTTCCTTATGCAGAACAGATCCATTTATTTGCTTATATAATTGTGAAACCTGTTACGTGTCTCCTTGTTTCTCTTTCAGACTCGTATCTCTTACGCCAGGCAGAACTTTAGGGAAGATAGTAGG
Source organism: Aegilops umbellulata (assembly GCA_032464435.1). Lineage (NCBI taxonomy): Eukaryota > Viridiplantae > Streptophyta > Magnoliopsida > Poales > Poaceae > Aegilops > Aegilops umbellulata. Next base: position 587,253,793 of record CP136058.1, on the reverse strand, counting down.
CCAAACCATTTTGAGGACAGCAAGATGACCCCAAGGTCCTGTCTTGATGAAGACAGTGAGTTGAAGCTACTCACCAGCAGGTGTGAGACAACCTCTGTGCAGTCGCTGCCTCAATCAGTTCGACTTCTTCAGTCTCAACTTAAAGCGGAAAGGCTTGCTTCAGCTCAGCTCCAACTTGAAGTCAAAGATGCAATGAAGATATCAGAGGACTACCGTGCGCACCATGATGCCTTAAATCTAGTGTTGATGCAGCTATCTTTGACACAACTGAGGTCTACTCAGCTTCTTTAGCTCTTTGGGGGGGCCCGACCTAGCCAGGCCTAGTGCCTTCTGAAGTGTTCTCAGTTTTGTATATTCTTTTGTCGGCGCGTTTATTTGCACTGGTGGCGAACTTTGATGCCCAGTGGATGTAATATGTGTGATAGCCGTGATAGCCTAGCGTAAGTTGCTTGCTTATTTATTTCCTTGTTGTCTTGTTTATTTGTTTGCTTCTAGTCATTGCAGTTCTTTTTCCGCAGTTTGCTAGTGGCTGCATGAACCTATTTTTTAAAACTAGGCCACAATAACCATGGGCTAATATTTACTGTAGTGACACTGGGCCTCCTACGGGCCGTAGAAATAGTGGGCCTTCTACGGGCCGTAGAAACAATGGGCCTTCTACGGGCCGTAGAAACAATGGGCCTTCTACGGGCCGTATCATCAATGGGCCTTATACGGACAGTATGATCAATGGCCCAACATGGCCCAATAACAGGCCACATTATGGCCGTAAACGGGCTAGAGTTGGAATCGTCCATTCATGGGCCGACCATAACGGGCCATCGTTAATAGGCCGTATTTGATGACGCATTGAAAACGGCCCAACGTATTAACGGACCACAAACGGGCCGACTGTAACCACGGGCTAAATTTGGTCCACAAGCAGAAAATGACAGTAATGGGCCGTAAGTAAACGAATGCTGGAAATGAGCCCAAGAATAAATGGGCTCTGAGAAGGCCGAAAGATAACATGGGCTGGAAATGGCCCAACGGAATAACGGGCCGTTAATGGGTATAAAGTGATACACTGTTCATCACGGGTCAGTTTCACCATGGGCCGTTAATGGGTGTAAAGTGATACACTGTTCATTACGGGCCAGTTTCACCACGGGCCGTTAGTACACCAAGAGTTACATAGGGCCTCATATGGGCCGAAAGACGTCATGGGCCATACATGGGCCAGAAGTGAAAACGGGCTGGAAACATATTGGATGGCCCAGATGACGCTACTGGGCCTAATTCGGATAGGGCGTAACGGGCCTTGGGTTAGCGGGCTGTAAATTGGCTATATTCGAACAGGCCGTTAACAGGCTTTCCATGGGCCGGCCCGCCAGCTTTTGACCAAGTCAAATGGGCCCGCCTTTACACAGGAATGGGCCTCTGTTGGGCCATGCCACGTGTTGAAGTATCATAGGCGCTTATCTGACCCACTGACGAGCTGACACGTGTTTCGTCCGGCCAATAAGAATTTTACACATGGAAATTTCCCATTGGTTGGGGCTGTTAACGGGTTATCGGATCCAAAACCCGACCCGATAGCTTAACGGCGTTCCGTTACGATGGATGCCATGTGTCGGTCACCCTTGATGAAAGCACTTCTGTGACGTGCGATTTATCGTCATGGAAGTGGACACTTCCGTGATGATAATTTTGGTAATGTCATGGAACACTTCTACGACAACACGGGTATGACTATCTTGATTCTGTCATAAATTTGTCATGGATGTACATGCATGACAAAAAAGCGACCTATTGTGACAAACATGTATCATCACGGAAGTGTATTTTTTTTGTAGTGAACATGCACATCCTCACAAATACCGACAGGTATAGCAGTTGATTTATCAGCCATTTGCAAAGATATTTCAGTAGGTGTCAACTTATTCAAATGAAGTCTACGATATAAAGAGAGAGGCATAACACTAACACCGACTCCAAGATCACATAAAGCAGTTTTAACATAATTTCTTTTAATGGAGCATGGTATAGTAGGTACTCCTGGATCTCCAAGTTTCTTTGGTATTCCACCCTTAAAAGTATAATTAGCAAGCATGGTGGAAATTTTAGCTTCCGGTATCTTTCTTTTATTAGTAACAATATCTTTCATGTACTTAGCATAAGGATTCATTTTGAGCATATCAGTCAATCGCATACGCAAAAAGATAGGTCTAATCATTTCAGCAAAGCGCTCAAAATCCTCATCATCCTTTTTCTTGGGAGGAAAAGGCATGGGTTTCTGAACCCAAGGTTCTCTTTCTTTACCATGTTTCCTAGCAACAAAGTCTCTTTTATCATAACGTTGATTCTTTGATTGTGGGTTATCAAGATCAACAGCAGGTTCAACTTCTACATCGTTATCATTACTAGGTAGAGCATCATCAAGAACATCATCATTAACATTTTCACTAGGTTCATGTTCATTACCAGATTGTGTTTCAGCATCGGACATAGAGATATAATTTGGATTATCAGGTGGTTCAGCAATAGGTTCACTAGACGTTTGCACAGTTCTATCATTTTTCTTTTTCTTCTTTTTAGAAGAACTAGGTGCATCAATATTATTTCTCTGAGAATCTTGCTCGATTCTCTTAGGGTGGCCTTCAGGATACAAAGGTTCCTGAGTCATTGTACCAGTTCTAGTAGCCAGTCTAATAGCTTAATCATTTTTCTTACTATTCATTTCATCAAGTACTTCTTTTTGAGCTTTAAGTACTTGTTCTACTTGAGTGGTGACCATAGAAGCATGTTTGCTAACAAGTTTAAGTTCACCTCTAATATTAGCCATATAATCACCCAAGTGTTTAATCATATTGGAATCGTAATTCAGTTGTCTACCAAAATAAGCATTGAAGTTTTCTTGTTTGACAATAAAGTTATCAAACTCTTCTAAGCATTGTCTAGCAGACTTATAATGAGGAATATCACCTTCATCAAATCTATAGAGAGAATTTACCTTTACTACCTGTGTCGAGATATCGGGATCAGGAGGTTCTTCAATAAATAAAGGATTAAGATCATATGTTTCTTCAACAGGTGGTAAATTAAGACCATGTATTTCTTCAATAGGAGGTAAATTCTTAACATCTTCAGCTTTAATACCTTTTTCTTTCGTAGATTTATTTGCCTATTGCATATCTTCGGGACTGAGAAATAAAACACCACTCTTCTTCGGAGTTGGTTTAGGAATAGGCTCAGTAATTGGAGCAGGAGCTGGCTCAGGAGGTGCCCAATTATTTCATTTGTCAACATATTATTCAATAGAATTTCAGCTTCATCCGGTGTTCTTTCCCTGAAAAGAGAACCAGCACAACTATCCAGGTAATCTCTGGAAGCATCGGTTAGTCCATTATAAAAGATATCAAGTATTTCAGGTTTCTTAAGAGGATGATCTGGCAAAGCGTTAAGTAACTTGAGAAGCCTCCCCAAGCTTGTGGGAGACTCTCTTCTTTAATTTGCACAAAGTTGTATATTTCCTTTAAAGCATCTTGTTTCTTATGAGCAGGAAAAAAATTAGCAGAGAAGTAATAAAAATCATATCCTGGGGACTACGGACACAACCAGGATCAAGAGAATTAAACCATATCTTAGCATCACCCTTTAATGAGAACGGAAATATTTTGAGTATATAAAAGTAACGCGGTCTCTCATCATTAGTGAACAGGGTGGCTATATCATTTAATTTAGTAAGATGTGCCACAACAGTTTCAGATTCATAGCCATGAAAAGGATCAGATTCAACCAAAGTAATTATATCAGGATCAACAGAGGATTCATAATCCTTATCAGGAACGCAGATAGGTGAAGTAGAAAAAGCAGGGTCAGGTTTCATTTTATCTCTAAGTGATTCTTTGTTCCATTTAGCTAATAACCTCTTGAGCTCATATCTATCTTTGCAAGCTAAAATAGCGGCAGAAGATTCCATATAAAAAACATAACCCTCAGGAATAACATGCATATCTTCATCATCACTTTCATCATTATAATCAGATGCAACAATTTCTTTCTCTCTAGCCCTAGCAATATGTTCATCAAGAAATTCACTAAGGGGCACAGTAGTATCAGGCATAGAAGCAGTTTCATCATAAGTATCATGCATAGTAGAAGTGGCATCATCAATAACATGCGACATATCGGAACGAATAGCAGAAGCAGGTTTAGGTGTCGCAAGCTTACTCATAACAGAAGGTGAATCAAGTGCAGAGCTAGATGGCAGTTCCTTACCTCCGCTCGTAGTTGAGGGATAAATTGTTGTCTTAGCGTCTTTCAAGTTCTTCATAGTGTCCAGCAGATATAAATCCCAAGTGACTCAAAGAATAGAGCTATGCTCCCCGGCAACGGCGCCAGAAAAAGGTCTTGATAACCCACAAGTATAGGGGATCGCAACAGTTTTCGAGGGTAGAGTATTCAACACAAATTTATTGATTCGACACAAGGGGAGCCAAAGAATATTCTCAAGTATTAGCAGCTGAGTTTTCAATTCAACCACACTTAGAAACTTAGTATCTGCAGCAAAGTGTTTAGTAGCAAAGTAATATGATAGTGGTGGTAACGGTAACAAAAGAGTAATGCGAGCACTAGTAAATATTTTTGGTATTTTGTAGTGATTGTAACAGTAGCAACGGGAAAGTAAATAAGCGTAAACCAGTATATGGAAAGCTCGTAGACACCGGATCAGTGATGGATAATTATGTCGGATGCGGTTCATCATGTAACAATCATAACATAGGGTGACACAGAACTAGCTCCAATTCAACAATGTAATGTAGGCATGTATTCCGAATATAGTCATACGTGCTTATGGAAAAGAACTTGCATGACATCTTTTGTCCTACCCTCCCATGGCAGCGGGGTCCTATTGGAAACTAAGGGATATTAAGGCCTCCTTTTAATAGAGAACCAGAACAAAGCATTAGCACATAGTGAATACATGAACTCCTCAAACTATGGTCATCACCGGGAGTGGTCCCGATTATTGTCATTTCGGGGTTGCCGGATCATAACACATAGTAGGTGACTATAGACTTGCAAGATAGGATCAAGAACTCACATATATTCATGAAAACATAATAGGTTCAGATCTGAAATAATGGCACTCGGGCCCAAGTGACAAGCATTAAGCATAGCAAAGTCATAGCAACATCAATCTCAGAACATAAGGATACTAGGGATCAAACCCTAAAAAAACTAACTTGATTACATGATAAATCTCATCCAACCCATCACCGTCCAGCAAGCCTACGATGGAATTACTCACGCACGGCGGTGAGCATCATGAAATGTGTGATGGAGGATGGTTGATGATGACGACGGCAACGAATCCCACTCTCCAGAGCCCCGAACGGACTCCAGATCAGCCCTCCCGAGAGGATTTAGGGCTTGGCGGCGGCTCCGTATCGTAAAACACGATGAATTCTTCTCTCCTATTTTTTTCTCCCCGAAAGCCAATATATAGAGTTGGAGTTGGCGTCGGAAGGTTTCCAGGGGGCCCACGAGGTAGGGGAGCGCGCCCTAAGGGGAGCGCGCGCCCCCCACCCTCGTGGACAGGGTGTGGCCCCCCTGGTCTTCATCTTTCACGAGGATTTTTTATTATTTTTTATAAGACATCCCGTGAAGTTTCAGGTCATTCCGAGAACTTTTGTTTTCTGCACATAAAACAACATCATGGCAATTCTGCTGAAAACAGCGTCAGTCCGGGTTAGTTCCATTCAAATCATACAAGTTAGAGTCCAAAACAAGGGAAAAAGTGTTTGGAAAAGTAGATACGACGGAGACGTATCAGGCATGAACCAGGAAAGTGTGGCCGGCCAAATGGGATGAGCATGTTGGGTTATGTGGTGCACCCCTGCAGGGAAGTTTATCTATTCGAATAACCGTGATCCTCGGTAACAGGATGACTTGGAGTTGTACCTTGACCTTATGACAACTAGAACCGGATGCTTAATAAAATACACCCTTCCAAGTGCCAGATATAACCCGGTGACCGCTCTCTAACAGGGCAACGAGGAGAGGATCGCTGGGTAGGATTATGCTATGCGATGCTACTTGGTGAACTTGCCATCTACTCTCTTCTACATGCTGCAAGATGGAGGTGACCAGAAGCGTAGTCTTCTACAGGATTAGCTATCCCCCTCTTATTCTGGCATTCTGCAGTTCAGTCCATCGATATGGCCCTTTACACATATACCCATGCATATGTAGTGTAGCTCCTTGCTTGCGAGTACTTTGGATGAGTACTCATGGTTGCTTTCTTCCTCTCTTCCCCCTTTCCCTTCTACCTAGTTGTTGCAACCAGATGCTGGAGCCCAGGAGCCAGACGCCACCGTCGACGACGACTCCTACTACACTGGAGGTGCCTACTACTATGTGCAGGCCGCTGACGACGACCAGGAGTAGTTTAGGAGGATCCCAGGCAGGAGGCATGCGCCTCTTTCGATCTGTACCCCCAATTTGTGCTAGCCTTCTTAAGGCAAACTTGTTTAACTTATGTCTGTACTCAGATATTGTTGCTTCCGCTGACTCGTCTATGATCGAGCACTTGTATTCGAGCCCTCGAGGCCCCTGGCTTGTATTATGATGCTTGTATGACTTATTTTATTTTTAGAGTTGTGTTGTGATATCTTCCGTGAGTCCTGATCTTGATCGTACACGTTTGCGTGTATGATTAGTGTATGATTGAATCGGGGGCGTCACACCTTCCCCCTTGCTCCATTATATATGGGGCCAGGGGGCACCCTAGAGACACAACAATTGATCGTTTGATCTTTTAGCCGTGTGCGGTGCCCCCCTCCACCATAGTCCACCTCGATAATACTGTAGCGATGCTTAGGCGAAGCCCTGCGTCGGTAGAACATCATCATCATCACCACGTCGTCGTGCTGACGAAACTCTCTCTCCACACTCGGTTGTATTGGAGTTCGAGGTACGTCATCGGGCTGAACGTGTGCTGAACTCGGAGGTGCCGTGCGTGTGGTACTTGATCGGTCGGATTGTCAAGACGTACGAGTACATCAACCGCTTTGTGCTAATGCTTCTGCTTTCGGTCTACGAGGGTACGTAGACAATACGCTCCCCTCTCGTTGCTATGCATCACCATGATCTTGTGTGTGCGTAGGAATTTTTTTGAAATTACTACATTCCCCAACAATTTATGTGTAGTTTAAGTTCAGTTAAAAGGCGAGTTCTGAACTATTTTAAATTTAGTTTCAGTATGATGTAATGTTTTGAGAACTGGGATGTGGTGCTTTTAAGTCGTCTTTGCAGTGAATTGTTATGTCAGTGTACGTTTTGCAGTTTGAACTTAAGTGTTCACGGATTGTAGTTTGGAGAACTGATTTAAGTGTGTGCTCTGATTGGGATAACTCATTTGAGTTTGTGCAACTTGAGTGTCCGCTTTCAAGTGTTAACTGAAGAAATGGTCAGTAAGAAGTGGTGTGTGCTTTCAAATGTTAACTGAAGAAGTGTCCGAAGTTAACTGAAGAAATGGTTAGTAAAATATAGTTCTGTCAAGATAAGTGTAAGATGATCTAATAATATTAGAATCCTCTTAATACCCTACTGCATCTATCATACAACAACCATGACACGTGTCAAGTTGTTTGACATACATCAACAACAACAAAGTTGTACAACATGATCATCAACATAAATTGATCATGCACTTGCTATGATCACTATATTATCATGACCATACAAGAGATCAATTATTCACAAAATACATCACTGTCTGAATGACCAGCATGCTTGACTATGCTGCTTCCTGGATCAACTATCTGAATAATATCTAACATGATTGAGTTTCTGGGTTTTTAGAACCCTCTGGTGATCACTAAAATATCTTCTTGGTTGCTCGTCATGTTGCATGCATGAGGGTCTCGGAGTGATTCTATAGAATTTCTTTGCCTCAGCTTCTCTTTTCTTCCTTATCCAGCTTCTCTATTCCGCTCTATGTTATCTTCTTTGTTCTTCATTTTCATAGTTTCTCTCTTCTGATCTATCTCATCTTCTATGTTCTTCATTTTCATAGCTTGTTGCATACTCAATTGTCCAGTTTGCATGTCCTCCTCCTATGCATGTTGTATGTTTTTCTCCTCCATTTGCACACACTGGTTGAATCCTCGGTTCCTCTCTTTCTCATCATGTTCAAATTTGAAAACTTCAAATTCACCCGCATCTTCTTTTGCTCCTCTGTTATGTTCTCTTCTTATCTTTTCAGTCATATTTTCTCATCTGCTCTTATCTTCTCCAAATATTGTTCAACTATGAATTTGTAGCATAATGCTTTCATTGACCACTTCTTGGCACATGTGTGCTCATCCTTGAAAGTCTTTATTATAACTGCTTCTGTCAGGTTATCATATGGCTCATAAAGATACACTAGTAGAAAACGGAGCTTTAAAACCGGATTGTAAGGGCCTTTAGTGCCGGTTATGGAACCGGCACTAAAGTGTGGGCACTAAAGCCCCCCCCCCTTTAGTACCGGTTCGGCACGAACCGACGCTAAAGTGCCACCACGTGGCGTGAGCTCGCGCCCTGGTATGGGGGACCTTTAGTACCGGTTGGTAATTACCAACCGGTACTAAAGGTTTTTTTGAATTTTTTTTTTTGAAAATTTTGGAAAAAAAAATGATTTTTTTTCGATTTTTAATTTTTCTGAATTATTTGATGATTTAGTCTCTAATCACCTCTCTTAATTACTCAAGTGTGGATCACTCATTCCAAATCATCTAACTTCCCGACCGGTCACCCATCCCTCTCACTACTCCAGCACGAGCACGCTTAACTTTCAGGTTGTTCTCGTTCGTTTCCGAGCCCGCACTTGTTGTTTTCCTGACAATAGTAAGATGCCAATCCTATTAACCCTCAGGAGTTTAGCTTGAGCATGAAGTCACACATTTCACCGTTTGAGTTTGAAACTATTATTCTAAAAAAACAGTAATTATTTAGTAACGCTAATATTTCTTGAATAAGTTTGACCATAGTTTGACCACAGTTTGACCATAGTTTGACCAGATTTGACCAAAATTCAAAAAATTGAAATAATTATTTAGTAACACTAATATTCTTGAATAATTATGTAGTAACACTAATATTTCTTGAATAAGTAGTTTGACCATAGTTTGACCACAGTTTGACCAGATTTGACCAAAATTCAAAAAAACTAAGATACTTATTTAGTAACACTAATATTAATGCGTAATTATTTAGTAACACTCTATATTTCTTGAATCAGTTGTTTGACCGGTTTGACAAGATTTAACCAAAATTCAAAAAAACATAAATTAGAGCATATCTTTTTTTTCCTTTTACACTTTTGTCATTTCAAAAATTGTCCTAAACCCTAAACCCAGGACTTAAAACGTCGGAATCTCTATGCTAAACAGTAAAAACTAAGGGTTTAAACCATAAAACCTAACCCTAAACTCTGAAATCTAAACCCTAGCACTAAACGCTAAAAACGTCTAAAAAACGTCTAAAACGCCCAAAAACTCTATTTTCCCTTTGGAATTTTGTGATTTTAAAAAATTGTCGAAACAGGGACTATAGGATGAATCTTTTTGTTCTGCAAATTTTGATATATTATATGTATTTTTCTGAATTAGGATGATTTAGTTATGATTTTTTTCAAGTTTGAAAATTGTCCTATAGTCCCGGTTTGTGACTCCAACCGGGACTATAGGTTAGACCCCTTTAGTGCCGGTTCATGGCACGAACCGGTACTAAAGGTTGGCCCTTTAGTACCGGTTTGTGCCACAAACCGGGACTAAAGAGGCTCGTGGGGCCCCGGCCTGACGCCAGCCTGCCACCACCCCTTTAGTACCGGTTCGTGCCACGAACCGGTACTAAAGGTTCAACACGAACCGGCATTAATGCAAATCCGTTCGAACCGGCACTAATGGTACCATTAGTACCGGGCCAAAATCAAACCGGCACTAATGTGCTTCACGTTTGACCCTTTTTCTACTAGTGATACCAAGGGCATGCATCACAATAGTTTGCTACCACCCTTGATATGTCATTTTTGTGAAAGGTAATTCCCAATCTCTCCTTGCAACTGTAAATACTAATAGCCTTTTTTAACAAATCAACTGGGGAGAAAAGCTACCCAACATGAAAATTGGGTGAACTAAAATCTAATTCAGAGAAATGTGGGAAGTTGAACTTCATATCCTCATTTCCTGACTCGAAGAAGTCACAAAATTCTTCATCTAAAAGTTGATCTTCTACCAACTGCTTCCCTTTCCCGTTCATTCCACCCTGGCTTTTGATACGTCTCCAACGTATCTATAATTTTTGATTGCTCCATGCTATATTATCTACTGTTTTGGACTATATTGGGCTTTATTTTTCACTTTTATATTATTTTTGGGACTAACCTATTAACTAGAGGCCCAGCCCAGAATTGTTGTTTTTTGCCTATTTCAGTGTTTCGGAGAAACAGAATATCAAACGGAGTCCAAACGGAATGAAACCTTCGGGAACGTGATTTTCTCATAGATAAGATCCAGGAGACTTGGACCCTCCGTCAAGAAAGCCACGAGGCGGTCACGAGGGTGGAGAGCGCCCCCCTAGGGCGCGCCCCCCTGCCTCGTGGGCCCCTCGAAGCTCCACCGACGTACTCCTTCCTCCTATACATACCTGCGTACCCCCAAACGATTAGAACAGGAGCCAAAAACCTAATTCCACCGCCGCAACCTTCTGTACCCACAAGATCCCATCTTGGGGCCTGTTCTGGAGCTCCGCCGGAGGGGGCCATCATCACGGAGGGCTTCTACATCATCATAGCCCCTCCGATGAAGTGTGAGTAGTTTACCTCAGACCTTCGGGTCCATAGTTAGTAGCTAGATGGCTTCTTCTCTCTTTTTGGATCTCAATACAATGTTCTCCCCCTCTCTCGTGGAGATCTATTCGATGTAATTATTTTTGCGGTGTGTTTGTTGAGACCGATGAATTGTGGGTTTATGATCAAGTATATCTATGAACAATATTTGAATATTCTCTGAATTCATTTATGTATGATTGGTTATCTTTGCAAGTCTCTTCAAATTATCATTTTGATTTGGCCTACTAGATTGGTTTTTCTTGCAGAAGTGCTTAGCTTTGGGTTCAATCTTGCGGTGTACTTTCCCAGTGACAGAAGGGGCAGCAAGGCACGTATTGTATTGTTGCCATCGAGGATAACAAGATGGGTTTTTTATCATATTGCATGAAACTATCCCTCTACATCATGTCATCTTGCTTAAGGCGTTACTCTGTTTTTAACTTTACTCTAGATGCATGCTGGATAGCGGTCGATGAGTGGAGTAATAGTAGTAGATGCAGGCAGGAGTCGGTCTACTTGTCTCAGACGTGATGCCTATATACATGATCATACCTAGATATTCTCATAACTATGCTCAATTCTGTCAATTGCTCAACAGTAATTTGTTCACCCACCGTAGAATACTTATGCTCTTGAGAGAAGCCACTAGTGAAACCTATGGCCCCTGGGTCTATTCTCATCATATCAACCTCCATTGCTTTATTATTGCTTTTCTTTTTACTTTGCCTTTTACATTTTACCTTGCATCTTTATATCAAAAATACCAAAAATATTATCTATCATCTCTATCAGATCTCACTTTTGTAAGTGACCGTGAAGGGATTGACAACCCCTAATCGCATTGGTTGCATTGAGCTATTTGTTTTGTGTAGGTAAGAGGGACTCGCGCGTAGCCTCCTACTGGATTGATACCTTGGTTCTCAAACTTAGGGAAATACTTACGCTACTTTGCTGCATCATCCTCTCCTCTTCGGGGAAATCTAACGCAGTGCTCAAGAGGTAGCAAGAAGAATTTTTGGCGCCGTTGTCGGGGAGGTTTACGCAAAAGTCAACATACCAAGTACCCATCACAATTCCTTATCTGTCGCACTACATTATTTGCCATTTGCCTCTCGTTTTCCTCTCCCCCACTTCACCCTTGCCGTTTTATCCGCCCTCTCTTTTCCGCTTGTCTTTTTCTCGCCCGCTTGTCATTATGGCTAGTCTTATATCTTCCCCGTTGTCTCCCGAAAACGAAGTTCTAAATTTTAAACAAAGGGAAGGAGAAAATTTAAAAGACGCTTGGTATAGAATTTGCAATGCTCAAAATAGATCTACCAGGAAGCAATCTACTTCAGTTCTTCTCCGCAATTTTTATGTAGGTGCTAATCCTTGGTATAGATATATCCTTGATACCATTACCGGAGGGAATTTCTTGGGTAGCCGCACTTTTGATTCTTATAATGCTATGATAGATTTATTTGGCTCACCACCTCTTTTGGTTAATGGAACTATGTTAACTTTGGAGCATGAAATGGAAAGACTTGAAATTATTGAAAATAAAGTTTCTACCATTGAATTAATTTAAAATCTAGATAAAAAGATCCACAATGAAATTACCCAATATGGATCTAAGGTAGGACTAACTTTGAAAAATATTAAGGAGAAGGAACCCATAGTTAATGAAAGAATAAATCAAGATTCCACTAGAATTGATAAACTTGAGGGTATCATTACTAATTTGGGAACCGCTTTTTCTTCCGTAAAGAATACTCCAAGTCCACCTACTAAAATTTCCAAGCTTATGTATGTTCCTAAAAATAAGGGTGAATCCTCTAGTAAGGAAACTGCGGATCTTAAATCTATAAGTATTCATCCCAATCTTTTTGCTACGAATGAATTTTTCGATTTTGTGCCTAAAAGTTTGATAGTTACTAAAAAGAAAGAAATATCTAAAGAAGGTAGATGCCTCATTGAAGAATTGCCTACCAAAGATGGCAATACCTATATTTATCCTCGCTTTTATGCCTAGCTAGGGGCGTTAAACGATAGCGCTTGTTGGGAGGCAACCCAATTTTATTTTTAGTTTTTTTGTTTTTCCTGCTGTTTAGGAATAAATAATCCATATACCTTCTGTTTAGATGTGGTTTTATGTTTTAATTAGTGTTTGTGCCAAGTTAAACCTATAGGATCTTCTTGGATGATAGTTATTTGATCTTGCTGTAATTTTCAGAAACTTTCTGTTCACGAAAACAATTGTTAAAAATCACCAGAACGTGATAAAATACTGATTCCAATTGCTGCTGATCAATAAACAAATTTTCTAGGTCTTACTGTTTTGGTAGATCTTTTGGAGTTCCAGAAGTTTGCTTTAGTTACATATTACTACAGACTGTTCTGTTTTTGACAGATTCTGTTTTCCGTGTGTTGTTTCCTTATTTTGATGAACTATGGCTAGTAAAATAGTTTATAATCCATAGAGAAGTTGGAATAAAGTAGGTTTAACACCAATATAAATAAAGAATGAGTTAATTACAGTACCTTGAGGTGGTCTTCTGTTTTCTTTCGCTAACGGAGCTCACGAGATTTCTATTGAGTTTTGTGTTGTGAAGTTTTCAAGTTTTGGGTGAAATCTTTTGATGGATTATGGAACAAGGAGTGGCAAGAGCCTAAGCTTGGGGATGCCCATGGCACCCCCAATATAATCCAAGGACACCAAAAAGTCAAAACTTGGGGATGCCCTGGAAGGCATCCCCTCTTTCGTCTACTTCCATCGGTAATTTTACTTGGAGCTATATTTTTATTCACCACATGATATGTGTTTTGCTTGGAGCGTATTGTATTATTTGTGTCTTTGTTTGTTAGTGTTACACAATCATCCTTGCTGTACACACCTTTTGAGAGAGCCATACATGAATTGGAATTTGATAGAATACTCTATATGCTTCACTTATATCTTTTGAGCTTTATAGTTTTGCTCTAGTGCCTCACTTATATCTTTTAGAGCACGGTGGTGGATTTGTTTTATAGAAACTATTGATCTCTAATGATTAACTTAGATTATTTTGAGAGTCTTAAATAGCATGGTAATTTTCTTAATAATAATAATATGCTTGGTACTCAAGATTTATAAAACTTTCGTTTGAGTGCGTTGAATACTAAGAAAAGTTTAATGCTTGATAATTGTTTTGAGATATGGAGGTGATAATATCAAAGTCATGCTAGTAGAGTAATTGTGAAATTGAAAAGTGCTTGTGTTGAAGTTGGCAAGTCCCGTAGCATGCACATATGGTAAACGTTATGTAACAAATTTGAAACATTAGGTGTTATTTCATTGTCCTCCTTATGAGTGGCGGTCGGGGAAGAGCGATGGTCTTTTCCTACCAATCTATCCCCCTAGGAGCATGCGCGTAATGCTTTGGTTTTTGATGACTTGTAGATTTTTGCAATAAGTATATGAGTTCTTTATCACTAATGTTGAGTCCATGGATTATACGCACTCTCACCCTTCCATCATTGCTAGCCTCTTCGGTACCGTGCATTGCCCTTTCTCACATTGAGAGTTGGTGCAAACTTCGTCGGTGCATCCAAACCCCGTGATATGATACGCTCTTTCACACATAAACCTCCTTATATCTTCCTCAAAACATCCACCATACCTACCTATTATGGCATTTCCATAGCCATTCCGAGATATATTGCCATGCAACTTTCCACCATACCGTTCTTCATGACACATTCATCATTGTCATATTGCTTAGCATGATCATATAGTTGACATAGTATTCGTGGCAAAGCCACCGTTCATAATTCTTTCATACATGTCACTCTTGATTCATTGCATATCCCGGTACATCGTCGGAGGCATTCATATAGAGTCATACTTTGTTCTAGTATCGAGTTGTAATAATTGAGTTGTAAATAAATAGAAGTGTGATGATCGTCATTCTCTAGAGCATTGTCCCAAGTGAGGAATAAAAAAATAAAAAAAGAGAGAAGGGCCATAAAAAAAGAGAAGGCCCAAAAAAATGAGAGAAAAAGAGAGAAGGGACAATGTTACTATCCTTTGCCGCACTTGTGCTTCAAAGTAGCACCATAATCGTCATGATAGAGAGTCTCTTGTTTTGTCACTTTCATATACTAGTGGGAATTTTTCATTATATAACTTGGCTTTTATATTCCAACAATGGGCTTCCTCAAATGCCCTAGGTCTTCATGAGAAAGCAAGTTGGATGCACACCCACTTAGTTTCTTTTGTTGAGCTTTCATACATTTATAGCTCTAGTGCATCCGTTGCATGGCAATCCCTACTCCTTGCATTAACATCAATCGATGGGCATCTCCATAGCCTATTGATTAGCTTCGTTGATGTGAGACTTTCTCCTTTTTTGTCTTCTCCACATAACCCCCATCATCATATTCTATTCCACCCATAGTGCTATATCCATGGCTCACGCTCATGTATTGCGTGAAGGTTTATGAGTTTGACATTATTGAAGTATGAAACAATTGCTTGGCTTGTCGTCGGGGTTGTGCATGATGAGAGCATTCTTGTGTGACGAAAATGGAGCATGACTAAACTATATGATTTTGTAGGGATAAAAATTCTTTGGCCATGTTACTTTGAGAAGACATAATTGCTTTGTTAGTATGCTTGAAGTATTATTATTTTTATGTCAATATCAACTTTTGTCTTGAATCTTTTGGATCTGAATATTCATACCACAATTGAGAAGATTTACATTGAAATTATGCCAAGTCCGCATCAAAAATTCTCTTTTTTAGCATTTACCTACTCGAGGACGAGCAGGCATTAAGCTTGGGGATGCCTGATACATCTCCAATGTATCTACAATTTTTTATTGCTCCATGCTATATTATCTACTATTTTGGACTATATTGGGCTTTATTTTCCACATTTATATTATTTTTGGGACTAACCTACTAACCGGAGGCCCAGCCCAGAATTGTTGTTTTTTGCCTATTTCAGTGTTTCGGAGAAACAGAATATCTAACGGAGTCCAAACGGAATGAAACCTTCGGGGACATGATTTTCTCATCAGATAAGATCCAGGAGACTTGGACCCTCCGTCAACAAAGCCACGAGGCGGTCACGAGGGTGGAAGGCGCCCCCCTAGGGCGCGCCCCCGTGCCTCGTGCGCCCCTCGAAGCTCCATTGACGTACTCCTTCCTCCTATATATACCTACTTACCCCCAAACGATCAGAACAGGAGCCAAAAACCTAATTCCACCGCCGCAACCTTCTGTACCCATGATATCCCATCTTGGGGCCTGTTCCGGAGCTCCGCCAGAGGGGGCCATCATCACGGAGGGCTTCTACATCATCATAGCCCCTCTGATAAAGTGTGAGTAGTTTACCTCAGACCTTCGGGTCCATAGTTAGTAGCTAGATGGCTTCTTCTCTCTTTTTGGATCTCAATACAATGTTCTCCCCCTCTATCGTGGAGATCTATTCATTGTAATCTTCTTTTTGCGGTGTGTTTGTTGAGACCGATGAAATGTGGGTTTATGATCAAGTCTATCTATGAACAATATTTGAATCTTCTCTGAATTCTTTTATGTATGGTTGGTTATCTTTGCAAGTCTCTTTGAATTATCAGTTTGGTTTGGCCTACTAGATTGGTTTTTCTTGCAATGGGAGAAGTGCTTAGCTTTGGGTTCAATCTTGCGGTGTCCTTTCCCAGTGACAGAAGGGGCAGCAAGGCACGTATTGTATTGTCGCCATCGAGGATAACAAGATGGGGTTTCTATCATATTGCATGAAACTATCCCTCTACATCATGTCATCTTGCTTAAGGCGTTACTCTGTTTTTAACTTAATACTGTAGATCTATGCTGGATAGCGGTCGATGAGTGGAGTAATAGTAGTAGATGCAGGCCGGAGTCGGTGTACTTGTCTCGGACGTGATGCCTATATACATGATCATACCTAGATATTCTCATAATTATGCTCAATTCTGTCAATTGCTCAACAGTAATTTGTTCACCCACTGTAGAATACTTATGATCTTGAGAGAAGCCACTAGTGAAACCTATGGCCCCCGGGTCTCTCATCATATCAATCTCCAACACTTTATTCTTGCTTTGCTTTTTTACTTTGCCTTTTACTTTTTACCTTGCATCTTTATATTAAAAATACCAAAAATATTATCTATCATCTCTATCAGATCTCATTTCGTAAGTGACCGTGAAGGGTTTGACAACCCCTAATCGCGTTGGTTGCATCGAGCTATTTGTTTTGTGTAGGTACGAGGGACTCGCGCGTAGCCTCCTACTGGATTGATACCTTGGTTCTAAAAAACTGAGGGAAATACTTACGCTACTTTGTTGCATCATCCTCTCCTCTTCGGGGAAATCCAACGCAGTGCTCAAGAGGTAGCAGCTTTCTTCATGACCATTCAAATCTTCTTACACTAAGTTTTCTTCTCCATCTTGTAGGTCATACTCACTATAAACCAAATCTTTTGGAACATAATCTGAATCCTCTGACTCAGACTCACTGGTTAGTTCTGCTTCCTCTTCTTCATGTCTTCTTGTTCTATTGCTTGGCCTGACATTATTGCTTGGTGTATGTGCACATGCATACAAACTAGGTGTGCTATTATTAACACATACAATACTCATGCACTGTTCTAAATTACTATGCTTCTCATTGGACTAAAAACAAGAGGCAGATTTGCAGCTGCATTGTAAACCACATCATCCCTCTCCCAATCAGCACCACACACATATTTTTCTAATGATCAAGAAAGAACATAAGATATATGTGCCCTCTCTAGTAAGTTCCCTGATGCGGGTGGTGTGATTGTTATCTGAAGCAAGCTTAAGCCCATGTTCATTGATTTGCCTACCAAGTACCAACAATATGCATGTATTTTCTTCCAACCATCTTATACCTCAAATCCTATACCAAGCAATAAATATGTAATTATTCTTCTTGCCATCTCATACCCAGATCCTCTACCAACTCATCCAACATTGGCTTGCAAGTTTCCCTGGCATCACAGAAATCATAAAATGCCTTCTTTCCCTTCACATATGACCTATTTCCTCTAGTGCCAAAGGAAAATCCGCCATACAGTAGTCCTAAGGTGTCCAAGTCACTCCTTCATCTGTCAATAGATGATTTTTACACACCCGAATAAATCCTAGGCAAACGAGCTCAAATCTGTCATAATTTGTGATAAAAAATCAGTACTAAAGCAGTGTAAATGCTCGCAATTAAGTTGCAAGCGTACCAAATCGACGGAGTTTGAGTGGCAATGGTGCTTATCGTAGTACGAAAGGGGGGCATTTTCCGACCATCGTATGCCCAACGCATGACCTGAGACCAGGCGGCGAGAATGTCGTCGCCAGCCGCGCTAATCACCCGTGCAAGAACCTCTCTGGCTGACGCCACAATGACGATCACGTCGCACCGCCGTGCGACATGGTCTTCCTCGAGCATTCTTTTCGAAATACTTTCTCTCTTGTTTTGGACTCTAATTTGCATGATTTGAATGAAACTAACCCGGACCGATGTTGTTTTCAGCATAACTACCATAGCGTTGTTTCTATGCAGAAATAAAAGCTCTCATTATTGGACGGAACTTGCGGAGATTTTTTTAACATATAAAAAATACTGGTGCAAAGATCTGCCAAAGGGGGGCCACCAGCTGCCCACAAGGCAGGGGTGTGCCTACCCCCTTGGGCGCACCGTGCCCCCTCGTGGGGACCACGTGGATCTGTTTGCCCTACCTCCTGTCCTACGACTTCCATTTCATGGAGAGAAAAAATAAGAGAAGAAGTACCATCGTGTTACGATACGAAGCTGTCGTCACCTCATGTTCTTTCATCGAAGGGCTAATCTGGAGTATGTTCGGGGCACCGGAGAGGGGGTTTCATTGCTATTGTCATCATCAACCCTTCTTCATCGTCAATTCCATGATGCTCTCCACTAAGAGTGAGTAATTCCTTCACAGGCTTGCTGGACGGTGATGGAGATGGATGAGATTGCTACCTCTTGAGTATGCGTTGGTTTTTCCCTTGAAGAGGAAAGGGTGATGCAGCAAAGTAGCTGCTACCTCTTGAGCACTGCGTTGGATTTCCCCGAAGAGGAGAGGATGACGCAGCAAAGTGGCGTAAGTATTTCCCTCAGTTTTTGAGAACCAAGGTATCAATCCAGTAGGAGGCTACGCGCGAGTCCCTCGTACCTACACAAAACAAATAGCTCAACGCAACCAACGCGATTAGGGGTTGTCATTCCCTTCATGGTCACTTACGAGAGTGAGATTTGATAGATAATATTTTTGGTATTTTTGATATAGAGATGCAAAGTAAAAAGTAAAAAAGCAAAGCAATAATAAAGTGATGGAGATTGATATGATGAGAATAGACCCGGGGGCCATAGATTTCACTAGTGGCTTCTCTCAAGAGCATAAGTATTCTACGGTGGGTGAACAAATTACTGTTGAGCAATTGACAGAATTGAGCATAGTTATGAGAATATCTAGGTATGATCATGTATATAGGCATCACGTCCGAGACAAGTAGACCGACTCCTGCCTGCATCTACTACTATTACTCCACTCATCGACCGCTATCCAGCATGCATCTAGAGTATTAAGTTAAAAACAGAGTAACGCCTTAAGCAAGATGACATGATGTAGAGGGATAGTTTCATGCAATATGATAAAAACCACATCTTGTTATCCTCGATGGCAACAATACAATACGTGCCTTGCTAACCCTTCTGTCACTGGGAAAGGACACCGCAAAATTGAACCCAAAGCTAAGCACTTCTCCCATTGCAATAAAAACCAATCTAGTAGGCAAAACCAAACTGATAATTCGAAGAGACTTGCAAAGATAACTAATTGTACATAAAAGAATTTAGAGAAGATTCAAATATTATTCATAGATAGACTTGATCATAAACCCACAATTCATCGGTCTCAAAAAACACACCGCAAAAAGAAGATTACATCGAATAGATCTCCACGAGAGAGAGGGAGAACATTGTATTGAGATCCAAAAAGAGAGAAGAAGCCATCTAGCTACTAACTATGGACCCGAAGGTCTGAGGTAAACTACTCACACTTCATCGGAGGGGCTATGATGATGATGTAGAAGCCCTCCGTGATGACGGCCCTCTCCGGCGGAGCTCCGGAACAGGCCCCAAGATGGGATCTCATGGGTCCAGAAGGTTGCGGCGGTGGAATTAGGTTTTTGGCTCCGTTTTTTATCGTTTGGGGGTACGTAGGTATATATAGGAAGAAGGAGTACGTCGGTGGAGCTTCGAGGGGCCCACGAGGCAGGGGGCACGCCCTAGGGGGGTGGGCGCGCCCTCCACTTTCGTGACCGCCTCGTGGCTTTCTTGACGGAGGGTCCAAGTCTCCTGGATCTTATCTGATGAGAAAATCACGATCCCGAAGGTTTCATTCCGTTTGGACTCCGTTTGATATTCCGTTTCTTCGAGACACTGAAATAGGCAAAAAAACAGCAATTCTGGGTTGGGCCTCCTGTTAATAGGTTAGTCCCAAAAATAATATAAAAGTGGAAAATAAAGCCCAATATAGTCCAAAACAATAGATAATATAGCATGGAGCAATAAAAAATTATAGATACGTTGGAAACGTATCAGGCATCCCCAAGCTTAATTCCTGCTCGTCCTCGAGTAGGTAAATGATAAAATGAGAATTTTTGATGCGGAGTGCTACTTGGCATAATTTCAATGTAAATCTTCTCAATTGTGGTATGAATATTCAGTTCCGAACGATTCAAGACAAAAGTTCATATTGACGAGTAGGTAAATGATAAAAAGAGAATTTTTGATGCGGAGTGCTACTTGGCATAATTTCAATGTAAATCTTCTCAATTGTGGTATGAATATTCAGATCCAAAAGATTCAAGACAAAAGTTCATATTGACATAAAAATAATAATACCTCAAGCATGCTAACAAAGCAATTATGTCTTCTCAAAGTAACATGGCCAAAGAAAGTTTATCCCTACAAAATCATATAGTTTAGTCATGCTCCATTTTCATCACACAAGAATTCTCTCATCATGCACAACCCCGATGACAAGCCAAGCAATTGTTTCATACTTTAATAATCTCAAACTCATAAACCTTCACGCTATACATGAGCGTGAGCCATGGATATAGCACTATGGGTGGAATTGAATATGATGGGGGTTATGTGGAGAAGACAAAAAGGAGAAGATCTCACATCAACGAGGCTAATCAATAGGCTATGGAAATGCCCATCGATTGATGTTAATGCAAGGAATAGGGAATGCCATGCAACGGATGCACTAGAGCTATAAATGTATGAAAGCTCAACAAAAGAAACTAAGTGGGTGTGCATCCAACTTTCTTGCTCAGGAAGACCTAGGGCATTTGAGGAAGCCCATCGTTGGAATATACAAGCCAAGTTCTATAATGAAAAATTCCCACTAGTATATGAAAGTGACAAAACAAGAGACTCTCTATCATGATGATTATGGTGCTACTTTGAAGCACAAGTGTGGCAAAGGATAGTAACATTGTCCCTTCTCTCTTTTTCTCTCATTTTTTCTTGTATGAAAGGATTATGAACGGTGGCTTTTCCACGAATACTATGTCAACTACATGATCATGCTAAGCAATATGACAATGATGAATGTGTCATGAAGAACGGTATGGTGGAAAGTTGCATGGCAATATATCTCGGAATGGCTATGGAAATGCCATAATAGGTAGGTATGGTGGCTGTTTTGAGGAAGATATAAGGAGGTTTATGTGTGAAAGAGCGTATCATATCACGGGGTTTGGATGCACCGGCGAAGTTTGCACCAACTCTCAATGTGAGAAAGGGCAATGCACGGTACCGAAGAGGCTAGCAATGATGGAAGGGTGAGAGTGCGTATAATCCATGGACTCAACATTAGTCATAAAGAACTCAAATACTTATTGCAAAAATCTACAAGTCATCAAAAACCAAAGCATTACGCGCATGCTCCTAGGGGAATAGATTGGTAGGAAAAGACCATCGCTCGTCCCCGACCGCCACTCATAAGGAGGACAATCAAATAACACCTCATGTTTAAAATTTGTTACATAACGTTTACCATACGTGCATGCTACGGGACTTGCCAACTTCAACACAAGCACTTCTCAAATTCACAATTACTCTACTAGCATGACTTTGATATTATCACCTCCATATCTCAAAACAATTATCAAGCATCAAACGTTTCTTAGTGTTCAATGTACTCAAAAGAAAGTTTTACAAATCTTGAATACCAAGCATATTATTATTATTAAGCAAATTACCATGCTATTTAAGACTCTCAAAATAATCTAAGTGAATCATGAGAGACCAATAGTTTCTATAAAACAAATCCACCACCGTGCTCTAAAAGATATAAGTGAGGTACTAGAGCAAAAGTATAAAGCTCAAAAGATATATGTGAAGCACATAGAGTATTCTATCAAATTCCAATTCATGTATGGCTCTCTCAAAAGGTGTGTACAGCAAGGATGATTGTGGTAGACTAACAAGCAAAGACTCAAATAATACAAGACGCTCCAAGCAAAACACATATCATGTGGTGAATAAAAATATAGCTCCAAGTAAAATTACCGATGGAAGTAGACGAAAGAGGGGATGCCTTCTGGGGCATCCCCAAGCTTTGACTTTTTGGTGTCCTTGTATTATGTTGGGGGTGCCATGGGCATCCCCAAGCTTAGGCTCTTTCCACTCCTTGTTCCATAATCCATCAAAAGATTTCACCCAAAACTTGAAAACTTCACAACACAAAACTCAACAGAAATCTCATGAGCTCCGTTAGCGAAAGAAAACAAAAGAACACTTCAAGGTACTGTAATGAACTCATTCTTCATTTATATTGGTGTTAAACCTACTGTATTCCAACTTCTCTATGTATTATAAACTATTTTACTAGCCATAGATTCATCAAAATAAGCAAACAACACACGAAAAACAGAATTTGACAAAAACAGAACAGTCTGTAGTAATCTGTAACTAACACAAACTTCTGGAACTCCAAAACATCTACCAAAATAGGAAGACCTAGACAATTTGTTTATTGATCAGCAGCAATTAGAATCAGTATTTTATCACGTTCTTGTGATTTTTAACAATTGTTTTCGTGAACAGAAAGTTTCTGGAAATTACAGCAAGATCAAATAACTATCATCCAAGAAGATCCTATAGGTTTAACTTGGCACAAACACTAATTAAACCATAAAACCACATCTAAACAGAAGGTAGATGGATTATTTATTCCTAAACAGAAGCAAAAACAAAAAAAACTAAAATAAAATTGGGTTGCCTCCCAACAAGCGCTATCGTTTAACGCCCCTAGCTAGGCATAAAAGCAAGGATAGATCTAGGATTTGCCATCTTTGGTCTTAGGGAAGAAGAGAGAAAACTTGCTATCTATGGAATCAATCCTTCTATTTTGACAAAGTACATGGCCATTAATGATAGAAGAAAGATTAAGTATGTTGCGGAAATTGGCATTTAGGTTGGCTTTTATCTCTTTGATAGATTCGTTTTGGTAGGAAAGCAAAAGAGAGGTAGTTTCAACTTTCTCGTTAACGGGATTCCCAAATATAGCTTTCATCTTTTCATAGGTATCTATAGGGTCCCCTTCAAGAAAACCCTCTTCAAAGATAGAATACAAAACTTGTTTGAACGAAACGGGCAACCCAACATAAAAGCTTTTTAAGTAAACATCAATTTGGTATTGTGATACATAGCTAGCACGGATCCTTAATAGCCTATCCCAAGCATCTTTCAAAGATTCATCAAGTAAATAACGAAATATTCCTGAATCTTCTTCTTCAAAATTGCTAAGGTTTTCATTGATAATTTCGGCAGGTTTTTCCATAGTATTATTATTTATGAGTTTAGATAAGATAGCAGGATTGTCTAAAGCACTAGAACTTGGGAGAGATCCCCTAGTTCTTTTTGGTTCCGACATGGCAAGGGAAAGTGAGCGAAAAGAGGCGAAAGGAAAAGAGAGGGCGAATAAAACGGCAAGGGTGAAGTGGGGGAGAGGAAAACAAGAGGCAAATGGCAAATAATGTAGTGCAAGAGATAAGGAATTGTGATGGGTACTTGGTATGTTGACTTTTGCGTAGACCTCCCAAACAACGGCGCCAGATATTCTTCTTGCTACCTCTTGAGCACTGCGTTGGATTTCCCCAAAGAGGAGAGGATGATGCAGCAAAGTAGCGTAAGTATTTCCCTTAGTTTTTGAGAACCAAGGTATCAATCCAGCAGGAGGCTACGCGTGAGTCCCTCGTACCTACACAAAACAAATAGCTCAACGCAACCAACGCGATTAGGGGTTGTCAATCCCTTCACGGTCACTTACGAGAGTGAGATCTGATAGATAATATTTTTGGTATTTTTGATATAGAGATGCAAAGTAAAAAGTAAAAAAGCAAAGCAATAATAAAGTGATGGAGATTGATATGATGAGAATAGACCCTGGGGCCATAGATTTCACTAGTGGCTTCTCTCAAGAGCATAAGTATTCTACGGTGGGTGAACAAATTACTGTTGAGCAATTGACAGAATTGAGCATAGCTATGAGAATATCTAGGTATGATCATGTATATAGGCATCACGTCCGAGACAAGTAGACCGACTCCTGCCTGCATCTACTACTATTACTCCACTCATCGACCGCTATCCAGCATGCATCTAGAGTATTAAGTTAAAAACAGAGTAACGCCTTAAGCAAGATGACATGATGTAGAGGGATAGTTTCATGTAATATGATAAAAACCCCATCTTGTTATCCTCGATGGCAACAATACAATACGTGCCTTGCTGCCCCTTCTGTCACTGGGAAAGGACACCGCAAGATTGAACCCAAAGCTAAGCACTTCTCCCATTGCAAGAAAAACCAATCTAGTAGGCCAAACCAAACTGATAACTCGAAGAGACTTGCAAAGATAACCAATCATACATAAAAGAATTCAGAGAAGATTCAAATATTATTCATAGATGAACTTGATCATAAACCCACAATTCATCGGTGTCAACAAACACACCGCAAAAAGAAGATTACAATGAATAGATCTCCACGAGAGAGATGGAGAACATTGTATTGAGATCCAAAAAGAGAGAAGAAGCCATCTAGCTACTAACTATGGACCCGAAGGTCTGAGGTAAACTACTCACACTTCATCGGAGGGGCTATGATGATGTAGAAGCCCTCCGTGATGACGGCCCTCTTCGGCGGAGCTCTGGAACAGGCCCCAAGATGGGATCTCATGGGTACAGAAGGTTGCGGTGGTGGAATTAGGTTTTTGGCTCCGTTTTTGATTGTTTGGGGGTACGTAGGTATATATAGGAGGACGGAGTACGTCGGTGGAGCTTCGAGGGGCCCACGAGGCACGGGGCACGCCCTAGGGGGGCGCCCTCCACTCTCGTGACCGCCTCGTGGCTTTCTTGACGGAGGGTCAAAGTCTCCTGGATCTTATCTGATGAGAAAATCACGTTCCCGAAGGTTTCATTCCGTTTGGACTCCGTTTGATATTCCATTTCTTCGAAACACTGAAATAGGCAAAAAATAGTAATTCTGGGTTGGGCCTCCGGTTAATAGTTTAGTCCCAAAAATAATATAAAAGTGGAAAATAAAGCCCAATATAGTCCAAAACAGTAGACAATATAGCATGGAGCAATCAAAAATTATAGATACGTTGGAGACGTATCAGTAGCGTAAGTATTTCCCTCAGTTTTTGAGAACCAAGGTATCAATCCAGTAGGAGGCCACACGCAAGTCCCTCGTACCTACACAAACAAATAAGAACCTTGCAACCAACGCGATAAAGGGGTTGTCAATCCCTTCACGGTCACCTGCTAAAGTGAGATCTGATAGAGATGATAAGTTAATATTTTTGGTATTTTTATGATAAAGATTAAAAGTAAAGATTGCAAAATAAATGGCAATAGGAATAGCTAGTTGAGGGGAGATTAATATGATGGAAAATAGACCCGGGGGCCATAGGTTTCACTAGTGGCTTCTCTCAAGATAGCATAAGTATTACGGTGGGTGAACTAATTACTGTCGAGCAATTGATAGAAAAGTGCATAATTATGAGAATATCTAGGCATGATCATGTATATAGGCATCACATCCGTGACAAGTAGACCGACTCCTGCCTGCATCTACTAGTATTACTCCACACATCAACCGCTATCCAGCATGCATCTATGGTATTAAGTTCATAAGAACAGAGTAACGCATTAGGTAAGATGACATGATGTAGAGGGATAAACTCAAGCAATATGATATAAACCCCATCTTTTTATCCTCGATGGAAACAATACAATACGTGTCGTTTCCCCTACTGTCACTGGGATCGAGCACCGCATGATTGAACCCAAAGCTAAGCACTTCTCCCATTGCAAGAAACATCAATCTAGTAGGCCAAACCAAACAGATAATTCGAAGAGACTTGCAAAGATAACCAATCATACATTAAAGAATTCAGAGAAGATTCAAATATTGTTCATAGATAATCTTGATCATAAACCCACAATTCATCGGATCTCGACAAACACACCGCAAAAAGAGTTACATCGAATAAATCTCCAAGAAGATCGAGGAGAACTTTGTATTGAGATCCAAAGAGAGAGAGAAGAAGCCATCTAGCTAATAATTATGGACCCGAAGGTCTGTGGTAAACTACTCACACATCATCAGAGAGGCTTTGGTGTTGATGTAGAAGCCCTCCATGATCGATGTGCCCTCCGGCAGAGTGCCGGAAAAGGCCCCAAGATGGGATCTCACGGGTACAGAAGGTTGCGGCGGTGGAATTAGGTTTTCGTGGTGCTCCTCGATGGCTTCGGGGTACGTAGGTATATATAGGAGGAAAAAGTAGGTCGGTGGAGCCACTAGGGGCCCACGAGGGTGGAGGGCGCGCCCAGGGGGTAGGCGCGCCCCCCTGCCTCGTGGCCTCCTCGGTGATTTCTTGACGTCCACTCCTAGTCCTCTGTATCACGTTTGTTCCAAAAATAACTCTCCCGAAGGTTTCATTCCGTTTAATATTCTTTTCCTGCGAAACACTGAAATAGGCAAAAAAAACAGCAATTTGCACTGGGCCTTGGGTTAATAGGTTAGTCCCAAAAATAATATAAAAGTGTATAAATAAGCCCATTAAACATCCAAAACAAAATATATAATAGCATGGAGCAATCAAAAATTATAGATACGTTGGAGATGTATCAAGCATCCCCAAGCTTAATTCCTGCTCGTCCTCGAGTAGGTAAATGATAAAAACAGAATTTTTGATGTGGAATGCTACTTAGCATATTCTTTAATGTATTTCTCTTTATTGTGGCATGAATGTTCAGATCCGAAAGATTGAAGATAAAAGTTTAATATTGACATGAAAATAGTAATACTTCAAGCATACTAACAAAGCAATCATGTCTTCTCAAAATAACATGGCCAAATTAAGTTATCCCTACAAAATCATATAGTCTGGCTATGCTCTATCTTCACCACACAAAGTATTTAAATCATGCACAACCCCGATGACAAGCCAAGCAATTGTTTCATACTTTTGATGTTCTCAAACTTTTTCAATCTTCACGCAATATATGAGCGTGATCCATGGACATAGCACTATGGGTGGAATAGAATGGTGGTTGTGGAGAAGACAAAAATGAGAAGATAGTCTCACATCAACTAGGCGTATCAATGGGCTATGGAGATGCCCATCAATAGGTATCAATGTGAGTGAGTAGGGATTGCCATGCAACGGGTGCACTAGAGCTATAAGTGTATGAAAGCTCAACAAAAGAAACTAAGTGGGTGTGCATCCAACTCGCTTGCTCACGAAGACCTAGGGCATTTTGAGGAAGCCCATCATTGGAATATACAAGCCAAGTTCTATAATGTAAAGTTCCCACTTAGTATATGAAAGTGACAAAATAAGAGACTCTCTATCATGAAGATCATGGTGCTACTTTGAAGCACAAGTGAGGTAAAAGGATAGTAATATTGTCCCTTCTCTCTGTTTCTCTCATTTTTTTATTTGGGCCTTCTTTTTTTTCTTTTGGCCTCTTTTTTTCTTCGTCCGGAGTCTCATCCTGACTTATGGGGGAAATCATAGTCTCCATCATCCTTTCCTCACATGGGACAATGCTCTAATAATGATCATCACACTTTTATTTACTTACAACTCAAGAATTACAACTCGATACTTAGAACAAAATATGACTCTGTGTGAATGCCTCCGGCGGTGTATCGGGATATGCAATGAATCAAGAGTGACATGTATGAAAGAATTATGAAGGTGACTTTGCCACAAATACGATGTCAACTACATGATCATGCAAAGCAATATGACAATGATGAAGCTTTCATAATAAATGGAACGGTGGTAAGTTGCATGGAAATATATCTCGGAATGGCTATGGAAATGCCATAATAGGTAGGTATTAAGGCTGTTTTGAGGAAGGTATATGGTGGATGTATGATACCGGCGAAAGGTGCGCGGTATTTAGAGAGGCTAGCAATGGTGGAAGGATGAGAGTGTGTATAATTCATGGGCTCAACATTAGTCATAAAGAACTCACATACTTATTGCAAAAATCTATTAGTTATCAAAAGAAAGTACTACGCGCATGCTCCTAGGGGGATAGATTGGTAGGAAAAGACCATCGCTCGTCCCCGACCGCCACTCATAAGGAAGACAATCAATAAATAAATCATGCTCCGACTTCATCACATAATGGTTCACCATACGTGCATGCTACGGGAATCACAAACTTTAGAAAAAGTATTTCTAAAATTCACAACTAGTCAACTAGCATGACTCTAATATCACCATCTTCATATTTCAAAACAATTATCAAGTATCAAACTTCTCTTAGTATTCAATGCACTTTATAGTTTTTATCTTGGATGCCTATCATATTAGGACTAATTTTATAACCAAAGCAAATTACCATGTTGTTCTAAAGTACTCTCAAAATAATATAAGTGAAGCATGAGAGATCAATAATTTCTATAAAATTGTTTAGCTCAAAAGATATAAGTGAAGCACATAGAGTATTCTGATAAATTTCGAATAATGTGTCTCTCTCTCAAGAGGTGTGTACAGCAAGGATGATTGTGTTGAACTAAAAAGCAAAGACTCAAATCATACAAGACACTCCAAGCAAAACACATATCATGTGTCGTATAAAAATATAGCTCCAAGTAAAGTTACCGATGGACGAAGACAAAAGAGGGGATGCCTTCCGGGGCATCCCCAAGCTTAGGATTTTTGGGTTGTCCTTAGATTTTACCTTGGGGTGCCTTGGGCATCCCCAAGCTTAGTCTCTTGCCACTCCTTGTTCCATAATCCATCAAATCTTTACCCAAAACTTGAAAACTTCACAGCACAAAACTTAACCGAAAATCTTGTGAGCTCCGTTAGCGAAAGAAAACAAAACACCACTTCAAGGTACTGTAATTAACTCATTATTTATTTATCTTGGTGTTAAACCTAATGTATTCCAATTTTTCTATGGTTCATAAACTCCATTACTAGCCATAGATTCATCAAAATAAGCAAACAACACACGAAAAACAGAATCTGTCAAAAACAGAACAGTCTGTAGTAATATGTAACTAACGCAAACTTCTAGAACTCCAAAAGTTCTAAAATAAATTGCTGGACATGAGGAATTTATCTATTAATCATCTGAAAAGAGAATCAACTAAATATCACTCTCCAGTAAAAAGTTGTAACTAATCTCGTGAGCGCTAAAGTTTCTGTTTTTTACAGCAAGATCATAAAGAATTTCCCCAAGTCTTCCCAAAGGTTCTACTTGGCACAAACACTAATTAGAACACAAACCACATATAAACAGAAGCTAGATGGATTATTTATTCCTAAAAAGAACCAAAAAGCAAAAAAATAAAATAAAATTGGGTTGCCTCCCAACAACGCTATCGTTTAACGCTCCTAGCTAGGCATAAAGGCAAGGATACATCTAGGTATTGCCATCTTTGGGATGCAATCCATAAGTGGATCTCATGATAGATTCATAAGGTAATTTTATTTTCTTTCTAGGAAAGTGTTCCATGCCTTTCCTTAACGGAAATTGGAATCTAATATTTCTTTCCTTCATATCAATAATTGCACCAGTCGTTCTAAGGAAAGGTCTACCGAGAATAATAGGACATGAAGAATTGCAATCTATATCAAGAACAATGAAATCTACGGGCACATAATTCCTATTTGCAACAATAAGAACATCATTATTTCTTCCCATAGGTTTCTTAATGGTGGAATCCGCAAGGTGCAAGTTTAAGGAACAATCATCAAATTCACGGAAACCTAGCAAATCACACAAAGTTTTTGGAATTGTGAAAACACTAGCACCCAAATCACACAAAGCATAGCATTCATGATCCTTAATTTTAATTTTAATAGTAGGTTCCCACTCATCATAAAGTTTTCTAGGGATAGAAACTTCCAATTCAAGCTTTTCTTCATAAAATTGCATTAAAGCATCAACGATATGTTTAGTAAAAGCCTTATTTTGACTATAAGCATGCAGAGAATTTAGCGCGGATTGCAACAAGAAAATACAATCTATCAAAGAACAATTATTATAATTAAATTCCTAGAAATCCAAAATAGCGGGTTCATTGCTATCTAAAGTTTTGACCTCTTCCATCCCACTTTTACTAAATTTTGTATAAAGATCTAAAAATTCTGAACCATTGGGATGCCTTTTAACTAAAGTTAACTCATCTCCAGTCCCATCATTATGAAGATTAATATTGCAAAATAGAGATTTAATAGGGGATACATCAATCACTTTTAGATCTTCATCCTTATTATCATGAAAACTAGAAGAACACGCTTTTACAAAGCAATCTTTCTTAGCACGCATCCTAGCGGTTCTTTCTTTGCACTCATCAATGGAAATTCTCATGGCTTTGAGAGACTCATTGATATCATGCTTAGGTGGAATAGATCTAAGTTTCAAAGAATCAACATCAAGAGAAATTCTATCCACGTTCCTAGCCAATTCATCAATCTTAGGCAATTTTTCTTCAAGCAAAGCATTGAAATTCTTTTGGAAAATCATAAATTATTTAACAATAGTCTCAAATAGAGGGCATATTATTAAAATTTCCATAAGAGTTGTTGTAGGAATTACCATAATTATTAGAGGGATTACTAGGATACGGCCTAGGATTAAAGTTTCCTCTATAAGCGTTGTTGCCAAAACTGTTCCTACCAACAAAATTCACATCCATAGATTCATTATTATTCTCAATCAAAGTAGACAAAGGCATATCATTGGGATCAGAAGAAACACTCTTATTAGCAAATAATTTCATAACTTCATCCATCTTTCCACTCAAAACATTAATTTCTTCAATTGCATGCACCTTTTTACTAGTAGATCTTTCAGTGTGCCATTGAGAATAATTAACCATAATATTATCTAGGAGTTTAGTAGCTTCTCCTAAAGTGATTTCCATAAAAGTGCCTCTCGCGGCCAAATCTAAAAGATTTCTAGAAGCAAAGTTCAATCCGGCATAAATTCTTCGTATAATCATCCATAAGTTCAAACCATGTCAAGGGCAATTACGTATCATTAATTTCATTCTCTCCCAAGCTTGTGCAACATGTTCATGATCAAGTTTCTTAAAGTTCATAATATCGTTTCTAAGAGAGATGATCTTAGCGGGAGGAAAATACTTAGAGATAAAAGCATCTTTGCACTTATTCCAAGAATCAATACTATTTTTAGGCAAAGACGAAAACCAAGTTTTAGCATGATCTCTAAGCGAAAAAGGAAATAGCTTCAATTTAACAATATCTTTGTCCACATCTTTCTTCTTTTGCATATCACACAAATAAACAAAGCTATTTAGATGGGTAGCGGCATCTTCACTAGGAAGGTCGGCGAATTGATCTTCCATGACAAGATTCAGCAAAGCAACATTAATTTCACAAGATTCAGCATCGGTAAGAGGAGCAATCGGAGTGCTAAGAAAATCATTGTTGTTGGTATTGGCAAAGTCACACAATTTACTATTATCTTGAGCCATCGTGACAAGCAAGTAATCCAACACAAAAGCAAACAAGAAGCAAGCGAAAAAGAGGCGAACGGAAAGAGAGGGCAAATAAAATGGTAAAGGTGAAGTGAGGGAGAGGAAACGAGAGGCAAATGGCAAATCATGTAATGCGAGGGATAAGAGTTTGTGATGGGTACTTGGTATGTCTTGACTTGTGCGTAGACTCCCCGGCAACGGC
Organism: Aegilops umbellulata; assembly: GCA_032464435.1. Lineage (NCBI taxonomy): Eukaryota > Viridiplantae > Streptophyta > Magnoliopsida > Poales > Poaceae > Aegilops > Aegilops umbellulata. Next base: position 587,221,656 of record CP136058.1, on the reverse strand, counting down.
GCCAGAAATCCTTCTTGCTACCTCTTGATCATGCGTTGGTTTTTCCCTTGAAGAGGAAAGGGTGATGCAGCAAAGTAGCGTAAGTATTTCCCTCAGTTTTTGAGAACCAAGGTATCAATCCAGTAGGAGGCCACACACAAGTCCCTCGTACCTACACAGACAAATAAGAACCTTGCAACCAACGCGATAAAGGGGTTGTCAATCCCTTCACGGCCACTTGCAAAAGTGAGATCTGATAGAGATGATAAGATAATATTTTTGGTATTTTTATGATAAAGATTAAAAGTAAAGATTGCAAAATAAATGGCAATAGAAATAGCTAGTTGACGGGAGATTAATATGATGGAAAATAGACCCGGGGGCCATAGGTTTCACTAGTGGCTTCTCTCAAGATAGCATAAGTATTATGGTGGGTGAACAAATTACTGTCGAGCAATTGATAGAAAAGTGCATAATTATGAGAATATCTAGGCATGATCATGTATATAGGCATCACGTCCGTGACAAGTAGACCGACTCCTGCCTGCATCTACTACTATTACTCCACACATCGACCGCTATCCAGCATGCTCTAGAGTATTAAGTTCATAAAAACAGAGTAACGCATTAGGTAAGATGACATGATGTAGAGGGATAAACTCAAGCAATATGATATAAACCCCATCTTTTTATCCTCGATGGCAACAATACAATACGTGTCGTTTCCCTACTGTCACTAGGATCGAGCACCGCATGATTGAACCCAAAGCTAAGCACTTCTCCCATTGCAAAAAAGATCAATCTCATAGGCCAAACCAAACTGATAATTCGGAGAGACTTGCAAAGATAACCAATCATACATAGAAGAATTCAGAGAAGATTCAAATATTTTTCATAGATAATCTTGATCATAAACCCACAATTCATCGGATCTCGACAAACACACCGCAAAAAGAGTTACATCGAATAGATCTCCAAGAAGATCGAGGAGAACTTTGTATTGAGATCCAAAGAGAGAGAAGAAGTCATCTAGCTAATAACTATGGACCCGAAGGTCTGTGGTAAACTACTCACACATCATCGGAGAGGCTTTGGTGTTGATTTAGAAGCCCTCCGTGATCGATGCCCCCTCCGGCAGAGTGCCGGAAAAGGCCCCAAGATGGGTTCTCACGAGTACAAAAGGTTGCGGCGGTGGAATTAGGTTTTGTGGGTCATCAGAGCACTTGCGCTTCGGTTGATAAGAGCAAGCAATGGTTTTCCTCTGTCGAAAGAGGCCGCATCGTAAAGTTCACACTGCTGCCGGAAGCTGTGGGAGCAGGTTGAATATGCAGAAAGTGAGGGTGCTTTCTGCAAAACAGACATCGCTGGCCGGGGGGCGGTGGGGGGGGGGGGTACATGTCCATAACACAGCGAGGGAGCATACGCATGACCATATACATGTCGGTAGTGTAACATGTTTTTATGTATACATATGATATTGCAGTGTTTATGAATTACGAGCGCCAAGAAGTTGACTAAAGGTCTAATTTTCTCCATGCATGTTTCATGTTTGTACCCGAGCAGTCCATGAATGCACTGGTTCTATTCAGAGGTAGAACAGTGCACAGTGCAGGCACGTGCATCTAAGAGGTCGAGATCGAAGCGGGAGAAAAGGGGCCACTGTGTGTGTGTGCAGTGTGCTGATCATGGCAGGTCGTGGACTCGTGGTGGTGGTGGTTGTAGGTGCAGCTAGCGGCGTAGCAACGTGCCCAGAAGGGAAATATGCTCACGGAGTCACGGTCTGATGATTAATTAGCATTATACATAACGGAGCCCGTTCACCGATGGCCTGCTACGGCGCGTGCCGTCCGCGCGCGTTCAAGGCCAACACGAGCACGTATGAGGCGCGCGCGGCACTACGCGCAAAAGAGTGGACATGGAGGAATTGATCCCGGGCACCAGTGATCTTGGATGAACAGTAAAATCCGAAAAAATAGTAAAACAATTCAAAAAAATCTGAAATTATTTGTCAAGAAACTTTGATGTTTTTTCTACATGCGTACCAATTTTCGTAATGAAATGACATTTGTGGAGGTCTCGGCAAAAAAAACAAAATCATGCTCCAAAAAAACTGTTTTTGGATACATTTTGAAGCATCGATTTTGTCTTTTTTGCCGAGACCTGCATGAATGTCATTTTGTCATGAAATTTTGCACGCATGTGAAAAAGATATCAGTGTTTCTTGACAAATAATTTCAGATTTTTTTGAACTATTTAAATATTTTTTTCATTTGTACTGTAGTAAAGGGTGCCTGTGAGCTCGAGCTCACAATAGCACTTTCGCAAAAGAGTGCAGATGGCAATCGATCAGCTCAGCTTGGAAACCATGCCTGGTACGCATCTTTTTTATACTCTCTTTGACTGGGACAGTAACAACTTGGAGAAAATCTATCTATCTACAGTATATTTTTTGAGAAAATCTATCTATCTATGTACATATTCAAGAAAAGCCAATTATTTTTTAGAAATTCAAGAAAAGCCAATGATTGTTGCAGAGGGAAAAAAGGGAACGTAACATGGGCCTGGAGGTTGTGGAACGTCGAAACTTGAGGCCCATCGATGTTTTCGCTCGTCTTGGGGACCCCGTTGCACATTAAAAAATGTTTAAAAAATCCGGCAAAAAGATTAGTGTATCGATACAACATCAATGTATGTTGTCGCAAAAAATCAAATCAAAATGCAAAACAATGGTCAATGGTCAAGATACAAAAATGACAAATTTGACGTCAATGTGCTAATGGGCCAAAATTGAAGCCCAACTTGTGTTACGTACTACTCAGTGTCAAATTTGTTATTTTTGTATCTCGAGCAATGTTTCGAATATTGATCTAAACTTTTGTGACAACATGCATTCATGTTGTGTCAATGCACTAATTTTTTTTGGATTTTTTTGAACATTTTTGAATGTGCAACGGCAGACCGGTGCACCGGTAGCACAAATTGCCCCGGTGCACCAGATACATCCCCTATAGGTGGTTCTACTAAAAGTGCATGTCTATGTGAACTAACCGCTGATGCAGCACATTAGTATTTGTATATATTAAATAAATTTGCAAAATATTATCCTAATTTCTCTTACAGTTAAAGATGTAATGTTTGATGAAAATGTCCATGTATCCGAATATAAATGTTCATGGTCAAAATAAATGGTTCCTACGTTTAAATACAATTCGTGTAAACAAACAAGATATTTATGCTTTTTGAAAATTTCCAAAGCTTTGAAAATAAAATAAAACTTATGCATCTTAGATACATTTTTAGGTGTTCTGAAAAACCTCAAACCTTTAAAAATACATACTCCCTCCGATCCATATTAATTGCCACTGTTTTAGTACACCAACAAAAATTAATATGGATTGAAGGGAGTAATATTTTTATGCATGTTGGATATATGTTTATGTACTTTAAAAAGACGGTCATGTATTTGCGAAAGTGGGGAAATACCCACGTTCAAAAATTTGTCTGATTAACTAGTAAACTTCCTGATTAATCCCTACTCATAGGATCACCTAGTAGCTGATAAACAAATAAATCAGCCGATTAATTGATTAAATGGCCAATTAATTTGCCAATTAGCCTATTAATTCCTAATCGCCAGCCAACCGAGCAACTACCAGTTAACGATTTTCTCAACGATTGGAAATACTCAAAAAACAAAAAAAGGAGGAAAAGTAAATCGAGAAAAAATAGAAAGGAAATAAAAAATAAAAATGAGACATAAAAATAAATTAAAATAAAAAACATACAACAAGACAAATAAACTTGAAAATAGTAAAAAAAACAAAGAAAATGAGCTTAAAGTATTTAACGGGTTAGGCCCATTTCGTTCATGTCTGCAGATCCCGGGTAGTGCACACACTCGACAGTGAGGTTGATGTTCCAAACATTGGGCGTTGCATGGGAGGTCCTATTTTAGACCTGATCATGGGCAGCCCGGCCCGACAAGCACGACCCTAAAGCCCGACATCAAGGCTAGGCTCGGGCTCGACTTTATCAAGTGAAGCCTAGAAAAAGCCTGGAAATATCAAAAGTATATATTTTACTCAAAAATAGGTACAATATATTATGTTATACCCCAAAAATGACAATTTTAATCAGTAAATGACATTTTTCATATATGTTAGGCGGGGCCTGGCTCAACCTTAGAAATTGTACTTCGGGCTTTGCCAAGCCTGCGCCAGGATATGATCAAGTTTACTCCGAAGCGCACGCGTCCTAGTGAGTAAACGCATGCGTCAGGTGCGAGTGGGCCGGCACGATTATAATTGTTTATCTACAATATGCTCGTATAGTATGCTACTGCCATAGGAACATGAGGTTGGGCCAACAGTTTAGGGCTTTTTTTAAACCTTATCCTACATAAACTAAGAAATTGAGTGTGAATCTAATTTTTAAAGAAGTTTCAAAAATTAAAAAGTGTTCAAGAATTTAAAATGTTCATAAACTTTAGAACGTTCTGAATTTAAAAATAATTATTTTTTAGAATGTTCTTAATAGTTTAATTTTCAAAATGCTTCCGGATTTTAGAAAATGTTCAATTTGTAAAATATATTCATGAATTAAAAATAGAAAAACAAAAAAAGGTAAATAAGTGAAGATAAAATACAAAAAGAAAACCAATGAACTGACGAAACAATAATTACGCATCTTGCTAAAACCATCATGAAAAAATAAAAAGGAAAAAGGTCCTACTAGGCCAACCAAATAGCATGCGGGCATAAGTCGAAAGGTTCATGTTTCGTCGCTATCTGACGTGCAACTAGGCCACTCAAATAGGAAATCCGCCCGCTGCTTATGCGTTTTGCAAACAACCATTCTCAATAAATAGCAAAGATGAAATACACATCTCAACGTGCGACTATGATAACCAGACCATTTGGGCGAGAGCTTATAATAAAATTTCTGTAATTATGTAGGATCTTTATCTATGTGTTTCGGGATGTAAGACTATATGATTTGCCAAATATAATGGAGATGTATCTGTATTTACGATCAATGATACGCAGAAAAAAATGATACGCTTCCAATTTTATATCAGTTTTTTTAATATTTTCCTAATCAATGTATTATATATTTAGGATAATTATTAATCCCATAAGAATATGTCAAATTGCAAATGGTAATATTTTTCTTATGGAAAAACACAGAAAATGCGGTGTGGTGGTAAATTTTTTTTTAGAATCGTGTGGTGGTAATTAGGACGCATAGACGAGCGCATCTAGGTGTCTCCTGGGAGATCCAAGAACGACTCGCCTAAAGAACCAATGTAATGGGCCAGGCCCGACGTGGTGTCGCCTTAAAGCGCCAGCCATCTACGGTACATTAAGCACTCCTTTTCCCTTTTTATTTTTGTCTATTCGCAAAGTAATTTCGTTATTTTAAAAAGAAAAGTTGACTGATCTTTAGAAAACGTTCATGTAATGTGAAGCTTTGTTCATGCAATTTGTAAAAAAATGTTCATCGCATTTTAAAAAATGCTCGCACAATCTAAAATTGAACATGCAGTGTTAGAGAAAAAATCACCCCATTCGAGAAAACATTTGTGACACTCAAAAAAAGGTTCATTTGTGTATTAAAAAATGTTCGTGCATTTTCCCCATGTAGTGCAATGTGTTTTCCGCATGTTATAAATATATGCAAACAATCTAAAAATCTTTTTGAAATTTTCGAAAATAATCAATATCTATTTAACTATTTTATAGCGTATTAGAAAACAGTTTTTCATGCACCAAGAAAATCTCATCGTGAGTTTAGAAAATGATCATCTTGAGCGAAAAATGTGCATCATGTATTAAAAAATGTTCAACGTATATTAAAAAATGTTCAAACGTATTTATAAAAGGAATGACTTGTTTTAGAAAAAATCAACGTTTAATAATGTACATCATGTATTAAAAACATGTTCAACATGTATTCATACAAATGTGTAGCATGTATTTAAAAATTGTTCAACATGTATGTGAAAAATGTTCAGCCTGTATAAGTAAAAAGTTCAACTGGTTTTTGAAAACATTCGACGTGTCTTTAAATTAAAAAGATGGAACAACGAAAATAAAAATGAATAGATAACCAAAAGAAAAACAATGAAAATGGTAAATATAATTTTAAAAAATGAGAACAGAAGAAAACTAATAGGGAAAACGCACACAAAAAGAAAAGGAAAAGGAAAAGAAAAAGAAAAAGAAACTCATCAAAGGTTCTAAACCTGATTTTACCTGTCCTTAGAACCTTTCCAAAACAGTACGATCGGGTCAACACACTATGCAAGCCGTACAAAGACCGACTCGCCTCAAGCACCATGTGTATGGTACATTATGCACTGTTTTTCCCTAGGTGATGAATAGTCAATCCTTATTAGTTTTGCTTACTTTTTAAAAAGAAGTTAAATGAGCTTTAGAAAATGTTCTTGTGATGTAAAACTTTGTTCCTGCAATTAGTAATAAAATGTTCGTCATATTTGAAAAATGTCCACACAATTTAAAAATGATCATGCAGTGTTAAAAATTCGTTCATGTAAGTTTTAGAAAAATTCATCCCGTTTGAAAAAAAAAACAGTTTGTGTCATTCAAACAAGAGAGAAGTGCATATTACACCCCTCAATTCTAGCCCTAATCTAATATACACCCCCAACTTCAATACCATCTAGTTTACACCCCTCAACTCTCAAAACCAGCTGGAATTCAACCCTCCCCTCCCTGTTGACCGGTTTGACCCAGTTGACTGGTTTTGACCTGATGACTAGGTGAACAGTAAATTCAAAAGGAATAATTAAAAAAATCGTTCTTTTAACCGGGTGAACAGTAAATTCAAAAAGTTTTAACCAAAAATAAACATTTAAAAAATATTTTTGAGTTTTTTTGTTTGGTGAACAGTAGATTCAGAAAAATAATAATAATACAAAAAATTCTGAACTATTTTTGCATGGACGACGTTTGAGTGCGTGATATCCGTTCCAATTTTCAGCTTGCTCGGACATCGGAATGGCTCTCAACAAAAAAGACAAATGTGACGTCTGTGAAACAGTTAACAGTACGTGTACTGTTCGGGCCGAATTCTTTTTTTTTTTTGAGAGAGACCACTCAAGTGTCCAAACAAGCTGAAAATTGACGCGGACATCACGCACCGAAAATCGTCCATGCAAAAATAATTCAGATTTTTTTAAGAAATTAGTATTTTCTTGAATTTACTATTCACCCATTAAAAAAATTGTAACTGTTTGTTGAATTTTATTTCCAATTTTTTTTTCAATTTACTGTTCACCCGTTGAAAAAAGAAAATTATTTTCTGATTTTTTTAGTCACTGTTCAACAAGTCAACAGCTCAAAACTAGTCAACTGGGTCCAAACCGGTCAACAGGGAGGCAAGGGTTGAATTCTGACCGGTTTTGAGAGTTTGGGGGTGTAAAGTAGACGGTATTGGAGTTGGAGGGTGTATATTAGACTAGGGCTAGAGTTGAGGGGTGTAATATGCACTTCTCTCTTCAAACAAATGGTCATTTGTGTATTAGAAAAATGTTCACGCATTAAAAAAATGTTCATGGAGTGTAATGTTTTTCACGCATGTTATAGATATATTCAAACCATTCTAAAATTGGTTTTTACATTTAAAAAATACTCAATATGTATTTAATTTTTTGTCGCATATTAGAACCAGTTCATCATGCCCTAAGAAAGTTTCGTCACGAATCTATAAAATGATCATCTTGCGTTAAAAAATGTTTGTCATGTATTAAGAAATGTTCAATGTATATTAAATAAATGCTCACGTGTATTTAGAAAAAAAATGACTTGTATTAGAAAAAATACTTGTATTAAAAAAATTAATGTATGTTAAGAAAATGTTCATGCATTTTTTAATAGTTTTCACCATGTACTGAAAAAATGTTCACGGTACATATAGAAATGTGCATTATGCATTTAAAAAATGTTCAACAGGTATTGTTTCAAATGTGCAGTGTATATTTAAAAATGTTCAACATGTATGTGAAAAATATTCAACCTATATACGTAAAAGGTGCAACAGGTTTTTGAATACATTCAACATGCATTTGAAAAATTGAAAAGATTGAATAACAAAAAATCCAATGAAAATTGTAAAGATAAACCGGAAGGAAAAACAAAATGAAAACAAGCAAAAACTAATAGTGCAAACATACACAAGAAAAAGAAAAATATAGTCATCGAAGGTTCTAACTGGTTTTTACGCTCCTTAGAACCTTTCCAAACCCGTACGATTAGGTCGACTCGCTACGGAAAACCCTCTGAGGCGAGGCTATCTTCATTCTGGCAGTCGGCGAAACATGGCCTTGGCGCGCCTGGACGGAACTTCTTGAAGTTTTCTTCGAGAATGGAGTCTGCATCAGTATGATACACACAACAATCTTTATTAAACTTGGTGAAGGCGAAAGACATCAACAAGCAGTGTACACGGTATAGATAACTATCGTCGAGCCATTACAGTATATGAAATCTAACACCAACAATTAAGTCGACTTTTTCAGCAACAACTTTTTTAAAAAGGATAAACAACCTGGCGTAGTCCTAATCACGTTCGGCCGAAGACGGTCATGACAAAAAAAATTCATGCTGATTTGTCGAGACCAACTAGTGAAAATCGTCACATTGGGAAAAAAAGAAAAAAAACTACGTCTTCAACGAGGTACTTAGGCTGGTAATCAAGGTGAACCATCGCAGCGAGTGGTGGTCCGTGCTTGCTAAGTACTCCTTCCGTTCCAAAATAGATGACTCAACTTTATACTAACTTTAGTATAAAATTAACATAAAATTGGGTCATCTATTTTAAAACGAAGGGAGTATATCACAGCTTGACGCTTAGGACGACATGGATCGTGGAATGTGATGTCCAACACCGGCACAAATCCAACGACATTAGAGCATCTCCAGCCGCGCCCCAGAAAGGCCTTCCCAGACGATTTTTGCACGCAGGCGTCGAAAAATCGGCCCAGTCGCGCCTTCAGGAGCCCGATATTCGCCGGCCTGGGTCGAAATTAGCCCCGACGGACCCATGCCGAACCGGGCGCACTGGGAGACGCTCGGGGGCGCCGGGGCGAGCAGTTTTGGCGCGAAAGAGCCGCGGGCCCACCGCGTCAGCGACACCGCGCGTCGTCTTCCCCTAACGCCACGGTTTCCCGCGGGGAATCAATGGCAAGGCTGCCGCCGGTCAGCCTTACCATTGATTCCTCATGGGCGGCGCGTCACGGGGCGGCGCGCCGACGCCTCTCCTTCCTCGCACGCGTACACATGGGCGCGACGCGGCTATATAAGCCGGTGGCCTCCCTCGCCTCTGGCCACACCAGCCCTAGCCGTCGAGCTCTACCTCTCCCAAGAGCCGGCGCCGAGCCCTCCCTCTCCCGTGCTCCGCTGTCGAGCCCTCCCTCTCCCAATGGCCGAGCGTTTCCCCGGAGATGAGGCGGCGGCCAACGGCTTCGGCCGCCGCTCGCTCCGCGAACAGGAGTCTTGGCTCCTGTTCTAGGCGTACATCCCGGCGCCGCCGGACATGTGCGCCGGGCCGACGGGGTGGAGACTCAACAACTGGGGAGTGCCCATACCCCCATTGCCCGACGCCGTGGCAAAACCCTCCTACTTCGCCGACGAGGTCGATGTCGTGCGCGCCTCCCTCACCGACGCCCAACTCGCCCTCCCCCAGTACGCCGCCGACAATCAAGCGGCGTGGACGGCGTACTTCCAGCGCCGGCAGCAGTAGGGGATGGCGTCCACCAACGGCGCCCAGGTGGTGGCCGGCCTGAAGAATAGCGAGGGACGCCACCTGTGGTGGGGTGTCCCCGACCGCACCCTCGAGGGCGTTCTGACGTACCTCGAGGGCAGCAACGACCCGCCGTTGGCATACCCTCCCCCCCCCCCCCCGGTGACGGCGGCCGCCACGGCCATGGCTCACCGCCGACGCGACGGGCAATGGTTGCCCAGGAGGTTCGGCGCCTCCTCTTCTTCACACTCCTCCGGCTCTCCGGCGCTGCTCGGCGTCAAGTCCGAGCCCGCGGCGGAGACGCCTCTCGGCCGGCGCACTCGCAGCGCCGGCATCATCATCAACGAGGGCGGTCGGCGCACCTCCTCGTCGGCTCCTCCGCGCTTCGTCAAGCCCAAGACGGAGCCGGGGCTCGCGCCGGTGAAGACGGAGCCGGGCCTCCCCGCGGTGAAGACGGAGCACGGCGGCACGTCGAGCTCGACGACGACGCGGCCCTGGAATGGGCGCGCGCTGACTACCTGAAGATGGAGAGGGAGCGCCAGTGCGCTGCCCTGCGGCGCTTCGCGCAGCGCCGCCGGGGCCGCGACGAAGGAGGGGTCGTCGTCATCGAGGACAGCGACGACGACGACGACGCGCCGCCGCCACCAGTCCGCGTTGGTGACGCCGGTCAGGGGTCCACCAGGGACGGCCGCGTCAAGGAGGAGAAGCCCGACGACGACAGCCCGTTGACCTAGCACGGCGTGATAGCTAATTGCAGGAAGGGCTTGCAGCCTAGTTGTTTTTTTAGCTCTAATAACAAACACAATCCCGTGGGTCACACAGGCACGATCTCCTACCAACTTACTGTAAGTATAACTAGCTTAAACTAAACACATTTGCTCCGTCCGCACAACACTAATCGCTAGCGCATCTACTGCAAATATATTCTCTATGAACCTGCCCATCTACTGCAACTTTCTCTGCCACCACTACGCACCGCCCAAATGTAGCAAAATAAAAAACTACTGTATGTATACTATCGTCCTAGTTTATTGGTCATTTTTATAATTTATGTCAAATTTTGACCAACGATTTAACTAACAAAATATTAATGCACATCAATAAAAATTACGTCATTTGATTCGTATTTGAACATAATTTTTAATGATATAAATTTTGATGACATGCAAGAACATTTTGTTAGTTAAATCTATGGTCAAAATTTGGCACAAAATACAATGGGATCAATATACAAGGACGGAGGTAGTACCTCCATAGTGCAAAGTAACATAATAGTATTATCATAGGTGGCTTTATTTATTAGTTTATAGACTCATCTTCTCTTGAGAGGCGTTATGTTACAGTAACATATTATGTTACTCTAAACACATCTTTCCTCATTAAATACATGCCACATAAGCAAATTTGTCTTGGACTGCGCTATGTTACTAGGTAAGTTACTTCCACTATGACTAGCCTTAATCTAATCGGAGCTTGTCGCCATCAGTGATAGGGAATCTCGATATGCGATGATTGGAACAGGGGGTGCAGGATAATTATAGTAGATTAAACCCTCAATAATCTGCATCGCCTATTGTTGCACTAGCGTCGGGAGTGTGTCAACGCCCCTCTTCATGCTGACGGTATGCTGAAGGCAATAAACGGAAGAAGGAGGATTTGACTCGTGGGCCAAGGCTTGGGCCCACTTGTCGTCACAATCTTCCGCAGTGGCTTTGCAGGCCTGGACCAGGCCTATTAATCGGGATGCGTCGATCTGATTAGAATAAATGTGTTGAGCCGTGAAGGTGGCCCTATTTCAAATGTTTCCTACTAAGGCCGATGGTTTTCCAACGCATTTTTTTTAAAAGAATTGGTGTGTTTGCGGGGAGGAAGTAACCAAGGTAGTTCTAGAAGTGCTGAATGGGGAGGAGTCTCCGGAGGTGGTTAAGGCCTTGTACAATGCTAGGTGCTTAAGCAGATACTTACAAAAATAAATCAGGTTTTTCGGAAGCACCAATGCCTATTTCTATAGGAGAGGCACCTAATTAAGTCTACCCTGTACAAATAAGCACTGGTGCTTCAAAAAAAGCCTGATTTATTTCTCCAAACACCTCTCCTAAGCACCTTGCATTGTACAAGGCCTAACAGGACATTCATCGTTTTGATCCCTAAGGTAACAAATCCAACCACCTTATCACAATTTCGACCTATTAGTTGTGCAATGTGATTTTTAAAATCATTTCCGAAGTACATTCAAATTGGTTGAAGAAAGTGTTGCCAGAGATAATTTGACAGGAGCAGTCAAAATTTGTACCTCGGAGACTAATCACCGATAATATCATAGCAGCTTTATGAGTGTTTGCATTTTATGAAACGCTCGAGGAGTAAGAATAATTCGCATTGTGCTTTGAAGTTAGATATGATGAAGGCGTGTGGCCACGTTGAGTGGGAATACCTTGAGGTGGTTATGGTGAAGATTGGCTTTAGACCCTCGTGGGTGTCAAAAATCATGGCATGTGTATCATCCGTGTCTTTTTCTGTACTTGGCAATTGTAATAGGAGGGAGGAGTTCAAACCTTCTCAAGGGATTCGCCGGGGAGATCCCATCTAAGCTTATTTATTTCTGTTGGCAGCAGAAGGTCTCTTCTATTTACTAAAGGCAAGAAGTTCCAACGTGAGTGTCACGAGTTTCCTCATTGCACCTGCAGCTCCCCCTGTTAATCACCTATTATTTGCTGACAACTGTTTGCTCATGTTTAAAGCAAACATAGAAGGCACATCCATAATCAGAGACGCCATCATACGATACTGTGACGCTTATGGACAGAGGATCAATCTCGCAAAATCAAGCATTTTCTTTGGGAAAAGGGTGTCCAGAAGGTACAAGGAATATAGTGAAAGGTACACTCGAAGATACTAATGAATCACTATCTGAGAAATATTTGGGTCTTCCTATTTATGTTGGCAGATCAACCAATAGAGCTTTTAAATACATTAAAGACATATTATGGTGAAAGATCCAGGGATGGATTGAGAAGTGCATGGCGGCTGCTGGAAAGGAGGTCTTAATTAAATCAATGGCACAAGCGATCTCTACCTTCTCTATGTCATGTTTTCTCCTCCCAAGGGGGTTATGACAATCTATCGACACTATGATACGGAAGTTCTGGTGGGGAACTGAAAATAGAGAAAGGAAGGTTGCGTGGGTAATGTCAACGTACATGGGCGCGGGGGAGAGGGGGGGGGGATAGGCTTCAGAGACACACATTTGTTCAATCTTGCAATGGTTGCCAAGCAGGCATGGCGTTTGACATAGGATACAAGCTCTCTAAGTGCACGGTTATTGAAGGCAGTATATCATCCTTCATGTGATATTTTGGAGGCAAAGCTAGGGAACCATCCCTCACAAATTTGGCGAGCTATCATACAGGGTAAAGAGGTACTAAAACATGGACTAGTAAGAAGAATCGGGGATGGGAGATCCACAAACATATGGAACCATAATTGGATTCCTCGAGATCATATGATGCATACTGTTAACCCACAATATATGAATCCCCCCGTAATGGTGCCTGACCTTATTGACGGTGTTGAAAGGCGATGGAACAGGGAGCGGGTCACCTCACATCTCCAACCTATTGATGCATATGAAATACTGAACATCCCCTTGTCTTCCAGTGCCACTGAGGAAAACTGGGCATGGCAATATGAAATGAAGTGGCCTTTTCACTGGGAGGACTGGTTGGAAGGGAACATCAGGAAATCAGATCTTCGGAAGAACAAGGCACATTAGGGCAACTTATGGGGCGCTAGAATTCCAGCAAGACTGAAGAACTTTGCCTGGAGGTTATCTCATAATTCGATCCCCACGGACGGGTCAGATTTCAGAGGAATATGTCAAAAACAAATGTTTGTACGATTTGCAATGGGACTGCGGACAATTGGAAACACGCCCTTATCTATACCTACTAATAAAGTAAGGTGCGTTTCGCCAATTTTTTCATCCGTTCACCGCCAGAAAGATTTTTTTTTCTACCCGAGGTGGTACTAAATTCTTATAAATTTGTGTGCTAGAAATATAATTTCCGTACGTGGGCCGCCCGCCGTGGCCCAGCGAAGCCAGCCCACTTATTTTTCTGCCGACGCAGCTGGTATAACTCTATTTTCCGCACAGGGCCACAAATAGTCGGAGGTCGCACAGGAGAACCAATAATGGGCTGGCCCATTTTTCTTCTTTTCCTGTGTTCTACTTCTATTTTTATTCTCCTTTCCCTATCTCTTTTTTCCTTTCGAAGTTTAATTCTATCTTATAATTTATTTCGTAAATTAAAATTTCCCAAAAAACTTTCAGAATTAAAAAAACAAATTTTTGGAAATGTTCAGAATTCCAATTTTTTTTGTTATTTTGAAAGATATTCGGAACTTGCAAAAAATTGCCCATTTTTTATTAAAAAAATTTGATTTTACAAAATTGTTCACGATTTTTTGAAATGACATTCCAAAAAATGCTCCAAATTTAAAAAATATTCATGTTTTAGGGAAATTTTCGAAATTCAAAATAATGTTTGTGTATAAAATATAAACATTTTCTAAAAATCTTAGAAATTTTCAACAAATGTTCCCGTTTTTAAAAAATGTTCACAAATTGAAATAATGTTCATATTTTTATAAAAAGTTGGTGTTTTCAGAAAATGTTTATGAATTTTAAAAGATGTTCCCTTTCATCTTTTTTTCGTGTTCTTTTGAAAGTGTACATAATATTCAAAAAAGTGTTCATGATTTAAATAATTTCTCATGTTTCCTAGAATATTCAGAAACTTCATACTAAATCCCCTGACTTGAAATGATTGAAAGGAAGAGTATATTGAATAACTCATGTGCCTTTTCTGGCGTACGATAACGTAACATAAATTTTCATTGACCTCGATCGATGAATGGAAAAATAGCGGATTGATTCCTTCACACGCGGCGAAACCGAGAAATTCAATATTCCTTCTTCGCGTGCATACAGGGTTTTGCTTGCACATATAACTCTCACTGATTTTAAATGCATACTATTTTATTTCCCGTTGCAACGCATTGTTACATGGCGAAGTGTGTTTGGGCTATGGTTGATGAAGAGCTTGTCCAGCATATGGTGACAATCAGAATTGAAGATGCTTGCCTATGGTTAGTTGAATTGTAGGGATCAGTGAATAAAGAACAGTTCATCAAAGCCATAGTTACACTCTGGTCAATATGGTGGGTTCGAAGAAAGGCCATTCACGAGCAACAGTTCCAATTGCCACATTCGACCTTGTGTTTCATCAACAAATATATTTTAGATTTGGAGCTCGTTCCGTCGAAGCAAAAGGTTGTGCAACATCCTAGAACAAACCCGATAATGCAGCACAAAAAGAAGTTGGGGCTGAGGGCACCACATGCTGGTTGGGCAAAGGTGAATGTTGACGCGGCGCTAGCTTGTCGGCATGATAGGGGAGCTCTGGCCGTGGTCTGCCATGATTTTTTTTTCTTGTATTTTTAGCCATGAGTTTAGGATCCAGAATGTCAAGGCACACGATCTAGCAAAGCATGCTCTTACTTTCGGGTTTGGCCGCCATGCTTGGTTAGGCCAAGCCAGAAATCTTCTCTTCATCCCTATAAACATTGTGACGACATGATAAAGGTTTATGAGATTGTCTAAAAAAGATTTTATATACGTGGATCGGGTTTCGCGAAGAGTTCCTAGTTGGCGCTCTAGGTGCCAAAAAGTCGCTATGGTGCTCGTTGTCCACGAGCGGGCCAAGGCCCAATACTGTGCTTGCACGATGCCAGCTAGTCTCATACGCTTGAATGCTCTTTTCCAAGCTTTTAGCAGTTGCTGTTTGCGGTTGAGAAAAAAAATGGAAATATGGTTTTCAAGATTCAAGAAGTTAAAGTTCACAGATGTTCATGCATTTGAAAAAATTCATGAATTAAAAAAATGTTCATGAACTCAGAAAAGTTTACGCATTAAAAATAAGTTGATCATTTTTTAAGAAAGTTAGCAAAATTGGAAAATGCTCAATATTCGAAAATAAATCACGAAATTGGAAACATTTCACAAGCCGAAATTGTTCATGATTTCCTTTAAAAAAAGTTCACGATTTTTGAAAAAATCATGATTTTTAGAAAAGAAAAAGAAAAACTGAAATTAAAAGTCTAAAAGGAACTATCGAAAAAATGCAAAGAATAAACCAGCTAAAAACCTGTCCAAAACGGGCAGGAAGCTTCTCAAAACCAGGAGCAAAAGCGGCAGTTCACTTAGATAGGCTAGCCCGTTATAGGAAGTGCATGGATGAACCCAGGTACATATGAACCCACTTTGAAAAACACATTCCTAAATGCTAAAAAAAACTGGAAAAGGTTACACAAGTACATCTCCATGTTCTATGTGTGTGCCTAAAGTTTCATGGGAAAATAATTTTTTTTGTGGCCTGTGCAAAAAAAAAAAAAATGTCGTGGAACGCTATTTAGAAGCACTGGAATTTGTCTTTTGCGGAGACAAAACTAAAAGACATTTTTCCACAAAACTTTGTGCCGCGCACACACATCGGTGAACATGTATGCATGAAATTTTCTTTTGAATTTTTTGAGATTTTAAAATGTGTTTAAAATGTATTTTTTAGAAAGTGGGTGCAGACGCCCGTGCGTTCAGGACGTGCCCACTCAGCCCGTTATAACATACGCTGGAGTGGAGGAGGTGTGCGTTGTGTACCGTTAAGGCACTATTTGGCGCCTTTAGCGCTAAATAGGAACTGCGGGCTTCTCGTTCTTTTTCATATATAAGATGTTTTGGATATTTCATTTCATACTATAAACTGACTTAAATGAATGAACTAACACATGAAAACATGTCTATAACATCTGATTAAAAAAATTAGAACATCTAATATTTGCGAGCGGAGGAAGTATTTCGTTCTTCTTATATATCTAACAAAAACTAATATTTCTTTCCGCCCGCCGCACTAACAGCCCATCACCACCAATCTACCCTAGCGCAGATTTCTTTAATCCCTAAACATACTAGAACTACATGAAGCAACAACGCAACGCCAGCTCGAACCGCCCGAAAGATAGGATCGCACGAGGCGATCTAGGAGGCGACGAGGGTCCCTGCGCGCCGTCGGTGACGCCGCCGGTTCCCTCTCTCTCCGTCGGCCGCTCCGGCGGCGGGAGGGAGGGGGAACCTCGGGTCTGTTCGCTAGGTGGGTGTGCTAGGGTTAGGGTTGAGGGAGACGCTGCCGAGGCTGTTGCGGTGGTGTCGCGTCGGAATAAGTTTCTCCGGGCTCCGTTCGCGGTCAGGCGAGGCTTTTGCCTTCGTCTAGGAGCCAGTGGGGTTGGGGATCCCCGGATCTCGTCGAGGTCGCGGGCTATGATGGCTGGAGGTCCATCGGCTCTGGCCATTTGGGTCCTCAGATGGGCGATGGATGCAGGGAGACGAAGACCCTTCTTCTTCCTTGTTGGTATGATTTGCTGCTGCTGTTCTTCTCCTTCCTCTGCGCTGATGCTGGTGGGAGATCCTGCTTTGCCCGGGCGGATGGCCCGGCCGCGGTGCTGGACCGGTCGGATGACTCGAGTTCTCTTCCTTCCGGAAGGGACACTTTTCGCGTTACTCAAAGCCAAAGATGTCGACGACTGTTGCAGGTATGTTGGATTGATGTCCATGCCCTCTCAGGAGGAAGCAACGTGGCGGCAATTGTACCGAGGTCGAAGATGATGACCTGCTTGCGACTGGTTACAGATCCTTCTGCTGCAGGGGTCTTCTCTCAAAATTCAGGGATGATGACACAGGGCTCCGGAGATCTTTTTGTGTTATGGTTGTCTTAGGGTACTCTAGATGTTCATGGTCCTTTGTGTTTGCGTTTCAGTGTGCTTGTAAGGGTCAACTACTTTGTACTGATTCGTGATATGAATGATAAAATTCTCAAAAAAAAAAAGAACTACATGAAGCAAAGCATAACCTGTATCTGTATGTGTGACCACAGGAACAGCATCACACAAGCGCGTTATTATAGCATAATCTTTAATCTCTGCGTCCAGACACACGCGCACACACGTACAAATATCACTCGCCCAGCCACGCTCCCCAGCATAATCTAACCGGCGTCGCCATCGCCGGTGAGCTCATCAGGGAAACCTCGGGCGATGATTGGCACAGCCAGCCGGGAAGGATTTCTCCGGGGGACCGGGGAATCCGTAGGCGGGCGTTAATTACTCCTGATCAGCAGCGGAATCTTGGACCAGTGGTGTGATTAGGGTAGACTTAGAGCATGGTTAATAATAGAGCCTGCTGCTGACTATATAGATGTGCCATGTCACTTCAAATCATCATAAAAGCCCATTAGTATAATAGACTGGCTATTAGACCGGCTGTTCAGTCGCTTCAATTAGTATTTACTTATTTAAAGCATGCATGCTATTGGGTCAAGGCTGCATGCAAAGCTCTTTTTCTCGTGTGTTGTGCTACAGCCGGGCGATAGCCCAAGGGCCGGCTCCACTCTCTCTCTTCTTTACTCTCTCTTCCACGTAGGATTCTCGTTCCTTGGTAACTATTATAGCCAGCTGACTAGGCATTGTTGTACTTGCTCTTAGACCCTCAATAATCCTTCCCGCGTCGCATTAGTGTTTGCATTAGTGTCGGGTGAGTGGCCGCGCACGGGGCCGGGCCACGCTCTGGCGCGATCCGAATCTTGGCTCAGTTGGTTAGTATAGTCCCTTGTTGATCTCTCCCTGGTCGTGCTGAGATACCACCTCCATGCATGATCTCTCCCTAGCTTGCACAAGCCGTTGAATTGTTTTTCCCTCAGAGGATGATCGAACTCGATCTGCCATTAGATAGATCATACTGGATGCAAGGCAGACGAGGATACAGGATGGTTTTCTATGTACATATGGAATAAACACGGTGCACACTGCGTGCTGCTACTACTACTAGGTGGATGAGACCGAACAACCTAACCTAGGCCGTAGGGTCGTCCGTCACATCTTAACCAACCGCCCCCTCCAGCACTTTCATTCCGTATCCATTATGATTCTTGCAGAAGGAGAAAAAAACATCTTTTAATTGTTAAGTTTAGTGAGTCTGAGCTGAACTATCTGGATTATGGTTAATGGTTGGGTTTGTTTTATATCCGGCAGTTGCTTAGTGCGCCCGGAGGTGCTAGGTACCAATGGGCAATGGCTAGCCAAGAATATGATTCATGATCCACAAGTTGCAACACTACCATTTTTTAACACTTTGGCTATAGGGATTAACTAACTATTATTTTCAGCATCCAGTGAGTTATACAACTTTATTGGATTCTGATGTTAATTGGTGTGTGCTTGGACGCGCAAATGCCAGATTTAGTATTACAATTGTTGGTCTGGGGCATTGGTTATCCGTCCGGCACTACTTGCAGGGTTTGAAAGCGTCGTGGATCTCGATCCGCAGACCAAAACTGCAGCAAGATCGAGTGACAGGGGTTTGCAATTATGCGGAATCAAGTAGGTGTATAATAATCTATGCAAATTGTGACTAATTAAGCAAGTCTAGACGGATCCATAATTGGTCCCCGGCCTTGGCATTTGCAAGCTGCGTGCCGCCCGCGGGTTCGCTCTGCTCTAGTCCAACAACAGGCAAAAAAACGTACTCCCTCTGTTCCAAAATAGATGACTCAGCTTTGTACTAACTTTAATACAAAGTTGGGTCATCTATTTTGGAACGGAGGGAGTAAGATGTTTACATCAACTTGGGGTAACTTTTGCATTTGTTGTCTACATATAGCGAGAATCTTTCCGGAGAAGAAGCAATGAAGCATATACATCGGGAGAAAGAAACAGTATCAGGGAAGCAAGTGATTAGCTTTAGTTTATTTACTCCTGCTACTTTGCTAGAGATTGGCACTTGGCCACGCACGCGCACACGTATGCAAACCCAAGAATTGCAGATGCAGCAACCTGACAAGCAATCAGCTAATTAAGTGCCAATCTCTCGTTGAGGCAAGTGGGCATCTTGATTTCTTAACCGGTTCGCCAATGAGAGGAGATTCACATGCACGTACAGATCACAAGTAGGAGTAGAAAGCAGCGACTTACCGTCAAGGAATAAGCAAGCATCCTCCTATATAAAGCATCAATTACCAAGTTGGTCGACGGTAGCCACTAACTAATCAACATGAGCCAAGCTGCGAATCAATCTGTGATTGAATGGTTAGAAGGACGGTGATATTCTCAGTCCATCAGGGTTCAAGTCCTGATGCTCGCATTATTACTGGATTTATTTTAGGATTTCTGGCGATACGTTTTCAGTAGAAGGAGACGTTCCATTTGACGATGAGACACCTACAGTGACTTTGTAAATCTCAAGATGATAGATAAAGTATGCGTGTATGTGTTCATAAAGGTGAGTGTACGCACGTATATATGAACGCTTGTGTCTATACTATATTAAAAAAAACATGAGCCAAGCTATGCTCTCTCTCACCCTCTAACACGCACCGTCCAGCACACGCTCCACGTACGCCGCACATACTGGATTCCGAGTCCCCGTAAACAAATCCCGTCTGGATCTTGGACCAGCGGACCACCATGTCTATGTGATATACCCGGCCGGCCCAATGACCTCATCACCATGTGGCCCTGCTTTCCTTCAACTTGTTTTTTCATTATATACTTTTTTCATGGCACAAAACAAGTGGCCCTGCTTTGTGTCCCACTAACTGGGAGACGGATCAGCTGATACTTTTTACTTCCTCATTTCTTAGTCTTCACCGATCCTTTTTTTTTTTTGCGAAAGGTCTTCACCGATCTACATAGGTAGGATAACCAAAAACTCATCAGGTTTGGACACCGGTTGCTGGTTTGATTCAGGATCAGATCAATCAGCTTAAGCTTCATTTCCAGCTTCCATTCTCTCATGAGACCATCATTCTTGTAGCTTGGGCCATCTCGAATACTCGCAATGATTTCATTTTCGAGGCAATTGAGCGGATCTAAATTATATGCTCGCTGGAAAAAGAAATTGAGGAGTTGAAGTGGATTACATATTTAGCTCAGAGGAAGAATATAGTTGTTTTAAATATTCGGTGCAGGCCTTCCAATAGTATTGGCACCTCGCTTGATATTTTTACCCATTTACCCTTGTCTTTTCTTTTCTTTAGCTAGCCGTGTACTTGTTGTACATACCCATTTTATATTAATTAAATACCCAGTATGAAGAAATTGTCTTGAACATGTCACAAACCCTTATTCCATCTTCAGAGTGTCACCACCGTTCGCCTTCCTGAACAGGACAAAACCCTAACAAAATTCAAAGAACATCTAAAAACAGAGCGCCTCCCTCCCCCCTCTCCCCCGGCCGCTGGCAAGGGTCGGGATCCACCGTGCCCAATAGCCCTAAGGGCACAGGAGACGAGGAAAATCAGCGGCAGCACTGGGGGACGTAGAAACCAGAACCGTCTTTTTCTTTGGGAGGAGAGACGAAGGGGAGGAGAGATATGTGTGTGGTCCGTGCTCTTTGATACCGGACAAAGTGGCTCCACATCTTTTCAAACCGGACAACTTAATTTGGTCTAATGAAATCGCTGGTTATGTGAAATGGTTTTTGACATGAGGTGGAACTTTGTTGTCCAAATTATGCAGTTCGACAGCTCACCTCTCCTACAAAAATTCATAACGCTGGTCATAGTGGGGAGTAACTTAGTATAGTAATATGCATATGTTAGTACTTCTATATTGCTCGTGATGGGAGTATCATAGCTAGTATCATGCATGCCAACTAGGCAATTTTAATGAGGTGGCATAACATTTAATGAAAAAAGAGTGGGTTGAGTATCATATCATGATACTGTATCATAATAAATGTTGTACTACTATGTGTCTTGCATGACAATAAATAAGGTCATCTAAGATACTACTCTATGATACTATGCATTACAGAGATAGTATCATGTACTAGTATCATATGCATGATACTAGCTTTTGATGCAAGCAACCTAATGAGTAGTAACATAAGTGTAGTGTCGTGCAAGTCTTCATTTATTTAGATGTACATTCATTTTGCCTCGGGGTGCGTTATGTAATGGTAACATGTTGTGTTACCACAATAATCTCTCTCCTCATTAACTATGTCACGTAAGCAAATTTGCCTTGAGATGCGTTATGTTACTAGGTCCGTTATTCCCACTATGGCCAGTCTAACTATACCCATGCATCAAGTGATGCACCTAACCGGCTCTTTATGAAGCTAGAACACCTGGAGAAATGCATTAGAACATAACACACTAACAGAAATGAGTAAGAGGGAAACAAACCATCTGAAGAGAGCACTCAAGATGTCGTACTGCAAAAGACTAGGCCTTCTTTGGTTCATGGAATAGGAAAGTCGTAGGAATAGAAAAATGAGATGACATGTATCTCAGTTCCTATAGGAAAGAGATGTCAGTTGGTTCATAGGATATGAATTTTTCCTTTGAAATGTGAAGGATAGGAACCAATCCAACAAGGAATAGGAATTAATACCAACAAACCAAAGTGCTTTATTGAAAATTTTCCTTTCGAAATCCTATCCGCTACTTATCCTTTAGAAATGTGGGGACAACAAGGAAAGGAAAAATTCATATCCTTTGAAATGTGAAGGATAGGAACCAATCCAACAAGGAATAGGAATTAATACCAACAAACCAAAGTGCTTTATTGAAAATTTTCCTTTCGAAATCCTATCCGCTACTTATCCTTTAGAAATGTGGGGACGACCAATCTAATTACTCTCGCTTCGATAAAACTAGATCGGACCCCACGTTGCTCACTTGAGTGACACGTGTGGTGACATGCTCATCTGTTGTCGGCTCTGTCTACCCTCCCCACTTTGCCGTCGGAGGAGGAGCCTACCAACAAAAGGCACGCGGCAAATGGTGGCGGCTGCGCTTTTCTTGGAGGTGGTGGCTGGTGCAATGCATTGGACGGCGGCGGGACCGCTGATGCGGCGTTGCTCGGAGGCCGACGGGCTTTCTGTGCTCTATCGCGCGGTGCCACTCGACGCAAGCGCAACAGTCCCACAATAGTGGTGATCGACAACGCGTCTCCCACTGGCGTCCGAGTTGCACATGCATGGTTGGGCTCGATCCGGGAGGTGTGCCAGGTTCGGTGGAAGGTGGCTCTGTCCAGGGTGGCTAGATAATTTTGTATGAGTTTGGATAAATATATCTCGATAAAACGCGGAATAAAATAAATAAAGAAAAAGTGCAGTAAGGTATTTTTGGGTTTTGGAATAATTGATCTGAAAACAAATGCGATGGAAAATAGATCTTGAAAGCAATATAATAAAAGATAGACCCGGGGGTCGTAGATTTCACTAGTGGCTTCTCTCGAGAAAATAGCATACGATTGGTAAACAAATTACTGTTGGGCAATTGATAGGAGAATGAATAATTATGACTATATCAAAGGCAATGATCAATATATAGGCATCACATCCAAAATTAGTAGACCGACTCCTGCCTGCATCTACTACTATTACTCCACACATCGACCGCTATCTAGCATGCATCTAGTGTATTAAGTTCATGGAGAAATGGAGTAATGCAATAAGAACGATGATATGATGTAGACAAGATCTATTCATGTAGGAATAGACCCCATCTTTTTATCCTTAATAGCAATGGTACATGTGTGGCTCGCCGCCCCTTTTGTCACTGGGGGAGGACACCACAAGATCGAACCCATCACAAAGCACCTCTTCCCAAGGCAAGAAAAAACAATCTAGTTGGCCTAACTAAACCAAATATTCAAAGAAGAAATACGAGGCTATAAATAATCATGCATATAAGAGATCCAAGAAACTCAAATAATATTCATGGATATAGATCTAATCATAAACTCAAAGTTCATCGGATCACAACAAACACACCGCAAAAAGAGTTACATCAAATAGATCTCCAAGAGACCATTGTATTGAGAATCAAAAAAGAGAGGAAGCCATCTAGCTACTGCCTACGGACCCTTAGGCCTATCGTGGACTACTCACGCATCATCGAAGAGGCACCAATGAGGATGACAAACCCCTTGATACGTCTCCGTCGTATCTACTTTTCCAAACAATTTTGCCCGTGTTTTGGACTCTAACTTGCATGATTTGAATGGAACTAAGCCGGACTAACGCTATTTTCAGTAGAATTGCCATGGTGTTATTTTTGTGCAGAAATAAAAGTTCTCAGAATGACCTGAAACTTCATGGAGAATATTTTTGGAATTAATAAAAAATACCGGCGAAAGAATCAAGGCCAGGGGGCCCACATCCTGTCCACGAGGGTGGGGGCGCGCCTACCCCCTGGGCGTGCCCCCCTGCCTCGTGGGGCCCCTGGTGCTCCACCGATCTCAACTCCAACTCTATATATTAACGTTCGGGGAGGAAAAAATCAGAGAGAAGGATTCATCGCGTTTTACGATACGGAGCCGCCGCCAAGACCTAATCTCTCTCGGGAGGGCTGATCTGGAGTCCGTTCGGGGCTCCGGAGAGGGGAATCCATCACCATTGTCATCATCAACCATCCTCCATCACCAATTTCATGATGGTCACCGCCGTGCGTGAGTAATTCCATCATAGGCTTGCTGGACGGTGATGGGTTGGATGAGATTTACCATGTAATCGAGTTAGTTTTGTTAGGGTTTGATCCCTAGTATCCACTATGTTCTGAGATTGATGTTGCTATGACTTTGCTGTGCTTAATGCTTGTCACTAGGGCCCGAGTGCCATGATTTCAGATCTGAAGCTATTATGTTTCCATAAATATATGTGAGTTCTTGATCCTATCTTGCAAGTCTATAGTCACCTATTATGTGTTATGATCCGTTAACCCTGAAGTGACAATAATCGGGATACTTACCGGTGATGACCGTAGTTTGAGGAGTCCATGTATTCACTAACTGTTAATGCTTTGGTCCGGTACTCTATTAAAAGGAGGCCTTAATATCCCTTAGTTTCCAATAGGACCCTGCTGCCATGGGAGGGTAGGACAAAAGATGTCATGCAAGTTCTTTTCCATAAGCACGTATGACTATATTCAGAATACATGCCTACCTTACATTGATGAATTGGAGCTAGTTCTGTGTCACCCTATGTTATAACTATTGCATGAGGAATCGCATCCGGCATAATTCTCCATCACCGATCCAATGCCTACGAGCTTTTCACATATTGTTCTTTGCTTATTTACTTTTCCGTTGCTACTGTTATAATCACTACAAAACTATCACTGTTACTTTTGCCACCATTACTGTTACTTCCATACTACTTTGCTACTAAATACTTTGCTGTAGATACTAAGTTATCCAGGTGTGGTTGAATTGACAACTCAACTGCTAATACTTAAGAATATTCTTTGGCTCCCCTTGTGTCGAATCAATAAATTTGGGTTGAATACTCTACCCTCGAAAACTGTTGCGATCCCCTATACTTGTGGGTTATCAAGACTATTTTCTGGCGCCGTTGCTGGGAAGCATAGCTCTATTCTTTGAGTCACTTGGGATTTATATCCGCTGATCACTATGAGGAACTTGAAAGACGAAAGAACCAAGATTTTCCCCTCAACTACGAGGGGAGGTAAGGAACTGCCATCTAGCTCTGCACTTGATTCACCTTATGTTTTGAGTAAGCTTGCGACACCTATACCTGCTTCTGCTATTAATTCTGATATGGCGCATGTTATTGATGATGCCACTTCTGCTATGCATGATACTTATGATGAAACTACTTCTATGCTTGATACTATTGTGCCACTTGGTGAATTTCTTGATGAACAACTTGCTAGGGCTAGAGAGAATGAAATTATTGAAACTGATAATATTGATGAAAGTGATGATGAATATTCTCCCCCTAGATATGAATTGCCTATTGTGCCTGAGGGTTATGTTATGGATGAAGAAACTGCTAGAGACTTTCTTGCTTGCAATGATCGGAGTGATCTTCAGAAATTATTAGCTAAGCTAAAAGACAAATCTCTGAATGCTAGAATGAAATATGACCCTGCTTTTGCTACTTCACCTATCTTTATTACTGATAAGGATTATGATTTCTCTGTTCATACTGAGATAATTACTTTGGTTGAATCTGATCCTTTTTATGGCTATGAATCTGAAACTGTTGTGGTACATCTTACTAAATTAAATGATATAGCCACCCTGTTCACTAATGATGAGAAAACTCGCTACTACTATATCCTTAAATTGTTTCCGTTCTCACTAAAGGGTGATGCTAAGATATGGTTTAATTCTCTTGATCCTGGTTGTGTGCGTAGTCCCCAGGATATGATTTATTACTTCTCTGCTAAATATTTCCCCGCTCATAAGAAACAAGCTGCTTTAAGGGAAACGTATAATCTTGTGCAAATTGAATAAGAGAGTATCCCACAAGCTTGGGGGAGGCTTCTCCAATTACTTAATGCTTTGCTTGATCATCCTCTCAAGAAAAATGAAATACTTGATATCTTTTATAATGGACTAACCGATGCTTCCAGAGACCACCTAGATAGTTGTGCTGGTTATGTTTTCAGGGAAAGAACTGTTGATCAAGCTGAATTGCTATTGAATAATATGTTGACTAATGAAACTAATTGGACACTTCCTGAACCAACTTCTAAGACAACTCCGAAGAAAAGGGGTATTCTATTTCTCAGTCCTGAAGATATGCAAGAGGCAAAGAAATCTATGAAAGAAAAAGGTATTAAAGCTGAAGATGTTAAGAATTTACCTCCTATTGAAGAAATACATGGTCTTAATTTGCTGCCTGTTGAAGAAATACATGTTCTTGTTAACCCGACACAGGTAGTAAAGGTAAATTGCCTCTATAGATTTGATGAAGGTGATATCCCTCGTTATAAGTCTGCTAGCCAATGCTTACATGAGTTTGATAATTTTATTCTTAAACAAGAAAACTTCAATGCTTATGTTGGTAGACAATTGAAACACAATGCTAATATGCTTGAACACTTG
Organism: Aegilops umbellulata; assembly: GCA_032464435.1. NCBI lineage: Eukaryota > Viridiplantae > Streptophyta > Magnoliopsida > Poales > Poaceae > Aegilops > Aegilops umbellulata. Next base: position 587,194,947 of record CP136058.1, on the reverse strand, counting down.
AGTGATTATATGTCTAGAGTTAAAGGTGAACTTAAACTCATTAGTAAACATGCTTCTATGGTTACCACTCAAGTAGAACAAATGCTTAAAGCTCGAAATGATTTGCTCAATGAATTAAATAATAAGAAAAATGATAATGTTGTTAGAGTTATGACTAGAGGGGGTAAAATGACTCAGGAACCTTTGTATCCTGAGGGCCACCCTAAGAGAATTGAGCAAGATTCTCAGAGAACTAAAGTAGATACACCTAGTCCTTCTAAAAGGAAGAAAAAGAAAGATGATAGGACTTTGCATGCTTCTACTGAACCTGTTTTTGACACACCTGAGAATCCCAATGATATTTCTATTTCTGATGCTGAAACACAATCTGGTGATGAACATGAACCTAGTGATAATGTTAATGATAATGTTCATGTCGATGCTCAACCTAGTAATAACAATGATGTAGAGATTGAACCTGTTGTTGATCTTGATAACCCACAATCAAAGAATCAACATTATGATAAAAGAGACTTTGTTGCTAGGAAGCACGGTAAAGAAAGAGAACCATGGGTTTAGAAACCCATGCCCTTTCCCCCTAAACCATCCAAGAAAAAGGATGATGAGGATTTTGAGCGTTTTGCTGAAATGATTAGATCTATCTTCTTGCATATGTGTTTTACTGATATTCTTAAAATGAATCCTTATGCTAAGTATATGAAGGATATTGTTACAAATAAGAGAAAGATACCGGAAGCTGAAATTCCCATCATGCTTGCTAATTATACTTTTAAGGCTGGAATACCTAAGAAACTAGGAGATCCAGGAGTACCAACTATACCATGCTCCATTAAAAGAAACTATGTTAGAACTGCTTTATGTGATCTTGGAGCCGATGTTAGTGTTATGCCTCTCTCTTTATATTGTAGACTTGATTTGAATAAGTTGACACCTACTGAAATATCTTTTCAAATGGCTGATAAATCAACTGCTATACCTGTCGGTATTTGTGAGGATGTGCCTGTTGTGGTTGCAAACGTTACTATTTTAACGGACTTTGTTATTCTTGATATTCCCGAGGACGATAGTATGTCTATTATTCTTGGAAGACCCTTTTTGAATACTGCAGGGGCTGTTATTGATTGCAATAAAGGCAATGTCACTTTTCGTGTTAATGGAAATGAGCATATGGTACACTTTCCGAGGAAACAACCTCAAGTCCACAGTATCAATTCTATTGGAAAAATTCCATCGATTACTATTGGAGGTTTTGAATTTCCTCTTCCTACCGTCAAAAAGAGATATGATATTCTTATTGTTGGGGATGTGCATATCCCCATTGAGGTAACATAGTGTTATTCGAAATTTCTCCGGTTCCATGTTATTCAGAATGAGTTTGATAACAAGACTTGATCAACCTTGTTAGTGGATTCCTTTTGATGAGCATGAGATGGATGAAGTTAGAAAGCACAACCTTCTGTACCCTTCTTTTACTTTCTTTAATTTAGTTTAATAAAGCAAAAATAATATTTTCTGTCTGTTTTCTGAATTATCCGTGCAATAAAAAGTACCCCGGAAATAAAAGTTCTCCAAATGCCCCGAAAATGAAATATGATTTTTTCGAGATATTTGAGAATATCTGGCACTGAGAACACATCAGGGGGAGCAAGCACCTGGCCACGAGGGCCCAGGGCGCGCCCACCCCCTGGGCGCGCCCCCTGCCTCGTGGGCCCATGGTGGCTCCCCTCCACTTATTCCAGCCACCACACGCTCCTTCTTCCTCCCAAAAAATACCAACCAGCTCAAGCACGAGTTCTAGCTCATTTTGCTGCGATTTTCGATCTCCTAGCTCAAAGCTCCACTCACAAAACTGCTTTGGGAGATTGTTCTTCGGTATGTGACTCCTCCAATGGTCCAATTAGTTTTTGTTCTAGTGCTTTATTCATTGAATTTTTTTGCTGCCTAGGTGACCTTGTTATTGAGCTTGCATGTCAAACTTATATGGTCCCAAGTAGTTCTAATGCATGATATAGTCTCTAGGCACTTGCGGGAGTAGTTGCTATCAATTTTGTTCAGTTTGGTTCACTTTTATTTTGAGTTACTAAAAATTTCAGAAATTTTCAGAAAATGATGAAGATATTATTGAGAGGCTCTTCAAGCCGAAGCTCGAAGGAGAAAAAAAGTGAAGAGGATAAGAGGCCCAAATATAATCTCCCTCGCACCACGGAAGTTCGGCCGTGTGAATGGCCTTGTGATGAGTTCTTAACAGCAGCCGGGATTCATGATGATTTCTATTCTTTGGTCTAGAATGCGGGCCTCACCTATTTCATCCGTGACCAGCGCGAACAGTATCTCTTACTCACTGATATTTTTGTGCAAAATTTTCATTTCCATGCTAGGAGATCACCACCTTCAGTGGAATTTTATTTATATGATGAGCATAAGAAGATGTCCCTCTCTGATTTCTGCCGGGTTTGTAAGATACCCCTTATTGGCACTATAGAGGAACCACATCGTAATGATGTGGAAGGATTTATTGATATGATTGCTGTAGGGGAAACAAGGAAAGTTTCCGATGCAAGAATTACTAGCATACATTTTCCGGTTCTGCGTTACTTTGCGATATTTGCTAGTAGATGTTTAATTGGTCACGGAAACTGTGGAAACCTTAGTGCCCCCGATATTGTTATTTTGGGCTATGCCTTGTTTCGTGATAACTCTTTTAGCCTAGGCGTTATCGTTGCCAAACCGTTAAGTCTTAACCGCACAAAGGGTCCCATCTTGGGAGGTATCTACGCCTCGCGCTGCACACTTTAACATACCTATTAGGCACTATGAGAAAGAAGAAAAGTTGCTACCTCATGTTTTTCTAGACTATAAGAGTACGGTAGCACATGATTTTATCGTTAATAATAAGGAAAAGATGCTTAAGTACAAACTGATATTTGATAAAAATCACCCTGAGACTATTACTTTGTCTGTTCCTTATTTGTTTGACTTATCTACAGGCAAGTACCTTGTTCAGCCGGAGGCACTTCATGCCTACCAGAACCCCACACCAGCTACAGACCAGAGCCGAAACCACAATTTGATCCTTCACGATAGTCTGTTTACCAGTGGGATCCGCAGGAGATTGCCAACCTGTGGCAACCCGAGGCTCCTTCTCAGTACGACCCCAACTACAACTTTGATCCATGGGCATTGACCAAATTAGGCCAAAAGCCTAAGCTTGGGGGAGAATGTATTTCTCACCGACATTACATTCATGTTCACACACTCATGCTAGTTGTCAGTGCTCATACTTCTTCATTGTAATATCCATGTTAGTTTATTTTCTTTTTTTGTGCTTTCTTCTTGTGTGTTTGATAAACCTTAAGAAAAACCAAAAAAATTAGTTGTATCTTTTAGCTAGTTTACTTTCCATGCTTGTAGTAGTAATAATTAAAAGAAAACCCAAAAAAAATTCTTGTTCTTCTTTTACTTGTTGGGAGCTTTCCCGTGTAAATAGTTTTATTTCTTTTCTTTGGGGATCAAGAGGAGAAGACCATAATGAAAATGTTGAAGTGGCTCTTATATGCATTATTGTTGATTTAACGAACAACCTATATTATCTTGTCTTCTCCTGTGTGTCAGATGCCTGCAGATTCCAGCTTAGTCCAATGCACGTGCACTATTATTATTATTCACATCGTTCGGTCGTGCAAGTGAAAGGCAATAATGACAATATATGATGGATTGATTGAGATGAGAGAAGCTGGTATGAACTCGACCTCTCTTGTTTTTGTAAATATGATTAGTTCATCATTCCTGATTCAGCCTATTATGAATAAACATGTTTGCAATGACAATTAGAGATTATAGTTTCTTATGCCATGCTTAATTTGCTAGGAGTTTATAATGGTTTACCTTGCGTGCCAACATGCTATTAAAATGGTTGTGATGTGGTATGATAGGGTGGTATCCTCCTTTGAATGATTCGAGTGACTTGACTTGGCACACGTTCACACATGTAGTTGAAACAAAATCAACATAGCCTCCACGATATTTATGCTCATGGTGGATTATATACTACTCATGTTTGCACTCAATGTTTATTAAGTTTAATGCATGTTCATGACCGTTGTCGCTCTCTAGTTGGTCGCTTCCCAGCCTTTTTCTAGCCTTCACTTGTACTAAGCGGGAATACTGCTTGTGCATCTACTTCCATAAACCCCAGAGTTATTCCATATGAGTCCACTATACCTTCCTATATGCGGTATCTACCTATCGTTCCAAGTAAATTTGTATGTGCCAAACTCTAAACCTTCAAATAAAATTCTGTTTTGTATGCTCGAATAGCTCATGTATCAACTAGGGCTGTCTGTATCTTCCATGCTAGGTGGGTTATTCTCAAGAGGAGTGGACTCTGCTCCTCACTCACGAGAAAATGGCTGGTAACCGGGATGCCCTGTCCCATGCCTTAAGGAAATCAAATCGAAATAATTGCAAACAAAACTCCCCCGGGACTCTTGTTACTTGGAGGCACTTGTTGTTTCGAGCCAGCCATGGATTGATGCTTGTTGGTGGAGGGGGGGGGGTATAAACTTTACCATTCTATTTGGGAACCGCCTATAATGTGTGTAGCATGGAAGATATCGAGATCTCTCGGTTGTTATGTTGACAATGAAAGTATGCCGCTCAAAATATTATTTATCTCGATTTCAAAAATCGAGCTCTGGCACCTCTACAAATCCCTGCTTCCCTCTGTGAAGGGCCTATCTATTTACTTTTATGTTGAGTCATCACCCTCTTATTAAAAAGCACCAGTTGGAGAGCACCGCTGTCATTTGCATCCATTACTATTAATTTATGTTGAGTATAACTATGACTAGATCTCTTTTACCATGAATTACAAAGTTTAGTCAGTCCTTGATCTTTAAAGGTGCTCTGCATTTATGTTTTGCGGTCTCAGAAAGGGCTAGCAAGATACCATCTTGATATATCATATCATGATTGTTTTGAGAAAGTGTTGTCATCCGAGATTTATTATTATTGCTCGCTAGTTGATTATGCCATTGATATGAGTAAACATGAGACCTAAGTGTTATTGTGAATATGGTTAGTTCACAATCTTTGTTGAAAACTCGAATGCTGGCTTTACATATTTACAACAACAAGAGAAAACAGAGTTTGTAAAAGTTTTTCTTTATCACTTTCAGTTTATCAACTGAATTGCTTGAGGACATGCAAAGGTTTAAGCTTGGGGGAGTTGATACGTCTCCGTCGTATCTACTTTTCCAAACACTTTTGCCCGTGTTTTGGACTCTAACTTGCATGATTTGAATGGAACTAACCCGGACTGACGCTGTTTTCAGCAGAATTTTCATGGTGTTATTTTTGTGCAGAAATGAAAGTTCTCGGAATGACCTGAAACTTCACAAAGAATATTTTTGGAATTAATAAAAAATACTGGCGAAAGAATCAAGGCTAGGGGCCCACACCCTGTCCACGACGGTGGGGGGCGCGCCTACCCCCTGGGCGCGTCCTCCTGCCTCGTGGGCCCCCTGGTGCTCCACCGACCTCAACTCCAACTCTATTTATTCACGTTCGGGGAGGAAAAAATCATAGAGAAGGATTCATTGCGTTTTACAATACAGAGCCGCCGCCAAGCCCTAATCTCTCTCGGGAGGGCTGATCTGGAGTCCGTTCGGGGCTCCGGAGAGGGGAATCCGTCACCATCGTCATCATCAACCATCCTCCATCACCAATTTCATGATGCTCACCGCCGTGCGTGAGTAATTCCATCATAGGCTTGCTGGACGGTGATGGGTTGGATGAGATTTACCATGTAATTGATTTAGTTTTGTTAGGGTTTGATCCCTAGTATCCACTATGTTCTGAGATTGATGTTGCTATGACTTTGCTGTGCTTAATGCTTGTCACTAGGGCCCGAGTGCCATGATTTTAGATCTGAACCTATTATGTTTCCATAAATATATGTGAGTTCTTGATCCTATCTTGCAAGTCTATAGTCACCTATTATGTGTTATGATCCGTTAACCCTGAAGTGACAATAATCGGGATACTTACCGGTGATGACCGTAGTTTGAGGAGTCCATGTATTCACTAAGTGTTAATGCTTTGGTCCGGTACTCTATTAAAAGGAGGCCTTAATATCCCTTAGTTTCCAATAGGACCCTGCTGCCATGGGAGGGTAGGACAAAAGATGTCATGCAAGTTCTTTTCCATAAGCACGTATGACTATATTCAGAATACATGCCTACATTACATTGATGAATTGGAGCTAGTTCTGTGTCACCCTATGTTATAACTATTGCATGAGGAATCACATCCGGCATAATTCTCCTTCACCGATCCAATGCCTACGAGCTTTTCACGTATTGTTCTTCGCTTATTTACTTTTCCGTTGCTACTCTTACAATCACTACAAAACTATCACTGTTACTTTTGCCACCGTTACCGTTACTTCCATACTACTTTGCTACTAAATACTTTGCTGCAGATACTAAGTTATCCAGGTGTGGTTGAATTGACAACTCAACTGCTAATACTTGAGAATATTCCTTGGCTCCCCTTGTGTCGAATCAATAAATTTGGGTTGAATACTCTACCCTCGAAAACTGTTGCGATCCCCTATACTTGTGGGTTATCACCCCTCCGTGATGGTGTTAGATTGGATCTCGTGGTTCTAGAACTTGCGATGGATGGAATTTATTTTTGTCGGCTCCTCTAGGGTTTCTGGAATATTTGGGAATTTATAGGGCGAAGAGGCGGTGCAGGAGACCCCCATGGGCCCCACAACCCACCAGGGCGCGCATTGGCCTCCTGGTGCACCCTGTTGTATTGTGGTCCCCACGGGACTCCTTCCAGGTGCTTTCTTGCCCCCAAGGTGTCTTTTGGTCCAAAAAAATCTCCAAAAAGTTTCGTTGCGTTTGGACTCCGTTTGGTACTGATATTCTGTGAAGTAAAAAAAGTAAAAAAATAGCAACTCGCACTGGGCACTATGTCAATAGGTTAGTCCCAACAAATGATATAAAGTTGCTATAAAATGATTGTAAAACATCCAAGAATGATAATATAACAACATGGAACAATAAAAAAATATAGATACCTTGGAGTCGTATCAGCATCCCCAAGCTTAATTCTTGCTCGTCCTCGAGTAGGTAAATGATAAAACCAGAATTTTTGATGTGGAATGTTGCCTAACATGCTCATCGATTTTATTTTCTTTTGTAGCATGGACATTTGGACTTTTATATGGTTCAAAGAAATAGTCTATATTGGACATGATAACTTCAATACTCAAGCATAACAACAAGCAACCATGTCTTTCAAAATATCAACACTAAACAAAGTTATCCCTATCCCATCATGCTCAATTATTGATCCATTCATGGAACACACTCGAATATTAGCTACATCCGATGCTCAAGTACGATCATAGTGAAGGAAACATGCCCTAGAGGCAATAATAAAGTTGTTATTTATATTTCCTTATATCATGATAATTGTTTATTCATGCTAGAATTGTATTAACCGGAAATTTGATAAATGTGTGAATACATAGACAAAACAAAGTGTCCCTAGTATGCCTCTACTTGACTAGATTGTTAACCAAAGATGGTTAAGTTTCCTGACCATAGACATGTGTTGTCATTTGATGAACGGGATCACATCATTAGGAGAATGATGTGACTGACAAGACCCACCCGTTAGCTTAGCATAATGATCGTTAAGTTTTATTGCTATTGCTTTCTTCATGACTTATACATATTCCTTTGACTACGAGATTATGCAACTCCCGAATACCGGAGGAACACCTTGTGTGCTATCAAACGTCACAACGTAACTGGGTGATTATAAAGATGCTCTACAGGTGTCTCCGAAGGTATTTGTTGGATTGGCATAGATCGAGACTAGGATTTGTCACTCCGGGTATCGAAGAGGTATCTCTGGGCCCTCTCGGTAATGCACATCATAATAAGCCTTGCAAGAAATGTGACTAATGAGTTAGTTGCGGGATGATGCATTACGGAACGAGTAAAGAGACTTGCCGGTAACGAGATTGAACTAGGTATGAGGATACCGACGATCGAATCTCGGGCAAGTAACATACCGATGACAAAGGGAATGACGTATGTTGTCATTACAGTTTAACCGATAAAGATCTTCGTAGAATATGTAGGAACCAATATGAGCATCCAGGTTCCGCTATTGGTTATTGATCGGAGATGTGTCTCGGTCATGTCTACATAGTTCTCGAACCTGTAGGGTCTGCACACTTAACGTTCGATGACGATTTGGTGACCGAAGATTGTTCGGAGTCCCGGAAGAGATCACGGACATGACGAGGAGTCTCGAAATGGTCTAGAGGTAAATATTGATATATTGGACGATAGTATTCGGACACCGGAATGGTTTCTGATATTTATCAGAGTACCGAGGGGTTACCGGAACCCCCAGGGGAAAGTAATGGGCCAACATGGGCCATAGGGGAGAGAGAGGGCAGCCCACAAGGGGTGGCGTGCACCCCCCCATGAGCAGTCTGAATTGGACAAGGGGAGGGGCGCGGGCCCCCTTTCCTTCTCCCTCTCCCTCTCGTTTCCCCTTTCCCCTCCGAAAGAAGGAAGGGGGGCGACTAGGACTAGGAGTCCAAGTCGGTTCCCCCCCATGGGACGCCCCTAGGGCCTGCCTCCTCCCTCTCCTCCTTTATATACGGGGGCAGGGGCACCCCAAAGCACATCAATTGTTTCTTAGCCGTGTGCGGTGCCCCCCTCCACAGTTTACTCCTCTGGTCATATTGTCGTAGTGCTTAGGTGAAGCCATGCACGGATTACATCACCATCACTGTCACCACGCCGTCGTGCTGACGAAACTCCCCTCGACCCTTTGCTGGATCAAGAGTTTGAGGGACGTCATCGAGCTGAACGTGTGCTGAACTCAGAGGTGTCGTATGTTTGGTACTTGATTGGTTGGATCGCGAAGACGTTTGACTACATCAACCGCGTTAAGCTAACGCTTCCGCTTTCGGTCTACGAGGGTACGTGGACAACTCTCCCCTCTCGTTGTTATGCATCTCCTAGATAGATCTTGCATGATCATAGGATTTTTTTTGAAATTGCATGCTACGTTCCCCAACAATGGCATCCGAGCCAGGTCTATGCGTAGATGATATGCACGAGTAGAACACAAAGTGTTGTGGGCGATGATAGTCATACTGCTTACCACCACCGTCTTAGGCGGTATTGTTGGATGAAGCGTACCGGACCAACCTTACATGACCACGTTTATGAGACCGGTTCCACCGGCAGACATGCAACTTGTTTTGCATAAAGGTGGCTGGCGGGTGTCTGTTTCTCCAACTTTAGTTGAATCAAATTTGACTACGGCCGGTCCTTGTTGAAGGTTAAAATAGCAAACTTGACAAAACATCGTTGTGGTTTTTATGCGTAGGTAAGAATGGTTCTTACTAGAAGCCCGTAGCAGCCACGTAAAACTTGCAACAACAAAGTAGAGGACGTCTAACTTGTTTTTGTAGGGCATGTTGTGATGTGATATGGTCAAGACATGATGTGATATACGTTGTTGTATGAGATGGTCATGTTTTGTAAAAGTTATCGGCAACTGGCAGGAGCCTCATGGTTGTCGCTTTATTGTATGAGATGCACACGCTATGTAATTGCTTTACTTTATCACTATGCATTAGCGATAGTTGTAGAAGCAATAGTTGGCGAGACGACCACGACGCTATGACGGAGATCAAGGTGTCAAGCCGGTGACGATGGAGATCATCACGGTGCTTTGGAGATGGAGATCAAAGGCACAAGATGATGATGGCCATATCATGTCACATATTTTGATTGCATATGATGTTTATCTAAGTGGGAGTTCTTAAGTAATCTGATTAATTGAACTTAATTTATCATGAACTTAGTCCTGATAGTTTTTGCATATCTATGTTGTAGATCAATGGCCCGTGCTACCATTCCTTTGAATTTTAATGCATTCCTAGAGAAAGCTAAGTTGAAAGATGATGGCAGCAACTACATGGACTAGGTCCGTAACTTGAGGATTATCCTCATTGCTGCACAGAAGAATTATGTTCTTGATGCACCACTAGGTGTGCCACCCCCTCCAGCAACTACAGATGTTGTGAACGCCTGGCAGTCGCGTGTTGATGACTACTCGATAGTTCAGTGTGCCATGCTTTACGGCTTAGAATCGGGACTACAAAGACGTTTTGAACGTCATGTAGCATATGAGATGCTCCAAGAGTTGAAGTTAATATTTCAAGAAAATGCCTGAGTTGAGATATATGAAGTCTCAACAAGTTCTATAGCTGCAAGATGGAGGAGAATAGTTCTGTCAGTGAACACATACTCAGAATGTCTGGGTACCATAACCACTTGACTCAGCTGGGAGTTAATCTTCTTGATGATAGTATTATTGACAGAGTTATTCAATCACCGCCACCAAGCAATAAAGGCTTCATGATGAACTATAATATGCAAGGGATGGAAAAGACTATTCACGAGCTCTTTGCAATGCTCAAAGCTGCAGAGGTAGAAATCAAGAAGGAGCATCAAGTGTTGATGGTTAACAAGACCACTAGTTTCAAGAAAAATTGCAAAGGAAAGAACGGGAACTTCAAGAAGAATGGCCAGTAAGTTGCCACTCCCGGGAACAAGCCCAAGTCTAGACCTAAGCCTGAAACTGAGTGCTTCTACTGCAAAGGGATTGGTCACTAGAAGCGAAACTGCCCCAAGAATTTGGCGGATAAGAAGGATGGCAAAGTGAACAAAGGTATATTTGATATACATGTTATTGATGTGTACCTTAGTAATGCTCGTAGTAGTGCCTGGGTATTTGATACCGGTTCGGTTGCTCATATTTGTAACTCAAAACAGGGACTACAGATGAAACGAAGATTGGCTAAGGACGAGGTAACGATGCGCGTCGGGAATGGTTCCAAGGTCGATGTGATCGCCGTCGGCATGCTACCTCTACATCTACCTTCGGGATTAGTTTTAGACCTGAATAATTGTTATTTGGTGCCAGCGTTGAGCAGGAACATTATATCTGGATCTTGTTTAACGCGAGACGATTATTCGTTTAAATCAAAGAATAATGGTTGTTCTAGTTATATGAGTAATATCTTTTATGATCATGCACCCTTGAAGAGTTGCCTATTTCTGTTGAATCTCGATTGTGGTGATACACATATTCATAATATTGATGCCAAAAGATGCAAAGTGGATAATGATAGTGCAACATATTTGTGGCACTACCGTTTAGGTCATATTGGTATAAAGCACATGAAGAAACTCCATGCAGATGGACGTTTGGAATCACTTGATTATGAATCGTTTGATGCTTGCGAACCATGCCTCATGGGAAAGATGACTAAGACTCCGTCCTCCGGAACAATGGAGCGAGATACTGACTTATTGGAAATAATATATACCGATGTATGCGGTCCAATGAGTGTTGAGGCTCGCCACAGGTATCGTTATTTTTTGACCTTCACAGATGATTTGAGCAGATATGGGTCTATCTACTTAATGAAACACAACTCTGAAACATTTGAAAACTTCAAAGAATTTCAGAGTGAAGTGGAAAATCATCGTAACAAGAAAATAAAGTTTCTATGATCTGATCGCGGAGGCAAATATTTGAGTTACGAGTTTGGCCTTCATTTAAAACAATGTGGAATAGTTTCACAACTCATGCCACCTGGAACACCATAGCGAAATGGTGTGTCCGAACGTTGTAACCGTACTTTATTAGATATGGTGAGACCTATGATGTATCTTACCGATTTACCACTAACGTTTTGGGGTTATGAATTAGAGACACTTGCATTCACTTTAAATAGGGCACCGTCTAAATCCGTTGAGACTTCACCGTATGAACCGTGGTTTGGCAAGAAACCTAAGCCGTCACTTCTTAAAGTTTGGGGTTGCGATGCTTATGTGAAAAAGCTTCAGCCTGATAAGCTCGAACCCAAATCGGAGAAGTGCGTCTTCATAGGATACCCAAAAGAAATAGTTGGGTACACCTTCTATCACAGATCCGAAGGCAAGATTTTGTTGCTAAGAGTGTATCCTTTCTAGAGAAGGAGTTTCTCTCAAAAGAAGTGAGTGGGAGGAAAGTAGAACTTGATGAGGTAATTGTACCTTCTCCTGAACTAGAAAGTAGTTCATCACAAAAATCAGTTCCAGTGATTCCTACACCAATTAGTGAGGAGGCTAATGATGATGATCATGAAACTTAAGATCAAGTTACTACCAAATCTCGTAGGTCGACCAGAGTAAGATCCGCACCGGAGTGGTATGGTAATCCTGTTCTAGAGGTCATGTTACTTGACCTTGACGAACCTACGAACTATGAGGAAGCGATGCTGAGCCCAGATTCCGCGAAATGGCTTGAGGCCATGAAATCGGAGATGGGATCCATGTATGAGAACAAAGTATGGACTTTGGTTGACTTGCCCGATGATCGGCAAGAAATAAAGAATAAATGGATCTTCAAGAGGAATACGGACGCTGATAGTAGTGTTACTATCTACAAAGCTCGAATTATCGCAAAAATGTTTTCCACAAGTTCAAGGTGTTGACTACGATTAGACCTTCTCACCCGTAGCGATGCTTAAAAGTCTGTCTGAATCATGTTAGCAATTGCCACATTTTATGATTATGAAATTTGGCAAATGGATGTAAAAACTGCATTCCTTAATGGATTTCTTAAAGAAGAATTGCATATGATGCAACCAGAAGGTTTTGTCGATCCTAAAGGTGCTAACAAAGTGTGCAAGGTCCAGTGATCCATTTATGGACGGGTGCAAGCCTCTCGGAGTTGGAATATACGCCTTGCTAGTGTGATCAAAGCATATGGTTTTATACAGACTTTTGGAGAAGCCTGTATTTACAAGAAAGTGAGTGGGAGCTCTGTAGCATTTCTAATATTATATGTGGATGACATATTGTTGATTGGAAATGATATAGAATTTCTGGATAGCATAAAAGGATACTTGAATAAGAATTTTTCAATGAAAGACCTCGGTGAAGGTGCTTATATATTGGGCATCAAGATCTATAGAGATAGATCAGGATGCTTAATTGGACTTTCACAAAGCACATACCTTGATAAAGTTTTGAAGAAGTTCAAAATGGATCAGTCAAAAAAAGGGTTCTTGCCTGTGTTACAAGGTGTGAAGTTGAGTCAGACTCAATGTCCGACCACTGCAGAAGATAGAGAGAAAATGAAAGTCATTCCCTATGCCTCGGCCATATAGGTTCTATCATGTATGCAATGCTGTGTGCCAGACCTGATGTGTGCCTTGCTATAAGTTTAGCAGGGAGGTACCAAGGTAATCCAGGAGTGGATCACTGGACAGCGGGCAAGAACATCCTGAAATACCTGAGAAGGACTAAGGATATGTTTCTCGTTTATGGGGGTGACAAAGAGCACATCATAAATGGTTACATCAATGCTAGCTTTGACACTGATCCGGATGAATCTAAGTCGCAAACCGGATATGTATTTATATTGAATGGTGGAGCTGTCAGTTGGTGCAATTCCAAGCAAAGCGTCGTGGCGGGATCTAGAGGTGAAGCGGGGTACATAGCTACTTCTGAAGTAGAAAATGAAGGACTCTGGATGAAGGTGTTCATATCTGATCTAGGTTTAATACCTAGTGCATCGGGTCCAATGAAAATCTTTTGTAAAAATACTGGAGCAATTGCCTTAGTGAAGGAATCCAGATTTCACAAGAGAACCAAACACATCAAGAGACGCTTCAACTCCATCCATGATCAAGTCAAGGAGGGTGACATAGAGATTTGCAAAATACATACGGATCTGAATGTTGCAGACCTATTGACTAAGCCTCTTCCACGAGCAAAACAATGATCAGTGCCAAAACTCCATGGGTGTTAGAATCATTACAATGTAATCTAGATTATTGACTCTAGTGCAAGTGGGAGACTGAAGGAAATATGCCCTAGAGGCAATAATAAAGTTGTTATTTATATTTCCTTATATCATGATAAATGTTTATTATTCATGCTAGAATTGTATTAACCGGAAACTTGATACATGTGAAGGAAATATGCCCCAGAGGCAATAATAAAGTTATTATTTATTTCCTCGTATCATGATAAATGTTTATTATTCATGCTAGAATTGTATTAACCGGAAACATAATACATGTGTGAATACATGGACAAACATAGTGTCACTAGTATGCCTCTACTTGACAAGCCCGTTAATCAAAGATGGTTAAGTTTCCTAGCCATGGACATGAGTTGTCATTTGATTAAATGGGATCACATCATTAGGAGAATGATGTGATTGACTTGACCCATTCCATTAGCCTAGCACTTGATTGTTTAGTTTACTGCTATTGCTTTCTCCATGACTTATACATGTTCCTGTGACTATGAGATTATGCAACTCCCGAATACCGGAAGAACACTTTGTGTTCTACCAAATGTCACAACGTAACTGGGTGATTATAAAGGTGCTCTATAGGTGTCTCCAATGGTGTTTGTTGAGTTGGCATAGATCGAGATTAGGATTTGTCACTCCGATTGTCAGAGAGGTATCTCTGGGCCCTCTCGGTAATGCACATCACAATAAGCCTTGCAAGCAATGTGATTAATGAGTTAGTTATGTGTTGATGCATTATGCAACGAGTAAAGAGACTTGTTGGTAACGAGATTGAGCTAGGTATTAAGATACCGACTACCGAATCTTGAGCAAGTAACATACCGATGACAAAGGGAACAACGTATGTTGCTATGCGGTTTGACCGATAAAGATCTTCGTAGAATATGTAGGAACCAATATGAGCATCCAGGTTCCGCTATTGGTTATTAACCGGAGACATGTCTCGGTCATGTCTACATAGTTCTCGAACCCGTGGGGTCCGCACGCTTAAAGTTCTGTGACGATCGGTATTATGATATTTTCTGTTTTGATGTACCAAAGATAGTTTGGAGTCCCGGATATGATCACAGACATGACGAGGAGTCTCGAAATGGTCGAGACATAAAGATTGATATATTGGACGACTATGTTCGGACACCGGAAGTGTTTCGGGAGGTTTCAGACATATACCGGAGTACCGGGGGCTTACCGGAACCCCCCTGGGAGTGTAATGGGCCTATTGGGCCTTAGTGGAGAAGGGGAGGGCGGCCAGGGCAGGCCGCACGCCCCCTTCCCCTCTAGTCTGAATTGGACAAGGAAGGGGGGCGGCGCCCCCTTTCCTTCCTCCTCTCTCCTTCCCTTCCCCTTCTCCTACTCCTACTAGGAAAGAAGAAGTCCTACTCCCGGTGGGAGTAGGACTCCCCCTTGGCGCGCCCTCCTCCTGGCCGGCCACCTCCCTCCTAGCTCCTTTATATACGGGGGCGGGGGGGGGGGGGCACCCCAAGACACAACAATTGATTATTGATCTCTTAGCCGTGTGCGGTGCCCCCCTCCACCATAATCCACCTCGGTCATATCGTAGCGGTGCTTAGGCGAAGCCTTGCATCGGTAGCATCATCATCACTATCACCATGCCGTCGTGCTGACAAATCTCTTCCCGGAAGCTCTACTGGATCGTGAGTTCACGGGACGTCACCAAGCTGAACGTGTGCTGAATGCGGAGGTGCCGTACGTTCGGTGCTGAGGATCGGTCGATCGTGAAGACGTACGACTACATCAACCGCGTTGTTATAACGCTTCCGCTTACGGTCTACGAGGGTACATAGAAGACACTCTCCCCTCTCGTTGTTATGCATCACGATGATCTTGCGTGTGCGTAGGATTTTTTTTGAAATTACTACGTTCCCCAACAGTGGCATCCGAGCCTGGTTTATGCGTAGATGTTGTATGCACGAGTAGAACACTAGTGAGTTGTGGGTGATACAAGTCATACTGCTTACTAGCATGTCATACTTTGGTTTGGTGGTATTGTTGGATGAAGCGGCCCGGACTGACATTACGCGTACGCTTACGCGAGACTGGTTCTACCGACGTGCTTTGCACACAGGTGGCTAGCGGGTGTCAGTTTCTCCAACTTTAGTTGAACCGAGTGTGACTATGCCCGGTCCTTGTGAAGGTTAAAACAACACTAACTTGACGAAATATCGTTGTGGTTTTGATGCGTAGGTAAGAATGGTTCTTTCTCAGCCCGTAGCAGCCATGTAAAACTTGCAAGAACAAAGTAGAGGACGTCTAACTTGTTTTTGCATGGCATGTTGTGATGTGATATGGTCAAGGCATGATGCTATATTTATTGTATGATATGATCAGTTTTTGTAACGGAGTTATCGATAACTAGAGGAGCTATATGGTTGTCGGTGTACTAAAGCAGGGGGTACCTTAGTACCCCAACTTGTGCACAGGCAGTTGTAGCACCCTGCGGCGAGGCCCGCCCAGGAAGCGCCAAGAGAAGACCAAGCATTCAAGACAAGGCCCCCGGCAAGAGGAGCTTGCCGGGCCAAGAAGACAAGGCCCCCGGCAAGAGGAGCTTGCCGGGCCAAGAAGACAAGACCCCGGCAAGAGGAGCTTGCCGGGACGACTAAGCCCATGTAATACCATCCAAGAGCAAAGTATACGAGGCAGAAGATCGAGACCCCGACAAGAGGAGCTTGTCGGGAAGGCCGAACCCAGGCACCACAAGAGAAGCCCGCCACGGCGCGCCATGCGCCCCGGCAAGGCCTGATAGCCGGCAAGCTATCAGGCACAGGAAGACGACCCCCGCGGCAAGCCACTTGCCGCGGCAAATCGCCACCTCAGGACTGCGCTCCAGCTCACCCGCCCACGCGTCGCTCCGGGGTCTCCCCCAAGGGCACGTGGCGGGGCGCTGCGCAGCCTGGGGTATGCGGTGGCATGCAGCCACCACCGTGGCGAACGGTGGCGCACCTAACGGTCCGCCTCGGTGCTGTCCGGGCGACCGCGACGGGCATTTAATGCCCTTGTCCCCTACCGTCAGAAGTAGGTATGATAACACTGTGCCGCACTGTAGCGCCACTGTTCCCGCGCTGTTACAACTACCACCCCTTTTACACTTTTACCCCTTTCTCTTACGTTGACACCTGTCGGTGACCCCTTTGCGCTATAAGAGGAGGCCCGTGTGCAACGTAGAGGGGGTTCGGAGGTTCGGAATCCAGACAGCCATACGCTCGGTGTAGCTAGCTCTCCAAGCTCCCGAGTTCCCCAGTTCAATACAACCAAGCAGGAGTAGGGTTTTACGCGTCCATCGCGGCCCGAACCTGGGTAAACCGCCCGTGTGCTCGCCTCGATCTGCTCTCCGCGCACCCTCCGCCCTCTCACCGGACAAACGAAGGGGCCCCGGCCCCATAGGTGCTCGCGGGGGACAGTTCCCCCCGACATCTTTGGCGCGCCAGGTAGGGGGCGGCGTCGAGGTTGTGCGGATCTGATTCAGGCGAACACTGGTAAGTTCAGGTATGAACAGGTACCTTTCTGCCCCGCTCCGCGGGGCGGAGGCATTCCTCCCTACGGAATCGTGCGCGGCCCTCCTCGAGTACCCACTCACGCAGAGTTCGGGCAAGAAGCAGCTGCTCCTTGGGGAGGACCGCCTTCCGGCCGCTGGGCGAACCGCTCGCCTCCAGCGAACCCTGCGCCGCTCCCGTAGCCGCAGTGGTTACCGCCGGAAGTCGCGCGAAAGGCGACCTCGTTCTTCGGCGCGCTTCGCCCGCCAAGATCCAAACGAGTTGACGCCAACCGTGGGAGGAATTTCGCCAGCGCGGTTGCCGGAACCCGTTCCGTCGACCAACCTCTCTGCCCAAGTCTTGCCGAAGTTGCATGTGATCCTTGGTGCAGGGACGGGCGCAGACCCCCGAACTTAGCTTGCGTGCCTCGCGCACCTTGTCGGATCCGCGCCTCTCTGTTGGGCGCGTGTACCGTCTGACACTCGGTGCAGCACCTTATCCCGGCGAGCCGCGCGGAGCCCCGCGCCTTCACTCATCCCCGGGGTGGGCTGGGCGCCGCCCAAGGGGGTTCCGCCTTGCCGGACGGCAAGCAACAGGAAAGATAAGTTGCCGGAGCTCAAGCAATTGTATCTTTAATTTTTAAGAGTTATTCCCCTCGAACGGCCAAGCCTTGTATGGGAAACCTGTGCGCGGAGGGACCGGCTCGCGACTGGTTGCGCCCTCATTTCGTTTCGAGTCCGCTCAACGACTTGAGAGTGCTACACCCCGAGTAGCGTCCTCACTTTGTTTCGAGCTCGCTCGGCGACCTAAGTGTGCCGCGACTGCAGTCACGCCTCTTACCTTGCCTTGAGCCTGCTCAACAATCTGAGTGAGCAGCAGCCAGCCGCGGCAAGGTTTCTTGCCGGTGGTAGCCCCACCAGCGGGTTGCTGACGTCCCGCACTCGGCACCCGTGGCAAGGCGGAGGCCTACGCCGGCAAGTCCCCGAATACGTAGGGCGGAAACAAACAAGGCGCCGGTCAAGTAGAGGAGATAACAGTGCGATGCATTGCCTAAGATAAAAAGTTATATTACAAAATGCCTTACTGCTGCTCTAACCAGCCGTTTCCATGGCATATTTAACAGCGGCAGGGAAAGGAGATAAAAGAAAGGGGCGGAGTGGGGACGCGGCCGCCTCGCTCCTCCAATAGAAGCGGGGGAAGGGCAGACGACTGGGGCCGACCCACTGCATCGACCCACGCCGGCCCGACTCCCTGCCTCCGCCGCCGCGATTCCGAGTGCATGAGGACCACGTGGTGGGCGCGCAGAACCGAGGCGACGGGCGGGACGACCTCTTCCCATCCCGTGATTATGGGGAACGGACGCCTCGAAAGCCGCGCCTCACCCCCGTTCATTTATCGAGCCGCGCCTCCGCACCTCCCTCCACTTAAAAAGGGAACGGACGTTTCGCCCCCACGACGCGGCGATAAGCGCGCGCCGCCTGGGGAAGGTGCGACGGATGCGGAGTTAAGGAACAGCGTGTGCACCTTATCCCGGCGAGCCGCGCGGGGCCCCGCGCCTTCACTCATCCCCGGGGTGGGCTGGGCGCCGCCCAAGGGGGTTCCGCCTTGCCGGACGGCAAGCAACAGGAAAGATAAGTTGCCGGAGCTCGAGCAATTGTATCTTTAATTTTTAAGAGTTATTCCCCTCGAACGGCCAAGCCTTGTATGGGAAACCTGTGCGCGGAGGGACCGGCTCGCGACTGGTTGCGCCCTCATTTCGTTTCGAGTCCGCTCAACGACTTGAGAGTGCTACACCCCGAGTAGCGTCCTCACTTTGTTTCGAGCTCGCTCGGCGACCTAAGTGTGCCGCGACTGCAGTCGCGCCTCTTACCTTGCCTTGAGCCTGCTCAACAATCTGAGTGAGCAGCAGCCAGCCGCGGCAAGGTTTCTTGCCGGTGGTAGCCCCACCAGCGGGTTGCTGACGTCCCGCACTCGGCACCCGTGGCAAGGCGGAGGCCTACGCCGGCAAGTCCCCGAATGCGTAGGGCAGAAGCAAACAAGGCGCGGGACCAGTAGAGGAAATAACGACGCAATGCGTTGCATAAGATAAAAATTATATTACAAAATGCCTTGCCGCTATTCTGACCAGCCGTTTCTATGGCATGCTTATCAGCGACGAGGAAGCAAGAGAAGAAATAGGCAGACGGCCTAGTCCACGCGGTCGCCCTCGATCCGCCTGACTCCAGCCGCCTTCTTTACGATGGGGGCGACGAGGGCCTGAATCCCCGTCAGGTCAGCATTCTCCGGCAAGGGCCTGAGAACGTTGGTGAGCCTGATGTCGGGGTTGCGGAAGACGATCAGGGGAGTGGGCTCCCGGGGCCGCTTGACGGGGGCGGTGGACGACCCCGCCTCCGTTGACGCCGCCTCGGGGGAGCGCGTCGCGCGGAGCCGCAGTTGCTGGCCCGCCGCCCGCGCCACCTCCCCAACTCTGCGGAGACGCCTCCTTGGCTGGGCGGGGGGCTCCGCCCGTGGCGAACCGCCTGGAAGCTGCGAGGAGGCGACGTCGACCTCCGACAGGCCGCTCGCGTCCTGGGCGGGCTCGTCTTCGCCGCCGCGCCCGGCTGGTCCCCCCTCGCCGACGAGCCCCATCGGGTCGGCGAGACTCTCCGCCTCTGCCGCCTCCGCCTCGGCCTCAGCGCGCGCCGCATGGGGAAGGCGCGACGGGTGCGGAGTTAAGGAGCAAGCGCAACCAAGGCCACGCGTGCCCGTGCACTGTTAGGGCCTGGCCCAACAACGCTCGGCACCGTGTGTGGCCCAGGCCCGGGGGCTCCTGTCGGTGTACTAAAGCAGGGGGTACCTTAGTACCCCAACTTGTGCACAGGCAGTTGTAGCACCCTGCGGCGAGGCCCGCCCAGGAAGCGCCAAGAGAAGACCAAGCATTCAAGACAAGGCCCCTGGCAAGAGGAGCTTGCCGGGCCAAGAAGACAAGGCCCCCGGCAAGAGGAGCTTGCCGGGCCAAGAAGACAAGACCCCGGCAAGAGGAGCTTGCCGGGACGACTAAGCCCATGTAATACCATCCAAGAGCAAAGTATACGAGGCAGAAGATCGAGACCCCGACAAGAGGAGCTTGTCGGGAAGGCCGAACCCAGGCACCACAAGAGAAGCCCGCCACGGCGCGCCATGCGCCCCGGCAAGGCCTGATAGCCGGCAAGCTATCAGGCACAGGAAGACGACCCCCGCGGCAAGCCACTTGCCGCGGCAAATCGCCACCTCAGGACTGCGCTCCAGCTCACCCGCCCACGCGTCGCTCCGGGGTCTCCCCCAAGGGCACGTGGCGGGGCGCTGCGCAGCCTGGGGTATGCGGTGGCATGCAGCCACCACCGTGGCGAACGGTGGCGCACCTAACGGTCCGCCTCGGTGCTGTCCGGGCGACCGCGACGGGCATTTAATGCCCTTGTCCCCTACCGTCAGAAGTAGGTATGATAACACTGTGCCGCACTGTAGCGCCACTGTTCCCGCGCTGTTACAACTACCACCCCTTTTACACTTTTACCCCTTTCTCTTACGTTGACACCTGTCGGTGACCCCTTTGCGCTATAAGAGGAGGCCCGTGTGCAACGTAGAGGGGGTTCGGAGGTTCGGAATCCAGACAGCCATACGCTCGGTGTAGCTAGCTCTCCAAGCTCCCGAGTTCCCCAGTTCAATACAACCAAGCAGGAGTAGGATTTTACGCGTCCATCGCGGCCCAAACCTAGGTAAACCGCCCGTGTGCTCGCCTCGATCTGCTCTCCGCGCACCCTCCGCCCTCTCACCGGACAAACGAAGGGGCCCCGGCCCCATAGGTGCTCGCGGGGGACAGTTCCCCCCGACAATGGTTGTCGCTTTATTGTATGCAATGCAATCTTCCTGTAATTGCTTTACTTTATCACTGAGCGATAGCGATAGTCGTAGAAACAATAGTTGGCGAGACAACAACGATGCTACGATGGAGATCAAGGTGTCGCGCCGGTGACGATGGTGATCATGATGGTGCTTTGGAGATGGAGATCAAAGGCACAAGATGATGATGGCCATATCATATCACTTATATTGATTGCATGTGATGTTTATCCTTTATGCATCTTATTCTTGTTTGTTTGATTGTAGCATTATAAGATGATCTCTCACTAAATTTCAAGGTAAAATTGTTCTCCCTGAGTATGCACCGTTGCCAAAGTTCGCCGTGCCGAGACACCACGTGATGATCGGGTGTGATAAGCTCAACGTTCATCTACAACGGGTGTACGACAGTTTTGCACACGCAGAATACTCGAGTTAGACTTGACGAGCCTAGCATATGCAGATATGGCCTCGGAACACTGAGACCGAAAGGTCGAGCGTGAATCATATAGTAGATATGATCAACATAGTGATGTTCACCATTCAAAACTACTCCATTTCACATGATGATCAGTTATGGTTTAGTTGATATGGATCACGTGATCACTTAGATGATTAGAGGGATGTCTATCTAAGTGGGAGTTCTTAAGTAATATGATTAATTGAACTTAAATTTATCATGAACTTAGTACCTGATAGTATTTTGCTTGTCTATCTTGTCGTAGATAGATGGCCCGTGCTGTTGTTCCGTTGAATTTTAATGCATTCCTTGAGAAAGCAAAGTTGAAAGAAGATGGTAGAAATTACACGGACTGGGTCCATAACTTGAGGATTATCCTCATTGCAACACATAAGAATTACGTCCTGGAAGCACCGCTAGGTGCCAGGCCTGCTACAGATGCAACTGACGACGTTAAGAACGTCTGGCAGAGCAAAGCTGATGACTACTCGATAGTTCAGTGTGCCATGCTTTATGGCTTAGAACTAGGACTTCAACGATGCTTTGAAAGTCATGGAGCATATGAGATGTTCCAGGAGTTGAAGTTAATATTTCAAGCAAATACCCGGATTGGGAGATATGAAGTCTCCAATAAGTTCTACAGTTGCAAGATGGAGGAGAATAGTTCTGTTAGTGAACATATACTCAAAATTTATGGGTATAACAATCACTTGATTCAACTGGGAATTAATCTTCTGGATGATAGTGTCATTGACAGAATTCTTCAATCACTGCCACCAAGCTACAAGAGCTTCGTGATGAACTATAATATGCAAGGGATGGATAAGACAATTCCCGAGCTCTTCGCAATGCTAAAGGCTGCGGAGGTAGAAATCAAGAAGGAGCATCAAGTGTTGATGGTCAACAAGACCACTAGTTTCAAGAAAAAGGGTAAAGGGAAGAAGAAGGGGAACTTCAAGAAGAACGGCAAACAAGTTGCTGCTCAAGAGAAGAAACCTAAGTCTGTACCTAAGCCTGAGACTGAGTGCTTCTACTTCAAACAGACTGGTCACTGGAAGCGGAACTGCCCTAAGTATTTGGCAGATAAGAAGGATGGCAAGGTGAACAAAGGTATATGTGATATAAATGTTATTGATGTGTACCTTACTCGAGCTCGCAGTAGCACCTGGGTATTTGATACTGGTTCTGTTGCTAATATTTGCAACTCGAAACAGGGATTACAGATTAAGCGAAGATTGGCTAAGGACGAGGTGACAATGCGCATGGGAAATGGTTCCAAAGTCGATGTGATCGCCGTCGGCACACTACCTCTACATCTACCTTCGGGATTAGTTTTAGACCTGAATAATTGTTATTTGGTGCCAGCGTTAAGCATGAACATTATATCTGGATCTTGTTTGATGCGAGACGGTTATTCATTTAAATATGAGAATAATGGTCATGCACCCTTGAAGAGTGATCTATTTGTGTGAATCTCGATAGTAGTTATACACATATTCATAATGTTGAAGCCAAAAGATGCAGAGTTGATAATGATAGTGCAACTTATTTGTGGCACTGCCGTTTGGGTCATAATAGTGGAAAACGCATGAAGAAACTCCATACTGATGGACTTCTGGAATCACTTGATTATGAATCACTTGGTACTTGCGAACCATGCCTCATGGGCAAGATGACTAAGACGTTGTTCTCCAGAACAATGGATCGAGCAACAGATTTATTGGAAATCATACATACTGATGTATGTGGTCCAATGAATATTGAGGCTCGCGGTGGGTATCGTTATTTTCTCACCTTCATAGACGAAACAGATATGGGTATATCTACTTAATGAAACATAAGTCTGAAACATTTGAAAAGTTCAAAGAATTTCAGAGTGAAGTGGAAAATCATCGTAACAAGAAAATAAAGTTTCTACGATCTAATCGTGGAGGAGAATATTTGAGTTACGAGTTTAGTCTACATTTGCAGCAATGCGGAATAGTTTTGCAACTCACGCCACCCGGAACACCACAACGTAATGGTGTGTCCGAACGTCGTAATCGTACTTTACTAGATATGGTGCGATCTATGATGTCTCTTACTGATTTACCACTATCGTTTTGGGGTTATGCTTTAGAGACGGCTGCATTCACGTTAAATAGGGAACCATCAAAATCCGTTGAGACGATGCCTTATGAACGGTGGTTTGGCAAGAAACCAAAGTTGTCGTTTCTTAAAATTTGGGGCTGCGATGCTTATTGATACGTCTCCAACGGATCTATAATTTTTTATTGCTCCATGCTATATTATCTACTATTTTGGACTATATTGGGCTTTATTTTCCACTTTTATATTATTTTTGGGACTAACCTATTAACCGGAGGCCCAGCCCAGAATTGCTGTTTTTGCCTATTTCAGAGTTTCGGAGAAACAAAATATCAAACGGAGTCCAAACGGAATGAAACCTTTGGGAACGTGATTTTCTCATCAGATAAGACCTAGGACACTTGGACCCTCCGTCAAGAAAGCCACGAGCGGTCACGAGGGTGGAGGGCGCCCCCCTAGGGCGCACCCCCTACCTCGTGGGCCCCTCGAAGCTCCACCGACGTACTCCTTCCTCCTATATATACCTACGTACCCCAAACGATCAGATACGGAGCCAAAAACCTAATTCCACCGCCGCAACCTTCTGTACCCACGAGATCCCATCTTGGGGCCTGTTCCGGAGCTCCGCCGGAGGGGGCCATCATCATGGAGGGCTTCTACATCATCCTAGCCCCTCCGATGAAGTGTGAGTAGTTTACCTCAGACCTTCGGGTCCATAGTTATTAGCTAGATGGCTTCTTCTCTCTTTTTGGATCTCAATACCATGTTCTCCCCCTCTCTTGTGGAGATCTATTCGATGTAATCTTCTTTTGCGGTGTGTTTGTTGGGACCGATGAATTGTGGGTTTATGATCAAGTCTATCTATGAACAATATTTGAATCTTCTCTGAATTCTTTTATGTATGATTGGTTATCTTTGCCAGTCTCTTTGAATTATCAATTTGGTTTGGCCTACTAGATTGGTCTTTCTTGCAATGGGAGAAGTGCTTAGCTTTGGGTTCAATCTTGCGGTGTCCTTTCCCAGTGACAGTAGGGGAAGCAAGGCACGTATTGTATTGTTGCCATCGAGGATAACAAGATGGGGTTTTATCATATTGCATGAAACTATCCCTCTACATCATGTCATCTTGCTTAAGGCATTACTCTGTTTTTAACTTAATACTCTAGACGCATGCTGGATAGCGGTCGATGAGTGGAGTAATAGTAGTAGATGCAGGCAGGAGTCGGTCTACTTGTCTCAGACGTGATGCCTATATACATGATCATGCCTAGATATTCTCATAACTATGCTCAATTCTGTCAATTGCTCAACAGTAATTTGTTCACCCACCGTAGAATACTTATGCTCTTGAGAGAAGCCACTAGTGAAACCTATGGCCCCCGGGTCTATTCTCATCATATCAATCTCCATCACTTTATTATTGCTTTTCTTTTTTTACTTTGCCTTTTACTTTTCACCTTGCATCTCTATATCAAAAATACCAAAAATATTATCTATCATCTATATCAGATCTCACTCCCGTAAGTGACCCTGAAGGGATTGACAACCCCTAATCGCGTTGGTTGCGTTGAGCTATTTGTTTTGTGTAGGTACGAGGGACTCGCGCATAGCCTCCTACTGGATTGATACCTTGGTTCTCAAAAACTGAGGGAAATACTTACGCTACTTTGCTGCATCATCCCTTCCTCTTCGGGGAAATCCAACGCAGTGCTCAAGAGGTAGCAAGAAGAATTTCTGGCGCCGTTGCCGGGGAGGCTTACGCAAAAGTCAAGTCAAGATTTGGACTCCCGACAACGAGCCATTTCTGGCGCCGTTGCAGGGGGGTCTGCGCAAAAGTCAACATACGAAGTACCCATCACAATCCCTATCTCTCGCACTACATTAGTTGCCATTTGCCTCTCGTTTTCCTCTCCCCCACTTCACCCTTGCCGTTTTATTCGCCTCTCTCTTCCGTTTGCCTCTTTCTCGCCCGCTTGCCGTAATGGCTAGTCCTCTCTCTGTTCCTCTGTCCCCTGAGTTTGAAGTTCTCCACTTCAAACAAAAACAAGGAGAAAACTTAAAAGATGCTTGGTTCAGAATGATGGAATCTTATCGTAATTGTACCCTAGAGGTGAATTTTAGAATTTTGCTTTGCAACTTTTATGTTGGTTTAAGTATGTCTCATAGACAACTTTTGGATTGCGTTGCCAAAGGCAATTTTATTGAAATTGATCCCAGTATTGCTCATGAAATTATAGAAGGTATAGTAGGAACTCTACCTCAACAAAAGGGGTCCAATCGTACCCAAGAGGAAATGCAAGTTTTTGAGAAAATTTGCAAAGTAACTAAGATTTTACAAAAATCTCTTGAACCTCTTAAGAGTGTTAGCAGGAATCTCCACCGCATGAACATGTTGATTACCCTTTGTAATAAGCGGTTGGACTCTTTAGATCTCAAAATTTCTGAATATGTAGGGAAATGTAAAGAACCTCCCGGATTTGAACATGACCCCGCTAAAAGAATTAAGAATCAAGATGGCAATACCTAGATCTATCCTCGCTTTTATGCCTAGCTAGGGGCGTTAAACGATAGCGCTTGTTGCGAGGCAACCCAATTTTATTTTTAGTTTTTTAGTTTTTGCTTCTGTTTAGGAATAAATAATCCATCTACCTTCTGTTTGGATGTGGTTTTATGTTTTAATTAGTGTTTGTGCCAAGTTAGACCTATAGGATCTTCTTGGATGATAGTTATTTGATCCTGCTGTAATTTCCAGAATCTTTCTGTTCACAAAAACAATTGTTAAAAATCACCAAAACGTGATAAAATACTGATTCCAATTGCTGCTGATCAATAAACAAATTTTCTAGGTCGTCCTTTTTTGGTAGATTTTTTGGAGTTCCATAAGATTGCGTTAGTTACAGATTACTACAGATTGTTCTGTTTTTGATAGATTCTGTTTTTCGTGTGTTGTTTGCTTATTTTGATGAATCTATGGCTAGTAAAATAGTTTATAATCTATAGAGAAGTTGGAATACAGTAGGTTTAACACCAATAAAAATAAATAATGAGTTCATTATAGTACCTTGAAGTGATCTTTTGTTTTCTTTCGCTAACGGAGCTCACGAGATTTCTGTTGAGTTTTGTGTTGTGAAGTTTTCAAGTTTTGGGTGAAATCTTTTGATGGATTATGGAACAAGGAGTGGCAAGAGCCTAAGCTTGGGGATGCGCATGGCACCCCCAAGATAATCCAAGGACACAAAAAATTCAAAGCTTGTGGATGCCCCGGAAGGCATCCCCTCTTTCGTCTACTTCCATCGGTAATTTTACTTGGAGCTATATTTTTATTCACCACATGATATGTGTTTTGCTTGGAGCGTCTTGTATTATTTGTGCCTTTGCTTGTTAGTGTGCCACAATAATCCTTTCTGTACACACCTTTTGAGAGAGCCATACATGAATTGGAATTTGATAGAATACTCTATGTGCTTCACTTATATCTTTTGAGCTTTATAGTTTTGCTCTAGTGCTTCACTTATATCTTTTAGAGCACGGTGGTGGATTTGTTTTATAGAAACTATTGATCTCTCATGTTTCACTTAGATTATTTTGAGAGTCTTAAATAGCATGGTAATTTGCTTAATAATAATAATATGCTTGGTATTCAAGATTTGTAAAACTTTCTTTTGAGTGCGTTGAATACTAAGAAAATTTTGATGCTTGACAATTGTTTTGAGATATGGAGGTGATAATATCAAAGTCGTGCTAGTTGAGTAGTTGTGAATTTGAGAAGTGCTTGAGTTGAAGTTTGCAAGTCCCGTAGCATGCACGTATGGTAAACGTTATGTAACAAATTTGAAACATGAGGTGTTATTTGATTGTCCTCCTTATGAGTGGCGGTCGGGGACGAGCGATGGTCTTTTCCTACCAATATATCCCCCTAGGAGCATGCGCGTAATGCTTTGGTTTTTGATGGCTTGTAGATTTTTGCAATAAGTATATGAGTTCTTTATGACTAATTTTGAGTCCATGGATTATACGCACTCTCACCCTTCCATCATTGCTAGCCTCTTCGGTACCGTGCATTGCCCTTTCTCACATTGAGAGTTGGTGCAAACTTCGCCGGTGCATCCAAACCCCGTGATATGATACACTCTTTCACACATAAACCTCCTTATATCTTCCTCAAAACAGCCACCATACCTACCTATTATGGCATTTCCATAGCCATTCCGAGATATATTGCCATGCAACTTTCCACCATTCCGTTCATCATGACACATCCATCATTGTCATATTGCTTAGCATGATCATGTAGTTGACATAGTATTCATGGCAAAGCCACCGTTCATAATTCGTTCATACATGTCACTCTTGATTCATTGCATATCCCGGTACACCGCCGGAGGCATTCATATTGAGTCATACTTTGCTCTAGTATCGAGTTGTAATCATTGAGTTGTAAATAAATAGAAGTGTGATGATCATCATTTAATAGAGTATTGTCCCAAATAAAAAAATAAAAAAGAGAAAGGCCAAAGAAAAAAAGGCCAAAAAATGAAATAAAAAGGGGCAATACTACTATCCTTTTTTCCACGCTTGTGCTTCAAAGTAGCACCATAATCTTCATAATAGAGAGTCTCTTGTTTTGTCATTTTCATATACTAGTGGGAACTTTTCACCATGTGGCCCCCCGGGGCAGGTGGACCCCCCCGGTGGACCCCCGGGACCCCTCCGGTGGTCCCGGTACAATACCGATAACACCGAAACTTGTCCCGATGGCCAAAATAGCACTTCCTATATATAATTCTTTACCTCCGGACCATTCCGGAACTCCTCGTGACGTCCGGGATCTCATCCGGGACTCCGAACAACATTCGGGTTACTGCACATACATATCTTCACAACCCTAGCGTCACCGAACCTTAAGTGTGTAGACCCTACGGGTTCGGGAGACATGCAGACATGACCGAGACGGCTCTCGGGCAATAACCAACAGCGGGATCTGGATACCCATGTTGGCTCCCACATGCTCCACGATGATCTCATCGGATGAACCACGATGTCGAGGATTCAATTAATCCCGTATACGATTCCCTTTGTCAATCGATATTTTACTTGCCCGAGATTCGATCGTGGGTATACCAATACCTCGTTCAATCTCGTTACTGGCAAGTCACTTTTCTCGTACCGTAATGCATGATCCCGTGATCAAACACTTTGATCACACTGAGCTCATTATGATGATGCATTACCGAGAGGGCCCGGTGATACCTCTCCGTCAAGCGGAGTGACAAATCCCAGTCTCGATCCATGTCAACCCAACAGACACTTTCAGAGATACCCGTAGTATACCTTTATAGTCACCCAGTTACGTTGTGATGTTTGGCACACCCAAAGCACTCCTACGGTATCCGGGAGTTACATGATCTCATGGTCTAAGGAAAGGATACTTGACATTGGAAAACTCTAGCAAACAAACTATGCGATCTTATGCTATGTTTAGGATTGGGTCTTGTCCATCACATCATTCTCCTAATGATGTGATCCCGTTATCGATGACATCCAATGTCCATAGTCAGGAAACCATGACTATCTGTCGATCAACGAGCTAGTCAACTAGAGGCTCACTAGGGACATGTTTGTTGTCTGTTATTCACATATGTATTACGATTTCCGGATAACACAATTATAGCACGAATAAAGACAATTATCATGAATAAGGAAATATAATAATAATGCTTTTATTATTGCCTCTAGGGCATATTTCCAACAGATAAGTATTGGAGCTACATCCAAGGTCTAATGGCTATAGCTATAATTCTTGATCCTCGATACAAGAAGCAAATGTTGGTAGCTTGCTTTGCCATGCTCCATGGCATTGAGCCATCTTCTTATGAATGCATTGAAAAAGTTGATGACATAGTTGCTAGTTTGCGCTTATTATTGGAAGAATATGAAGTGGAAAATGAGGCATATACACCGAATGAAGAATCTATGATTTCTAAATGAAAGCTCCTGCAATCATGAGTGTCTTCCAAAACATTGTAGCTCAACAAATGCCTGCAACAGCTAGACTTCAAGGTGAAATAGATCAATACTTGAATGATGGATTAGTGCCTTACGTTGAGAAGTTCAACGTGTTGGATTGGTGGAAAGTGGTTGGAACTAGGTATCCAACCTTAAGGAAAGTTGCAAGGGACATATTTGCTATTCCTGTTACAACGGTTGCTTCAGAATCAGCCTTTTCTACAAGTGGCAGAAAGCTCAATGACCATAGAAGCCGATTGACACCACATATGGTTGAAGTTTTAATGTGCTCACAAGATTGTCTTAGAAACAAGTTCAAAGGTGAGCAAATAGTGCTTTCTATTAATATTTTCTCTTGTTTTCAGATTGTTGACAATTGTTTACTTTTGTAGATGCTAACATAGGAGAAGCTAGCTTTTGGACTTGCCTTCAAGACATCCAAGAAGGGATGCAGGTACATAAGAAGTGCACACATACCTTTCTTGTTGATGTCTTGGAAATATATAACTCTCCACAATTCAAGTTCTCATGTCTTTCTTGCATATGTCTCAAACTAGGATTTGGCACTTTGAGTGAGATGTCAAGGCTCATGAAGATGAAGTGGAGAGAAGATCAATCTACTCAATTGGATTTTGTGTCATGTAGGAGATGTTCAAGTTGATATGATGACTATGTGTCGAACTTGAACCTATTTGTGCATTGAACTTGAACCTATTTTCCTCAAACCTATGTGCTTGTTGAACCTTTATATGTCGAACATATTTGCTTGTCGAACCTATAACCTATTTGTGTCCAATCTATGGCTGAAATGTGTTATGTCTATGGCTGAAATGCTACCTATATGTGCTGAAATTCCTGCTGTTTAGATGTGCTGTATTGCTGATTATATGTGCTGTAATGCTGTATATAAGTGCTGAAATGCTGAAATATGAGCTGGAATGTTGTTTATATGTGCTGGAATGATGTATATAAGTGCTGCAATGCTGAAATATGTGCTGGAATGTTGTCTATATGTGTTGAAAATGGGTTATATGTTGCTGAAATGTTGACCTGTGATATATATGTTGCTAAAATGATGAAATATGCGTGTTGAATTGATGAAATGTTGTATATATGCGATGAAACGCTCCAATATACTTGCTGAAATGTCAATTGGGTGAGGTGACAGAGTTGGGTATTTTTACCCGGGTACGGGTATGGGAACAATTTTATACCCGGGGTGCGGGTAAGGGTATGGGTATGGGCTAAAAATGTTGAGACGGGTAAGGGTATGGGCGTGTATTACCCGCACCCGAACCCGGCGGGTGCCATGAGGACCCAAAGGTCTTACTTGGCACAAACATTAATTAAAACATAAAACCACATCTAACCAGAGGCTAGATGAATTACTTATTGCAAAACAGAACCTAAAAAGCAAAAACAAAAATAAAATTGGGTTGCCTCCCAACAAGCGCGATTGTTTAACGCCCTTACTAGGCATAAACACACGAACAGATCTAGGTATTTTCATCTTTGGTATGCAATCCATAAGTAGCTCTCATAATAGATTCATAAGGAAATTTAATTTTCTTTCTTGGGAAGTGTTCCATGCCCTTCCTTAATGGAAATTGAAATATAATGTTTCCTTCTTTCATATCAATTATTGCACCAATCGTTCTAAGGAAAGGTCTACCAAGAATAATAGGACACTAGAACAGAGATGCGCGCGTTGCTGCGCCCGACCATGTTTTTGAGAATTTGAAGATGTATACTAATATTACTAACATTAATATATTAGAGGAAACTTTAACTAATTCATTTAAGAAATGTCTCAATCCTGCAACAACTACAAATACTTGTACAAACTACAAAGCAACACATAAAGTAGATAGTGGCCATAATTTAGTGAAGGATGAACTCTGTGGCACAAACATGCTTTCCAAATTTTTGCATGTTTTCTCATATTTATTTTCTTGTCATGCAAGAAGATTTATTTTTGACACGCACAACACAATCACCGGTATAAATTTACTATCAAGGATAATAAGCTATGCATATTCCAGAAATAAAGTAATTAAGGGTACTGGTCTGACTGTTTCTGATCGTCCATGTATGTGGATGCCAAAATAGGTACAGTAGAATTCTTGTCTGAAGTATGAACATAGTTTCCATGGAGTGAATCCTTTTTGCATTTGGTGCAATAGCAATAGCTCAACGAATCTAGGCTATTGGAGATGATCCTATGATCATTTAGCAATCCCTATAGTTTAATGAAAATGTTCTGCCGCCATGCGTGGTGGCGGATGCAGCAGAACTCCGATAGGGCTTCGCTAAGCAACTACGGGAGGAGGAGGAGGTGTTACAGGGAGGAGGGAGGCGCCAGGGCTTATGGGTGCGGCCACCCCTCCCTCCCCTCCCTTTATATAGGCGCATGAGAGGGGGGGAGGGCGCAGCCTTTCCCCTTCCTCCAAGGAAGGGGTGCAGCCAAGAGGGGGGAGGAGTCCATCCTCCCCAAGGCACCTCGGAGGTGCCTTCCCCTCTTTGGACTCTTCCCTCTCCAAGTCTTCTTGGCGCATGGGCCTCTTGGGGCTGGTGCCCTTGGCCCATATGGGCCAGGGCGCACCCCCTATAGCCCATGTGGCCCCCCGGGGCAGGTGGACCCCCCCGGTGGACCCCCGGGACCCCTCCGGTGGTCCCGGTACAATACCGATAACACCGAAACTTGTCCCGATGGCCAAAATAGCACTTCCTATATATAATTCTTTACCTCCGGACCATTCCGGAACTCCTCGTGACGTCCGGGATCTCATCCGGGACTCCGAACAACATTCGGGTTACTGCACATACATATCTTCACAACCCTAGCGTCACCGAACCTTAAGTGTGTAGACCCTACGGGTTCGGGAGACATGCAGACATGACCGAGACGGCTCTCGGGCAATAACCAACAGCGGGATCTGGATACCCATGTTGGCTCCCACATGCTCCATGATGATCTCATCGGATGAACCACGATGTCGAGGATTCAATTAATCCCGTATACGATTCCCTTTGTCAATCGATATTTTACTTGCCCGAGATTCGATCGTGGGTATACCAATACCTCGTTCAATCTCGTTACTGGCAAGTCACTTTTCTCGTACCGTAATGCATGATCCCGTGATCAAACACTTTGATCACACTGAGCTCATTATGATGATGCATTACCGAGAGGGCCCGGTGATACCTCTCCGTCAAGCGGAGTGACAAATCCCAGTCTCGATCCATGTCAACCCAACAGACACTTTCAGAGATACCCGTAGTATACCTTTATAGTCACCCAGTTACTTTGTGACGTTTGGCACACCCAAAGCACTCCTACGGTATCCGGGAGTTACATGATCTCATGGTCTAAGGAAAGGATACTTGACATTGGAAAACTCTAGCAAACAAACTATGCGATCTTATGCTATGTTTAGGATTGGGTCTTGTCCATCACACCATTCTCCTAATGATGTGATCCCGTTATCGATGACATCCAATGTCCATAGTCAGGAAACCATGACTATCTATCGATCAACGAGCTAGTCAACTAGAGGCTCACTAGGGACATGTTTGTTGTCTGTTATTCACACATGTATTACGATTTCCGGATAACACAATTATAGCACGAATAAAAACAATTATCATGAATAAGGAAATATAATAATAATGCTTTTATTATTGCCTCTAGGGCATATTTCCAACAGTCTCCCACTTGCACTAGAGTCAATAATCTAGTTACATTGTGATGAATCGAACACCCATAGAGTTCTGGTGCTGATCATGTTTTGCCTTAGGGAGAGGTTTAGTCAACGGATCTGCGACATTCAGATCCGTGTGCACTTTACAAATCTCTATGTCTCCATCTTGAACATTTTCACGAATGGAGTTGAAGCGACGCTTGATGTGCCTAGTCTTCTTGTGAAACTTGGGCTCCTTTGCAAGTGCAATAGCTCCAGTGTTGTCACAGAAGAGCTTGATTGGCCCCGACGCATTGGGTATGACTCCGAGGTCGGTGATGAACTCCTTCACCCAAATTGCTTCATGTGCTGCCTCCGAGGATGCCATGTACTCCGCTTCACATGTAGATCCCGCCACGACGCTTTGCTTGCAACTGCACCAGCTAACTGCCCCACCATTCAAAATATACACGTATCCGGTTTGTGACTTAGAGTCATCCAGATCTGTGTCGAAGCTAGCGTCGACGTAACCTTTTACGACGAGCTCTTCGTCACCTCCATAAACGAGAAACATTTCCTTAGTCCTTTTCAGGTACTTCAGGATATTCTTGACCGCTGTCCAGTGTTCCTTGCCGGGATTACTTTGGTACCTACCTACCAAACTTACGGCAAGCTTTACATCAGGTCTGGTACACAGCATGGCATACATAATAGAACCTATGGCTGAGGCATAGGGGATGACGCTCATCTCTTCTATATCTTCTGCCGTGGTCGGACATTGAGCTGAGCTCAATTTCACACCTTGTAACACAGGTAAGAACCCCTTCTTAGATTGATCCATATTGAACTTCTTCAATATCTTATCAAGGTATGTGCTTTGTGAAAGACCTGTGAGGCGTCTCGATCTATCTCTATAGATCTTGATGCCTAATATATAAGCAGCTTCTCCAAGGTCCTTCATTGAAAAACTTTTATTCAAGTAGGCCTTAATACTGTCCAAGAGTTCTGTATCATTTCCCATCAAAAGTATGTCGTCTACATATAATATGAGAAATGCTACAGAGCTCCCACTCACTTTCTTGTAAACACAGGCTTCTCCATAAGTCTGTGTAAACCCAAACGCTTTGATCATCTCATCAAAGCGAATGTTCCAACTCCGAGATGCTTGCACCAGCCCATAAATCGAGCGTTGGAGCTTGCACACCTTGTCAGCATGCTTAGGATCGACAAAACCTTCCGGCTGCATCATATACAATTCTTCCTTAAGGAAACCATTAAGGAATGCCGTTTTGACGTCCATTTGCCATATCACATAATCATAGTATGCGGCAACTGCTAACATGATTCAGACGGACTTCAGCTTCGCTACCGGTGAGAAAGTCTCATCGTAGTCAATTCCTTGAACTTGTCGATAACCCTTAGCGACAAGCCGAGCTTTATAGATGGTCACATTACCATCGGCGTCTGTCTTCTTCTTAAAGATCCATTTATTTTCTATGGCTCGCCGCTCAACGGGCAAGTCAGTCAAAGTCCATACTTCGTTTTCATACATGGATCCTATCTCGGATTTCATGGCTTCTAGCCATTTGTCGGAATCCGGGCCCGCCATTGCTTCCTCATAGTTCGAAGGTTCACCGTTGTCTAACAACATGATTTCCAAGACAGGGTTGCCGTACCACTCTGGTGCGGAACGTGTCCTTGTGGACCTTCGAATTTCAATAGGAGCTTGATTAGAAGCATCTTGATCATCATCATTAATTTCCTCTCTAGTCGGTGCAGGCACCTCAGAAACGTTTTATTGAGTTTCGCCATTTTCCGGTTCAAGAGGTAACACTTCATCAAGTTCTACTTTCCTCCCACTTACTTCTTTCGAGAGAAACTCTTTCTCTAGAAAGGATCCATTCTTGGCAACAAAGATCTTGCCTTCGGATCTGAGGTAGAAGGTATACCCAACAGTTTCTTTAGGGTATCCTATGTAGACGCATTTTTTCGATTTGGGTTCGAGCTTTTCAGGTTGAAGTTTCTGGACATAAGCATCGCATCCCCAAACTTTTAGAAACGACAGCTTAGGTTTCTTCCCAAACCATAATTCATATGGTGTCATCTCAACGGATTTCGACGGAGCCCTATTTAAAGTGAATGCGGCAGTCTCTAAAGCATAGCCCCAAAAAGATAGCGGTAAGTCGGTAAGAGACATCATAGATCGCACCATATCTAATAGAGTGCGATTACGACGTTCGGACACACCATTACGCTGAGGTGTTCCAGGCGGCGTGAGTTGTGAAACTATTCCACATTTTCTTAAGTGTGTGCCAAATTCATGACTCAAGTATTCTCCTCCACGATCTGATCGTAGAAACTTGATCTTTCTTTCACGTTGATTTTCAACCTCACTCTGAAATTCCTTGAACTTTTCAAAGGTTTCAGACTTGTGCTTCATTAAGTAGACATACCCATATCTACTCAAGTCATCAGTGAGGGTGAGAACATAACGGTAGCCACCGCGAGCCTCAACACTCATTAGACCGCACACATCGGTATGTATGATTTCCAATAAGTTGGTTGCTCGCTCCATTGTTCCTGAGAACGGAGTCTTGGTCATTTTACCCATGAGGCATGGTTCGCACGTGTCAAATGATTCATAATCAAGAGATTCTAAAAGTCCATCTGCATGGAGCTTCTTCATGCGTTTGACACCTATGTGACCAAGGCGGCAGTGCCACAAATATGTGGGACTATTGTTATCAACTTTTACTCTGTTGGTACTCACACTATGAATATGTGTATCATCACGTACGAGATTCATTAAGAATAAACCATTAACCATCGGAGCATGACCATAAAACATATCTCTCATATAAATAGAACAACCATTATTCTCGGATTTAAATGAGTAGCCATCTCGAATTAAGCGAGATCCAGATACAATGTTCATGCTCAAACTTGGCACTAAATAACAATTATTGAGGTTTAAAACTAATCCCGTAGGTAAATGTAGAGGCAGCGTGCCGACGGCGATCACATCGACCTTGGAACCATTCCCGACGCGCATCGTCACCTCGTCCTTTGCCAGTCTCCGTTTATTCCGCAGCTCCTGCTTTGAGTTACAAATGTGAGCAACTGCACCGGTATCAAATACCCAAGAGCTACTACGAGTACTGGTAAGGTACACATCAATTACATGTATATCACATATACCTTTGGTTTTGCCGGCCTTCTTGTCCGCTAAGTATTTGGGGCAGTTCCGCTTCCAGTGACCACTTCCCTTGCAGTAAAAACACTCAGTCTCGGGCTTGGGTCCATTCTTTGGCTTCTTCCCGGCAACTTGCTTACCGGGCGCGGCAACTTCCTTGCCGTCCTTCTTGAAGTTCTTTTTACCCTTGCCCTTCTTGAACTTAGTGGTTTTATTCACCATCAACACTTGATGCTCCTTCTTGATTTCTACCTCTGCTGATTTCAGCATAGCATATACCTCAGGAATGGTCTTTACCATCCCCTGCATATTGTAGTTCATCACAAAGCTCTTGTAGCTAGGTGGAAGCGACTGGAGGATTCTGTCAATGACCGCTTCATCCGGGAGATTAACTTCCAGTTGAGTCAAGCGGTTGTGCAACCCAGACATTTTGAGTATGTGTTCACTGACAGAACCATTTTCCTCCATCTTACAGCTAAGGAATTTATCGGAGACTTCATATCTCTCGACCCGGGCATGAGCTTGGAAAACCATTTTCAGCTCTTCCAACATATCATATGCTCCATGTCTCTCAAAACGCTTTTGGAGCCCCGGCTCTAAGCTGTAAAGCATGCCGCACTGAACGAGGGAGTAATCATCGCAGCGTGACTGCCAAGCGTTCATAACGTCTTGTTCTGCAGGGAGAATAGGTGCGTCACCCAGCGGTGCTCGTAGGACATAATATTTCTTGGCAGCTATGAGGAAAATCCTCAGGTTCCGGACCCAGTCCGTATAGTTGCTACCATCGTCTTTCAACTTGGTTTTCTCTAGGAACGCGTTGAAGTTGAGGACTACGTTGGCCATTTGATCTACAAGACATATTGTAAATTTTTAGACTAAGTTCATGATAATAAAGTTCATTTAATCAAATTATTTAATGAACTCCCACTTAGATAAACATCCCTCTTCTAGTCATCTAAGTATTACATGATCCGAGTCAACTAGGCCGTGTCCGATCATCACGTGAGACGGACTAGTCAACATCGGTGAACATCTTCATGTTGATCGTATCTTCTATACGACTCATGCTCGACCTTTCGGTCTTCTGTGTTCCGAGGCCATGTCTGTACATGCTAGGCTCGTCAAGTCAACCTAAGTGTTTTGCGTGTGTAAATCTGTCTTACACCCGTTGTATGCGAACGTAAGGACCTATCACACCCGATCATCACGTGGTGCTTCGGAACGACGAACCTTAGCAACGGTGCACAGTTAGGGAGAACACTTTCTTGAAATTATTATGAGGGATCATCTTATTTACTACCGTCGTTCTAAGTAAACAAGATGCAAAACATGAGAAACATCACATGCAATCAAATAATAAACGTGACATGATATGGCCAATATCACATAGCTCCTTTGATCTCCATCTTGGGGTCCATGATCATCTTGTCACCGGCTTGACACCATGATCTTCATCATCATGATCTTCATCATCGTGTCTCCATGAAGTTGCTCGCCAACTATTACTTCTATTACTATGGCTAACACGTTTAGCAATAAAGTAAAGTAACTTACATGGCGATTCTCAATGACACGCAGGTCATACAAAAAATAAAGACAACTCCTATGGCTCCTGCCGGTTGTCATATTCATCGACATGCAAGTCGTGATTCCTATTACAATAGCATGAACATCTCATACATCACATATAGATCATTCATCATACGTCACAACTTTGGCCATATCATATCACATAGCACTTGCTGCAAAAACAAGTTAGACGTCCTCTAATTGTTGTTGCAAGTTTTTTACGTGGCTGTTATAGGTTGCTAGCAAGAACGTTTTCTTACCTACGTAATAACCACAACATGATTTGTCAACTTCTATTTACCCTTCATAAGGACCCTTTTCATCGAATCCGCTCCAACTAAAGTAGGAGAGACAGACACCCGCCAGCCACCTTATGCAACTAGTGCATGTTAGTCGGTGGAACCGGTCTCACGTAAGCGTACGTGTAAGGTTGGTCCGGGCCGCTTCATCCCACAATACCGCTGAAGCAAGATAAGACTAGTAGCGGCAAGAAAAGTTGACAACATCTACGCCCACAACAAATTGTGTTCTACTCGCGCAAGACGAACTACGCATAGACCTAGCTCATGATGCCACTGTTGGGGAACGTTGCAGAAAATTAAAATTTTTCCTACGGTTTCACCAAGATCCATCTATGAGTTCATCTAGCAACGAGTATTCAGATTAGATAGCATCTACATACCACTTTGTAGATCGCAACGGAAGCGTTCGAGTGAACGTGGATGAGGTAGTCGTACTTGCCGTGATCCAATTCACCGATGATCTAGTGCCGAACGGACGGCACCTCCGCGTTCAACACACGTAAGGGACGGGAGACGTCTCCTCCTTCTTGATCCAGCAAGGGGGAAGGAGAGGTTGAGGAAGATCCAGCACGACGGTGTGGTGGTGGATGCAGCAGAACTCCGGCAGGGCTTCGCTAAGCAACTACGGGAGGAGGAGGAGGTGTTGCAGGGAGGAGGGAGGAGCCAGGGCATAGGGTGCGGCCACCCCTCCCTCCCCTCCCTTTATATAGGCGCATTAGAGGGGGGAGGGCGCAGCCTTGCCCCTTCCTCCAAGGAAGGGGTGCGGCCAAGAGAGGGGGAGGAGTCCATCCTCCCCAAGGCACCTCGGAGGTGCCTTCCCCTCTTTGGACTCTTCCCTCTCCAAGTCTTCTTGGCGCATGAGCCCTTGGGGCTGGTTCCCTTGGCCCATATAGGCCAGGGCGCACCCCCTATAGCCCATGTGGCCCCCCGGGGCAGGTGGACCCCCCCGATGGACCCCCGGGACCCCTCCGGTGGTCCCGGTACAATACCGATAACACCGAAACTTGTCCCGATGGCCAAAATAGCACTTCCTATATATAATTCTTTACCTCCGGACCATTCCGGAACTCCTCGTGACGTCCGGGATCTCATCCGGGACTCCGAACAACATTCGGGTTACTGCACATACATATCCCTACAACCCTAGCGTCACCGAACCTTAAGTGTGTAGACCCTACGGGTTCGGGAGACATGCAGACATGACCGAGACGGCTCTCGGGCAATAACCAACAGCGGGATCTGGATACCCATGTTGGCTCCCACATACTCCACGATGATCTCATCGGATGAACCACGATGTCGAGGATTCAATTAATCCCGTATACGATTCCCTTTGTCAATCGGTATTTTACTTGCCCGAGATTCGATCGTCGGTATCCCAGTACCTCGTTCAATCTCGTTACCGGCAAGTCACTTTTCTCGTACCGTAATGCATGATCCCGTGATCAAACACTTTGATCACATTGAGCTCATTGTGATGATGCATTACCGAGAGGGCCCGGTGATACCTCTCCGTCAA
The DNA here is from genome assembly GCA_032464435.1 of Aegilops umbellulata. Taxonomy (NCBI): domain Eukaryota; kingdom Viridiplantae; phylum Streptophyta; class Magnoliopsida; order Poales; family Poaceae; genus Aegilops; species Aegilops umbellulata. The sequence continues at coordinate 587,154,852 of CP136058.1, read as the reverse complement.
GCGGAGTGACAAATCCCAGTCTCGATCCATGTCAACCCAACAGACACTTTCAGAGATACCCGTAGTATACCTTTATAGTCACCCAGTTACGTTGTGACGTTTGGCACACCCAAAGCACTCCTACGGTATCCGGGAGTTACACGATCTCATGGTCTAAGGAAAGGATACTTGACATTGGAAAACTCTTAGCAAACGAACTAAGCGATCTTATGCTATGTTTAGGATTGGGTCTTGTCCATCACATCATTCTCCTAATGATGTGATCCCGTTATCGATAACATCCAATGTCCATAGTCAGGAAACCATGACTATCTGTCGATCAACGAGCTAGTCAACTAGAGGCTCACTAGGGACATATTGTTGTCTGTTATTCACACATGTATTACGATTTCCGGATAATACAATTATAGCACGAATAAAGACAATTATCATGAATAAGGAAATATAATAATAATGCTTTTATTATTGCCTCTAGGGCATATTTCCAACACGTTTTGGATGACCTCCTCGACGCGGAACATCGTTGGAGATCCCCGCGGGAGGTGGTGGTAGCTGGACGCGAGGAAGAACTCAGTGAAGTTCCTTGCGGTCCTCAACCTTGATATCGCCCACACACATAGTGTGCGATCAAAGTACACGCTGGTAGGGTATAGCCTCTCCGGCACGGTGGGTGGGAAGCGGTAGGTTGGTCCGGTGTACTTCATGGCTGAGGGATGTGCAAAAGAAGGAGAAGGGGTCGAAGAGCAAGAAGGGCAGATGGCAGAGGATGGGAGATGGATGAGGGATGGCAGAGGTAGAGGGTGGCTTAAATAGCCGTAATGCTATGTGTTATTTGGCCGTGGCAATAACGGGGTCAAATGTGAAGTAGCCCGTTTCAAACCCACCGCAGCAACGGGAGTGTACACACGTGGGAAACCGTGGTTTGAAAAGAAGAAGAAAAAGAAGCTAATTGCATGCAATGTCAATTGTTGTGTAATTTCAAACGATGTAAAAAAACAGAGCCAACACGTTCACAAAAAACAGAGCAAACGATGAAAAAAACGACGCAATTCGACGGCCCAACCAGCGCTTGGTTTCCTTTTGGGCCCAATAACAACATTTTTTCGCAGAGTCAGTGGTGGGCGAGCAGCCGAGCACAACCAACAGGATCGCCTCTCGCGGATCGCCCCACGATCCAATGATGCGGAGCCGTCCGTGTGATCCACCGGCGCGGAGCGTGCACGCAGCGTGCCCACCGAATTCCTTCTAGAAGACCACATCTAAGGGTTGTCGCTTGGCGCCATGGTATGATCGGACGGCTGGTCAACGGGGTTTCCAAGGCTTTGACTGAGCATAACTAATTTAAAAAAATCGAAAAAATATGAGACCTCGGTCGTTCGTCGTTTTATAAGACACACAAACGAGGAAAATACTAAACTTGGTCTATGGCCATTTTCATGAAAAAACCTAGCTGGCACGATTGAGGTCAAATGAGCACCATTAATTTAAAAAAACAAAAAAAATATAACCTACGCACAATGTTGTCTTATGTGATATGTTACCAACCAAAAATCATAAACTTGATCTATGGTCATTTCCATGAAAAAACCTTCACACATATGAGCTATCACATACAAGATTTCATAGAGGTTCAAGGAGAGGAGCTAGGGTTACCTTCTGTTTTTGAAAATTTTAAAAAAATCAAAAAAATCACCAAAGCTTTATTTCAAAGTGAATAAGAAGGATCTGAACTTAGTTTTCCATTTTCATATTTTAAACGTGTTTTTAATAGTTTTTATATTAAAGCCTATTTTTTCAAAAAAAATGTAAAAATATGAAGATTAATTCAAAAAGTAGCGAGACTTCGAATCTACACTATATAGATTAAATAGGTGTTAATAAAAAACATTTGGCTCATTCAGAGTAGGTCAAAAAAACTTGATTACAAATGGGTTGTTTACCCTAGCCTGGGAGCTCATTTGGAGCATATTTTTCAAATTCAAATTTCTTTGACCTCCTCTGAATCACCTCAAATTTTCCACACATGATCTCCTACACAAACATAGATAGTTTGCCAAGGTTTTAATTTTTTTTCATTTTTTGAATTTAAACTATCTCGTCGAATGTTAGTTCAAAACATCGGATAATGAAACATGATGGTGGGAAAAAGCGTGCATTTGGTTTGATTAATAAATAGTGAAAAGGCAGCATGTCTAATTAGTGAAGCAACACTGAAACAACATGTGTGATCATTGCAGCACGTAAACTGGTGAGAAAAAGCAGCATGTCTGATCAGTGAAGCAACACTGAAACAACATGTGTGATCATTGCAGCACCTAAACTCATAGTTCACAACATCTAAACAGAACTAACCATACACCACAGGCAAATTTAAGGACAGACAAATATAGATAGCATAATACATTACTACCATCACCATAGATTCAGTTCATCACACCATAAACAACCACATTCAGTTTACCAAAAGTAACCCAAAAGATAAAGATAAAACATATTGCCACATTCAGTTCATCACATCATCACATCATCATATCACACCGGAGTCAGGGCCTTCCCGAGGGCAGCATGTTGCCCCCTGATCATGTAGTCCTCCCCGTGAATCGCTAATCCTCTGCATGAGACACAAGGTGCTCGAAGCGGCCATCCTTTGGCTTTGGCTTGGTGGTGCAGTAGGAGCAGTACCACTTCTTGATCTTGCGGTTGTAGAGGGAAGCAACTCCCTTGGCCTTGATCTTCTCCACCTCCTTCGCTGTGAAGGACGCGGCTTTTCCCTTGTACACATCTTCTCCAGAATCATACTGCACACATGAATGAATTACATTAATACATTATAGATTCATATACACCATGTCAAAGGAACTAAATGAACAATCTAAATTTCAAGTAGGCTTACCTCATATTCTTCATCGTCACTAAACTCTGGATCGTACGGGTCGTACTGGACCAGCTTCCTGCCCCCCCCCCCCAACCATCATCCTCCTGAATATAGAATTACATCCATCACTAGTAAATACAGAAGCCAATAGAAAATTTAGATATGCACACATGACACATTGATCATAGGGCTAATATACTCCCAATATACTATGATCCTATTTGCATTTTCCATTGCCATGCACACACATTGAACAACAGAGCTAATATAACTACATATTGTGCACAAATTTATATACTAATTAATAAAAATAATTTCTTAATCAATGGATTCCATTTGGGCATATGACATTCAAAACCCCAATCTGAGTAGCATTCAAAAACAAATCTATTAGGGACCCAATCTAATAAGCATACATGTCTGTAGCATTAAAACCCCCAATCTGTGTAGCATTAAAAACAAATATAATAAGTATACGTCTGTGTAGCATTGAAGCACAGAGATCCCTATCTTTCATATAGATCTATCTAGCATTTTTGCAACGAATGTAATCCAAAAAAACCCTAGTACAAAAAACCCCATCCCCCCCCATACAGAAAACCCCGGCCCATCCGTCAAACCAACTACTCTAACCATCCGTACTACCGTATGAATCACAGTCTAACCAATGCAACTAACTCTACAGGCTAATATCCTAGATATTGCAACTACCAAGCAAGTGCAAATACATCCTGCTCCTCGCCAGGCTGCGCATCGAGGGTATCGGGATGGGCTGCGCCGCTCGACACCGTCACCTTCTGCTTCGGCAGCGCTGAGGCGGAGCCCGCCACCTCCTTCTCCAAATCCGCAGCGGTTGCAAGTTTCCCTGCACCGTCGTAGATGTCGCCAACGTCCTTCACTTCACAATATCCGGCCCTGCAGCTCCACTACATCTCCGTCCGCTGCGCCGGTGTCGCCACGAGCTTCCGCCATTGAACAGATGGAGGCGATGAAGGTGAGGAAGAGAATGTGGTGGGGGAGAGCGAGACAGTGCGTTGGAGGCAGTGGAGGAGAGCGAGACGACACCGGTGGGGGAGAGGAAGACAATGCGGCAGGGAGGGGGTTTGGGCGGAAATGGTAGGGGCGATGGAGGTGGTTGCCCCTCTTTATACGATGGGATGTTTCGGGAATGTCCCATGGACACGTGCTACCCCACGACTGCAGTCAGTTGCATGCGCCCACGTATACGAATACCATTGTACGGTCAGCATACGAAACCACTATACGGGTAAATGGTCAATGGTGGACTCGGTCCTACGCGGCCCCACTCATCAGAGTTAACGGTCAAAGGCATTGACCCGACGACAACGTCCATTGTAACCTGTTCTGAGGGTTTCGGGCAAGGGAGAGGGGAAAGTGAGCAAAAGTTGAGCTCATGGGGATGAATGAGTACTACTAACAAACCAGGGGCACATAAATAAAAATCCCAAGATTTAAACCATGAGTAGGACAATTTCTTGGCATCAATTTCGTTCTTTCCCATGATTGTGCAACATGTTCATGCTCAAATTGCTTAAAATTCATGATTTGATTTCTAAGGGAAATAATTTTCGCGAGCGGGAAATACTTAGTAATAAAATCATCTTTGCACTTATTCCAAGAATCGGTACTATTACAAGGCAAAGAAGAAAACCAAAATTTTGCACGATCCCTCAAAGAGAAAGTAAATAATTTCAACTTCACAATATCGTTGTCCACATCTTTTTCTTTTGCATATCACGCAATTCTATGAATGTGTTTAGATTTCATAACAAGATTGATCTTTCCTAACAAGATTGATCTTTCATAACAAGATTTCAACTTCACACTATTGTTGTCCACATCCTCATTAGGAGTAGAAAATTGATCTTTCATAACAAGATTCAATAAAGCGGCATTAATATCACAAGATTCCGCACTAGTGGAGGGAGGAGCAATCGGAGTGCAAATAAAATCATTATTATTGACATTTGAAAAATCACACAATTTGGTATTTTCTTGAGACATCGTGACTACACAATCAAGATTGCAAGCAAAAAAGATAGATCTGATGCGAAAAAGGCGAACGAATAAGAAGGCGAATAAAAAGGCAAATTTTTGTGAAGTGGGGGAGATAAAAATGAGAGGCAAATGGCAAATAATGTAAATTGCAAGGATATGAGATTTGTGATTAGGAACCTCATGGATGTTGATGATGTCTCCCCGGCAACGGCACCAGAAATTCCTTTTGATGCGGCTAGAATTACATCGGTATTACCCCAAAGAGGAAGGGATGATGCAGTATAGCTACGGTAGGTATTTGCCTCAGTTATGAAACCAATGTATCAATCCAGTAGGAAAACCAAGAAACACTATGTAAACGGTACCTGCACACAAATAACAAATCCTCTCAACCCAACGCGTAAGAGGGGTTGTCAATCCCTCCTGGTAAAAAGATAGATAATTTTGTATAAGTTTGGATAAATAGATATCGATAAAACACGGAATAAAAGAAATAAAGAAAAAGTGTAGCAAGGTATTTTGGGTTTTTTGGAATAATAGATCTGAAAACTAATGCAATGGAAAATAGATCTTGAAAGCAATATAATAAAAGATAGACCCGGGGGCCGTAGATTTCACTAGTGGCTTCTCTCGAGAAAATAGCATACGGTGGGTAAACAAATTATTGTTGGGCAATTGATAGAAGATCGAATAACTATGATGATATCCAAGGCAATGATCAATATATAGGCATCATGTCCAAGATTAATAGACTGAATCCTGCCTGCATCTACTAGTTTTACTCCACACATCAACCGCTATCCATCATGCATCTAGTGTATTAAGTTCATGGAGAAATGGAGTAATGCAATAAGAATGATGACATGATGTAGACAAGATCTATTCATCTAGGAATAGACCCCATCTTGTTATCCTTAATAGCAATGATACAAGCGTGCGTTGCTGTCCCTTCTGTCACTGGGAGAGGACACGCAAGATCGAACCCATCACAAAGCACCTCTTCCCCATGGCAAGCAAAATCGATCTAGTTGGCCTATCTAAACCAAAGATTCGAAGTACAAGGCTATAAATAATCATGCATATAGGAGATCAAGGAAACTCAAATAATATTCATGGATATAGATCTGATCATAAACTCAAAGTTCATCGGATCCCAACAAATACACCGCAAAAAGAGTTACATCAAATAGATCTCCAAGAGACCATTGTATTGAGAATTAAAAGAGAGAGAGAGAGAGAGAGAGAGAGAGAGAGAGAGAGAGAGAGAGGGAGAGAGAGGAAGCCATCTAGCTACTACCTACGGACCCTTAGTCCTATAGTGGACTACTCACACATCATCGGAGAGGCACAAATGAGGATGATGAACCCCTCCGTGAAGATGTTAGATTGGATCTCGTGGTTCTGGAATTTGTGGCAGCTGGAATTGTTTTTCATCGACTCCTCTAGGGTTTCTGGAATATTTGGGAATTCATAGGGCGAAGAGGCGGTGCAGGAGACCCCTGTGGGCCCCACGAGACTCCTTCCAGGTGCTTTCTTGCCCCCCCCCCCAAGGTGTCTTCTGGTCCAAAAAAATTCTCCAAAAAGTTTTGCTGCGTTTGGTACTGATATTCTACGAAGTAAAAAACAAGCAAAAAAACAGCAACTAACATTGGGCACTATGTCAATAGGTTGGTCCCAAAAAATGATATAAAGTTGTTATAAAATGATTGTAAAACATCCAATAATGATAATATAACAGCATGAAACAATAAAAAATTATAGATATGTTGGAGACGTATCATACAGCGACGACGGCCACATCGCATGTAGCTATAAGATCGTAGAAAAGCGGTGGCGAAAACACTTGAATGACTTCGACGATGGTGCTACTCGAGCACCCGGTCTCGAGCTGTGAGGTGAAAGCCAAGGTTTGACCCGACCTAATTATAGCTAGCAATGGCGATGTTTCTTTTATATAGTTAACTTGTTGAAGGCATTGCTCGGATTGGTTCTTCAGGGTGAAAACCTAGATTCTGCCTTTCATGGTTAGATTCGATGATGGCGACGCTTTAGTATCGCTCCCTTCTTTAAGGTGCTGCTTTGAAAAAATCTCGCCATTTGTGTGGTGTCATGAGATGGTTCGTGCGGATATTATCATTGCTGTAATTTGCCAATGGCGCATTGCTTCTGGGGATCTTTTGTTTTTCCTCGCCTGCGCATAGATTTGGTCTTATATGACTTTGCTAGTTGTGGGGATGTTTTCGTGAGTGTATGTTGGGTTGGTTGTGTGCATCTTAGCTACGCAGTGACCAGGTGTGTGCTCATTGTGTTATGTATTCTCTTGATGCATGATAACCCACAAGTATAGGGGATCGCAACAGTTTTCGAGGGTAGAGTATTCAACCCGAATTTATTGATTCGACACAAGGGGAGCCAAAGAATATTTGCAACTATTAGCAGTTGAGTTGTCAATTCAACCACACCTAGAGACTAAATAACTGCAGTAGAGTAATCAGTAGCACAGTATTATGGTAATTTGATAATGATAGCGGTGATAGTAAAGAAAATAGTAACGTTAACAGTAGTAAAAGTGGTTTTGTAGCAATTGTGGTAGTAGTAGCAACAGTAGTAACTTAACAAGGAACAATATGTGAAAAGCTCATCGGCATTGGATCGGTGATATTGTTGGACAATATTCATCATGTAACATTCATAACCTAGGGTGACACAGAACTAGCTCCAATTCATCAATATAATGTAGGCATGTATTCCGTATATAGTCATACATGCTTATGGAAAAGAACTTGCATGGCATCTTTTGTCCTACCCTCTCGTGGTAGCGGGGTCCATAAGGAAACTAAGGGATATTAAGGCCTCCTTTTAATAGAGAACCGGAACAAAGCATTAACACACAGTGAATACATGAACTCCTCAAACTACGGTAATCACTGGAAATAATCCCAATTATTGTCAACTTGGGGTATGCAGATCATAACACGTAGCAAGTGCATATAACTTGGATGGTATGATCAAGAACACAAATATATTCGTGAGAACATAAACAGTTCAGATCTGAAATCATGGCACTCAGGCCCTATTGACAAGCATTAAGCATAGCAAAGTCATAGCAACATCAATCTCAGAACATAGTGGATACTAGGGATCAAGCCCTAACAAAACTAACTCGATTACATGTTAAATCTCATCCAACCCATCACCGTCCAGCAAGCCTATGAAGGAATTACTCACTCCCGAAGGTGGGCATCATGAAATTGGTGATGGATGATGGTTGATGATGACGAAGACGGGAGACCCCCCTCTACGGAGCCCCGAACGGACTCCAGATCTGGCCTCCCGGTGAAGAACAGGAGGTGGCGGTGGCTCTCTATCGTAAAACGCGATGAAACTTCCTTTTCTATTTTTTCTCAAAAAAATGAATTTATAGTGCTGAGATTAGGGTCAGCGGAGCCACATGACCCCACAAGCCACCAGGGCGCGCCCCGGGGGTGTGGCGTGCCTTGGTGCTTTGTGGGCACAGGGTGACACCCCTCAAGTGGGTCTTTGCTCCAGTATTTTTTTATTCCATAAAAAATCTTCAAAAAAATTTGTCCAATTCCGAGAACCTTTATTTCTGCACAAAAGCAACATCATGGTATTTGTGCTGAAAACAACGTCAGTCTGGGTTAGTTTCATTCAAATCATGCAAGTTAGAGTCTGAAATAAGAGCAAAAGTGTTCGGAAAAGTAGATACGATGGGGACGTATCAATGCGTCATTTTGAGCCAATAAAAATCCACTGTTTTTCTGAAAATCCTCTAAAAATTTCTATAAAATGTATACAAACCAAAAGGAGGCCCAAGATACTAGTTGCTTGCACATCGATGTCACTAGCTCGTGGTGTAGACAATGTGCGGAGTCAATGTATAACAGTATATAGTATGCTACATCATGACCCGTATTCTTGTTAGAATTTATGCGATTTGACCATTGCAAAAGATAGACGAAATAGACAATATTTATTAACAAGGTTCATCAAACATCATCACGTCACCGGCTGAGGGAGTCCTGGACTAGGGGGTCCTCGGGCGTCCGACCTGTTAGACATGGGCCGGACTGATGGGCTGTGAAGATACGAAGGCCGAAGACTCTCTCCCGTGTCCGGATGGGACTCTCCTTGGTGTGGAAGGCAATCTTGGCGTCCAAATATGAAGATTCCTTTCTCTGTAACCAACTTTGTACAACCCTAGTCCCCTCCGGTGTCTATATAAACTGGAGGGCTTAGTCTGTAGAGGATAGATAGTCATAATCATAGCCATACAGGCTAGACTTCTAGGGTTTTAGCCATTACGATCTCGTGGTAGATCAACTCTTGTAATACTCATATTCATCAAGATCAAACAAGACGGAAGTAGGGTATTACCTCCATAGAGAGGGCCCGAACCTGGGTAAACATTGTGTCCCCTGTCTCCTGTTACCATCGACCTTAGACGCACAGTTCGGGACCCCCTACCCGAGATCCGCCGGTTTTGACACCGACATTGGTGCTTTCATTGAGAGTTCCACTGTTCCGTCATCAAAAGGTTTGATGGCTCCTTCGATCATCTATAACGATGATGTCCAAGGGGAAGTCTTCCTCCCCGGACAAATCTTCGTATTCAGCGGCTTCGCACTACATGCCATCTCGCTTGGCCATCTGGAGCAGATCGAAAGCTACGCCCCTGGCCATCAGGTCAGATTTGGAAGCTTGAACTACATCGCGGATATCCACGGAGACTTGATCTTCGACGGATTTGAGACCACGGTAGCCGCTCCCTGCCACCACGATGAACATGACGTAAATCTGCCATCGGACCACACCCAGGAAATAGCGCTTGTAACTGCTCTGGCCTTAGATCCGAAGCAGATTGCGCCATTCGAGGATGGGAAGCTCAACCTTGCCACGGAAGCCGCAGACTCAGCGGCGTTGGAGCCGCACACAGACCTTACTTCAAGTGACATCTGTGTCACCGGAACCATGGACTCGTCTCCGGCTACAAGCTTCGAACCTTGTGCGTCCGCATACATCGAGCTTGATCGGTCATCGAACATCGAATTCAACTCCGCGGACATCTTCCGGCGCTTGCTCTTGGGCGACGTGCTAAACTCATTAAAAATCTATCCTTAGCGGGGGACTCACATCCGAATTATATCCGGTTCGAACTGGAGGCCGATGACGGAGAATTTCGTTTCCCACCCACCGCCCACTTCATAGCCACGATCGAGGACTTAACCGACACGCTCGATTACGGCTCCGAAGACATCGACGATATGGACGACGATGCCGGAGAAGAAGGGGCCCAAAATCCGCCATTTACCGTATGTTGGAAGGCCACTTCCTCGTATGACGTATGCATGGTGGATGCACCAAAAGAGAATAGCGGCGATGACAAGGAAGATCCAGTTGAGGATAAACCTCCTGAGATACAGCCAAAGCGCCGGCGTCAGCGACGCCGCTCTAAATCATGCCGTAGCAAAGACAGCAACACTGGCACAGGAGAAGATAACACTCTGGACATTGCCGAAGGCAAAGAAGACCCCGACGAACAAACTGCCGAACAGGACGATCGAGAAGATCGGCAAGTTAGCCCTGATGAACAGGCCATACATGAAGACTCGGAGGATAGTAACTATCTTCCGCTCTCCCAGGAGGAGGTGAGCCTCGACAACAAAGATTTTATCATGCCTGAGGAACCTCTCGAGCAGGAGCGCTTTAAGCGCCGGCTAATAGCCACTGCAAGGAGCCTGAAAAAGAAGAAGAAGCAACTTCAAGCTGATCAAGACCTGCTCAACAATAGATGGACTGATGCCAGCCGAGGAATACGGCCTCAAGCGCCCTGTCAAAAGTTACCCGAAGCGTAAATTGCTACCTCAGTTCGATGATGAGGCGCTGGAGCCCGTACCATCATCGCGCAATGCGGCTGATCGACCACCACGTGGTCGGGATAAAGCGGCAACTCAAGCCAAACACCAGCCCGCTCCACCTCACCGTAAGGGCAGAGAGAAAACAGCTTGGGGACATACCTACGACATGTGGCAGGGCTTGGACAGTAGAGCAGGTCAGAACAGATTGATCTACGGATCACGGGGACACGCCCCGACACGCGACAACGACTATCTAGCCAGACACGACAATCATACTCACGCCCGGGCCGGAAACCGCAGACGGACTCCATCCGAGCTACGTCGCGACATGGCCCGATACAGAGGCGCCGCACACCCCGTTTGCTTCACTGACGAGGTGATGGATCACGAATTCCCAGAAGGGTTCAAACCCATAAACATCAAATCATATGACGGGACAACAGACCCCCGCGGTATGGATGGAGTATTTTCTTCTCCATATTCATACGGCCTGCGGTGATGATCTCCACGCCATTAAATACCTCCCACTAAAACTCAGAGGACTAGCTTGATACCGGTTGAATAGTCTGCTCGAAAACTCCATTGGCAGCTGGGAAGACTTGGAAGAAGCCTTCCTTGACAACTTCCAAGGAACATATCTCCGACCTCCGGATGCAGATGACTTAAGTCATATAGTCCAACAGCCTGGAGAGTCAGCTAGGAAATTCTAGACTAGGTTCTTAACTAAAAAGAACCAGATCGTCGACTATCCGAATGCCAAAGCCCTAGCAGCCTTTAAGCATAGCATCTGCAACGAATGGCTCGCCCGACATCTCGGGTAGGAAAAGCTGAAGTCCGTGGCAGCTCTTACGGCACTCATGACCCACTTCTGTGCGGGCGAAGATAGTAGCCCGTTGCAATCATAATGCAAGCAAACCTGGCACCTCCGAAGCAAAGGACAGCAACGACAAGCCCCGACGCAACAGACATAAGCGTCGAAACAATGGCAACAATACCGATGACATGACGGTCAATGTCGGATTCAGTGGCTCCAAGTCCGGTCAGCGGAAGAAGCCATACAATAGGAACAACTCAAGCCCATCCAGCCTGGACCGCATACTCCATCGTCCATGCCAAATCCACGGCTCTCCTGATAAACCAGCCAATCATACCAACAGAGACTGTTGGGTTTTCAAACATGCCGGCAAGTTAAATGCCGAAAACAAGGAGAAGGGATCGCAAAGCAAGGACGATGACGAGGAGCCCCGGCCACCAAACACAGGAGGACAGAAAAAGTTCCCTCCCCAAGTTAAAACGGTGAACATGATATACGCTACCCATATCCCCAAGAGGGAACACAAGCGTGCGCTCAGGGACGTCTATGCGATAGAGCCAGTAGCCCCAAAGTTCAACACATGGTCTTCCTGGTTGATCACTTTTGATCGCAGGCACCATCCAACCAGTATCTGTCATGGCAGTTCAGCCGCACTAGTCCTCGACCCAATCATTGATGGATTCCACCTCACGTGAGTCCTCATGGACGGTGGTAGCAGCCTGAACCTGCCCTATCAGGATACAGCGCGCAAAATGGGCATTAATCCCTCAAGAATTAAGCCCACAAAGACTACCTTTAAAGGAGTCATACCAGGAGTAGAGGCCCGCTGTATGGGCTCAATCACCCTAGAGGTTGTCTTCGGATCTTCGGACAACTTCCGAAGCGAAGATTTGATCTTCGATGTCGTCCCCTTTCGCAGTGGCTATCATGCACTGCTGGGACGGACCGCATTTGCTCGATTTAACGTGGTGCCACACTACGCTTATCTCAAGCTCAAGATGCCCGGACCACGCAGTGTCATAACAGTCAATGGAAATACGGAACGCTCCCTCCGTACAGAGGAGCACACAAATGCGTTAGCAGCAGAAGTACAGAGCGGCCTTCTCAAGCAGAACCTTAATTCGTCGGCCGAACTCCCGGACACTGTCAAACTAGTCCAGACTCCTCTGCAGCAGGTCATCGCAGCTCGTCAAGAGCCCGATTAGCAATTTGGCCTCCGTCCCAGTCCCAACAAATTGGCGACACTTGCACCACGCGTACATAAATACGCACTCAAAATACCGTGGGCATAGACGGAGGCATAACTAGCTTGTGATCCACATTACGGCTCGACCGCTCCCGGACACACATACCTTCAATTTTAATTTTTTATCCTTTCAGGTTTCTTTTCTGCAAGCTCCTCCCGACGACCTGATCATTAGTCCTCTCGACAGGACGGATACACCAAGATGGCAAGAAGCACTGGCGTACAAGGGAATTTTTAGGTGGTCTCTTTAACGATCACTCTACCTGTTTTCAGGGCCCACACGCAGCTCTCCCTTGGTAGCGGCATGTTAGATAGCCCGGGTGCTTACCGCACCACTTGTACAAATACGCTTCGATGTATTAATCAAACTATAATGGAAATAGTGGCGGCCCAACTTCTGCGGCATTAGCTTACTACATCCTTTTTCCCTTTCTTGATAATCTTCTCAAGTTGCACCCGTACACTTTGGTACGCTTTAATCCGCCAGGGGCTTCATTGCAACCCATGATACGGCGACAAAGTCCGAACACTCTTTACAGTACAGTTCGGCACCCCGAATTTAGCATTATATGCATTGGCTCCGAATCATGTCTTTGGTCAATAGTTGGGTGCCCGGCTCCTGTGCTTACTACCTTACGTTCCGCCATATCGGCTAGGGTAGTAAAGGGAGAACAACTGTGATTGTGTCCTGGTTTATCTGGATGAGCACCTCAGTAGAGAAAGCCGAAAACTGACTGTCATGATGCGGCGAGAGCCGGTCAGCTTTTCGGAGGTTTCAAATCTTTAGCGATTTTTTCTGCATCATGCGATGAATCGGCTTTTACCCGATCAGGTGTTCACAGTACCCCAGTTCGGATACTAGGGGTTGTGCCTAAATTTTCATTGTCAAACTCCTATGGCTAAGTGAGGGCGATAAAGCCACATAGTCTGATTGCCTGGTTCATTGCGCTAAACAACTACTTTAAGGACCAAACAATTGGATCAAGAGTGTTTAGATTACATCCTGAACACCCCCGCACTACCTACATGGGGGTTGAAGCCGACGACTAGCCAACTCTCAAAATTTCATAAACACGGCCGCACAGGAGGTAAAATATTAAACAGGCATTATATTACATAGTCGAACTTGTTTCATAATACAGGATGAGACAACATGAATATATTCATTCAAAGATTACATCCTTCGCACATTGCTCCGCCAAAATGCGGGATCCCTCCAGGACATCGCTAAAATATCGCTCCGGCGTGCGATGCTCCTTGTCCGCGGGCGGTCCCTCGGTTGCGAACATGACGGCGTTCATCTTCGCCCACTGCATCTTGACAGGGGCGAAGGCCATCCGCGCACCTTCAATACAGACCGACCGCTTGATGGCGTCAAGCCGAGGGCAGGCATTGACCAGCCGCTTCACGAGCTCGAAGTAGCTGCTGGGTATAGCTTCGGCAGGCCACAGATTATTAAATCCTTCATGGCTAGTTCGGCCACCCTATGCAGCTCGACCAGCTATTTTAGCTGGTCGCTAAAGGGCACCGGATGTTCTGGCGCAAGGTATTGCGACCAGAACAACTTCTCCATTGAGCTCCCCTCTTCGGCTCGGAAGAATTTCGCAGTGTCAGAAACACTGCGCAGCAGATCCACAAACGCCCCTGGAGAACTCCAAATCCGGGTCAGTAAGAGATACCTCTTCTTCACATACTTGCTTTGCATAATAAAAGCCTTACCCGCGGCGATTTTCTTGGCCTGTTGGATCTCCTGGAGGGCGCTTTGGGCTTCGTCACGGGCTTCTTGTGCTCTTTGGCGAGCCTTGGCGAGTTCGGTCTTTTGAGCCGAAACATCGCGTTCCAAGGACTCGCACTTCTTCACGGCATCCTGGAGTTCCTGCTGGACCTCATCAAGCCTGGCCTCATGCTTCTCATGAGCGGCTTGTTCCTTGGCAGCTTTCTCCTTGGCCTCGGCCAACGCCTTCTGAAGGACCTCGACCTCGGTCGCCGCTCCTACAAATACCATGGCACTTCAGTCAGAACACATCATTTACTCTTTTCGAATATACAGCAAACCACCACATACCTTGCTTGTCCTCCAGCTGCCTTTTCACAAGGCTGAGCTCTTCTTCGGCTCGCTCCAGACTCTGCTTTAGTCTGGAGACCTCAGCAGCATGAGAGGTTGCGGCCAGCAACGATGCCTTCTTATTCACATAAGACATATTTAGTTAGTTTCCTGTGAAAGTATTTGATCCTCTGTCCGGCTTTTCTTTCCGAACACCGGACAGTGTCTCAGGGGCTACTATTTATAATGACTTTTTCTTTTGTGTTGCTCACCTCAAAGCCTGTCAGCAGACTGGTGCAAGCTTCGGTCAGCCTGCTCTTGACGGACTGAACCCTCTCAACCACCGTACCCATAAAGACACGGTGTTCCTCCACAATGGAAGCGCCTCATAGCACTTCCAGCAGATTGTCTGGTGCCTCGGGTTGGACAAAGGTCACAGGTGGAACATGCACACCTCCTTCTCTCGAAGGAGGCTGCTCGCCGGATTCAGGAGCCGTATGGAACTCCAAAAAGGTATTCGGCTGGGGCCGAATTGGATATGGCCCCTATCGCCAGTCTCCATGGGGGCTTTCTGATACATCTCCAACGTATATATAATTTTTTATTGCTCCATGCTATATTATCTACTGTTTTGGACTGGGCTTTATTTTCCACTTTTATATCATTATTGGGACTAACCTATTAACCGAAGGCCCAGCCCAGAATTGTTGTTTTTGCCTATTTTAGAGTTTCAGAGAAACAGAATATCAAACGGAGTCCAAACGGAATGAAACCTTTGGGAACGTGATTTTCTCATCAGATAAGACCCAGGAGACTTGGACCCTCCGTCAAGAAAGCCACGAGGTGGTCACGAGGGTGGGGGGCGCGCCCACCCCCCTAGGGCGTGCCCCCTGCCTCGTGGGCCCCTCGGAGCTCCACCGACGTACTTCTTCCTCCTATATATACCTACGTATCCCCAAACGATCAGAAACGGAGCCAAAAACCTAATTCCACCGCCGCAACCTTCTGTACCCACGAGACCCATCTTGGGGCCTCTTCCGGAGCTCCACCGGAGAGGGCCATCATCACGGAGGGCTTCTACATCATCCTAGCCCCTCCGATGAAGTGTGAGAGTTCACCTCAGACCTTCGGGTTCACAGTTATTAGCTAGATGGCTTCTTCTCTCTTTTTGGATCTCAATACAATGTTCTCCCCCTCTCTTGTGGAGATCTATTCGATGTAATCTTCTTTTTGCGGTGTGTTTGTTGAGACCGATGAATTGTGGGTTTATGATCAAGTCTATCTATGAATAATATTTGAATCTTCTCTAAATTCTTTTATGTATGATTGGTTATCTTTGCAAGTCTCTTCGAATTATCAATTTGGTTTGGCCTACTAGATTGGTCTTTCTTGCAATGGGAGAAGTGCTTAGCTTTGGGTTCAATCTTGCGGTGTCCTTACCCAGTGACAGAAAGGGCAGCAAGGCACGTATTGTATTGTTGCCATCGAGGATAACAAGATGGGGTTTTTATCATATTGCATGAAATTATCCCTCTACATCATGTCATCTTGCTTAAGGCGTTACTCTGTTTTTTAACTTAATACTCTAGATGCATGCTGGATAGCGGTCGATGAGTGGAGTAATAGTAGTAGATGCGGGCAGGAGTCGGTCTACTTGTCTCGGACGTGATGCCTATATACATGATCATACCTAGATATTCTCATAACTTTGCTCAATTCTATCAATTGCTCAACAGTAATTTGTTCACCCACCGTAGAATACTTATGCTCTTGAGAGAAGCCACTAGTGAAACCTATGGCCCCCGGGTCTATTCTCATCATATCAATCTCCATCACTTTAATATTGCTTTGCTTTTTTACTTTGCCTTTTTACTTTTCACGTTGCATCTCTATATCAAAAATACCAAAAATATTATCTATAATCTCTATCAAGATCTCACTCCCGTAAGTGACCGTGAAGGGATTGACAACCCCTAATCGCATTGGTTGCATTGAGCTATTGTTTTTGTGTAGGTACGAGGGACTCGAGCGTAGCCTCCTACTGGATTGATACCTTGGTTCTCAAAAACTAAGGGAAATACTTATGCTACTTTGCTACATCATCCTCTCCTCTTCGGGGAAATCCAACTCAGTGCTCAAGAGGTAGTAAGAAGAATTTTGGGCGCCGTTGCCTGGGAGTCTGCGCAAAAGTCAACATACCAAGTACCCATCACAATCCCTATCTCCCGCATTACATTAGATGCCATTTGCCTCTCGTTTCCCTCTCCCCCACTTCACCCTTGCCGTTTTATTCGCCCTCTCTTTTCTGTTTGCCTTTTCCCCTTCGTCTTTTGCTTGCTCATGTGTTGGATTGCTTGTTTGTCGCGATGGCTCTTCCTATATTTGGTATTTCTCCCGTCATCAATGTATTGACGTGGCTCTTACGGCTCAATGCGTCAGCTACTACATTAGCCTTTCCTGGATGGTAATGCAATCTCATATCATAATCCTTGATGAGTTCCAACCATCTCCTTTGTCTGAGGTTCAACTCCTTCAGCGTGAAAATATACTTCAAACTCTTGTGATCCGTATATACTTCACAATGATTCCCAATGAGAAAATGTCTCCAAGTTTTCAATGCATGCACTACGGCTGCTAACTCCATGCGTAGCATAATTAAATTCATGAGGTTTCAGTTGTCGTGAGGCATACGAAACAACTCTTCCTTCCTGCATGAGCACTGCTCCAAGTCCTCGACGTGAAGCGTCGCAATACACCTCATAATCCTTGGTCTGATCTGGCAGAATCAACACTGGTGAGGAAACCAATCGTTTCTTCAACTCCTGAAAGCTGGCCTCACATTCCTCAGTCCAATTGAACTTAGTATCCTTCTTCAACAATTCAGTCATAGGCTTTGCAATCTTTGAAAAATTCTCAATGAATCTCCGATAGTATCCTGCGAGTCCAAGAAAACTCCGGATCTCTCCAACTGTCGTTGGCGCTTCCCATTCGGTTACGGTCTCAACCTTGGTGGGGTCAACTGCTATACCTTCTTCGGATATAACATGTCCAAGAAATCCAACTTCCTTCAACCAAACTCACATTTGCTGAATTTGGCATATAACTGATGTTCCTTTAGTTTCTCCAAAACCAAACGCAAATGTTCCTTATCCTCTTCTTCATTCTTTGAGAAAATCAGTATGTCATCAATGAACACTACGATGAACTTATCCAAAAACTCCATAAATACCTTGTTCATCAGGTTCATGAAATAGGCCGGTGCGTTAGTCAGTCCAAATGACATAACGGTATATTCATACAATCCGTATCTCGTGGTAAAAGTTGTCTTGGGTATGTCCTTCTCTCGAATCTTCAACTGATGGTACCCTGATCGCAAATCGATCTTGGAAAACACTTTAGCTCCTTGCAAACGATCAAATAGATCATTTATAATTGGTAGTGGGTACTTGTTCTTGATGGTTACTGCATTTAATCCACGGTAATCAACAACCATCCTTAATGATCCATCCTTCTTCTCCACTAGAAGTACGGGTGATCCCCAAGGCGAAGAACTTGGGCGAATGTAACCTTTATCCAATAACTCCTTGATCTGCTTCTTAATTTCCACCAAATCTTGTGCGGGCATCCTGTACGGTCTCTTCGATATTGGCCCAGTGCCTGGCAAAAGCTCAATCAAAAACTCAATGTCTCTATCCGGTGGCATGCCTAGTAATTCCTCAGGAAACACATCAGGAAAATCCTTCACCACTGGTACTTCCTCCTGTACGACTCCTGATAAAGAATTTACTTGTGTCCTGTTTGACGTATGTCAGGATACATACTTGATCCTTCTTCCTTCTGGCGTTGTAAGCAAAAGTGTCTTACTGGCGCAATCGATGTTTCCTCCATACATCGACAACCAATCCATGCCTAATATCACATCCAATCCTTGAGATTCCAATACTATTAGGTCCGAGGGTTTAGAAAAGATGAGAATTAAGAATAGAATGAGGTCTAAGAGAAAACACTACCCCAAATGCACATGAGACAAATTCACACAAATCACTTCATTCAATCAAACAAGGGCTTACAAACGGTCTAGAACTATCGCAAAAGTGTTCGAACTATAATGTATACATGGGGAAAATACTACTAATATTTGGTGGTCATCTAGAAATTTGAATCGGTGGAAGACTCCATGATGTCTGCTCCAGCTTCGTCTTCAAAGTCGGGTTCACTTGGATCCGAATCGGTGTCGTCGATGATGATGTAGTTGCTCGGACATGCGATGTACTTGTCTTCATTCTTGAATGCTAATCTCCCCTTGAGTTCTTCAATCTCCTGCTTAAGATCGCGATTGTGCCTTGCTAGAGCTACGATCTCGTCCATGTAGTCCCTGCGTGTACCCTTCAGTTCTCCTTCTAGCTCGATGATCCTTGCCTTCGCATTCTTCAACTCTATCATATCATTGCATATCTGGTTCTCTTGGCGTCGAATGTGCTGGTTCAACTCTTGGATGAAAGCTGCAATGGATCTATCCTTCTTGGTGCTGACTATCTCCCATTGTTCATCTCGGCGTCCGCAAATCTGGTAGATAGTGTCCTTGAGGTCTTCTTGATAAACTTCTCCAATGCGTCCCATGGTGATATGAGCTGCCATGCTCTTTCCCAGACTCCAGGTTGGTGCACTGAAAACACTATCTATGGGCTTTGTGATTGGCGCGAATGTCCTTCCCGGAACGTGAGCTTGAATCTTCCAGCGCTCCTCTTCAGGCAGAGTGGCGTTGAAGGTCCCGGTGAAGCTTGGTAGTCCAATGTTCAGGTACTTGGTGACTTCCTTCAAGTGAAATCCAAAAGGTGTGCCTTCATCCGGTTGAGCGTACTTGATCTTCGCGTCCGTCATTCTAAAAGAGTAGAAAAGATGAGGAGTTAGAAAATGAGAGGAGAATAGTGATCTAGGGCTTTAACTTAGTGGTCGTGTCCTACAGTCAGCGTGTGCTCTGATACCATCTCTGTAGCGACCCGACCTCAGATGGTCAAGTCTCTGTGCTCCGGTGTCATCCCTGGATCAGTAATGCTGACACCACATAGTACTTCGAAGGATTTATAACAGAGTAGCAATCACACACTTATTACATCGGTGTCTCAAAGAGAACTTATTACAATAAATATGGCTTAAGGCCATCTAATAATGATAACAGCGGAAGGCTTGGAAGATAAGTGAGTCCATCAACTCCAACGGCATCACTGAGTATAGAACCACGACCTAAAAGGCACCTTACTCGTCGTCTGAAAAGTTTGCAACATGAAAGTTGCAGCCCGAAAACGGGTCAGCACATGGAATATGCTGGCAATGTAACACATAGAGAATAATGAATGATAAGCCTATACTACATGCATATATGGCTGGTGGAAAAGCTCTATGGTTACAGTTTTGGGTAAAGCCAATTTTTCCCTACTGCAAAGGAATAGATTTTATTTAACTATCATGGTGGTTGTTAAACATCGAGAATGGTTGACAGCATTCCGATCCCAATTAAAAGTAATCATCAATAACCCAACAATATTAATTTAGAAGTAACATGATGAGATTCACATGATATTCAAGTACTAGATACTCAAGATGTCCATAACCGGGGACACGGCTAATCATGATTAGTTTGTACACTCTGCAGAGGTTTGCACACTTTTCCCCACAAGACTCGATCGCCTCCGTTTGGTTTCTCGCACTACAGGGCGTTTGAGAATCGGATGACCGAGACATAGTCTTTCAGAAGCGCTAGCACCTTACATTTGGATAGACCGGTACACCTACTTTCCGCTACATCTGCTAGTCTACCCTGTAAGAGTTCGCACGACTTAATCAACTATGCCAGAGCCCATAATGGCTTGTGGCTGCACACGGAAGTTACTAGCATGAATGATCTTATGATCCCTTTGAGCCTGGGTGGCGGTCCAAAGAAAAACAGGCAAGTCCTGATAGAAACCAGGTGCCTCAATCCACCCAGATGTGTGTTTAAGTTGCCACCTTAGATAAACCATTAATTAACAATACTCACATATGTCATGGATATCACTCACCCAATCCACGTCTACTAGCATAGCATGGCATAATAAGCAAACGTAGAAGTAACTCCCAAAGGTTTCATAAGTAAAACAGGTAATAGGTACTACCTCAACTACTTCCCATCCCACAGTTTAATTAGATCCAAATCATGCAATGTTTGAGGATTGATCTAATGCAGTAAAACTGGGCAATGAGAAGGTATGATCAAAGTGTTACTTGCCTTGCTGAGGATCTGCGAAACCTAGAGCTTCGAAATAACAGGCGGCGCACTCTGGGTGATCTATCGCAGACAAACAACAAGCATACAATAAGTACTCATCTAATGCACAGGGAAAACTCGAATAAAAGATCTAACCAGAAAGTTCAACTTAAGAACTCCGGCTGCAAAAAGAATCGAATCGAACAAAGCAACGGAAAACAAACGGCGAAAGAAATAACTCGATTCTAGCAATTTGAAACTAGGTCAAATTTTACCATGACAAAAACTTGTTTAAGTTGATTAGACGTAACGGCGGTTTTGAAACGAAACTCCAGGCGCTTGAATCACCTGATTCCGATAAACAGGTGAGAAGATAAACTAGAACGAAGATCGGATCTGAGATCGCGATCGCGGAATAAATCCGACGAGAAGAAAAAGAAGAACGGTTGAACGAACGGGCGTTCGTTAACCTAGAAGAATCCGGTGATCACGTTCGTTAGAACGAACGGTCCGGCGAACGGTCTCGACGCAACTAAATCGGAGAAGAAAACAAATCCGATCTAGGGTTTCGGAAAAGAAAATCGGACGAAAAACCGATCTAGAAAACCGGAATGGTTTAGAAAAGAACTGGAAAGAAAACGAATCGGAAGAGAAGAAAAGAATCGGAACGATTAGAAGAAAACGATCCGATGAAAGAGAAAGAGACGCGGTGCGGCTACCTACGGCGAACGGCGGCGGCGGCGGCGAACGGCGGCGGCGGCGAGGTGCGGCGGCGGCGGTGGCAAGGTGCGGCGGCGGCGCGAGGCAACGGCGGCGGCGGCCCGGTGTGCGGCGGCGGCGGCGCTGGCGGCGGCGCTGGCAAGGTGCGGGGCAACGGCGGCGGCGGCGCGGTGTGCGGCGGCGGCGCCGGCGGCGGCGGCGCGGGTGAGGCGCGGGGTGGGGCGCGGGTGTGGCTTGGGGGCTTTGGGTTTGATGATTTAGAGGAGGGGTGTGTGGGTTATTGGGGAGGGGAGGGGTTTACTTGGAGGAGGGATCAAGAATTATACTAGGAATAGGAAAGGAAAAAGGGAAAGGAAAGATCTAGAAAACAAAAACGGAATAACGAAAGTAGGTAAGAAGTCCTACTAGGACTTTCCTAGAAGAAAGAGGCGGCGGCCTCCCTGGTGCGCTAGGCGCGCGCGCGGTGGCCTCCTGGCCGGCCGGCTGGCTTGGGCCTTTGGCCCAAGGCGCTGCAATTTTTTTTTTAAAAAAAATCGCGAGCAGAAAACACAGAAAAAAAATCTAACGGGCTCCAAAATTTATAAAATAAATTTTCCCCGACTCCTAAAAATGAGTCGAACAAAATGAACTTTTCTCCGGGCCAAAAATGCAATTTTTGAAAACGCGCATTTTCCCTATCCAAATAAAATGCAAATAACTCCGACAAAACCAATGATCCATTTCTTTCAAAATTTGAGAGAACTCAAATATCAAAATAACGAAACCTCCAACTCTCTCCGAGGGTCCTTGAGTTGCGTGAAATTTCTAGGATCGACCAAAATGGAAGAAAATATGATATGCATGATGATCTAATGTATAACATTCCAAATTGAAAATTTGGGATGTTACAGGTTTTGTGTTTTAATTAGTGTTTGTGCCAAGTTAGACCTATAGGATCTTCTTGAATGATAGTTATTTGATCTTGCTGTAATTTCCAGAATCTTTTTGTTCATGAAAACAATTGTTAAAAATCACCAGAACGTGATAAAATACTGATTCCAATTGCTGCTGATCAATAAAAAAATTGTATAGGTCATCCTATTTTGGTAGATTTTTTGGAGTTCCAGAAGTTTGCGTTAGTTACAGATTACTACAGAATGTTCTGTTTTTGGCATTTTCTGTTTTTCGTGTGTTGTTTGCTTATTTTGATGAATCTACGGTTAGTAAAATAGTTTATAATCCATAGTGAAGTTGGAATACATTAGGTTTAACACCAATATAAATAAAGAATTAGTTCATTACAGTACCTTGAAGTGGTCTTTTGTTTTCTTTCGCTAACGGAGCTCATGAGATTTCTGTTGAGTTTTGTGTTGTGAAGTTTTCAAGTTTTGGGTGAAATCTTTTGATGGATTATGGAACAAGGAGTGGAAAGAGACTAAGCTTGGGGTTGCCAATGGCACCCCCAAGATAATCCAAGGACACCAAAAAGACAAAGCTTGGGGATGCCCCGGAAGGCATCCCCTCTTTCGTCTACTTCCATCAGTAATTTTACTTGGAGCTATATTTTTATTCACCACATGATATGTGTTTTGCTTGGAGAGTCTTGTATTATTTGTTTCTTTGTTTTCTAGTGTGCCACAATCATCCTTGCTGTACACACCTTTCTAGAGAGCCATACATGAATTCGAATTTGATAGAATACTCTATGTGCTTCACTTATATCTTTTGAGCTATATAGTTTTGCTCTATGTGCTTCACTTATATCTTTTGAGCTTTATAGTTTTGCTCTATGTGCTTCAATTATATATTTTAGAGCACGGTGGTGGATTTTTTTATATAAACTATTGATCTATCATGCTTCACTTAGATTATTTTGAGAGTCTTTAATAGCATGGTAATTTGCTTAATAATAATAATAAGCTTGGTATTCAAGATTTGTAAAACTTTCTTTTGAGTGCGTTGAATACTAAGAAAATATTGATGCTTGATAATTGTTTTGAGATATGAATATGGTGATATTAGAGTTATGCTAGTTGAGTAGTTGTGAATTTGAAGAATACTTGCATTAAAGTTTGTGATTCCCGTAGCATGCACGTATGGTGAACCATTATGTGATGAAGTCGGAGCATGATATATTTATTGAGTGTCTTCCTTATGAGTGGCGGACGGGGACGAGCGATGGTCTTTTCCTACCAATCTATCCCCCTAGGAGCATGCGCGTAATACTTTGCTTTGATAACTTCTAGATTTTTGCAATAAGTATATGCGTTTTTTATGACTAATGTTGAGTCCATGGATTATACGCACTTTTCCCTTCCTTCCACCATTGCTAGCCTCTCTAGTACCGCGCACCTTTCGCCGGTATCATACACCCACCACATACCTTCCTCAAAACAGCCACCATAACTACCTATCATGGCATTTCCATAGCCATTCCAAGATATATTGCCATGCAACTTTCCACCGTTCCATTTATTATGACACGCTCCATCATTGTCATATTGCTAGCATGATCATGTAGTTGACATCGTATTCGTGGCAAAGTCACCGTTCATAATTCTTTCATAGATGTCACTCTTGAATCATTGCATATCCCGGTACACAGTCGGAGGCATTCACATAGAGTCATATTTTGTTCTAAGTTTCGAGTTGTAATTGTTGAGTTGTAAGAAAAATAAAAGTGTGATGATCATCATTTTTAGAGCATTGTCCCAAGTGAGGAAAGGATGATAGAGCGTATGATTCCCCCACAAGTCGGGATGAGACTCCGGACGAAAAAAAAGGCCATAAAAAAGAAAAAGGCCCAAAAAATGAGAGAAAAAGAGAGAAGGGACAATGTTACTATCCTTTTACCACACTTGTGCTTCAAAGTAGCACCATGATCTTCATGATAGAGAGTCTCTCATTTTGTCACTTTTATATACTAGTGGGAATTTTTCATTATAGAACTTGGCTTGTATATTCCAATGATGGGCTTCCTCAAAATGCCCTAGGTCTTAGTGAGCAAACGAGTTGGATGCACACCCACTTAGTTTCTTTTGTTGAGCTTTCATATACTTATAGCTCTAGTGCATCCGTTGCATGGCAATCCCTACTCACTCACATTGATATCTATTGATGGGCATCTCCATGGCCCGTTGATACACCTAGTTGATGTGAGACTATCTTCTCCTCTTTTTGTCTTCTCCACAACCACCATTCTATTCCATATATAGTGCTATATCCATGGCTCACGCTCATGTATTGCGTGAAGATTGAAAAAGTTTTGAAAATGTTAAAGTATGAAACAATTGCTTGGCTTGTCATCGGGGTTGTGCATGATTTAAATACTTTGTGTGGTGAAGATGGAGCATAGCCAGACTATATGATTTTGTAGGGATAACTTTCTTTGGCCATGTTATTTTGAGAAGACATGATTGCATTGTTAGTATGCTTGAAGTATTATTATTTTTATGTCAATATGAACTTTTGTCTTGAATCTTTTGGATCTGAATATTCATACCAAAATTAAGAAGATTTGCATTGAAATTATGCCAAGTAGCACTCCGCATCAAAAATTCTCCTTTTATCATTTACCTACTCGAGGACGAGCAGGAATTAAGCTTGGGGATGCCTGATACGTCTCTAACGTATCTATAATTTTTGATTGCTCCATGCTATATTATCTACTATTTTGGGCTATATTGGGCTTTATTTTCCACTTTTATATTATTTTTGGGACTAACCTATTAACCGGAGGCCCAGCCCAGAATTGTTGTTTTTTGCCTATTTCAGAGTTTCGGAGAAACAGAATATCAAACGGAGTCCAAACGGAATGAAACCTTCAGGAACGTGATTTTCTCATCAGATAAGACCCAGGAGACATGGACCCTCCGTATAGAAAGCCACGAGGAGGTCACGAGGGTGGGGGGAGCGCCCACCCCCCTAGGGGGCGCCCCCCTGCCTCGTGGGCCCCTCGGAGCTCCATCGACGTACTTCTTCCTCCTATATATACCTACGTATCCCCAAACGATCAGAAACGGAGCCAAAAACCTAATTCCACCGCCGCAACCTTCTGTACCCACGAGATCCCATCTTGGGGCCTGTTCCGGAGCTCCGCCGGAGAGGGCCATCATCACGGAGGGCTTCTACATCATCCTAGCCCCTCCGATGAAGTGTGAGAGTTCACCTCGGACCTTCGGGTTCACAGTTATTAGCTAGATGGCTTCTTCTCTCTTTTTGGATCTCAATACAATATTCTCCCCCTCTCTTGTGGAGATCTATTCGATGTAATCTTCTTTTTGCGGTGTGTTTGTTGAGACCGATGAATTGTGGGTTTATGATCAAGTCTATCTATGAATAAATTTGAATCTTCTCTGAATTCTTTTATGTATGATTGTTTATCTTTGCAAGTCTCTTCGAATCATCAATTTGGTTTGGCCTACTAGATTGGCATTTCTTGCAATGGGAGAAGTGCTTAGCTTTGGGTTCAATCTTGCGGTGTCCTCACCCAGTGACAGAAAGGGCGGCAAGGCACGTATTGTATTGTTGCCATCGAGGATAACAAGATGGGGTTTTATCATATTGCATGAAATTATCCCTCTACATCATGTCATCTTGCTTAAGGCGTTACTCTGTTTTTTAACTTAATACTCTAGATGCATGCTGGATAGCGGTCGATGAGTGGAGTAATAGTAGTAGATGCAGGCAGGAGTCGGTCTACTTGTCTCGGACGTGATGCCTATATACATGATCATACCTAGATATTCTCATAACTATGCTCAATTCTGTCAATTGCTCAAAAGTAATTTGTTCACCCACCGTAGAATACTTATGCTCTTGAGAGAAGCCACTAGTGAAACCTATGGCCCCCGGGTCTATTCTCATCATATCAATCTCCATCACTTTAATATTGCTTTGCTTTTTACTTTGCCTTTTTACTTTTCACGTTGCATCTCTATATCAAAAATACCAAAAATATTATCTATCATCTCTATCAAGATCTCACTCCCGTAAGTGACCGTGAAGGGATTGACAACCCCTAATCGCGTTGGTTGCGTTGAGTTATTGTTTTTGTGTAGGTACAAGGGACTCGAGCGTAGCCTCCTACTGGATTGATACCTTGGTTCTCAAAAGCTGAGGGAAATACTTACGCTACTTTGCTGCATCATCCTCTCCTCTTCGGGGAAATCCAACGCAGTGCTCAAGAGGTAGCACTTTCTCCCCCGTGTGTCCGGTGGCCGAGGAGTCATCCTCTGGCGCCACCTTGACGACCTCCTGAACCTCCCCCTGGCCGGGGAAGGTCCTTCGGGACAGCACCTCGGCGTCGCCTTGGCCTGGGGAGAGTGAGCCGTCAGTGGTGACTCGCTGGCCATCGCCTTCGAATCCAGCGAACCCCCCGATGAGGAGCGCGGGGAGCTGTCACGGGACGAACTGCAATTGCATAATTCAACATATTAAAGGAATGAAGTAGAGAGGCCGGATATATGGACGCATTAGCGTTTTTAGCACTTACGATGCGGCCAGGGGCTTGTTTCGGGGGTGCGGCTCTGGGCTGCTCTCAACATCCCATGCAGAGTTATCTGCGAGGGAGCTCTTCCCCCTCTTGGACGCCTCCGCCTCTAGATTCGTGGAGGCCGCCCTATTCTTCCTTGCCCCTCAGGGGGGAGTTGCTTTCTTCCTCCTCGTCGTCATCTTCGGCGGCAGAGGAGTGGGTCTTGTCTTCGGACGACACGTCCGAAGCTCCCTTGCGGCAGGGGCCACTCCGGACTCCCTTGGCCTTCTTCTCCGGCGCCTGGTAGGGCGCCAGGACCAGCATCTTCGCCAGGAGCGGGATGACTGGTTCCTCGGGCAGCGGAGCCGGACACCGAATCCGCTCCGCCTTCTTCGTCCAGTCCTGATAAATAAATGGTGAAGTTTAGGTACCTTCCTTGATCAAACAAGTAGAGGATGCACCTTGAGATGTGAAGGACTTACCGCACTGGCAGGATGGGCAAGGTCGTGCCCGCAGTCCGAGTCTATGTCCGGCAGCGTCTCATTGCCCTTAAGGAGCACCTTCCAGATATCTTCGTGTGTGGTTCCGTAGAACCGTAGCAATGTATGGTGCTTGGCTGGATCGAACTCCCATAAGTGGCAAGTCGGCTCTGGCATGGAAGGATCCAGCGAACTAGCATCACCTGGATCACATTGATGAGCTTGATGTTCTTGTCCACCATGCTCTGGATGCGCGTTTGCAGCGCCGTCAGCTCGTCCGACGAAGACCAATTCAGTCCCTTCTCTAGCCAGGAGGTGAGCCGCATTGGAGCTCCGGACTTGAATTCGGGAGCCGCAGCCCAGGTGGCGTCGCGGGGCTATGTGATATAGAACCACAGTTTCTTCCACTCTTTGATGGTCTCCACAAAAGTACCCTTGGGCCATGTGACATTGGGCATCTTGCTCACCATGGCACCTCCGCACTCCACGTGTAGGCTGTCCACCACCTTCGGCTTCACGTTGAAGATCTTGAGCCATAGTCCGAAGTGGGGAGGAATGTGGAGGAAGGCCTCACACATGACAATAAATGCCGAGATGTTGAGGAAGGAGTTTGGGGCTAGATCATGGAAATCTAGCCCGTAATAGAACATGAGTCCGCGGAAGAAAGGGTGGAGAGGAAACCCTAACCCGCGTACAAAATGGGGGATGAACACCACCCTCTCATTGGGCTTCCGGGTGGGGATGACTTGCCCCTTGGCCGAAAGCCGGTGGGCGATTTCTTTCGCCAGATACCCGGCCTCCCGAAGCTCCGTGATGTCCTTCTCCTTGACGGAGGAGGCCATCCACTTGCCTTGCACTCCGGATCCAGACATGGTCGAGCGCTTTCTTGTGGCGGAAAAGATGAGGACTTGGGCACTGGAGCTCGAGAATGGGAAGACAGAGATAGGAAGAAGGCGTGGGTGAAAGAAGGGAGTCCTTATCTCCTTATAAAGGCAGTGAATGTCAAGCGCCTCCCCACTCGCCTTAAAACTCGCCTGTTCCCAAGGGTTGTGCGAATGGCACGGTTGGATTACCCATGCCCGTATTGATGAGAATCCTGCAATAAGGGGACATGATCTCTGCTTTGACAAGACGTACCAATGAGACCGCATCTCGAAGCGGCAGGCCAAAAAACGGTTCGAGATAATGACCGGGTGATGACATGGTGTCGCATTACCAAAAGTTGTCAGCAGATGGGACTCGTGGAATATTATACTCTCTGCGGTTGTGTGTGGAATTTGTTTTGCAGAGTCGGACACATTCGTTGCGTCCGAAGACTGTGTTGGCGTATTCGGAGAAGGAACCCGTCTTGCAATGTCGAAGACAATTTGCGCGCCAGACACCTCGTCATTGAAGCCTGGTTCAGGGGCTACTGAGGGAGTCCTGGACTAGGGGTCCTCGAGCGTCTGACCTGTTAGACATGGGCCGAACTGATGGGCTCTAAAGATACGAAGGCCGAACTCTCTCCCGTGTCCGGATGGGACTCTCCTTGACGTGGAAGGCAAGCTTGGCGTCCAAATATGAAGATTCCTTTCTATGTAACTGACTTTGTACAACCCTAGTCCCCTTCGGTGTCTATATAAACTGGAGGGCTTAGTCCGTAGAGGATAGATAGTCATAATCATAGCCATACAAGCTAGACTTCTAGGGTTTTAGCCATTACGATCTCGTGGTAGATCAACTCTTGTAATACTCATGTTCATCAAGATCAATCAAGCAGGAAGTAGGGTATTACCTCCATAGAGAGGGCCCGAACCTGGGTAAACATTGTGTCCCCTATCTCATGTTACCATCGACCTTAGATGCACAGTTCGGGACCCCCTACCCGAGATCCGCCAGTTTTGACACCGACACCGGCCATGATTGTTAGGAGAATATGGTGCATCCGGTGCACCGAACTTCCATAGCATATTTTTGAATGTTTGGAAAATTCTTAAAAACGTTAGCACATCACACAACATCAATGCATGTTGTCAAAAAATATGAAATGAAAAATTTAAACATAGCCCAAAATAAACAAGAATAAGAAATTCAACATTGAATATTACATAAGATAAGTTGAGCTTTAGATTTGGCCCATTAACTATGGCAATGATGTGAAATTTGTCATTTCTATATCTCGTGACATGATTCGAATTTCGATATGATTTTTTTGTGATAACATACATTGATGGTTGATACGTCTCCAACGTATCTATAATTTTTGATTGCTCCATGCTATATTATCTACTGTTTCGGGCAATATTGGGCTTTATTATCCACTTTTATATTATTTTTGGGACTAACCTATTAACCGGAGGCCCAACCCAGAATTGCTGTTTTTTGCCTATTTCAGTGTTCCGAAGAAAAGGAATATCAAACAGAGACGAAACGGAATGAAATCAACTGGAGAAGTTATTTTTTGAAGAAAAGCTACTGGATGGACTTGGACCCTACGTCAGGAGCTAAGGGAGGTGCTCACGAGGGTGGGGGGCGCGCCCCCTGCCTCGTGGGGCCCCCGAAGCTCCCCCGTCGTACTTCCTGCACCCATATATACTCTTGTACCCTAAAACTTCCAAAAAGGAGATTAGATCGGAAGTTCCGCCACCGCAAGCCGCTGTAGCCACGAAAAGTCAATCTAGGCCCACTCCGGCACCCTGCCGGAGGGGGCCATCATCACTGATGGCCATGGAGGAGTATCCCGGAGGGGCCATCATCATCATGAAGGCCAAGGACCAGAGGTTGGTGGCCATGGAGGAGGAAGCACAAGGGGAGAACCTCTCCTCCTCTCTTTCGGTGGCGCCGGAGTGCCATCGGGAGGGGAATCATCGCCACGGTGATCGTCTTCATCAACATCACCATCATCATCACCATCCTCATCTCTTTTACGCGGTCCACTCTCCCGCACCCCGCTGTAATCCCTACTTGAACATGGTGCTTTATGCCACATATTATGATCCAATGATGTGTTGCCATCCTATGATGTTTTGAGTAGATATCTTTTGTCTTTGGGTTAATTGATGATCTAGATTGGTATGAGTTGTATGTTTTACTCGCGCAGGCATGAGGGTTTCCCGCTGTAGGGTGTTGCAATACGTTCATGATTCGCTTATAGTGGGTTGCTAGAGTGACAGAAGCTTAAACCCGAGTAAGAGGGATTGTTGCGTGTGGGAATAAAGAGGACTTGATGCTTTAATGCTATGGTTGGGTTTTACCTTAATGATCTTTAGTAGTTGCAGATGCTTGCTAGAGTTCCAATCATAAGTGCATACGATCCAAGTAGAGAAAGTATGTTAGCTTATGCCTCTCCCTCATATGAAACTGCAGTAATGATTACCGGTCTTGTTAACAATTGCCTAGGATAATTCCACACACCGATCCACCATTATTCCACACTCGCTATTTATAATACTAAGTAATATATTCTGAATTTATGATAACAGCACCTACTTTTATGTTTTTAACTCTCCGTTACCATGCAAAGTTATCCTCTTCATACCCACAGCGTAGTTTTATTTCTCGTCGCTAGTTGGAAGCAAACATTTGGTGCACGTAGAGTCGTATCAGTGGAAGATAGGGCTTGAGAGAATATTGATCTTACCTTTAGCTCCTTATGGGTTCGACACTCCATACTTATCACTTCCACCTTTGGAAAGTGCTACGATGATTCCTTGCACTTGGGGATTATCAAGCTCTTTTCTGGCGCCGTTGCCGGGGAGCAATAGCGTGGGGTTGATATTCTCGTGTGTGATTATTTGCTTTCTTCACTAAGTAGATTCTGTTTTTCCTTTTTGTTTCTGTTTAGTTGTGGGTGAAACAAACAAAAAAAATTGAAAATGAAAATACAAAAAAATTACTACTTGCCTTGCATGCCTAAATTTTTTTTCAAAAAGAGAAGTGATTGGAAGGTTTTGCATTGAAGAAGTGAGGGTCGACCTTGAGCACTTGTGTTCATACTCACGGAAACAATGTAGAATTTTTCATGGAAGTTTCTCTGTAAATAATTATCCCCTTGTATATATTCATTTTATTATAAAAATAAATGTGCCAAGCTTTGGTTTTAGGATGATTAGATTGCTTGTTTGTATGTGCAGAACAAAAACAGAAACTTTGGCTGTAGTGCATGAATTTACATTTTTTACTGGAAAGTCAAATGGGTCTGAAACTTTTTTCAGATTACTTATGTACAAATTTTTTAAATTGGAAAATTTATTTTATAATTTTAGGAGTTACAGAAGTTTGCCAAACTTCCAGATTACTACAGACTGTTCTGTTTTTAACAGATTCTGTTTTGCGTGTGTTGTTTGCTTATTTCGATGAATCTATGGCTAGTAAAATAGTTCATGAACCATAGATAAGTTGGAATACAGTAGGTTTAACACCAATATAAATAAATAATGAGTTCATTACAGTTCCTAAAGGTAGTGATTTGTTTTATTACACTAACGGATCTCACAAGTTTTTGTTAAAGTTTTGTGTGGATGAAGTGTCCGAAGGTCGAGGATCTATCAATATGAGAAGAATAAAGAGAGGCAAGAGTTCAAGCTTGAGGACTCCCAAGGCACCCCAAGTAAATATTTCAAAGGATACTCAAGCATCTAAGCTTGGGGATGCCCCGGTTGCCATCCCATCTTTCTTCTTTAACAAATATCGGTATACCTTGGTTTTTGCTTTGTTCACATGATTTGTGTCCTTTGTGTTTTATTTTTCTTTAAGAACCATGCTAGCATGAGATAGCCCTTCATTTATTTATATAATGCTTCATGTGCTTCACTTAAATCTTTTAATTATGATCTTATAGAATTACTCTTTGTGCTTCACTTAAATCTTTTGAGTATGGTTTTATAGAATGCTTCATGTGCTTCACTTATATGTTTTGAGCTTGGATATTGGTAAACTATAGAATGCTCCATGAACTTCACTTATAACTTTTGGAGTATGAATAATACTATCATTTAAAGTGGGTTTGGAAGAGTGTCAACTTTAGGAATTAGTCATCCCACTATTTTGGAGGATGTTGAATCTGAGTGTGATATTTATGAAAGTGGATTTGGAAGAGTGTCAACTTTAGCTAGTAATGATTCCACTATTTTGGAAAAGGTTCCAATTGAGTATGAAAACAAAGTTTATATCCATGATACCTCTGAAAATTATTATGAGGGAGGAATACATGCTTGTAGGAGTTGTATTAATATCAAGTTTCCATCCTATGTGCTTAAAGTTTTGAAGTTATACTTGTTTTGCCTTCTTATGCTAGTTGATTCTTGTTCCCATAAGTGTGTACTC
The DNA here is from genome assembly GCA_032464435.1 of Aegilops umbellulata. Classification (NCBI taxonomy): domain Eukaryota; kingdom Viridiplantae; phylum Streptophyta; class Magnoliopsida; order Poales; family Poaceae; genus Aegilops; species Aegilops umbellulata. Next base: position 587,121,776 of record CP136058.1, on the reverse strand, counting down.
ACAAAATCCCTAAGCATAGGAAGTGTGTTAGATTTAAATGTGCTAGTCATATTCTTCAACATGCTCTCTTTGTGCTTCAATTCCTATCTTTTATGTGAGCATCATTGAAATCATCATGCCTAGCTAAAAGTCATTAAAGAAAAGCGCTTGTTGGGAGACAACTCAATATTTACCCTTTTTGTTTTTGTGTGTCTTCATGATTAATCTACTGTATTAATCATGTTTTATAGCTTTTGTTTCAATAAAGTGCCAAGTAAGACCTTTGGGAAGACTTGGGTGAAAGTTAATGTGATCTTGCTGTAAAAAACAGAAACTTTGCGCTCACGAGATTAGCTGTAATTTTTTACAGAAGAGTGATTTTGAGTTGATTCTTTTTTCAGAAGATTAATAGACAAATTCCTCACGTCCACCAATTTATATAATAATTTTTGGAGTAGCAGAAGTATGGTTATTATTCAGATCATTACAGACTGTTCTGTTTCTGACAGATTCTGTTTTCATTGCATAGTTTGCTTATTTTCTAGTTTCTATGGCTTATATTTCTCAATATAAATTGTAGAAATGATAGGTTACAGTAGGCATTGTGTGAGAAAAATTATGAACCTTGTCTTTGTCAGTACCAAAGTGAATGGTTTGTTCTTTATCATACTAACCTATCTCACGAAGTTTGGTTAAGTTTTGTGTGATTGAAGTTTTCAAGTTTTGGGTGAGATATCGATATGAGGAGAATAAGGAGTGGAAATACCCTAAGCTTGGGGATGCCCAAGGCACCCCAAGGTAATATTCAAGGAAGACTCAAGCGTCTAAGCTTGGGGATGCCCCGGAAGGCATCCCCTCTTTCGTCTTCAAAACTATCGGTATACTTTACTCGGAGCTACATTTTAATTCATCACATGATATGTGTTTTGCTTGGAGCGTGTTTCGATTTTACTTGCTGTTTGAATAAAATCATTGGATCTGAAATATTGAATGAAAAAGAATCCTCCCATGGCTATTTAATTATTTGACTACTCAGTGTTCTTCACTCGTATCTTTTGGAGTAGTTTGTCATTTACTCATGTGCTTCACGTATATCCTATGAGTAAATGGTTGAATAAATTGAATGTCATAAACCAGAATTTATATATGTTTCATATGCTTATAACATGGGGAGTAATGAATTCACACATAATAAGTATAGGTAGTAAACTTATTGAAAGTTAGCAAACGTAGAATTGGTCACTTGAACAATTCATGAAGGAATAATGAAGGAAGAGAGGTTTCACATATAAATATACTATCCTGGACATCTTTTATGATTGGGAGCACTCATTAAAATATGTCATGCTAAAGAGTTGATGTTGGACAAGGAAGACAACGTAATGAGTTATGTTTTCTTATATCTGAGATAAAGTATGTTGTCATGGATCCTCTAACATGTTGAACTTGCCTTTCCCCCTCATGCTAGCCAAAATTCTCAGCACCAAGTAGAGATACTACTTGTGCTTCCAAAATCCTTAAACCAGTTTTGCCATGAGAGTCCACCATATCTACCTATGGATTGAGTAAGATCCTTCAAATAAGTTGTCATTGGTGCAAAGCAATAAAAATTGCTCTAAATATGTATGATTGATTGGTGTGGGAGAAATAAGCTTTATACGATCTTGTGATGTGGAAGTAATAAAAGCGACGGACTGCATAATAAAGGTTCATATCACAAGGGGCAATATAAAGTGACGTTCTTTCGCATTGAGATTTTGTGCATCCAACCATAAAAGCGCATGGCAACCTCTGCTTCCCTCTGCGAAGGGCCTATCTTTTATTATTATCTTCTACCTTATGCAAGAGTCACGGTGATCTTCACCTTTCCTTTTTATTTTATCCTTTGGCAAGCCCAGCATGTTGGAAAGAACCTGATATATATCACCGTGTCCGATTAAAATTCCATAACCACAAGTATGAGTTATATAAGCCCTGATATATATATATATATATATATATATATATATATATATATATATATATATATATATATATATATATATATAATTGGATGTAGGGGAGCATGAGTTATTATTGTTGATATTACCCTTGAGGTAAAAGGTTGGGAGGCGAAACTATAAGCCCCTATCTTTCTCTGTGTCCGATTAAAATTCCATAACCACAAGTATTGCGTGAGTGTTAGCAATTGTGAAAGACTACATGATAGTTGAGTATGTGAAGTTTGCTAAATCAAAGCTCTGACATAGACTCTTCCTGAAAATAGGATGAATTGCAATTGTTTGATGACTGAGAATATTGTTTGTTAGTTTTCAAGAAAGTTTATGATCCATAGTTTAAACTGGTGACTTACTTGTTACTTGATCATGAAAAGTTTTATGAGATGAGCTATTGTTATGATAGGTAATGATGCTAGAAAAAGTGATTGGAATTATCATTGATCAAACTTAAGCACTCACTAGCATTCCACATCAAAAATTATCTTTTTATCATTTACCTACTCGAGGACGAGCAGGAATTAAGCTTGGGGATGCCTGATACGTCTCCAACGTATCTATAATTTTTGATTGCTCCATGCTATATTATCTACTGTTTCGAGCAATATTGGGCTTTATTATCCACTTTTATATTATTTTTGGGACTAACCAATTAACCGGAGGCCCAGCCCGGAATTGTTGTTTTTTGTATATTTCTGTGTTTCGAAGAAAAGGAATATCAAACGGAGTCGAAACGGAACGAAATCAACTGAAGAAGTTATTTTTGGAAGGAAAGCTACCGGATGGACTTGGACCCTACGTTAGGAGCTAAGGGAGGTACTCACGAGGGTGGGGGCGCGCCCCCCTGCATCGTGGGGCCCCCGAAGCTCCCCCGTCGTACTTCCTGCACCCATATATACTCTCGTACCCTAAAACTTCCAAAAAGGAGATTAGATCGGAAGTTCCACCGCCGCAAGCCTCTGTAGCCACGAAAAGTCAATCTAGGCCCTCTCCGACACCCTGCCGGAGGGGGCCATCATCACCGGTGGCCATGGAGGAGTATCCCGGAGGGGCCATCATCATCATGAAGGCCAAGGATCAGAGGTTGGAGGCCATGGAGGAGGAAGCACAGGGGAAGAACCTCTCCTCCTCTCTTCCGGTGGCGCCGGAGTGCCATCGGGAGGGGAATCATCGCCACGGTGATCGTCTTCATCAACATCACCATCATCATCACCATCCTCATCTCTTTTACGCGGTCCACTCTCCCGCACCCCGCTTTAATCCCTACTTGAACATGGTTCTTTATGCCACATATTATGATCCAATGATGTGTTGCCATCCTATGATGTTTTGAGTAGATATCTTTTGTCTTTGGGTTGATTGATGATCTAGATTGGTATGAGTTGTATGTTTTACTTTGATGCTGTCCTATGGTGCTCTCCGTGTCGCGCAAGCATGAGGGATTCCTGCTGTAGGGTGTTGCAATACGTTCATGATTCGCTTATAGTGGGTTGCTAGAGGGATAGAAGCTTAAACCCGAGTAAGAGGGATTGTTGCGTATGGGAATAAAGAGGACTTGATGCTTTAATGCTATGGTTGGGTTTTACCTTAATGATCTTTAGTAGTTGCGGATGCTTGCTAGAGTTCCAATCATAAGTGCATACGATCCAAGTAGAGAAAGTATGTTAGCTTATGCCTCTCCCTCATATGAAACTGCAGTAATGATTACCGGTCTTGTTAACAATTGCCTAGGACAATTCCGCACACCGATCCACCATTATTCCACAGTCTATATTTATAATACTAAGTAATATATTCTAACTTTATGATAACAGCACCTACTTTTATGTTTTAACTCTCCGTTACCATGCAAAGTTATCCTCTTCATACCCACAACGTAGTTTTATTTCTCGTCGCTAGTTGGAAGCAAACGTTTGGTGCACATAGAGTCGTATTAGTGGCAGATAGGGCTTGCAGAGAATATTGATCTTACCTTTAGCTCCTTGTGGGTTCGACACTCCATACTTATCACTTCCACCTTTGGAAAGTGCTACGATGATTCCTTGCACTTGGGGATTATCAATGGTGTGTCAATGTGCTAGATGTCTCTAGATTTTTCAAAAAATTAAAAATATGCTACGACATCCGGTCCACCGGTAGCACCACAAGGTGGGAGCACCAGATACACTCCATGACCGTAAGAGCTCATCCAATGCACTAAATCAACATACAACAGACCAAGACAAGCCTGTCAAGCTCATCTGACGCATCTCGACCATCATGCCACGGTCAATCGGGTCACCTCCACCACAAGCACGTGGGTCGTTCCCTTTGCGATTTTGTGTCTAGCCTATCAACTTCGTCTAGTCTATTTTACCTACCACACGATGCTTTTTCATAATAGAGTCGTATTACACGTGTATGACTTACACACCTAACCCATATACGCCAAGTATAATTGTAGTTTTATACACATATACAATATTGATTTCAACACATATCCTGACAATGGTCGCAAATTTAGTGACATAGCGTCACTTTGCGCAACTGACATGTGTGCCAGTGACCAAATGAGCCACGTGTTCGTGACCCAAAGTCATGTGGCCTTATGTTACTGAATCCTAATCCCCACACAAATAATCCATGTCATGGTGACATTACCTTGTGTGGTCGTCGCAAAGACATGTGTGTGCGGGCTACACGACAAAAGTGCAACTACAAACCAGTCATCCCATGAGATAAAATTCCTCGCAATCACACAATATTAAAGCCATCTGGATATATAAACCCGCCATGTCATCAAAAGCTAGTTTAATTTTTTACTAGTATACTAGCTATTTGCCCATGCATTGCAATGGGACACTAAAATTCTAGTGGTTCAACATAAATCATGTCCGGCATATACCTTACACTCACCGTATTTTAGATTTCAATAAAATTTAATTTGATTTGGGTATGGGTAGGGAAAGGCAAGGAAATGTTTGATTTAGCTGAGGTTTTGTTAAGATTTGAATTGATTTGGGTATGGGTGGGGAAGTCAAGAAAAGTTTTCATCGAGTTGAGGTTTTGGTAATAATTATTTCATTTTTGCTTTATTGAGTTTATGCATGACGTGGTTTTGGAAAGTACCGATTTTGTATTGATTGTTTCAAATTACTCTATTTATTTAGGTTTTTTTACTTTGTTTGGCACAAAAGAAACCCAAATTGAAGAGGGAGGCATGGAGAGGAAAAAACAAGGGAGGAGGTGGAGGCCACGCTACAAACTCCCCTTTAATAGTAGAGATTTAATAGTACAAATAAAAGAGTTGGCTACAATGTTGGGTATTAAGTTAGTGTACAAAGCGCTTACTTTATTTCTATTTTCTCTTAATCAACAATCTTATATACGAGTACACATAGAGATTGGCTCTTACATGAGAGCTCACTCTTCAATTTCATTACCTCTCCTTTACATAAGCAAAAATGCCAAGTGTGCTTATAGCCTACGACCATACTTGCTTTTATGGGTTTTACTGCTTTATTAATATTTGATTAACCTTACTCTCTCACAAAAAAGAATTGAACATCGTGTTGTAGCTTGCTCTTAAGAGAAAGTATAATAAAGCGATGTAAGCAGACTATAAAAATTTAAATATTACATTTTTGTTGAATTCGAGAAGAGAGAAGAGGAGGGTGAGAAGAATCAGGATGCAGATTAAGAGTTGGATGCAGCAAGGGCTCCAAGAAACTTTATGCGAAGCTGAGGTGGGTCAGGCATTTATACTTAACTAATATGGATGTTGGCAATAAGGTTGGGTTGTATTCTTGTAGGTCACATGGCAATAAGATATAGCCAATAGTTGGCTCCATTATTATGCATCCTCTTAATTATAACCCGCTTACATGACACTTACAATGCAAAAAAGAGAGAAGAGTGAACTCTCATGTAAGAGTCGATTTCTACACGTATTCCTACACAAAATGAGTAAATTAACGAGAGGAAGGAGAAATATAGAAAGTGAAAAGAAAGACTAACCTAATAGCCAATCAGATTATATGTTATGGCACGGTATTTAGTAGTTGGCTATATTATTATGAGTAATCCTAGACCTACGGAGACTAACACAAGTATTTACGTAACTTTCCATCGGTACTTCTCTCCCCCCCTAAATTTAAGTGAGATGGGGTCCGTCTTCTTCCTAAAACCCCAGTCATGACTTGCCAGTTGTCTAATCACGTAAGCATTGCGAAAACCCCTTTTGTAGGTGTAGCATTACTCTATTGTTTTTTTTTTTGCTTTAATCTACAACACGCTTCTGTTCTCTTCCGTCCTTTCTTTTTTCCAACTCATCAGAAATACAATATAACAACTTTTATAGTTTGCTTATATCACCTTGACGCACGTCCTACAACGATTGAAAAATAAAGAAACCGGACTTCAATTTTCCTTTTCAAAGTCACACATTTCAAAACAGTGGTGGCAACAGCTACGTATAGGCACTGTTGTAGAGATATTTCGCTGCCACCCACGTATACCACAGCTACGATAAGTCCAAAGCGCCAGCCCGGCGGTATCTGAATCTCCCGTCAAGCAAAACAATGGCGTCACTGTCGACAACAGCAAGCACCACGATTCCAAATCCATCCGTATCTCGACCATCTCCGCTGCCAGCTTAGCCTCTTGCTTCGATCATTACCTTAGACTATACTTCCCAGTCCCAGCCCCCATGGATCACACCTCCCGTGTATATTATACGCGGACGAATCAAGTTGATCGCCGGGAGAGTTGAATCGCGAACATGTCTCGAGATCCACGACAGCTAATAATACGCAAAAACAAACCCACCAAACAGCCAGCACCGCGCACGTAGCTCGTACACCGCGGCGTATTATACGTACGCACGGCACATCGCCGGAGTTTTGTAGTACCGCTGCTGCCCGATGACACCACCGGGCTGATGTGACAGTACCGGTGTTCATATTTGTCCTGTGCGTCGACGTATCGCGGCCGGTTGGATCCCGATGAGCAGCTGCTAGATTCCAGTACGTACATGCCGCAAATAGTCAGAGCATAATATCGGCCGGGAAACCCTATGTAAACTGTTACCGTCTCGATCGAAGACTCTGCTGGCTAGCTAGGTGACAAGAACGCATGAGGATTTTATAGGCGGGAACTTACTTAAGTGAGTGAGTGATGTCTGTACACCACCTCCTACAATCATGGAGCTAGCGTGAGAGTTATAAACTCCTCCTGGCCAGTTACGGGAGGACAGTGGCTTGCCCCCGTACGCGTTGGTGTAATTTTCTGGTGAAAAGTAGGTGTCATGCACGCGTCCATCTCAGCCCCCCGTGTTGAGCACAGGATTAAGAAATGACAGTGCACTTGCAGTCTAAGCCCAGTCATGAGAGAACTGCGGCTTGCTTCCGTACGTACGCGTTGGTATATTTCTCTGGTGAAAAGTACTCCAAGTATCATGCATCCATCTCATCGCCTGTGATGACTAAGAAATGACAGACCAGTTAGAGAAGTACACCAGCGTGAGCTCCCCACGTCACCGTCGCACACCTCGTAGTTCACACGATGGAACCATGGAAGGGAACCCGCGGTGTTCGCCTCGTTGCTTTATAGGTGAAGAACGGTCTCAGCTCTTTCTTCCTTCACCTCGTCCCTTTCTGGGGCTGGAATTCAAGTTGAGTCGAGCTTTAGAGCTCGTTATCTTAGCTAGCTCAGATTCAAAGTAGGTTGATTGTTAACAAGGTCAGATTCAAACTTGTCTCGACTCCGGTAACTCGCGAGCTAGCTCATTTAACTCGTTAAGCTCGTTATAAATTGAATAACAAAATATACGTATCATGTATGCAATTAATCTAAAAAAATTGTAGACACATATTTTTTCTTCACAAATCACGACAATCAACAATTTGCATTACAGGAACAGTTGGTGCACTCCACAGATGACGGCAATCAACAACGATATTGGAACCTATCGCACGTCATTTGTGATAAACGAGCTAAATGAGTAACTCGCTAGCCCTGTTCGTTAAACTTGTTTTGTTAACACATTCAAATCAAAACTCTACTCGACTCATTAGTCATCGAGTTCGAGTCGAGTTGAGCCGAGTCACATGCTACTCGTTTTCGTGAGTTTCGAGTTTAAATTCCAGCCCTATCCCTCTCTATACCTATTTTTTGCGGGAACTCTCACTATACCTTGGCCGTCTCCTTCCTCGCATGTTTTTCCTACTGGTCTTCTTTATTTATCTCATTTCATCCATTGTTATCACCTATTGTTGTCGACTATTGGCCACCTTTGTCAATAGCGAGCCGAGGAGTTGGTGAGCTCGTCTAGCCACCTCTAGTGCACCCCTAATGTTTTCACTATTCGAAATCGGTCATATTCCTACTTTCTCCGCAACACTCTCCTTAATCCTTTACGCATCCACGCGCAACAATCGCCTACTCCTTCTGATAAATCAACGATGAGTGAGTGATAGTTCCCTAAGACCAACGGGTGAATGTTCACTCATTAGTTTATTCATTACATAATGTAGGTATTGTTGTGAAGGACTTTGAGGAGGAAAGACGTAAGGCTGGTTGTAATGGGGAGTATCATATACTAGTATCATGCATATGATACTAGTGTATGATACTACCTCCCTAATGCATAGTATCATATATTAGTATCATGTAGTACTTTATTTATTGCCATGCATGATACAAAGTAGCATAACATTTAGTATGATACGGTATCATGATATGATACTACACTCTCTCTTTCTTCATTTAATGCTATGACGCATCATCAAAATTGTCTAGTTGGCATGCATGATACTAACTATGATACTACCATTACGACCAGCCTAATGCGTGGCCATGACACACCTATCAATGACACAAGAATAACAACAATTGCGTACTAATTAATTGTATAACTCGCACACCACGGAAAAGCCGTGCCCTATAGAAGGAGCAACTAACGAAGGAGCGCTCCTTCGGAAGCCTCCCCAAGGGTCACTTGCGGTGGGCTGAGAGTGTGCCGTGTCGCGCTCTGGACAGTCCCTCCGGATTTTTTTTGTATTTTTCCTCACGCGTTTTCGGCTTTCTAGATAGTTTTTTTCTCCGATTTTTTTCGATTTTCCATCAGTCTTTCTTAACTTTCAGACAAAAAGATTGCGCGAAAAAACGCGTTTTATTTTTTCCCCTTCTGCGAGAGGCACGAGTTTGCTTCCGCGAGAGGCATGACCGTGCCGCTTGGAAACGGAGGAAAAACATGTTTTTTTTCTTTCGCGAGACGCAAGAATTTGCTTCTGCTAGAGGCACGGCCTTGCCTTTCGAAAACGAAAAAACGTGTTTTCTTTTTTTTCCTTCCACGAGAGGGACGGGTTTGCTTCCGCAAGAGGCACGGCCGTGCCTGTCGAAAACGGAAAAAAAACTTGCTTTTTTCCTTTCACGAGAGTCACGATCGTGCCTCTTTCAGAAAGGAAAAAACATGTGTGCTCCTGGTTTAATTTTTTAATCCAGATTTTTTTCGTAAAAAAGATCCTATCAACATGGGATCTAGTTTTGAAGATCTCGACACGAGTAATCGAACTGTGAAAACGGTTCAAGGTTTGGACGCACGGTTTAAGAGATAAATCATTTTGAATAAACAAACCTACGAAAAAAGAAAAAACTTTCAAGTTATGAAAAATGACGGACATGAAGTATGCCACTTGTCGCAACTTGGAAGATGGGAGTGACATTTGCAAAAAAGCTCCTTAATTAGTGATTTCGTATAGAAGAAGCACCTTCCAAAACACTAAACATGTACTCCCTCCACAAAGAAATATAACAGTGTTTAGATTAGACCTGGCCATGGGCAGTCCGGCCCGGCCCGACCCGGCCCGAAAAAGCCCGACCCGGCCCGGCCCAACGCTGCCCCCGGGCCGGGCTCGGGCCTAGATTTTGAGCCCGGTGGCCGGGCCGGGCCAGGCCCGGGCCCATCGTTTTTGCAGTTTACTAAAGGTCGGGCCGGGCCAGCCCGAGGCCCGGCGGGCTTTTGCATGTTCGGGCCGGGCTCGGGCCCAGAAAACAGGCCTGATGGCCGGGCCGGGCCGGGCTCGGGCCTGGGTTTTTTTCGTCGGCCTTGGCTAGGCCCGGCCCGAAGCCCGGCCCGGTCCGAGGTTTGGCCAGGTCTAGTTTAGATCACTACTTTAGTGATCTAAATGCTTATATTTCTTTATGGAGGGAGTAGCTTTTTCTGGTTTGACGCTGTCTAGCAAGCAAGCAATCTCATTTTGCTATTTGAAGAAGTTCAATCAAAGGCCGTTTCGTCAAAAAGAGAAAAAGGAAGTTTAATCCGAGGGAGAATCTTTCTTTCACCCACGGAATCACGGCTCACGGGTTCGCAGTCAGAGCCACGGGCGGGGCCCAATAGATGCACGTTCTGCCCACGTCAGCCGCACGAGGAGGAATTCCCCGTCCTGCCCCTCGCGCCACGCCCAAGCCCGGTTGACTTCGGGCCCCCAGCCAGGCCCATTCCCGTCAACCCTCCCTCCCTCCCTGCTCGAAGATTCCGTCGCCGTCGCCGTCGTCGTCGTCATCGTGCGGATGCACAAACAAAGATGCAGCCGAGGAGCGCATGTCATGTCATGCCACGGCAGCAACTCATCGCCGGAGGAGGAGTAGAAATTGAGAGCGCACTCCGAGGAGGAGAGGCAGAGGCTACTTGCGCGCCGTCCTCAAGTACAAATCCACCACCCCCACCCCACCCCACCCCACCCCGGCCAGTCCACCAACCCACATCCTCCCGTACTCTACTACGTACGTACCCTCCCCACTCGCGCGCAACCGCGGCTAACTTTATTCCTGGCGGCGGCGGCTGCGGCGGGATCCGTCTGGTACCGCACCGCGCACTCCTAGACTCCCAGTGCGTGCCTGAGAGGAACGGGACAGTGATCCGGAGCCGCTCATCGACCGACTGCTTGTCGGGCCCTATCCGCCGCGCGCCATGGGAGATCGCCTCCGCGTGCCACCGAGCTAGGTGAGCTGCTGTCCTCGGCGCCCGATCTGATCTGAGCTGCTCTGGTTTCCTTGTCGTTTTCTTCGTCTCCTTCGTCGGCAGCGCCCCACCTCCTCCTCCGTCTCCGCGAGGAAGGGGAGACGCCACGGCCATGGCTATGGCTATAGCTAGGAGAGCACTAGCGCGCGCTAGTCGGCCGGCGGCCAGCTAGTGGCACGGCCACGACAACGTGGTGGGGGTTCACCGTTCACCGGGGGGGCTGCTGCGGTTGTCTACCGTCTCGTCTCTCTCTTCACTTTCTTCCCAGGGCGTGGCTGCAGGGGCGGGGCGGGGCTAGCTGACGGCGATGTGTCCCGCTTTAGTTTCCATCATGGATGGGGATGGGGATGTCTCGTCCGCTACCGCTACTTGCTCGTGTCGTGCCTGCCAATGGAGTGGTGCGGCCGGGAACGGCTTCCCGCGAGCTAGTGGCGTCCGTCGTGGCAGCCATGCGCGTCAAATCTTATTGCCTGCCTGCTGCTAGATTCCTTGGATTGCATCGTGACGAGATTTTTCCTCTCCTCTCTTTTTCCCTTGTGCCCAGCGAGGAGTTGATCCCAGGTTCGTGGCTCCCGTCGCTCCGCCCCGTCCCCGTCGCCGGCCGGTTCGTTCGTTCGTTGGTTGGTGCGTATGCGGCGGAGGGTCTGAGGATTGCCGAGCGAGCTGGTTGTGGCCATGGAGCATCCGATGCAAAGGAGCGACGAGGGCGGCCTGCGGGGCGGCAGCATGCGTGCCGACATGGACGAGCTGGATCTCATGGAGGAGTTCCTGCTGGCGTCGCCCGGGCCCGACTTCCCCGAGTTCCTGCACCCCGGCGGCGCGTCGCCGAGCCCCTTCTCCCCGCTGTTCGACCTCGGCAGCACCATCACCACCGCCCCGGCCGCCGGCGGCGACGACGACGGCGAGGACGGGGACGACTCCCGCCGCGCGTGGCTGATCCAGCCGCAGGAGGCGCCGTTCTCGGTGAAGGAGCGGCTGCAGCGCGCGCTGCAGGGCATCGCGTCGCGGTCGCGCGGCGCGGCGGGCGAGCTGCTGGTGCAGGTGTGGGTGCCCACGCGCATCGGCGACCGCCAGGTGCTCACCACCTGCGGCCAGCCCTTCTGGCTCGGCCGCCGCAGCGACCGCCTCGAGAGCTACCGGACCGTGTCCGTCAAGTACCAGTTCTCCGCCGACGAGACCTCCTGCGCCGAGCTGGGGCTCCCCGGCCGGGTCTTCGTCGGCCGCGTCCCCGAGTGGACGCCCGACGTGCGCCTCTTCACCGACAACGAGTACCCGCGCGTCCGCTACGCGCAGCACTTCGACATCCGCGGCAGTGTCGCCATGCCGGTCTTCGAGCGCCGCACCGGCGCCTGCCTCGGCGTCGTCGAGCTCGTCATGACCACGCAGAAGATCAACTACAACGCCGAGATCGACAACATCTGCAACGCTCTCAAGGTAGAGATCATCGCTCATTGCAAATCCCTTCTCGTTCCTTTCCATTCTCCAAACCCATGTATGTGCCGTGCGTATCATGTTATGCGCTTAACCTGTTCGATGAAATGCCCTTAGGGGGAAGATGTGATAACTACCGGGCACGCCGATCCCCGAAGTAATCAGCCTTTTCGCCCCTCTTTCCTTGACGACTTCCTTGTGTTCTAAAACTACATCTGTGAAAAATTTTGCAGGAGGTTGATCTCAGAGGTTCTGATGTTTCGAGCGATCCTCGCGCACAGGTGGGCTGAAAGACGCCAAGTTCATGGTTCTTTTGCAGTAGAAAGCCGAAATGTTCGTATCGCTAACATACTCTGCTTCATTGTTTTCAGGTGGTCGATACTTCCTACCGAGCAATTGTACCAGAGATCGCGCATGTTCTCAAAGCTGTTTGTGAGACCCATAAGTTGCCACTGGCCCAGACATGGATACCCTGCGTCTGCCAGGCCAAAAGGGCGAGCCGCCACTCCGACGAGAAATACAAGTACTGTGTCTCCACCGTGGACGAGGCGTGTTATGTCGGCGATCCCGCCATGACTGGCTTTCACCAGGCTTGCTCCGAGCATCATCTGTTCAGAGGTGAGGGTGTCGTCGGCACGGCGCTCGGGACAAATGAGCCGTGTTTCTGCCCAGACATTACCGCCTACAGTAAGGTCCAATACCCTCTCTCACATTATGCAAAACTTTTCGGCTTAAGAGCCGCAGTGGCAATTCGGCTGCGAAGTGTCAAGACCGGGAGTATGGATCTTATCTTGGAATTTTTCTTGCCAAACAACTGCATAGATAGTGAAGAGCAAGGGAACATGCTCAATTCTTTGTCAATTACCATACAACAAGCCTCCTGTACACTGCGAGTTGTCGGCGTGAAAGAACTGGCGAATGATGGATCGCCCGAAACTAGCTCGCCGACCCCGCCAGAAGTTTGTGACAAGCCTACTGAAATCTTGGATGAGCTTGCAAGTGGCATTAATGTTCCTGCAAGAACAACATCAGTGGATGCTTCTGAGGAGGTGTCTTCATGGATTGCAAGCCTTGTGGATGTTCAGAACAATGGGGCGCAGGGAGAAACAGATTGTGGCCTGCCATTTGGGTTCAGGAAACAAGAGGATGAAGGGTTTAGTGTAACAGCTGGCTGGCCAACTTCACCGGTGCTAGTACCTGAAGATAAAAGTTTCTTTCCAGGGTTTACGAAGCATGAAGAATATGAGGCCAAGGGTTCACCTTTTTCCAGTGATCGAAGCCTCTCAAACTCAGACAAAGCAGTAGAGAAGCGGCGAACCAAAATCGAGAAAACTGTGAGCCTGCAAGAACTTCGGAAGCATTTCGCTGGTAGTTTGAAAGAAGCTGCAAAGAATTTAGGAGGTAACTTCTGACTCTGTCAAAGTCTCTCTACTGTTCTTTACCTTTCCTTTTGTTGTTTGACTTGCATTTTCTCTCTTTGAGTGAGTAGTCAGTAAATTTAGACAACTTGCTAAAATTATGGCATCACGGTTCCCTCCTAACACCCATATCTTTACTTGAGTGGGTCAAATAGGACTAGAATAATTGTAAAGTTTTAGGATCTAACATAGATACGAAGTGTGTGTATTTGGGTTGTGTTCATCTTGCAATGCAGAGCCCGGATTTTGTACTCATTGTAGTTGTATTGCCTCGATGCGACGTCTGGGTCAATATAATTCCCTTTACCAAAAAGGGAAGCGTATAATCACTTAATCAGGCAGGGACTCTTAAAAACAGACTTACTCTAATAAAGTTAGTTCTCAGTAATTCAGCTGATGCTGTTCTTGCAACAATTTGCAACTGAAAGACATACCGGTCTAGATACTTCATTGACTGTTTGCATACATACAACTGGCAATGTCTATAATTGACTATAACTTATTGTCTTTATACCATTCGTTCCAGTGTGCCCTACTACATTGAAAAGAATATGCAGGCATCATGGGATTGATCGTTGGCCATCAAGGAAGATCAAGAAAGTTGGGCACTCTCTAAAGAAATTGCAAATGGTCATTGATTCGGTACATGGAGCTGAAGGAACAGTTCGGCTGAGTTCACTCTATGAGAATTTCACCAAGACTACATGGTCAGAAAGAGAATTGCAGGGAGATCTGAGTTATCCAGCATCAGAGCAAAAGGTTCAGCTGGAGCCTTCAGTTCCCGATCGACAGTGCGAGAGCAGATTCAGTCCGCATACCTCTGGCTCAAATTCCCTCTCCCCCACCTACAGCCAGAGCTCAAATTCTAGCCTGGGCTGCTCCAGCGATCCGAAGCCTCAACAACAGCAAAGCAGCGCTCCTCAGCTTGCGGTGAAGCAGGAATTTTTCATGGAGGAGAATCAGAGTTCCACACAGATGAAAGCTTCGAGCCACGACGAACTGCAGTTATTTACTGAAGAGAAACCTGTCACCCTATGTAGGTCTCAGAGTCACATGCTATTCAGTGAACACAAACCAGTGGAAAACATGTCAGGCATGCAAGAAGCCAAGCCTGATTCTCTCAAGATAAAGGCCATGTATGGCGAGGAAAGATGCATATTCCGGCTTCAGCCGAATTGGGGCTTTGAAAAGCTAAAAGAAGAAATCGCAAAGCGGTTCGGCATTTCTCGGGAAGTTTATGACCTCAAGTACTTGGATGATGAGTCGGAGTGGGTTCTTTTGACATGTGATGCAGATCTTCTGGAGTGTATTGATGTGTAC
Organism: Aegilops umbellulata; assembly: GCA_032464435.1. NCBI lineage: Eukaryota > Viridiplantae > Streptophyta > Magnoliopsida > Poales > Poaceae > Aegilops > Aegilops umbellulata. Next base: position 587,106,630 of record CP136058.1, on the reverse strand, counting down.
AAGTCATCAAGTGCTAAAACAGTTAGGATCTCTGTGAATCCTACAGTTCAACCGGTACTCCGTGGTTCCTTCGGTTAATCCTGACACTGCTTCTTCAACATTCAAAAACAGCCATCCCATCTTTCCAAGTAGTCGGTGTGTGTTGATATCGCCTCGGTTTTCAGTCATGGTGATAGGTACAGGCCACATTTGTAAATATTTGGAGTCTGTGGTCCATCCAGTAGTCAAGGTGCTTGGTGAGTTATCTGTCAGCCTGGTCTGTGATAACTGAATATGACACTTTGTACTTGTAGACTAGGTCATATTCAGCCATAGGGAAACTCGTTTACCGCAGTTACCAAACTAGTGTACAGAATAGGAAAGAATAGGAATTTGTCGAAATGAAGCTTCGCATTAGGTCTAGAACTCATGTTCAGGTTACCTGGCAAATGTAAGTTCTTTCTGGGCTTGTTTGATCTACTATCTCGCAATTCTGAAGCACCTTCAAGGTTTCAAACATTCGAAAGCTTGCTTGAAGGCGTGCGCTGTGGAATTGAGAGAAGTATGTCTCGTGCCTTCACGCGTCAATTTGAGCGCCACGAAGATGCATCCTTTACTGTGCTGAAGCGCCTTCTCGCATGTGTAAGTATTGCTGGACTAGATTTTCATTTCAGAAATATTAATCATTTCCCTTGTCAAATTCGATGGCGCGGTTAACTGATCTTACTTGCATCCACATATTTGCAGATGAGTGCACTCGGATTGTTTTGCTCACAGTAAGAATACATGCGTCCATCAAGCTCATCTCTGGTGTCGAAAATGCAATCCTGCTGGTTCTAGATCAGTGCTGCTCATGTGTGAGGCAGGGAGCCGTCTAGAGTCTAGACTCCTAGACAGCCTCTGGCGGACGATGGTGCATACATAATAGGATGATATGAGATGTTTTATTTTCCTCCTTTTTTTGTTTGAGAACAATGGAATGCTAGAGTTTTTTGGTGGTGATCTTTTTGTATAATTACTCTCAGGATTACACCTGTACACCTTGCTTCAGAAATCCATAACCTGTACTGTATGCAACAGTCTGTGCTTGCTTACAGACTGATGTTTCTTCTCCTTTCTTTTTTCTCTGAATGTGCATCGAAATGCCTGCTATTTTTTGTTACTCCTACTAGACAAAGTACGCAACAATACAAAGCCACAAGTTCGGCAGTGACCTAGTAATTCAAAGCTGACTAGCTAACAAAGAAATTAAGAAATTAATGAAAGACCGTTCGTTAACAGATGGAATTATCGGTTGGTCGTCAGGCCGGCTTGGAGGAACCGCGGTACGGCGACCTTCGCGCCGCTGCCGCCGTCGACGGACCAGTCCTCGGCCTAGGCGGCAGCGAGTCGCGACTCCCTCTGGCGTCGATCTCCTCGAGCTTGGCGACGACGTCGTCCATGGAGGGCCGGGCCTTGGGGTCGCCGCAGAGGCAGCGGTGCGCGAGCCTGGCGGCCCGGAGCGCCGCCTTGGGCGGGTACTGGCCGGCAAGCCTCTGATCCATGAGCCCGGTGAGCTTCCTGCCGCCGGCGATGTAGGGGCGCGCCCACTCGACGAGGTTGGCCTGGTGGGTGGGCCGGTTGGGGTCGTGCGCGCGGAGCCCCGTGAGCAGCTCCAGCAGCACCACGCCGAAGCCGTAGACGTCGCTCTTGACGTAGAGGTGGCCCGTGGCGACGTACTCGGGCGCCGCGTAGCCGTAGCTGCCCATGACCCGCGTGGTGACGTGCGACCGCCCCGCCGCCGGCCCGCTCTTGGCCAGCCCGAAGTCGGACAGCTTGGGGGCGAAGTCGTGGTCGAGGAGGATGTTGGACGCCTTGAAGTCCCGGTAGATGATCTGCGTCTCCGGCGAGTGCAGGAACGCCAGCCCCCGCGCGGCCCCGGCGGCGATCTTCAGCCTCGTCGCCCACGACAGCGGCTCGAACGAGCCGCCCCCTGCGCCATGCATGGCTCGAGGAGAGGTCAGCGTAGAGCAAAGTGCAGCGCGTGGATGGATCGAGATGGATCTATGGCGATGGATGCATGCATGGTGGAGTGGATTACGTACTTCGGAAGAGGTGGTTCTCGAGGCTGCCCTTGGGCATGAACTCGTAGACGAGGAGGAGGTCGCGGTCGTCGCCGTCGCCGCAGTAGCCCAGCAGCCTCACCAGGTTCGGGTGCTGCAGCCGCCCCAGGAAGTTCACCTCCGACTGCGCTTGCCGTACACACAAAAATCAAGTTGCCACGTTAGAACGGCACGCCGGTGAGTGATCATGCGCTGGCCACTGGCCAGTAGTGCCAGAGAACTCACAACCCAGATGAACATGGACAGCTGGGACTAACTAATACATACACGAGGTATACAACCGATGGACTACGAGGTGACGGCATGGATTGGAAGCAAATTAATCAGCAAATGGATGGAGTACCCTAAAAAAAAGCAAATGGATGGAGTTGAAAAACGCAGCTTGTTGCTTACTACTAGTACTCCCTCCGTCCTTTAAAGAGTGTACTTCCAACTTTCTTGAAAAGTCAAACTTTTTTATATTTGACCGTGTTTATATAATGATACATCAACATTTATGCCATCAAATTAGTAGCATTAGATTCATGATAAAATATACTTTCATCATATACCTATTTGATTTCACAAACATTGATATATTTTTGCACAAACTCAGTCAAACTTTGAGATAGTTTGAACCTCCAACAAAGTTGGAAGTACACTCTTTAAAGGACGGAGGGAGTACTTGTCAAGTAAAGGGGGTTGACCAGAATTGTACACACACCGATAGGCCATAGGCCAAGACAACGACTAGCTCGAAAGGGGTGAACCCGGAGGGAAATGCTCTCCATTAGACTAGTCACAATGGGAGTAACTTGACTAGTAACATCACACATTTCAATACAAGATTGCTTATGTGGCAGCTAATTAATGAGGAGAGAGGGGTTTGTGGTAACTTAGCTAGTTACTGTAACATCACACATTTCAAGACATAATGAGTCTATAGCCTAATAAATGAACTCTTGCATGATACCACTCATATGTTACTACCCACTATGGAGGTAGTAACATAGACTAGTAACATCGGCAAGTTACTACTCTATGTTACTCCCCACTGTGAGCAGTCCTAACATTATCATGCAGTAACAGTCACAGAAAGGGATGGATTTTTTATTGCCTTTCTCATCCCGGGATCCATGAAAGCCGGATTTTTGAAAAATATTAAAAAATCATGTCTTTCTAGCACATGCACTATTCACTATAAAAGTTTATTCTTTTATACAGCTCACACAAAAGTGTATTTGATCATGAAACGATCTTATATTTCTTTACAGAGAGAGTACAACTCAATGTTCATATGTATTTTTTTCAGAGTTTTATGAAGCTTCAAAATATGACTATTTATTTATTTATTTATTTTTCAAAACAGGTCCATGGAGCCCAGGAGCAAGAAATCCACTCATGAAAATTGACTTAGTCCATGTGTAATTTTTATATGTTTATGCTACTTTTACAAAAGTAGCAGTATTTTGGGGGTAAACAAAGTTAATGAAGTGCAAATTGAACAGGAAAATGAATCAACCAACCCAAGCGTACGAGCAAAGGAATTTTCAGGCATTGCATGTTTTGTCCCAATCATAATCAAGGTACATAGATACTAGCACCTACAATTCAAAATACAAACTATAGTTTGACTGTCCAAATTCGTGTTTTTGCATCAAATACTCAAATAGAATCATGGATTTAGACAGTTGGTATGAATTTAGAAGCGGCATGTTGGAAGCAACCCAATAAGCACATGGAGTTGAAAAGTGCAGCCTGTTGCTTCTTGGCATTGGCATGCAAATTACTTATCAGCTAGGTTACACACAGGGTTGACTAGACTTGTACACCGACAGGCCAAGGCAACGACTAGCTGAAGCGCGGCGAGACGCAGGGAAATGTTCTCCATTGACATTATTATCACAATAGAAAGGCATGTATTTTTTCTTCCCTGCCAGCGCATTTGATCCTGAAACTTTACAGAAATTTAGTATACACTTCAATGTTCATGTGTATTTTTTTTTCAAAATTTTATGAGGCTTGAAAATGTGTGCCGACTCCGTATCTCAGCGTGTTCTTCGATGTAGGTTACATGCGTGTGTTCAGTAGGGGTGAATGCACGTGCGTGTATGTAAGCAGTTCCCATTGTGCCGTGTTAAAAAGAATCATGGATTTAAAAATTCAGCTTGTTGCTTGCTGGCAATGGCACGCGAATTACTTATCAGCTAGGTACATGAAAGGTTGACCAGACTTGTACACCGATGACAGGCCACGACAAGGACTAGCTCAAGAGTGGTGAGCCGCAGGGAAATGTTCTCCATTGACATTATCGTCTAATGGAAAGGGACGGGTTTCTCCTTCCCTGATGCTAGTGCAACTCGGAGACAAAATTAATCAAGTGCAAATTGACCAGTAAAAATGCCGTGGATGGGAGAGGCTGACTGAATCAACTCGGAAGGGAAATGGAGCCGCGAGAGGCAGGCAAGGCATGCAACAGAAACCGGCGGCGGGAGGATGAGATGTGCCCACCTGCCACTCCTGGAGGCCCTGGACGCTCTCGGCGTTGAGCCTCTTGACGGCGACGACGACGCCGGCGGAGCTCTTGGCCGGGTTCAGGGTGCGGTCGTCGACCCAGCCCTTGTAGACCCGCCCGAAGCCGCCCTCCCCGAGCACCATCTCCGGCTTGAACCCGCGCGTCACCGCCCGCAGCTCCGCCAGCGTGAACACCCGCAGCCTCGGCGCGTCCAGGACACGCCCGCCCGCGCTCGGCCACCGGCGGTACGACTCCAACGACTCCTCCTCCCTCCCGCCGCCGCCGCCGCTCTCCTTGGTGGACCACGACGACGACGGCGACGGCTTCCCTTTGGCCGGAGGACTCGGGGGTTTGCCGCCGGACCGGAGGCAGTTCCCCATGCTAGCTGAGCCGATCTAGCTTCCCTCCTCCTCTCCTAGCTGAGCCGATCTAGGTGATCGTGTGTGTGTGCGCGCGCGCTTGCTTATGTATATGCGGTTGGGTTGTGGAGTAGTAGCTAGCTTGTGGCGGAGACGAAATGATGGAACCGGGCGACGTTGACAAGGCGAGGACGTACGCGAGGTCGATGGCGGCAAGGAAGTGAACTGGTCGTGGCCGAGGACATGCAGTAGGGGCCAAGTTCACCGCCGCAGCCGTGTTCAGACTTCAGACGGGAGGGAGGAGGAGCCTGGAGGGGCCTCGCAAGCAGCCGGAAATTCCCGGCCGGTGACGTGCGCGTTGGAGGGAAACACCTGGCCCGCTGGCTGGTCAGTGCAAGTGTGCCTCGTGGGGTTGGTGGTGGTGGCGCCTCGCTAGATCGCGCTGGTTGCTTCGTCTGTCTCGGGTAGCTGGACAGAGCGAGTACTCGTGTGCATGGCATGGAAATTGAAAAACCATGGCTAGGTCAAACTCCATCAACTTAAGATACATATACTGTATATGGTTGTGCGTTTCTTTTGTTTTGTTGAGGAAAACAAAAAAGGAAATTGACCAGAGTGGGATTTGAACCCACGCCCTTTCGGACCAGAGCCTTAATCTGGCGCCTTAGACCAACTCGGCCATCTGATCAGCTGATGCTCCTACCTTTTTTACAAGCTACTTGAGCACGCATGTTCATTCTCCCGTAACCCGGAGAAGATAGCAGAGACCACCTCCAGGAAAAATTTATGGCAAGCAATGAGAGAGAGAGATATGTGCTTCTTAGCGGATCTCTTAGTTACTGCCTCTTGGCGTTTAATCCCTGGCTTCTGATGTCTTAAAATCGTGAAGTATCCTGGATAGCCGTTTGGTTGCCTGAAGTTGACAGCAATATTTGAGTAGCGTCACCTTCCACGTGTATACACGCCGTGCTTGCTTACTGTATCTCCGGCGTTTATTACATTGCCTACTACTCGTACTACACTTGTAAACAAAGCAGTAATTGTTCAAAAAGAATGAAACTGCTCTGCACACGGCAGTCCACGAACGAAATCTGAACGATGCCTATCTTCAACCGTGCTGATTTTGACCCTGCCAAAAAAAAACGGTGCTTATTTTGAAAATGATCCAATCTAAGGGATGATTTGATCAATAGTTCACAATCGGGTGCAATGGTGTCGTCCGTATAGCACTGCTCTAAAAAAATGCAAGGCACAAGCTATTTGGGACCTTATCTTAGTAATAAATACAAAAGGAATTAATCGCAACCTCTGTTGTTTGCCCATTCCGCGGGGCTTGTGAGAGCGTCACACACCTTCTTCCTCGCTGCCCCTTGCTCCGGCCTCTCTGGACGAGCTGTGAAGCTTGTATAATGGGTTTTCGGACAACCTGAAAGACGTCGTTTGGAGGGGAGCTCTGAACGACAAAATGCACTCAATCATGATAATTGCTATTCTTTGGAATTCCTAGAAACGTCATAATGCCAAAGTTTTTGCAATGAGAGTCTTGGGCGTCCACCACATTGCCATGGTCTGTTAGATAATAACGAAAAATAAACGAGACAAAGAGACACGGATTTTTACGTGGAAACCCTTGCGGGAGAAAACCACGGACGCACGAAGGCGTAATCACTATGAGGAGGAGTATTACAAGCACGAGACGACAGACCGTCTAAGGTGCGACTACATGGGATATATAAGAGGGGCAACACATAGGAGTCCTTGTAGGACAAGTAAACGAGTTGTACTCGTACGCGTCGACGTCAACGCAAAGGCCCACACCAGTTGTACTACGTCTAGTCCAACACGGTCTAATTTGGATCATAATTTAACAATCTCCACCTTGATCCAAATTCCCTTCAGTAGTCTAAGAAAGTGAATAACTCCATCCAAATCAGCTTAAACACCTTGTGCGTCAAAATCCATAGGACTAGTGAGAAATACCAACTAAGCCTGAGCAAAGCTCAAACTTATTGGTCGGAACTGGCTTTGTCATCATATCAGCAGGATTATCATGAGTACTTATCTTGCATACCTTCAAATCACCTTCAGCAACAACATCTCGAATATAGTGATATCTGACATCAATGTGCTTTGTTCTCTCATGATACATTGGATTCTTTGTAAGATATATAGCACTTTGACTGTCACTAAATACGGTAGGGCAAGATGAGTCTCCACAAAGCTCAGTGTACAAACCTCTCAACCAGATAGCTTCTTTGCATGCCTCAGAAATAGCCATATACTCGGCATCAGTAGTGGAACAAGCCACAATAGACTGCAAAGTTGCTCTCCAACTCACAGCACAACCACCAATGGTGAAAACATAACCTGTGAGTGATCTTCTCTTATCCAAATCACCAGCAAAATCAGAATCAACAAAACCAACAAGTCCATCTCTAGATTTCCCAAACTGTAAATAAGCATTAGAAGTACCACGCAGGTATCTGAAAATCCACTGAACTGCTCTCCAATGCTCTTTTCCAGGATTAGCCATGTATCTACTGACAACACTCAATGCATATGATAAATCAGGACGAGAACAAACCATGGCATACATAAGTGAACCAACTGCACTCGAATAGGGAACTCTAGACATGTACTCAATATCTGCATCTGACTTAGGACATAAAGCTGATGATAATTTGAAGTGTGCAGCTAACGGAGTACTTACTGGCTTGGCATTATGCATATTAAAACGACGAAGAACTTTATCAATATATCCCTTCTGACTTAGATATACTTTTCCAGACGGTCTATCTCTGGATATTTCCATGCCAAGTATTTTCTTTGCTGCACCCAAATCCTTCATCTCAAATTCATTACTCAATTGCTTCTTTAGTTCATTAATCTCTGACATACTCTTTGCAGCAATTAGCATATCATCAACATAAAGGAGCAAATAAATAGTTGAACCTTTGACAGTTTTCAAATAAACACAACTATCATAGTTAGACCTTTTGAAACCATGAGAGAGCATAAAGGTGTCAAATCTCTTGTACCACTGTCTAGGGGATTGCTTCAATCCATAAAGAGATTTCTTTAACTTACAGACAAGCTTTTCTTTTCCAGGAATAACAAAACCTTCAGGTTGTTCCATATAAATATCCTCTTCTAATTCTCCATGTAAGAATGCAGTTTTAACATCCAATTGTTCAAGCTCAAGATCATGCATGGCAACAATACTGAGTAAAGTGCGAATAGAGCTATGCTTCACAACAGGAGAAAAGACTTCGTTATAGTCAATACCTGGAATCTGACTGTAACCTTTAGCAACTAACCTTGCTTTATATCTTGTCTCATCATTAGGAGAAACACCTTCTTTCTTCTTGAAAACCCACTTGCAACGAATAGGTTTCTTCTCTCTAGGTAATCTTACTAAATCCCAAGTGCCATTCTTTTCAAGTGATTCCATCTCATCATGCATAGCGGTCATCCACTTATTACTATCACCAGAAATAATAGCCTCGGAATATGAAGAAGGCTCAGCAGTACCTTCAATTTCTTCTGCAACAGATAAAGCAAAAGAAACAATATTGCACTCTTCAATTAACCTGTCAGGTTTATTAATACCCCGTCTAACTCTGTCACGTGCGAGATTCCAACTGGGTGGAAGAATAGGCTGATTTGGAGTGGGAGTGACATTATCATCATTAACGACGGGTTCATCATGTGCATCAACAATTTCATTACCAGATGTATCACCTGAATCAATAACATGCTCCACCTGAACAGTAGGCTCCTGAACAATAGGCTGCTGTTCACTCTCAACGGGAACATTAGTAGATGAAACATCATGTAACATAGCAGATTCATTAAAGATAACATTTCTGCTAATAACAACCTTCTGGGTTTCAGGATTCCACAATTTAAAACCTTTAACACCAGACTTATAACCAAGAAAGATGCACTTGACAGCCCTAGGCTCCAACTTTCCATTATCAACATGAGCATAAGCAGTGCAACCAAAAACTCTCAACTGTGAATAATCAGCAGGTGAACCAGACCATACCTCAATTGGAGTTTTCTTATTAAGAGCAATAGATGGTGAACGGTTAATGAGATAACAAGCAGTGGAAGCGGCCTCAGCCCAAAAACGCCTATGCAAACCTGCATTGGACAACATGCAACGGGCTCTGGAAATAATGGTCCTGTTCATACGCTCAGCAACACCGTTCTGTTGAGGAGTATAAGGAACGGTGTAATGTCTGACAATGCCTTCAGACTTGCAATAATTCTTAAATTGCTTAGAACAGAATTCCATACCATTATCAGTGCGAAGTATCTTTACCTTCTTTTCAGTTTGTCTTTCAATCATAATCTTCCACTCCTTAAATGCTGAGAATGCTTCATATTTATGCTTCAAGAAATAAGGCCAAACTTTTCTCGAATAATCATCAATAATTGTCAGCATGTAACTAGCACCACCTAGTGACTTTCTGCGAGATGGTCCCCATAAATCAGAATGAACATAATCAAGAATACCTTCAGTTGTATGAACCGAAGTGTTGAACTTCACCCTCTTGTGTTTGCTGAAGATACAATGCTCACAAAATTTCAATTTACCAGGTTCATATCCATCAAGAAGACCTCTCTTATTTAACTCTGCTAAACCAAGTTCACTCATATGTCCAAGACGCATATGCCAAAGGTTAGCAGCATCACAATCAGAATTCTTTGAAATAGCTGGAGTAGCGTTACCTGAAACGGTAGAACCTCGAAGGTAATAAAGACCATTGGTCGAACTTAAATCACCTTTCATCACAACAAGGGAACCTTTGGTGACCTTCAAAACACTATCTCCACCTGAATATTTGTACCCCTTTGCATCAAGGGCACTCATAGAAATAAGATTTCTCTTCATCTTCGGAATATACCGAACATCTGTCAAAGTTCTGATTATGCCATCAAACATCTTGATTCGAATAGAACCTATGCCTTCAATCTTGCATGGTGAATTATCAAAACCCAAAACGGAACCAGCAGAAGTAGTGGAATCAAAAGTATTAAACCAATCTCTATGTGGACACATGTGAAAAGTACATGCAGTGTCAAGTACCCACTCATCATTGGTCTCAGCACATCCAGCAATAACGACAAGAGCATCATCGGAACTATCATCACGAGCAACGTTAGCAGAATTTTCACCTTGTTTGTTACCTTTCCTCTTTTCCTTGTTCTGCAACTTGAAACACTCTGAGATGTCATGCCCGTCTTTCTTGCAATACCTGCAATACTTCTTGTCTCTGGATTGCGACCGGCCCCTGTAGCCGTTCTTACTTTTGCCTCTGTTTCCATTATTGGAGTTCTTTTCCTTTGTCCTGCCACGAACAGATAATCCCTCGGCTTGGGATGAACTCGAACCATCATGAGGCACCATTAATTTCATCTTCTCCTTAGAGTTCAAAGCTTCATAAACTTCATTAAGTGTGAGAGTATCACGACTGTATAATATGGTGTCTCTAAAATTGGTATAAGAACTTGGCAGTGAACAAAGTAACATTAAAGCAGTATCTTCCTCTTCATACTTAACCTCCATTGCAGCTAGATCGGATATAATCTCTTTAAATTCAGAAATATGATTCAAAACATTACCTCCCTCGGGTAACCTGTGCAGGAATAATTTTTTGCTTCAGATGCATCTTGCTGGTGAGATCTTTAGTCATGCAAATCCCTTCCAGCTTTAACCATAGAGCGGCGGCAGTTTTCTCGCTCAAAACTTCCTGCAAAATATTATTATGCAAATGGAGTTGAATTTGTGACAAAGCCTTACAATCAATTCTTTTCTCCTCATCAGTCCAATCCTGAATTCTATTCTTCCCAAAACTATCCAGTGCTTCATCATAGTCGGACTGTGCCAACAACGCCCGCATCTTGACTTGCCATAGGGTAAACCTTGTGTCACGGTCCAGCAGCGGAAGATCGTACTTCATGGAAGCCATGAGTCGATAAATCTGTGTACACAAAGTAGTACAAGCCGGTAGAAAAATCCTTGATAAATTAATATGCAAACCAAGAACCAGAAGAAATAGCACCTGCCACCTGGTAGCTTAGGACGTGGGCGTAGAAGAGGCAGACGAACAGCCGTACAAAAAACTGAACTAGTAGTCTCACGTGGAGTAGTACTAGTAGCAGATCAAATCAAGTTTACTCCACGAGACTTGATCCTTGCAGTACGTGGAGCGGCCTCTCAATTGCCTCGGGACTTGAACGAGTAGCAGCAAATACTCGGTTTGGCAGATCGGACAAAAGGCTAACGCCTGGTGGATGAGGTGATGCCTCGGTTGGCACCGCAGCGGCGTACAGTGGCCGCTTTTGATTGGGGACCAGCGGAGTAAGAAAATACCTGTCGGTCTCGGACACGGCGTACCGCACGCGGCGGCGGCGGACGCAGACAGCAAACCCTAATCTCTCTCGATCTCGGACGAATCTCGTATCTATAACTTGGCTCTGATACCACTTGTTAGATAATAACGAAAAATAAACGAGACAAAGAGACACGGATTTTTACGTGGAAACCCTTGCGGGAGAAAACCACGGACGCACGAAGGCGTAATCACTATGAGGAGGAGTATTACAAGCACGAGACGACAGACCGTCTAAGGTGCGACTACATGGGATATATAAGAGGGGCAACACATAGGAGTCCTTGTAGGACAAGTAAACGAGTTGTACTCGTACGCGTCGACGTCAACGCAAAGGCCCACACCAGTTGTACTACGTCTAGTCCAACACGGTCTAATTTGGATCATAATTTAACATGGTCGCGGCGGACGACCTTGCGCTTTGGTCTCATCGATGCGGCCACATTCAATGTCAATCGCTTCTCCGTGATTGGGGCGCTATGTTGTCTCACCTAGCTGCTAGATTATAGCCCCGTGTAATCTTCTATTTTTTCCCCTTTTCTGCTCTCTTTCGTTTCCCTACACCACCCCCTGTAACTCTACTCTCCGTAATGACGTTGGTTTCGGTAAATAAGTTCAGGGCGAAAAAAAAAGATAACTAAGATAACACTCCACAATGATTTTGGGTACATTCCTGTTTCACCACCACTCGACCCGGCACACGTTCCAAGGTCCAATTTTTTTTGTTTTTGCGGATGTCCAAGGAAAAGACGATCTACTTTTAGTTTTGCGGAGTAACCCAGTTGTGCTAGCTATTTCACTAACCATTTTGTCCCTTCCCTTGTGTAGATTTGGTCCTCCCTATATATGTTTTGCGTCACACGGAGTATTTGTCAATTTGAAGAAACTCTCACACCGCCCACATGTGCAAGCACTATCTTCCACTGGACCATCGACATTGATACTTTTCCTCTTTTTTGGAAGCAGAAATCCTATTCCTACGCAAGAGTTTTACTTAATTAAATCTTACGTGACGGAGGGAGTTTTATGTCAAACACATACTCCCTCCGTTCCTAAATATTTGACTTTTTAGAATTTCATGTACAGATGTATATAGTCATATTTTACTTGTTGAAATCTCTAGAAAGACAAATATTTAGAAAGGAAGGAGTACATAAGAATAGCATTGCTATTTTGAAAGATACCCCTCAACCCCATCCCACAAAAAAGTACTCAATGATGACAATAACAACTAGACCAAAAATCCAAACAGCAAATACACTGCTGTTCCCCTATCATCCCAGGAGTGACCAATACGCATGACTGATCATATGTACAAAATCGCCACACAATTTATGAAGCTGCTAGAACCAACCAACAACACGAAAAAACGAAAAAACCAACAGTCACACACACACACAGTCAGCTGCAACTCTATGACATTTCAACAGTTTCCCTCTGCCGCGACTCTATGACATTTCGACAGTTTCAGGTTGTTCAACGACCCTACCGCACTCATCCCTCACCAGGCCCAGTGAGGCCTATAGGAGGCTAGGACGCGTACTGCGAGACCCTCCTGCTGCCGCCGCCGCCTCCTCGCCGTCTGGACGGTGTGCGGCTGTACTGCGGTGAGCCGCTGTATGCTGGGGAGCCCATGGAGGCCAGGGAAGCATAGGGCTGGCTGGCGACATGGTTCAGGCCTATCGCGACGTCTGCGATGATGGGGCGGACGTGGGGCTGGTCCTGCAGGCACATGATGCTGATCACCACCAGCTGGTTGAGCGCCGACGGCGGGTAGCTGCCGCGGAGGGCTGGGTCGGCCAGCCGGTGGAATTTCCTCTTGTCATGCATAAATGGTCTTGACTGCAGAAAGACAAAATGAAATGAAGGTGTTAATAAACCTCCAGTGCTTTACAGAACCAAATTTGATGATACTCAAATTAACCGTTCCAAATTTGATGTTCAATGGCGGCAATGATGCAATGTGGGTAAAGATGAGAAAAATATATGTTTTTTTCTTTTGCCAAGGAACAGAGAAATTTATGTGAACATCATCTAAATAGAAGGAAAATTAACATGTCTATGAAAACAGAGTACTGTCAAGAAATAATTGGATTCTAAGAAAAGACAGCTGTTCTGCAGACAGATTCTGAGAGGATGCATATAAAGTATGGAACGAGGTAGAACTGCTTACCCATGTTAGCAAACTCTGCTCTGGCTTAGGCCTCGAAGCATCATAGATCCTTCTCCCGGTGATCAGCTCCAACAGAAGAACACCAAAGCTGTAGATGTCGGATTTCATGGTAAGCTTGCCACTCACCACGTAATCAGGAGCGCAGTATCCGTAGGTACCCATGACCCTGGTAGACACATGAGTCCTGTCACCAACAGGCCCAACTTTTGCCAGTCCAAAATCAGAGAGCTTTGGGCTGAAGTCCTCGTCCAGCAGAATGTTGGCAGCTTTCATGTCGCGGTAAATGATCGGTGGGTCTGCCACGTTGTGCAGGTATGAGAGCCCTTCTGCTACCCCAACAGCTATCTTCACCCGTGTATTCCAGTCGAGTGGTGGCTTGCCATGAGGCACATCTGTTCAAAGGTGAAAATTTCTATCAGTGAATGAAGTGTACACGATGTTTCATTCAGTATACAAATAACCAAATTGATGTATAAGTAAAAGATGTATCAAGCATAGTGAGACAAGAAGCAGAAAGTACACGAACGGTTCGATAAAAAAAAAGCAAGTCGAGTTACGATAACATATTTTTGGAAGACTGGAAGTATTGGCCTAAGTTTAGCAAGAGCACATCACTGAAACAGACTACATGTTAAGAAAATAAAGGAACTTTGCAGAAAAGTTCAGATGGTTCACATCATGCCCATCACCTAGTACTGCTATCATTGTGCAGACCATGTGATGTTCAGGCATGAGACAAAGCACGAGGACCTGAGAGCTTCAATAATTTCCGTGGGGACAATTCTGGCTAACCTTAGGCATTATGTGCTCAATAATTTTGGCATGTAGGAAAATGGTCAATCATCAAAAAGGTTGCTTTTCAGGTAAGAAACTCAATAATCGAGTATGACAAAGTTTTTGTGCGGATTGCACGCTGAAACCAGTTTATTTTGTAGTTTTCCAGAATACACCAGAATGGATGGTTCACACTTCACACTACCCAACTAAGTGATTAACCAATAATACTTACCAACTCACTAACTATACACACACAAAAAAAAAACTCGACCCTCACGTGGGATGGTGTCGCTGTGCGTGCCATCGAGAGGGAATTTTTTTATGCGAGACTCAGGCTTCGAACTCGGGTCAGTTGCTCCAGTACAGGAGGCGTTACCATCACACTCAATACTTAATAGTGTTTGTAAATGGACATGAACATAAATGACAATAACAAACTACATTGTCCCCTGACTTCCATCCCTTGAAAGAGGAGACAGCATACCCATAGTTTCAGAAATCTTGCAAAGTATTCAGCCTTACAAGAAAACAAATCAGGAAGACCAAGGCGATGGCAGAGGACATATGGGGAATGCAAAGTAGTAGTATATTTTAAACAGTGGGAAGCTATTGCCCCTATTATTCTCGAACATTATAGGCATGGATATACTATACTATGTCTGACCTTTTTTAACTTATATCTTTGTCCCAACTTTGACTTTCTTAAATACAAAATCCGGATTGCAATCAAGTAGTAAAAAACATAAAATTCCAATCTGAATCCATGCACTAAGAAACTGGAGGTGGAAGGTTGGTTGATTCACCAACAATTAATACAGAAAAAAAATACCTGCCATATTGTTTCTTCATAATTTTGTAGAAATAGAAACCTCAACATATAAAAGATAGACCTGAATTCTATTAAAGCAGAAAATGAAGGTGACATAGAAAAAGAACCGAGCAATGCTCGATTGTCTAGGTGCACCGACAATTAGTACAGAAAAAATAACAGTCCTATTGTTTCTTCACGATTTTTGAAGAAATGAAGACTTCAACATATATAAGATAGATAGCATCCTGGATTCTATTAAAGCAGATAATAAAAGCGACATAGAAAGAGAATCGAGCATAACCCGATTGGCTAGGACAGGTCTGCGTGCTCGTTCCTCACCGACCCGCGTTCGAGGCCCAAAGAAACGAGGTGCTAAAGGTTGGTTGATGCACGAACAATTAATACAGAAAAAAAATCTGCCTTAATGTTTCGCCAAGAATTTTGTAGGAACGAATACTTCGAGATAAAGAAGAATAGATAGCATCCTGAATTCTAGTAAAGCAGATAATAAAAAAGACAAAGAAAGAGAACCGACCAACACTCGACTGGCTAGGAGCGCGGGTCTGTGTACCCGTGGCTCGCCCACCCGTGATCGAGGCACAGTGTCAGCAGGGTGCACAAGGTTGGTTGATGCCCCAACAATTTTAATACAGAAAATTATCTGTCTAATTGTTTCTTCACGATTTTTTAAGAAATGAATACTTCAACATACAGAAGAATAGGTAGCACCCTGAGTTCTATTAAAGCAGAGAATAAGAGAGACAAACAAAGAGAGAACCAAACACTGCTCGCTTGGCTAGGAGCGTGGGTCTGCGTGCTCGCTGCTCGCCAACCCGCGCGTCGAGGCCCAGCATCAGCAGGGTCCTCAAGGGTGGTTTATACACCAACAGTTGATACAGATAAGTATCTGCCTATTGTTTCTTCACGATTTTTGTAGAAATGAATACTTCAACATGTAGAAGAATAGGCATCCTGAATTCTATTAAAGCAGATAATATAAGCTAAAAAGAAAGAGAACCGAGCATCGCTCGCCTGGCTAGGAGCGCGGGTCTGCATGCTTGTTGCTCGCCCACCCGCGTTCGAGGCCTGGCGTCAGCAGGGTGCTTGGTTCTTCTTAATATAAATTTTTCTCTCGGTGCTGATGCCCATGGGTCGAGCTTTTCTTTATTGGAAAAGAGAAAATGGAGGCAACTTTTATTTCTTTCCTTTTGCTCATGTGCGAGGACCCACATGTATTGCCTGAATGCACATAAAAGTAAAAATTTCGACACTTGAAGGTTTAACTTTTGGTACTCAGATGTTTTTCCTCCAGTGCTGGTAGTAGCAAAAAATACCCATGTGTTGCTACGGAAGTTTTTTTTTCTTTCTATATCGTATCGGTCATTTAAACATTTGTGCCATCACATCCATAATTTTGTGCAAAACAAAGAAAGACATATCTCAAAGTATACATAAGTTGAATGAACCTTATGTCCTCCACATAATGGATGGCAACAGGTAATGTCCTAATAACACACCAGGAAATCTTGATGAGGGTGAATGGACCACCACCAACCCAGATCTTTATAAGAGTAGGTATAAAGACAACTAAATATTTGTCGTCTTATGAACTGAGTAACCCGGTCAAAATACGATCTGTTTCATAGTTCAAAGTAAAAAAACACCATGATCCTGAGAAAGTGAAACTCCAATAAATCCTCATATCGGTGTACCGGACAAGAAGAATCTTCCAACAGTTGGAGTACGACCTCCTATTTTTTCGATAAAAGTACAACCTTCTATTTTGTTTGGTAATCGTAACTAGACTTTTCATTCCACCATTATCAGAAGTTATCATAGACTAACAGACAGCAGCACAACCATGGATGGTTCCCAAAAGTGAACCCCAAAAAAGCAAAAATCCTCAAAGTCACCTCTTTCCCAGTACTGAGAAAGGAGAACCATAGATGGTTTCTTCTATGATCCAGTTCTTTTCCCCTTTGATTTCCCGAATCCACACGAATTACTTTCGAGAGCGCGTGCCGGTAGTGTGAAGGTTTACCACACAAACAGAGCTACTACCATAAAGCGCACATTATGAAGAAAAGCCAATGCATTTCAACAGGGGTGCTTAGTTAACATGTTAGAGCAGAGACAGATACTGCATATATATTAACTGCATTGCAGAGATGAACTGAACCAAAAACAGAGAGCAAGTCTGAAGAATTCTGGGAAGAAGTGTTACCAAAGAGGTGGCTCTCGAGGCTGCCGAAGGGCATGTACTCGTAGACCAGCAGCCGCTCGTCCCCCTGCGCGCAGAAGCCGACGAGGCTGACGAGGTTGGGGTGGCTGAGCACCGTGAGCATGAGCACCTCCACCAGGAACTCCTTCCTCCCCTGCACGCTCTCCCGCGCCAGCTGCTTCACCGCCACCATCTGCGCATCGGAAGCGCCCTGTGAGGAGGAGGAAAACAGTCAATCGAATCTTTTTTTCACCGGAAACCAGGGCCGCCGGAGGAACAGAGGTGGAACAGAGGTGGAGCAGGGGAACTCGCCTGCGAGTTGGTCTTGGAGATCTTGCCCTTGTACACCTTGCCGAAGCCGCCCTCGCCGATGAAATTGGCCTCGTTGAAGTAGCCGGTGGCGACGAGCAGATCCTTGAAGGTGAAGCTGTGCGCGCAGCCGCTCCCCACGTCCGGCGCCACCTTCCTCTGCGCGTCCGCGACTGCTCCAAGACCCAACCCAACAACACAGCACGGATAAGAAAGAATCGAAACAAAGAAGAGCGCTTTGCACCAGGCGGCGGCGGGGCGGCGGGGATGGACGGGCAGAAATCGGTCAAGAAGATGACCTGAGTCGTCGTCGGTGCAGTGGTGGGCGAGCTTGGAGGGCTTGAGGTCGCCGGCCCCTCGGCGCGCCGCCGGGGCGAAGCACCCGAAGCAGCCCATCCCCCCCAAATCAGCGCGCCTGTCAGACACTTGCGGCGCGAGGGCAGGGGGGAGGATCAATCTCGCTCGCCCAGGGAGCGAGGAGGGGAGGGACGGGGGGCTATAAATGCGCGACCAAACCCGTCGGCATGGGCCCCGGGGGAACTCCAATCCAGGGGCCGGGATTGACTGACCGACCGACCGACCGATCGATCGAGCGGCGGCCGACGAGCGGGCGATGGATTGCGGCCTTGCGGGGCTAGCAGGCAACAGCGCGCCGGGGGCCTGGGCAGATTAGGCAAGAAGTAATCGCCGGCAGTGAGGAGGACAGCGGCGGCCCCAGCGGTGGCGAGGCGGACGAGCAATTCGGGAAAGCATTAACCAGCGGGACGAAACGAAATCCACACAGGCTCTGGTCTGGCTGGCGGCCAGTCAGCTCCGCTAGGCTCCTGCGGGAAACCAGAACGAGAATCGAGATCGAATCCCGGTTTGGAAGCCGGCCGGCCGTCAGTCTCGCGGCCTTGCTCGCTCTTGCTCCGTCCGGACGGAGGGAGAGAGGGAGTGAGGGAGGGGGAGAGAGACTCGTGGCCGGTTTCTCGGGCTGGCTGGGTTTCCCGCGAGATGAGGATGGGGGAGTGGAGAGTGAGCGTGACTGCTGCGTGCGTACGGTTTTCCTGGCGTGGACTGTGCTGGCTTAATTGCTCGGTGGCGGAGGGAGGAGTAGATCTGATGACCGAGCGCCGCTCTCCCTCGTGCTCCTACTCGTAGGACACGATGATGATATTTGTCCACCCTTCCCCTCCCCCTTCCCCCTCTCGTGGTTTTTCCTTTGCCATGTGTGAGAAACTCCGTCCAGGCCCACATTTCACCCTCAGTTTACGCGCCGCCGTGTCGGCGGCGGCGCAATTCCGCAAAACCATTTTTTTGATGCGTTCAGCGCGCATTTGTGTCGCCCGCTTTAAGCCGTTGAAAATTTTCCTTGGGATAGAGCGGTGCGCGCTTGCATACAATCTATATGACGACCGACGTGCCCGCCGTTAAGATGTCGCGGGGGATGTTTGTTGCAAGATATGTTGTCGTAATTGCAAGTGCTATTGGATTTTTGCTTTGCTACGAAGGAACGGCGACATTTGGCATAGGCATATCTGAGTAGTCTTTGGCGATTTCTTCAATAGAAATCGGCGGGAGGGCCCGTTGTTTCACGAAACCTTTATTCATGCATTTGGCGCACATTTTTCTTAACCATTTTAATCGGTCAACTCTTTTGGATCAAATGGTATGTGCATACAGGCTGACGGCGCCTGCATCGCAAAGATATCATGATGGATGTTTGTTACAAGATATACTGTTGTAATTGGAAATGTCGTTGGATGTTTTGCTGCAAAGCCACGACGGTATTTGGCATGGTTGTATTTTCAATAATCTTCATGTTGTTTTGAAAGAAGATACGAATGAACTGCATTAATGCGGTAATGAGTGCTAGATTTTGCCTCTCTTTCTCTCCGCAGTTATTCTTGAAATTTCTAACTTAACCTATCTTTTTTCAGGCACACGAAACATCATGAATCAAATGGTCGACAAAATTAAAGGCCTATCAATGTGTGTATGTTTCAACACGGACTAAAGTGTTATACACATTGCACTGTGTATCATCGGGTCATGCTAGCTGCCTCCCTCTGATTAAAGGAAGGTACAATAGAATTGACTGGTCAACGGAGTCATAGCCACTTTAACCGGCCAACTCTTTTTGATTAAGCGATATGTACAGATAGACAAATGTGTGATGACCGATGTGCCTGAACCGTAGAGATGTCGCAATAGATGCTTGCTACAAAATATACCATCATAATTGAAAAATGACGTCGCTCGCCCCTCGCGTCGCCCCCGCGGGCGACCCGGGGGAAAACCCTAGCCGCCGCCCCTCGAGTCTCCTCCTCCTCTCTCCCTCCTCGCCGCCGTCCACAGCACCGCCGGGCGAAGCCTGGCCGGCTGGGCGGCGGCGGGGCTTCTCCCATCCTCTCCGTCTTGGCTGGCGCGGGACAGCGGGATCCAGAGGAACGCTGGGCGAACGTGGGGTCCGGCGGCGCGGCGGGCGGGTCTCCCATCGGCGTCGTGCGCGGCGCGGCGGTGGCGACCTGCGTGTCGTGAGGTGATGGATGCGTTGGCCTGACCGGTGGTCGCGGGTGCCGCCAGATCCAGATCGGATCCATCTGGATCCTATCTTCGGACTCCGTTGGTCGCCGCGGGGTGGTGATGATCGTCGCTGGCCACGTCGGATCGTTGGATTCAGCGTCTGGAGATCTACGAGGAGTTCTTCTCGATCCTCCTTTCTGGTGGGTTGAGCCCCATGGCTCTTTCATCTTCGCGGGTTTCGGATCGTGGCTTGCCGGATCCGGAGTACACGGAGGTTTTGTGGCATAGGATGGGGACCGGAGGAAACTTTGGTCGGCGTGTTCGGCCCGGCATCGGCGACGTCACTTGACGCCGTTACCCTTCCTGTGGGCGAAGCCGAGGTCCCCCCTATCCACTCCTGAACCCCTCCCGGACGAAAGTCCAAAATTCAGTCTGGATTGGGCGGCGACGACGTCCTGCGCGTCGTATCCTCCATGGAGGCGCCGTCTTGGGAGGAGCTGTTCGGGAGAGAGATGTTGTGGATGGTGGGCTCCGAGTAGCTCCAGCAGTGGCGATGGTGCGGAGGTTGCTAGGTGGTGCGGTGTTGTATCTACCGCGTCATTGACGACGAGTATTGGCAGCATGGTGCAGTTGCATTTCGACGACGGATGTGGCTGGATGGACGAGCGCAAGGTGGTCGAGCTGTCTAGCGCCATGGTGGCGTCGACGGCAGGCCTGACAAGATCTGTGCGTCAGTGCCTGCTCTGGAGATGGATCGGTGGAAGAAGGCGGCGGCAGCCTCGGTGAGTGCGCCGGACCGGTGTGTGACCCAGTCCCGGTACGTGGCTAGGATGGGGCATCCGGCATTAGATGTTAGGATTTGGTGTGATGTCTGTTTGGTATTAGGCTCGGACATTCGGCACCACTGCATCAAGGGGATAGGAGTAGCGACAGATATTGCCTAGATGGTGGCTTGAGGCTCACTGATGTACTACTTTGTAAAGTCTTTTGTGCTTAATAATTAATAAAGTGGTCGTATGCATCGTCGAGATGCAGAGGCCGGGGATGCATCCTCCTTTTCTAAAAAAAATTGAAAAATGACGTTGGATTTTTGTTAAAAACATTGCAGATATTTGTCATAACTTTGTTTTATTTTTCTTTTTTCGAAAAGGAGGTTAAGACCCTCAGCATCTGCATGAATCGATGCATATGGCCGTCTTTATTTATTATTTCATAAAGGTCTAACACGAATATACATCAAGCCACTCGAAGCCATCACTCACACCTACAAAACTCGATAATGTGGAGTGCTCTCACTCCTCATATCTAAATCCGGTGTCGTCGCCGATCCATTCACATAACGTATCAGAACGAACTGTCGGTGCAGCAGACATTAAGCGTACACCACATGCATACGTTCTAGACAACGTCATCTTCATCGAACCACTGACCCATCTTCAGAAGAGAGATCCGCATCATTTTTGCCAGTCCGTTCATCCGTCGACGCCATACGGCGCCCAACGGCGCCACCGCCCCGCGCTCGTCCATTCAGACGCGAAGATACTGGAAAAAAATCTGTCGTGCGTAGCACCTGCCGACCAGTCATGACACAACGTAGCACCTGTCGGCCAGGCATGACACAGCGTCGCACCTGTCGGCCAGCCATGACTTGACATCTCCACTGAAAGCTCCGTGCAAGACGAAGCCGCTCCACCTCCTGTCTCTGTCTTTCAGTGTTGCTCCACAAACGATGCTCCCAAGAGAAAAACGATACCGCAGTACCGTCATCGTCCGATCTGAAAGACCAGATCTTAGGGTTTTCCCCGGAGCAGCACGAGTGGGTCGACGACGATACCTTCATCAAGGTAACGACACAGAACGCCACCATCACCTGCCATCGGCTCGGTTTTCACCGGCAACTATGTCTTCCCAACTCGCAGCCGGAGCTAGATGACGGATCTCGAGATTTGACCATCCAGCGTCAGGCCGACCACCTCCAGCGAAGGAGATGGCCACCATCACCGCGCCCAGGGCCGGAGGCCCCAACGTCCTCGTGTTGCAGGTCCAGCCCAGAAGCCGCTGGACGTCGCCGGATCAGCGGAGATGCACGACAGCGTGTGGAGCGGCCGTTGAAGCCCATCTAGGCCCAAATCGGGCGCCCTAGCACGCTAACCCTGGTCATCGCCGGCCTAGGCCACCGCCCATGATCCGGCCGGAGTAGAACATGTGACGCCCCCGATTCAATCGTACACTAATCATACACGCAAACGTGTACGATCAAGATCAGGGACTCACGGGAAAATATCACAACACAACTCTAAAAATAAAATAAGTCATACAAGCATCATAATACAAGCCAGGGGCCTCGAGGGCTCGAATACAAGTGCTCGATCATAGACGAGTCAGCGGAAGCAACAATATCTGAGTACAGACATAAGTTAAACAAGTTTGCCTTAAGGAGGCTAGCACAAAGTGGGATGCAGATCGAACGAGGCGCAGGCCTCCTGCCTGGGATCCTCCTAACTATTCCTGGTCGTCGTCAGCTGGTTGCACGTAGTAGTAGGCACCTCCAGTGTAGAAGGAGTCGTCGTCGATGGTGGCGTCTGGATCCTGGGCTCCATCGTCTGGTTGCAGCAATCGGATAGAGAGATGGGGAAAAGGAGAAACAAGGCAACCGTGAGTACTCATCCAAAGTACTCGCATGCAAGGAGCTACACTACATATGCATGGATATATGTGTAAGGGGCCATATCAGTGGACTGAACTGCAGAATGCCAGAATAAGAGGGGGATATCTAATCATGTCATAGACTACCCTTCTGGCAGCCTTCGTCTTGCAGCATATAGAAGAGAGTAGACTGAAGTCCTCCAAGTAGCATCGCATAGCATAATCCTACCCGGCGATCCCCTCCTCGATGCCCTGTTCGAGAGCGATCACCGGGTTGTATCTGGCACTTGGAAGGGTGTGTTTTATTAAGTATCCGGTTCTAGTTGTCATAAGGTCAAGGTACAACTCCGGGTCGTCCTTTTACCGAGGGACACGGCTATTCGAATAGATAAACTTCCCTGCAGGGGTGCACCACATAGCCCAACACGCTTGATCCCATTTGGCCGGACACACTTTCCTGGGTCATGCCCGGCCGCGGAAGATCAACACGTCGCAGCCCCACCTAGGCACAACAGAGCGGTCAGCACGCCGGTCTAAACCTAAGCGCGCAGGGGTCTGGACCCATCGCCCTGAGCACACCTGCACGTTGCGTACGCGGCCGGAAGCAGAACTAGCCCCCTTAATACAAGATCAGGCTTACGTTCCAATCCGGCGCGCGCCGCTCAGTCGCTGACGTCACAAAGGCTTCGGCTGATACCACGACGCCGAGTGCCCATATCTTTCCCGCGTAGTTGGTTAGTGCGTATAGGCCAGTAGCCAGACTCAGATCAAATACCCAGATCTCGTTAAGCGTGTTAAGTATCCGCGAACACCGACAGGGCCAGGCCCACCTCTCTCCTAGGTGGTCGTAACCTGCCCTGTCGCTCCGCCTCAAAGAACCACTCGCGGGTACTCCTACGAGCCGACCCGTCTTGGTTCATCACATGTATCATGTATATAGTATATACCCGTGATCACCTCCCGAGTGACCACGGCCCGATAGTATAGCACAGCAGACGGACAAGAATGTAGGGCCACTGATGGTAAACTAGCATCCTAAACTAAGCAGGTATGATTGCAGGTAAAGGTAACAACAGTAGTAATAAGGACAGGCTATGCATCAGGATAGGAATAACGAAAGCAGTAACATACTACACTACTCTAATGCAAGCAGTATAGAGGAGAGTAGGCGATATCTGGTGATCAAGGGGGGGCTTGCCTGGTTGCTCTGGCAAGATAGAGGGGTCGTCAACTCCGTAGTCGTACTGGGTAGCAGCAGCGTCGGTCTCGGTGTCTAGCGAGAGAAGAGGGGGGAGAAACAATAAATATTTAAGCAAACAGATGCATAGCGATGCATGACATGACAAGTATCGGTGTTAGGGGTGCCCTAACGTGGTATGAGGTGATACCGGTGAAGGGGGAAAACATCCGCGAAAGTATCCCCGGTGTTTCGCGTTTTCGGGCAAAGGAGCCGGAGGGAGAAAGTTGCGAGTTCGATAGGTTAGGGATGCGTGGCGGGCGAACGGGCTGCGTATCTGGGTTCATCTCGTCGAAATGAGCAACTTTCATGTACAAAGTATTTTCATCTGACTTACGGATTATTTTATATGATTTTTCAAAGTTTTAATGATATTCTGAAATTATTATTAATTCGAGTGCACCCAACACAGGGTACACAGAAGTGTACCCAGGGGATGACAAGTGGGCCAAGGGGGACGGGGCCCCCTGTCATTGACTCACTAGTAACTAACAATTTTAGTTAGACTAATTAGCAGTTAACATGTTAATTAACAGGATTAATTAGGTTAATTAATTCATTTGGTTAATTAATTAACTAACTATTTTATTTATTATATCTTTTCATTTAATTATTTTCCATTTTCGAGTGGACCCCGCGTGTCATTGGCCAGGGGCCTTAGCGGGCGCCTGGAGCGTAACCCGAACGGGCGACGGCGTGCGGCGCCACGCGCCATGGGGCGGACCCGTGCACGCTGGCAACGGCCGCCGGGGCGCGGCGGGGTGCCGGGGTTGGCCGCCGGCGTGGCGGTGGCCTGCGGGGCCAGAGGCGGCGCGATTCAGGTGATAGCGGTTACGCGTACGGGCGTTGGGTCGCCTGGACCCGGGCGCGCACGGGCTGGCCGGTGGCCACGGCAGGGTAGCCGCAACCGACCGGAGCGGGTCGGCGGGGTGAGAGGGCGTCAACCAAGCGCGACACAGAGGGGTCGCGTGCGGGCGCGCACAGCAGGCGGCGGGCGCGGCGCAGATGCAGCAGGGGCTGCGGCGAGTGTGCGCGATGGCCGTGGTGGGCGCGGGCAGCTCAGGGGGGTGCGACAAGGTACTGGAGAGGACGAGTGCATGCGTGTGGGCATGGTGGAGGATCCGCCATGGAGGAAGAGGGGAAGAGAAGGGGCTCACGGCGCCTTGTAGTTGAGCGAGGCATGCCCGGGGAGGAGTCGGGGACGCACGGCGAGGCAGCAGGGCGACGGTGGTGTGCTCCGGCGACGGGCATCGAGGACGGCGACGGGCGTCGAGGCGATGGGGTCGGGAGCAGCTCCGGGCTCGGGGCGGTCCGGCGGGGAGGAGGGTCGAGGAGGTGGGCGCCGGTGGGGCGACAGGAGGGGTCCGGCGAGCGCCTGGCGATGGGGAACGGCAGGGAAGGCAGCGGGGCGCCGGGCGTCGAGGGTGCTGCCTCGATCCAGCAGGGGATCGGGGAGTGGTGCCCAAGGGAGTGGGGGAAGTGGGGAGAGGTGGGGACCGAGCGAGGGGATCGGCTAGGGTTAGAGGGATTGGGTGGGCTGGCCGGTTGGGCCAGTTGGGCCCGGCCTGCTGGGCCAAAGCCCAATGGGGGGTGACTGCTTTTCCTTTTTTTAGTTTGTTTTCTGTTTTTGTATTTTCTTTCTTTTATTTATTTTCTATTCTATTTATTTAGTTTAAAGCACTTAGGCACTTTGTAAAATTATGTTTTCTTCACTAAAATTACCATAGCAATATTTGACACACACCGAACATTTTTGTTTAAATGTTTTAAAAACTTTGACTGTTTGCTAAATTTAAACTTGAATTTAGAGTGTTTTGATCTAACACGCGAATACCAACAGTAAACGGGATGACGTGGCATCATTAGAGAAGTTTTACTGTAGCTTAATTATCCGGGCGTCACAATTCTCCTCCACTACAAGAAATCTCGTCCCGAGATTTAAGCGGTGGAGTAAGGGGGGAAGGTGTTGGTAGCAAAAAAACCTAACGAGTCTTCTCGTTCTTGGCTGCCCTTTCGAAGAGGTTGATCCCTTTCGTTGATGTCTTCATTTCTCTGCTTCAAGTCACCATGATCAATTTGTCATCCTTTCTTCGGGATTTTCATCGTCCTACGAACGCGACCAAGGGGGAAAAACTCAAGAAGAACGCATCTCCACAAAGCTAGGCATCTAACAGTGAACTCACTGGGAAATACATAAGGTACCCCACGAGTTATATTTCAGTGAATTCGCTGAGTGCAATATACGATGGTACCAAAGTTTCAAACGGGTAGGCAATCGTTCGATGCCTGAAACGGAGTGTGAAAAGGGGTTCAGAGCAATGAGAATAAGTATTGCGTCTGATACCAGAATAGATCAGTAGGAAGGTGGCTCGCGAATTACCTACGAAACCAAGAGCAAGGGATAAATGTGTCAACAAGGTGTACAGGAGAGTCAGGTTTCGATCCTGTGGAACTGTGGGTTATGGGCCCATCATGTGGGTTAAAAGTAGGAAGGGCGGTGACGCCTTGCACGATCATGTAAGTAAGGCATGTCAGAGGGTCGCCTGCTAGTTATGTTGGCAACAACGTTGGTACCAAGGGCGAGGGACGAAGAGAACCATTTTCCTGCTCGTTGAACGAGGCGGACCAATAGGCAAGGTTCTCGTCCATCAGTGGCTACCAGAATGTCATCAACAAAAGTAACAGGGTCTTACTGACAGAATTGTACACGAGGGGGTCTACCTAAGCAGGGAATTAATACTGCTTAGACCACAATGTTCACCAGAAAGGTTAAGCCCACCAATGGAAAGGAAAATACGATTATCAGATTAAACATAACAATGGGAAGGAAAATGTGTTTAAACACATATTTCAAGGGTATATCCTTCCCAAGGACAAGCAGAGCATGATATCCATGACAGGATATAATGTAGAAACTCTTTAGGTAGGGGAGAGAATTTTCATGACATTACCCATACAGTGGTGTTTGGATAATTGAGCAGGAGACATTTAGTATTGGGCTTCAAATGTTCTTGTTGAAAATCGGAGTACCATAGACATGCTTCGAGATAGCATTGACATGGTCAACAGGTGAAGATCAGACTTTGGAAACAAAAAGGATCCATCAGGAACAACTTATAGAATAAGTCTTTCAATTCCCTCATGGAAGAATGACTAACCTTGCCAAGAAGGAAACTATAACAATAGGTCCTCCGGCCAGGTGTGCTAGGCATGACATCACCTTACCGGGTCATATAAAGACCAATGTTATAACTCTTGGAAATATGTTGCATCCATCACATCTGACCGAGATTCAGATATGATTGGTGTCAGGATACCTCAGACATCAGGATGCCTGAGAAGAAAAGGTGCAACACAAATTGACGAGATGACATTGTAAAATTTTCGGGAAATGAACTATGGAAGCATGTTCCGAAACAAGCGTTCATCATTAAATCAAGGAGAGGGGGAGGAGATGGCTGATGGACTCGGCGCTAATTAATTGAGATTTCCAAAAAGATGGATTTCCACAATTATATGAACAAAGAGATAACATTTGCCAGATCAAATGATATAATGATGTATGCTTGAGGAAAGCATACACAATTAACATTGGTTGAAAGGTGCACCCGAAATATGGACTTAGGTAGCATGATCAATGTTAGGCTAGTGATTCGATAATAAATGGTCTAATAATGAAATATCAACCATTAACTTCAAAGCAATAGGGTTGCTAGAAGGGCAGAATCCAAACAGCACCGTTCACTTGTTGGTACCCTGGTTGGAATCAATACGAGGACCAAGAAAGAATGGTCATGGTGAGAAGTATCACTATACCAAGAATTCTTAAGAGGTGGAGCAATCCTCACAACATTCTTGACATCAAAGATGGTAATACTCCGCGGTAGAACATAACATAAGTTGGATAGCAAGGAAAACTCAAGGTACAACACAAAACAGGAACAAGTTTTGTGTTGGAGGGGATGCAATAATGTTGTCGATGATAACCCAAATCATCGAGGGCAAAGGATGCTATTTCTCATCAAGCATTCGATAGATATCTTGGAAGACCTCATAAGGTTGATGATGTTCACGACACATTTGTCGAGAGATTTCAAGATGTAAACAATCAGCAACGACATCAAGTCAAAGAAATGATGAAGCGGAAGGTCATTGGAACCATGGGTAGGACACAAACTTGAAATCAAGCTTGTTGTTCAAGGTGAACTGATATGACGAGGAAGATCGACGTAAGCTTAGCTCATCATCGAAAGTTGTGCTCCGGGATTAAGGACCAGGTAGCACAGTTAAAATTTAGCACGATAATGATATAGCCGATCGGGCTTGTAATGAATTGAAGGATTTTTAAACTCATAAGCAACGAATATTACTTAGAGTTATCGAACCAGAGTTCGGAATCGGTTCACTTACCGGTGTTCTTGAGCGACTAACAACTCAGAACCCATGAAATATTGGAATCGGTGAGAAATAATAGCTGATGGAGACTCATAAGATGCAACACAGTTCTTAGATATACTCGAGATACCATAGGGTAATACTCGACTGCAGATCAAGGTAGAGGTTAGACTGGTGTATTGACTTGCAATGGACAAGTGCTTTAAATTGTTCGAGAAATGGGATCAAAGAGAAAATATGGTCGAAACCACGATTGCATAGGATCAGTTCACAGATACCAGTTGATATTATATCCACGAAATAGTTGTTATTTCAAGAAGCTTCTATGGTAGGATCTACATCGTGTCCATGGGCATGAACACAAAGTTCAAGGTCGACTCCCACTTCTTCAATGTATAACCTTCCATTCACCTCTCACTTTCGAAGAAGCTGTAGGGTTGAGATTTTATCTAGCAAAACAACAGAAGAGTATGACTCGTGAAAACTTTCGAGTTCACATATATTAAGGAAGGCATAGGTTCAACCCGTCAGGGTATCGTGGAAACATATACCACAAGCTTCAACAGTAAATACGACCAGCTCGAAAGCAGAGCATGGTTGGTCAAGCAGATGATACAAATTACCAAAGGCATTATATACCCATGGAAAGGATCACAAGGTTATTCAATATGAAGGACACTATCGGATAAAATCCAACAAAGGGACCGATGGTCCACAAGGGATCTGATGTAGGCATCGGTACACAATCAGATAAGGAAACAATGCAAAGGCATCTGATTATAGAACATCTGGATAATTCGATGCTTAGATAACAAAGGAATTATGATTTCCAAAATGAAGGATCAGTAGCAGACGCTTTGATTAAGAATTCACGATTTCCAGGCGGTACTAGTCGTGAAACAATTTCCACAATGTCTCAATTGTGTACCAAACTCGCAACTCAGAAGTTCATCTCTATGATCATATCATAGATATTTTATCCTCTTGTCACGACGATCTTCAACTTCATTCTGAAATTACTTGAACCATTCAATAATTCACACTTGTGTTTCATCAAGTAAATATGCTCAGTATCTACTCAAATCATCTGTGAAGTAAGAGCATAACGATATCCACTGCGTGCCTCAGTACTCATTGGACTGCACACATCAAAATGTGATACTTCCAACAAGTTGCTTTCTTGTTCCATTTTACTGAAACCGAAGCTTTCAGTCATCTTGCCCATGTGGTATGATATGCATGTCTCAAGCGATTCAAAATCAAGTGAGTCCAAATGGTCCATCTGCATGGAGTTTCTTCATGCGTATATACCAATAGACATGGTTCACATGTCTCAATCCTTTTCAAAAATGAGTGAGTCCAAAGATCCATCAACATGGAGCTTCTTCATGCGTTTTATACCAATATGACTTACATGGCAGTGCCACAAGTAGGTGGTACTATCATTACTATCTTATATCTTTTGGCATGAACATGTGTATCACTATGATCAAGATTCAATAAACCATTCATTTTAGGTGCAAGACCATTGAAGGTATTATTCAAATAAATAGAGTAACCATTATTCTCCTTAAATGAATAACCGTATTGCGATAGACATAATCCAATCATGTCTATGCTCAACGCAAACACCAAATAACAATTATTTAGGTTTAACAACAATCTCGATGTTAGAGGGAGCGTGCGATGCTTGATCACATCAACCTTGGAAACACTTCCAACACATCTCGTCAGCTCACCTTTAGATAGTCTCCGCTTATTCCGTAGCTTTTATTTCGAGTTACTAACACTTAGCAACCGAACCGGTATCTAATACCCTGGTGCTACTAGGAGTACTAGTAAAGTACACATTTACATAATGTATATCCAATATACTTCTATCGACTGCCTTCTCATCTACCAAGTATCTAGGGTAATTCTGCTCCAGTGGTTGTTCCCCTCATTACAGAAGCACTCAGTCTCGGGTTTGGGTTCAACCTTGGGTTTCTCCACTAGAGCAGCAGTTGACTTGCCGTTTCATGAAGTATCCCTTCTTGCCCTTGCCCTTCTTGAAACTAGTGGTTTTTAACTAACCATCAACAATTGATGCTCCTACTTGACTTCTACTTTCGCGGTGTCAAGCATCGCGAATATCTCAAGGATCATCATATCTATCCCTGATAGGTTATAGTTCATTACGAAGCTCTAGTAGCTTGGTGGCAATGACTTTGGAGAAAACATCACTATCTTATCTGGAAGATCAACTCCCACTCGATTCAAGTGATTGTTGTACTCAGACATTCTGAGCACAATCTCAACGATTGAGCTTTTCTCCCTTAGTTTGCAGGCTAAGAAAATCATCGGAGGTCTTATACCTCTTGACGTGGGCACGAGCCTGAAATCCCAATTTCAGCCCTCGAAACATCTCATATGTTCCGCGACATTTCAAAAATGTCTTCGGTGCCTTAATTCTAAACCATTTAACATTACCGAACTATCATGTAGTCATTAAAACGTGTATGTCAGATGTTCGCAACATCCACAGACCACGTTCGAGGTCCAGCACACCGAGCGTTGCATTAACGACATAAGCCTTCTACTGTCCGCATAATTGCTACTATCAACTTTCAACTATATTTTCTCTAGGAACGTATCTAACACAGTAGAACTAAAGCGTAAGCAATGACATGATTTGCAAAGTTCTTTTGACTATGTTCAGGATAAACAAGTTCATCTTATGAACTCCCACTCAGATAGACATCCCTCTAGTCATCTAAGTGATTACATGATCCGAGTCAACTAGGCCGTGTCCGATCATCACGTGAGACGGACTAGTCATCATCAGTCAACATCTTCATGTTGATCGTATCTACCATACGACTCATGCCCGACCTTTCGGTCTCTCGTGTTCCGAGGCCATGTCTGTACATGCTAGGCTCGTCAAGTCAACCTAAGTGTTTCGCGTGTGTAAATCTGGCTTACACCCGTTGTATGTGAACGTAAGAATCTATCACACCCGATCATCACGTGGTGCTTCGAAACGACGAACTTTCGCAACGGTGCACAGTTAGGGGGAACACTCTCTTGAAATTTTAATGAGGGGTCGTCTTATTTACTACCGTCGTTCTAATCAAATAAGATGTAAAAACATGATAAACATCACATGCAATCAAATGGTGACATGATATGGCCATCATCACTTTGCTCCTTTTGATCTCCATCTTCGAGGCTCCATGATCATCATCGTCACCGGCATGACACCATGATCTCCATCATCATGATCTTCATCATCGTGTCTTCATGAAGTTGTCTCGCTAACTATTACTTCTACTACTACAGCTAACGGTTAGCAATAAAGTAAAGTAATTACATGACGTTTATGTTGACACGCAGGTCATAAATAAATTAAGACAACTCCTATGGCTCCTGCCGGTTGTCATACTCATCGACATGCAAGTCGTGATTCCTATTACAAGAACATGATCAATCTCATACATTACATATCATTCATCACATTCTTTTTGGCCACATCACATCACATAGCATACCCTGCAAAAGCAAGTTAGACGTCCTCTAATTGTTGTTGCATGTTTTACGTGGCTGCTATGGGTTTCTAGCAAGAACGTTTCTTACCTACGCAAATCCACAACGTGATATGCCAATTGCTATTTACCCTTCATAAGGACCCTTTTCATCGAATCCGTTCCGACTAAAGTGGGAGAGACTGGCACCCGCTAGCCACCTTATACAACTAGTGCATGTCAGTCGGTGGAACCTATCTCACGTAAGTGTACATGTAAGGTCGGTCCGGGCCGCTTCATCCCACAATACCGTCGAAACAAGATTGGACTAGTAACGGTAAGCATATTGAACAAAATCAACGCCCACAACTACTTTGTGTTCTACTCGTGCAAAGAATCTACGCAATAGACCTAGCTCTGATACCACTGTTGGAGAACGTAGCAGAAATTCAAAATTTTCCTACGTGTCACCAAGATCTATCTATGGAGAAACCAGCAACGAGGGGAAGGAGAGTGCATCTACATACCCTTGTAGATCGCTAAGCAGAAGCGTTCAAGTGAACGGGGTTGATGGAGTCGTACTCGCCGTGATCCAAATCACCGATGACCAAGTGACGAACGGACGGCACCTCCGCGTTCAACACACGTACAGCCCGGTGACGTCTCCCATGCCTTGATCCAGCAAGGAGAGAAGGAGAGGTTGAGGAAGACTCCGTCCAGCAGCAGCACAACGGCGTGGTGGTGGTGGAGGAGCGTGGCAATCCTGCAGGGCTTCGCCAAGCACCGCGGGAGAGGAGGAGGGAGAGAGGTAGGGCTGCGCCAGGGAGAGGTCAAACTCATGTGTTGGCAGCCCCCAAAACCTCAAGTATATATAGGGGGAGAGGGGAGGCTGCCCCCCCACCTAGGGTTCCACCCCTAGGGGCGACGGCCAGCCCAAAACCCATCTAGGGTCCGGCCAAGGGGGGGAAGAGGGGAAACTTGCCCCCCAAGTTAGGTGGGTGCGCCCCTTCCCCAAACCCTAGGCGCCTTGGGCCCTTGTGGGGGGCGCACCAGCCCACCTGGGGCTGGTCCCCTCCACACGTGGCCCATGCAGCCCTCCGGGGCCGGTGGTCCCACTTGGTGGACCCCCGGGACCCTCCTGGTGGTCCCGGTACGTTACTGATAAAACTCGAAACTCTTTCGGTGACCAAAACAGGACTTCCCATATATAAATCTTTACCTCCGGACCATTCCGGAACTCCTCGTGACGTCCGGGATCTCATCCGGGACTCCGAACAACATTCGGTAACCATATACGAACTTCCTTTATAACCCTAGCGTCATCGAACCTTAAGTGTGTAGACCCTACGGGTTCGGGAACCATGCAGACATGACCGAGACGTTCTTCGGTCAATAACCAACAACGGGATCTGGATACCCATGTTGGTTCCCACATGTTCCACGATGATCTCATCGGATGAACCACGATGTCGAGGATTCGATCAATCCCGTATACAATTCCCTTTGTCTAGCGGTATTGTACTTGCCCGAGATTCGATCGTCGGTATCCCGATACCTTGTTCAATCTCGTTACCGGCAAGTCTCTTTACTCGTTCCATAACACATCATCCCGTGATCAACTCCTTGGTCACATTGTGCACATTATGATGATGTCCTACCGAGTGGGCCCAGAGATACCTCTCCATTACACGGAGTGACAAATCCCAGTCTCGATTCGTGCCAACCCAACAGACACTTTCGGAGATACCTGTAGTGTACCTTTATAGCCACCCAGTTACGTTGTGACGTTTGGTACACCCAAAGCATTCCTACGGTATCCGGGAGTTGCACAATCTCATGGTCTAAGGAAATGATACTTGACATTAGAAAAGCTTTAGCATATGAACTACACGATCTTTGTGCTAGGCTTAGGATTGGGTCTTGTCCATCACATCATTCTCCTAATGATGTGATCCCGTTATCAACGACATCCAATGTCCATGGTCAGGAAATCGTAACCATCTATTGATCAATGAGCTAGTCAACTAGAGGCTTACTAGGGACATGGTGTTGTCTATGTATCCACACATGTATCTGAGTTTCCTATCAATACAATTATAGCATGGATAATAAACGATTATCATGAACAAGGAAATATAATAATAACCAATTTATTATTGCCTCTAGGGCATATTTCCAACAACTTATCCATAGGGATAATTCGGTGGTAGGGAATTGCAAAAGCAACGGCACAAAGTCTCGGGAGAACATCGGAGAGTATTGTCAGAATCTTCTGTTGGAGCAGTCGATCATCTGTAATGAAGGGGCTCTCCGGCAGGAAGTGGTAACGAGAACCTAAAGTTAGATTTTAGCAAAATCATTTAACCCAAATAGAAGAGAGATCAGAATCCCAGAGTATAGACGAGGAGTAAAAGATCTTAATACCACCCAATGGCGACATGGGCCTATGGGCCGCACAGCCATGTTAGTAAAAGTTTTGCAATGTCTAGACTCGACTTCGGCCAAGGAGTGTGGAAGGAGGATTCCTACAGGCAGTCGGCTCTGATACCAACTTGTGACGCCCCCGATTCAATCGTACACTAATTATACACGCAAACGTGTAAAATCAAGATCAGAGACTCACGGGAAGATATCACAACACAACTCTAAAAATAAAATAAGTCATACAAGCATCATAATACAAGCCAGGGGCCTCGAGGGCTCAAATACAAGTGCTCGATCATAGACGAGTCAGCGGAAGCAACAATATCTGAGTACAGACATACGTTAAACAAGTTTACCTTAAGGAGGCTAGCACAAACTGGGATGCAGATCGAACGAAGCGCAGGCCTCCTGCCTGGGATCCTCCTAACTACTCTTGGTCGTCGTCAGCTGGCTGCACGTAGTAGTAGGCACCTCCAGTGTAGAAGGAGTCGTCGTCGACGGTGGCGTATGGATCCTGGGCTCCATCGTCTGGTTGCAGCAATCGGATAGAGAGATGGGGAAAAGGGGAAACAAGGCAACCGTGAGTACTCATCCAAAGTACTCGCAAGCAAGGAGCTACACTAGATATGCATGGATATATGTGTAAGGGGCCATATCAGTGGACTGAACTGCAGAATGCCAGAATAAGAGGGGGATATCTAATCCTGTCAAAGACTACGCTTCTGGCAGCCTCTGTCTTGCAGCATATAGAAGAGAGTAGACTGAAGTCCTCCAAGTAGCATCGCATAGCATAATCCTACCCGGCGATCCCCTCCTCGATGCCATGTTAGAGAGCGATCACCGGGTTGTATCTGGCACTTGGAAGGGTGTGTTTTATTAAGTATCCGGTTCTAGTTGTCATAAGGTCAAGGTACAACTCCGGGTCGTCCTTTTACCGAGGGACACGGCTATTCGAATAGATAAACTTCCCTGCAGGGGTGCACCACATAGCCCAACACGCTTGATCCCATTTGGCCGGACACACTTTCCTGGGTCATGCCCGGCCGCGGAAGATCAACACATCGCAGCCCCACCTAGGCACAACAGAGCGGTCAGCACGCCGGTCTAAACCTAAGCGCGCAGGGGTCTGGGCCCATCACCCTAAGCACACCCGCACGTTGCGTACGCGGCCGGAAGCAGAACTAGCCCCCTTAATACAAGAGCAGGCTTACGTTCCAATCCGGCGCGCGCCGCTCAGTCGCTGACGTCACGAAGGCTTCGGCTGATACCACGACGCCGAGTGCCCATATCTTTCCCGCGTAGTTGGTTAGTGCGTATAGGCCAGTAGCTAGACTCAGATCAAATACCCAGATCTCGTTAAGCGTGTTAAGTATCCGCGAACGCCGACAGGGCCAGACCCACCTCTCTCCTAGGTGGTCGTAACCTGCCCTGTCGCTCCGCCTCAAAGAACCACTCGCGGATACTCCTACGAGCCGACCCGTCTTTGTTCATCACATGTATCATGTATATAGTATATACCCGTGATAACCTCCCGAGTGACGACGGCCCGATAGTATAGCACAGCAGACGGACAAGAATGTAGGGCCACTAATGGTAAACTAGCATCCTAAACTAAGCAGGTAGGATTGCAGGTAAAGGTAACAACAATAGTAACAAGGACAGGCTATGCATCAGGATAGGAATAACGAAAGCACTAACATACTACACTACTCTAATGCAAGCAGTATAGAGGAGAGTAGGCGATATCTGGTGATCAAGGGGGGGCTTGCCTGGTTGCTCTGGCAAGATAGAGGGGTCGTCAACTCCGTAGTCGTACTGGGTGGCAGCGGCGTCGGTCTCGGTGTCTAGCGAGAGAAGAGGGGGGAGAAACAATAAATATTTAAGCAAACAGATGCATAGCGATGCATGACATGACAAGTATCGGTGTTAGGGGTGCCCTAACGTGGTATGAGGTGATACCGGTGAAGGGGGAAAACATCCGGGAAAGTATCCCCGGTGTTTCGCGTTTTCGGGCAAAGGAGCCGGAGGGAGAAAGTTGCGAGTTCGATAGGTTAGGGATGCGTGGCGGGTGAACGTGCTGAGTATCCGGGTTCATCTCGTCAAACTGAGCAATTTTCATGTACAAAGTATTTTCATCTGACTTACGGATTATTTTATATGATTTTTCAAAGTTTTAATGATATTCTGAAATTATTATTAATTCGAAATTAATTGAATAAATGCTAAGTGCACCCAGCACAGGGTACACAAAAGTGTACCCAGGGGATGACAAGTGGGCCAAGGGGGACCCAGTTGACCAGTCAAGGTTGGACTGGTCAACAGGGGTTGGGGCCCCCTGTCATTGACTGACTAGTAACTAACAATTTTAGTTAGACTAATTAGCAGTTAACAGGTTAATTAACATGATTAATTAATTCATTTGGTTAATTAATTAACTAACTATTTTATTTATTATATCTTTTCATTTAATTATTTTCCGTTTTCGGGTGGACCCCGCGTGTCATTGGCCAGGGGCCTTAGAGGGCGCCTGGAGCGTAACCCGAACGGGCGACGGCGTGCGGCGCCAGGCGCCATGGGGCGGACCCGTGCACGCTGGCAACGGCCGCCGGGGCGCGGCGGTGGCCTGCGGGGCCAGAGGTGGCGCGGTTCAGGTGACGGCTGTTACGCGTACGGGCGCCGGGTCGCCTGGACCCGGGCGCGCACGGGCTGGCCGGCGGCCACGGCAGGGTAGCCGCAACCGACCGGAGCGGGTCAGCGGGGTGAGAGGGCGTCAACCAAGCGCGACACAGAGGGGTCGCGTGCGGGCGCGCACAGCAGGCGGCGGGCGCGGTGCAGATGCAGCAGGGGCTGCGGCGAGTGTGCGCGATGGCCGTGGTGGGCGCGGGCAGCTCAGGGGGGTGCGACAAGGTACTGGAGAGGACGAGTGCATGCGTGTGGGCATGGTGGAGGATCCGCCATGGAGGAAGAGGGGAAGGGAAAGGGGCTCACAGCGCCCTGTAGTTGAGCGAGGCGTGTCCGGGGAGGAGTCGGGGACGCACGGCGAGGCAGCAGGGCGACGGTGGTGTGCTCCGGTGAGGGGCGTCGAGGACGGCGACGGGCGTCGAGGCGATGGGGTCGGGAGCAGCTCCGGGCTCGGGGCGGTCCGGCGGGGAGGAGGGTCGAGGAGGCGGGCGCCGGTGGGGCGACAGGAGGGGTCCGGCGAGCGCCTGGCGATCGGGGACGGCAGGGAAGGCAGCGGGGCGCCAGGCGTCGAGGGTGCTGCCTCGATCCAGAAGGGGATCGGGGAGTGGGGGCGCAAGGGAGTGGGGGAAGTGAGGAGAGGTGGGGACCGAGCGAGGGGATCGGCTAGGGTTAGAGGGATTGGGTGGGCTGGCCGGTTGGGCCAGTTGGGCCCGGCCTGCTGGGCCGAGGCCCAGTGGGGGTGACTGCTTTTCCTTTTTTTTTTGTTACTTTGTTTTCTGTTTTTGTTCTTTCTTTTATTTATTTTCTATTCTATTTATTTAGTTTAAAGCACTTAGGCACTTTGTAAAATTATGTTTTCTTCACTAAAATTACCATAGCAATATTTGACACACACCGAACATTTTTGTTTAAATGTTTTGAAAACTTTGACTGTTTGCTAAATTTAAATTTGAATTTAGAGTGTTTTGATCTAACACGCGAATACCAACAGTAAACGGGATGACGTGGCATCATTAGAGAAGTTTTACTGTAACTTAATTATTCGGGCGTCACAGAACACCGCCACACAGATCCAATCACGGGCCGAGGAGGACTGCCGCTGTGCCGCCGCCGCTGGTGGTGACTGGAGGCGGCCAGCGGGGTTGCCCCGGTACGGCGCGGCGCTGCCGCACGGGGGGAGGAGGGGTCGGGATTATTTAATATAATCGAGGACCAATTGTTTCAAAAAGTTATTATAAAGTCTGTGTTTGAGATAAAGGGTGGTAGATTTCGTCTCTCGTTTTCGATGTGGTTATTGTTGCAACCTGATTAGATGTGCTCTCGACGATAATATTTGTCTGCCCGTCTCTCCGTGGATGGTGAGATGTTTCGTTTCTTTGCTTTGCCACATGTGAGAAAATCCAATCGAACCCGCATGTCACTTTCGGTTTACACATGTTTTTTTGGCGCATTCTACAAGACCCTTCTTTATGTATTCAGCGTGTATATATTGTTGTAATTGGAAATGCAATTGAACTTTTCCTATCCCACCGCGGCGATATTTGGCAGTGCCATATCTTGATGATCTTCAAAGGCTTCTCTAATACTTCCTCCGTCCGAAAATACTTGTCATCAAAATGGATAAAGAGGGATGTATCTAGAACTAAAATACATCTAAATACATCCTTTTTATTTATTTTGATGACAAATATTTCCAGACGGAGGGAGTAGAAATCAGCAGGAGGGCATATTATCTTAAAAAGGATGTCTGAAATAGTATGTGTTGAGATAATGGGTGGTATCCTGCAAAAAAGAAGAGATAATGGGTGGTAGATTCTCTCTTTTCGCCACGGTTATTGTTGCTCTCGGATGAGCTGCACTCCCTACAATATTTGTCGACCCTCCCTCTTGACGGTGAGATGCATCATTTATTTGATTTGTCATGGGTGAGAAAATCTAGCAGCGGGCTCACATGTCACTCTGGTTTTTACACATGCCTTTCCGGTGCATTTCCAAAAAAAATCTCTGGTGTATTTGAAGTACATTTGTCTTAGCCACTTTAACCCGCCAAAATCTTTTTGATATAGCATTATGTACATACAATGTTTGATGACCGGTGCGCCTACGATGGTTAGCCGATATTGCGATGGCTGTTTATTGCAAGAAATGTTATTGTAATTGGAAATCCAGTTGGATTTTTTTCAACAAAGCCACGGCGGTTTTCGGCATAACCCGTATCTGGATAATCTTCGGCGGTTTCTTTCATAGAAAATCGGCAGGAGAGCCCACTGTTATTCAAATAGATATCCAAATAGTTTGCATTGTTATACAATGTTAATGGTGGTAGATTTCGCCTCGCTTTTTCGCCGTGGTTGGTTATAGATGAATTTTCTAGCTTGGCATGTCCCTTTTTTTTTGCCTCAGTTACACTACAGATGAAGAATCAAATGGACAGCAAAAATTGAAGGCTTATCAATGTGCGTACGTGTCCTGCACTGACTGCACTGTTATACACAGTGCAGTGTGTATGATCTGGCCATGCTCCCTCTGATTAAACGAGGGTACAACGGGACTGACTGACTGGTCGACAGGGAGTCATAGCTGAGTTTCTGCAGATGCATTGTATTCATTCAGAGGAACGTGCATGGCTGGCCTCTGCGACTGTTGATGGACTCTGGAGTGAAACTGCAGAAGGTGCTCTGGATGCAACAACAGTACAGTACTGCCCTGAAACTGTTTCAGAAGTAATCATGGAAGATGCTGGTGCTGATGCATGCATGGCCGGGTGCATGACTATGCATATATAGTTATATCTCACATGATCGCTATGAGCCCAAAAAATTGGCACTTGTTATGCTCTCTCAGAAAAGAAAAAGAATGGGGATGATGCTTTGCTGCGCATGATAACATATACTACAAGCCTGGTTATATATATAGTTTTCTTCTTGGAGACTGCATTGGAGATTGCATAGTGAGTAGTGAACATGTTGTGTACTCTTCAAGGAAGACAAAGTGCGTCTTCCAAGAATTCCTGAGCGGATGGAGTAGGCAACAAGAGAGTTGGGAGCAACTCCAATGCTCGAGTCACCAAGGACAAACTTGGAGAGCAGACACAATGGAACAATTGGTGGTAGTTTACTAGTATACATATCCAATGGAAGGAAACTAGTAAGGTGACAAGAGAAGGTCGGTTAACCCAGCTGCCACCATTCACAGTGGGGAATAAAAGAGATTCTGCTGTCTTTCTTAAACATTTCTCGAGACAGAAGAAGAAAGAATCTGTCGGTGCCATGCATCCTGATCGATCTGCCTCCCTGCACCCTGTCCCTCAGCTGCTCTAGGAGAACAGTTCCTGGCTTGTGCTCAAGTGTGGTCTGCTCAGCTGGGCCAGGTCAGGGGGGAGTGTTCCCTGGAATGCAATGCCTCCCCAACCCCTTGATTGATTGGTGTGCGCGGAGCCAAAATCGCCACTGTGTTACCAAACTCCTCTTGGTCCATAATCATGCATGCCGCTGCCGCCGCTTGGCTTGGCCCGCGCACCCCACACACTTTGCAATTCATGCACATGTGCGTGCCCATATGGCCGGGACGTCGTCGTACAATGGCGCATGCAGTCGATTAGCATCGGAGCGTTGATCAGATGCCATTTCTGGTTGCATTTCCGTCGCTCTGATATGAACCATCGGTAACTACACAAACGACACGATGATGATGCATTGTTGCTGGGTTAACACTGACCGACGGTAACAAGTCAGTGGACACGGCTATGAATGAATGAATGAATGAATGATGCATGCATGATTACAACGTGGACTCATGCATGCATCGATCATGCGGATTTCTACCGCCCACCCTGGTTAAAACCAGCAAGTAGAGCAAGTTCGATAAATCTGAGTCAGCGGGTTATAAGAAATAAACTAATATATTTTTACTTAATTGGAGGAGAGAGAAGGTAAGTGGGCTCTTTGTGAAGAGCCAGCTCTAGCAAGTGCTCCTAGGCACTTTGTGAGAATGAAAGGTGAGCCACATAATAAAAAAATAATACACTCTTTGTTGGAATTTAGTCTATTTTGGGCAGCCCAATATAGCTATTTCAGAAATTCCTAATAAATCCTAGAGGCCCACTTAGCCCATTTGTGCAAGGCAAGGGATACTCCTAAAGTTTAGTCCCACATTGCTAACTTAGTGAGAGTTGGACCTCCTTATAAGGGAGGTTCTTTCCCCACTTGTACGAGCATGAGAACAATAGGGATATCCACGCGCGCTCCTCCGCCGCCGCCCGCCGCGCCGCGCCGCGGGTTGCGGGAATGAGCCGATATCTAAATTTTTGCCACGCACTACCGGTACACGAAAGGTCACTCAAGAGCTGGAAAGTTTTTGCTGTAGTGGATATTGAATACGAACGCTGCACCCTTCGGCTGTTGTCTGTTCGTTTCATCTCTTGGCAAACCTGAAGGGGAGCTTGATGCTCAACAGGCACAAGCCTTTCAGAAAATGGATACTCTGTTTAAGGCTGCTCTCTTGAGTGTTCTTGGTGAGAACATAGTTGATGCTTATGCGTCAATTGATAATGGAAAAGATATGTGGGATGCACTCGAGGCCAAGTTTGGGGTCTCGGATGCTGGCATTGAGCTGTACATCATGGAGCAATTCTATGATTACAGGATGACTGAAGAGCGCTCCGTGGTTGAGCAAGCTCATGAGATACAGTCATTTGCTAGAGAACTTGAGCACTTCAGTTGTATGCTACCGGACAAGTTTGTTGCCGGAGGTATCATCACTAAGCTTCCTCCTTCGTGGAGGAACTTTGCTACCTTACTGAAGCATAAGAGGTAGGAGTTTTCCGTTCCGGATCTCATTGGCACTCTTGATGTGGAAGAAAAGGCGAGAGCAAAGGACACACGTGCTCGAGGTATTGAGGGAGGATCTAGTGCCAATGTGGTACAGAAGCAGAACTTCCAGCCCCACATGTTCAAGAACAAGGGCAAGTTTGATGGTAAAGCAAAATTTGATGGGAAGAACAAGGTTGTGCAACACACGAACTTCAAGAAGAAGAATGACAAGAAGAAAGGTGCTTGTCATGTGTGTGGGGATCCTGATCATTGGGCTCCTAGTTGCCCTAATCGCTATGACAAGCGTAATCCTGGGAAAGGCGGCAAGACCGCTAATGTCGTCATTGGAGACACTGACATGAAGGATGCTGGGTATGGTATATTTCCCACTATTCTTTCAGTATGTCATTCTCCTGATTGGTTGATTGACACGGGTGCTAATGTGCATGTATGCGGTGATATTTCCATGTTTTCGTCTTATCAGACCGCAGGGACTTCAACCGTGCTGATGGGCAACGGTTCAAGTGCTTTTGTTCGTGGTGTTGGCACGGTCGATCTGAAGTTTACTTCGGGGAAGATCGTGCGGCTGAAGAACGTGCATTATGTCCCCTCCGTCAATAAAAATCTTGTTAGCGGATCTCTTCTGTGTAGAGATGGCTACAAGCTTGTCTTTGAGTCGAATAATTTTGTAATATCCAAGTATGGAACCTTTGTTGGTAAAGGCTATGAGTCAGGAGGTCTGTTTCGTTTATCCTTATCAGACGTTTGCAAAAAAAAAGTTGTTAATCGTATTTGCAACAATAGTGAATCAAATGTGTGGCATTCACGTCTTTGTCATATTAATTTTGGTTGCATGTCGCGACTAGCGAAGTTGAACTTAATCCCTAGTTTCACCACTGTCAATGGATCTAAGTGTCAAGTGTGTGTGCAAGCTAAGCAACCTCGTAAGTCTCACACGACTGCGGAAACGAGAAATCTTGCACCACTAGAGCTCATACATTCAGATCTATGTGAAATGAATGGTGTTTTGACAAAAGGTGGAAAGAAATATTTCATGACGTTAATTGATGACTCCACTAGATACTGTCGTGTGTATCTTCTGAAATCTAAGGATGAGGCTTTGAACTTTTTCAAGATCTATAAAGCTGAAGTGGAAAACCAACTTGATCGAAAAATCAAGAGGCTTAGGTCCGACCGTGGTGGAGAGTATTTTTCCAATGAATTTGATGCTTTTTGTGCGGAACATGGTATAATCCATGAGAGGACGCCTCCCTATTCACCTCAGTCAAATGGGGTGGCCGAAAGAAAGAACCGTACTTTAACAGATTTGGTTAACGCCATGTTAGACACTTCGGGTCTCTCCAAGGCATGGTGGGGGGAGGCGATATTGACTGCATGTCATGTCCTAAACCGAGTTCCCACAAAGAACAAAGAGATAACTCCATTCGAGGAATGGGAGAAGAAAAGGTTAAAACTCTCTTATCTACGAACATGGGGTTGTTTGGCGAAACTCAATGTTCCAATTCCAAAGAAGCGGAAGCTTGGACCAAAGACTGTGGATTGTGTTTTCCTGGGATATGCTTTTCATAGCATTGGCTATAGATTCTTGGTTGTAAAATCTGAGGTACCTGACATACATGTCGGTACGATCATGGAGTCGAATGATGCGACTTTCTTTGAAGATATCTTTCCCATGAAGGATATGGCTACCTCATCTAATCAGGAGATGCCTAGTTCATCGAATCAGGAACCAGTTACAATTA
Source organism: Aegilops umbellulata (assembly GCA_032464435.1). Taxonomy (NCBI): domain Eukaryota; kingdom Viridiplantae; phylum Streptophyta; class Magnoliopsida; order Poales; family Poaceae; genus Aegilops; species Aegilops umbellulata. The sequence goes on along the minus strand of CP136058.1, from coordinate 587,063,038 downwards.
CCGAACCTGCCATTTCGATGGAACACTTTGAAAGTCCTGTGGAGGAGAACAATGAAGTTCCTACTAGGAGCAAGAGACAGAGGACTGCAAAGTCCTTTGGTGATGATTTTCTTGTGTATCTCATAGATGACACTCCCAGTTCTATTTCAGAGGCCTATGCATCTGAAGATGCTGACTACTGGAAGGAAGCGGTTCGTAGCGAGATGGATTCCATGTTGGCGAATGAAACCTGGGAGATAACTGATCGTCCTTATGGGTGCAAACCTATAGGATGCAAATGGGTATTCAAGAAGAAGCTTAGGCCTGATGGTACTATCGAAAAGTACAAGGCTCGGCTCGTGGCTAAGGGTTATACCCAAAAGGAAGGTGAAGACTTCTTTGATACTTACTCACCTGTGGCTCGACTGACCGCTATTCGAGTTCTACTTTCACTAGCTGCCTCACATGGTCTTCTCGTTCATCAAATGGATGTTAAGACTGCTTTCCTAAATGGAGAGTTGGACGAGGAAATTTATATGGAACAACCAGATGAGTTTGTATTAGATGGTCAGGAAGGGAAAGTGTGCAAGTTGCTGAAGTATTTGTACGGACTTAAGCAAGCACCCAAACAGTGGCATGAGAAGTTCGAAAGAACTTTAACAGCTGCAGGCTTTGTTGTGAACGAAGCTGACAAATGTGTGTACTATCGCCATGGTGGGGGCGAGGGAGTTATCTTGTGCTTGTATGTTGATGACATACTGATTTTCGGCACAAATCTGAATGTTATTAAGGAGGTCAAGGATTTCCTATCTCGTTGTTTTGAGATGAAGGATCTAGGAGTGGCTGATGTCATTCTGAACATCAAGTTGTTGAGAGACGATGATGGTGGGATTACATTGTTTCAATCTCACTATGTGGAAAAGATCTTGAGTCGCTTTGGCTATAGTGACTGCAAGCCCTCTCCAACACCATATGATGTGAGTGTGTTACTTCGAAAGAATCGAAGAATTGCTAGGGATCAATTGAAATATTCTCAGATTATTGGCTCGCTTATGTACTTAGCAAGTGCTACAAGACCTGACATCTCTTTTGTTGTTAGCAAACTGAGTCGGTTTGTCTCAAAACCAGGAGATGTGCATTGGAAAGCTCTAGTGAGAGTTTTGCGTTATTTGAAAGGCACTGCAAATTATGGAATTCACTACACCGGGCATCCAAAGGTGCTTGAAGGGTATAGTGACTCAAACTGGATCTCAGATGCTGATGAGGTAAAGGCCACGAGCGGTTATGTATTCACTCATGGAGGTGGCGCTGTTTCTTGGAAGTCTTGCAAGAAGACCATCTTAACGAGGTCAACAATGGAAGCAGAACTCACAGCACTAGATACAGCTACGGTTGAAGCAGATTGGCTTCGCCGGCTCTTGAATGACTTGCCGGTTGTTGAGAAACCTGTACCGGGTGTCCTTATGAACTGCGACAATCAAACTGTGATCACGAAAGTGAGCAGCTCAAAGGATAACATGAAGTCATCAAGACACGTTCAGAGAAGGTTAAAGTCTGTCAGGAAAATGAAAAACTCCGGAGTTATTGCGTTGGATTATATCCAAACGTCTAAAAATCTGGCAGATCCTTTTACTAAGGGTCTATCACGTAATGTGATAGATAATGCATCGAGGGAGATGGGTATGAGACCCACAATATGAGTTGTTCACAGTGGGAACCTATTCTTTGTGATCGGAGATCCCGTGAATTAGATGTGAAAGACAAGCTGTTGGTCAACTGGGAGGAGAGTACCCTTACTGTTAAAATACCACTCCATAAAGATGCAATACTCTCCTAATCTGCATGGCAGGTTGATGTATATCTTAATGTGTTCTAAGTGGCTCTTTGAAGCAGAGATGTTGTCCTGCAGAACATCTTTTGAAGAACGCACCTATATGAGTCTGATTGTTAAACGTCGCAATCTATGAGAGTAGGGTTCTCTCTAGTAAACTCATGAAAGGTCACGGAGTATGACGCATAAGCTCCACCCGCGGGGAAGACCCACGGTAGCCACGTACCGGTCAAGGCTTTATGTGAAGCTAGATTCGCAGAAAACTTGCAGTTTAAGGCCCAGTCCACTGTTCAAGTTGCTTACTAGTGTAGCATAGAGTTCTAGGTGGAAGTTCAACTTAACAGTCTTCACTGCAGTACCGGTATATAAAACAGTGTTTTGGAATCAAAGGCAAATTTCTGTGTGCCTCTGGGATCTAGTGGGGGATTGCTGGAATTTAGTCTATTTTGGGCAGCCCAATATAGCTATTTCAGAAATTCCTAATAAATCCTAGAGGCCCACTTAGCCCATTTGTGCAAGGCAAGGGATACTACTAAAGTTTAGTCCCACATTGCTAGTTTAGTGAGAGTTGGACCTCCTTATAAGGGAGGTTCTTTCCCCACTTGTACGAGCATGAGAACAATAGGGATATCCACGCGCGCTCCTCCTCCGCCGCCCGCCTCGCCACGCCACGCCACGCCACGACGCGCCGCGCGTTGCGGGAATGAGCCGAGCTGATATCTAAATTTTTGCCACGCACTACGGGTACACGAAAGGTCACTCGGGAGCTGGAAAGTTTTTGCTGTAGTGGATATTGAATACGAACGCTGCACCCTTCGGCTGCTGTCTGTTCGTTTCATCTCCCGCGTTCCCTTCAGCTCCCGGCGCAACCTCTTGCCTCCTTCTCTTGCGCCTATAAAAGGGAGGTCGCTCCTCTCAGAGAGACGCACCAGAACCTCTTCCTCCTCTCGCCACAAGTTCCAGAGCACTGCGCTGCTGCTACGATCTTCCCCATCCCGGCTTGTGGCGTGCACCGCAAGTCGGGACAGTAGGCCTCCGAAACCGCACCTCTTTGAGTCCTGTACGGGAGAAGGGTGATAAGGTTTTTGGGGAGCGCTCTGCGCGACTACTGACTGATTCCTTCGTCACGGACGCCCCGGACTCCGACGACTACTTCCCCGGTGACGACTTCTTCCCCGACGTCGACAACCTCCTCGACGACATGGCCGGCGAGGACACCGACCCCAAGTCCAGTGCTACCGCTGCTGCTGTCCCGTACGTGTTCTCCTTTCTGTTAGATGTCCTGCCACAGTTTCTCGTACTAGTACTTGCTCTAGATATGTTACGCTCTACTTAATATATGCAACTAGTTCTACTGTCTGCTATAGATATGCTAGGCTACGGTTCATATATGCAGAAGTTATTTACCTTCTCTCTGTCAGAACGCATGACTTGTTTTATCTCTATTATATTAGTCATGTTTTATCTAGTATTTCTGTTAATAAAATCATTTGGTAAATTGCTCATATTTCCAACACTCTTTTGATCTATTATTGTACATGTTGGCTATAAAATGAACTGTAGGTGACATGGCACTGGCTTATAGTCATCAGCTGGCTATACTGTTAACCATGCTCGTACGAGTAGCTCTTGCAGCGGCGCGCGAGAACCGGGATGGATTGCGGCGTAGCCCGGGCATGACATGACATGACATGATGCAAGATCAGGGGTTGCCCGCTCTACAACGAGTGCGATAGTAGCTTTGGGGCCAGACCAGTTCTGCACCGGTACGTGAACGGCAGTACAGTGGTTAGCGGTGTCCGTCGTAGATCAAGATTAGTCCTGGCTAGTGTACTGCAGTGGTTAGTGGTGTACCACGTAGATCAAGATTAGTCCTAGCTAGCGTACTACAGTGGTTAGTGGTGTACTAGATGCAGATTAGTCCTACTGTCCTAGTGTGTGCTAGGGAGCGGCGATCTGGCTGGCGCGTGCGTAGAATGTACGGGCCATCGATCGATCCAGCTGCACCGGCCGGTTTTCCATGCATGCATGCATGCATGTGAGGTTGCTTCGCGACGTGTGGTGTGGATCACATGCGTGTGATCTGATGAGCGAGCAATTTGGTCTTCGTTGTTACTACTTCCTCCGTTCGAAAAAGCTTGTCTCTCAAATAGATATACCTAGCTCAATGTTAGTGCTACGTCCATCCATTTAATGGATAAACTTAGGACACGCTTTTTCGAACGAAGTGAGTACCTCTACCCTGATTTATTGGTCCTCTTCTTATTTAGTGTTAAATTTAAACATAAATTTAACTAAAATGTCAATGCATGTCATCAAAAATTATATTAGTTGAAACTATGTTTAAATATGAATTCAATGATATAATTTTTTATGACATGCAATAATATTTGTTAATAAAATTTAACACAAAATACAAAAGGACCCGTAAACCAGTGACGCAGGTAGTACTCTTGGATAACTGCCACTTGTGTGTGGAATGGTGATCTTTTGACAAAAGTGTGTGGAATGGTGTGGCGCACTGGTTGGTTGATTGATTCCTTGGACATGGCGTGGTTAATCAGGTGTGCCGTGCATGGACCCGACAAAAGACCAACTAGCTGCTACTCCTAGCTTGCTAGGCTTCCTTGTGAACCACTCCACTGCGTTGACGCTGACAATTAGGTACCAAGTCATCTTTGCTCGGATCTACTCTCTCTCTCTCTCTCGCTACTCCATGTATAAGGGCAGCTCTAATCAAATCGAACCCCGAAACTTAGGACATCTCCAACGCTGACCGGTAAACGGGCATCGCAAATATTCGTTCTTATGTTTTATGGACATGATGCGGTAGGGAACCATGCAACGCTATTCATAAATAATCCAGTCGGACGAAGAGAGAGTAGAAGGGGTCATGTATGTGATGGGATATTGCGGTATGGTGTTTAGTTGGGATGAGAGAGAGGACCGGAGTCCCGCATATCTTCCCTCAGTTTAGTTTCGATTTGCAGGAAACCGGACGTCCAGACCACTTCGCAGACCGATAGGAGTCCCCATTGAATGACAAAAGTTGACACAAATGATTCGGACACCATAATCCGGAAATATACCGAAGATGCCCTTAACTTCCAAAAAAATCGCCCAAAATCTAACTCCCGGAAAACACTAGGTATTGGGAGGCTTGTGTTTCTAATTGATCATCGATTAGAGATGACATGAGGTGATGCACCCTATGTGTACATTGCAATGTGGATGCATGCATCATGCGGATTTCTACCACCGCCACCTGGTTAACAAACTACATGTCCATGTTTGGGCCGGCCATGACATGATCACCTGCCTGCCTGCCTGCTCTATGGCGAGTGCAAAGGTGAAACATCCACAGTGTTCATTAGGAAGGAGCTAGCAGCGATCTAGTGATAGAGTAGACCGTGGAGGTGTTGGTTACCAAAGGCACCAATTGTCCACGCATGTGAAGTTGTCTCGCGTCACATGTGTGAGAAGCGGTGGATTAACGAGCTGCTCAGCTCGTTAAGCTCGTGCTCGTTAAGACTTGGCTCGTTAAGATTAATGATTAGAAAACTCTGCTCGGCTCGGTTCTTTTGAAGCTCGTGGGCGCTCGTTAACAGATTCTGACGTGTTATGGTCAACAAGATGAATGTGTAGATGTGGCTTTTAGGAAGGAATATGATGACTACAAAAAAATGCACTAGTTTGTTGCTTCATATGCAGATTAGATTGTATAGATGGGCCGAGGTGCTACGAAAACTTTGTCATGTAAGATAAAAATATGTGTTTTGTTGTTACTAACGAGCTTAACGAACTACTCGTGAAACTTATTAGCTCGTTCGTTAAGCTCATTAAGCTTAACAAGCTGAAATTGACGATTCACTCTGTTCATTAAGAAGCGAGCCGCGAGCTCAAAGAGCTGAACTATCTAGCGCTCATTAAGCTCACGAGGTACGAGCTTTTGGTCTAGCCCAAGATGTTTTAGTAAATTATTAAAACTGCTAGCAAATATGCCCGTGCGTTGCAACGTGAGAAAAAAATTCACGCCTCATACACACACTTGACGACATCAGCAAATCCTTGAAATCTTTCATGATGCCACGCAACAAGCAACATGATAACTTTTCTATAAAAAAACAAGCAACATGATAAGTGGTGTTGTGCAAAAACATAAAGGTGTGATGATTTTTGAAGTGTACTGAAGGTGTTTAGAATTCATTATACAACACAAATATCTACATAGTTGCCAATATATGTTTACGCATTTGTTGTTGTTTCTCGGTGATGCGAAAAAATATTGCATTAGAATGAAAATAGCAAAGTACTCCCTCCGTTCCTAAATACTTGTCTTTCTAGAAATTTTAACAAGTGACCACATACGAAGCAAAATGAATGAACCTACACTCTAAAATATGTCTACATACATCTGTATGTTGTAACCATTTGAGATGGCTAGAAAGACAAATATTTGGGAACGGAGGGAGTACATTTTAGTATTTAATGATAACATGTGCATAAGTTTTTTTTTTTGAGTTGTTTACATTGCTTACCACATGTATCACGTGGTATAACATGTGCATAAGTGTTTTCATATAGGGAAACACTTGTTATCATACGTCTGATGAAACGCAAACACCAGACCGATCCATTGCCGTTAATTTGCACACCATCGCACGGTCGAGAGCGCATTGAAAAAATCGATTTAAAGCGCCCGAATACCACGCAAGCCGGATCCCACGCACCCAGCTCCAACTACCCCCATAACTCTCTCCTTTCCCTGTCTATCCCAAAATTCTCGCCCCTTTCTCCTTCCTCTCTCCTGCGTACCTCACCGCCGAGACGCCGCCTTGGTTCTCTCCGACAGCTCCGCCTGATGCTAGTGCATCCGACCCCCACCACCGCCGAACACATCCTCCCCTGTCCTGCTTCGGACGCACCGAACTGCCAAACTCGTAATCCTCCTCGCATCCATCTAATCTCTCTGCCCAAGTTACCAAGGTTTGGATCCAAATTCTGCACGTTGTTTGACACCCATGGTGAGACAAATCAGCAGCATGGCGCTGTATGCGATGTCCAAGGAGGCGACATGCAGGATGCTATCAAGTGGTCTGGAATGCAACCCCGAGCAGATGCCTACAACAGCAGGTGCAATAATAGAGGTGGGGGCTGGAGCTTTTCTTAAGGGATTCCTTCCTGACCAGGTTGACCTCGTTGAGCTGTGTGTGGCCATGCTGTTCTTCTCTCCCGCTAGCCGGATCTAGTCTTGCCACCAGCCACCGCGACTCTGCCATGGGAGCCTTCGTCGTCCATGTCGCTTGCCGCTTTTTTATCTACCATTGTCATCACAGTGGTTAATATGTGAAGCATGTACCAAATCCTACTTTCTAGTAGATGGAAGCAAATTTGTATACCGTATGAAGCATGTCATATTAATATAGTATGAACCACTCTAATGTTGACCACTAAGCAAATATACTACCTCTCAAAAAGGAAGAAGCGTTACCCTAAAAAAAAAGGAAGAAGCGAATATACAGGTTGTTGGAAACATATTTTGTGAACGAAGGAAGCATGGTAGTATCATGAATAGTTACATTGTACCATTGTCACACTGAAAACATCTCGATGCTGCCAAGGAAGCAAGTTCTCTAGTCGGACGAAAAATAGTATTCATGTGACTAGAAACAAATAAATTGTTACATTAGAGATTAGACACAAGTCTCTGTCGAATCAAAGCTATAATCCATAAGAAAATTTCAGTATTACAGGAAGCACATATCTCCAGGTCCAAGAAAATACAAAAACATGCGCTAGGCAATTTTTTGTCACATCGGAATAATTTTGAGCTAGAAGCAAATTTGACATTATTATTCTTTTGCTGTGCTGGAATTAAAACAAACTATTTGATTGAAGCAAAGTTCAGCTGCGCTTGAACCAAATTCTCTAATCGTCGGAAACAAAAATTTCATTGCATCAAGTGAACAAAGTTTGTTAGATTATGCACAATATTTTGTTCGATGGAAGCAAATTAGAGTGCACTGGAAGCAAATTTGTAAGTGCTGGAAATATTTTTGTCAAATAAAATTTCTTAAAAGTAAGAGAAATAAAAGCGAAAACTAGAGAATAAACAGGGTAACAATCTTATCCTCCCGTGATTTTAGGTTTGAGTTATAGGAAGCAACAGAAATCAGGGTATCCCATATATATAGGAAGTAATTACTACGGCAGAGGAAACTAGCTAATCAACGACCCAAATTCCTCTAATCCAATGGTTGTGGGCAGGTCTGATAGGAGTCTAGCTATCAGTAGTCTGATTGCTAGTGCTTCCCTTTCATATACTCCCTTCGTCCAAAATAACTTGTTCCAAGTTTGCCCCTCAAATGAATGTATCTAGCATCAAATTAATGCTAGGTATATTTCTTTGAGGGACAAGTTTTTTCGGACGGAGTGAATATACCTAGTGCATATATATGCGACGCGACGCGAATGTGTGTGTGTGTGTGTGTGTGTGTGTGTGTGTGTGTGCGCGCGCGCGCGCGCGCGCAATCATAATTCAGTTCAAGACTTAATTTGGTTGCAAACATATAGGATAGCTCCACCAAAAACAACCAATCTATAAGGACATATGTAATAGGCATTTCTAAAATATCTCATCATACAAAGAAGGTGTTATTTAAGTTTGCACCCTGAACATAATTTAAAAAATTAATGATAATAGCATATTTGGAATCTACACATTTTTCTGATGAATTTTCATATATGGCATGTCAGATTTGAAGTTAGGGTTTCAAAGATATGAAAATTTCAAAAAGTAATTGATTTTTTAAAGAAAAAGGGTGGGTGTGGGAATCAAACCCACGACCTCTAGCGCTGTAGGTCAAGGAACCAACCAGTGCGCTGCTAGCATGGTCGTTGTACATGAGGGGATCTCCGTTATTGACCTATGGGCGAGCGCGAAAAAAAAAGAAACCAAACGTTTTTCTCACTTACCGGTGGCATTGGTGGGTAATTATTTGCAACTTTAGGGGCAGTTTTAATGACGGACGGACAGAAACGATAGCCGCTTTATTAGTAGGTAAAGATTGGGTCCGTCCTGTCGTTAGGCTGGTCGTAATGAAAGTATTATAAGTTGTATCATGCATGCCAACTAGACTTTTTTTGCTAATATGGCACACAATTAAATGAGGAAAGAGAGGGTGTGGTATCATATCATGATACCGTATCATATTAAATGTTGTACTACTTTATGTCATGCATAACAATTAATAAGGCAACCTAAGATACTAACTTATGATACTATGCATTACGGAGGTAGTATCATATACTAGTATCATATGCATGATACTAGTGTATGATACTCCCTATTACAACCGGCCTCAGGGGAAGCCACTTGTGTGGCTGGCACAATGATTGAGTGATTGCCTATTCCTAGGTTTCTCTAACGAGCCCGGCATAATTAATATCAGCTAGTTTGGTCGGCTAGCCATGCTTGTGAACCACTTCACTTCGCTGACATTTTTTTTTTTGCGAGGCACTTCGCTGACATTTCAATTCGACGTAATGCCACGGAAATGTATTGAAGAACGAATTAAAAAAAAACTCAGCTGCTGCAAGGGCAAGCTGATGTCATACGAAGGTCGGCTAGTTTTGATTAACTCAGTATTGACTAGCATGCCAATGTTTTTACTTTCGTTCTTCGAAATTCCAAAAGGGGTCCGAAAGCGACTTGATTTCTTTAGATCTCGTTTTTTTGGCAATCTGATGAGGCCATGTGGAAATACCGTCTCGCGCGATGGGATATCCTTTGTTGACCTAAGGACCAAGGAGGCCTCGGTATTGAGAACTTGGAAATTAAGAATAGATGTCTTATGAGCAAATGGCTGTACAGGTTAGAGACAGAGCCGGAGGGCATGTGGTCACAAATCCTGCGCAATAAGTATTTGCACTCGAAAACGCTAGCCCAGGTTACCATCAGACCGACTGATTCGCCGTTCTGGAAGGGACTTATGAGAACGAAGGATATGTTCTTTCGTAGGGTCAAATGGTTGGCAACGGGATGTCAACAAGATTTTCGGATGATACGTGGTTAGGAGAGACGCCTCTGGCCTTACAATATCCCACCCTTTACACTATTGTGCAACGTAAGGAGGATTACGTAGGTATCGTCCTCCAAACTATTCCCTTGAACATCCAGTTCAGACGTACGTTAGTGGGTGAGAGATGGACAACCTGGATGCAGTTGGTTCGGAGATTGATTGAAGTTCGACTCTCCGACATGCCGGACTCAACACTATGGAAGTTAACTAAAAATGGGATATTTACGGTGAAATCTTTTTATACGGATCTGATTAATTCTGACCCTCTCTCACGGTCACTACATATATGGAAGGTTAAGGTTCCTTTGCGGATTAAATTTTTTATGTGGTTTGTCCACAAGCAAGTAATACTCACCAAGGACAACCTTCTTAAGAGGCGATGGGTTGGTAATTCGCGGTGTTGTTTTTGTGCTTAGGATGAGACAATACAACATTTATTCCTTGAATGTCCACTTGGCAAGTTACTTTGGAGAACGATTCATATAGCCTTTAATATCAATCCTCCAGTAGATATTGCGTCTTTGTTTGGGACGTGGTTAGCTGGGGTCGAACAGATCACAGCGGCTCGTATTCGGATTGGAATGTGTGCGTTATTATGGGCTATATGGAACTGCAGAAATGATATGATTTTTAACAGACAACAAAACTTAACTTTTTTGCAGGTTATCTTCAGAGCTACAGCTTGGATCCGTACGTGGTCCTTACTCACTCCTGTGGACTCCAGGGAGCCTTTGGTTACTGGGTGCAACCAATGGGAGATGGTGGCTCGGGTTATATTCAACCGGTTCGGATGGCGTTCGCATAACAGGATAGGAGTCTAGAGAGCTTATCCGTATTATCACCGTATCGGTTGTTTTTGTCCACTTGTATTTTTCCGGGTTATGTACTCTGCTTTGCTCCGTTTGCGAGCTGTAAGACCTTTACGTTGATACTCTCTGGATTTTTAATAAGAGGGCCGCATGCATCATCATGATGCAGAGGCCGGGGGTATACCTCCATTTCTAAAAAAAACATCTAGATATTTTTTAAGGATGTCACATCTAACCTCCCACAAATATATAATGGAGCAACAAGAAACAAAAAAAACTAGGACAAAAGAAATAGACCACAAACAGAATGAAAATCAGTTTAGATGTGACATAACTATGCCATATCTAGATGTGTCCTAGACAAACTCAAAAATGTTAGAGATTCTTTTTTGCTAAGTAGAAATAATAAGGGGTAGAGATTCTTTTTTGCTAAGTAGAAATAATAAGGGGGTCCCCGGATCGAGCCCGCGCGCTGCCTAATCTTTATTAGAGTTAATTAAAATGAAAAGGGCCCGCGTCGGTTGCCTATGCCATGCAGGGAAGGCGCGGGACTGTTGGACACGGACACTGCCTGGTCGGATCGGAGAGCGAGGAAGCGAGCGGCCGTCCGGTTGTGAGCGAGCGAGCGGGCGGGTACATGACATTGGCTGCAATGAAGTCTTGCGTGGTGTGCATGCAGGTAGGGCTGAAAAGAAGCTCGAAGCTCGCGAGCTAAATGAGTAGCTCGTGACTCGGCTTGAATCGACTCGAACTTGAAGAATAAAAAGTCGAGCCAAACTTTATTTTAAGATCACTTATAGATCAAGTTAAAGGAGCCGAGTTCATAAGTACTCGTGTAACTTGTTAGGCTCGGTATAAAAATCAACCACCCAGCACAAAATTATTGCAGCCCAGACCAGCCGCATAGGCACAACACAAGTCCCATACGCATAACTAGGCCCAACCGCCCATGAGACACACGGCATGATTCCTCTCCTTCCATACCTGGCGAAATAACGAGAAACCAGTCTGTCGATTCCCCTATCTCCTCTTTTTTTGAATCGTGAGTTCCTGACGGCCATAGTGTCGGGTACGCCCACCTCTTGGGTCATGTACATGTTACTAACTTGTTGATTACTGTGGTCATGTATATGTGGAATTCGGGTAATGTACATGTTACTGACTTGCTGACATGTTGATGGTACTAACAATTGTAAATTAAGTTACTTACAATTGTTTGTGAACATTGTACGTGCTTAATATGTACATGTTACATTTTCAATTAATAATTTTTATCATATTTATAAGGTTTTATGTTCATACGTATAACGGGCTTAACAAGCTAAACGAGCTAGCTCGCGAGGTATACGAGTCAAGCCAATCTTGAATTTGAGCTCGTTATAACGAGTTGAGTCGAGCTAGCTCGTTAACGAAACGAGCTCTAGCGTCACCCTCTTGCTGTGTGTATGTGTCGGACCGGGCGGAAGGAAATTTGTGTCGTCGATCGGTTCGAAATTTGTGCTGCGGAGATACGACACAACAGGCTACCAAGACCCACATCGAGGTAGTGCCAACTCCAACACGACCCCAAATTGTCTGGCGACGTCCGTTTGGGGTGAAACGAACACAACTCGCAACCCAACGCGCGCCCTCAAACGGACGGGCGTCCATTTTGTGTCCGCCGCCAACCCATTCCCGACCCAAATTTGGTCCGTGTATGTCTCGAAACGGACAGCACGCGGACGGGCAGAACATGCGCCATTGTCCTTCCCTGACCCGCTCGTCGGTCACACAACACTCCCATTTCCCCCATCTTTTCCCCCAAACCTCCCGCCCTCCTGATCCATGGCCGGCGCTCCAAAGCAACCTTCCGCCGTCCCGGATGCAACCTCCGCCCATCCCGCGACAAAGAAGAAGAGGAAGCCGAAGTCGGAGCTTGACCGAGAGCCGGCCAAGAGGAGAGCCCAGAGGTACATTCAGGCGAAGAGGAAAATCGTTGCCGAGTTCGCCCTCAAGGCTGCCACCGCCCAACACAAGGCCGCCATTGAGGACCAGGAGGCCATCGCCGCCAAGGCCAAGCCGTCAGCGACCGCGCACACCTTCTTCATGCTAGGGTTGTGCCGACCCATGCCGCCCCTTGTTTCGACCGCCGCCATGGCTGCGGCGAGCACATGCGCGTTCGGCCGTTCACCCACCACAGGGCCGGTCGTTGAGCTCCTCCATCACACCGCAGACGACCCGTGTTCATCCGGCGCACGCACATTTTCCGACCCGGTTCTTGACGTCGCCGTACGGAAGCGTGATTGTGTCCGTCGGTAGAGATTGGATACTCACAAGTTATAGCAGATCACGTGACGTGACGCTCCGTCAGAAGACAATCCCCAAAGGGAAGGAGGGAATCCGATCCCTCCATCTCGGTGATTGATTTGAGCGCCACCATCTCGGTGTGCCTGCGTGTAGGGCTAGAATTCAAGCCGAGTCGAGCCAGCTCGGCTTGACTCGCTATGGAATTCCTCCTTTACTTTCTTTTCCGGGGCGGCTCTTTTCTTTTGAGAAAAGGAAATTCATCTCCACGTCGCTCTCCTCGGCGACATTGTTGATGTTCGGCTTCCTCCGGAGGTCACAATGGTCACCTTCGGCCCGATGAGCTCCGCTGCCTCCAACGACTCAATCTCCGGGAAGTTGAGCCTATCTAGCGGCAGACCGAACCGCCACACCGCGCTGTTGTAGGCGCCGGCGGCGAGGCGAGGCGGAGGGCTCCAGTCAGTACCGATGGCCGGCGTGTTGGAACTCCACGTCGTACCGGCCGGAGGGCTGCAACCGCACGCCCTTGAAGCCTACTTTGCTCTTCGGCATGGCCACAACGCGAATGCGACGAGGCGAGGTGGAGGCTGCCGGATGCACATAACTTTCCCCACACCCTGTCAGTGTCCGCCACGGTTAAAAGGGCTGATAAAGCACAAAAAGAACAAACTTCAAAGGTTCCAAGGAAAATTTCTTTGCTGGTGTGCAAATATCCGAGTGATCCATGTGCGAGAAACATTTTGTGTAAACATTCATCGATTCGCTATCCGGGTGAACAAAAACCCAGAATCTGAATGGCTTTTCAACGTTCCGGAAAATTGCTTGGGATCGTTTTTTTTTTCTCATTTTTGCACATCTCGCAAACCATTCGCGATTTCCACCAACTCGGAAAATCTGCAAGCAAACATGTGGAGTTTTCTTTCAAAATTTTCCTTGGGCGAGTGAAAATTATTGAACTTTTTGAAAAAGGAGCAAATACACGCAAGCACATCCCCAAAAAGACCAAAACAACAACATCCATCCATCCAATTTCTTCAGCATATACCAACAAGATTCCACAGCAAGAAATATATCCAACTTGAACAAATCATTACCACTACCACCACATAACATAACCAGGTCAGGAGATTGGATTCTTACTACTACTAGAACATGATCATGCCACAGGCCGCTGCTCAGGTCAAGATGGAACGGAGGAAACGGCACAACTATTCACCTTTGCCCTCTTCCCGCTTTGCTTGCTTGCTTGCTTGTATGCTAACTTCTCTACTATAAATAATGTTACACATTCGATTCGGTTGCTGCTACCAGGCGAGCGAGCGCTGGAACATTATCGTCGTCTCCAATAGGATCAGAATCTGTACACTACCTACCCTTTTACAACAACTTCATTCGCCCGCTCGCTAGGGGTCAATCCCTGATTATTCCCTTCAATTCCCACGACCCTCATTTTATTCTCCGTCGGTTGGTTAAGTCTTTGATTATCCTTCCAAGCTCTTGGGCACCTCTCGGGTGTACTATCAGCGGATCCGGAGCTGGATGATCGGCCCTGGAGAAGCAGGATTCTGAATTTCCGATCCATCTCGTTTCCATCAGGGGTGGCAGATACTAACTATGTATGTCAATGGCTGCTACTGCGCTCACAGCTGTAACACCAAGTCTGGTTGCTTTGGATTCGCTGCCGCTTTCCCCCTAGGCGGGGAACCGGCAGCATTCAAGCTTGGAGAAGCGGACCTGTTCTCGTCTTGTGGATATGAACCCTTTGGATCATGAGCTGCTTCTTGCAAGGGGCTGGTGGTGGTAGCTGCCTTTCCAATCACTCCATTCTGCGCTGTTTTAACACCCTCCTCCGTCAGTTGGTGCCCATGGCGAAACCCGTTGGCTCTGCCATTGACTCCAGAAAACATCCCGAGCACTTGGGCATGCGTCATTTGCTCAAATAAACCTTGTCCAGCATACTGACCCATGGTGTTCGGCGCAGCAGTCATTCCGTTGATATTAGAGGGGACTTCTTGACTGTTACTCTGCTGCTGTAACGGAGGCGTTGGTCGAGTATTACCCACACCATCACCTGTCATGGTAGCTCCATTTTCATACGTGGGTATTTTACTGGCAGGTGTAGAGCTCCTTTCAAAGCCTGCTGATGTAGACGCCACTGGCTGGTTTTTAGTCAGATACTCTTCACCTGCGGCAGCATCCCCATCTGAAGATAGCTCAGAACTCCGACGTAGATCATCGCTTTTGGGTGGTATACCGCATGATGGAATACTGGACTTTGCCGTCGGGTCGGTAACTTCAGGAACTCGCGGACACTGCGAGTTTTGAGGTGGCTCGCCATCTACAACCCATCCTGGGCCAAACTTTGTCCCGGGTGGTAATACACGCCTGATTCCTTTCGCTGCTATATCCCATCCAATTGGTCCAAGTTTTGCCGCAAACCGTGCCAAGCTCCTGGCATATGCATGTTGCTGCTGAAGCCCAATCTGTTTCCATTATGAAAAAAGTTCAGTATAAAATTATTGATTAGCATGTAATTTTTTTTATTCCAACTCCAAGTCAATTTAATCCGAAACAAATGTAAAATTAGTAGCTGCAGATATTCACCTTAACAGCTAAGTTGGAAAAGGTTTCATTTTATAAATCAAGAGTTAAAGGTTCAATTTAAACTGGTCAGAATGTGCTTACTGGAATTAGTTGTTTCCGCTCACAATCAAGGGCAGAAAAAAGAGGACTATAATTTGAGTATTGCTGATCATATGTACTCCGCCGATCATCATCTAAAATAGTAGTCTTCTTTCCATACTTCGAAGACCCTACACGATGAAAGCAGCATTAGCCATGTTTATGCTCCACGAGTACAGCAGTGCAACGAAAACATGAGAAATAAACACTAGGAAAAACAAACCTGAGTAAACACCAGTTTTCTCTGTTTTTTTACCACTAAAAGAACCGAACGTGCTGTGGTGAAGAATGGATGAATCTCTCATGGTAATATTATTTCGAGTTCTCTCACTAGTCCATCTTTTTCTTGTCTCAGTGTTGTCTACAGATCTGTTTCCTTTTACATTGGATAAATCTGGTGAACCATCGTCCTCAACTGTTTTCTTTGCATTTTTTGGTGGCCTGCCTCTTCTAGGTGCTGTCTTCGGTTGTTCTTCTTCACTATCACTAGCTTGCCTCAAGTTCTCAAAATCCTTTCTGGCAAGAGCTTCAATAGACCGTGCCTGTGGACATGCGAACATTTTAGGTAAAGCTAAGAAGAAGACCGCAACTTTACATACACGACAAAATAGTGTAAGAAGCAAAAGAACAGAAGCAACTATTCTGAAAATGTACCAGTTCCATTTTGCGTTTGTGAATGCACAATATTTTCAATACTAAAATGTCCTTTTGGAGGAAATATGCTGTGAAAAATAGTAAACTTGATGTCCTGTTGGTATACAAACTAACAGCAGAAGGTCAAGTTACACACTTAACACATAAGTTCCCAAAGAACCGCGCTGATCATACAAAAATTATGATACGTACCAATTGGAAAACAAATTAGCTAGCCAAAAATCCGCAAAGGTTTTGGTTCCAATTGGCGCAAAAATGGTCAATGGCCATTGGTGTGCCAAACTTGGCCATCCACCAAATTCTTAGGGGTTGCCAGAAAAATGGAAGGACCAACCAAACACATCCTACATATTCCTAAGAAAAGAACTACCAAGTAACCGTCCAGATAATACAGGAGTACATGTGCCAGGATGGATTGAAACATCTTTAATACGAGCAGCATATGCACTAAATCATAGTAAAATATATATACCTGGCGATAGTATACTGTGTCTTCTGAATTGTAGGACATGGCATTGGATGTAAGTAGAAATACATCATTCTGCACAGAAAAACATCGATATCAAAACAGATCCATGCTACGGAAGCAGAGTATTATTCCATTATGATTTGCATCATCCCTTAAGACAGTAATGAATCTCACATACAATTGCAACATATATATACCGGAAAATTGTCATCATTGTTGCTGGTTTAATGGAACATATCAATTTCCAAAATACAAGGTTCAACATAAAATGCACTAAAACTTATAAAAAGCACTGCCCAGTGCATCAACTATATCTCAGAGAAGGAGATGTCTACATCAATTACAGGATTATCTCTGCATAAATCTGGACAGACTTCCCCATGAAAGTTCACCCTCTAGTGATCTATCCTATGTTAGCTGGCAAGAATAAAGTGGAGGTTGGACTGTGTTAGGTGATCATTTACAGCACACTGGCATAGCACTTCAGAGCATAAGATGCAGACTTAATTAATAAGTACAACAGCAGAGCTGCAGTAGGAGTAAACCTTGAAAAGGCTGAATGGATTTTTTCTCCCTCAACAGTTCCAGTACAGCAGCAACAATGAAAATCTCTAAATGCCAATCAAAGGAGTATCTCCCAAAGAGGACAATAATTCATACAAAAAGATCCCTATTTCAGCCCACGATGGGAGTTAAGATACATGCAAAAGCCACATGCAGACGACCGCCTCAATTAATGTGGGCAGATCGAAATGTATCTTCAAAACCCCAAATGCAGAAAGCACAAGCAAACAACACCAGGTAAGAGTTGAATCAGTACATTACAAACAACAGACAGAATAGAAGGGAAAACAGAACTAGGATGATGGCCTTCGATTGTGCAAATAAAAAAAATCAGGCCAACAGTCTAATCTATGAAGTGACCCAGAATAAAAGGCAGTATATAACAGAGGGCAGAAACCAACATCTGTTTTGCCACTGGATCAGAACAGAGCCCAGTGACAGAAACAAACATCAGACATATAGAATCAGTAACAGACGGAATAGAAGGAAAAAACAGAACTAGGCTGAAAAGGCCTACGATTGTACTCCCTCCGTCCCACAATATAAGAGTGTTTACACTACACTAGTGTCAAAAACGCTCTTATATTATGGGACAGAGGGAGTACAAAACAATAAGCACGGTAACCTATTAAGCGACCTCGAAAATAAGGCAGTAAACAGAACAGCGGGCATAAGCTAACATCTGTTTTGCCACTGGATCAGAACAGAGCCCGGTAGCACAAACAAACATCTGCATAGAATCAGTAACAGCAAAAACAGGCAGCATACCTCGAACTGCTCCAAGATGGTATATTTGTCGCTCAAAAGCTTCTCGCGGATCGTTGAGAAGTCCATCGGATGCTCGATGAGCTCATGGTAATCCGGAAGCTGCAGCCACACAAAACAGCCATACTATCAGCATCAGCACTCCAACATCAGAAGAACAAACCTGGTCATGAAAGCTAAACCGCTTGCTCACCTCCTCCGGGTCGACGGGATCCGAGTACACTCCATAGGTGTCCTTCCTGGGAGAAGCAGTGCAAGGCAAGGCAGCGTAAGAAACAGACGCAAATATCTGAAGAACCTGGAGGCTGGCCCCCATTGGAGGAGAAGAGAAGCAGAGGAGGATGAAGGATGATGGGGCCAGGGCACTCACTTCTGGAGCCTGTCGAGGATGAAGAGCAGCAACTTTTTGTCCGGGAGGGGCGTCCCCGTGGGCCCGCCACCCGACGACGCAGCGGCCCCTGCTCCCACAAGCAGCAGCAGCAGCAGCGAGAGGCGAGCAAACGTTAGCCGCAGGGAGAGAAAAATTCAAATTCTTTAACCACCTCAAGGCTGATGCTTGGTTCCCTCCAAGACCTCACCTTTCCCCGTCGCTTTCGCCGCATCCTTCTTCTCCTCCACCGCAGCTCCCTCCTCCTCCTCCTGCAGCATCAGCAGCAGCAAAAGAACTTCAGTCAGTCAGCCATGAATGCAAACGCAAGCTTGCGTCAACATGGCTGTTGTAAAATTCTGCATTCGCCAGCAATAAATCCTTGGCTCTGCGCGCCACCCAGAGAGAGAGGCGACGACTTTTGCCGCCGCTCGGACAGCGCCTGCTTGGCCGCGACCCGTTAACAACAACAACAACAAAAATACGAGGAAAAAGGCAGTCAAATCCGTCAAAAACTTGTCAGATCCGCGTACTGTTTGCCGCCAAAGGAAAGGATTAAAGCGCTGACGAGGTGGAGATCCCCTAAGCTAGACGCAGACCCCCAGGGGGAGCAAAGACAAATCCAGGCCCGCCCAAAAAAAGCCAACGTCTTCTCTCCGGGAAGCTCGAAAAATCCGCAGTTTTGCCACTCCCGCACGCAGTGCCGCGCACTGATCTCTCTCTCTCGTCCCGCCAGATTCTCTCCCCCGCCGTACCGTACCGCGGGGGAGGGACGCCGGCCCCGCGCCCCGGAGAAAAAAATCGCAGACCCGCGCGCAGATCCAACCACCACGGGCCGGCATCGCCGCGTGTCCCGCGGGGCCAAAACCCCGCCCGGGCGCCCGCAAAACCTCGGGGGGGCTCGGAATTTCGGGGCGAGGGAGGGAGGGGGGAGGGGGGCCGACCTCGCCGGCGCCGGAGAGGACGTTCTTGAGCCGCTTCTGGCGGCGCCGCCCGGTGCTGGCGCCCCCCGCGTCCTCGTCGTCGTCGGAGGGGTCGGGGCCGCGGCGGGCGGGGGGCGGCGGGGACGCGGCCTCGGGGCTCTGCGCCTGCAGGCGGAGGCTGCGGCGCTGGAGGTCGAGGAGCGACGGGCGGCCCTTCTTCTTGCGCTTCCGCTGCGGGGACGGGGTCTCCGCGGGGGCGGGGGGCGGCGGAGCGGGAGGAGGCGGGGCGGGCGGCCTCCGGGTCTTGGCCATCGGCGGCGGCGGCCCGCGACGCCGGCGGGGCGGCGGCGAGGAGGGAGGAGGGGGGCGGGGGCGGGGGTGGGATGGACGAACGGGTCGGGGTGCGTGTGGCCTCGCGTGCGTTTGGTATTTTTCGCCCGGGGCTCTTTCGGCCGCGAGCCCGCGACGGGCTCCCCTCAGCCCTGCCATGTGGGGCAGGGCCGCCCCGGTCCCACGCGGCAGTGACCGTGGGTGGAACTGGCGTGTTGCGATCGGCCGGCCTGGGGCGCGTCGGGTGGGGGTGGGGTCGACGGGCCCGGGCCGTGGGCGGGGCTGATTGGTGGGTCTCCCAGGGCCTGCGTGGGGTGGCTGTAAGGAGCGCGTGGGCCCATATGTCAGTGGGACGGCATGCTGGCTCTCTTTTTCTTTTCCTTGGGAGTATTTTCCCGCAGTTTTCTAAGTGCAGCGTGTTCAGTGTTCACCGGGTGGGTTGAGCTAAGCGTTGCCGTTTTGAGACGGTTAACCCAACAATTTGATGGGCGTTGCTTTGTGTCAGTGTCGACTGATCTGCTGTGTCGAGGCGAGTTAGACCATCTACACTCGGACCTCTCAAACCCGTTTTATACGCTCGGGCGGGCCGCTCGATCAGTGTCCGGTCACTTTTTTGACCCAGACAAACTTCTTAAACAGGCCTCAAACACCCGGGCTGATCAGCACCCCCTATATTCAGCCCAACTATGAGGCGGATATGGGGCAGGGTCCCACGCGGAAACGACTGGAAACCCAGTGGTCCAACGGACGCCGCCCAAGACCAAATCCGGCTATTTAAGCCGGTCGCCGTCCGAAACCCTAACCCATCCACTTTCCCCTTCTTCGCGCCGCCAGTCCGAGCCCATTCACCTCCTTCCTCTCCCGCTCCGGCGCTCTGCCCCCGGTTCGACGCTCTGCCCACGCTCCGGCACTCCGTCGTGGTTCGAAGCAAGATCACTTACTACGCCATGCTGACGCCGGAGCGCCGCAACGAGATCCAGCAGGAGATCCGAGCGAGGCAAGACGCGCGCACCGCCCGCATCGCTGCCGGGCTACCTCCGGACTCGTCGGAGTTGGAGGAGTAGGAGGAGCAGCCGGGGGAAGAGGAGGAGGAGGAGGAGATGGCTCCGATGGAGGTGGAGGAGGTGGAGCAGCAGCTGTCGAGCTTCAACATGGAGCAGGCAGTGGCGGAGTTCGCCGTCACCGAGTCAGAGGAGATGGCGGAGCAGCAGGTCATCCTGGAGTCCATCCAGGATGAGGTCTATGTGGAGGCCAACCGGGCATTCCTCCGGGGGAGCAGGAGGAGTCCGACGCGCTCTTTGCCGAACTCGAGGCGGAGGAGCCAGAGCTGCAGCTACCACCCATGTTGCCGGAGCCGGGCACGGAGATCGTCGACATCTCCGACGACGAGTGGCTAGGTGATCGACATAGTACGTAGGTTTATTTTAGTTTGCATGTCTTTATATGGATTTGAGAGGGACCGGATTTGCTAAGTCCGGTTGTAGATGCTCTTATGGTGGTACTCCAGCATGTGTAAGAGTTAGAGCAGTCTATCGGCTACCCCCAGGAAGACAACTCCAGCTCACATCACCAAATTGCCCCTAAATATTTGAATCATGCAGTTCAAACATTTTTTTCATTCAATGGCGATCATCTAATTAGTTTGGATGGGCCGGATGTCATAAATTATACAAACCAAAACCAGACGTAGAGGTAGTTTGCAGTCATCCACGCATCCACCACGTCGGACTACGACACGTCCGGTCCACCCAAAATCCACACTCACCGGCGCACTCGAGATTTCTTGTTAAAAGTAATGGGTTTGGCTATGTACAAGTTGTGAAATTCCTAAAGTAAATATCGAAGGCCCAATGGCAAGAGGTAGTTCTAAACTTTAGTCTCATATATAATCGTTACCTCTCTATATAGTAGGTTCTTCCGACTACAAAATATGGTCTGCCCTAGCTGCCACCACAACTAGGCGACTAGGGAGGCGGATCTTCTTCCACCGATCTCCACCGGCCAGGACGTTGGCCCCCTCTTCCTCCGGCTGCTGTTCAGGCAGCAGGAGGGAGGGGGACCCCGTTTCTCCGCTCTGTAGTTAGGGTTTGGATTTGTAGGTCGTGGTGCGTTGTTGGGGTGGTGGGAGCGGCGCCCGGGCGAATAAATCTGCCTCAACTCCACTCCCACACTGGCGGTGCTCATCATGGCGACGTCTCGGAGTTGATGGCATCGTGTGTTTGCCGATCCTTCAGATCGACGACGTTAGGGTTCATGGATGGTGTCAGCGAGGCGGCGGCGGTGACTCCATCAGGTGTGTCTCTCCTTCTGCTCTGTCCCCATTGCTACGGCGTTATCTCCGACGTCATGGTGGAACAGGGAGGTTCTGTCGTCCAGGAGTACGCGCAGACGGTTGTCTACGCAAGTGACAGCTGGAAGATGGTGCATCTTGTGCTGGGTTTGTGGTTGAAGGCTGACAGTTCTGGTTTCCTCCTCCGGCGTCATAGTCGCGTGGGGGTGTCAGTTCTGGAGTTCGATGGCGTGTCCAGGGACATGTTGCCCCGGTCTGATTCTTTCAACGGCAATGGTTTTGCTTCAAGCAAACTACTTTGGAGGTCCGTAAAGCTGTTGATCAGCGATGGAGCCGCGTCGAGCTCGTGTGAAGAGGTGATATGTCTTATTTTCCTTAGTGAAGAGGGACAGGCGCTGGTTTTTTGCATAGGATTATCCTATCTTTTCAGTCATGTAACATCGATGTTTACGTGGCTTGTAACCGAATCTTTATTTTATTAATGAGACATGTATTATCATGCAAAAAAACACTACAAAATATGGTGAGTATGAGGAGAGAAAGAGAAGAACATGTATTATCACTGATTTGTGCATTGTCTCCTACTGGATTGATACCTTGGTTCTCAAACTGAGAGAAATACTTATCTCTGCTTTGTTGCATCACCCTTTCCTCTTCAAGGGAAAAACCAACGTAAGCTCAAGAAGTAGCAGGAAGAATTTCTCGCGCCGTTGCCGGAGAGATTTAGGCCAAATCAAGACTCGTTTCCCGTCAACTTGCCAATTTCTGGCGCCGTTGCCAGGGAGTTCTACACCAAGTCAAGACACATACCAAGTACCCATCATAAACTCTCATCTCTTGCATTACATTATTCGCCATTTACCTCTCGATTTCCTCTCCCCCACTTCTAAAACAGATTCCGAAAAGATTTGCCTCTTCTTTGCCCCTCTTCCGCTCGTCTTCTTCGTTTGCTTTTTGTGTGCTCGTGTATTGGATTGCTTGCTTTGTCACGATGGCTCAAGAGAATACCAAATTGTGTGATTTTTCCAACACCAATAACAATGATTTTATTAGTACTCCGATTGCTCCCGCCACTAGTGCGGAATCTTGTGAAATTAATGCCGCTTTGCTGAATCTTGTTATGAAAGATCAATTTTCCGGCCTTCCTAATGAAGATGCCACATCCCATCTAAACAATTTCGTTGATTTGTGTATGCAAAAGAAAAAAGATGTGGATACTGATATTGTTAGATTGAAACTATTTCCGTTCTCGCTTCGAGATCGTGCTAAAACTTGGTTTTCATCTTTGCCTAAAAATAGTATTGATTCATGGAATAAGTGTAAAGATGCTTTTATTTCCAAGTATTTTCCTCCCGCTAAAATTATCTCCCTTAGGAACAAGATTATGAATTTTAAGCAACTTGATCATGAACATGTTGCACAATCTTGGGAGAGGATGAAATTGATGATACGAAATTGCCCTACTCATGGTTTGAATTTGTGGATGATTATACAAAAAAATTATGCTGGATTGAATTTTGCTTCTAGAAATCTTATAGATTTGGCTGTGGGAGGTACTTTTATGGAAATTACTTTAGGAGAAGCTACTACACTCCTAGATAATATTATGGTTAATTATTCTCAATGGCATACCGAAAGATCTTCCACTAGTAAAAGGTGCATGCAATTGAAGAGATTAATGTTTTGAGTGGAAAGATGGATG
Source organism: Aegilops umbellulata (assembly GCA_032464435.1). Lineage (NCBI taxonomy): Eukaryota > Viridiplantae > Streptophyta > Magnoliopsida > Poales > Poaceae > Aegilops > Aegilops umbellulata. The sequence goes on along the minus strand of CP136058.1, from coordinate 587,039,309 downwards.
AGCTTATGAAATTATTTGCTAGCAAGAGTGCTTCTATTGATCCTAATGATATGCCTTTATCTAGTTTGATTAAAAATAATAATTAATCTATGGATGTGAATTTTGTTGGTAGGAACAATTTTGGTAATAACGAGTATAGAGGTAATTTTAATCCTAGGCCGTTTCCTATTAATTCCTCTAATAATTATGGAAATTCCTACAACAATTATTATGGAAATTATAATAAGATGCCCTCTGGTTTTGAGAATAGTGTTAAATAATTTATGAGTTCACAAAAGAATTTTAATGCTTTGATTGAAGAAAAATTGCTTAAGATTGATGATTTGGCTAGGAACGTGGATAGAGTTTCTCTTGTTGATTCTTTGAAACGTAGATCTATTCCACCCAAGCATGATATTAACGAGTCTCTAAAAGCTATGAGAATTTCCGTTGATGAGTGCAAAGAAAGAACCGCTAAGATGCGTGCTAAACGAGATTGGTTTGTAAAAACATGTTCTTCTAGTTTACGTGAAAATAATGATGAAGATCTTAAAGTGATTGATGTGACTCCTATTGAATCTTTGTTTTCCAATATAAATCTTCATAAAGATGGGACTGGAGATGAGTCAACTTTAGTTAAAAGGCGTCCCAATGATTCGAAGTTTTTAGATCTTGATGCAAAAAATTGATAAAAGTGGGACAGGAGAGGTCAAAACTTTAAGTAGCAATGAACCCACTCTTTTGGATTTCAAGGAATTTAATTATGATAATTGTTATTTAATAGATTGTATTTCCTTTTTGCAATCCATGTTGAATTCTCCTCATGCTTATAACCAAAACAAAGCTTTTACTAAACATATCGTTGATGCTATGATGCAATCTTTTGAAGAAAAGCTTGAATTGGAAGTTTCTATCCCTAGAAAGCTTTATGATGATTGGGAACCTACTATTAAGATTTAGATTAAACACTATGAGTGCCATGATTTATGTGATTTGGGTGCTAGTGTTTCCACGATTCCAAAAACTTTATGTGTTGTGCTAGGTTTCCGTGAATTTGATTATTGTTCTTTAAATTTGCATCTTGCGGATTCCACTATTAAGAAACCTATGGGAAGGATTAATGATGTTCTTATTCTTGCAAATAGTAATTATGTGCCCATAGATTACATTGTTCTTGATATAGATTGCAATCCTACATTACAAAACTGTAAAACAGAGCTAGCTAGGAGCCACCATAGCGATTCAATGCTTTGAGCCATCTGATCATGTTGTTGCACAGTCCAGATCTTCCAGTTGTCCCACCGAGCGCCACTTCATCATTTTCACAGCCCATCAAACCTGTGTTACCGGCCTGCCCAAACATGAAAGGGCTGCTACTCCAGAAAACGACCAAGGCCTCATGTCGTTAAGCGGGCCGGGAAACAACCCAATCGGTGTTGCTCGTCTGCCCACGAATTGTTTCCCTTCTGGCCTCGACTGAGGAAAAGAGGAACAATTCACCCTCCCTCATCGTGGTTCGACTGTTTTTCCCAACCTCCCCTTTGTCCTTCCGCTTCAATCTAAATATAATACTTCCCAATATCCCTTCTATTTTCATTAATGGTGGCTTGGCATGGTTTAGGCACACCTTCGACTGTGTTGATGCTGGCGCACATACTTTGTTCTTCCCCTCCTCACTCTGCCCGCATATTGACCTCTCATGTTCTTTTCGTGCTTGTTTGAGGAAATTGATGGGGGTTGAACTACTGATGCACACAATTAGCAGGAGTTTTATCTGTTTGGGCAGCGGACAGACATGCGTGACCTGAAAGCGCACACATAGCACCTGGGCGGGTGCGGGTTAGCATATTGCGTGCACCTTATCACCTCATTTTCTCAGTTGTCCATTCAGTGTGCTGTTAATTTTCTGACTGGTTGTTGATTACATGCTACCTGTTTAACACTGCTTTCAGGGCCGACCCTGAAGGGGCCGGGGGGCAAGACCAGGGCCCCCCTCCCAGGTACTCACGTAGCCCATGTCTTCCTGTAGAAAAAATAGCCCAGAAAACAATAGCTTAGCAGGAACATGGCGCAGGTACGCATCTATCCCACGAGACATGTCCTATTTGCCTTCCAATCTCCAGTCAATGGCGGTAGGTTTCTGTTGGAAATATGCCCTAGAGGCAATAATAAAAGCATTATTATTATATTTCCTTATTCATGATAATTGTCTTTATTCGTGCTATAATTGTGTTATCCGGAAATCGTAATACATGTGTGAATAACAGACAACAAACATGTCCCTAGTGAGCCTCTAGTTGACTAGCTTGTTGATCGACAGATAGTCATGGTTTCCTGACTATGGACATTATATGTCATCGATAACGGGATCACATCATTAGGAGAATGATGTGATGGACAAGACCCAATCCTAAACATAGCATAAGATCGCATAGTTCGTTTGCTAGAGTTATCCAATGTCAAGTATCCTTTCCTTAGACCATGAGATCGTGTAACTCCCGGATACCGTAGGAGTGCTTTGGGTGTGCCAAACGTCACAACGTAACTGGGTGACTATAAAGGTATACTACGGGTATCTCTGAAAGTGTCTGTTGGGTTGACATGGATCGAGACTGGGATTTGTCACTCCGCTTGACGGAGAGGTATCACCGGGCCCTCTCGGTAATGCATCATCACAATGAGCTCAAGGTGATCAAAGTGTTTGATCACGGGATCATGCATTACGGTAACGAGAAAAGTGACTTGCCGATAACGAGATTGAACGAGGTATTGGGATACCGACGATCGAATCTCGGGCAAGTAAAATACCGATTGACAAAGGGAATCGTATACGGGATTAATTGAATCCTCGACATCGTGGTTCATCCGATGAGATCATCGTGGAGCATGTGGGAGCCAACATGGGTATCCAGATCCCGCTGTTGGTTATTGCCCGAGAGCCGTCTCGGTCATGTCTGCATGTCTCCCGAACCCGTAGGGTCTACACACTTAAGGTTCGGTGACGCTAGGGTTGTAGGGATATGTATGTGCAGTAACCTGAATGTTGTTTGGAGTCCCGGATGAGATCCCGGACGTCACGAGGAGTTCCGGAATGGTCCGGAGGTAAAGAATTATATATAGGAAGTGCTATTTTGGCCATCGGGACAAGTTTCGGTGTTATCGGTATTGTACCGGGACCACCGGAGGGGTCCCGGGGGTCCACCGGGGGGGGTCCACCTGCCCCGGGGGGCCACATGGGCTATAGGGGGTGCGCCCTGGCCTATATGGGCCAAGGGCACCAGCCCCAAGGGCCCATGCGCCAAGAAGACTTGGAGAGGGAAGAGTCCAAAGAGGGGAAGGCACCTCCGAGGTGCCTTGGGGAGGATGGACTCCTCCCCCCTTTGGCCGCACCCCTTCCTTGGAGGAAGGGGCAAGGCTGCGCCCTCCCCCCTCTCATGTGCCTATATAAAGGGGGGCAGGGGAGGGGGCAGCGCACCCTATGCCCTGGCTCGTCCCTCCTCCCTGCAACACCTCCTCCTCCTCCCGTAGTTGCTTAGCGAAGCCCTGCCGGAGTTCTGCTGCATCCACCACCACACCGTCGTGCTGGATCTTCCTCAACCTCTCCTCCCCCCTTGCTGGATCAAGAAGGAGGAGACGTCTCCTGTCCCGTATGTGTGTTGAACGCGGAGGTGTCGTCCATTCGGTACTAGATCATCGGTGAATTGGATCACGGCAAGTACGACTACCTCATCCACGTTCACTCGAACGCTTCCGTTGCGATCTACAAAGTGGTATGTAGATGCTATCTAATCTGAATACTCGTTGCTAGATGAACTCATAGATGGATCTTGGTGAAACCGTAGGAAAAATTTTAATTTTCTGCAACGTTCCCCAACAATTTCCAGCGCTGGCGCCTCCGATCTCCAGGCCCTAGGGTCCTGACCATGAGATGCGAGTTAGCCAATTGGTCTTAGCGCTGGACACAGGGAATCACACCGGTGCACACAGCGTGAGCATCGCCGAGCGCCTCCAGTAATAGAGATCCGAGGTAATGCCATATTGCGGGATCCCCAAACATATGTTACTAATTAAGTTCATGTATCATGTAGATGCTGGCATGCTGCTTTCTTATACTCACTCGGTACATTTTTATAGGAGTAGCACAGTCTAGCCAGCGTAACTGATGTGGAAACCGTATCGCGTGAGTTTCAAATTACATGGTTTTTGTTCCGTGTTTTGTAGCAACAAAAGAGAATATGCAACATGCTCTTTCTGAAGAAGTTGATTATACAACTGAAGCCCATTTACGGACTCACTGGCGATTTCTCACTTATGTTACAGAGGTTAGAGTTGGCATGGCGGCAGAACATTTTCATTAAACTATAGGGATTGCTAAATGATCATAGGATCATCTCCAATAGCCTAGATTCGTTGAGCTATTGCTATTGCACCAAATGCAAAAAGGATTCACTTCATGGAAACTATGTTCATACTTCAGACAAGAATTCTACTGTACCTATTTTGGCATCCACATACATGGACGATCAGAAAGAGTCAAACCAATACCCTTAATTACTTTATTTCTGGAATATGCATAGCTTATTATCCTTGATAGTAAATTTATAGCGGTGATTGTGTTGTGCGTGTCAAAAATAAATCTTCTTGCATGACAAGAAAATAAATATGAGAAAACATGCAAAAAATTTGGAAAGCATGTTTGTGCCACAGAGTTCATCCTTCACTAAATTATGGTCACTATCTACTTTATGTGTTGCTTTGTAGTTTGTACAAGTATTTGTAGTTGTTGCAGGATTGAGACATTTCTTAAATGAATTAGTTAAAGTTTCCTCTAATATATTAATATTAGTAATATTAGTATACATCTTTAAATTCTCAAAAACATGGTCGGGCGCAGCAACGCGCGCATCTCTGTTCTAGTGTCCTATTATTCTTGGTAGACCTTTCCTTAGAACGATTGGTGCAATAATTGATATGAAAGAAGGAAACATTATATTTCAATTTCCATTAAGGAAGGGCATGGAACACTTCCCAAGAAAGAAAATTAAATTTCCTTATGAATCTATTATGAGAGCTACTTATGGATTGCATACCAAAGATGAAAATACCTAGATCTGTTCGTGTGTTTATGCCTAGTAAGGGCGTTAAACAATCACGCTTGTTGGGAGGCAACCCAATTTTATTTTTGTTTTTGCTTTTTAGGTTCTGTTTTGCAATAAGTAATTCATCTAGCCTCTGGTTAGATGTGGTTTTATGTTTTAATTAATGTTTGTGCCAAGTAAGACCTTTGGGTCCTCATGGCACCCGCCGGGTTCGGGTGCGGGTAATACGTGCCCAAACCCTTACCCGTCTCAACATTTTTAGCCCATACCCATACCCTTACCCGCACCCCGGGTATAAAATTGTTCCCATACCCGTACCCGGCCGGGTACGGGTAATACCCGCGGGTAAAAATACCAACTCTGTCACCTCACCCAATTGACATTTCAGCAAGTATATTGGAGCGTTTCATCACATATATACAACATTTCATCAATTCAACACGCATATTTCATCATTTTAGCAACATATATATCACAGGTCAACATTTCAGCAACATATAACCCATTTTCAACACATATAGACAACATTCCAGCACATATTTCAGCATTGCAACACTTATATACATCATTCCAGCACATATAAACAACATTCCACCTCATATTTCAGCATTTCAGCACTTATATACAGCATTACAGCACATATAATCAGCAATACAACACATCTAAACAGCAGGAATTTCAGCACATATAGGTAGCATTTTAGCCATAGACATAACACATTTCAGCCATAGATTGGACACAAATAGGTTATAGGTTCGACAAGCAAATATGTTCGACATATAAAGGTTCAACAAGCACATAGGTTTGAGGAAAATAGGTTCAAGTTCAATGCACAAATAGGTTCAAGTTTGACACATAGTCATCATATCAACTTGAACATCTCCTACATGACACAAAATCCAATTGAGTAGATTGATCTTCTCTCCACTTCATCTTCATGAGCCTTGACATCTCACTCAAAGTGCCAAATCCTAGTTTGAGACATATGCAAGAAAGACATGAGAACTTGAATTGTGGAGAGTTATATATTTCCAAGACATCAACAAGAAAGGTATGTGTGCACTTCTTATGTACCTGCATCCCTTCTTGGATGTCTTGAAGGCAAGTCCAAAAGCTAGCTTCTCCTGTGTTAGCATCTACAAAAGTAAACAATTGTCAACAATCTGAAAACAAGAGAAAATATTAATAGAAAGCACTATTTGCTCACCTTTGAACTTGTTTCTAAGACAATCTTGTGAGCACATTAAAACCTCAACCATATGTGGTGTCAATCGGCTTCTATGGTCATTGAGCTTTCTGCCACTTGTAGAAAAGGCTGATTCTGAAGCAACCGTTGTAACAGGAATAGCAAATATGTCCCTTGCAACTTTCCTTAAGGTTGGATACCTAGTTCCAGCCACTTTCCACCAATCCAACACGTTGAACTTCTCAACGTAAGGCACTAATCCATCATTCAAGTATTGATCTATTTCACCTTGAAGTCTAGCTGTTGCAGGCATTTGTTGAGCAACAATGTTTTGGAAGACACTCATGATTGCAGGAGCTTTCATTGTAGAAATCATAGATTCTTCATTCGGTGTATATGCCTCATTTTCCACTTCATATTCCTCCAATAATAAGCGCAAACTAGCAACTATGTCATCAACTTTTTCAATGCATTCATAAGAAGATGGCTCAATGCCATGGAGCATGGCAAAGCAAGCTACCAACATTTGCTTCTTGTATCGAGGATCAAGAATTATAGCTATAGCCATTAGACCTTGGATGTCGCTCCAATACTTATCAAATTTTCCAGTCATGCTTTTTGTCATTTCTTTGATAGTGTTGTTGCTAGATGCCTCCCACTGCCTCATTTTCATTTTAATTTCACATATCTTAGGAAAGTACACATTGGCAGTCACATAATCAGTTCTAGAAAATAGCTCGGTTATTTCATAGAACAACCTAAGCCTCTCTACAACATCTACAGCAAAAGCCCATTCTTCTGAACTAGGCAACCACTCATATTGCTTTTATTTTTCTTTTGCACGTTCAAAGACAGGTCTATAAGGCAAAGCAATATCAAGCATTACAAAAGTAGAGTTCCACCTAGTCATGCAATCAAGTCTCAACTTCCTTTTTATTTTCACTTTCTTATACTTGGCCATTTCCTCAAACTTCTCTATCCTTTTTGGTGAGGCGGTCCAATATGCCACACTTTCACGAATGTTTTCTATAGCTGATTGCATAACATCTAAGCCATCCTTCACTATCAAATTCAAAATATGTGCACAACAACGCATGTGAAGTAAAGTACCTTCACAAAGAAGCTTACTTTTTCCTATCTTCCCCACAATCTCCGCAATTGCCTTGTCATTGGCATTGCAATTATCAACGGTTACAGTCAAGAGCTTTTCATCAAGATTCCATTCAACCAATGATTCATGGAGCTGATCAGCTATCACTTCCGCATTATGTGGTGCTGGAACATAAATAAACCTACAATATGCACACAAACGCAATAGTTGACGAAAGCTTATTAATGGACTGCTGAAAATAAGTACAATGAAATGGACTGCTGAAAATAAGTACAATGAAATGGACTGCTGAAAATATATTATGCGGGAACATGTATATACCTTATCAGAATGTTCCTTAGCCTCCAAGACTCATCAATGAAATGGGCTGTAATAGCCATATATCCCTTCTTTTGGCTGTCAAAAGTCCACATAACGGTGGTGTCCATACTCATATACTCGATGGCCTTCTTCTTTACTATGTCGTACCTTTCCACAATGTCAGTTCTACAAAACAGAAGATAAGGAACAGAGCCAATGTTAATTGCACAAGAGAAACAATAAACATTAAGAGGAAACAAAAAACTAAAGACATAGCAGCATATTACGGTTATTACCTAATAGTATTTCTAGTATGCAACTTGAACAATGGCTGAAGTGCAGCAACAAATCTCCTAAAACCAACATGGTCCACCATAGACAAAGGATAATCATGCAACACCAACATGTTGCCAAGCTCTGCTCTAGCATACTCTTGATTAAAAGTGTAGCTCTCCATGCTCACTTTCCCATCATTCTTGGCCATCACCTTCAATGAGGCTTGATGCAAACTTTTACCATCCTTCGTCTTCAACTTCCTAATAGTGCAACTCTGAAGATGCAACTTTAGATGCTTAGTACCATTCCTTGATCCTGCGGTAAGTGTCTTATGACACCAATTACACTTGGCCTTCCATTCTCCATTTATCTTGATCTTCTTCATGTCCAACCAAACCTTAGATGTGAGCTTGCGACTAGATGGTTGATGCGGATGCACCTCTTCCGCCTCATCCTCTTCTCCTTCATCGTCTGAAATGCTAACATGATTTCCATCTTCATCCATTGGTGTCGCTGTGTCCATTGACTCATCTACTTGGCTTGTATCACTGCACAAGAAAGTTAACAATTCACTATATAGCAGAACCAGATTTGTCCAAACTTAATATACCACACAAAAATGTTTACAGAAATAGTCATAGAAATTGCTTTGTAAAAGTTACAAAAATGATTCACTGTATAGAACCTTCTTTTGTATTACAAGATCAAACTACACTAAATGATTTACAGAAACGATTCACTTTATATAACCTTCTTTTGTATATACAAGTTTTTCTCCTAAACTAGAACAAGTTACAAGTCAATGATCTGGAAATAAATTTATGGCATGGCATTCTAACTCCCAAATTTGTTGTTCCAATTCATGGGTATACAAAACTTCTATCCTGAACTAGAACAATAAAATCTGATTCTAAAGATCAACAAGATAACAACATTTAGTACATATTTATCAACACTCACTTTCATGTTACAACATACTTCATACACAACAGAATCAAATAGATCAGTTCATGCATCATAGAATTTTATGAAAAAGTGAGAAAAATTTCACCGCTTTGGATGCTTTGGTGCCCTTTTTGCTGGTGGGGTCGATTTGTTCCTCGCAGAAGCAGGAGCAGCCGGACTCTGCCCGGTGCTGGCCACCGCCGTCGCGCCTCCATGGCCACGACCACGACCCACCTTATAACCGGGCGCAGATGAGTTGGAGCGGCGCCCGGGATTCTGCCCCGTTGAAGGTGCTTGGAGACGCATGTTCTTGGAGGTAGACGAAGGCGTCGGCGTCCGCACCTGAGAACCACTCCTGCCGGCGCCATCTTGTCCGAGATCTTCCTCATCCACGGGTGTTGAGGTTGAGCGAACGAGGTCCCCATCCGCGCCGAAGTAGTGGGCCTCCTCGACGTCCTCTGGACCGCTCTCCATCCGCGCCGAAGTTGAGGCTGGGAGGTGCTCCGTTTACTCCGGCGGTTGAGATGGAAGAGCTGCGGCAACGGCAAGCGAGATGAGTGGAGGAGGCACTATGGAGGGAGGAGATGTGGAGACGAGGGAGATGACCTGGTGCCCTGCCCTAGCAACCGCAGCGGCCGCCGCCGGTGGCGGCCGGTGGGGGCGGCAGCCACCTAGGGTTGCAGCCCGGGTGAGAGAGATGGGTGTGACGGCGTGATGGGGTGAGGGTTAGGGGTCGAGGGCCGGAGGGGGTTTTGTGCGATGCGGGCCTGCGGGGGCTAGGGTTGCGGCCACTGGGTGCTTAGGCTAGGTTTTTGTTCTTTTTCTAGTGAATGACATAGGGGGCCTACATGTAAGATGTAGTAACATGCGGGTAGGCGGGTAGACGGGTATGGGTATTGCATTCCCGTACCCATACCTGGTTTACCCGATGGGTACATATTTTTCCCATTTAAATACCCATGGGTATTTTATTTTCCCATACCCTTACCCTAATAGGGTTTTTACCCGTCGGGTTAGCGGGTAACGGGTACCCATTGCCATGAGGACCTTTGGGATAGCTTACGATGATAGTTGATTTGATCTTGCTGAAAAACAGAAACTTTTGCGCTCCGAAAAACAATTCTCATTTTTTCCAGAAGAGTGATTTTGATTTGATTCTCTTTGAAGAAGATTAATAAACAAATTGCTTAGGTCGTTCTAATTTTTTAGAATTTTTGGAGTTACAGAAGTATTCGAACTAGCCAGATTACTACAGACTGTTCTGTTTTTGACATATTCTGTTTTCTTTGTGTTGTTTGCTTATTTTGATGATTCTATGAATAGTATCGGAGGGTATGAACCATAGATAAGTTGGAATACAGTATATATTACAGCAATATAAATAAAGAATGAGTTCACAACATTACCAAAAGTGGTGATTTATTTTCTTATACTAACAGAGCTTATGAGATTTTCTATTGAGTTTTGTGTTGTGAAGTTTTCAAGTTTTGGGTAAGGATTTGATGGACTATGGAATAAGGAGTGGCAAGAGCCTAAGCTTGGGGATGCCCAAGGCACCCCAAGGTAATATTCAAGGATAACCAAGAGCCTAAGCTTGGGGATGCCCCAGAAGGCATCCCCTCTTTCGTCTTCGTCTATCGGTAACTTTACTTGAGGCTATATTTTCATTCACCACATGATATGTGTTTTGCTTGGAGCGTCTTGTATGATATGAGTCTTCGCTTTTTAGTTTGCCACTAGCATCCTTGTTGTACACACCTTTTGAGAGGGACACACATGAATCATGATTTATTAGAATACTCTATGTGCTTCACTTATATCTTTTGAGCTAGGCAATTTTGCTCTAGTGCTTCACTTATATCTTTTTAGAGCACGGCGGTGGTTTTATTTTATAGAAATTGATGAACTATCATGCTTCACTTATATTATTTTGAGAGTCTTTAAACAACATGGTAATTTGCTTTGGTTATAAATTTAGTCGTAATATGATAGGCATCCAAGAGGGATATAATAAAAACTTTCATATAAAGTGCATTGAATACTATGAGAAGTTTGATTCCTTATGATTGTTTTCAGATATAAAGATGGTGATACTAGAGTCATACTAGTGAGTAATTCTGGATTGTAGAAATTTTTGTGTTAAAGTTTGTGATTCCCGTAGCATGCACGTATGGTGAACCGTTATGTGATGAAGTCGCATCATGATTTATTTATTGATTGTATTCCTTATGAGTGGCGGTCGGGGACGAGCGATGACCTTTTCCTACCAATCTATCCCCCTAGGAGCATGCACATAGTACTTCGTTTTGATAACTAATAGATTTTTGCAATAAGTATGTGAGTTCTTTATGACTAATGTTGAGTCCATGGATTATACACACTCTCACCCTTCCACCATTGCTAGCCTCTCTAGTGCCGCGCAACTTTCGCTGGTACCATAAACCCACCATATACCTTCCTCAAAACAGCCACCATACCTACCTATTATGGCATTTCCATAGCCATTCCGAGATATATTGCCATGCAACTATCCACCGTTCCGTTTATGATGACACGCTTCATCATTGTCATATTGCTTTGCATGATCATGTAGTTGACATCGTATTTGTGGCAAAGCCATCGTTCATAATTCTTTCATACATGTCACTCTTGATTCATTGCACATCCCGGTACACTGTCGAAGGCATTCATATAGAGTCATATTTTGTTCTAAGAATCGAGTTGTAATTCTTGAGTTGTAAGTAAATAAAAGTGTGATGATCTTCATTATTAGAGCATTGTCCCATGTGAGGAAAGGATGATGGAGACTATGATTCCTCCATAAGTCAGGATGAGACTCCAGACGAAATAAAAGAGGCCAAAAATATGAGGAAGGCCCAACTAAAAAAATGAGAGAAAAGAGAGAAGGGGCAATGTTACTATCCTTTTACCACACTTGTGCTTCAAAGTAGCACCATGATCTTCATGATCGAGAGTCTCCTATGTTGTCACTTTCATATGATAGTGGGAATTTTTAATTATAGAACTTAGATTGTATATTCCAATGATGGGCTTCCTCAAATTGCCCTAGGTCTTCGTGAGCAAGCGAGTTGGATGCGCGCTGATGTCTGCTAGGACTACATCGGTATTTCCCCAAAGAGGAAGGGATGATGCAGCATAGCGACAGTAGGTATTTCCCTGAGTGATGAAACCAAGGTTATCAAACGAGTAGGAGAACCAAGCAACAAAACGTAAACAGCCCCTGCACACAAATAACAACTACTCGCAACCCGACGTGTTAAAGGGGTTGTCAAGCCCTTTCGAGTAACGGCGCCAGAAATTGGCAAACGGACATGAGGAAATTGTAGTATATTGATAGATCGAACGCCAAATAAAATAAATAAGAATAAAATGCATCAAGGTATTTTTGTATTTTTGGTTTAGTAGATCTGAAAATAAAAGCAAAGGAAAATATATGAGAAAGAGACCCGGGGGCCGTAGGTTTCACTAGTGGCTTCTCTCGAGAAAAATAGCAAACGGTGGGTAAACAAATTACTGTTAGGCAATTGATAGGAGTTCAAATAATCATGACGATATCCAGGCCATGATCATTATATAGGCATCACGTCCAAGATTAGTAGACCGACTCCTGCCTGCATCTACTACTATTACTCCACACATCGACCGCTATCCAACATGCATCTAGTGTATTAAGTTCATGGTGAAACGGAGTAATGCAATAAGAACGATGACATGATGTAGACAAGATCTATCTTGTAGAGATAGACCCCATCGTTTTATCGTTAGTAGCAACGATACATACTTGTCAGTTCTCCTTCTGTCACTGGGATCAAGCACTGTAAGATCGAACCCACTACAAACCACCTCTTCCCATTGCAAGATAAATAGATCAAGTTGGCCAAACAAAGCCCAAATATCGGAGAAGAAATACGAGGCTATAAGAAATCATGCATATAAGAGATCAAAGAAACTCAAATAACTTTCATGGATATAAAAGATAGATCTGATCATAAACTCAAAGTTCATCCGATCCCAACAAACTCACCGCAAAAAGAGTTACATCATATGGATCTCCAAGAGACCATTGTATTGGGAACTCAACGAGAGAGAGGAAGCCATCTAGCTACTAACTACGGACCCGGAGGTCTACAAAGAAATACTCACGCATCATCGGAGAGGCACCAATGGAAGTAGTGAACCCCTCCGTGAAGGTGTCTAGATTGGATCTAGTGGTTTTGGACTCTGCGGCGGATGGAAATGATTTTCGTCGACTCCCCTAGGGTTTCTGGAATATTGGGGTATTTATAGAGCAAAGAGGCAGTCCGGGGGCACTCAAGGTGGGCACAACCCACCAGGGTGCGCCCTTGTGGGTTGTGCTCCCCTCGGAGCACCCCTGACACGTCTCCAACGTATCTATAATTTTTGATTGCTCCATGCTATATTATCTACTGTTTTGGGCAATATTGGGATTTATTATCCACTTTTATATTACTTTTGGGACTAACCTATTAACCAGAGGCCCAACCCAGATTTGCTGTTTTTTTGCCTATTTCAGTGTTTCGAAGAAAAGGAATATCAAACGGAGTCGAAACGGAATGAAATCAACTGGAGAAGTTATTTTTGGAAGGAAAGCTACCGGATGGAAACTTGGACCCCACGTTAGGAGATAAGGGAGGTGCTCACGAGGGTGGGGGGCGCGCCCACCCCCAGGGCGCGCCCCCTGCCTCGTGGGGCCCCCGCAGCTCCACCGACGTACCTCCTGCACCCATATATACCTACGTATCGTAAAACTTCCAGAACATCCAGCATACTTCCAGAAAAGTTTGATGCTTGATAATTGTTTTGAGATATGAAGATGGTGATATTAGAGTCATGCTAGTTGAGTAGTTGTGAATTTGAGAAATACTTGTGTTAAAGTTTGTGATTCCCGTAGCATGCACGTATGGTGAACCGTTATGTGATGAAGTCGGAGCATGATTTATTTATTGATTGTCTTCCTTATGAGTGGCGGTTGGGGACGAGCAATGGTCTTTTCCTACCAATCTATCCCCCTAGGAGCATGCGCGTAATACTTTGCTTTGATAACTTCTAGATTTTTGCAATAAGTATATGAGTTCTTCATGACTAATGTTGAGCCCATGGATTATACTCACTTTTCCTCCTTCCACCATTGCTAGCCTCTCTAATACCGCGCACTTCTCGCCGGTATCATACACCCACCATATACCTTCCTCAAAACAGCCACCATACCTACCTATCATGGCATTTCCATAGCCATTCCGAGATACATTGCCATGCAACTTTCCACCGTTCCGTTTATTATGACACGCTCCATCATTGTCATATTGCTTAGCATGATCATGTAGTTGACATCGTATTTGTGGCAAAGCCACCATTCATAATTCTTTCATACATGTCACTCTTGATTCATTGCACATCCCGGTACACCGTCGGAGGCATTCATATAGAGTCATATTTTGTTCTAAGTATTGAGTTGTAATTCTTGAGTTGTAAGTAAATAAAAGTGTGATGATCATCATTTTTAGAGCATTGTCCCAGTGAGGAAAGGATGATGGAGACTATGATTCCCCCACAAGTCGGGATGAGACTCCGGACAAAAAAGAAAGAAAAAAAGAGGCCATAAAAAAAGAGAAAGGCCCAAATAAAAAATAAAAAAATAAAAAAATGAGAGAAAAAGAGAGAAGGGACAATGCTACTATCCTTTACCACACTTGTGCTTCAAAGTAGCATCGTGATCTTGATGATAGAGAGTCTCCTATGTTGTCACATTCATATACTAGTGGGTGTTTTTACATTATAGAACTTGGCTTGTATATTCCAATGATGGGCTTCCTCAAAATGCCCTAGGTCTTCGTGAGCAAGTGAGTTGGATGCACACCCACTTAGTTTCTTTTTGTTGTGCTTTCATATACTTATAGCTCTAGTGCATCCGTTGCATGGCAATCCCTACTCACTCACATTGATATCTATTGATGGGAATCTCCATAGCCCGTTGATACGCCTAGTTGATGTGAGACTATCTTCTCCCTTTTTGTCTTCTCCACAACCACCATTCTATTCCACATATAGTGCTATATCCATGGCTCACGCTCATGTATTGCGTGAAGGTTGAAAAAGTTTTGAGAATGTCAAAAGTATGAAACAATTGCTTGGCTTGTCATCGGGGTTGTGCATGATTTAAATACTTTGTGTGGTGAAGATAGAGCATAGCCAGACTATATGATTTTGTAGGGATAACTTTCTTTGGCCATGTTATTTTGAGAAGAAATAATTGCTTTGTTAGTATGCTTGAAGTATTATTATTTTTATGAATCTGAATATTCATACCACAATTAAGGAGATTTACATTGAAATTGTGCCAAGTAGCACTCTGCATCAAAAATTCTGTTTTTATCATTTACCTACTCGAGGACGAGCAGGAATTAAGCTTGGGGATGCCTGATACGTCTCCAACGTATCTATAATTTTTGATTGCTCCATGCTATATTATCTACTGTTTTGGGCAATATTGGGCTTTATTATCCACTTTTATATTACTTTTGGGACTAACCTATTAACCGGAGGCCCAGCCCAGATTTGCTGTTTCTTTGCCTATTTCAGTGTTTCGAAGAGAAGGAATATCAAACGGAGTCGAAACGGAACGAAATCAACTGGAGAAGTTATTTTTGGAAGGAAAGCTACCAGATGGACTTGGACTCCACGTCAGGAGATAAGGGAGGTGCTCACGAGGGTGGGGGGCACGCCCACCCCCTAGGGTGCGCCCCCTGCCTCGTGGGGCCCCCGCAGCTCCACCGATGTACCTCCTGCACCCATATATACCTACGTCTCGTAAAGCTGCAGAACAGAGATTAGATCGGGAGTTCCGCCGCCGCAAGCCTCTGTAGCCACCAAAAGTCAATCGGGACCCTATTCCGGCACCCTGCCGGGGGATCCATCACCGGTGGCCATCTTCATCATCCTGGCGCTCTCCATGACGAGAGGGAGTAGTTCACCCTCGGGGCTGAGGGTATGTACCAGTAGCTATGTGTTTGATCTCTCTCTCTCTCTCTCTCTCTCTCTCGTGTTCTTGATTTGGCACGATCTTGATGTATCGCGAGCTTTGCTATTATAGTTGGATCTTATGTTTCTTCTCCCCCTCTTCTCTCTTGTAATGGATTGAGTTTTCCCTTTGAAGTTATGTTATCGGATTGAGTCTTTAAAGATTTGAGAACACTTGATGTATGTCTTGCGTGGGATAACCGTGGTGACAATGGGTTATTCTATTGATCCACTTGATGTATGTTTTGGTGATCAGCTTGCGGGTTTCGTGACATTGGGAACCTATGCATAGGGGTTGGCACACGTTTTCGTCGTGATTCTCCGGTAAAAACTTTGGGGCACTCTTTGAGGTTCTATGTGTTGGTTGAATAGATGAATCTGAGATTGTGTGATGCATATCGTATAATCATACCCACGGATACTTGAGGTGACATTGGAGTATCTAGGTGACATTAGAGTTTTGGTTGATTTGTGTCTGAAGGTGTTATTCTAGTACGAACTCTAGGGTTGTTTGTGACACTTATAGGAATAGCCCAACGGATTGATCGGAAATAATAACTTTGAGGTGGTTTCGTACCCTACCATAATCTGTTCGTTTGTTCTCCGCCATTAGTGACTTTGGAGTGACTCTTTGTTGCATGTTGAGGGATAGTTATATGATCCAACTATGTTATTATTGTTGAGAGAACTTGCACTAGTGAAAGTATGAACCCTAGGCCTTGTTTCCTATCATTGCAATACTGTTTACGCTCACTTTTACCGCTTGCTACCTTGCTGTTTTTATATTTTTAGTTTACAAAAACCTATATCTACCATCCATATTGCACTTGTATCACCATCTCTTCGCCGAACTAGTGCACCTATACAATTTACCATTGTATTGGGTGTGTTGGGGACACAAGAGACTCTTTGTTATTTGGTTGCAGGGTTGCTTGAGAGAGACCATCTTCATCCTACGCCTCCCACGGATTGATAAACCTTAGGTCATCCACTTGAGGGAAATTTGTTACTGTCCTACAAACCTCTGCACTTGGAGGCCCAACAACGTCTACAAGAAGAAGGTTGTGTAGTAGACACCAACCCCCCAGGCGCAGCCTTGGCCCATTAGTTGTCTTCTGGTCCATAAAAAATTTCTGTGAAGTTTCGTTGCATTTGGACTCCGTTTGGTATTGATTTCCTGCGATGTAAAAAACATGCAAAAAACAGCAACTGGCACTTGGCACTATGTCAATAGGTTACACTACAAAAAAATACACTTCCGTGATAATACGTGTTTGTCACAGTAGGTCACGTTTCCTGTCATGCATGTACATCCATGACGATTTTATGACAGAATCAAGATAGTCATACCTGTGCTGTCGTAGAAGTGTTCCATGACATTACCAAAATTATCATCATGGAAGTGTGCACTTCCATGACGATAAATCGCGCGTCATGGAAGTGCTTTCGTCAAGGGTGACTGACACGTGGCATCCACCGTAATGGGTCGCCGTTAAGCTATCAGGTCCGGTTTTGGATCCGATAACCCGCTAACAGCCCAGACCAATGAGGATTTTCCACGTGTAAAATTCTCATTGGCCGGAGGAAACTCGTGTTGGCTCACCGTTGGGACAAATATCATCCATTCATTTGACATGAGGCGCCTATGATACGTCGACACGTGGCACGGCCCAACAGAGGCCCATTCTAGTGAAAAAGCTGGCCTGTTTGACTTGGTCAAAAGGTAATGGGCCGGCCCACAGAAAGCCTGTTAACGGCATGTTCGTATATAGCCCATTTACGGCCCGCTAACTCATGGCCCGTTACGGCCTATCGGAATTAAGCCCAGTAGCTTCATCTGGGCCGTCCAATATGATTCCAGCCTATTGTAACTTCCGACCCATGTATGGCCCATGATGTCTTTCGGCCCATACGAGGCCATTTGTAACTCTTGGCCCATTAACTGCCCGTGGTGAATCTGGCCCGCAATGAACAATGTACCCCTTTATACCCATTAACGACCCATTATTCCATTGGGCCGTTTCCAACCCGTGTTATCTTTCGGCCTTCTCAGGGCCCATTTATTCTCGGGCTCATTTCCATCATTCGGTTACTTACGACCCGTTATTGGCATTTTCTTCTCGTGGGCCAAATTCAGCCCGTGGTTACAATCGACCCGTTTGTGGCCCGTTAATCCGTTGGGCCGTTTTCATATCGTCATCAATTACGACCAATTAACGACGGCCCATTATTGTCGGCCCATGAACGGACGATTCCAAATCTAGCCCGTTTACGGCCCATAATGCGGTATGTTATTGGCCCATGTTTGGCCTATCGATCATATGACATGTAGAAGGCCCATTCATGCTACGGCCCGTAGAAGGCCCATTGTTTCTACGGCCCTTAGAAGGCCCATTGTTTCTATGGCCCGTAGGAGGCCCATGGTAACTATAATAAATATGTAGCCCATGGTTATTGTGGCCTAGTTTTAAAAAATAGGTTATTGCGGCCACTAGCAAACCGCGGAAAAAGAACTGCACTGACTACAAGCAAACAAATAAACAAGTGATACGTCTGCAACGTATCTATAATTTTTTATTGTTCCATGCTATTATATTATTTGTTTAGGATGTTTAATGGGCTTTATTATACACTTTGATATTATTTTTGGGACTAACCTATTAACCAGAGGCCCAGCCCAAATTGCTATTTTTTTTGCCTATTTCAGTGTTTCGAAGGAAAGGAATATCAAAAGGAGTCCAAATGGAATGAAACCTTCAGGAACGTGATTTTCAAAAGAAATGTGATCCAGAGGACTTGGAGTGGACGGCAAGCAATCAACGAGGAGGCCACGAGGCAGGGAGGCGCGCTTGCCCCCCTAGGAGCGCCCCCACCCTCGTGGGCCCCTCGTAGCTCTACTGTCCGACCTTTTTCGCCTATATATACTCATATACCCTGGAAACATCAGAACAGGAGCCAAAACCCTATTTCCACCGCCGCAACTCTCTGTACCCGTGAGATCCCATCTTGGGGCCTTTTCCGGCGCTCCGCCGGAGGGGGCATTGATCACGGAGGGCTTCTACAAAAACACCATAGCCTCTCCGATGATGTGTGAGTAGTTTGCCCCAGACCTTCGGGTCCATAGTTATTAGCTAGATGGCTTCTTCTCTCTCTTTGGATCTCAATACAAAGTTCCCCTTGATTCTCTTGGAGATCTATTCGATGTAATCTTCTTTTGCGGTGTGTTTGTCGAGATCCAATGAATTGTGGGTTTATGATCAAGATTATCTATGAACAATATTTGAATCTCCTCTGAATTCTTTTATGTATGATTTGTTATCTTTGCAAGTCTCTTCGAATTATCAGTTTGGTTTGGCCTACTAGATTGATCTTTCTTGCAATGGGAGAAGTGCTTAGCTTTGGGTTCAATCTTGCGGTGCTCGATCCCAGTGACAGAAGAGGAAACAACACGTATTGTGTTGTTGCCATCGAGGATAAAAAGATGGGGTTTATATCATATTGCTTGAGTTTATCCCTCTACATCATGTCATCTTGCTTAAATCGTTACTCTGTTCTTATGAACTTAATACTCTAGATGCATGCTGGATAGCGGTCAATGTGTGGAGTAATAGTACTAGATGCAGGCAGGAGTCGGTCTACTTGTCACGGACGTGATGCTTATATACATGATCATACATAGATATTCTCATAACTATGCTCAATTCTATCAATTGCTCGACAGCAATTTGTTCACCCACTGTAATACTTATGCTCTTGAGAGAAGCCACTAGTGAAACCTATGGCCCCCGGTCTATTCTCTATCATATTAATCTACCATTATTTCTATTACCGTTTATTTTGATTTCTTTACTTTCAGTCTTTATCATAAAAATACCAAAAATATTATCTTATCATCTCTATCAGGTCTCACTTTTGCAAGTGGCCGTGAAGGGATTGACAACCCGTTTATCGCGTTGGTTGCCAGGTTCTTATTTGTTTGTGTAGGTACGTGGGACTTGCACATGGTCTCCTACTGGATTGATACCTTGGTTCTCAAAAACTGAGGGAAATACTTACACTACTTTACTACATCACCCTTTCCTCTTCAAGGGAAAACCAACGCAGTGCTCAAGAGGTAGCAACAAGACAACAAGGAAATAAATAAGCAAGCGACTTATGCTAGGCTATCACGGCTATTACACATATTACATCCACTGGGCATCAAAGTTCGCCACCAGTGCAAATATAGGGAACAAAGCAACATATCATATGCACTGGTTGTCGAAGTTGGCGACCAGTGCAAATAAACGCCACAGCAAAACAAGTCCAGAACTGAAACCACTTCAGAAGAGCTCAAGAAACAATATCCTGGGTACCCATAATGCTAGCAAGATGCTTAGCAAGCTTATTAACTTTCTCTTGTTTGGCGCTTAAATCCTCCAGCACTTGCTATTGCACCAGAAAGTATGCATCTGAATTCTGCAGGGACTTCCTCAGTCCTTCGGCTTCCTGTCGCATAACATCTGATCGATGTCTTTCAACTTGAAGTTGAGACTCAAGAAGCCGAACTGATTCAGGCAACGAGTTCGAAGAGCTGGTGCCAGCAGTAGTAGCCAGTAACTCGAGCACTACATCAAGACATGACTTTGGGGTTGTCTCAGTGTCTTCAATATAGTTTTTATCGGCTTTCTTGGAGACCAACAGGTATGTCTCACTATCTTGAACCTTATCTGCATTACTTCCTTTACCATTGCATAACGGGGTACTCTTTTCCAATATTTTATCCGTGTTCTAAAAGAGAAACAAACAAACACATCACAAATTTACAATGTAGTATATGAAACTCATTTTGGTAAACCAGTTCAGTAGTAAGGTGGACAGGATAACAACATGAAACAAACATATATCTATGTAGTATGGTCACTGTATGGTCTATATCATTCTAGTTTATGTTGCCAAATCAAGATAGATACAGTTCGAATCATATCTATTTAAGACAAAGCAGCATAGACAGATTATAAGTGTGGGAAACTACACAACAATAACAACACTTGTAATGTGCATGGCATGAGAACATGACTGTTTACTCAATTGAAACTGAAATCAACATAGAGCAAGTTACAACAGCAAACACGTTAAAGAAACAGGTTTAAACATACCTGTTGCACCATTGGAGTTTCAATTGCATCCTTCAAAATTGAAATTAGTTGGTATGAGTAAATATAGTGATGCAAGAGCAAAGTAGTATGAATCATAGCTACGGAACCTGACCAAAGAACAATTCTTCTTCTGCTTTAAGCGTTGACTTGGGGTTCAGAGTGGTGGTCCTCGTGCTTTGGGCACTGTAGTTGCCTTACTAAATGCTCGTGTTCGGGTGCTTTGTGGTGGAGGCGATGTTGTGTCAACTGGAACTGGGTTACTATCTGCTGGGGTTGGGTTAGAAGGGGTGTAGCTGGTTTTCTGTCCAACTGGGTAGGGGTATCTGCGTGAGTCTAGGTTATGAGTGGTGGGGCTAGTTCTTGGGCAAGTGCAACCGTGGTTCTATCTGCATCGACAGGTAGCACAACCTTTTCTGAAGACCGTGTTTTTACTCCCATAGATACTGGCATCACCCGCTACAATTAAAATGGTTGATAAACAAGAAAAGTAATTGAATGTACAAACATTGTAAGATAGACAGGTGCAATGATAGTAGTGAAAGTGCTAGTTATCGACCAGGGGGGTGAATAGGCGATTTTTATGAAAGTCTTCAAAACATGAGAGTTTCGAAGACAAACAACAGAAATGAACCTATTGATATGCAGCGGAAGGTAGACTACACTAAGCAAGCCATAGTCAAGTATTCAATGAAGTGAAAGCACGAAGACTAATAGCAACTAGGTAGTAAAGATCAGGATGGAAGATAGTATGAAGCCAAACAATAATAGTAGTCACATAGTGAAGACAGACAGGTAGTGCAAACAGGCAATGACTTCACGAAGACAAACTGTAAGTAAAGAGAGGGAGAGGATAGAACTAGACACTTGGTGAGGACAATGATTTGTTGGACCAGTTCTAGTTGCTGTGACAACTGTACGTCTGGTTAGGGAGGCTGATATTCAACTCAGAAGACCGTGTCTTCACCTTATCCCCCTTGAGCTAAGGACACCCAATCCTCGCCCAATCACTCTGGTAAGTCTTCAAGGTAGACTTCCAAACCTTCACATACTCTGTTCACCGGCGATCCACAATGACTCTTGGATGCTCAGAACGCGACGCCTAACCGGCTGGAGGATTCATTGTCCTCAAGTGTAACAAGTCTTCAGGTCACGCGGACAGAAAGACTTCAGTGATGCCTAACACTCTTTGGCTCTGGGTGTTTGGGCTTTGTCCTCGCAAGGATTTCTCTCTTTCAAAAGCTTTGGAGGTGGGTTGCTCTCAAACGACAAAAGCCATGCACTAACTCTGAGCAGCCACCAATTTATGGTGTAGGGGTGGGCTATTTATAGCCACTAGGCAACCCGACCTGATTTGTCCGAAATGACCCTGGGTCACTAAGGAACTGACACATGTTCCAACGGTCAGATTTCAAACACACGCGACAGCTTGACTTGGGCTACAAGTAAAGCTGACTCATCCAACTCTGGATAAGATTTGCTCTCATTATCTTCGCTCGAAGACATAGGATTTGGTTGAGCATCATTTCAGTCACTCTGACTTTGTTCACCGGGACCCCACTTAACCGTATGGTGGTTCCTATGACTCAACAAAGAAGAAAAGGAAACAACAAAACAACTAAGTCTTCGCGCTCCATAGTCTTCACGTGATGTCTTCTCTTGTCATAGTCTTCAATGTGAATATCTTCACATACCGCCATTGTCTTCAATGTCTTCATACATTTTTAGGGGTCATCTCCGGAAGGTAAACCGAATCAATGAGGGACTACTACCTGTGTTATCCTGCAATTCTCACAAACACATTAGTCCCTCAACCAGGCTTGTCGTCAAGACTCCAAAACCAACTAGGGGTGGCACTAGATGCACTTACAATCTCCCCCTTTTTGGTGATTGATGACAAACTAGTTGAAGTTTTCAACGGGGAAAAAAGTATGTGAAATTGTAAAGGTTAAAGGTATTGTCTTCATAAGTAGCAACAGGCTCCCCCTGAAGATGTGCATATAAGTAATTTGCTTTTGGAATGCAAATGCACATGGCAGGTTGTACTTGTGGAGATCATTTTCAACTTATGAAGACAATTCATCATGCATGATTAGATATAACGACGATAATGACATGCATAATGAAAAATGGACGTCTGCAATATGACTTCGTGCGGGATGTATCATCGCACATGCGGAATTTTATCATCACATCACAGACTAGCAGAAAAAGTAGCGGACGACCATCAAGTTTAAGTGTTACAACTCAAAGAACCAAATGTACCAAAAGCGAGAGTTGTAAACACTAGGCAATATAAAGCAACCACCCATATGGACCCGCTTGAAGACTATCAACCCATATGCTTCTCCCCCTTTTGTCAGTAAGGACCAAAAAGGTTTGAAGACATAGAGCCGCTACTCGTTCCCAGAAGGAGTAGGTGAAGTTGCAGGGTCGTCGTGGGGGTTTGGCGGTGCTCGTTCCAAAAAGATTTAATATTTGTCTCTGTATCTTCTGCTGACAAGGACACAAAGAAGACATTCGACAATTTCAACAGAATGCATATGATTTGGATAGATAGAGTTTGAGGTAGGAAGCATAGAGAGGTTAGGGTCCAATCACATTCACTTAGTCCAAAAGATTCAAACGAAAAGACATAGCTATAAGTGAATGCTGTAGAGGACAGAACACTAACATATGTATATATCAGAACAAGACCAAATCAACATTGTGAAGATAAACATGAAGACAAACCAATGTTGAGGATGAATCAAATGCGAAGACTTAGCAAATGTAACGCCAAGAGAAAAACATTCCAAACAAAAGTTTGGTGGTGGCGTTACCCACCATCTAGGAAGTATTAGACCCAGACACGATGCACAAATATCATGGCGCTCCGAAGTCAAACTCCGCATTAATATATTCACACTCAGAGTGTAAATCTTCATTGATTGAAGATATACATTACTTTGTGTGTTGCACATCTAAGTCATCAACATGCATAAGCGTTAGGATGTGTGCCCAATCACAGGACATTCAAGGATTCCAAGATATTTAGCTCACACCGCAACTTGCAAAACCTTTTCTCATCCAAGGGCTTTGTGAAGATATCTGCCAATTGCTCTTCAGTGTTGACGTGTATGATATCAATATCTTTCTTCATAACATGATCTCTGAGAAAGTGATGACGAATTTCAATGTGCTTTGTCTTCGAGTGCTGAACTGGATTGTTGGCAATCTTGATGGCGCTTTTGTTGTCGCAGTAGAGTGGTACTTGTTTCAGATGGATGCCATAGTCCTTGAGAGTTTGCTTCATCCATAAAAGCTGAGCGCGGCAAGATCCAGCAGCAATGTATTCAGATTCAGCAGTGGAGAGTGATACACAGTTCTGCTTCTTTGAAGACCAACAGACAAGTGATCGTCCCAGAAAGTGACATGTGCCTGATGTAGACTTGCGATCCACCTTGTCACCAGCATAATCAGCATCCAAGAATCCAACTAGATCAAACTCTGATCCCTTTGGATACCATAATCCTAGTGTTGGGCTGTAAGCCAAATATCGAAGAATTCGCTTCACAGCTAAGTGATGCGATTCCTTTGGTGCCGCTTGGAATCGAGCACACATGCAGACACTAAGCATGATATCTAGCCTAGATGCACATAAATAAAGTAAAGAACCAATCATGGAGCGGTATACCTTTTGATCAAACTCTTTACCATTGGCGTCGGGACCTAGATGACTCTTGGTTGGCATTGTCATCGTGTAACCTTTGCAGTCTTGCATTCCAAACTTCTTCAGGCAGTCTTTGAGGTATTTCTCTTGAGACATGAAGATGCCATTGCTTTGCTGACGAATTTGAAGACCAAGGAAGAACTTCAGCTCACCCATCATGGACATCTGATATTGCTCTTGCATCATGTGTCCAAACTCATAATTGTATTTCTGGTTGGTGCAGCCGAAGATAATGTCATCCATATATATTTGGCACACAAACAGTTCACAATCATATGTCTTCATGAAGAGTGTAGGATCTAGGTGTTGGCATTCTGGGAACGGGGGTCCCCAGACTTGCCTGCTTGCGGCCTGCGGCGTGGCTCAAGTGGGGGCCCAACGAGGCCCATCTCCATCAACACAAGCTCAAGACCCTCGCGAGGGGCCAAGCCTCGCGGGGCGGACGACAGAGAGCTTCCTCAAGTACGTCCTCATCAGGCAGGGCTTGCGAGGAGGCGGAGAGATCAATGCAAGGGTACCTCACGAGGATCCAGTGACGCAAGCCATGATGATCAAGGCCAGGCGGGCGCCAGGCGGGCGCCGGCCCGGGCAGAGTCCTTGTTTCCCCTTTGGTGCAAAGGGGGCAAGCACAGGCCAAGGTATCAGGCAAATGTTACCATTCCAGTGCAATGAGACCAAGACCAGCCGGACGGCCGGACGGAGGTCACCGTGGAGCCCAAGACGACGTCACCACCAGAGCTTTTGACAGCCGAAGACCACTTTTGGTCAGGATAACTTGTACTAGATGTTCCCCTTCAAAATGGCCAATTGTTGGCGCCCTTCCCACTCAATTATTTCGGGGAGAGGCCCAGGGCCTCTATAAATAGAGCTAGCCACCACAGAGTAGAGGCATCGAGCCATAGGCATAGAGAAATCTGATAGAGCCTAAGTAGAGAGATAGAGAGAGAGGCGACTGAACTGACCCAAGCAGTTCATCGCACCAGCCCAAGAACACCTCTCGCGAGGCTGTTCTTCCTTTGTATTGTTCATCATCAGCCCCAGAGGCAATCCACCACACCACACACTAGAGTAGGGTATTACACCACAAGGGTGGCCTGAACCAGTATAAATCTCGTGTCCCTTGTGTTGTTCATCATTTTCATCTTAGTTCACATGAGAAGATCAGGCGTAGATCGGTAGGGGAGAGATCTCCGCGCGCACCCCAGTGTTCGAACCTCAAGGGTCTGCCGGAACCCGAAATCCGACATTTGGTGTGCCAGGTAGGGGTGCGCCGGAATCCTTTCTTCCGCCGTTTTCGTGTGGTCTTCCGTCGTGTCCATGGCTGACGCTCGTCGGGCTCGCGCCGAGCGCCGAGCTGCTCTCGCCACCCGCGTCGCCCAGACGGCGCCCGTCGGCGGTCCCCCTCATTGTTCCCCATCGCCCGCCGCCAACGCCGCCACCAGCCCGATGGGGAACAAGCAGCATGCTTCGTCCCAGCATCCTTCGGTGCGGTGGGATGGCCGCACTGCCACCCCGTCGCTGACCCCAGCTGGCTCGTCGTCCCATGCTCGTCGCGCCCCCATGGATGCATGCGCCTCGCTGCTCTTGGCGAAGGAGCTTCTTCGTTACCGCCCCGTCGACGACCTCTACGAGGACTGGCTCGCCCGCATCACCGAGCTCGTCAGCGCCGCAGGGGGCTCTCCCTTGCGGTCCCCCTCGGTACCACGCCCTCTATTCCGCGCAGGAGGCGATGATCAGGAGGCGCCTCCGCCACCTCCTCCCCAAGAAGGCGCCTTGGCTGCAAGGCGTGCAACCCCAGGGTGAGGCCCACTACGTCCAGCACCTGTGCAGCAAGAAAGGAGCTGCCAAGAGATACCGCGTCCCTGAGATGGTGCTCGCACGCTCCCGGCACCGGCGCGCCAAGATCGCGTCCCGGCGCTTCCACAACAAGACCCCGTGCTGCTCCCAGCGGCGGCGCATGGCGACTAGCAACAGCAAGATCGACACCAGCCAACGGCGCCGGTGGCCACAGCGGGCTGCCTCGCCTTCACCCCCGAGCTGCGCGGCGTCACATGGCCAGGCAAGTTCAAGCCTGACCTCCCTCCTCGCTATGATGGCACAGCGGACCCCGCGGAGTTCCTGCAGCTATACGAGCTGGGCATCGTGGCCGCTAGCGGGGATGAAAAGGTCATGGCGAATTGGTTCCCCATAGCGCTCAAGGACAGAGCCCGCACCTGGCTCCTGAACTTGGCCCCTGGCACGATCTCCTCCTGGAGCGAGATGCGCACCCGCTTCATCACCAACTTCCAGGGCACTCGCGACCGACCCCCAGCCGTGAGCGACCTGCGCTGCATCAAGCAACAGCCAGGGGAAACCCTGTAGAAGTACATCCAACGCTTCAACTATGCTCGCCTCAAGATCCCCAAGGTGACTGAGGAAGCCATCATCTCAGCTTTCTCCGACGGCGTGCGCGACATCAAGATGAAGGAGGAGCTAGCCATCCATGAAGACTTGTGCACATCCCTGGAGCTGTTCAACTTGGCGACCAAGTGCGCCAGGGCTGAGAAAGGGCGCCTTTCCCTTCTCGAGCTCCCGGCAGCCGACCCAGAAGAAAAGAAGCTCAAGGCCAAAGACGTGAAGCGCAAGCGGGGTGCCGTGCTAGCAGCAGAGCCGGACACCAAGCGAGGCAGGGATCAGCCTGAGTCATCCAAGGGCGGACGCTACTGTGTGTACCACGACCTCCACACCCACAACACCAACGAATGTCAAGAGCTCAGAGCCGTGTGAGATGGGCGAATCGGCCGACATCCCGAGTGCAACGACAGGGGCTATGGCCGAGGAGGAGGAAGAGGTGGAGGACGATGGGAAGACCGTGGCCCGCGCCAGGGATGGCATGACCGCCCTCGCGAGGAGCGCTGGCAGGACCAGCCTCGCGAGGGTGGCTGGAGGGACCAGCCTCGCGAAGACCGCCCGCATGACAACGCAGGCCTCCTGCCTCTGCCGCCACCACCAAGGAGTAATGAAGACCAGCATCAGTATAATGGAGTTGGGGGCTTCCAGGAGCCGCGCGCAATTGCCTGCATCTTGGGTGGCGCTCAGGCTCCGGCCTCATAGCGCATCTTCAAGCAGTTTGCTCGCGAGGTGAACGCGGTTCTTCCCAAGCTTGAGGCCACGCGCCCTCTCAGGTGGTCTACGTCCACTATCATGTTCAACTCAGCGGATCAGCTCAAGTGCGCGGCAACGGCTGGAGTCCTCCCGATGCTTTGCTCCCTAGTCATCAGCAATGTGCAGGTCACCAGGACCCTCATCGATGGCGGTGCTGGACTCAACGTCCCGTTCGTCGAGATGTTCGACAATCTCCAAGTGCCACACGATCAGCTTCAGCCAACCAAGCCTTTCTCAGGAGTCACCGATGGTTCTACCATTCCGATTGGGCAGGTGCTCCTTCCAGTCACCTTCGGGCAGCGCAACAACTACCGCACCGAGCTCATCGACTTCGACGTCGCTCACATCCGCCTACCATACAACGCCATCCTCGGGTACCCGGGCCTAGCCAAGTTCATGGCGGTGACTCGCCATGGTTACAATGTCCTCAAGATGCCTGGAAGTGATGGAGTCATTATCGTGCCCTGTGAGGAAAGAGATGCAGTGTGTTCACTGGAGCGCGCGTTCCAACCGCGGCAATCGAAGACCCAGACCACAGGGGCGGGAGACCTCTTGAAGCGACCCTCAAGAAGAAGAAGACCTCACCGGAGATGTTGCATCAAGCTCCGCGCTCGATCAGGGAGCGCCACCCTCTCATGCATAGGAAAGCGCGCCCAGTGCCCTCCTCGGGCAAGACTCGGGGGCCCCTCCTTGGAGAGAAACCGACCTTGCCAAGGTCGCGAGGGAGGCGCTGGGGCATCACTTGGAGGGGCGCTTTCAGGCGCTTTTCCCTCAGGAAGGTACAAGGCAAGGAAGACCAAACCCTCAGGAGTTCGTCGCAAGAAACACTCAAGAGCTGCAAGAGTCAAGAGTCATGCGTGGCAGCCGCCGCCTGCCTGCCGTAGCCCCACATCCAGGCGAGGATGGTGGGCTGCGCATCTGCATCGACGTCCCAGGGCTCAACCGAGCCACATCTCGCGTGGGGAGTTGTGAGGGGCCACCTCACAGCTACGTTCGCATGCCCTTCGGCCTGCCGAACGCGGCCGTCGCTCACCAGCGCCTGCTGAGGAGCATTCTGGAGGCTTAGGAGGTCAGGCACCACGCGGTCCTGGCAGAGATGGAGACGGCTCTCAAGGACCCGCTTGAGCCCGCGGAGCCTCCCGAGGCCCCAGGGCCCGGGGGCTCGTGAGGGCCGACGTCTCCACCGTGCATCGCTCGCTTCCTCAGCATCACTTCATCTTCAACGGCGTCACGTGACATCTTTCAGAGTTTTACTTTCAGCTGGGAGCGCCCGCAGGGTTGCACCATTCCCAGGCCACGTGGGTCCGTCCCCACGGCATGTATCCATTTTGCTTATGTTTTTTACTTACCTTGTTGGGGGCGCCCCTCAGGCTGCATCACCCCCACGCCACTCGGGCCCGACCCGGCGGCATCTGCATCTTTAATATTTGCCTAAGTGTTCTCTCGCGCTAAATTCGGTTCCCGTAAGTTATCGCCTACTGCTTATTGTCATGCAAAGCGCTTGCACGTTAAAAGGGGGGGCGCCTGAGCATCGCGACTCATGGGCTCCTATTGGCTGTCCAGCCCTCACCCCTGGCCTTGACCCACGGCATCGCGACCTGTCATACCAGTGGCGGATGAGCTCGCTCGAGGGTCGGGACCTGAGGACATAGAGCATTTGCGTTCTAACAACCCTGCAAGAACACACCAGTTGATAAAGGCCCAGAGCCAGGCGCAACCCGCCTCGAGGTAGGGCCTCGTGAGTCCCGCGCTGGCTCACGGGTCCCCAGATACACCTCTCCTAGCCCTACCGTGCCGGCCACGTGTTAGGGCGGGGCTGTACATGCCCCGGGGGCTCCTCCCGAAGGGGAGCCCCCTCCCACGCACCAGTGGAAGCACCATGCTCCGCGCTGGCTGACAACACTGCCGAGGAGCGGCTATGCCCGTACACATACGGAAGTGCTATGCTCCGCGCTGGTGATAAACAACTGAGGGAGGCCCATGGCCGTACCAACCTCAGGGAGCCCAGAGCTCAGTGTCCGGCACCATCGCAACGCCTCCCCTCGGGTGTGCCGCGCGAGGGGGCTGGACACGGGGCTGCGCCCGGGCCTCGCCTGAGCACGCCACCCAGCCAGGTCCCTCGGACCTGGTCGTCGCACGCCACTCCCCGAGTGGAGCCAAGGTACGAAACCCGTTTGAGCGTCAAGGGGGACTCCTGAGCATCACGACTCAGGAGCCTAACTGGTCACGTAGCCCCTCAGTCCTTAGTCTCATCCTGGTTTCCGATCGGGGCTAATGCTGGGTGAGGTACGCGCGGGGCCGGGCCCTGCCGACGTAGAACGACCAATCCACTCATCGCTCCCCCCCTTCCCTACTTGTTGCTCGCGCGTCAAGGGGGACTCATGAGCATCGTGACTCAGGAGCCTAACTTGTCACGTAGCCCCTCACTCCTTAGTCCCGTTCTGGTTTCCGGTCGGGGCTAACGCTGGGTGAGGTACGCGCGGGGCCGGGCCCTGCCGACGTAGAGTGCAAGCAAGTAGGAGAGGAAAATGCAAATTTCAGGAATTCAAAGCAAATATTACAAGCCATAGACTGTTCCATAACGCCAAACACAAGTTTAAATGCCTCCGCGAGGCATGGTGCATGTTGCAGGAATAATAAACAGGACAGAAGCCGTGAGGGGATCACTCTCTAGTGGCGCCGTCGCCTGTGGTGGAGTCGTGCTGGACGGCTTCGCCTCTCGAGGTCGCAAGGCCGGCGGCGCCGCATCCGGGCAGGACGCTGCGGGAGCGGAACTTCCCCAGCAAAATCTCGGCTCGGCCTTTCACGGCCTCAGTGGCAGCAGCGGCACAGTCACCGCTCACGGGCTCCAGCAGGCTGTCGAAGTCAATGTCGGGGTCGTGCAGATAGACGTGGCTGAGAACATGCGTCAGCGCCGCGGAAGACAGGGTACGCGCCTCGGCCTCGACCGTGGGGCCAAGGCCGTCTGCGACGTCCTCGAGCGCGTCAACCAGGAAGGGGTGCAGCTTGGCAGGGCCATCCTCCGCACCAGCTAACGGCTCCTCCAGGCCGCTCTCATACAACGTCTTCAGTATGCCGCGGGCCTTCTTCTCCTGCTTCGCAAAGGCCACCCGGTCCTCTGCCAGGACCTTCGCCTTGGCGTCCAGCTCGACCCTCTCTGCCTTCAGCGACTGCTCCAGCATCTCCAGTTGGCGATGGCGGTCGTCGAGCTTGGCATCCCGGTCCTTAGCGGCGGCCTCCTTAGCCTTCATCTCCTTCTCCTTCTCCTTCCGGCTGTGCACCTCCTTGGCGAGCTCGTCGCGCAGGCCCTGCAGCTCGGCCTCGAGCGCCTTGCAGCGGCCCTGGGCGGCTGCAGCATCGCCCAGGGCAGCGTCGCGAGCGGCCTTGGCTTGGTTGGTGTCCCACTTCTCCTCGTTGGAGGACGACACAACCTGGCTCAGCGCCGCTCGGACGGAGGCAGTAGAACGAGCCCAGCCATAAGCCAACTCCAGGCGCCCGGCCACAAGACGAGGATCCGCGCTCAGGAGATCCTTCTGCAGCTGGCTTAGCTCATTGGCAACCTGATCCAAGACAACAGCAGAGGGAGAAGAAGAGACAAGGACCTGTGGAGCAGGCGGAGAGGACGGCAGCATGACCACGGCTTGGCAGTAAGGGACCTCCTGAGCCTTGGTTGCATCGGCCGCAGCGTCGGGCATAGTCAACTCCAGGCCCAGCGGGGCCACGGGGGCTGACTCCTCGCCAAGGTGCCCCGGTTGGCCTCGCGAGGGCGGCGCGACCAGGGAGGTGCGAGCTTTGCCGTCCCCTCCCCCAGCAGCCGAAGGCGTCACCCCGGCGGACAGGTTCGCCCCAAGCGGGGCCGCAGAGGCCTCTTTCAACCTCTTGGCCACGGGTGCCGACCTGGCAAGGAGCGCAAACGTCAAGTTTCAGCAGCAGAGACCAAGCAGAGCATAAATCGAGCACTTACTGGGCGTTTTCCGTGGACTCAAGCAACCTCCGACCGTACTTGAAGCCCGAGAGCCTGCTGCGGGGGTCGGTCCTTGGCGGCCTGGAAGCAGAAGGTGCCTCAGGAGGGATAGCGTCGACCTTGGACCCCTCAGGGACCAGAGCATACCCTGGGGGAACCAGGCTCGACCTGCCCTTCCTTGTGACCGAGGAGGAACCCTCCCCTCCTCGTCTGGCGTCGGCCTAGTCGTCATCTGACATGGAGCGGAGGGCCCGGGACCTGCGCTGAAGGAGGGACTCCCCCCAGTCCTCGCCAGTCTCCTCCGAGTCAGGAGCTTCCTCCTCCACCTCTTCTTCCCCTCTCCCCCGCTGGAGCTGCCGGAGGACAAGTTCACCGTCGCCAGAATCGTCAGGTCATCAGGGGCTGCCACAGGCACCAGTCCCTTGCCGTTGAAGGTGGGCATGGCATTTACCACCTGCTCCCAGTCGTCACGAAGGAACGGGGGGATGGGGGCGCCCTCAGGGCTCGCTACGTCTCCCCCAACCAAGCAATGAAGGGCCGCAGCTAGATCTTCGTCGGTCAGCGCCTCAGAGCTCAGATGCATGATGACATCTGCCCTTCCAAGATTCCACAGTGGGAGTAGGTGCTCCTGGAGCAGAGCCACCCGGTGCTCCAGGAACTCCCTCAGGAGCAAGGCCCCGGTCAGCTTCGCCGCCCCCAAGTTGCTTGGCTTCAGGTCCGCGTTCATCCTCCTCAGCACCACCTTCGCGCGAGCGTCGACGAGCTCTGCGCGGGACCATGCGTCGACGGACTTAGGCTGCCCCGTGGGCAATACCTGACGAGGGTGTCAGCGTTCTGGGAATGGGGGTCCCCAGACTTGCCTGCCTGCGGCCTGCGGCGCGGCTCAAAGGGGGCCCAGCACGGCCCAACTTCATCAACACAAGACCCAAGACCCTCGCGAGGGGCCAAGCCTCGCGGGACGGACGACACAGCGCTTCCTCAGGCGCGGCCTCGTCAGGCTGGATCACGAGGAGGCGGAGAGATCAAGGCAGGGTACCTCGCGAGGTGCCCATGACGCAAGCCATGACGACCAAGGGTGCCAGGCGGACGCCAGACCGCGCAGTGTCCTCCCTTTCCTCTTTGGTGAAAAGGGGGCAAGCGCAGGCGAGAGGATCAAGCAAAGGCATCCATTTCGGTGCAACAAGACCAAGACCAGTCCAACGGTGGGAAGGAGGTCACCGTGGAGCCTAGAACGACGTCACCACAGGGCCTTTGGCAGGCGAGGACCGAATTTAGTCAGGATAAGAGTACTGTATGGTCCCCTTCGAATTGGCCGATTGTTGGCGCCCTTCCCGCTCAATATTTGGGACGAGGCCCAGGGCCTTTGCCTATAAATAGGACTAGCCACCCTCGAGGATCGGGCATCGGGTACCCAGAATCTGAGCAAGGAGAGAGAGAGAGAGAGAGAGAGAGAGAGAGAAGGGCGGCTGAACTCCCCGTGCAGTTCATCGTCCCAGCAAGAACACGCCCTCGCGAGGCTGTTCTCCCTTGTACTATTCACCATCATCAGCCCAGGAGGCAATCCACCCACCACAAACTAGAGTAGGGTATTACACCATGATGGTGGCCCGAACTAGTATAAACTCCGCGTCCCTTGTGTTGTTCCTTCAGTAGTTAGATCCTTGCGAGACGGAGAGGTAGAGGGCATAATCTCCGCGCGCACCCCAGAGTTCGAACCTTAAGGGTCTGCCGGAACCCGAAATCCGACATTTGGCGCACCAGGTAGGGGTGCGCTTGAATTTGTCTTCCACCGCTTCGTTCTCCTCCTACCGTCGCGTCCATGTCTGACGCTCGTCGGACCCGCACCGAGCGCCAGGCCGCCGTCGCCTCCCGCGTCGCCCAGACGGCTCCCGTCGGTGGGCATTCTCGTCGTTCCCCGTCGCCCGCCATCAACGCCGCCACCGGCCCGGCGGGGAACGAGCAGCAAGCGTCGTCCCAGCATCTGCCTGTGCGGCAAGATAACCGCACCGTTACGTCAACACCCCCGGTCGTCGCGGCCCTTCTGGGCGGCTCGCAGGCGCCGCCCACAAGTCGCCATGTCAAGTCGTTTGTCCGCCGGGTCGGCGCCGTTTTCGCACGGCAGGGGGCTCCCATGGACCAAGTGGCGCGCGAGGCCGGTCTGGCCTTCAGCTCGGAGGACCATCCCGCCAACTTGGCTGGCTCGGGGGCGCTCCCCATGTTGTGCACCCCCACCATCTACCAGGTGGCTGTCACCAGAACCCTCGTCGACGGCGGCGCCGGCCTCAGCGTCCTTTCGGTTGAGACCTTCAACCTCCTCTGCATACCCCTGGAGCGGCTGCAACCCAGTCGGTCTTTCTTGGGCGTCGGGGGCGGGTCATCCAACTCCCTCGGACAGATCCGGCTCCCGGTAACCTTCGGCACCTACGACAACTTTCACACGGAAATGGTCGACTTCGACATCGGCCCCATCGGCCTTCCTTACAACGCCATCCTCGGCTACCCGGTGCTGGCCCAGTTCATGGCCGCCACGCACCCGGCGTACAACCTCATGAAGATGCCCGGGAGCAGCGGTGTCCTCACCGTGCCTGGGAACACCGGAGATGCCCTGCGGGTACTCAAGCTCACCTACAAGGCAGCGGCCTCGGCACAGCCAGCCGACGCGGAGACCCCCGAACCCAAGGGGGCTGCGCCAGCCAAGAAGAGGCAGTTGTTCACCCAGGACAAAGCAGAAACCAAGCAGATACCTGTCGACAAAGACGGGTCCTCCAGTGCCACTTTCACCATAGGCGCCAATCTCGAGCCTGAGCAAGAGGAAGCTCTGATCAGATTCCTGCGCGCAAATAAGAAGGTATTCACTTGGGAGCCCGATCAGCTGGTAGGGATCCCCCGCAGCGTCGTCGAGCATCACCTCAACGTGTGCCCAAACGTGCGCCCCGTGAAGCAGAAAGCCAAGCGGCAGTCCGTAGAGAAGCAGGCCTTCATCGTCCAAGAAACCCGCAAGTTGGAGGCCGCTGGGGTCATTCGCGAGGTCCGATACCCGGATTGGTTGGCTAACCCTGTCATTGTGCCCAAGAAGGGGGGAAAGGAACGCATGTGTGTCAACTTCACCAACCTCAACAAGGCATGCCCGCAAGATCCGTTCCTGCTCCCCCGCATCGATCAGATCGTCGATTCCACCGCGGAGTGCGACCTACTCTGCTTCCTGGACGCCTTCTCTGGGTATCACCAGATCAAGATGGCGGTAGAAGACGTCGAGAAGACCGCCTTCCTGACCCCATGCGGGGTGTACTGCTATACATGCATGCCATTTGGGTTGCGTAACGCAGGGGCGACCTTTCAGCGGCTGATGCACATCGCCTTGGGCCCGCAGCTCGGGAAGAATGTCGAAGCCTACGTCGACGACATCGTGGTGAAATCTAGGGAGGCCAAGACCCTGATATAGGACCTGGAGAAGACCTTCGCGAGCCTCGACGCAGTGAACCTGCGGCTCAACCCAGAGAAGTGTGTGTTCGGAGTCCCCTCAGGCAAGCTCTTGGGATTTCTCGTGTCCCATCGGGGCATCGAGGCTAACCGGGAGAAGGTCAAGGCGGTCGAGGACATGAGCCCGCCGAAAACCCTCAGAGAAATGCAGAAGCTCACCGGACGCGTGACCGCGCTAGGGCGCTTCATCTCCAAACTGGGGGAGCGAGCACTGCCTTTCTTCCAGCTGATGAAGAAGAAGGGACCTTTTGAATGAACCGAAGAGGCAAATAAGGCGTTTCAAGACCTCAAGAGGTACCTAACCAGTCCTCCAGTCATGGTGGCTCCGCGTCCTCGAGAGCCCTTGCTGCTCTACCTCGCTGCCACTCCCTACTCCGCCAGTGCAGCCCTGGTGGCGGTTAGAGAAGAGCGCCAAATCAGAGCCACATCGGCAGCCCGAGAAAAGGCAAGGCAGGAACAAGGAAGGCCCACGGGAGACGTAACTACAGCCGAGGAAGATCAGCCGTCGAAGGGTGCGCCGGGGGCAGAAGAGGCCTCTCCTCTGGACGGACGACCTCCCGAGGTCACATCACCTCGCGAAGCGAACTCACCTCCGGAGGGCGCCGCGAACACTGATGCTCTCGGCCTTGTTGAGCACCCAGTCTACTTTGTCAGCATGGTGTTGCGAGACGCGAGGGCGCGGTACCCCATGCCCGAGAAGCTCCTCCTCGCACTACTAGTGGCCTCGTGCAAGCTGCGTCACTACTTCCAAGGGCATCCCATCAAGGTCGTCTCGTCATACCCCTTGGTGAGAGTGCTCAGGAGCCCTAACTCAGCTGGACGGGTCGCCGAGTGGAACATAGAGCTACAGGCATTCCAGCTCGAGTTTAGCACGACCAGGGTCATCAAAGGGGTAGCGCTAGCAGATTTCGTAGCAGAATGGACTGAAGCACCCGGCCTCGAGAACAACGAGGATCGGTCCCTCTCCCCAGGGAGCGAGGCACCGGAAGGCTGGGTCGTGTACTTTGATGGGGCGTTCTCCAGGCATGGCGCCGGGGTAGGAGCGGTGTTGATATCGCCCACTCAGGACAAGCTCTGCTACGCCGTACAACTCTGTTTCCAGCAAGGTAAAAAGGTCTTGAACAACATAGCGGAATATGAGGGTTTGATAGCAGGGTTGAAGGCAGCGGCAACTTTGGGGGTGAAGCGCCTCACTGTCAAGGGTGATTCGCAGCTCCTTGTCAACTTCTCCAACAAGGTGTATGAACCAAGGGATGAGCACATGGAGGCCTATCTAGGGGAGGTCCGCAGGATGGAGAAGCAGTTCTGGGGGCTGGAATTAAAGCATGTGCCCCGTGGCACCAATCAGGAAGCCGATGACATTGCCAGACGGGCGTCCAGGCAGCTGCCTCAGGAGCCTGGCGTATTTGAAAAACGGCTCTTCAAGCCCTCAGCCCAGCCGTCGTTGTCAAGCACCGCCCAGCCTCGGGAGGAACTCCCTCAGCCATCGCCTCAGGAGCCCCGGCATGTGGCCCCGCCTCAGGGGCACGCCTGCTCCTGACTATGGAACCTCAGGAGGAATGCTGGATCACTGAACTCCGGAGTTATTTAACACAGGGGGCCCTGCCGGAGCAAGAGGAAGAAGCGGAGCGTGTGGCGCGGCAAGCCACATCATACTGCATCAGGGACGGAGAGCTCTACCAGAGGCGTCCAAACGACGTATCCCTGCGCTGCATTTCCAGGGAGCAAGGGAAGGAACTGCTGGAGGACATACACGGCGGGGACTGCGGGCATCACTCGTCATCGCAGACCCTCGTCGGCAAAGCATTCCGCAACGGGTTCTATTGGCCCACCGCACTCAACGACGCTGTCGAGCTGGTGAAGGCTTGTGAGGCTTGCCAATTTCATGCCAAACAGATCCATCAGCCGGCAGGAGGCTTGCATACTATACCCCTTTCATGGCCATTTGCAGTTTGGGGGCTGGACATTCTGGGCCCGTTCCCTCGGGCGCCAGGGGGCTACCGCTACCTCTACGTCGCCATTGACAAATTCACCAAGTGGGCAGAAGTGGAGGCTGTCCGCACCATCCCCGCGGGTTCCGCGATCAGGTTCACCAGGGGCATCGTGAGCCGGTTCGGGGTGCCGAACCGCATCATCATAGACAACGGTTCGCAGTTCACCAGTAACCTCTTCAAAACATACTGTGCTAACCTTGGAACATAGATATGCTACGCTTCGGTGGCACACCCGCGGAGCAACGGCCAAGCCGAACAAGCTAACGCGGAGGTCCTGAGGGGCCTCAAGACAAGGACGTTCAAGAAGAAGCTGGAGGCCTGCGGCAGAGGTTGGTACGATGAGCTCCAGTCCGTGTTGTGGTCCATCCGCACAACCGCGACCAAGCCAACTGGGGAGACCCCGTTCTTCCTGGTCTACGGAGCCGAAGCAGTCCTCCCTCACGAGGTCAGACATCGCTCCGCGCAGGTCCTGGCGTTCGATGAGGCGCAACAGGACGCCATGCGGGGGGTGGATCTCGTGCTGGGGGAGGAACGCCGACGAGAAGCCGCGCTGCGAGCGGCGAGGTACCAGCAGGCGTTGCGGCGATATCACTGCCGCAGCATCCGCCCCAGGACCCTCGAGGTAGGAGACCTCGTGCTCAGACGGGTTCTCTCCAGGGAAGGGCTGCACAAGCTCTCTCCCATGTGGGAGGGCCCATTCAAGGTTGTTCATGTTTCCAGGCCAGGCTCCGTGCGCTTGGAGACTCAGGAAGGGGAGCCGATCCAGAACGCGTGGAACATCCAACACCTCCGGAGGTTCTACCCATAAAGGCCCTGAGCCTGTGAAGATCAATCCTTTTTTGGAAAAGGCCCTGAGCCTGTGAAGAAGGCGAACGCCTATGAAGATCAATCCTTTTTTGGAAAAGGCCCTGAGCCTATGAAGAAGGCGAACGCCTGTGAAGATCAATCCTTTTTTGGAAAAGGCCTTGAGCCTGTGAAGAAGGCGAACGCCTGTGAAGATCAATCCTTTTTTGGAAAAGGCCCTGAGCCTATGAAGAAGGCGAACGCCTGTGAAGATCAATCCTTTTTTGGAAAAGGCCCTGAGCCTGTGAAGAAGGCGAACGCCTGTGAAGATCAATCCTTTTTTTGGAAAAGGCCCTGAGCCTGTGAAGAAGGCGAACGCCTGTGAAGATTAATCCTTTTTTGGAAAAGGCCCTGAGCCTATGAAGAAGGCCAATGCCTGTGAAGCTCGCCGCCCGTGACACTCTCACGTAATAATGAGTGGGGCTGTACACGCCCGGGAGTCTCAAGAGCGCCGGCCTCAGGCCCTGGGGCTCCCTCCCACGCCCAGTGGCAGCACTTAGCTCCGCGCTGGTGAGAAGACGTCGAAGACTAGACTAGGTGCCGGACACGGCTTTTTCATTTGCTTTCCGCAGTTGGTTCGCTTTGTTCGCAGTTGAAGTTTTATTGGAATTATTGCCGTCATTGGTTTACATTTCGTCGATTTTCACTCCCTCGTTTTGATTCCTCCTGCAATAAGTCTCACGAGAGGGAGCAGCCGAGTGCCCTCGCGAGGGTTTCTGTCCTACTCGTTCTAAGGTTTCACGACCCGGGTCCATTACGGGAGCACCCCTCCGGTCCGTGCCCCTCGGGCACCGCAACACGCACACAGGGCCTGGGTCGGTCGCCCCCCACGGTTGGGGCCGGGAACTATTTACGCGCGGACACGCATCTGAAAAGCGCGAAAGCTAAATCAAGGTAGTTTTTAACAACAGTAACTTCCAACATGCCCCCACAGGGCACCATGCAGCTGTTCTCTTTTACGCAGGAAACAAAAGGGAAAGAAAGGACGATCCAGGCGCGGCACGCCTCGCTCCGGCCAGCCGAGGCGACCCGGGATGCCTCCGGGGCTCAGGCGGACTCCCTCTCGCGCTTCACCGGGGCGCGGCGACGGGCGGATGAACAGCCACCCCCCAAGCAAGCGCGACGGCGAGGGGGCTGGCTGCGGCCACCGCTGGAGGAGCCGCCTGAAGAAGAGTTGGTGGAGATTGGGGAGCATCAGGCGCCGCCACCTGAGCGGGCACTGTCTCCTTCATCGTCGTTGGAGCGAGGCCCCTGGCCACGGTCGTCGCCCTCGGGGCAGCATCCTGCGCGGCGACCATCTTCCCCAAACACCCTCACATAGAGGGTGCCGTCGCCGTCGAACTTGAAGTGCAGGGTGCACCGCTGACCCAGGCCGCGCGCGCAGGCAAACGTTTGCCAGCCGCGAGTCAGGGAACCATTCCCAGAAGGGGAGACCTCAAGCG
This sequence comes from Aegilops umbellulata, assembly GCA_032464435.1. Lineage (NCBI taxonomy): Eukaryota > Viridiplantae > Streptophyta > Magnoliopsida > Poales > Poaceae > Aegilops > Aegilops umbellulata. The sequence continues at coordinate 586,999,640 of CP136058.1, read as the reverse complement.
AAACCCAGGAGGCCCTGCTGCAGCAACCGTCAGCCTGGAGCCAGAAGCCGCACCGGGCGTTGGCCGGTAGCTCGCCGATGAAGAAGCGAGGGAGCTGGAGCCAGGTGTTGGTCGGGTCCGCCGACCACACGACGAACTTCGGCATCACCTCCGCCGAGCGAAAGCGCGGCCTGGGGGGCCGCACAGTCACAGCCTGCCTCCCCTTGGCAGCTGAGCGCTCACAACCACGCAGGGAACCATCCCTGTGGCCACGGGGAGCCGCAACGGGGACCGCGGGATGCTTGCGGGGACGACCCCGACCGCGCTTGGCCGGAGGGGAGTCGGGCCCCGCCCGACTGGCCTTCCCCTTCTCCGCGGCTGAGAACCTCTTTGGAGCCATGCGAGCGGCGGGTGGCCAAGGAGAAGAAGAAGAAGAGAAGCAGGAAGGGGCGGACTGGCGGAGCTCACGCGGCCCTGTACTTATAGCCGGAAAAGGCCAACCGTCGAGCGCCACGATCGTAGGTAATAATGACCCGTATCTACGCATGCAGGGACTATTCAAGTCACGCAGTTGCCAAGGCGTCGTGGAGAAGCGGAGACGCCCACGTCCTGTCAAACCGCTACGCGGCGCCCAAGGCCGCAGGCTATTAGGACCCGCGGCGCTTCGCCCTTGCCCTTTCGCCTCTCGGCACGGCCAAGTCCGGGCGCGCCTTGGGCCCGAGGGCTACTGTCGGCGTTCTGGGAACGGGGGTCCCCAGACTTGCCTGCCTGCGGCCTGCGGCGCGGCTCAAAGGGGGCCCAGCACGGCCCAACTTCATCAACACAACACCCAAGATCCTCGCGAGGGGCCAAGCCTCGCGGGGCGGACGACACGGCGCTTCCTCAGGCGCGGCCTCGTCAGGCTGGATCACGAGGAGGCGGAGAGATCAAGGCAGGGTACCTCGCGAGGTGCCCATGACGCAAGCCATGACGACCAAGGGTGCCAGGCGGGCGCCAGACCGCGCAGTGTCCTCCCTTTCCTCTTTGGTGCAAAGGGGGCAAGCGCAGGCGAGAGGATCAAGCAAAGGCATCCATTTCGGTGCAACAAGACCAAGACCAGTCCAACGGTGGGAAGGAGGTCACCATGGAGCCCAGAACGGCGTCAGCACAGGGCCTTTGGCAGGCGAGGACCAACTTTAGTCAGGATAAGAGTACAGTATGTTCCCCTTCGAATTGGCCGATTGTTGGCGCCCTTCCCGCTCAATATTTGGGACGAGGCCCAGGGCCTTTGCCTATAAATAGGACTAGCCACCCTCGAGGATCGGGCATCGGGTACCCAGAATCCGAGCAAGGAGAGAGAGAGAGAAGGGCGGCTGAACTCCCTGTGCAGTTCATCGTCCCAGCAAGAACACGCCCTCGCGAGGCTATTCTCCTTGTACTATTCACCATCATCAGCCCAGGAGGCAATCCACCCACCACAAACTAGAGTAGGGTATTACACCACGATGGTGGCCCGAACTAGTATAAACTCCGCATCCCTTGTGTTGTTCCTTCAGTAGTTAGATCCTTGCGAGACGGAGAGGTAGAGGGCATAATCTCCGCGCGCACCCCAGAGTTCGAACCTTAAGGGTCTGCCGGAACCCGAAATCCGACAGAGGGTGGAGGCGCCCGACGTCCATCATGACCCACTTGCTCCGGTAGCCCTCGATCCTCTTCCCAGGCTTCGAGATGGCGTTGGAACTAGAGTATGCAATGAAGCTCGTGCATGCAGAGACCTGTGCGCCGGAGACCCGGAGGGAGAAAAAGTGGCGCAGCAAGGTCACCGAGGGCTTGACACCAACGTGAGCCTCACAGTAATAGGCGAAAATCGCCAGGAGAAGGACGGAGTTGGGGTGGAGATGTAGAGCCTGCAAGTTGTACTGGCGGAGAACGACATGGAAGAACTCAGGGAAAGGAGGCACCAGACCATCGACAATGGCGCTCACGAAGAACGGATAGAAGGTGGTCCCCTTGCCCTCAGGCTGGTCGGAGCCGACCTTGAGCGCAGTCGCCCCCTCGCTGCCCTGCGCCATCGTCATCAGGCGCGCGAGGGCGAGGTTCTTCTCCGACAAATTCAGGGAATCCAAGGTCGGCCAGTACCAAGCATCAGCCGAGGACTTGCGAGGCGCCATGGCGTGCTGGATGCGAAGGATTGAGACGGATCTGGAGGATTTCGGGAGCAAGAGGGAGGAGAGCGAGAAAGGGGATCTAGGGCAAGACAGACGAGAGCAGGGTAAGCAAGCCTGGCCCGGGCATCCCCTTTTGTCAAGTCGCGCAGTTGCCAAGGCGTCGTGGGGAAGCGCAGACGCCCATGTCCAATCAACCGCCACGCGACGCCCAAGGCCGCAGGCTGTTCGGGCCCGCGGCGCTTCGTGCTTGCCCCTTCGCTTCTTCGCTAAGCCAAGCCTGTGCGCGCCTTGGGCCCGGGGGCTACTGTCGGCATTCTGGGAATGGGGGTCCCCAGACTTGCCTGCCTGCGGCCTGCGGCGTGGCTCAAGTGGGGGCCCAGCGAGGCCCATCTCCATCAACACAAGCTCAAGACCCTCGCGAGGCGGACGACAGAGAGCTTCCTCAAGTACGTCCTCATCAGGCAGGGCTCGCGAGGAGGCGGAGAGATCAATGCAAGGGTACGTCGCGAGGATCCAGTGACGCAAGCCATGACGATCAAGGCCAGGCGGGCGCCAGGCGGGCGCCGGCCCGGGCAGAGTCCTTGTTTCCCCTTTGGTGCAAAGGGGGCAAGCACAGGCCAAGGTATCAGGCAAAGGTTACCATTCCAGTGCAACGAGACCAAGACCAGCTGGACGGCCAGATGGAGGTCACCGTGGAGCCCAAGACAGCGTCACCACCAAAGCTTTTGACAGCCGAAGACCACCTTTGGTCAGGATAACTTGTACTAGATGTTCCCCTTCAAAATGGCCAATTGTTGGCGCCCTTCCCGCTCAATTATTTCGGGGAGAGGCCCAGGGCCTCTATAAATAGAGCTAGCCACCACAGAGTAGAGGCATCGAGCCATAGGCATAGAGAAATCTAATAGAGCCTAAGTAGAGAGATAGAGAGAGAGGTGACTGAACTGACCCAAGCAGTTCATTGCACCAGCCCAAGAACACCCCTGGCGAGGCTGTTCTTCCTTTGTACTGTTCATCATCAGCCCCAGAGGCAATCCACCACACCACACACTGGAGTAGGGTATTACACCACAACGGTGGCCTGAACCAGTATAAATCTCGTGTCCCTTGTGTTGTTCATCGTTTTCATCTTAGTCCGCACGAGAAGATCAGACGTAGATCGGTAGGGGAGAGATCTTCGCACGCACCCCAGCGTTCGAACCTCAAGGGTCTGCCGGAACCCAAAATCCGACACTAGGGAACCAGGTTTGAAGCCTTTGCTCTTCAGGAAGTCTTTGAGTGTGTCATACCAAGCGCGAGGGGCTTGTTTGAGGCCATACAATGCCTTGTTAAGCTTGTACACCATATCAGGATGTTTTGGATCTTCAAAGCTAGGAGGTTGTGCAACATACACTTCTTCTTCAATCTTGTCGTTGAGAAATGCACTCTTTACATCCATTTGATACAGAAGGATGTTGTGATGATTTGCATAGGCTAGCAATATGCGAATAGCTTCAAGCCTAGCCACAGGAGCAAATGTTTCATAGAATTCAATCCCTTCAACTTGAGTGTATCCTTGAGCAACAAGACGAGCCTTGTTTCTGACAATTTGACCATGCTCATCTTGCTTGTTGCGATAAATCCATTTTGTACCTATTATGTTGTGCTTGCGAGGGTCAGGACGCTTGACAAGTTCCCAGACATTGTTCAGTTTGAACTGTTGAATCTCTTCTTGCATGGCTTGAATCCATTCAGGTTCCATGAAGGCTTCAACAACTTTCTTGGGTTCAGATATTGAGACAAATGCAAAGTGCCCATAGAAATTTGCTAGCTGTGTTGCTCTTGAATGAGTGAGTGGATCAGGCGCATTGATGCTATCAATTATCTTCTCAATCTGTACTTCATTTGCAACACGAGGATAAACTGGATGAAGATTTTGCTCTTGTTGATCCTTGTCATCGTTCGGAGGATTGTCTTTGGGCTGAGCATTGTCTTCAGGTTGATTAGGTGCAGAAATGATAAGTTCCTCTTCAGGCTGTGCTTCAGAGGTATGATTTCTCCAGTTCCCATTAGCTTGATGGATTCACTAGGTGGAACTTCATCTAGCACATTTGGCAGGTGCTCTTTTTGCGAGCCGTTAGTCTCATCGAACCGCACATCCACAGTTTCAACCAATTTATAGTGAAAGAGGTTGAAGACTCTGTAGGAGTGCGAATCCTTTCCGTAACCAAGCATAAAACTTTCATGTGCTTTCGGTGCAAATTTTGAAGTGTGATGTGGATCCTTGATCCAGCACCTAGCACCAAATACTCTGAAGTAACTGAAATTTGGCTTGGCTTCTTACCAGTGAGGAGTTCATAGGATGTCTTCTTCAGAAGCTTGTGAAGATAAACACGGTTGATGACATGGCATGCAATATCAATAGCTTCAGGCCAGAACTTTCTTGGAGTCTTGTATTCATCGAGCATCGTCCGTGCCATCTCAATGAGTGTTCTATCTTGCGCTCCATGATGCCATTTTGCTGAGGTGTGCGGAGCTGAGAACTCATGAGTGATGCCCAACGTATCTAGGTAAAGGTCGAGGCCGGTGTTCTTGAACTTTGTGCCGTTGTCACTTCTGATATGCTTGATCTTGATGCCATAGTTGTTCATGGCATGGTTGGCGAAGCGTCTGAATACATCCTACACTTCAGTCTCGTAGATGATTATGTGCACCCAAGTATATCTTGAATAATCATCGACAATGACGAAGCCATAGAGACAAGCAGTAGTAGTGAGAGTAGAGTAGTGAGTAGGACCAAATAAGTCCATGTGTAGCAGCTCGAAGGGTTGAGATGTCGTCATGATTGTCTTCGAGGGATGCTTGGCCCTTGTCATATTTCCAGCTTCGCAGGCACCGCATAGATGATCTTTCTTGAACTTGACGCCCTCAATGCCTATGACGTGCTTCTTCTTTGCGAGAGTGCGCAAGTTTCTCATGCTGGCATGCCCTTGCCTTCGATGCCAGAGCCAGCACTCTGAAGCTTTTGCTAGAAGACATACGCCAAGCTATGGTCCTGCTCAAAAATCTACCATGTACAGATCATCTTTATGGTACCCTTCAAAGACTAGAGACTTGTCCAATTCCATTAGTACAAAGCAGCGATATTTTCCAAATATCACAATCATGTTCAAGTCACAAAGCATTGAGACAGACATTAAGTTGAAACCAAGGGATTCAACAAGCATCACTTTAGCCATGTGCTGATCCTTTGAGATTGCAACTCTACCTAGACCCAATACCTTGCTTTTACCAGTGTCAGCAAATGTGATGTGACTCTTGTCAGATGGACGTAAGGTTGAGTCCATGAGAAGACTTCGATCACCAGTCATATGATTAGTGCATCCACTGTCCATAATCCATTTTGAAGCATGAGGTGTCATACCCTACAGTACAGTTAGGGGATAGGCTTCACCAAGAGTATTGTGAAGCATAAACATTTGACAGGCAAGAGGATTATCAAAGCTCAGATCAAGATTAGGACTGATAGGATGATTGGCAAGCGATTTATGAACAAAATACATAGTAAGACCATTTGGGCATTTTATCTTGCGCCCCACAAGATGTTTTAGGTCCCCAGCAATAGCATCAGACGCCTTTGATTTCTGGATGGAGACCTTTCCCTGCAAAAGAAAGTTAATTCTTCTTAACCACCCACATCTTTAGGGGGGGGGGTGGCTTAGAAGCAATGAGTCTAAGTGCAGCATCTGAGAACTTCGGCTTTGGAGCCCTAGCAAATAGCCTTGCAGGAGATGAATGATACTCATATGAATACGCAGAAAAGTTCTTAGTTTTATGAACATAGCGGTTTGATGAAACCCGCTCATATTCATAAGTTTGAGCATGATTTCCCTGCAAAACATTGGCGTTAGGGTGACTCAAGTGAGTCCGGTATCTGTATGAAGCCTTTGGACCATATGAAGCCTTTGGTCTAGGATTTGTCTTCTTCCCAAGTGGTGTCGTGATGACATTCACAGGAAGATTCTCAAGACAACTATTGGGAACCCAGGTCTTCTTCATAGGTGGCCCATTCCTGCAGTTAGTACCAATATACCTGGCAAACCCTTCACCATTCTGATTCTTAAACAGTTTATAGTTTGCACCAAAGGATCCATCAATTATAATAGGGTTAGCACAAGTGAAGCCAGATAAGGTGGATGGATCCACTGAAGGTCCCTTTGCAGCAACCCATGTGGTTTTGGGGTACTGCTCAGGCTTCCAGTAGGAACCATCAACATTCATTTTCCTCTCGAACCCAACACCCTCTTCCTTAGGGTTTCGGTTCAGAATCTGCTTTTGAGGACATCGCACAATGTCTGATGCCCTTTGAGACTTTTGTACATCCCTGTTTCAAGCAATGTCTTCAACCTAGCATTTTCATCAGCAATAGTAGTGGTATCCTCAGCAGAGGGGTTAGTTACCACATCAACAGTTGAAGATATTGCAACAGTAGCAGCAGTAGAACATTCAGCAATAGAAGTAGCATTATCACGCTCAAGGCATTTTAGACATGGTGGTTCAAATCCTTCCTGAGCGGTACTGATCTGTTGAGCGCGAAGTGACTCGTTCTCTTTTTGAAGATCTTCATGAGTCGCTCTCAATTTCTCAAGCTTTTGCTTCCTTTGAAGATAATCATAGGAAAGCTTTTCATGAGTCGTTGAGAGCGTTCCATGACGACTTTCAAGTTCCTGGTACTTAACATGAAGATTTTTTATGTCTTCAATTAAGGACTGAGATCGGGTCATTTCCGCCTCCAATGGGTCATCGCTTTTGTCTAACAGTTTTTTAGTATGTTCCATAGCTTTTTGTTGTTCATTTGCAATTTTAGCAAGTGTTTTGTAGCTGGGTTTGGATTCACAATCAGAGTCATCTTCACTTGATGTTTGAAAGTAAGCATCTCGTGATTTTACCTTGGCACCGCGTGCCATGAAGCAGTAGGTGGGAGTAGAGTCGTCCTTGTCATTAGCATCAACGTTGGTGACAGGGCCATTGTCTTCATTGTTGAAGATGGACTTGGCAACGTAGGCTGTAGCTAGAGCCAGACTTGCAACGCCAGGGTCAGACTCCTTGTCGGTGTCAAAACCGGTGGATCTCGGGTAGGGGGTCCCGAACTGTGCGTCTAAGGCGGATGGTAACAGGAGGCGGGGGACACAATGTTTACCCAGGTTCGGGCCCTCTCGATGGAGGTAATACACTACTTCCTGCTTGATTGATCTTGATGATATGAGTATTACAAGAGTTGATCTACCATGAGATCGTAGAGGCTAAACCCTAGAAGCTAGCTTATGATTATGATTGTTGTTGTCCTACGGACTAAACCCTCCGGTTTATATAGACACCGGAGGGGGCTAGGGTTACACAGAGTCGGTTACAAGGGAGGTGATCTACATATCCGAATTGCCAAGCTTGCCTTCCAAGCAAAGGAGAGTCCCACCCGGACATGGGACGAAGTCTTCAATCTTGTATCTTCATAGTCCAACAGTCTGGCCAAAGTATATAGTTCGGCTGTCCAAGGACCCCTTAATCCAGGATTCCCTCAGTAGCCCTTGAACCAGGCTTCAATGACGATGAGTCCGGCGTGCAGATTGTCTTCGGCATTGCAAGGCGGGTTCCTCCTCCGAATACTCCATAGAAGCTTTTGAACACAAGGATCATGTGTGGCTCGTTTTTCCCAACTTGCCACTGCATGTGTTGCGAGGCAGTTTTCTTGGCACGTCTTGTCGAAGCAGAGATCGTGTCCCCTTATCACGGGATTCTCATCAATACGGGTGTGGGTAATCCAATCGTGCCTGCTGGTATGACTCCTCGATTTTAGGAAAGTTCCAAACGGCCACGCGGAGGACGCTTGATATTCACCCTCTTTATAAAGGGGCCAAGGCCTGTCCTTTTCTTCTCACGCTCGATCCTTCCCTTCTCCCACCTCGAATTCCAACACCCACGGCTCAGGCTAAGCGCTTCGGACCTTCAATCATGTCCGGATCCAACCTTCAAGGCTAGTGGATGGCCTCCTCTGTCACAGAGGAGGACATCAAGAAGCTAAGAGAAGCCAGGTATCTGACCGCCAAAATCTCGCACAGGCTGCCTGCTCAAGGGCAGGTCATCCCCACTCCCGAACCCAACGAGAGTGTCGTATTTGTTTCCCACTTCCTCCGAGGGCTAGGCTTTAGTCTTGATCCCTTTGTTAGAGGGCTTATGTTCTATTACGGGCTCCATTTCCATGATCTAGCTCCGGATTCCATCCTTCACATCTCGTCGTTCATCGCCGTGTGTGAGGCCTTCCTCCGCATCACCCCTCACTTTGGCTTATGGCTCAAGACCTTCAATGTGAAGCCGAAGATGATCGATGGGCGACACGCAGAATGCGGAGGTGCCATAATAAGCAAAGGCGCCGATGCCCCATGGACAAAGGGTTCTTTCCCGGAGATGTCCAACTTATGGCAGCAGGAGTGGTTTTACATCACAGCTCCCCGAAGTACTAAGTGGGTAGCTGCCCCCGCCTTCCGTTCGGGCCCCCCGCCACAACTAGCGTCATGGGTCAACATGGGGCTTGACTGGGGGCCACTTAATGACGTGCCGACATTGCAGAGTCGCATCCAATATCTCCTCAAGAGAGATGTCAGTCTTGTCAAGGTAATGCAAGTTATGCCAGTTCACCGGGTCCTGCCATGCTAACATCGATCTCTCCGTATGTGGGAGTTCAACCTGGAAGGACCGCGGACTATTCAACAATTCTTCAGCGTGACGCTCGAAGAGATGTATGGATTGTTCTTCGGATCACGAGTAAAGTGTGATGTCTACTACGCAACCTTCTTCTTGTAGACGTTGTTGGGCCTCCAAGTGCAGAAGTTTGGAGGACAGTAGCAAATTTCCCTCAAGTGGATGACCTAAGGTTTATCAATCCGTGGGAGGCGTAGGATGAAGATGGTCTCTCTCAAGCAACCCTGCAACCAAATAACAAAGAGGTTCTTGTGTCCCCAACACACCAAATACAATGGTAAATTGTATAGGTGCACTAGTTCGGCAAAGAGATGGTGATACAAGTGCAATATGGATGGTAGATATAGGTCTTTGTAAACTAAAAATATAAAAACAACAAGGTAACAAGTGGTAAAAGTGAGCGTAAACGGTATTGCAATGCTAGGAAACAAGGCCTAGGGTTCATACTTTCACTAGTGCAAGTTCTCTCAACAATAATAACATAATTGGATCATATAACTATCCCTCAACATGCAACAAAGAGTCACTCCAAAGTCACTAATAGCGGAGAACAAACGAAGAGATTATGGTAGGGTACGAAACCACCTCAAAGTTATTCTTTCCAATCAATCCGTTGGGCTATTCCTGTAAGTGTCACAAACAGCCCTAGAGTTCGTACTAGAATAACACCTTAAGACACAAATCAACCAAAACCCTGATGTCACCTAGATACTCCAATGTCACCTCAAGTATCCGTGGGTATGATTATACGATATGCATCACACAATCTCAGATTCATCTATTCAACCAACACATAGAACCTCAAAGAGTGCCCCAAAGTTTCTACCGGAGAATCAAGATGAAAACGTGTGCCAACCCCTATGCATAGGTTCATGGGAGGAACCCGCAAGTTGATCACCAAAACATACATCAAGTGAATCACGTGATATCCCATTGTCACCACAGATACGCACGACAAGACATACATCAAGTGTTCTCAAATCATTAAAGACTCAATCCGATAAGATACTTCAAAGGGAAAACTCAATCCGTTACAAGAGAGTAGAGCGGGAGAAGCAACATAAGATCCAATTATAACAGCAAAGCTCGCGATACATCAAGATCGTGCCAAATCAAGAACACGAGAGAGAAAGAGATCAAACACATAGCTACTGGTACATACCCTCAGCCTCGAGGGTGAACTACTACCTCCTCATCGTGGCTACAGAGGCTTGCGGTGGCGGAACTCCAGATCTATTCTATTCCCCGAAGTTTTTAGGGTATATGGAGATATATAGGCGGAAGAAGTACGTCGGTGGAGCAACAGGGGGCCCACGAGGGTGGAGGGCGCGCCCTGGGGGGGGGTGCCCCCTACCTCGTGGCCTCCTCAAAGCTTCCTTGACTTAGGGTCCAAGTATCTTGGATCATGTTTGGTGAGAAAATCACGTTCCTGAAGGTTTCATTCCGTTTGGACTCCGTTTGATATTCCTTTTCTTCGAAACTCTGAAATAGGCAAAAAACAGCAATTCTGGGTTGGGCCTCCGGTTAATAGGTTAGTCACAAAAATAATATAAAAGTGGATAATAAAGCCCAATATTGTCCAAAACAGTAGATAATATAGCATGGAGCAATCAAAAATTATAGATACGTTGGAGACGTATCAGGCATCCCCAAGCTTAATTCCTGCTCGTCCTCGAGTAGGTAAATGAGAAAAACAGAATTTTTGATGCGGAGTGCTACTTGGCATAATTTCAATGTAATTCTTCTTAATTGTGGTATGAATATTCAGATCCAAAAGATTCAAGACAAAAGTTCATATTGACATAAAAATAATAATACTTCAAGCATACTAACTAAGCAATTATGTCTTCTCAAAATAACATGGCCAAAGAAAGTTCATCCCTACAAAATCATATAGTTTAGTCATGCTCCATTTTCGTCACACAAGAATGCTCTCATCATGCACAACCCCGATGACAAGCCAAGCAATTGTTTCATACTTTAGTAATCTCAAACCTATAAACTTTCACGCAATATATGAGCGTGAGCCGGCCATGGACATAACACTATGGGTGGAATAGAATATGATGATGGGGGTTATGTGGAAAAGACAAAAAAGGAGAAGGTCTCACATCAACGAGGCTAATCAATGGGCTATGGAGATGCCCATCGATTGATGTTAATGCATGGAGTAGGGATTGCCATGCAACGGGTGCACTTGAGCTATAAATGTATGAAAGCTCAACAAAAGAAACTAAGTGGGTGTGCATCCAACTTGCTTGCTCATGAAGACCTAGGGCACTTGAGGAGGCCCATTGTTGGAATATACAAGCCAAGTTCTATAATGAAAAATTCCCACTAGTATATGAAAGTGACAAAACAAGAGACTCTCTATCATGAAGATTATGGTGCTACTTTGAAGCACAAGTGTGGCAAAGGATAGTAGCATTGTCCTGCTACCTTTTGAGCACTGCGTTGGATTTCCCCGAAGAGGAGAGGATGATGCAGCAAAGTAGCGTAAGTATTTCCCTCAGTTTTTGAGAACCAAGGTATCAATCCAGTAGGAGGCCACGCGCGAGTCCCTCGTACCTACACAAAACAAATAGCTCAACGCAACCAACGCGATTAGGGGTTGTCAATCCCTTCACGGTCACTTACGAGAGTGAGATCTGATAGAGATGATAGATAATATTTTTGGTATTTTTGGTATAGAGATGCAAGGTAAAATAAAAGGCAAAGTAGCAAGCAAAGCAATAATAAAGTGATTGGAGATTGATATGGTGAGAATAGACCCCGGGGCCATAGGTTTCACTAGTGGCTTCTCTCAAGAGCATAAGTATTTCTACGGTGGGTGAACAAATTACTGTTGAGAAATTGACAGAATTGAGCATAGTTATGAGAATATCTAGGTATGATCATGTATATGATAAAGCTGAAATCCCTCCTACTAAGTTTGCTAGCCAATGTTTGGATGAGTTTGGTAACTTTATGGTTAAGTAAGAAGATTTTAATGCTTATTTTGGTAGAAAATTAAAACAAAATGCTTATATGATTGAACACTTGGGTGATTATATGTCTAGAGTTAAAGGTGAACTTAAACTCATTAGTAAACATGCTTCTATGGTTACCACTCAAGTAGAACAAGTACTTAAGGCTCAGAATGATTTGGTCAATGAATTGAATAGTAAGAATAATGATTATGCTGTTAGAGTGGCTACTAGAACTAGTAAAATGACTCAGGAACCTTTATATCCCGAAGTCCATCCTAAGAGAATTGAGCAAGATTCTTAGAGAAATAATATTGACACACCTAGTCCTTCTAAAAATAAGAAAAAGAAAAATGATAGGACTTTGCATGCTTCTAGTGAACCTATTGCTGAAACACCTGAGAATCCAAATTATATTTCTATTTCTGATGCTGAAACACAATCTAGTAATGAACATGAACCTAGTGATAATGTTAATGATGATGTTCATGTTGATGCTCAACCTAGCAATGATAATGATGTAGAAATTGAACCTGCTGTTGATCTTGATAACCCACGATCAAAGAATCAACGTTATGATAAGAGAGACTTTGTTGCTAGGAAGCATGGTAAAGAAAGGGAGCCATGGGTTCAGAAATCCATGCCTTTCCCTCCGAAACCATCCAAGAAAAAGGATGACGAGGATTTTGAGCTCTTTGCTGAAATGATTAGACCTATCTTTTTGCGTATGCGATTAACTGATATGCTCAAAATGAATCCTTATGCTAAGCATATGAAAGAAATCGTTACTAATAAAAGAAAGATACCGGAAGCTGAAATTTTCACCATGCTCGCTAATGATACTTTCAAGGGTGGAATACCTAAGAAACTAGGTGATCTAGGAGTACCAACTATACCCTGGTCCATTAAAAGAAACTATGTTAAAACTACTTTATGTGATCTTGGAGCCGGTGTTAGTGTTATGCCTCTCTCTTTATATCATAGACTTGATTTGAATAAGTTGACACCTACTGAAATATCTTTGCAAATGGCTGATAAATCAACTGCTATACCTGTCGGTATTTGTGAGGATGTGCCTGTTGTGGTTGCAAACGTTACTATTTTAACGGACTTTGTTATTCTTGATATTCCCGAGGATGATAGTATGTCTATTATTCTTCGAAGACCCTTTTTGAATACCGTAGGGGCTGTTATTGATTGGAACAAAGGCAATGTCACTTTTCATGTTAATGGTAATGAGCATACTGTACACTTTCCGAGGAAACAACCTCAAGTTCATAGTATCAACTCTATCGGAAAAATTCCATCGATAATTTTTGGAGGTTTTGAATTTCCTCTTCCTACTGTCAAGAAGAAATATGATATTATTATTATTGGGATGTGCATATCCCCGTTGAGGTAACATAGTGTTATTCGAAATTTCTCTGGTTCCTTGCTATTCGGAATGAGTTTGTTAACAAGACTTGATCAACCTTGTTAGTGGATTCCTTTTGACGAGCATGAGATGGATGAAACTAGAAGGCACAACCTCCTGTACCCTCTCTCTACTTTCTGTTATTCAGTTGAAATAAAGTAAAAATAGTATTTTTCTGTCTATTTTCTGAATTATCTGTGCAATATAAAAATACTCTGAAAATAAAAGTTCTCCAAATACCATGTGAGGGAGTCCTGGATTAGGGGGTATCTGGACAGCTGGACTATATCCTTTGGCCGGACTGATGGACTATGAAGATACAAGATTGAAGACTTCGTCCCGTGTCCGGATGGGACTCTCCTTGGCGTGGAAGGCAAGGTTGGCAATATGGATACGTAGATCTCCTTCCTTGCAACCGACTCTGTGTAACCCTAGCCCCCTCCGGTGTCTATATAAACCGGAGGGTTTAGTCCGTAGGACCAAGAACAACAATCATACCATAGGCTAGCATCTAGGGTTTAGCCTCTTCAATCTCGTGGTAGATCAACTCTTGTAATACCCATATCATCCAGATCAATCAAGCAGGACTAGGGTTTTACCTCCATCGAGAGGGCCCGAACCTGGGTAAAAACATCGTGTCCCCTGTTACCATCCGCCTAGACGCATAGTTCGGGACCCCCTACCCGAGATCCACCGGTTTTGACACCAACATTGGTGCTTTCATTGAGAGTTCCTCTGTGTCGTCATCGTTAGGCTTGATGGATCCTTCGATCATCGATAGCGATGCAGTCCAGGGTGAGACTTTTCAGCCCGAACAGATCTTTGTATTCGGCGGCTTCGCACTGCGGGCCAACTCGATTGGCCATCTGAAGCAGATCGAGAGTTACGCCCCTGGCCACCAGGTCAGGTTTGGAAGCTTAAACTACACGACCGACATCCACGGAGACTTGATCTTCGACGGATTCGAGCCCATGCCGAGTGCGCCGCACGGTCACGATAAGCATGATTTAGCTCTACCATCAGACAGTGTTCAGGAGACCGCACCAGCAACCGCTCCGACCATCAATTTGGAGCCTATTGCACCATCTATGGATCGGTGAATAGACCCCGCCATGGAGGCAGCGTTCTCAGCGGCGATCGAGCCGAGTACCGACCTTACCCTTCACGAGAGCCGTGACGCCAAACTGCCGGATTCTTCTCCGGCCACGGACTCCGGACCGCCTGCGCCCATGCCTATCGAATCCGACTGGGCGCCGATCATGGAGTTCACCTCCGCGGATATCTTTCAGCACTCGCCCTTTGGCGACATACTGAACTCATTAAGGTCCCTCTCCTTGTCAGGAGAAACCTGGCCGAACTATGTCCGGCAGGATTGGGATGCGGATGACGAAGAAATTCGCTGCCCACCCACCACCCACTTAGTAGCCACTGTCGATGATTTGACCGACATGCTCGACTTCGACTCCGAAGACATCGATGGTATGGACAATGATGCAGGAGACGAACAGGAATCACTGCCCATAGGGCACTGGACAGCCACCTCATCCCATGATGTATACATGGTGGACACACCCAAAGAAAACGACGACGAGGAACGGAAGGACGCAGCGAAGGATCGTTCCCTCGAGAAGCAGTCAAAGCGGCAGTGTAAACGCCGCTCCAAATCCCGCCTCGGCAGAAACAACGATCATATAGGCCCAGCGATAGAGCAGGGTGAGCCAGCGTATGACGAACACGTCATTGGACAACCGTCCGACGATGGCAACACAGAGAATCAAACCGAACAACCCGTATCCGGCGAAGATAACAGCCCGGATGACATCACGCCGGACAGGCACCTGGAGCAACAGAGTCTCCATCAAAGGCTTGTCGCCACTGCGCAGAGTCTGAAAAAGCAGAAGCGAAAGCTCAAGGCTGCGCAAGATACACTCAGAATTAGATGGAGTAAAGTACTCAACACCGCAGAAAAGTATGGCGGCAGTAGCCACACAAAGAGCTACCCGAAGCGAAAGCTACTACCTGAATTCGATGATGGGGCCTTAGAGCCCCCGCAATTAAAAAACTAAACAGCCATCCGGTCGGATAGACGACCTCGTGGCCAACATAGAGCGGCAAATGATGCCGCACACAAGCTAGTACGCGATCCACGTGAGGACTCGCATCAAAAGGATGGCGCAACCAGATCCATCTACGGGCCAAGAAAGCGTGCTCCAGCACGCAATACAACACAACAACAATCCGAACACCACGACACACCCAAATACAGGGGTGCCGCACACCCCTTATGTTTCACCGATGAGTTGCTGGACCATGAATTTCCAGAGGGATTCAAACCCGTAAACATAGAGGCATACGATGGAACGACAGACCCTAGGGTCTGGATTGAGGATTACATCCTTCATATCCACATGGCTCGAGGAGACGATCTCCATGCCATCAAGTACTTACCCCTCAAGCTCAAAGGGCCAGCTCGGCACTGGCTTAAAAGCCTCCCCGAAAACATCATTGGAAGTTGGGAAGAGCTTGAGGACGCTTTTCGGGAAAAATTTCAGGGGACCTATGTCCGACCACCGGATGCAGACAATTTAAGTCATATAACTCAACAGCCCGGAGAGTCAGCCCGAAAGCTTTGGAACATGTTTCTCACTAAAAAGAACCAAATAGTCGATTGTCCGGACACCGAAGCCTTAGCAGCTTTCAAGCACAACGTCCGAGACGGATGGCTTGCCAAACACCTCGGCCAAGAAAAGCCAAGAACAATGGCAGCATTAACAAGCCTCATGACCCGCTTTTGCACGGGCGAGGACAGCTGGTTAGCCCGATGTAGCACCAGCGACCCAAGTACATCCGAAGTCAGGGACGGAAACGGGAAGCCGCGACGCAGCAAAAACAAGCGCCGGAATAAAGAAGATAGCCCGAAGAGCACGGCGGTAAACGCCGGATTCAGAAGCTCTCGGCTAGGTTAGCAAAAGCTGCCATCCAAAGGCAACAGAGACGAACTGTCCAGCCTAAACAAGATTTTGGACAAACTATGTCAGATTCACATCACCCCCGACAAACCTGCAAATCATACCCATAGAGAATGTTGGGTCTTGAAGCAGTCCGGCAAACTCAACGCCGAACACAAGGGGCAGGATACACCAACCGAAGACGAGGACGAGCCTCGCAAGCAAAGCACTGGGGAACATAAGAAATTCCCACCAGAAGTCAAAACAGTAAACGTGTTACACGTGATAAAGAAAAACAATGCGACACTCATAGAGACACGTGCCCCAGGGCCTATCACCGCGGAGTTCCGCCACTGGTCGTCCCAACCGATCACCTTCGACCATCGGGATTACTCGGCAAGTATCCGACATGCAGGATGGGATGCCTTGGTGTTAGACCCGATAATTAACGGATGCCACTTCACATGAGTCGTGATGGACGGCGACAGTAGTTTAAACCTGATATATCAGGACACAGTCCGCAAAATGGGGATAGACCCAACAAAAATCAGCCACAACAATACTACCTTTAAAGGAGTAACGCCAGGCCCGGAAGCCCGTTGCATGGGCTCCCTGCTACTAGAGGTTATATTCGGCTTTCCCGATAACTTCCGCAGTGAAAAGTTAACCTTCCACATCGCTCCGTTTCAAAGTGGCGATCAACCACTACTCGGACGCGAAGCTTTCGCTCGCTTTAACGCAATACCGCATTACACTTCTCTCATGCTTAAGATGCCCGGTCCAGTGGCATCATTACAGTAAATGGAAATATTGAGTGCTCCTTGCGCGCGGAA
Source organism: Aegilops umbellulata (assembly GCA_032464435.1). Taxonomy (NCBI): domain Eukaryota; kingdom Viridiplantae; phylum Streptophyta; class Magnoliopsida; order Poales; family Poaceae; genus Aegilops; species Aegilops umbellulata. The sequence continues at coordinate 586,982,621 of CP136058.1, read as the reverse complement.
GACCGCGCGGCTGCTTTGGCAGCCGCACACTAAACGGCCTCACCAGCTAGAACATCTGACAGGTCATTAAGACCACGGACACAGTTAGACGAGTCCGGCGTAGCTATATAATTAACACAGGTTCGATGGCTATACCCCTATAACAATACAAGGGGCTCAACACATGTAAACAAGTGACAATTAGGCTCAATTTTACTCATCTTGAACTGTACTTGGTTTATTTAGTATAACCTACCTTTTGCACGACAACTTTTCAGCTAAGTTCCTCTCTTTTACAGATGACCATCGTCCTACACCCGTCCAGGATACGACACAACGGTGACACGGGCGCAGATGTGCAGCAGGGACCCGTTCCAAGGATTCTCTTTAGATTAAGACCCTGCGTAAACCTTTTTTATGTCTCTTGTTGATACACATCCCCCGGATTCTCAGTACAACTGATATGGATGCTGACGTATTGGCATGTGGCCATGTCAGATTATTGCACGTACCTGGACACCAGGGGCTTATTACAAAGGGCATTGCTTAGCCCGGTTTACATAATAAAGACCGAATACCTTAGGGAGTGTTCGGCGTCGCGAGTTTGGCCTTATATGCATCAGCTCCGAATCATGTCTTTGGTCAAATGTTGGGTTTGCCCCGCTCCTGTGTTTTGTTGCCTTACGTTCCGCTCTATCGGCTAAGGCGGCACCAGGAGAACTACTGGGATTGTGCCTTGGTTCATCCGGACGAGCACCTCAGTAGAGAAAGCCGAAAACTGACTGTCATGATATAGCGTGAGATTGGTCAACCACTCGATGACCTAGCGGAATCTTCGGGATTCCTCCGCCTTAACGAAGGGTCGTTTCCCGGCCAGGTATGTAAGCGCCCCGAATCCGGATGAGCGCGGAGCCACCAGGGGCTATATAGTAGCCCCACTGTCAAACTCCTCTGGCTAAGTGAAAGTGTTAAAGCATTATAGTCCGATTGCCTAGTTTGCTGCGCTATCACCTCCTTAATGGACCAAGACGTTGGATCAAGTGTGAACATGCGTCTTCTGCGAACACCCCCGCATCATATGCGTGGGGGCTGAAGCCGACGACTGCCATCTTTCAGGTTATATACATACATACATAAACGACCGCACAGGAGGCATTATAATTCTTGTAGGCACACGTATAAAATAGACTTCATAATTCAGTAAAAACATTGTTTTCAATGGGAATACATGTCATTAGAGCATAATATTCTTCGAGCACTGCACCTCTATGGAGCGAGCGCCCTCAAGAACTTCTCGAAAGTAGTGCTCGATAGGTACTCGACTCTCGTTCGAATCTTGGGTTGCAATGGCGGTGGCCTCCATCTCCGCCCAGTATGTCTTCACACGGGCAAGGGCCACCCGCGCACCCTCTACGCACGCCGACCTCTTCATCGCGTTGATGTGTGGCACTGCACCAAGGAACTGCTGCAACAAACTAAAATAACTGTTCAGCTTTGGCCTTTCCGGCCACAGATGATCCACAACAAACCTCATGGCGAGTCTGGACAATCTATTTAGCTCGGCCCATTCGGCCAACCGATTAGTCAATGGAAGCGGACGCTCTGGAACATGAAATTGTGACCAGAACAGCTTTTCCACTTAACGATGTTTTTGATCTCGGAAGTATTCGGCCGCATCGGCAGCACTCGCCGCTAAGTCCAGATATGCGTCCGCAGAAATCCAGAGCCGGTCCAAAGGGGCGTACTTAGGATCTCCGAACTTCATCCGCAGCATAAAGGGCTTCCCAGCCGTAATATCCCCGGCTTGGCGCAGCTCCTTCTTCATCGCTCTCATTGTAGAGCGGGTGTCTTCTGCTGTCACCGTGGCCTTCTCCAGGTATGTCCTCTTCGATCAATCTTCCTTTTCAAGAAGCTCGTAACGGTCAGCGGCATTCTTCAATTCCACAGCCATTCTGGCTACTTCCTCCTTGCTTTGGCAGTGAGTAGCCTGTTCGGCTTTCAGCTCCTCAATTGCCTTTACGGCAGCCGCATTGCTTTTCCTGGCTTGTTCTTTGGCTCGGGCAAGTTCCGCCCGAAGGTTCTCCATGACCGCAGCTCCATCTGCATCCAAAAACATGTTATAGATACTGGCATCATGCTCCTCTTATCATGTGTCACTGGAGAAATTACATACACTGCGCCTCGTCAAGCCGCTTGTTGACAATTATGATGTCGGCGTCTGCCACATCAAGCTGCCGCTTTAGATCGGCAAACTCATTAGTCCGGCTGGCCACCGTACCCTCGGCCACCTGCATATCAAGGCGGCACGATTATTCCTGGGACTATGATCCTCTGTGCGCCGTCATCTTCAACGGCACCCAAAGTCTCAGGGGCTACCATCTACACAGGGCACATCTAAAAATGTGCGATACTGTCAAAAAAGTACATCATTTCGCGTACCTCAAAACCCGTCAGTAGACTCATAACAGCTTCATGCAACCCGCTTTCGGCGGACGAAATTCTTTCAATCACCTCACCCATCAACGCGCGGTGCTCTTCTGAGATAGCCGATCGCTCTAGTAGATCCCTCAGTACGTCCGACCGCACACCAGACGGAGCCGGACTCTTTCGATTGCTCTCTTCAAAAGCCAGATACTGAGGACTTTGGGTGGCCATATGACTACCTTCTGGCCTTGCCGGATCAGGAGAAACCCTTCGCAATGACACATCCGGGTCGCCTGCCTCATGAGACGGTATGGCAGGGGGAGGTGTTTCGCTCTCCATCATCTCTGGAAGAAGATCCCCCAAGACGAGCTCTGCTGAGAAGGGCTAAGATCCGAACTGCAAGATAAGTACTTCGGTTATTTTCCTCAGGAGTAAAGCAAGGTTTTTTCATTATTAAGTACCCTTTTACTTACAGCTCGGTGGAGGGATGATCCCCTTGAGGGCATAGTACGGCCGGGGTATCCCTCGGTACAGGACCCTCTGGCGAAGATTTCTTCCCCCGTTTGGAGACCATTGTCTCCGGGTCCTTAGAGGCGTTCCTCTTCCTTCCCTGGGGAGAGGAAGTTTCGGTTCCTCCCCTCCGAACCTCCTTCGTGGAGGTGGTAGCCTCCTTGTTCCCCCCTTTATCTTCTCCTAAGGGCGCTTGATAAGGCGCGAGCTCCAGCATCCTGGTTAGCACGGGATTTGGTGAGGTCTCAGGAAGGGGGGCCGGACACCTGATCAACTTTGCCTTCGCTATCCAATCCTGGTCAAAGAGCGGTTCTTTTTTAGGGCGACGTTGCGATAAATAAACGGACTGTGTGTTCGGATGTGGGGCTACTTACTTGGGAATCCGGGCGATTGCAGCTCAGACCTGCATCCTCGGTGATGTCCAGACACATTATTTGTGGTCCGAAGAACAATTTGTACATTTCCTCGGGCGTCATGCTGAGGAAGTGTTGAATAGCTCGCGGTCCCTCAGGGTTGAACTCCCACATGCGGAGGGGACGACGTTTGCAGGGCAGGACTCGGCGAATTAACATAACTTGCATTACCACGATCAGGTTGATATCTCTCTCAAGGAGATGTCGGATGCGGTTCTGCAATGTGGGCACGTCCTTTACTGACCCCCAGTGCAGCCCCTTGTTGACCCATGACGTTAGTCGTGGCGGGGGACCCGAGCGAAATACATGGGGAGCCACCCACTTGGTGTCCCTGGGAGCTGTGATATAAAACCACTCTTGTTGCCATAAGCTGGACACCTCCTAAAAGGAGCCCTCGGGCCATGGGGCGTCGGCGTCTTTGCTTATTACGGCGGCTCCGCACTCTGCGTGCCGCCCCTCGATCATCTTCGGCACTACTTCGAAGGTCTTGAGCCACAGTCCGAAGTGAGGGGTAATACGGAGGAAAGCTTCGCACAAGACGATGAACGATGAGATGTGGAGGATGGACTCCGGAACCAGATCATGGAAGTCCAGCCCATAATAAAACATAAGCCCCCTCACGAAGGGATCTGGCGCGAAACCTAGCCCTCGGAGGAAGTGATATACGAACACGATGCTCTCACCAGGCTAGGGAGTGGGAATAACCTGCCCTTGGGCAGGCAGCCTATGCGGGATTTTGCCGGTCAAGTATCTGGCCTCCCTTAGCTTTATTACGTCTTCCTCCGTGATGGAGGAAGGCATCCACCGACCTTGAAGGTTGGATCCGGACATAATCGGAGGTCCGAAGCGCGTAGACCTGAGCTTCGGGTGTTGGAACTCGAGGCGGGAGGCGGATTCGATTAAGATCGAAAGGAAAAAGAATAGGCCTTGGTCTCTTTATAAAGAGGTTGAATACCAAGAGCCCTCCTCGTGACCGTTTGGGACTTGCCTTCAATCGAGGGGTCATACAAACGGGCACGATTGGGTTACCCACGTCCGTGTTGATGAGAATCCCGTAATAAAGGGAACACGATCTTTGCTTCGACAAGACGTGCCGAGGAAACCGCCTCGCGGGACACGCTGAGATTGGTTATGAAAAACGATTCGAATAAAGACCTGGATGTGGTGTGATGTCACACTACGGGGTACGTCAGCATATTATATTTGTGGGGATATTATTCTCTCCATGGTTGTATGTGGAACTTGTTTTGCAGAGCCAGACACGATCCTCGTGTTCAAGATCTTTTATGAAGTATTCCGAGGAGGAACCCGCCTTGCAATGCCGAAGACAAATCTGCGCGCCGGACTCATCGTCATTGAAGCCTGGTTCAGGGGCTACTGAGGGAGTCCTGGATTAGGGGGTATCCGGATAGCCGGACTATATCCTTTGGCCGGACAGATGGACTATGAAGATACAAGATTGAAGACTTCGTCCCGTGTCCGGATGGGACTCTCCTTGCCGTGGAAGGCAAGCTTGGCAATACGGATACGTAGATCTCCTTCCTTGTAACCGACTCTGTGTAACCCTAGCCTCCTCCAGTGTCTATATAAACCGGAGGGTTTAGTCCGTAGGACCAAGAACAACAATCATACCATAGGCTAGCATCTAGGGTTTAGCCTCTTCGATCTCGTGGTAGATCAACTCTTGTAATACCCATATCATCAAGATCAATCAAGCAGGAGTAGGGTTTTACCTCCATCGAGAGGGCCCGGACCTGGGTAAAAACATTGTGTCCCTTGTCTCCTATTACCATCCGCCTAGACGCATAGTTCGGGACCCCCTACCCGAGATCCGCCCGTTTTGACACCGACACCCTGAAATTGAAGTATGATTTTTTCTGGAATATTTGAGAATATCTGGCACTAAGAACACAATAGGGGGAGCAAGCACCTAGCCACGAGGGTCCAGGGCGCGCCCACCCCTACAGGGCGCGCCCCCTGCCTCGTGGGCCCATGGTGGCTCCCCTCCACTTATTCCTGCACCCATACACTTCTTCTTCCTCCCAAAAAAATCACTAACCAGCTCAAGCACGAGTTCTAGCTCATTTTGCTGCGATTTTCGATCTCCTTGCTCAAAGCACCTCTCACAAAACTGCTTGGGGGGGGGTTGTTCATTGGTATGTGACTCCTCCATTGGTCCAATTAGTTTTTTTCTAGTGCTTTATTCATTGCAAATTTGTGCTGCCTAGGTGATCATGTTCTTGAGCTTGCATGTCAAATTTGTATGGTTCCAAGTAGTTCTAATGCATGATATTGGCTCTAGGCACTTGTAGGAGTTGTTGCTATCAATTTTGTTGAGCTTGGTTTACTTTTATTTGAAGTTACTAAAAATTTCAGAAATTTTTCAGAGGAAGAAATATGCTTAGGAAAATGTACCAAGGTGGTTCTTCAAGGAAGCAAGGACCCAGGCTTGCAATGCGTGATGCTGATGATGAGCCACCAAGGAACGCTCCAGTGCGGCCTTGTGAATGGCCTTCAGAGGACTTCATGGATTGAGCGGGAATTAAGGAAGAATTTAACACATATTTGCGTAACGCTGATCTTGTGAGCTTCGAGGCAGAGAAGTGCCACCAATACCACTATCTCACTAGTTCCTTTGTGAGGAGGTTTGAATATTCATCTTCACATAATTCTCAAACTGTCCTATTTGATCTCTATTAAAATTCTTATACGATGTACTTAGAGGATTTTACCACTGCTTGCAAACTTCCACAATGGGGTAGTGCTAGTGAACCCCACAAGTCTGAATTTAGAGATTTTCTTTCTAGCATAACCGTGGGGGAATCTAGAGACATAGCACAAGCTACAATAGGGAGCATCCATTTTCCTGCTATACATTATTTTGCTCTCTTTATAGGTAGGTGCATAAATGGTAAGGATGAAGCATGTCATATGTGTGTCCCTGAACTCGATGTTCTCAGGAGCGCTGTGTTAGGAGATAAGAATTATAATTTGGGAGCCATTGTTGCACGTAGGATGCATAATAATAGATTACATGGAGATTTCTTTGGTGGAATTTATGCAACCCATATAGCTAATTTTCTGGGTATAGCCATACGTGAGGATGATATTGAGTTGCCTCCTATTTATTTGGATTATAATGCCATGGTTCATCATCGTTTTCTTGAGAGGAATGAGCAGTCCCTCCAGTATCGCTTAATCTTTGACAGACGTCGTGCTGTCCATATTACTCTCCCTGCTCTTGCCTTCTTTGATTATCAGGTAATAGGAAGACATTTTATCACCAGAGAGGAGGTAGATGAGTACGAGAGGAGGGCGGAGGCAGCTCACCGACACGCTGCAGCTCAGGAGGCAATAGCCGCTGCATCTCAGTGCGACCCCGGCCACAACTATGGATATTCGCCAGGCCATTCGTGGCAATAAACCAACTTAGGCAAAAAGCCTAAGTTTGGGGGAGTACGTATTTCTCACCGACATTACATTCATGTTCACACTCTCCTTGCTAGTTGTCGGTGCTCATACTATTTCACTGTACTATCCATACTAGCTTATTTTCTTTTTCTTGCTTTCTTCTTGTGTGTTTAATAAACCTTAAGAAAAACAAAAAACAATTAGTAATAGCTTTAGCTAGTTTACCTTTCTTGCTATAGTAATAATTAAAAAGAAAACCCAAAAATATTTCCCGTTCTTCTTTTGCTTGTTGGGAGCTTTCCCGTGTAAATAGTTTTATTTCTTTTCTTTCCTTTGGGGGTCGATAGGAGAAGACCATGATTAAAATGTTGAAGTGGCTCTTATATGCATTATTGTTGATTTAACCAAGAGCCCATATTGCTTGTCTTCTCCTGTTTATTGCATGCTCGCAGATTCCAGCTTAGTCCAATGCACGTGCACTATTATTATTATTCGCATCGTTCGGTCGTGCAAGTGAAAGGCAATTATTACGATATATGATGGACTGACTGAGATGAGAGAAGCTGGTATGAACTCGACCTCTCTTGTTTTTGTAAATATGATGAGTTCATCGTTCCTGATTCAGCCTATTATGAATAAACATGTTTGCAGTGACAATTAGAGATTATAGTTGCTTGTGCCATGCTTAATTAGCTATGAGTTATAATGGTTTACCTTGCATGCTAACATGCTATTAAAATGGTTGTGATGTGGTATAGTGGGGTGGTATCCTCCTTTGAATGATTTAAGTGACTCGACTTGGCACATGTTCACACATGTAGTTGAAACAAATCAACATAGCCTTGACGATATTTATGTTCATGGTGGATTATATCCTACTCATGCTTGTACTCAATGTTTATTAATTTTAATGCATGTTCATGACTGTTGTCGCTCTCTAGTTGGTCGCTTTCTAGTCTTTTGCTAGCCTTCACTTGTACTAAGCGGGAATACTGCTTGTGCATCCAATCCCTTAAACCCCAAAGTTACGCCATATGAGTCCACTATACCTTCCTATATGCGGTATCTTCCTGCTGTTCCAAGTAAATTTGTATGTGCCAAACTCTAAATCTTCAAATGAAATTCTGTTTTGTATGCTCGAATAGCTCATTATCAACTAGGGTTGTCTGCAATTTTCCATGTTAGGCGGGTTATTCTCAAGAGGAGTGGACTCCGCTCCTCACTCACGAGAAAATGGCTGGTCACCAGGATGCCCAGTCCCATGCTTTATGCAAATCAAATCAGAATAATTGCAAACAAAACTCCCCCTGGGACTGTTGTTAGTTGGAGGCACTCGTTGTTTCGAGCAAGCCATGGATTGATGCTTGTTGGTGGAGGGGGAGTATAAACTTTACCATTCTATTTGGGAACCGCCTATAATGTATGTAGCATGGAAGATATCGCCATCTCTTGGTTGTTATGTTGACAATGAAAGTATGCCGCTCAAAATATTATTTATCTTCAAAATCGAGCTCTGGCACCTCTACAAATTTCTGCTTCCCTTTGCGAAGGGCCTATCTATTTACTTTCATGTTGAGTCATCACCCTCTTATTAAAAAGCACTAGCTGGAGAGCACAGCTATCATTTACATCCATTACTATTAATTTATATTGGGTATGACTATGATTGGATCTCTTTTACCATGAATTACAATGTTTAGTCAGTCCTTGATCTTTAAAGGTGCTCTGCATTTATGTTTTGCGGTCTCAGAAAGGGCTAGCGAGATACCATCTTGTTATATCATATCATAATTGTTTTGAGAAATTGTTGTCATCCGAGATTTATTATTATTGCTCGTTAGTTGATTATGCCATTGATACACTACAAAAAAAAGACACATCCGTGACATTTTGGGCCGAACGAATTTTTTTTTGTCATACATATGACACTTCTATGACGATAATTGTGACAAAACCTGGTATCATCATAGATGTGGTGGGATCCTACTTCTATGACAAAAAATCATGACGGAAAATGGGCTTTTCGTCCTGGGCGGGCTGGAGACGCAGCTGCATGACATTCTTTGGGCCATCCATGACGGAAAAAACCATGGTAGAAACGAGGGGGAGGAAAATTTCGGGGAGTTCCCGGTTACGGTGGGAGGTCGGGGGCCAAGCGATGCACGTTTCTCTCGTACACGTACACGCGTGTGTGCGAGGCGTTGGCTCTAACTGAACACGAGCGAGGCGTTGGGCTCTAACTGAACCCGAGCGATTGCACTGCAGGCTACGCGTTACTGAACCCGAGTGATGGATCGATGGTTGTTAACTAAACCCGATCGAGCAATTCCTTCGCTACTGCTGCTAATTGAAGCCGATCGATGCTGCCTCTGGGATGAACAGTGAGCGTTGCACGGGGGGGGGGGGGGGGGGGTTGGATGAACAGTGAGCGGTGGCGTTGCCTCTGGATGAACAGGACCCCGTGGTGTGGTGGAGGGCTGAATGAACAGTAAACGGTGGAGGGGTGCCCGTGGAGGGGTGGATGAACAGGACCCCCGTGGTGTGGAGGGCTGGATGAACAGTAGACGGTGGAGGGGTGCCCGTGGAGGGGTGGTTGAACAGGACCCCGTGGTGTGGAGGGCTGGATGAACAGTAGACGGTGGAGGGGTGGTTGAACAGTAGTCGATGGAGTAGCGCGCGGTGGAGGCTGGATGAACAGGAGCTCGTGGAGGCTGGAGGTGGTTGACGGTAGCCCGTGGAGGCTGGAGGAGGTCGACGGTGGAGATGAACAGTATCCCGTGGAGTCCCGTTTTGCGGTACGCCACACCCCTCCCGATGAATAGGACCCCCATTTCGACCGTAGGAGGTCCGTTTTGCGGTACGCCACACCCCTCCCAATCAACAGGACCCCCTTTTCGACCGTAGGAGGTCCGTTTCCTCCGTTTTGCGGTACGCCAGACCCCTCCCGATGAACAGGATCCCGTTTTGAACGTGGCCGGTCGAGCACAAGGCCGTTTCCTCTGTTCTGCGCTACGCCAGGCCTCGTTTCCATCGCCTGTTCCATCCAAGCCCTCCCGATGAACACTACCACGCATTCCGTTTCGACCCAGCCGGTTGGCTCCCACGCGTTCTGTTGCCTCCCTATGAACACGACGCATTCCGTTGCCTCCTCATGAACACAACGCATTCCGTTGCCTCCCCATGAACACGAAGACGACGCTATTTCTCCGTTCCGACCCAGCCATGTACACGAGCCCTCGCCGTACGTATGCGCGAGTAGGCGTTCGAGACCCTGCCCGTATGTACGTATGTGGCCGTATTTTCTTTCTTGCACCCTGGCCACTGTACGTACATGTACATGCTACGTGCGCGCCTCTACTATGACACGTACGCGCCTCTACTATGACACATGCGCGCCTCTACATCGACCAGCATATATGTACGTACACGTTCGCGACCAGAATGACAACGCTACGTACACTTCGACCAGGTGGGTCCCGACTGTCAGGCAGTTTCTTGCCTGCGAAGATGTAGCTAGTGGGTCCTAGCAGTCAGGGGGGCGAATCATTTTTTTTGCCCGAACGCACTTCCTTGCGTGCGAAGATGTAGCTTGTGGGTCCCAGCAGTCAGGGGCAAACATTTTTTCGCGAAATACGGTGGCCCGTCCGGTGGGTCCCTGCTGTTAGGTGGAGGAATAATTATTTTGCACGTAATAAGGAGGCACTGATAACCCACAAGTATAGGGGATCGCAACAGCTTTCGAGGGTAGAGTATTCAACCCAAATTTATTGATTCGACACAAGGGGAGGCAAAGAATATTCTCAAGTATTAGCAGCTGAGTTGTCAATTCAACCACACCTGGAAACTTAGTATCTGCAGCAAAGTGTTTAGTAGCAAAGTAATATGATAGTGGTGGCAGCGGTAACAAAAGAGTAACAAAAGCAAAGTAATATTTTTGGTATTTTGTAGTGATTGTAACAGTAGCAACGGGAAAGTAAATAAGCCTAAACCAGTATATGGAAAGCTTGTAGGCACCGGATCAATGATGGATAATTATGCCGGATGCGGTTCATCATATAACAGTCATAACATAGGGTGACACACAACTAGCTCTAATTCATCAATGTAATGTAGGCATGTATTCCGAATATAGTCATACGTGCTTATGGAAAAGAACTTGCATGACATCTTTTGTCATACCCTCCCGTGGCAGCGGGGTCCTAATGGAAACTAAGGGATATTAAGGCCTCCTTTTAATAGAGAACCGGAACAAAGCATTAGCACATAGTGAATACATGAACTCCTCAAACTATGGTCATCACCGGGAGTGGTCCCGATTATTGTCACTTCGGGGTTGCCGGATCATAACACATAGGTGACTATAGACTTGTAAGATAGGATCAAGAACTCACATATATTCATGAAAACATAATAGGTTCAGATCTGAAATCATGGCACTCGGGCCCTAGTGACAAGCATTAAGCATAGCGAAGTCATAGCAACATCAATCTCATAACATAATTGATACTAGGGATCAAACCCTAACAAAACCAACTCGATTACATGATAAATCTCATCCAACCCATCACCGTCCAGCAAGCCTACGATGGAATTACTCATGCACGGCGGTGAGCATCATGAAATTGGTGATGGAGGATGGTTGATGATGACGACGACGACGAACCCCCCTCTTCGGAGCCCCGAACGGACTCCAGATCAGCCCTCCTGAGAGGTTTTTGGGCTTGGCGGCGGCTCCATATCGTAAAACGCGATGATTTCTTCTCCTCTATTTTTCTCTCCCCGAAAGCAAATATATAGAGTTGGAGTTGGCGTCGGAAGGTGTCCAGGGGGCCCACGAGGTAGGGGGCGCGCCCTAGGGGGGGCGCCCCACCCTCGTGGACAGGGTGTGGGCCCCCTGGTCTTCATCTTTGGTGAGGATTTTTTTATTATTTATTGTAAGGTATTCCGTGGAGTTTCAGGTCATTCCGAGAACTTTTGTTTTCTGCACATAAAACAACATCATGGCAATTCTGCTGAAAACAGCGTTAGTCCGGGTTAGTTCCATTCAAATCATACAAGTTAGAGTCCAAACCAAGGGCAAAAGTGTTTGGAAAAGTAGATACGACGGAGACGTATCAACTCCCCCAAGCTTAAAGCCTTGCTTGTCCTCAAGCAATTCAGTTGACAAACTGAAAGAGAAAAAGAAAAACTTTTACAACCTTTGTTTTCTCTTGTTGTTGTAAATATATCAAGCCAGCATTCAAGTTTTCAGCAAAGATTATAACTAACCACATTTGCAATAATTCTCAGGTCTCATAATTACTCATATCAATAGCATAATCAACTAGCGAGCCATAATAATAAATCTCGGATGACAACACTTTCTCAAAACAATCATAATATGATATAACAAGATGGTATCTCGCTAGCCCTTTCTGAGACCGCAAAACATAAATGCAGAGCACCTTTAAAGATCAAGGACTGACTAGACATTGTAATTCATGGTAAAAAAGATCCAATCATAGTCACACCCAACATAGATTAATAGTGATGAATGCAAATGACAGTTGTGCTCTCCAGCTAGTGCTTTTAATAAGAGGGTGGTGACTCAACATAAAAGTAAATAGATAGGCCCTTCACAGAGGGAAGCAGGGATTTGTAGAGGTGCCAGAGCTCGGTTTTGAAATAGAGATAAATAATATTTTGAGTGGTATACTTTCATTGTCAACATAACAACTAGGAGATGGCGATATCTTCCATGTCACACACATTATAGGCGGCTCCCAAACAGAATGGTAAAGTTTATACTCCCCCTCCACCAACAAGCATCAATCCATGGCTTGCTCGAAACAACGAGTGCCTCCAACATACATCAGGTCACTGGGGGAGTTTTGTTTGCAATTAATTTTCATTTAGTTTGCATAAAGCATGGGACTGGGCATCCCGGTGACCAGCCATTTTCTCGTGAGTGAGGAGTGGATTCCACTCCTCTTGAGAATAACCCGCCTAACATGGAAGAAAAGGGCAACCTTGGTTGATACATGAGCTATTCGAGCATACAAAACAGAATGTTTATTTGAAGGTTTAGAGTTTGGCACATACAAATTTACTTGGAACGGCAGGTAGATACCGCATATAGGAAGGTATAGTGGACTCATCTGGAATAACTTTGGGGTTTAAGGGATTGGATGCACAAGCAGTATTCCCGCTTAGTACAGGTTAAGGCTAGCAAAAGTCTAGGAAGCGACCAACTAGAGAGCGACAACAACCATGTACATGCATTAAAATTAATAAACATTGGATGCAAGCATGAGTAGGATATAATCCACCATGAACATAAATATCGTGAAGGCTATGTTGATTTTGTTTCAACTACATGCGTGAACATGTGCCAAGTCAAGTCACTTAAATCATTCAAAGGAGGATACCACCCCATCATACCACATCGTAACCATCTCAATAGCATGTTGGCAAGCAAGGTAAACCATTATAACTCATAGCTAATCAAGCATGACACAAGCAACTGTGATCTCTAATTGTCATTGCAAACATGTTTATTCATAATAAGCTGAATCAAGAACGATGAACTCATCATATTTACAAAAACAAAAGAGGTCGAGTTCGTACCAGCTTTTCCCATCTCAGTCAGTCCATCATATATCGTCATAATTGCCTTTCGCTTGCACGACTGAACGATGTGAATAATAATAAGAGTGCATGTGCATTGGACTAAGCTGGAGTCTGCGAGCATTCAATAAACAGGAGAAGACAAGGCAATATGGGCTCTGGGTTAAATCAACAATAATGCATATAAGAGCCACTTCAACAATTTAATCATGGTCTTCTCCTACTAACGCCCAAAGAAAAGAAAAGAAATAAAAACTATTTACACGGGAAAGCTCCCAACAAGAAAAGAAGAAAGGGAAATATTTTGGGTTTTCTTTTTAATTACTACTACTACAGCAGAACAATAAACTACTAGTATTTTTTTTGTTTTTCTTAAGGTTTATTAAACACACAAGAAGAAAGCAGGAAAAAGAAAATAAACTAGCATGGATATTACAGTGAAAGAGTATGAGCACCGACATCTAGCAATGAGTGTGTGTGAACATAAATGTAATGTCAGTGAGAAATACGTACTCCCCCAAGCTTAGGCTTTTGGCCTAAGTTGGTTTATTGCCAGGGATAGCCTGGCGGATACCCGTAGGTGTAGCTGGGGTCGTACTGCAACGAAGAATAGTTGGGATCGTACTGTGATGAGGAAGACTCTGACTGCCATTGGCTGACAACCATCTCTGGATCCCAGACATAAACAGATTGTCATGGAGGCTCATCTTGTGGTTCCGGTTCCGGGGCTGGTGCAGGATTCCGGTAAGCTTGAACGATAGCCCACGTAACAAGATAGGGTCTGAGGACGTTGGTCGCGGACGAAGTTGGTGATGCCGGCATTCTCAATCAATGAATAGAAATCGTCATAAATCCCGGCCTGTATCAAGAAATTATCGGAAGGCCATTCACACGGCCGGATCTCCGCGGTATGAGGCAAATTATATTTGGGCCTCTGTGCTTCTCCATTTTGTTTATCCTTCGAGCTTCGGCTCGATGAGCCCCTCAAAAGTCTCTTCATTATTTTCTGAAATAATCTGAAATTTTTAGTAACTTCAAACAAAAGTGAACCAACTTTAATAAAACTGATAGCAACTACTCCTACAAGTGCCTAGAGCCTATATCAAGCATTAGAACTACTTGGAACCATATAAATTTGACATGCAAGCTCAAGAACATGGTCACCTATGCAGCACAAATTTGCAATGAATAAAGCACTAGAACAAAAACTAATTGGACCAATGGAGGAGTCACATACCAAGGAACAATCTCCCGAAGCAGTTTTGCGAGAGGTGCTTTGAGCAAGGAGATAAAAAATCCAGCAAAGAGGGCTGGAACTCATGCTTGGGTTGGTTTTTCGTGTTTGTGTGAGGAAGAAGAAGAGGATGGTTGCTGGGATAAGTGGAGGAGGGCCACCGTGGGACCATGAGGCAGGGGGCGCGCCTAGGGGGTAGGGCGCGCCCTCCACCCTCGTGGCCAGGTGGCAGCTCCCCCCGCTGTGATTTTTGCACCATAAATCCTCAAATATTCCCGAAAAAATCATATTAAATTGGCATGTCATTCTGAGGACTTTTATTTTCAGGATATTTTTATATTGTGCTGATAAATCAGGAAACAGACAGAGAAAATATGATTTTTACTTTATTTCTCCTAAAGAATAGAAAATATAAAGAGGGTACAGAAAGTTGTGCTTCTAGTTTCATCCATCTCATGTTCATCAAAAGGAATCCACTAACAAGGTTGATCAAGTCTTGTTAACAAACTCATTCCGGTAATCATGAAACCGGAGAAATTTTGAATAACACTAGGTTACCTCAACGGGGATATGAACATCCCCAATAATAAGTATATCATATTTCTTTTTGACAGTAGGAAGAGGAAATTCAAAACCTTCAAATATAATCGATGGAACTTTCCCAATAGAGTTGATACTATGAACTTGAGGTTGTTTCCTCGGAAAGTGTACCGTATGCTCATTACCATTAATATGAAAAGTGACATTGCCTTTGGTGCAATCAATAACAGCCCCTGCAGTATTAAGAAAAGGTCTTCCAAGAATAATAGACATACTATCATCCTCGGGAATATCAAGAATAACAATGTCCGTTAAAATAGTAACATTTGCAACCACAACAGGCACATCCTCACAAATACCGACAGGTATAGCAGTTGATTTATCAGCCATTTGCAAAGATATTTTAGTAGGTGTCAACTTATTCAAGTCAAGTCTACGATATAAAGAGAGAGGCATAACACTAACACCGGCTCCAAGATCACATAAGGCAGTTTTAACATAATTTCTTTTAATGTAGCATGGTATAGTAGGTACCCCTGGATCTCGAGGTTTCTTTGGTATTCCACCCTTAAAAGTATAATTAGCAAGCATGGTGGAAATTTCAGCTTCCGTTATCTTTCTTTTATTTGTAACAATATCTTTCATGTACTTAGCATAAGGATTCATTTCGAGCATATCAGTCAATCGCATACGCAAAAAGATAGGTCTAATCATTTCAGTAAAGCGCTCAAAATCCTCATCATCCTTTTTCTTGGATGGTTTCGGAGGAAAAGGCATGGGTTTCTGAACCCAAGGTTCTCTTTCTTTACCATGTTTCCTAGCAACAAAGTCTCTTTTATCATAATGTTGACTCTTTGATTGTGGGTTATCAAGATAAACAGCAGGTTCAATTTCTATCATTATCATTACTAGGTTGAGCATCATCATGAACATCATCATTAGTATTTTCACTAGGTTCATGTTCATTACGAGATTGTGTTTCAGCATCAGACATAGAGATATTATTCGGATCATCAGGTGGTTCAATAATAGGTTCACTAGAAGTTTGCACAGTTCTATCATTTTTCTTTTTCTTCTTTTTAGAAGAACTAGGTGCATCAATATTATTTCTCTGAGAATCTTGCTCAATTCTCTTAGGGTGGCCTTCAGGATACAAAGGTTCCTGAGTCATTCTACCGGTTCTAGTAGCCACTCTAACAGCATAATCAATTTTCTTACTATTCATTTCATCGAGGACTTCTTTTTGAGCCTTAAGTACTTTTTCCACTTGAGTGGTGACCATAGAAGCATGTTTGCTAACAAGTTTAAGTTCACCTCTAATATTACCCATATAATCACCCAAGCGTTTAATCATATAAGCATTTTGTTTTAATTGTCTACCAAAATAAGCATTAAAGTCGTCTTGCTTAAACATAAAGTTATCAAACTCATTGTAACGCCCCGGATCTGATGCGCCAGGTGTCCGCCAGTTATTCGCTGTTGTTGCTTTGTCATTTGCTTGCGTGTTGCATCTTGCCATGTCATCTTCCGCATTGCATCATCATATTTTTCAAAACTTGCATCCGTCTGGGTTCTCCGAGTTCTCTCCCTTGTCCGTTCTGAGACCAACCACACTAGCACGCGCCCGCGGCATGTCCGAATATTATTTTATAAGTGGCCGAGAAATGTTCTCGGAATGGGATGAAAGTTGGCATGCGGCGTTGTTTTGTTGTTAGTAGGCCGCCTGCCAAGTTTCATCGCATTCGGAGTCCGTTTGGTGCCCCAACGGATAACTATAGCGGCATTATAGCCGGTCTAACGTCGGACGTTTTCGGTCTCCGGAAACCGTCTCGGGCCGCACTTCTCCCCCTCTCTTCTCAGCCCGAGGCTTTCTTCACGGTCACTTGCAGCCCACCTAGGCCCAGCCTTCCCCTTCTCACGCCCGAAGCCGTCCGATGGCGATCGCACGGCCTCAAAACCCCTAACCCTAGCCCCCTGTCTATATATAGACCCCTTCCCCTGCCAGAAATGGCCTAAACCTACCCTAACCTAGCCCCTAACCTTCCCCTACCCGCAGCGCCGCCGCTCCCCTCGTTTTCCGCTCCGGACAGCTCCCCCGCCGCCACTTGTCATCGTCCCGTTCGCCGCGCCGCCGCCAACCACCTCCCTCCACCAACCAGGCGCCTCCACGCGTCCCAGCCAGCGCCTCCCGCCGCTGCAGCCCATCGAGACCCAGGCGAGGCCCGCCCCGGGCCGATCTGGGCCCGGAGGAGCCCGCGCGCCCCGCCGCCTGGATCCTCGCTCCCGCACCGCTCGAGGGTAGGAGCCCCTCGATCCATCCCCGCCGCAGGCCGCCTCCCTCGCTGCCCCGCAGCCCACCGGAGCCCCGCCGCCGGCGAGCGCCCCGACCAGGTCACCGTCCGCCGCGCCCGTCCCCATCTCGCTCCTCCTCCTCTGGCCCGATCTCTCCCGTCCTCATTTTCTCTCTCTCTCTCTCTCCCGATTCGGCAGGAACCGCACCGCCGCGATCCGCGTCCGCCGCCGTTTGGGAGCTCCATCAAGCACGGATCCGGCGCCCCCGCCTCTGGATCCATCCATTCCTGCAGATCCCCGCCGTTCCCGCCTGCCGGAGTCGCCGCTGCGCCGCCGTTGACCTCGGGCGCCGTTGTCCCGCTATCCTGCTCGAGCGGATGCTCGAGGAGGATGATCCGCGTGGGCCGCACCACCAAGCCGGCCCAAGCGCCGTGGTGAGCAGCCCCCCCCTCTGTTGGCCCAGCATGTGTAGATTCGGCCCGTTGGTTTTTTTTTCTGTTCCAGCGATTTTTGACATTATCCAGTGATTTACCAGTTTTGCAGAAAACCCCCCCAAGCATCATGCATTAATAACTCACAAACCGTGCATCGGATTAAAATAAATTATATATGAAACTTGCTCAGAATTTTGTCTAGTTTAATAGTGTGTCATTTTCATCCATGTTTGAAATGGTTAAAATGATGTTTGTTTAAATTTGCTCCTATGCCATGGTAAAATGATTTAATTCATAACTATTTAACCGTAACTCGGATTTTAATAAATTATATTTGTAAATGGGGTAGAAAAATGCCTAGTTTAACATGTTGCACTTTATTTTCCTGTTTAACAACATTAAAATTGTGTTTAGGTCAGAACAGTACCAAATTCAATATATGCATATGAGGAGTTTCCGGAATTGTTGTTTGTTGTTCCGGCCTCATTTAAACTTGTCTAGATAGGTAGTTTTGTTGTGCTTCACCCCTTGCCATGTTAATCAACATTTAATATCGTTGGGTACATAAACAAGAGAGAACTAAATAATTGTTGTGGTGTTTCGTCAATATGCAACTCGTTGCATATTGAGCTCCACTTAATTTGTAGTGTTGTTTGTTGCACTTTGCCATGCCATGCATCTTTAAACCGGACATGCATCATACTTTGTTGTGCATCATGCCATATTCATGTGCTGGTTGTTTACTATGTTGTGTGCTTCTTTCCGGTGTTGCTTCTTTGGGTTGATTCCGTTATCATCGCGTTTGTGAGGACCCGTTCGACTACGTCCGTTTGTCTTCTTCATGGACTCGTTCTTCTTCCTTGCGGGATCTCAGTCAAGATGACCATACCCTCGAAATCACTTTTATCTTTGCTCGCTAGATTGCTCGCTCTTTTGCTATGCGTATGCTGCGATACCTACCACTTGCTATATCATGCCACCCATATTGCCATGTCAGCCTCTAACCATCCATGTCCTAGCAAACCGTTGATTGGCTATGTTACGCTTTGCTCAGCCCCTCTTATAGCGTTGTTAGTTGCAGGTGAAGATGAAGTTTGTTCCTTGTTGGAACATGGAGATGTTGTTCCTTGTTGGAACATGTTTACTTGTTGGGATATCACAATATCTCTTATATTATTAATGCATCTATATACTTGGTAAAGGGTGGAAGGCTCGGCCTTATGCCTGGTGTTTTGTTCCACTCTTGCCGCCCTAGTTTCCGTCATATCGGTGTTATGTTCCCGGATTTTGCGTCCCTAACGCGGTCGGGTGATTTATGGGACCCCCTTGACAGTTCGCTTTGAATAAGACTTTTCCAGCAAGGCCCAACATTGGTTTTACCATTTGCCTCAGCCTATTATTTTTTCCCTTGGGAGTCGTGCATCCCGAGGGTCATCCTTATTTCAGCCCCCCCGGGCCAATGCTTGTCTAAGGGTTGGTCCGAACTAGAGCCCTTTGCAGCGCCACCTCAAGGAAACTTGAGGGCTGGTTTTAGTTGTACGGAGTGTTCATCCGGTGTTGCCCTGAGAACGAGATATGTGTAGCTCCTATCAGGATGTCGGCGCATCGGGCGGCTTTGCTGGACTTGTTTTATTGCTGTCGAAATGTCTTGTAGCCGGGATTCCGAGACTGATCGGGTCTTCCCGGGGAGAAGGAATATCCTTCGTTGATCGCGAGAGCTTATCATGGGCTAAGTTGGGATACCCCTGCAGGGTTTGAACTTTCAAAAGCCGTGCCCGCGGTTATGGGCAGATGGGAATTTGTTAATGTCCGGTTGTAGAAAACCCGAAGTTGATCTTAATTAAAATACACCAACCGCGTGTGTAACCGTGATGGTCTCTTTGTTGGGGAACGTAGTAATTTCAAAAAAAAATTCCTACGCACACGCAAGATCATGGTGATGCACAACAACGAGAGGGGAGAGTGTTTGTCTACGTACCCTCGTAGACCGAAAGCGGAAGCGTTATATCAACGCGGTTGATGTAGTCGTACTTCTTCACGATCCAACCGATCTAAGCACCGAACGTACGGCACCTCCGAGTTCTGCACACGTTCAGCTCGATGACGATCCCCGGGCTCCGATCCAGCAAAGCGTCGAGGAAGAGTTCCGTCAGCACGACGGCGTGGTGACGATCTTGATGTGTTACCGGCGCAGGGCTTCGCCTAAGCACTGCAACGATATGATCGAGGTGGAATTTGGTGGAAGGGGGCACCGCACACGGCTAAGGAACGATCCGTAGATCAACTTGTGTGTCTTTGGGGTGCCCCCTGCCCCTGTATATAAAGGATGGAGGAGGAGGAGGCCGGCCAAGGCAAAAGGTGCGGCCAGCATATGGAGTCCTACTAGGACTCCAAGTCCTAGTAGGAGTCCACCAAAAGGGGAGGAAGGGAGAAGGAATAGGAGGAGAAGGAGAGGTGGCCGGCCCCCTTTTCCCTAGTCCAATTCGGACCAAAGGGGAGGGGGGGCGCAGCAGCCTTTTCCTCTTCCCACTAAAGCCCATCAAGGCCCATTACTTCTCCCGTAATCCCGTAACTCCCCGGTACTTCCGAAAATACCCGAATCACTCAGAACCCTTCCGATGTCCGAATATAGTCGTCCAATATATCGATCTTTACGTCTCGACCATTTCGAGACTCCTCGTCATGTCCCCGATCTCATCCGGGACTCCGAACTCCTTAGGTACATCAAAACTCATAAACTCATAATATAACTGTCATCGAAACCTTAAGCGTGCGGACCCTACGGGTTCGAGAACAATGTAGACATGACCGAGACACGTCTCCAGTCAATAACCAATAGCGGGACCTGGATGCCCATATTGGCTCCTACATATTCTACGAAGATCTTTATCGGTCAGACCGCATAACAACATACGTTTGTTCCCTTTGTCATCGGTATGTTACTTGCCCCGAGATTCGATCGTCGGTATCCAATACCTAGTTCAATCTCGTTACCGGCAAGTCTCTTTACTCGTTCCGTAATACATCATCTCACAACTAACACATTAGTTGCAATGCTTGCAAGGCTTATGTGATGTGCATTACCGAGAGGGCCCAGAGATACCTCTCCGACAATCGGAGTGACAAATCCTAATCTCGAAATAAGCCAACCCAACATGTACCTTCGGAAACACCTGTAGAGCACCTTTATAATCACCCATTTACGTTGTGACGTTTGGTAGCACACAAAGTGTTCCTATGGTAAACGGGAGTTGCATATTCTCATAGTTAAAGGAACATGTATAAGTCATGGATAAAAGCAATAGCAACATACTAAACGATCGGGTGCTATGCTAATGGAATGGGTCATGTCAATCAGATCATTCAACTAATGATGTGATCTCGTTAATCAAATAACAACTCTTTGTTCATGGCTAGGAAACATAACCATCTTTGATCAATGAGCTAGTCAAGTAGAGGCATACTAGTGACACTCTGTTTGTCTATGTATTCACACATGTATTATGTTTCCAGTTAATACAATTCTAGCATGAATAATAAACATTTATCATGATATAAGGAAATAAATAATAACTTTATTATTGCCTCTAGGGCATATTTCCTTCAGTCTCCCACTTGCACTAGAGTCAATAATCTAGTTCACATCGCCATGTGATTTATCAGCAATAGTTCACATCGATATGTGACCAACACCCAAAGGGTTTACTAGATTCAATAATCTAGTTTACATCGCTATGTAATTAACACCCAAAGAGTACTAAGGTGTGATCATGTTTTGCTTGTGAGAGAATCTTAGTCAACGGGTCTGCTACATTCAGATCCGTTATGTATTTTGCAATTTTCTATGTCTATAATGCTCTGCACGGAGCTACTTTAGCTAATTGCTCCCACTTTCAATATGTATCTAGATTGAGACTTAGAGTCATCTAGATTAGTGTCAAAACTTGCATCGACGTAACCTTTTACGACGAACCTTTTTGTCACATCCATAATCGAGAAACATATCCTTATTCCACTAAGGATAATTTTGATTGCTTGTCCAGTGATCTACTCCTAGATCACTATTGTACTCCCTTGCCAAACTCAGTGGTAGGGTATGCAATAGATCTGGTACACAGCATGGCATACTTTATAGAACCTATGGCTGAGGCATAGGGAATGACTTTCATTCTCTTTCTATCTTCTGCCGTGGTCGGGTTTTGAGTCTTACTCAATTTCACACCTTGTAATACAGGCAAGAACTCTTTCTTTGACTGTTCCATTTTGAACTACTTCAAAATCTTTTCAAGGTATGTACTTATTGAAAAACTTATCAAGCGTCTTGATCTATCTCTATAGATCTTGATGCTCAATATGTAAGCAGCTTCACCGAGGTCTTTCTTTGAAAAACTCCTTTCAAATACTCCTTTATGCTTCACAGAATAATTCTACATTATTTCCGATCAATAATATGTCATTTACATATACTTATCAGAAATGCTGTAGTGCTCCCACTCACTTTCTTGTAAATACAGGCTTCACCGCAAGTCTGTATAAAACTATATGCTTTGATCAACTCATCAAAGCGTATATTCCAACTCCGAGATGCTTGCACCAGTCCATAGATGGATCGCTGGAGCTTGCATATTTTGTTAACACCTTCAGGATCGACAAAACCTTCTAGTTGCATCGTATACAACTCTTCTTTAATAAATCCATTAAGGAATGTAGTTTTGTTTATCCATTTGCCGGATTTCATAAAATGCGGCAATTGCTAACATGATTCGGACAGACTTAAGCATAGATATGAGTGAGAAACTCTCATCATAGTCAACACCTTGAACTTGTCGAAAACCTTTTGCGACAATTCTAGCTTTGTAGATAGTAACACTACTATCAGTGTCCGTCTTCCTCTTCAAGATCCATTTATTTTCTTTGGCTTGCCGATCATCGGGCAAATCCATCAAAGTCCATACTTTGTTCTCATACATGGATCATATCTCAGATTTCATGGCCTCTAACCATTTCGCGGAATCTGGGCTCATCATCGCTTCCTCATAGTTCGCAAGTTCGTCATGGTCTAGTAACATGACTTCCAGAACAGGATTACTGTACCACTCTGGTGCGGATCTCACTCTGGTTTACTTACGAGATTCGGTAGTAACTTGATCTGAAGTTACATGATCATCATCTTTAGCTTCCTCACTAATTGGTGTAGTAGTCACAGGAACAGATTTCTGTGATGAACTACTTTCCAATAAGGGAGAAGGTACAATTACCTTATCAAGTTCTACTTTCCTCCCACTCACTTCTTTCGAGAGAAACTCCTTCTCTAGAAAGGATCCATTCTTAGCAACAAATGTCTTGCCTTTGGATCTGTGATAGAAGGTGTACCCAACAATTTCCTTTGGATATCCTATGAAGACACATTTCTCCGATTTGGGTTCGAGCTTATCAGATTGAAGCTTTTTCACATAAGCATCGCAGCCCCAAATTTTAAGAAACGACAGCTTAGGTTTATTGCTAAACCATAGTTCATACGGTGTCGTCTCAACGGATTTAGATGGTGCCTCTTTTAACGTGAATGCAGCTGTCTCTAATGCATGATCCCAAAATGATATTGGTAAATCGGTAAGAAACATCATAGATTGTACTATATCCAATAAAGTACGGTTATGACGTTCGGACACACCATTATGCTGTGGTGTTCCAGGTGGCATGAATTTGTGAAACTATTCCACATTGTTTTAATTGAAGGCCAAAACTCGTAACTCAAATATTTTACCTCTGCGATCATATCGTAGAAACTTTTTATTTTCTTGTTACGATGATTATCCACTTCACTCTGAAATTCTTTGAACTTTTCAAACGTTTCAGACTTATGTTTCATTAAGTCGATATACCCATATCTGCTTAACTCATCTGTGAAGTTCTGAAAATAATGATACTTGTCGCGAGCCTTAATATTCATCGGACTACATACATCAGTATGTATGATTTCCAACAAAACTGTTGCTTGCTCCATTGTTCCGGAGAACGGCGTTTTAGTCATCTTGCCCAAGAGGCATGGTTCGCAAGCATCAAGTGATTCACAATCAAGTGATACCAAAATCCCATTAGCATGGAGTTTCTTCATGCGCTTTACACCAATATGACCTAAACGGCAGTGCCACAAATAGGTTGCACTATCATTATTAACTTCGCATCTTTTGGTTTCAATATTATGAATATGTGTATCACTACGATCGAGATCCAATGAACTATTTTCATTGGTGTGTATTACCATAGAAGGTTTTATTCATGTAAACGGAACAACAATTATTCTCTAATTTACATGAATAACCGTTTTGCAATTAACATGATCAAATCATATTCATGCTCAACGCAAACACCAAATAACACTTATTTAGTTTCAACACTAATCCCGAAAGTATAGGGAGTGTGTGATGATGATCATATCAATCTTGGAACCACTTCCAACACACATCGTCACCTTGCCCTTTAACTAGTCTTTGTTCATTCTGCAACTCCCGTTTCGAGTTACTAAATTTTAGCAACTGAACTAGTACCAAATACTAAGGGGTTGCTATGAACACTAGTAAAGTACACATCAATAACATGTATATCAAATATACTTATGTTCACTTTGCCATCCTTCTTATCCGCCAATCACTTGGGGTAGTTCCGCTTCCAGTGACCAGTCCCTTTGCAGTAGAAGCACTTAGTCTCAGGCTTAGGACCAGACTTGGGCTTTTTCACTTGAGCAGCAACTTGCTTGCCGTTCTTCTTGAAGTTCCCCTTCTTTCCTTTTGCCCTTTTCTTGAAACTAGTGATCTTGTCAACCATCAACACTTGATGTTTTTCTTTGATTTCTACCTTCGCCGATTTTAGCATCGCGAAGAGCTTGGGAATATTTTCCGTTATCCCTTGCATATTATAGTTCATCACGAAGTTCTACTAACTTGGTGATGGTGACTAGAGAATTCTGTCAATCACTATCTTATCTGGAAGATTAACTCCCACTTGATTCAAGCGATTGTAGTACCCAGACAATCTGAGCACATGCTCACTAGTTGAGCGATTCTCCTCCATCTTTTAGCTATAGAACTTGTTGGAGACTTCATATCTCTCAACTCGGGTATTTGCTTGAAATATTAACTTCAACTCCTGGAACATCTCATATGGTCCATGACGTTCAAAACGTCTTTGAAGTCCCGATTCTAAGCCGTTAAGCATGGTGCACTAAACTATTAAGTAGTCATCATATTGAGCTAGCAAAACGTTCATAACGTCTGCATCTGCTCCTGCAAAAGGTCCGTCACCTAGCGGTGCATCAAGGACAAAAATTCTTCTGTGCAGCAATGAGGATAAACCTCAGATCACGAATCCAATCCGTATCATTGCTACTAACATTTTTCAACACAATTTTCTCTAGGAACATATCAAAATAAACACAGGGAAGCAACAATGCGAGCTATTGATCTACAACATAGATATGCTAATACTACCAGGACTAAGTTCATGATAAATTAATGTTCAATTAATCATATTACTTAAGAACTCCCACTTAGATAAACATCCCTCTAATCCTCTAAGTGATCACGTGATCCAAATCAACTAAACCATGTCCGATCATCACGTGAGATGGAGTAGTTTCAATGGTGAACATCACTATGTTGATCATATCTACTATATGATTCACGCTCGACCTTTCGGTCTCCGTGTTCCGAGGCCATATCTGTATATGCTAGGCTCGTCAAGTTAAACCTGAGTATTCCGCGTGTGCAACTGTTTTGCACCCGTTGTATTTGAACGTAGAGCCTATCACACCCGATCATCACGTGGTGTCTCAGCACGAAGAACTTTCGCAACGGTGCATACTCAGGGAGAACACTTCTTGATAATTTAGTGAGAGATCATCTTATAATGCTTCCGTCAAACAAAGCAAGATAAGATGCATAAAAGATAAACATTACATGCAATCAATATAAGTGATATGATATGGCCATCATCATCTTGTGCTTGTGATCTCCATCTCTGCAGCACCGTCATGATCACCATCGTCACCGGCGCGACACCTTGATCTCCATCGTAGCATCGTTGTCGTCTCGCCAATCTTATGCTTCCACGACTATCACTACCGCTTAGTAATAAAGTAAAGCATTACATCGCGATTGCATTGCATACAATAAAGCGACAACCATATGGCTCCTGCCAGTTGCCGATAACTCGGTTACAAAACATGATCATCTCATACAATAAAATTTAGCATCATGTCTTGACCATATCACATCACAACATGCCCTGCAAAAATAAGTTAGACGTCCTCTACTTTGTTGTTGCAAGTTTTACGTGGCTGCTGCGGGCTTTAAGCAAGAACTCATCTTACCTACGCATCAAAACCACAACGATAGTTTGTCAAATAGACTCCGTTTTAACCTTCTCAAGGACCGGGCGTAGCCACACTCGGTTCAACTAAAGTTGGAGAGACAGTCTTCCGCAAGCCATCTATGTGCAAAGCACGTCGAGGGAACCGGTCTCGCGTAAGCGTACGCGTAAGGTTGGTCCGGATCGTCTCGTCCAACAATACCGCTGAACCAAAGTATGACATGCTGGTAGGCAGTATGACTTGTATCGTCCACAACTCACTTGTGTTCTACTCGTGCAAATAACATCAAACCATAAAAAACCTAGGCTCGGATGCCACTATTGGGGAACGTAGTAATTTCAAAAAAAAAATCCTACGCACACGCAAGATCATGGTGATGCACAGCAACGAGAGGGGAGAGTGTTTGTCTACGTACCCTCGTAGACCGAAAGCGGAAGCGTTATATCAACGCGGTTGATGTAGTCGTACTTCTTCACGATCCAACCGATCTAAGCACCGAACGTACGGCACCTCCGAGTTCTGCACACGTTCAGCTCGATGACGATCCCCGGGCTCCGATCCAGCAAAGCGTCGAGGAAGAGTTCCGTCAGCACGACGGCGTGGTGACGATCTTGATGTGTTACCGGCGCAGGGCTTCGCCTAAGCACTGCAACGATATGATCGAGGTGGAATTTGGTGGAAGGGGGCACCGCACACGGCTAAGGAACGATCCGTAGATCAACTTGTGTGTCTTTGGGGTGCCCCCTGCCCCTGTATATAAAGGATGGAGGAGGAGGAGGCCGGCCAAGGCAAAAGGTGCGGCCAGCATATGGAGTCCTACTAGGACTCCAAGTCCTAGTAGGAGTCCACCAAAAGGGGAGGAAGGGAGAAGGAATAGGAGGAGAAGGAGAGGTGGCCGGCCCCCTTTTCCCTAGTCCAATTCGGACCAAAGGGGAGGGGGGGCGCAGCAGCCTTTTCCTCTTCCCACTAAAGCCCATCAAGGCCCATTACTTCTCCCGTAATCCCGTAACTCCCCGGTACTTCCGAAAATACCCGAATCACTCAGAACCCTTCCGATGTCCGAATATAGTCGTTCAATATATCGATCTTTACGTCTCGACCATTTCGAGACTCCTCGTCATGTCCCCGATCTCATCCGGGACTCCGAACTCCTTCGGTACATCAAAACTCATAAACTCATAATATAACTGTCATCGAAACCTTAAGCGTGCGGACCCTACGGGTTCGAGAACAATGTAGACATGACCGAGACACGTCTCCAGTCAATAACCAATAGCGGGACCTGGATGCCCATATTGGCTCCTACATATTCTACGAAGATCTTTATCGGTCAGACCGCATAACAACATACGTTTGTTCCCTTTGTCATCGGTATGTTACTTGCCCCGAGATTCGATCGTCGGTATCCAATACCTAGTTCAATCTCGTTACCGGCAAGTCTCTTTACTCGTTCCGTAATACATCATCTCACAACTAACACATTAGTTGCAATGCTTGCAAGGCTTATGTGATGTGCATTACCGAGAGGGCCCAGAGATACCTCTCCGACAATCGGAGTGACAAATCCTAATCTCGAAATAAGCCAACCCAACATGTACCTTCGGAAACACCTGTAGAGCACCTTTATAATCACCCATTTACGTTGTGACGTTTGGTAGCACACAAAGTGTTCCTATGGTAAACGGGAGTTGCATATTCTCATAGTTAAAGGAACATGTATAAGTCATGGATAAAAGCAATAGCAACATACTAAACGATCGGGTGCTATGCTAATGGAATGGGTCATGTCAATCAGATCATTCAACTAATGATGTGATCTCGTTAATCAAATAACAACTCTTTGTTCATGGCTAGGAAACATAACCATCTTTGATCAATGAGCTAGTCAAGTAGAGGCATACTAGTGACACTCTGTTTGTCTATGTATTCACACATGTATTATGTTTCCAGTTAATACAATTCTAGCATGAATAATAAACATTTATCATGATATAAGGAAATAAATAATAACTTTATTATTGCCTCTAGGGCATATTTCCTTCACTCTTCTCGGCGGGGTCCGGGAAGTGAACACGGTTGTTGGAGTTATGTTTGACGTAAGTAGTTCAGGATCACTTATTGATCATAGTTGTTCGACCCTGCTTTTGCGTTCTCTTCTCGCTCTCTTTTGCGTATGTTAGCCACCATATATGCTAGTCGCTTGCTGCAGCTCCACCTCATACCTTTTACCCTGCCTATAAGCTTAAATAGACTTGATCTCACGGGTGTGAGATTGCTGAGTCCTCGTGACTCACCAGATACTCCCAAACCAGTTTGCAGGTGCCGATGAAACCGTGCAGGTGACGCACCCGAACTCAAGGAGGAGTTCAATGAAGATCTGGTCCTTTATGTTGTTCCGTTCTAGTCGATCAGTAGTGGAGCCCAGTTGGGGTCGATCGTGGACCTTTGTCGCTTTTGGGGTGTCTTGTTTTATTTTGGCTCCGTAGTCGGGCCCTGATTGTAACTGTATGATGTATTGTTTTATTCATGTAATTGTGTGAAGTGGCGATTGTAAGCCAACTATGTATCTCTTTTCCCTTATGTTTTACATGGGTTGTGTGAAGATTACCTCACTTGCGGCATTGCTTTCAATGCGGTTATGCCTCTAAGTCGTGCTTCGACACGTGGGAGATATAGCCGCATCGAGGGCGTTACAAGTTGGTAATCAGAGCCTTCCCCGACCTTAGGAGCCCCCACTGTTTGATCGTCTTTAGTGGCCGAGTTGTGTCTAGAAAAATGTTTTGAGTCATTTAGGAATTATATATCGGAGAGTTTAGGAATTCTTTTTACTCCCCAGTCCCTTCGACCTTCTGGTAAAGCATCCTGACGTAGAGTTTTGACTCTTCTCTTCTCAAATTTCACTAAAAAAATTTTTAGGATCACGCGGGTATCTTAGAATCGTTCCGATGGTTTTATGATGACAACATTGTCTTGGTTGCCTCCTGACATTTAGGGGTTGTGGCAGTGTCCCGGGGAGTTGAGCTCCGAGGTGTTGTCGTCATAATTTTATCGTTACAGTTCTGGAATACCTGAGTTTAGTACGCCGACATCGAAAATCTCTTTTGTACAGTTGTTGGTGAGATAACCCTGATAGCCCAGTACTGAGGCGAGTGCGGGGGTATTGCCATGACTTGTATAACGGATGTGTTTTCGAAGGTTGAGGTAGACAATTTCCGAAGGTTTCTTGGTTATGTGTTGAAGGATGGATACAGCTGGATCTAGGTATTGTTAGTTTGGGTGATATATTTTGTGTCCCCTGTATCCCTAACACCTGATTGCATAACCAGAAAGTTTCGGGAGTTTATAAGTGGGAATTCAAGTATCACGTAGGAATTCTTTCCAACAGACACATGATACGATATGGGATCTATCATATGTTTGTTCCGGCTTATTCCGCAAGCCAATCCTTTGTTTTTGTTTTGTTTTGTGGTATTCGAGTTGCTTCAATGTCAAATGTTGAATCCATACCTTTCCTAAACGTTGTTCTCATATTTCTATGTGAATACTAATCCTTCTTGATCATCAAGATTATCATGCCAATTCTTTTTCAACCGGTGTGTCTCTCTTCAAGTGGATCCGATCACTTCAACATCTGCAAGATCATTTATCAGTTCTTCTCTACGGTGTTTGCTTCATCTGTTCCAAGTTGTCTTTGTTTTTCCCGCCCTCCCACCCTTATTTCTTCAACGACTCAGATTTCTCAATCAAGTATCCATTTTATTCATGTGAAGCTTCTTCATTCTTTCCTTCAATGTTCTTATCCGGTGATTCCCATGAAGATGCTCAACAGTTTCAAGTTCATCATTCGTCATTCTTTTCTTCTCCGGTGGTTCCAATTCAAGCTTTATCGATCACATCTTTTCCCCGTTTCTAATGTTTTCTCATACCGGTGCACCTCACAATATTTCACTTCTCGCTATTCATTTGTTCCGGAGTGATGAAAATATCTCAGAAGATTCAAGTTTTCATTCTCATTTCACTCAAGTTCTTTTGAGGATGCTATCTCATTCAAGCCATTTAATTCAACCGGTGCAATATCCCTTTCAAGCAATCACTTCAACGATGTGTCTTTTGAGTGGGCCCTAACCCACAGGTCTTTTTCGAGGATCTTACCTGACTCTTCTAATCATCCCGAAGCTTTTCCCAAATTCTTTTCGAAGTTTGACATAAGAATGTATTCCATCAGTCATATGTCTTTCTCCAAGATCTTTCAAATTCTTTTCATCGTTGGTTCAACATTTCTAATTTTCATTCCGGAGTGTCTCAACAATTCATGGTAATGTTTTCTCGTCATCATTCTCTACATTTGAAGACCGAAGAAGAGTTTCTCTTAAATCTTGCCCCATTCTCATCAAGATTCATTGTTCTAGCTTGATGCCATCCTCTCATAATTGTTTTCGATTGTGAGAATAATTTTCACCCATCCGGAGCATTTCATGAGTTGTTTCCATTTCTTTCCTCCGAAGGCCATCATGTCATAATTACTCATTCAAGCTTTCATCTCTCGTTCTCCAAATCTTACCGGCGCATCATTCAAGTATCCTCTAGTCAGCAATTGATCTCTTCGTTTTCATGTATCTAAATACCCTCAAGTATCTTATTCATTTTCCAATTCTTCCCGGTGAATTGTACCTTTGCTATTTTCATTCCCTATTCTTACGGTGGTTCTTTCAAGACTCTTCTTCCTCCGTTTATCATATCAATTCAATCGTTGTTTCAACCCTACCGGTGGTTCGTTGAAGACCTTCCCAAGTTTGCGTCATATTTATCTTAATCTTTTCTACGAGAATAAGTAGTATGCCAAATCCATTGCTTGTCATCAATTTAAGTGGTGAAGGATAAGCATAATATAATTCTTATTCGTGTTTCATCGAGTTAATTCTATTCCTTATTCCGGAGATTCATCAAGATTCTTGATTTCAATTGTTTCATCTTGTCTTCCTCGGAGTTCCAAGCTCTCGCAATTATATCACCACGGAGATCCATCTAAATCATTGCAAGGCTTCAATCTTATTCTTTTCATCCTACATTTCTTTGTGATCATTCTTTTTTACCGGAGTTCTTCATGGAGGCTCTACATGGTGGGTCATCAAGGATTCTTTTCATTCTTCAATTGTTCATCAAGATTTCTCTCGAAGTTAAGATCCGCCAAGCTACTCTAAAATAAACATGGTGTTCAACACATGTTTTGTTTGGAGGAGTTCAAGCATTTCTTCATCTTGCATCCCGAAGTGCAATTCTTTCTACCTTATCTTTTGAGGTGGTGTTATGTCATTCTTGACAATTTCCCTTCTTGCTTCATGATTCACATGTTGTCAAGAATGAGGTATTTTAAATCCATCAGTCTCTTCATTGGAGTTATCTTGGGTTATATTTCACCTAAAGCCTTCCCTAAGGATTGTTGCTATTTATGGTGATCATTAATGACCCAAGTTCTTCATTTGTCCTTCCGGTGAAATAAGTTTCTCGTCTCCTTGTTGATATCAATCCAATCTATTGTTTTCCGGTTGTGGCAGAAGTTGTCATTTTCTACTTTGTCCTTTATCCCAACGATCTAACTTCTATTCTTTCGTTACGAAGGCATTGTGATGTTGTGCTCCTCTCCTATCACCTCGTTTTATAAGGATCGTGTTCTTTTCTTGCTTATCCATGTAACCGGAGTGTTGTTTCATCTCTTCAATATCTTTTCATCCCATCAAGTTTACTTCTCTTTTCTACCGGAGTGTGGTGTTCTCTTTTCAAGTTTTTTTCTTCATCTTATCAAGTCTTGCATCTCTTTTCAACCGGAGTGCTGCCCAAATTATATCAATCTTTTTCCTTCTCTATCTAGTTTCAACCAGAGTGGTTCCAACGTCTATCTTGTTACTTAACCTCTTGATTCTCGTCGTATCCCATGTTCCTCTTTGCTAACGGAGTGTTTTCGACTTGTTCATCCCTGTTGTATTCGTTCTTTCAAGTTTTCAACCTCTCAAAGTTCTTTGGTTTCACTCTTTTGTCAAAGAAGCAACTTAGCTTACCTCTTCTCTTTCTCTTCCGTTTTCCCCTCCGGTGCCATTCTAGATCTCGGGACGAGATCCTCTCGTAGTGGTGGAGTGTTGTAACGCCCCGGATCTGATGCGCCAGGTGTCCGCCAGTTATTCGCTGTTGTTGCTTTGTCATTTGCTTGCGTGTTGCATCTTGCCATGTCATCTTCCGCATTGCATCATCATATTTTTCGAAACTTGCATCCGTCTGGGTTCTCCGAGTTCTCTCCCTTATCCGTTCTGAGACCAACCACACTAGCACGCGCCCGCGGCATGTCCGAATATTATTTTATAAGTGGCCGAGAAATGTTCTCGGAATGGGATGAAAGTTGGCATGCGGCGTTGTTTTGTTGTTAGTAGGTCGCCTGCCAAGTTTCATCGCATTCGGAGTCCGTTTGGTGCCCCAACGGATAACTATAGCGGCATTATAGCCGGTCTAACGTCGGACGTTTTCGGTCTCCGGAAACCGTCTCGGGCCGCACTTCTCCCCCTCTCTTCTCAGCCCGAGGCTTTCTTCACAGTCACTTGCAGCCCACCTAGGCCCAGCCTTCCCCTTCTCACGCCCGAAGCCATCCGATGGCGATCGCACGACCTCAAAACCCCTAACCCTAGCCCCCTGTCTATATATAGACCCCTTCCCCTGCCAGAAATGGCCTAAACCTACCCTAACCTAGCCCCTAACCTTCTCCTACCCGCAGCACCGCCGCTCCCCTCGTTTTCCGCTCCGGACAGCTCCCCCGCCGCCACTTGTCATCGTCCCGTTCGCCGCGCCGCCGCCAACCACCTCCCTCCACCAACCAGGCGCCTCCACGCGTCCCAGCCAGCGCCTCCCGCCGCCGCAGCCCATCGAGACCCAGGCGAGGCCCGCCCCGGGCCGATCTGGCCCCGGAGGAGCCCGCGCGCCCCGCCGCCTGGATCCTCGCTCCCGCACCGCTCGAGGGTAGGAGCCCCTCGATCCATCCCCGCCGCAGGCCGCCTCCCTCGCTGCCCCGCAGCCCACCGGAGCCCCGCCGCCGGCGAGCGCCCCGACCATGTCACCGTCCGCCGCGCCCGTCCCCATCTCGCTCCTCCTCCTCTGGCCCGATCTCTCCCGTCCTCATTTTCTCTCTCTCTCTCTCCCGATTCGGCAGGAACCGCACCGCCGCGATCCGCGTCCGCCGCCGTTTGGGAGCTCCATCAAGCACGGATCCGGCGCCCCCGCCTCTGGATCCATCCATTCCTGCAGATCCCCGCCGTTCCCGC
Source organism: Aegilops umbellulata (assembly GCA_032464435.1). Lineage (NCBI taxonomy): Eukaryota > Viridiplantae > Streptophyta > Magnoliopsida > Poales > Poaceae > Aegilops > Aegilops umbellulata. The sequence goes on along the minus strand of CP136058.1, from coordinate 586,949,106 downwards.
CTGCCGGAGTCGCCGTTGCGCCGCCGTTGACCTCGGGCGCCGTCGTCCCGCTGTCCTGCTCGAGCGGATGCTCGAGGAGGATGATCCGCGTGGGCCGCACCACCAAGCCGGCCCAAGCGCCGTGGTGAGCAGCCCCCCCTCTGTTGGCCCAGCATGTGTAGATTCGGCCCGTTGGTTTTTTTTTCTGTTGCAGCGATTTTTGACATTATCCAGTGATTTACCAGTTTTGCAGAAAACCCCCCAAGCATCATGCATTAATAATTCACAAACCATGCATCGGATTAAAATAAATTATATATGAAACTTGCTCAGAATTTTGTCTAGTTTAATAATGTGTCATTTTCATCCATGTTTGAAATGGTTAAAATGATGTTTGTTTAAATTTGCTCCTATTCCATGGTAAAATGATTTAATTCATAACTATTTAACCGTAACTCGGATTTTAATAAATTATATATGTAAATGGGGTAGAAAAATGCCTAGTTTAACATGTTGCACTTTATTTTCCTGTTTAACAACATTAAAATTGTGTTTAGGTCAGAACAGTACCAAATTCAATATATGCATATGAGGAGTTTCCGGAATTGTTGTTTGTTGTTCCGGCCTCATTTAAACTTGTCTATATAGGTAGTTTTGTTGTGCTTCACCCCTTGCCATGTTAATCAACATTTAATATCGTTGGGTACATAAACAAGAGAGAACTAAATAATTGTTGTGGTGTTTCGTCAATATGCAACTCGTTGCATATTGAGCTCCACTTAATTTGTAGTGTTGTTTGTTGCACTTTGCCATGCCATGCATCTTTAAACCGGACATGCATCATACTTGGTTGTGCATCATGCCATATTCATGTGCTGGTTGTTTACTATGTTGTGTGCTTCTTTCCGGTGTTGCTTCTTTGGGTTGATTCCGTTATCATCGCGTTTGTGAGGACCCGTTCGACTACGTCCGTTTGTCTTCTTCATGGACTCGTTCTTCTTCCTTGCGGGATCTCAGTCAAGATGACCATACCCTCGAAATCACTTCTATCTTTGCTCGCTAGATTGCTCGCTCTTTTGATATGCCTATGCTGCGATACCTACCACTTGCTATATCATGCCACCCATATTGCCATGTCAGCCTCTAACCATCCATGTCCTAGCAAACCGTTGATTGGCTATGTTACCGCTTTGCTCAGCCCCTCTTATAGCGTTGTTAGTTGCAGGTGAAGATGAAGTTTGTTCCTTGTTGGAACATGGAGATGTTGTTCCTTGTTGGAACATGTTTACTTGTTGGGATATCACAATATCTCTTATATTATTAATGCATCTATATACTTGGTAAAGGGTGGAAGGCTCGGCCTTATGCCTGGTGTTTTGTTCCACTCTTGCCGCCCTAGTTTCCGTCATATCGGTGTTATGTTCCCGGATTTTGCGTCCCTAACGCGGTCGGGTGATTTATGGGACCCCCTTGACAGTTCGCTTTGAATAAGACTTTTCCAGCAAGGCCCAACATTGGTTTTACCATTTGCCTCAGCCTATTATTTTTTTCCCTTGGGAGTCGCGCATCCCGAGGGTCATCCTTATTTCAGCCCCCCCGGGCCAATGCTTGTCTAAGTGTTGGTCCGAACTAGAGCCCTTTGCAGCGCCACCTTGAGGAAACTTGAGGGCTGGTTTTAGTTGTACGGAGTGTTCATCCGGTGTTGCCCTGAGAACGAGATATGTGCAGCTCCTATCAGGATGTCGGCGCATCGGGCGGCTTTGCTGGACTTGTTTTATTGCTGTCGAAATGTCTTGTAGCCGGGATTCCGAGACTGATCGGGTCTTCCCGGGGAGAAGGAATATCCTTCGTTGATCGCGAGAGCTTATCATGGGCTAAGTTGGGACACCCTTGAAGGGTTTGAACTTTCGAAAGCCGTGCCCGCGGTTATGGGCAGATGGGAATTTGTTAATGTCCGGTTGTAGAAAACCCGAAGTTGATCTTAATTAAAATACACCAACCGCGTGTGTAACCGTGATGGTCTCTTCTCGGCGGGGTCCGGGAAGTGAACACGGTTGTTGGAGTTATGTTTGACGTAAGTAGTTCAGGATCACTTATTGATCATAGTTGTTCGACCGTGCTTTTGCCTTCTCTTCTCGCTCTCTTTTGCGTATGTTAGCCACCATATATGCTAGTCGCTTGCTGCAGCTCCACCTCATACCTTTTACCCTGCCTATAAGCTTAAATAGACTTGATCTCACGGGTGTGAGATTGCTGAGTCCTCGTGACTCACCAGATACTCCCAAACCAGTTTGCAGGTGCCGATGAAACCGTGCAGGTGACGCACCCGAACTCAAGGAGGAGTTCAATGAAGATCTGGTCCTTTATGTTGTTCCGTTCTAGTCGATCAGTAGTGGAGCCCAGTTGGGGTCGATCGTGGACCTTTGTCGCTTTTGGGGTTTCTTCTTTTATTTTGGCTCCATAGTCGGGCCCTGATTGTAACTGTATGATGTATTGTTTTATTCATGTAATTGTGTGAAGTGGCGATTGTAAGCCAACTATGTATCTCTTTTCCCTTATGTTTTACATGGGTTGTGTGAAGATTACCTCACTTGCGACATTGCTTTCAATGCGGTTATGCCTCTAAGTCGTGCTTCGACACGTGGGAGATATAGCCGCATCGAGGGCGTTACACTCATCCAATCACTGACTAGCAATTTTAGTAGGAGGGACTTCAACTTTATCATATCTATCGAGAGAATTTACCTTTACTACTTGTGTCGGGTTATCGAGGTCGGCAGGTTCTTCAATAAATGGAGGATTAAGATCATTTGTTTCTTCAACAGGCGGTAGATTAAGACCATGTATTTCTTCAATAGGAGGTGAATTCTTAATATCTTCAGCTTTAATACCTTTTTCTTTCATAGATTTCTTTGCCTCTTGCATATCTTCGGGTCTGAGAAATAGAACACCTCTCTTCTTCGGAGTTGGTTTAGGAATAGGCTCATTAATTGGAGCAGGAGCTGGCTCAGGAGCTGGCTCGGGAGGTGCCCAATTATTTTCATTTGTCAACATATTATTTAATAGAATTTCAGCTTCATCCAGTGTTCTTTCCCTGAAAAGAGAACCAGCACAACTATCCAGGTAATCTCTGGAAGCATCGGTTAGTCCATTATAAAAGATATCAAGTATTTCATGTTTCTTAAGAGGATAATCAGGCAAAGCATTAAGTAACTTGAGAAGCCTCCCCCAAGCTTGTGAGAGACTCTCTTCTTCAATTTGCACAAAGTTGTATATTTCCTTTAAAGCAGCTTGTTTCTTATGAGCAGGGAAATATTTAGCAGGGATGTAATAAATCATATCCTGGGGACTATGCACACAACCAGGATCAAGAGACTTAAACCATATCTTAGCATCACCCTTTAATGAGAATGAAAATATTTTGAGGATATAAAAGTAGCGAGATCTCTCATCATTAGTGAACAGGGTGGCTATATCATTTAATTTAGTAAGATGTGCCACAACAGTTTCAAATTCATAGCCATGAAAAGGATCAGATTCAACCAAAGTAATTATATCAGGATCAACAGAGAATTCATAATCCTTATCAGGAACACGGATAGGTGAAGTAGCAAAAGCAGGGCCAGGCCTCATTTTATCTTTAAGAGATTCTTTGTTCCATTTAATTAATAGCCTTTTAAGTTCATGACGATCTCTGCAAGCTAGAATAGCGGCAGAAGATTCCATATCAAAAACATAACCCTCGGGAATAATAGGCCTATCTTCATCATCACTTTCATCATTATAATCAGATTCAATAATTTCTTTCTCTCTAGCCCTAGCAATTTGTTCGTCAAGAAATTCACTAAGGGGCACAGTAGTATCAGGCATAGAAGTAGTTTCATCATAAGTATCATGCATAGCAGAAGTGGCATCATCAATAACATGCGACATATCAGAACGAATAGCAAAAGCAGGTTTAGGTGTCGCAAGCTTACTCATAACAGAAGGTGAATCAAGTGCAAGGCTAGATGGCAGTTCCTTACCTCCCCTTGTAGTTGAGGGATAAATTGTTGTCTTAGCGTATTTCAAGTTCTTCATTGTGTCCAGCAGATATAAATCCCAAGTGACTCAAAGAATAGAGCTATGCTCCCCGACAACGGCACTAGAAATTAGTCTTGATAACCCACAAGTATAGGGGATCGCAACAGCTTTCGAGGGTCGAGTATTCAACCCAAATTTATTGATTCGACACAAGGGGAGCCAAAGAATATTCTCAAGTATTAGTAGCTGAGTTGTCAATTCAACCACACCTGGAAACTTAGTATCTGCAGCAAAGTGTTTAGTAGCAAAGTAATATGATAGTGGTGGCAGCGGTAACAAAAGAGTAACGAAAGCAAAGTAATATTTTTTGTATTTTGTAGTGATTGTAACAGTAGCAACGGGAAAGTAAATAAGCGTAAACCAGTATATGGAAAGCTCGTAGGCACCGGATCAGTGATGGATAATTATGCCGGATGCGGTTCATCATATAACAGTCATAACATAGGGTGACACAGAACTAGCTCCAATTCATCAATGTAGTGTGGGCATGTATTCCGAATATAGTCATACGTGCTTATGGAAAAGAACTTGCATGACATCTTTTGTCCTACCCTCCCGTGGCAGCGGGGTCCTAATGGAAACTAAGGGATATTAAGGCCTCCTTTTAATAGAGAACCGGAACAAAGCATTAGCACATAGTGAATACATGAACTCCTCAAACTATGGTCATCATCGGGAGTGGTCCCGATTATTGTCACTTCGGGGTTGACGGATCATAACACATACTAGGTGACTATAGACTTGCAAGATAGGATCAAGAACTCACATATATTCATGAAAACATAATAGGTTCAGATCTGAAATCATGGCACTCGGGCCCTAGTGACAAACATTAAGCATAGCAAAGTCATAGCAACATCAATCTCAGAACATAATGGATACTAGGGATCAAACCCTATCAAAACTAACTCGATTACATGATAAATATCATCCAACCCAGCACCGTCTAGCAAGCCTATGATGGAATTACTCACGCACGGCGGTGAGCATCATGAAATTGGTGATGGAAGATGGTTGATGATGACGACGGCGACGAGTCCCCCTCTCCGGAGCCCCGAACGGACTCCAGATCAGCCCTCCCGAGAGGTTTTAGGACTTGGCGGCGGCTTCGTATCATAAAACACGATGATTTCTTCTCCTCTATTTTATTCTCCCTGAAAGCAAATATATAGAGTTGGAGTTGGCATATGAAGGTGTCCAGGGGGCCCACGAGGTAGGGGGCGTGCCCTAGGGGGGCGCCCCCACCCTCGTGGACAGGGTGTGGGCCCCCTGGTCTTCATCTTTGGCGAGGATTTTTTATTATTTATTGTAAGGTATTCCGTGGAGTTTCAGGTCATTCCGAGAACTTTTTTTTTGCACATAAAACAACATCATGGCAATTTTGCTGAAAATAGCGTCAGTCCGAGTTAGTTCCATTCGAATCATACAAGTTAGAGTCCAAAACAAGGGCAAAAGTGTTTGGAAAAGTAGATACGACGGAGACGTATCAGGCACTTCCTTGCTGCGGCCGTGGACCCGGCTGTCAGCCTCTCCACGTACAGTCCACGTCCGATGGAAGTCGTTCCTTGACCACGTTGACCACGCCGCGCCGAGAGCACCAGTGTCACGCCCAAGATGTGACCCTATCCTAAAGGAACTCGAAGGTCCCACCAAGGATAGAAGCGCATCTTGAAGACGCTTTTGCAAGGTGGATATCATTACATCAACATTACATAATAGTGGGGATACATCCAAGACATACAATGTCACATGAAGACAACAATACATCATACATAAGATCGACACGCGACTACGGATGAAACATAAACAGAAACTCAAACGACATCCACCCTGCTAACCCAGGCTGCCGACCAGGAACCTATCCCTCAATCGAAGAAGAAGCAGAAGAAGAACTCCAACACAGATAAACATCGCTCTCACGTCACGATCATCGCATAACCTGAACCTCCAACTGGTGTTGTAGTAATCTGTGAGCCACGAGGACTCAGCAATCCCATTACCATGGGTATCAAGACTAGCAAAGCTTAAAGGGTAAGGAAGGGGTAAAGTGGTAAGGTTGCAGCAGCGGCTAAGCATGTATGGTGGCTAACTTACGCAAGTAAGAGCGAGGAGAGAAGGAAAGCAAGCGGTCGTCAACTGGTAATGATCAAGAAGTGATCCTGAACTCCTACTTACGTCAAACATAACCCAAAAATCGTGTTCTCCTCTCGATCAACCCCGAAAAGAGACACTCACGGTTACGCACACGGTTGGTGTATTTTAGAAGAGTTTACTTTAAGTATACTACAACCGGATATTAACAAATTCCCATCTGCCACATAACCGCGGGCACGGCTTTCGAAAGTTCAAACCCTGCAGGGGTGTCCCCAACTTAGCCCATGATAAGCTCTCGCGATCAACGAAGGATATTCCTTCTCCCGGGAAGACCCGATCAGTCTCGGAATCCCGTTTACAAGACATTTTGACAATGGTAAAACAAGTCCAGCAAAGCCGCCCGGATGTGCCGACAAATCCTAATAGGAGCTGCACATATCTCGTTCTCAGGGCACACCGGATTGTCCAAACTTCCGGTAGGCGAACCCAGAGTTGCCCCTGGTGGCCACCGGCGGCTGACAGTTTGGACCAGCACCCACGACGAGCACTGGCCCGGGGGGGGGGGGTAAAATAAGATGACCCTCGAGAGGGCGACTCCTAAGGGAAAAAGGGCTAGGTGAGGCAAATGTAAAACCAAGGTTGGGCCTTGCTGGAGGAGTCTTATTCAAAGCGAACTGTCAAGGGGGTCCCATAAATCACCCAACCGCGTTAGGGACGCAAAATCCGGGAACCTAATACCGATATGACGAAAACTAGGGCGGCAAGAGTGGAACAAAACACCAGGCATAAGGCCGATCCTTCCTCCCTTTACCAACTATATAGATGCATTAATAATATAAGAGATGTTGTGATATCCCAACATAAACATAAACATAATCCAACATGGAGCAATCTTCATCTTCACCTGCAACTAGCAACACTGTAAGAGGGGCTGAGCAAAAGCGGTAACATAGCCAAACAAAGGTTTGCTAGGAAGGGTGACAAAGGTTAGAGGTTCATGGCAATTTGGGAGGCTTGAGGAGCAAGTGGTAGGTAACGCGGCATAGCGATAGAACGAAGCAACTAGCATAGCAATGATAGTAATGAGATCCAAGGTGACGGTCATCTTGCCTGAAATCCCGCAAGGAAGAAGAACGAGTCCATGAAGAAGATGAAGCCACGAAGACGAACCAAGCGTAGACGAACGAATCCTCACGATTGCAACGAAACGGAAACTATCGAGAAGAAGCACACAACACGGTAAACACACCACACATGAACAAGGCATGATGCTCAACCAAGTATGATGCATGACAAGGCTACATGAAGCTACTCATGGCAAGAGATGATGCATACAAGAGCAACACATCAAAGCAAGTTTAAATGAGGCCGGAAACAACATATAGCAATTCCGGTAAGTCCTCATATGCAAATTTCGAAATTGGTCCAGATCTGAATAAACCTTATGTTCAAGTTGTTAAATAGCAAGTTAAGATGCACCACGATGAGCTACACGAATTTCTAGTCAAGTTACATATAAAGTTCATTAGATTCAGAGCTACGACCTAGAAGATATGACACTAGTAGAAAAAGGGTAAAATGTGAAGCACAATAGTGCCGGTTTGAATTTCAGCCGGCACTAATGTGTACATTAGTTCCGGTTCGTGGCGGCGACCAATAGCACCGGTTCGTGGCGAACCTTTAGTACCGGTTCATGCCACGAACCGGTATTAAAGAGGCTGTGTCAGCTTGCGGTCAGGCTATGGCCCCACCATCACCATTTAGTGCCGGTTCGTACCACGAACCGATACTAATGAGGTTATAGCAAGCTGTTTTTAGTCCCACCTCGCTCCCCTAACAAGCCTTTTACCACCTTAAATATGTTATTTCTCAAACTATCACAAGCACTTGGTCTTCATTGAACTCTGTGTGTAGAATTTGTGGCCGCAATATGAGTCTTCATCGGTTTATAAATCGTTGATGACTCATATTGACAATTCAGATTGTACACACAAAGATCATTGATGATCAAAGTATTTTTGATGTTATAAGATCATATTGACAATTTAGACTGTAAAGAAATATAAGATCATGATCTAAATGCTCTTATATTTTTTGTGTTAAGTATGCACCATTCAAAGCGACGCCATCAACTTTCAACCGTTTATGCCTTCATTTGCTATTTTTCATGCATTTAATGATTTTTTTTGAGAACTAAATGACCTGGAAATTGAAAAGCACTACAAATGAACTCTGAAAAAATTGAAACTTGGCATGGTATCATCATTTCATCCACATATATATCATGTTCAAAAAAGTAGAGAGGGTTACGGCAAAAACTGGATGCACTTCCTTTACAAACTGGACAATCTCTTTCGAAGTATTCGGGTTTAAGATGAAATTAAACTCATCTGTTACAAAGGCAATTCATTTTTTTAACTTATTAGAACTCCAGACTTTTTGTGCATTCAGTATGCACCATTCAGTATGCACCATTAGTTGGAACTGCTAGGCGGGAGGAGCTCTTAAGCACCGGTTCCAACTGCTAGGCGGGAGGAGCTCTTTAGTACCGGTTCCAACTGCTAGGCGGGAGGAGCTCTTTAGTACCGGTTCGTGGTGAACCTTCAGCACCGGTTCGTGCCACGAACTGGTACTAATGAGGTTGTGTCAGGTAAGGCTGGGGCCCCACGAGCACCTTTAGTACCGGTTCATGGATGAACCAGTACTACAGTTTCTTAGTAAGCTGTTTTTTAGTCCCACCTCACGAAAAGAGAGGGACTAGGAGCGGTTTATAAGCCCTGAGTGCAGAGACGATGAAGAAGAGGCTGAATGCTCATGTTGCTTAGCTTCAAGCCTTTAGGAATATGGTAGACTGCACGGAGCTATGCGCAGTGCAGTTTACACTATTCCGAAAGGCTTGAAGCAAATTAGAGAGCATTGCACCTCTTTTTTATTTTTAATAACTTATTACAACTCCGGACTTCTTCTGTTATGGCAAAAACTAATTGCACGCCGGCATTTCTTTTTTTTTAACTTTGGTTATAACTCCAGATTTTGACCATCCAGTTTTGCAGAAAAGAAAAAATAGCAGAAAAGGAAAAATAGCAGAAAAGAAAAAAAACTATAGATGAAAAGAAAAAATATATTAAAAAACTACTCAGAAATAAATAGAAGAAAAAATAAAGCAGAAAAGAAAAAAATTATATTTGCTATTTTTCAATCGTTTAGAAAATGACCGTGAAATTGAAAATCACTACAAAATGAACTCTGGAAATGTTGAATTTTGGCAAACTAGTTGAAAAACTACTCACAAATAAATAGAAGAAAATAAATATAACAGAAAAGAAAAACTATACAAGAAACTACGCAGAAATAAATAGAAGAAAATAAAGCAGAAAAGAGAAAAACTATGAAAAAATTGGGGCGCTGCCCTGTGGGCCTGCTAGGCCACGGGCGTGCAATTACAGGCCTTAAAGGCCCAGCAGACTCACAGGGCAGCACGTAGAATTTAGGCCCACAAGCCTGCTATATAGAGGAGTTCGAAGAGGTAGCCGCGGCTGGGTTTACAAACCAGTGCGGCTGCCCTTCGCCCGGCGACGTGGGACTAAACTTTGGGGTGGCAGCACGAGGCCTTTAGTACCGGTTGGTGGCTCCAACCGGTACTAAAGGGTGCCCTTTAGTACCGGTTGGAGCCACCAACCGGTACTAAAGGCCTGCTCTTCCCGCCTCTTGGCCTGGCCAAAGTTCGCCTTTAGTACCGGTTGGTGGTTCCAACCGGTACTAAAGGCCTCTCCTATATATACAACACTTACGAAAATTTCAGTTACATCTCCCCACTTCTTCGCGTCTCCAACCTCTCGCGACGCCGCGCGCCGCTCGAGTCCTGTCGTCGCCGCCCGCCGCGCCCGTCGCTCGTCGTCCGGCCGTCGGCCGTCGCCCGCCGTCCGTCGTCGTCGCGCCGCGGTCCGGTCCGTACATATACTCTCGCTCTCGCCGCCCCCGCCCCGTACGTACGCTGCCGCCCCCGCCCCGTACGCCGGCGCCCCCGCTCGTACGTACGGGGCGGCGGCGTACGAGGCCGCACACTGCAGTGTACGTATACGTACACAGACACACACATATATACACACATACACACACATATATACACACACAAACACACACACATACACACATACACACACACACACATACACACACATTTTTTTACTTATTTTCTGTTTTCTGTTTTTTAGAAAATTTAATTAGATATTAATTAGCTAGGTATGTGAGATTTGAACTAGTTGAATAATTAATATAACTAGTTTATTTGTAGTAAGAAAATTGTCGAACTAGTTTATTTAGGTATATGAGATTTGAACTAGTTGAATAATTAATATAACTAGTTTATTTTTAGTAAGAAAATTGTCGAACTAGTTTATTTAGGTATTTGAGATTTGAACTAGTTGAATAATTAATATAACTAGTTTATTTTTAGTAAGAAAATTGTCGTATCTGAGATTTGATGATCTAATTAAAATATTATGTGTTAATGAGTTTTTCTGTTTATTTAATGTTTATATATATTTTGAGTGTATATAAATGTTAGATTAATGTGGAATGTTAGATGAATTAGATAAAAAAGTTAAATATATAGTAATGTCAATTGTTAGAGATGAATATAGTTATTTATATATTTGAATTGGCTAGATATTAATCAATGTTAGATAGTAATAAGTGTTTAATGTTTCACTTATATGAACATATAGGAAATGTCATCTGACGACGAAAAATATTTCATTATGTGCGAACACTGTGAAGACCAGCGCGGCCTGTGCGACAGAAATTTCCTTGTTGATGGTAGGCGCTTCAACATCAAGCTGAATGAGACATTCGAAGTGGATACAGTAAGTCACAACAGCAATTATTATTTGAATGCAAAACTTATGCTTCATTTGCTTCAACTTATAATTTTAAATTTTCACTATTGTACTAGCGCATTCCCTGCAATGCAAGAATTTTTGTCTTGGATAAGATAGGTTTTAGTGCTATAGGTGATATGGAGGTAAAGAGAGTTTACTTGAAGACGGAGCATGGGTATACTTTCAACGTCAAATTATATAATTGAGACACATACACCCATTTTGAAAGCAAAACTTGGCAAGCACTATGCAAGGCTTATGCATTTGAGCCTGATATGGTTATCACCTTTGATATTCGTCCGGAAGATGATACTGAAGGTAATATAGACATCTGGGTCGATGTGCAAACGCCTCCAGTTCTACCATTATGTGAGTTTTTCTTAACCATGCATGCATATGTTTATGTCTTTGATACAGTTTATTCAAAAATAGTTGACAACTAATTTGTATTGTCAGCTTATTTCGGTTCAAGCAAACATGTCCGGCGCTTGGTAGACATGACCTACTACTGCCTCGGGGCTCAACTAAACTGCGAGGAGATAAGTCATTATGTTTCATGGCTTGATGATTTTAATACTGTCAAGACAATTTTTTTTCCTGAACTTAGAATTGTTAGTACTCAAAACGTGCGACCAATGGTGATCGTATTGAACTACGGTCACATCTATAATCAAAAGATGGTAAGATTTTAACTATTTTTCCTTAATTAGTGCATCTTTTGCATACATTATTTTTGAAGCTAAACTTTCATTGTTTAGTATATTAATTACTATACGATGTTCTTCAACAGGAACTTCCGATGACAGTTGTGCCTCAGTGGATCGAGACAAAAGGTCGCTTGTCAATGGTTAGCTTATGACCAAGATTTCCTACATTGCACATGAGTGCATTTAGGATTTCTGAAAGCGAAGAATGCTTAATAGTGAAAGATTGGAGCAAAATTGTTAACGATCGCAGAGAAGTACTAGGGGGCAGCAAGGAGAAGGGCAACCCAAGATTAGGAGACAGATTCATCTGCATGCTCCAGTATGATGAATCAGGAGAGCTATACATGTTCTATGCTATTCTACCTGAGAGGGAGCAGCAGGAGTAGCTAGTTCATGCTCTCATGTCCGTATTGTCCTGAACTTCGATGTTGGTGATGATTATGTTGAACTCGACGATATCTTTGCTTCTATTACAAAGTGAATGTTTCTTCTTTAAGCTAGCCAGTGTTGGTGATGATTAGATAGCTAGCGGTAATGACTATGATGATTAAATAGTGGTAATTAATGACGACTACGATGATTTTAGCTAGCTAGAGTTTATTTATTTATTAATATGCGATGATGATGATGACGACGACGACTACAACTCATTATAACGTAAAACAATCCTAAATTAAATTGATAACACAAATTTAATTGAAAAATAAAAAATAAAACAAAAACCCACAAACATTTAGTACCGGTTGGTGTTACCAACCGGTACTAAAGGGCTCCCGGCCCCCGGAGCTGGCTCGTGCCACGTGGTTTCCCTTTAGCACCGGTTCGTGCTGAACCGCTACTAAAGGGGGGGGGGCTTTAGTGCCCACACTTTAGTGCCGGTTCCTAAACCGGCACTAAAGGGCCTTACGAACCGGTGCTATTGCCCGGTTCTGCACTATGTGAGCAAAACAAGTCAAACATGGCATTGATGCAAAATGCATTCAAACATCAACAACACACTCCAAAACATGGATGCAACAAGGTAATATGAAACTACATGAAAAACTAAGCAAGTTGCATATAGAGCACACTCAAAACGGAGCAACGATTCAACACATACACACCATACAAGTTTAAAGGGCATGTTGTCCAAAACAGCAACTAGGCATCTTACAAGCATCAAAACAACATGCTACAGGATCTCAACACAAAAACAAAAGGCATGGACATGATGTACAGGTAAAGCAAAACAAAACATGAACACTGAGCTATCTCCAGAAACTACTATATCATGCTCAAAAGGACATGGCAATATTGCAAAAAAATAACAGGTTCACAGACAGCAGAATTCACAGGACATGGCAGAAATAACATCAGGTTGCAATGTTTAGAGCTATCAAACAACAAGCTACAGGAACTTATCATGGTAACAAAAGGCATGGAATGAATCTACTAATTGCATATAACAAAAGTCTCTTACTGATCATGAATCAAAAGGGTACAGAAAATATAATGGCACTCATGTAAACATAGCAAGTTTCATTACAGATTCAGACTTGATGAAAATAACAGCACGTGGCAGGAACAACGATAAGTAGGCATGTTGGTGAGCTTGATTCACTCATCACAAGGCATTTCATAACAAGACAAGTATGCCTACAGCAAGAAGACATGTTCGTGAAGCTAAAAATGGCAAGATCAAGTTCATAGCATGCATGGATCACTAACAACAACCATGGCAAAATTGAATAACATGTAAACAATCTGCCAGAAACATTTTATAGCAAAAGTAGAGCAAGATTAAGATATGCTAGAGCACTCTATAAATACGAACAGAGGCATGAATGGATAGAGCATAACCATATGTCCAAAACATCCTTACTGAACATGCTTAAAAGAGGCATGAATCTCACTGTAGCAACATAAAGACATGGCATGAAAATAATAGCAGAACAAAGACTTGGAGAAATTCTAAGTCTCTGAAATCAGAAACATCACGGAGGCTACTTTGCAAGCTTGAAACAATCAACACATGGCTTATCATGAAGAATAGATTGCACCACAGAAAAGACGGCATGTTGTAGCTCATAACACATGTAGACCTCATGCTCAAAAGAAAATCACACAAAAATATACAAAAATGACAAATGAGCATGTTCTGATAAACTACAGCAGACAACATTATATAGCACTCTTGCAACGATGATTAGGGAACCCAGATGAACTCAAACAAACATGGCACAATGGAATTAAATGAAGATCACAACCAGATGAACATTTAGGTATATCATATACATGATTCGGAGCTATATGCAAGGAGATATGATGCAATGAACATGGGTACATAATAGCAGCAGAAAAATACTTGGAGAAAAATCAACCTCCGGGAAACTGGATGACGAGAAGCGGGACGAGGGGATCCGGGACGCGGGCGCTGGCGTTTGTTACGGGGGACACCACGGTTCATGGTCGGGACCATGCAGATCTGGAGGTAGAGGTCAAGTTCGGCGATCGCCGGAACGACAGATCCGACCGCGAGGCACCGGGGGCGGCCGCGGTGGAGGTCAGGGAAGCACCTGGCGGCGGCGGGGCGAGCTTGGGCTCGCGCCTAGGACAATAGGGCACTCGCTGGCGATGGGGCGAGGTCGCCGGCGGCCATGGCAGGGCGGCGCACAGGAGGTAGCGGGAGGCAGTGGAGCGCGGCGCGGTGGTGATGCGACGGAGAGCGGCTCGCGCGGGCGCCGAGGAAACCGAGCGATGGCGGGGCGGTGGAGCGCGGGGCCAGCAAGGCGAAGGCGGCGAGGCGCGCCGGCGAGGCGGCGGGGAGGCGCGCCGGCGTGGAGGGGAGCCGGGCGGCGCGGGCGCGCGGGCGTCACGCGGAGGAGTATGGGCGCGGGCGCGGGGGCGGCTCGGGCCCGCGGGGGCCGGCACTGGGCCTGCGGGCCAACAGCGGAGGAGGGCGGCGCGGCGCCATGTGTCGTGATCGGATTGGGCGGGGCGGCGGTTGGACGCGTTCGGACGGCGGCGGACATGTCCGGTGGCGCGGAGGAAGGGGAGGTTAGGGTTTAGACCGAGAATTTCGGGGAAGAGGGCATATTTATAGGTAGAAGGAGCTAGGAGGCTCCAAATGGAGTGCGGTTTTCGGCCACGCGATCGTGATCGAACGGCCAAGAGGATGGAGGGGGGTTGGATGGGTTTTTGGGCCACTTTGGAGGGGTGTTGGGCTGCACACGAAAGAGGTCTTTGCGGCTATCCGGTTAACTGTTGGAGTATCAAACGGACTCCAAATGGCATGAAACTTGACAGAAGGTCTACCGGTGGTGTACCAAGGCCGCTTGACAAATCTCGGTCCATTCCGAAAACGTTTAACACCCGCACACGAAAAGAGGCAAAAGGGGGCGCCGGGTGACATAGGAGTGTCAGATTACAAAATGGACAACGGGGAAAATGCTCGGATGCAAGAGACGAACACGTATGCAAAATGAGATGCACACGATGACATGGCAAAATGCAACACGCAAGCAAATGACATGGCAATGATGGCCAATAACTGGCGGACACCTGGCGCATCGAATCCGGGGCGTTACAACCAGGGCGGTGGACGACGACGAGACCTAGGAAGGGGACGACGCGGAGCCGGGAAAGACGCGGCAGTGGATGCCCACGGGTAGAGGAGTACGAGGGTTCACTAGTTCGCTGCGGTGTGAGGCTGCCGTCGCCGCAGAATAACAGGGGGTGTGGGTGAGTAGAGGGACGGCCTGGCCAGCGGTGGGAGTAGTAGGGGCGGTGAGGCCTCTGCCGCATCGCAGCCGGCCACGGGAGGCAGGAGCACGAGGCACGACCGGCGCTGGTTTGGGCGGCTGGAGCAAGAAGACCAGAGGTTGAAGAAGCACTACGGCCGTTGGATGGACATCGTACGGTCACTGGAGCTAGAATCATGCATATTGACTAAGTTGACAAAGCCCTTCGTCCCCGTCAACTTAGTAGGCCCACAAGTCAGCCTGCCACTATACTGGGTCCCAGCTAACAGGGGGAGTATTCATTTTTTTTGTGTAATAAGGAGGCACTTCCTTGCGTGCGAAGATATAGCTGGTGGGTCTGAGCTGTCAGCAACGGTAATGTTTTTTTCGTGAAATACAGAGGCCCTTTCGGTGGGTCCCTGATGTTAGGTTGAGGAATCATTATTTTGCGCGTAATAAGGAGGCATTTCCTTGCGTGCGGTCGTGGACCCAGCTGTCGGCCTCTCCACGTACAGTCCACTTCAGATGCATGTCGGTCGTTGACCACGTTGACTAGGCCGCGCCGAGAGCACCAGGGCGGTGGACGACGGCGAGGCCTAGGAAGGGAACGATACGGAGGCAGGGAAGACTCGGCAGTTGTTTCCCACGTGGAGGGGAGTAGGACTGTACGAGGGTTTACTGGTTCGTCTGTCGTTGCCGGAGAATAACAGTAGGTGTGTGTGAGTAGAGGGATGGCTAGGCCAGCGATGGGAGTACGATGGGGCGGTGAGGCCTGCGCGGCAGCAGAGCCGGCCACGGGAAGGAGGGAGCAGGCAGTCCCGCCGGCGCTTGTTTGAGCGGCTGGAGCAGGAAGAGCAGAGATTGAAGAAGCACGTCGGCCGTTGGATGGCCATCCAACAGTCACTGCTTGTGCGCCAACCTTTTTTTTAGGAAAGCCTCAAATATGTGGAAAACAATATACAGCCCATCGGCCATTATTTCTAATAATTTACAACCCATTTGCTAATTATTAAGGTTTTTTGGAGCCCATATTCTTTTTGTTAGCATTACAGCCCATATTGTGGCCACAGTTAAAAAATTATACGAAATTTTGCATATTTCGGTGCGGTCCGAACTGTTTTTAATCCCGAAATTTCGACTCACATTCAAACTGATTTTAAAAATAAATGTATATCAATATAAAATCCAACAAGTTCTCCATGCATAAAAATTAATGTAATTTAAAACCTCGAAATGAAAAAAAAATTGAAACTAATTACCGGTTTGATGTGTTTTAAAAATGTACAACCCATTTCTTATTACTGATAGGCCATTTTCCCAACCAGCCGAATGAAGCTCTCCTCGTCTTGAAAGATTTGCAGCCCAACAGGCCTGACCAAGCGACTTACTTGGCAAATCACAAAAAAACTGGGCTGTGGCCGTGGACCCAGCTGTCAGCCTCTCCACATACAGTACTCTTCCGATGGAAGTCGGTCGTTGACCACATTGACCACGCCGTGCTGAGAGCACCAAGGCGATGGACGACGGCGAGGCCTAGGAAGGGGACGACGCGGAGCTGGGGAAGACGCGGCAGTGGATGCCCACGCGGTGAGGAGTACGAGGGTTCACTGGTTCGGCTGCGGCGTGAGGCTGCCGTCGCTGCAGAATAATAAGGGGTGTGGGTGAGTAGAGGGATACCCTGGGCCAGCGGTGGGAGTAGTAGGGGGCGGTGAGGCCTCCGCGGCATCACAGCCGGCCACGAGAGGCAGGAGCACGCGGCACGACCGGCGCTGTTCTGGGCGGCTGGAGCAACAAGACCAGAGGTTGAAGAAGCACTATGGCCGTTGGATGGACATCGTACGGTCACTGGAGCTAGAATCGTTCATATTGACTAAGTTGACAAAGCCCTCCATCCTCGTCAACTTAGTAGGCCCACAAGTCAGCCACCCACTATGGTGGGTCCCAGCTAGTAGGGGGTATTCATTTTTTGGTGCGTAATAAGGAGGCACTTCCTTGCGTGCGAAGATATAGTTGGTGGGTCCGACCTGTCAGCGGGGGGAATGTTTTTTTCGCGAAATACAGAAGCCCTTCCCACGTACAGTGCACGTACAATGCGTAATAAGGAGGAACTTTCCTTGCGTGCGACCATGGACCTTGTGGGTCCCAGCCGTCAGGCTCTCCAGGTACAGTCCTCTTCCGATGACTCTGGTATGTTGACCACGCCGCGCCGAGCGCACCGAGGCGATGGACGATGGTGAGGCCCCAGACTGGAACAACCCAAAGATGGGGAAGACGCGGCAGTGGAGTCGCAGACGGAGAGGAGTGGGAAACTTGACTGGTTCAGGTGCGGGGTGGGCCTACACTCGCTAGAGAATAACAGGAGGTGTGGAGTGGAGGGATGGCCTGGCCATCGGCGGGGTAGCGTTTCGCTGAGGAGCGCAAAAGAACACCGCTGGACGCCAAAGGCTGGAACAGGCGGTTCCGGCGGTGCTGGGGGAAGAAGACAAGAGATTGAAGAAGAATGTTGGCCGTTGGATGTAAATCCAACGCCTTCTTAGGCTTTGACCTACTGGCCCACATGTCAGCCAGTCCATTTGTTTTTTAGTCCATTTGCTGGGCTGGGTGAAACAATGATGTAGCATCTATGCAGCCCATTTAAATCCCATTTGCATTTTTTTCGAAATCCGCGGACTTGCTGGGATGGGTGAAAATATCATGTTGGGCTAGACGGAGAAATGTTATAAAAACATAAACACATGATTGCACGTCAGTAAAATCTTTGCAAGCTTATGTATGCAATCACTAGGAGTTAACTTGCCAAGTTATATATAAACAATTATTATTATTTTGTAAGAACTTTCAACTTACCAAATAAAATATCATTTTAATTCGATAAGTTAATAGTACGTGGGGTATTATTATTTTTTAGGCTAGACGTGGGACAGTTGAGTTGGTTCTAGGGGAAAGTACTGGGAGAAAACTCAGTTTACATCGAAAAAGAAAGTGGGAGAAAATTCAGAGACCTGCTGGGTCCACCTGAAGAGGGGAATATGTTGGGAGGAAGGAGATTCAAAGCACAGCAGCCGAGTGAACTAGTTTTTTTTACAGACAAGTGAACTAGTTTACATACATAAGCAAATAGCCACTAAAAAAGCAATCAGGTTAATGGGTTCTTAAAAGAAATATTTCGGACAAAACAGATAATTACGACACATAGGCTAATGCATGAAACACTCAGATGATAAAGGTGCTTATAAACAGATAAAGTACAACATCTAGACCTTCCTGGCACACTTGATCATGACGCTGCGGCTGCCCGTGTACTCATCGGTTACGGGAAGCACACACGCCCTCATGTCGAAGATCTGCTTGTACATGTCGTAGCATGCGTATGCGTCCTTGGCCACGTAGGTTATATAGGCTAGATTCAGAGGTACCTCCCACGTGTTCAGGTCGTCTTCTTTCATGTTGGCGTATCAGGGGTCGATGATGGTCTCAGCGGGGTCAACCACGGAGTCCTTCTCCTGCCCGTTGCTGATTATCTTGTATTGCTTCTGGATGTCGACAAGTTGTTGCACCAGATGTCCGAATCATCGCGTTCTTCCTTCTCTCCACCATAGCGAAGGTGTAGTCGGCGCTGCCGATGAAACGGGCGAATGCTCCAGAACCTAGTGCAGCCATAGGACTAAGGCGAGGTAGAGCTTCACCGAGTCCGTATCGTTGGTGTACATCACATTCAACTTGGTGCAGCCATAGGACTGAACGCCGAACTCAAAGGGGAACTCCTTGCTGAAGTCCATACCCAGCAGGCTCACCCCTCGGATCGCCATTCGAGTCTCTTCGAGTGAACGAGTGTGTAGGCGGCGGCAGCAGTTCATTTTTCAGCTCTTGGGGAACTAGATTCAACAGTAAGCTGAGTGTGTACAGACGACAACAGTTACTACCCCTCCCTCGTCCGCTGCACGCCTGGCAGAAGATGCACCCTCGGCCACACGTCGGTTCACGAGCGGGTTTGTATTGGTATTGTAATAACAGGAGTTAGTGCTCACTTTACTTAAATTTAATTAGCTCTAATATAAATTTATACTTAAAACAAGCAATGCATTCGCTCGTTCTATCAGTGCCACAGGATCAACATGCACAAAAATTAGAATTATTATTCTCAGGACGCACACGATCAGCACATTTGTCGCACTTTCACAAAGATAATACTACCAAGTTTGAACTGTTTGTGATGGTTGTTGTCCTCTGCATCATCATGCCATGTTTCCCAGCTTGCAAGATTCAGAACCAACAAATAAGATCCAAATAATAAGTACAACAAAGATGCCTACACATCTCATTGATTCCCAGCTTGCAAGATTCAGAACCAAAAAATAAGATCCAAATAATAAGTACAACAAAGATGCCTACACATCTCATTGATTCCCAGCTTGCAAGATTCAGAACCATAAATAAGATTGAAATAATAAGTACAACAAAGATGCCTACACATCTCACTGATTCCCAGCTTGCAAGATTCAGAACCAACCCATTAGAGCCTTTTGATAAAGTGAATATCGGGATTAAATCCATCTTTGCTAGCCATGTCATACAATCGAAGAACTTGGCGAATGCTCTTGACCGTCACAACATCTGTAGTTGAGTATTCCTGTTTGCACAACATGTTTGCACATCACAAACAAGGAGACAGGAGAGCATGATTTTGCTTTAATAGCGGCCTCCCTGAACTCAACCTCCAGCTCTACTTGGATGAGGTCTGCCTGGAGTTCCTGATTCAATTCATGCGCCTTTTTCTGCAGTTCACCTGAAATGAAGCAAAGATTGCATCATTCAGCTAGCAAGAAGTACTTGCTCTTGTGAGCTGGCAGGTTCTTCTTTAGTAGTTGCACTAAAATTGAGGAACATTAAGGTTGGATGTCCGGCTCATGTAAGGTGCAACTATAATTTTCTTATCCTTTTGTGCAGTTCCACTAAAATAAAGTGCCATTGTGGTGACAGTGACGGCTCCATCTTGCAAAGGCTAATAAAATGTTGCACGAGATCACCAGCAGAAACTTGACGGAGATTTTGGAAACTCCAATCACCATTTTGTGCAGTTCCACCAAAATTGAGAGATGTTGCCCACGTGACATTTTAGTTGAACTGCACAAGACACTCATTCCAAAAAAAGTGTTTTGTGCAGTTCACCAAAAGGTCACAATAGCAACAAGGTGAAATGGATATCCCTATCTGCACAAAAAGATAGAAAGTAAACAGTTGCTGGTCAATAAGAATATACGAAACATATACAAAATGAAAAGAAGCATCTTAATTATGTTCATGGCAATCATGCAAGGACAGTAGAAATTTTAAAACGTCAGCAATGCTTCATGTTACCAGAAGCATTACGATCAACAATGAGATTCTTCAAATATGGGATTACTTTAATGGTGGCATTGCTTGTTTACCAGACACAGTAAATCAAAAGCAGCTAAAGTGTTGGTTTAAGGGCATGGGACCGTGGGACACCAGGACACTCAGTAGCGTAAAGGAGCAACTTACTTATCATACTGGGGAAAACAGCAGGAGTGCCATTTGTAACACAGTTTAATTGCATCTTATCACTGGAGGCATTAGATTAACAATAACACTGGTTAGACATGTCCCTAAGGTAACAGTGTGATCGCTTCATTTTACATGCGCCCTTACATTAAGAACAACAAAAGGTTGGTATAAGGACATGTGACAGTGGACGCATCAGCACAATGTACCTACAAGGATGCATAAAGTTGTGATGCCGAGTTTGTTCATGCTATGTGAGGGCAGCAAACCTAATCCTGGAGACCTTGTACTATGTGAGGGCAGCAAATCTAATCCTGGAGACCTTTTACTACGTGAGGGCAGCAAATCTAATCCTGGAGACCTTTACTATGTGAGGGCAGCAAATCTAATCCTGGAGACCTTTTACTATGTGAGGGCAGCAAATCTAATCCTGAGACCTTCTACTATGTGAGGGCAACAAATCTAATCCTGAGACCTTTTACTATGTTAGGGCAGCAAATCTAATCCTGGAGACCTTTTACTATGTGTGGCAGCAAATCTAATCCTGGACATACTCTGTTGACTTGTCCACCAGCCCCCACTTTCTATCCTTTTTTCAACCAATAATAGATATGTTCCTTATCCAGTTTGTACTATGTTTCCCCATTATTTCCCTTTTCAACCAAGAGACTAGTTGGGTATGTGGTCTCTACTACTTTCACCATATTATTTCCTCTTTGAATCAAGTCCTAGATTTATGCTACAACTTTCCCCCCTTTCTTCGTTGTTTGAACAAAGCCCTAGATTCGAATGCATGAAGTAGCTTTACCTCTAATAATACTAAAAATTTAGGTGGCTTTGGAAGAGCTGATGGGAGTAGAAAAAGATGCACATGTAGACACGTGGGGAGCTGGGGCAGTAGAGCAAGGCCGCTTTCGAAGAACTTATACCTGAGGGTCGCCGGGATATCGGCGGCGGCAGGTCGGATCTGCGGACAATACGGCAGGGAGGAAGAAGGGTCGGAGGACCTCCCGAGCCGGCGCTGTGTTAGAGAGAACGGCACAGGCAGAGGATCGGACCCCTCCGGTAGCTGTGGGTTTCCTCCCTCGGCGGCAATGACCACATGAACGATGCACCTTTTAGTCCTCTACACACACCAGCCGAAGGGATCTGGCCGGATCTGTGACCAGCGGTGAGGAGAGAGAAAATGTCGCTACCGCTGTCTTGTTTATATCTGGAGAGGATGAGAGAATGAAGAGAGCAACCCTAGGAAAGCAAGCGCTCAGGCCCCTGCGTCCATATATAGTGGAGTGATTATCTTTTTTCTCTCCACAACAAGCGTTTCAATTTGTGTACGTGGCATTAAAGAAAAGAAACTCTCTATTTAAGGTGACTACTGTACGACTCCTACTTACTAGTAGTAGTACTACAGTATTGTTCACTTGTGCTCCCCGCCCCTCCATTCATTGAACAACCCCACGGGTGAATAAACATACAGTAAGTATTGTATTTATGTAGAACGAACAAGCTCGAACTATTTTCGCGTAGTTAAAAGTTGAGGGCGGGGCTTTTCCCGGGCAGCACGCGCGACAGTTTTCGGGTAGGCGGTTTAACAGAGAGGCGAGGAGGGTGAGAAAGTGGGGCTGTGTGATTTGATGGCGCGTTACTGCTGGAAAGACTTGTGATATGACCAATCACTATAGTCATGAATTACTGGCTCTCCGACCGGGGTGATGCCCCCCTTCCGTTCCGCGCTCTAATCTGGTGCATGACACGTCGACCCGGATGCTGGCTCTCCCACATGTCAGAGTAGTAAGAAGGAGCAAAGAATGATGCGGTATATACTAGTACTATACTACTCCCTCCGTTCCTAAATATACGTCTTTGGAGAGATTTCACTATGGACCACATATGGAGAAAAATGAGTGAATCTACACATAAAATGCATCTATATACATCCGTATGTGGTCCACAATGAAATATCTACGAAGACTTATATTTAGGAACGGAGGGAGTACTACTTAGGTCGGAGGAGTGCGAACCATGGCAGCCCAGTGAACCAGCAGTGCGAACCACGGTAGCCCAGTGAACCAGCAGTAGAAAACAATGTGGTGATATGGCCATAAAAAACAATGTGCTACGATCCACACTGTAGCATGTACAGTAACACTCCTATTTGTTTGGATCCCTGAGTTAGAGCTAGTTTGGGTTGAAATAGCCTCAAATTATCTAAACAAGAGGGGTTACTTTGAGCTAGTTTGCTCTAACCCAGCTAAAAAAAACTATCCCAGTGGAAAGGTTCTAATTGGGTTAGTTATCCTCGGGCCCAGTGGCGGAGCTACAGGGTGGCCAGGGTGGGCCGTGGCCCACCCTGGGATTTTGTACCGGCCTGAATATCTATAAATGCAGAGATGGGCCCGAGAAGGAAAAACAAGCCCAGCAACACTTTGACCCAACAAAAATCCAACCCCGCCAGACACAGGGGAGACGCACCACGCACACACAGCCTGATTGCCTGAGGGATGCACGCGAGATTCTGCCAGCCGCCCAGCCGTCGGCCCCGCCTCCACCTGCCTCCCCACCCTCACCGGTCGCTGGATGCCCAGCTGCCCAGGAGGCTCCTCCGCTCCTGCCTCTTCGTCGCTCCCGTGGCCTGCCCGGCTTTCGGCGCCAGCCATGCTACCGCCTCCGGAAGCGACCCTGCCCTGCCCCGGCCTCCGGGCGCCCCTGCAAGCCGGCGACAACCGTTCAGTTGGCACTCCGGCATTAGCTCGGCCTTATTTGAGGTGTCATTCATCCATTCCCCAATTCCTCAATTTTTTATTTAGGATTTGTGGCGACTAAGATCTTTATCTATTGAATGAGGGCACCGAGCAATAGTAGTTTTGATGGACAGATAGTAGATAGAACAATTTAATGGGGAGAACAAATAGTTGCACGAGTAAGAAATTCCGTCCAGACTAATTATAAAGACACTTTATCTACAAGCATGGCTTGGTGAGGAACCTTGTTCAGATCAGTTCGGATACAGTGCCATAAAAGGACAAAACCCAGGAAGCACAGATCCTATCAGCCATGAAACCTCCCCAAATTAACCCATCAACCAATTTGCATTGCTTCTATTTGTTATGTTGTGCACTATCCAGTACAATACATGAACATGAACCGACGAACAAACATATAATTTAGCACATCATTTTCTATTCAATTGTGTCATTATGATTGATAGAAAGTAAATTCTTATGGCAGAATTATTGAAGTAAATTCTTCTTTAACTTCTCAAGGTATGTGCTATGTAGGTTTTTTTATGCAAAACTGAGACTTGAATGTGAATTTTAGTTTATTTGTATTGTAAGACCATATTAATATATTTCTATGTGCTATTGGCAATTAGTTACAACGCTCACATGTCATATTTGTTGTCAATTATTTTGAGGCGGACCACCCTGATGTCAAACGTTAGCTCCGCCACTGCTCGGGCCCACTAAAAGAGAACTAAAAAAATCTCCCCTGCCCGCACCAGATCGCTCCCCCCTCTCGCACGACTCCTCTCTGTTCCCCATAGGGCTGCTCACTCTTTCTCTCCTCCGGTCGCCCTCTCCTTCCGGCCTCCGCCGCCCTACTCTGGCCGCCCTCTCCCTCCGGCCTTCGAAGGTCGCCCCGCTCCCCCTTCGCCAGTCGTTTTTCTCCCTCTGTCGTGCGTGGCGGCGGTGCATCTACCAGGGAGGTCGCGAGAGGGGTGAGTTTGTTCGTTCCTTATCTGTCTCACAGCCATATCATTGATCTTGCTTGCTCTAGCGCTAATTCTGATTTGGAAAAGTAGATCCTGATCAAACTTGGTATAGATTTGTGGTGCACGCATGGAATTGTTTGATGCTGCTTGAGGAGGTAATAAATCTTTCTAGAGGCCCAAAGATTCAGGTCACCTTTCTTGGTTTTCAATTTCAGGCTTGCATTATTTCTAGAGGCCCAAAGATTCAATTCACCTTTCTAGGTATTTCAATTTCAGGCTTGCATTATTCTAGAGGCCCAAAGATTCAGTTCACCTTTCTAGGTATTTCAGTTTCAGGCTTGCATTATTTCGAGAGGCCTAAAGATTCAGTTCACCTTTCTAGGTATTTCACTTTCAGGCTTGCATTATTTCTAGAGGCCCAAAGATTCAGTTCACCTTTCTAGGTATTTCAGTTTCAGGCTTGCATTATTTCTAGAGGCCCAAAGACTCAGTTCACCTTTCTAGGTATTTTGGTT
This sequence comes from Aegilops umbellulata, assembly GCA_032464435.1. Taxonomy (NCBI): domain Eukaryota; kingdom Viridiplantae; phylum Streptophyta; class Magnoliopsida; order Poales; family Poaceae; genus Aegilops; species Aegilops umbellulata. The sequence continues at coordinate 586,923,894 of CP136058.1, read as the reverse complement.
ACAGGCTTGCATTATTTCTAGAGGCCCAAAGATTAAGTTCCCAGTCAGCGGCAAGCGGCCCTGCTACCCATGCCGGTGTCGACCTCAACTCGCAAGGGCCGGCGTCGGAGGGGTTCCCGGGGCTTGGGCTCTACAGAGCCTTCCTCCAGAGCAACGATGGCGAGCTCCTCCCTCGGTGCGTGAGGGGCTCCGGGCTCCCTCCCTATCGTGAATGACTTCCGTGATGAGTTAGCTCATTCTTTGTTTCATAAAGTGTTTTTTTATTTTGTGAAGCTTGATTGACGACTTGTATGTTTAAGTGGGATATCTCATTTGTATGGACAAAGTAAAAATTATCATGTTTTGCATGCTTGATTTGTATAGATGGTTCCTTTATGTCAATTGTGAGTGGGAGGAGGCCATAGAAGAGCTGGCCACACCAAGAGGGTGCTTGGATCCAAGGGACTTATTTTAGTCTGACTAAAAATAGTCTCTTTAAGAGGCTAAAGTTCCAAGCACCCCTGACTAAAGAGGGGCTAAAACTAGTCTTGAGACTAAATTTTTTAGTCAGGGGTACCCCTACTAAAATGTGGATTAGTCCTCTCTCTCCTCATTTAACTCCTCTCCTTTAACACAGGCGAGTTCTGGATTGGAGGGTTTGGAGGATAATAAATGCTCATTAACTTGATTTTAGTCTCTTTAGTATTTGGATCCAAGCATGGGTGAGGCTAGAAAGTTTTAGTCCCACTACTTTTAGTCATGGAACTAAAACGTATCCAAGCACCCTTCAAATCCGGCAGGAAATAGGGTCCAAAGTAGTCAAATGATTGAGATAGAGCATTTATTGTCAATCTAACCATGCCATCCATACACCTCTTTGGTTTAGAGTTAGTTCAGGGTTAGAATCTAACTCTAACCTCTAACTGAGTTACAATTCTCCTCGTCTCAGTTCATCGCCATCATACTTTCCCCATCACACCTTTCCCATTCCTGCGAATCAAAGAGGCCCTTTTTTTGCGGGAAAAATCAAAGAGCCCCTTAGACTGGTTTCGGTCCGGTCATTTTTTATAAACATGTTATGTCCAAAATTTAATGAGCGTGCTCCGGTTTCCACGAAAATAATCCGGTTTCATGTAGTAATTCATTCATTTATTTATTCTTCTGCGGGGGGTTTGCATGTAATTCGTGAGGTCTGAAATGTAAAGTACCCCGGCATATGCTCCGAGTCGTGCATCACTATGACCCAGATGCTCTATGTCCCACATGTCGGCGAATGGGAGCACGTGGAAATAGCCTAGGAGTACATATAGGAGGATAAATGCATGAAATAATATGTACTGTGAAGCATAGCCGCGGTTTGAAAAGTAGACCTAAAGTGATGACAGCTATAGGTCGCACGCACCCAACTAGTGGTACTAGACATACGACTAATTTTTTCCTCAAAAAAAAGAGGCACGAGTGCTTAGTACTCCTATTGTATAAACACGAGTCCCATCTGACAACAGCGTCCGTGCTACAGCTAGCTCTCCTCCCTCGTTTCTCTCTTCTAATTCTAAACTCGGCCGACGCCCGGTGGGCGGGGTGGGTTTGCTCAACTGTGGCCCCACCTCACAGTGAAAACGTTACGACTGGAATAAAAATGCCATATACTCCCTCCGTTCATAAATATAAGCCTTTTTAGATACTATTTCAAATGGAATACAGCATACAGATGTATGTAAACATAGTTTAGAGTGTAGATTAACTCATTTTGCTCCGTATGTAGTAGTCACTTGCTGGAATCTTTAGAAAGACTTATATTTGGGAACGGAGGGAGTACTATACTAATAAAACATTAAGGCCACGAGGCGATGCAGTGCTGGTTATAGGAGGCAAGAAGAAGGGATGCATCCATCGACGACGTCCACCTCCTCGACTCAGGGCGCCGGCCCACCGAACGACGCCTAAGTAGCAGCGGCTTTCGTGGCTAGGTCGACGTGCTTCTGAACAATGGCGTCCAAAGATTCCAGCGGCTGGAAGAAGGCCAACGTCTTTCTGCCCTCGCTTGCCTTGTAGTGGCCTATGTAGACGATTTCCTCGTAGACGTGGATGTGCAGGTCGACGGTTTCTTGCATGGCGAGGCGCTGCGCGGCGAGCGCGGCCTCGAGGTGCACATTCTTTGTGGCGACCTCCGGCACCTGCAGGGCCACCAGGGCTTGAAAGAGTTCGTCACCATGGAGGCCGATGAGGGTGGCAGGCAATGAGGAGCCTGTGCGCGCGGGCTAGAGCAGTACGGCAAGGTCATCCGCGCGCTTCTTGACGGTGGTGAACTTGCGGATGGAGTTTTCCATCATGTCGTCCATGTGAGAGGCAAAGCCGGCGTCGGCGAGGGCTACGATGCTTGCGGTCGCCAGCATCGTCTGGAAAAGCTGCACGGTGCGGGGCCGCAGGCCGGCACCTTGGATGATTTGGCACAGCCGACTGCCGCTCGCGTCCATCGCCTCCATAGGTGCTTGTGGCTTCTGGTCACTTGGTCTTGGATTGGAGTGAGCAGTGTTGCATAGAGACTTGGGAGTAGATGGATTGGAGTGGTGGGGCGCCTTTATTATATGAGAGTCCAAACTCTGTTGCATTCACATCGTGCTGGCTCTATTCTGCTTCTCCAATTAATTCCCTCTGCATGTAATTGAGGATGCATCATTGACCGTTCAACATCTCGGGAACCGCTACCCTCTCCCTCCTTGGCATTCAAGCACCTATGGACCCGTCGACGACGAGGTGCCTATGGTGACTTCGTAAATTTCAAGATGATAGTGCCGTGCGTGTGTGCGTTCATAGGGGTGAGTGTATGCGCGTGTATATGAGCGCTTGCGTCTATACTGTGTAAAAAAACGTAAATGCGTGTCAAAAAGAGACTAGTCAGTATACTCAATATTGTGCACCACGGAGAGGAAAACGATAGAACTAGTATGTATTTATTTACGGTGCAGATTCACTCATTTTGCTCCATATGTACTCCGTCTCGGTGTAGTCTAGTCACTTGTTGAAATCTCTAGAAGGGCAAATACTCCTTTCTGGTTTATAGGGCTATACTAGCAAGTAGTTGTACGTACTAGTACAATAGTGGGCTCACATAGCAATTTTGTCTCATGCAAGAGCCTGGCTATATGCGTGCTCCAATGTTCGCAACTGCAACGTTCGGTTTGCGCTTGGCTCTTCGCCTCTTCGAGAAGACGAACAATGATGTTACTGCTACTGCTTCTACAGTGTCGAATCCACTGCTGCATCTCCGTCCACCGCGAGCGGGACGGATAGCTTGTTGTAGAAGTACTACTAAGCAAAAACATGTCCTCGTTTGCGAGCAACCGCGCGCATGGGTGAGGGAGAATGCGTGTAGTAAAATCAAGCTTCTCCTCGTTGTACGAGTTGACGCGACACATCATAGCACTGGCCCCACATGCTTGCCTCTAAACTTGGCTGAAAGACCTGTAGTGTACAATATATTTGCTGCAACCTCTAACATTTACCCACCACAAATTAAAATATATGTGGCCGTATGCATCATTCTGATGCAGAGGCCGGGGAGTCCCCCCTTTTCGAAAAAACAAAACAAACTAAAATATATATTCCTGTCTTAACCAGATGAGCGTGCAAACTACAATCTCCAGGGTGTCAGGTAGGGCCAGAAGACTATTTTAATTTTTTTTAAACTTCGAGACGGCCACATAGCATTGAGCCGACCCCAACGATTTTAAGCTTACAGGCACGGTACACGCTATCCTAGACTACTCTACACATGAAACTACAACACGAGCGTCCGGGCTGCACTTGGCTCTTCGCCTCTTCGGGAAGTCGAACAATGATGGAGTACTAGTACTGCACTGGAGGAGGAGTACAGTACGCTTCTGGCCATCTGACACCGATTGAACTGCTGCATGTCCACCGCATGCGGGAGGGAGAGCGTGTAGCGAAAGCTTCTCCTAGTCTTGCCAGCCACCACGTTCATGGGCGAGGGAGGGACGCTCCTGCCTTTGCGTGTATGACAGGTGGGCCCGACAGGTGTGTGGCCAACCTGTCATACAGCCAAAGGCAGGTGCAGTTAAGTCCGTGAGGGAGAGGATAATCAAACTTCTCGTTGATGTACGAGTTGACGCGACACATCAAAGTACTGCACTCGATACGTATATTTCAATAATTTGCGTTTACCGATGCATTAATTACAACGCATGCATGCATGTCGTGACTCTCCTTTTGATACTTGCATGTGTTGATTTAATGCACCTTGAAGTAGTATAAAATATGTGACGGTAAAGCTTTGTAATACCATGTCCCAAGTTGAGAGATGGTTGTGCACGAGGAGGGGAGATCATGCAGACCGAACAGGACCCGACGATGGAGCTCTCTAAGGTCTCGATGGACCTTACCATGCTCCACTGCCCCTTGTAACTCCGCCCCTTGACGCCTCCAATGTATGAGGTTCGAATACACCTCGTCCGTTCGGCTGATTGAGCAAGGTGCAGGTTTCTTGATTGATGTGTTGTTCGATTGATTTCTGCAGTGCAAGGGAGGGCACCTGGCCTGCGCGGACTGCCGCGTCGAGCGCCCCGGGAACCAGTCGCAGTGCCAGAAGTGCGAACGCGGCGGTGGCTTCAACGTGCAGAACACGGCGGTGGACTCCGTCCTTTCGTCGGTGAGGGTGGAGTGCCTGCATGAAGGCTGTGGGCTCTACGTCTCTTACCACAAGCTAGCCGATCACCAGAGCGTGTGTCCGCTCGCGCCCTGAAAATGCCCCCGCCCGTCTGCGGCTACGAAGGCCCGCCGCTGGCGCTCTACCACCACATCAGCACCGCGCATCCCATGCCCGTGCACAGGATCCAGTACGGCAAGGTGCTCCAGCTGCAAGTGCCACTGTCGGAGCCACGACTCTTGCTGTTCGCGGAGGAGGACCGCAGCGCGTTTTTCTTGGTCAGCGGCGTGCTCGACATTGGCGCGCCTATCGTCGTGTCGGTCATCTGCATCAGAGCGGGGGCGTCCCCACTGTCGCACTACATGGTCAAGCTGTGGGCGAACGGCCCGCCGGGGGAGCCCGAAGGCACGACCGACGCCGCTGAGGTGGAAATGGAGGTGACAAGCAGCAAGGATCCCGGCGACGTCGACGTGTAGGAGCTGACCTTCTTGACAGTTCTGCCCAAGCTGCTGGCCGGGGCTAAGCTTGTGTCCCTCCACATTCATATTGACAAGCTCACATCGTAAATGTTTCTACAGTGCCTTCTGTTTATCTTAGTAATATGCTAATATAGGGATTACCTTGGTCACCTTCAATTCGTAGCTACTGATGCGTGTGTGACTCCCAGATGCAGAGGCCGGGGGTCATGATCCTCCTTTTCGAGAAAAAACAGACGCGTGTGTGAGAGGACGAGTGCGTGCGTGCACCTCTTCTCTTCCTGTATAACGTACTACTAAACTCAGAGGACAAGTTTTTGTGGGTTGCACGATGGTGCGTGCGAGAAGTCCCGAGAGATAGGTTTCATGCGTCTGAAAAAAAGACTAGCCTAGAGCTCGCCACGCGGCTATTCCTGTCGAACGCCCCATTAACCGTAAGATATGTATATGACGGTGCCAGTTATTGCACGTACACAACAGTACTCCCTCCTTTCCGGTTTATAGGGGTTAATTCAAAAATCTCACCAACCAAGATGGTGAGTGGTGGAATATTTTTTGTAGTTTGCAAAAGCACCTAATTAATGCTCTTGTTTTTCTCAAAAAATTATGTTTATCAATGCATTAATTGCAATGCATGCATGCATAAAGTACATGCATTAGTCAATTTTCTCTTAATACTTGCATGCAATGATTTAATGCACCTTGGAATCTGAACATGTGTTGGGGAACAACCAAATTGAGCCTTATAAATTGGAAAAACTAAAATTTTGAGATAAGCCCTATAAAACCGGAAAAGAGGGAGTAGAAAAAGAAGTACTCCATCCGGGAATAGTGCCGCACTTCGAAACTAGAACCGTCAATAAATTTTGAGCTTGCGTCTCGTCACATTCCAAATTACTCCACGCTATATTGAATTGCAAACCTGTTCACACCGATCACAACCTAAACAGTTTCCCACTTAGGAGCGTATTAGTATCACACTGTATTGAATTGCAAACCTGTTCACACCGATCACAACCTAAATGGTTTCCCAATTAGGAGCATATTAGTACTCGGTTATAAATACTAGTATGCCAAGATGACTGCACATTCCTCCTCAACTCCTCATCCACAAAAACAAACAAGTCATTCAGCATCCTTCCCTTGCGTCTGCCATGGCCAGTGTGAGGTCTGGGTCGAGAGATTGCCACCAGGGAGCGAGAGCAGCCGACATGTCCCGCCGCGCGGAAGTAGCAGCACAGAGGTCCCGCCGCGCCGTCGATGCAACAGACTGGTCTGGCCGCACCGCGGAAGCAGCAGAGATGTCCCGCCGCGCCACGAATGCAGCGGAGATGTCCCGCCGCGCCGCGGCGGCCTGGGAAAATTTCTCGCGGGCAGGCGACAAATGTTACAGGCGCATGCATGCGATCGTCCATGCCAGATGGATCAGATCTCCGGCTGTGCGAGGTTGCAGGACGACATGAAAGCCTCGTTTAAACAGGCTATCGGCGTACTAAGGGAGGGCAATGAGAGGCTCCGGGCCGAGCGCGACCTGCTGAGGGAGAAGATCGTCCGAAGTGCAGACCAGCAGGAGGAGACCAGTGCCTTGTTGAAGAGGACCGGCGTCATCGTCAAGAAACTTATGGACGAGAATGACATGCTCCGCAACGAGCGCCAAAGGCTGGTGGAGGAATCCGTGGATGTTCTCAAGCAGCGTCTTGAGGACATGAAAGAGCTCATCGCCGCTCGCCGTGGAGACTAGTTCCCGCGGCCTACAGCAACGCATCAAGAAAGTAGAGACCAGCGAGCCAGATCCTTGTCTTCCTTCTTCTTTTGCCCTTATCTTTCTGTGGAAGATCAATGTTGCGAGGCTGGAATGAAGAAAACTCTTGCTGTGGTGACCCTGGCGTTGTTGTTCTTCTAGTTGCTGCTGGGCTTCCTTCAGTTTCCTGGTTTCTTTTGTTGTAATAATCGACTTAGGATGTGGATTGTGTCGTCGGTTGTGAAATGTTGGGTTCTAGCGTGGATGTTTGGCCCTTGTTGGCCTCTTGGGATGTTGCGATTTCAATCTGGTAGCTTTTAGTCCTTCGTGTTAGGCTGGAGTTGTGCTGAACTTCTTGTGAATTGTGGTGGTTTCCAGTAATGAAAATCGGAAGGGGCAAGCCCTTCTTTGATAAAAAAATAATCGTCCTTATATATTCATCAGTCTTGCTATAAGTCGCAGTAGATGCTATATAGGTCCGTCAGATCTTACATCAAGATCCGTGCTTTCAGATTTTTTTCTCTCTCTTAAATCTCAGTCGAGTGAGACATAGCCACGCCATTAAACAGAGGCTCGGGCGCCATTAATGGAGACCTTGGGAGAGAGGTGGAAGGCAGATGGAGGTCAAAGGGCTCTCCTCCCAATAAGCACGCGCAGGGGTCTGATCGCACGCCTCTCGTACTCAAATAGCTACCCTGCACGGCGCCTCCAAGCTAATAAAAAATGGGGACGCGTGGTGGCACGTAAATGGTACTAGTAAGTAGAACACCCACGGTTTCAATAATACTTGTGTTTCCGATTGTAATGTGACATCACTTGTTCCAAAATGACTTTGTTGATTGTTAATGTGTGCGCCTTCGCAAATCGAACTGCAAATTTACCACATCAAGTTGGTGCCATGTCATGGCACCAAGACAAGTTTCATTATTTGCATGCGTGTTTTGGATTTACAGGAATTAAAAAACTAAGTTTCTCAATGTTTCCAACCCAGCCACGACGCCCAGAATGTTGAATTTCATTCCCATTTCTTGCATGGAACCTAGAAATTTACCCAAGGACACACATGTGATTTTTCAACCAACTTTGGTGCACTGGAACATGTGCTTGTATTTCAAATTTGAATTATGCACACAAAGGTGACACGTTCCCTCCTAGAACCACGAGCCTTCTTGAGAGAAGCTCCGATTTGCAAGAAGCTTATACCAAAATTTGTTCCTATTCGGCCAATTTTTTTACCACGGCATGGTACTACCATGACATGACACCATGCCAAGTTTCATGATTTTAAAACCAAGTTTCTCAATGTTCTCGACCGAGCCACGATGCCCAGATGTTTGAATTTTATTCTCATTTTTTGCATGAGACCTACGAAATTCACCCGAGGACACAAATGTGATTTTTCAACCAACTTAGGTGCACGGGAGCATGTGCTTGTAGTTCAAATTTGAATTATGCACATTAAATGAACAAAAACTCAATTAATGTGTAAATAAGGCCAAACGAAGCCGGAATAATTCCAAAATTTAACAGGGCACTCATGTAGTTATATGTTGCCTTTGTAAATAAACTCAGGGGGGCAGCGTATATCGTTTCACACTCAAAGGTGGCACGTTCCCTCTTAGAACCACGAGCTTCCAAATCGGCCCAATTTTTTACCACAACATGTTAGTGCCATGACATGACACCATGCCAAGTTTCATGATTTCCAGGCGAGTTTTGGATTTACATGACGCCCAGATGTTTGAATTTCATTCTCATTTATTCCATGGGACCTAGAAATTCAACCTAGGACACACATGTGATTTTTCAACCCACTTTGGTGCACCGGAGCATGTGCATGCAATTCATATTTAGATTATGCACATTAAAAGTCCAGAAACTCAAGTAATGTATAAAAAGGCCAAATGAACCCGAAATAATTCCAAAATTTAACAGGGCACTCATATAGCTCTATGTTGCCTCTGTAAATAAAATCAGGGGGGAGGCAACGTATATCGTTTCACACACAAAGGTGACACGTTCCCTCTCGGAACCACAAGGCTTGTTGAGACAATCTCTGGTTTTGCAAGAGGCTTATACCAAAACTGTGACACCCCAAAATTTTTGGCCTTGCTTTATTAATTAAATTTTTGCCAGGACTTAAAACCTTTATTTTCTGAGCTCCCTTTTGATCTTTAACCTTGTCATTATGGAGTTTTTCCCCTAAGTGTGAACTTTTCAATTGTGTTATTGGACTTGTTTAACCTCTCTAGAAAAACTTTACTTTTATCAGTGCAACTAATTGCTCAATTAAGTTGCTTGATCTTCACTTTCTTGAAAATGGTTTTTCAAGGTTAAATGGCCATATTTAAACTACAACCATTTGATAAATTCACTTAAAATTCCCACCAAAATTTGGAGATGTCATGTGAGGTTATTAAATAGCTTTTATGCAAAAACATCTTTATTTCATGAAATATTTTGAGCACTACACCTAAATTTCTTCTCTGGTCCAGTGGGCATTTTTGCACTACAACCCATTTAAATATTTTCTTTTAGCCTCTACCAAAATTATGGGATGTTAGTGATACCATATGATTCAACTTTATGCAAAAACCCAGTGATGTTATTTGCAAATTGTGAGTGGATCAGCATCATCTTCATTCTGGACCAGACTGGTGTTTTCTACTGCAACCCTATTATTTCTTGCTCCAATGACCTTGTGTTTTCTCATGCTCATAGTCCTCCCTACCAAACCCCTAAGTCCAGGAGCATGCACCCTTTGGAGCAATTTTGGTTCATGAAATGATTCCATTCATTTCCTGTCCAGAATTGTAATTCTGCAAAGCTTGCACTAACAAGTTTCTCCTTTTGCCAAACTAACCTCACCACCCTCTTGTGCATCCAAGGAGACACTGATCTGGAGATTTTGACCACTCCAAGTATTGCCTAAGTGCCCTTGGCATTGTGTCAAACACCTTATGGGCATGATCAGATTTGGCATAAGTTTTTGTTTACACTGTGATCTTGCTTCCCTTGCCTAGCTACCTTGTCCAATGGACTCCCCACTACCCCTAGCTTAGGCCTGCTAAACCCCAGCTCCAACCGAGCCACCTAGCATGCCCTGGCATTTCGCCGAGCAGCTGGTGAGCGTGCTCTGGACGCACCCAAAGCGCGCCAATTGCAGCCGCGTGCAACCGAGCCGCCGCGTCGCACCCCCTGCCTTGGCCCGCACGGGAGAACTTCGCCGCGCACTCCCCGCCTAACCACTACACGCCAACCACCCCTGGCGCCCTACAGCGCCACCGCCAGAGCCTTTTGGCGGCACGCCGACGTCGGCCGACAGCCCCTGCTCCGTGCAGCGCCACCCAAGCCCCTCCCGCTCGCCACCTGGCCCCTGTAACAGCGCAAGCTCATCCCCAGGGTGTCGCCTAGCGCTCGTCGCCGCCACGACGCCCCTAGCTACAGAATGGCGGTCGCCGGAGACCTTATCCACGGCCGCCGCGGAACCGCCTTGCCACGCCTATTTAAGGAGTCCCCGAGCCCGTTCCCGCTCGCAGGCGACCTCAGGCCACCACTATGGCGTTCCCCTAGCCCACATTCGACCCAGGGAAGTCTTCTTCCCCGTCTCCGGCAACTTCGATCACCGCCACTGCCCCTGCCGTTCCGGCGCCACCAGGACCTTCCCCTCTCCACTCTCTCCACCAGAAGCCTCCTCATCCTTCCGTGAACCTTTCCCCCTGCTCAATTTTGATCGAGAGCCACCGCAGCCCCAATGGCACTTTGCTCCCGACGCCACCTCCGCCGAGGAGCTCGCCGCCGGCAGCTCCCTCCGCCCCCACCTGCCAGGCGACCACCGGGAGGACCGCCCCGGAGTAGCGGATCCATCCCCGCCCTCGGAGCCCCGCGAGGAGCCGCCAGTCGCCGGCGACGATCGCCGGAGCTCCGCCTCCGCTCGGGACAGAGGAAAGAGAGGGAGAAGACTAGTCAAACCTGACTAGTGGGCCCCCTGGACCCACTGTCAGTGACTCACCGCGTCGTCCATGTGTTTAAGTGAAGGCGTAATTTCTCCCAGTACGTCTCCCCGCTCCGAAAGCGTATTCCCCTCTGAAACGTTTTTCCTTTTTGTTTTATTTAAATCAATTTTGACCACAACTTTGACTGCCTATAACTTTTTAAATATAACTCCAAATGAGTTGATTCTTTTTCCTATCTTCCTCAAATTTTATCTAGTTTATTTTAATATTTATTTGATAATTTTCCAAAACAATTTTTTGTACTGTTTTGAAATGTGTGTTGATTCATATATTTTTTTAAATAGGATTTTGGAGAGACTTTCAAAGATTTTGGAGAACACCTCACCCCTCCACAACGTGAAGGCAAGCACCTTGAACCTTGGCATAATATTTTTGATGTGATGGTTGACACATTTATAACACCACCTCATTTCGGTGGAATTGATATTTCATGTGACATGATCACTTGCATGGAAGCATATCAACATTTTCCTTGCTATTGGAAATGAAATGATTGTGCTGGTAATCACCCTCATGTGCCTTGCATGCATGCCGGAAGGAATCCGGGAAAATCTCGGCCTTGGGTAGGCGTGAGCTTGTCGCCGGTCCCCGTCGGGGCGGTTATTTCCGATATGGCATGGTAAGGTATATTGATTGGCGATTTTTGTTGGTTGAAATATTTTTGATATACATGTCATGCAGGGAACTTATGAACCTCCCGAGTCGACCGCAGATCGAGTCTTGTTCCAGTAACCCCCATACTTGCCTCGTACAACCACTCGTCCCTGCCGCAGGTAGGGTACGGTTCAATAAGTTGTCAACCCCTTCCCAGCACACACCGTACAGAGGGGCCATGGTGGAAGATATCGGTTGTAGCCGGTAGGCATGCCACCTGGTCAGGGGGCATGGGTGTTTCCGGTTGGGACCGAGAGGGGAGGCCACCCCTTAGAGCGCGCGTTATAAATTTGATCCCATGCTACGCGAGGTTGTAGCCTCCCCACTTAGAGTTTTGCTTGACAAGTGTCGTGGGTGATTCCAGACACCGATGAGTTAAGCTGGTGTGTGCAAGTTAGGTGTGTTTTCAACTAAAAGGCCGTAGACGGAATTAGTCTCGATGGACTAAGGGAATCCGTTACTCGTGGGTAAAGAGTACATCCTCTGCAGAGATTAAACCTATTCGAATAGCCGTGTCCATGGTTAAGGACTAAAGTCTGAGATGGGTCAAGCGTCGGTCTTAGTGTCGGTCTTCGGAGGTGAAACGGTTAAACCAGAACGGAAATTACTACTTGAGACTTGTGATGATTATGATTATTACTACTGTTGACTAACCCGTGATATTATTGTTATCATCGAATATCTCTGGGATGGTTCTACCTCCGGGATATTTCACTATGATTATTTAATCTCTTAAAGCCCTTTCTGTGGTGTCGCTCAGACGCCCGGCTGTGGTATTTCTTTTAAAGCCCTTTATGTGGTGTCGCTCAGACGCCTGACTGTGGCATTTCTTTTAAAGCCCTTTATGTGGTGTCGCTCAGACGCCCGACTGTGGCATTTCTTTTAAAGCCCTTTTATGTGGTGTCGCTCAGGCGCCCGACTGTGGCATTTCTTTTAAAGCCCTTTATGTGGTGTCGCTCAGACGCCCGACTGTGGTATTATTATTACTCTGCTTTTTTTCCGCTCGAGGAGTCCTTCAGACACTCGTTTGGCACCAGTATTTATTATTCCGCATTTTCCGCTCGAGGAGTCTTTCAGACACTCGTTTGGCACCAGTATTTATTATTCCGCATTTTCCGCTCGAGGAGTCTTTCAGACACTCGTTTGGCACCAGTATTTATTATTCCGCATTTTCCGCTCGAGGAGTCATCCAGACACTCGCTTGGTACCCAGTATTTATTACCTCTCTGTGGCCATTGCATAAATTTCCGGTTGCATATGAATAACCTGTTTGCATGCATCAAGATATTTATTTTTATGACTAACTAAGTGAGTATAAGGATATTGCAAGCATGAGTATCAACGATTATAGTATACAACGATTATATTATACCTGTGTTCTTAATGTTTGCGAGTACATTCAAAGTACTCACTGGCTTGTCCCTGGCTATTGTCTTGGCCAGATTGCTTGCTTGGAGAGGAGCGTTGCGACGACAGCCTCGGAACCTGAGCAACGGTGATAGCAGCCTCGTGAAGATAGGAGTTAACCTGGTCAGCTGTTCCCGTGGGAAATGGAGTCCCACAGCCATGGTGATCCACAAACCACTTCCGCCCTCAACCACTAGAAACCATTTGTTGTACTCATAGGCCACAATGGTCTTGTACTTCATATTTTGTACCTTTGCTTGGAATTTCTGTAACAAGTTGGTGCCTCATCAGCTAACAGTAATCCTGGGGCTGATGAGCTCGACGACCATTTTCTGGAATTTAATGTCTGGAAAACCGGTCGTGACAAAAACTTGTCCCAATTCAGCCAAAAATTATACGTATGAAAACATGGTTTAGATTATCCCAAACATCTCGGTACCTAGACCAATAATGTACTATGATTTGAATTCAACATAAAATGGATACAAATATTTGAATTGGAGAGCGTATGGTACATGTAGTTCATAGTGAAATATGATTACTGCTATATGTATGTTTTTTGTTATCAAGATAATATTTAAATTATTGTATAACTTGACAACAATCGTATTCAAATAAGGAAAATTGATTCAAATTTAGTCCATATGGTAGACGACAATATATATGTTCACATGGTGAAGTAAAATGTTCATATATGATGGAAGATCAAAATGTACGACTACATCAATTATAAACTGCAAGGTCACCTAACGATATATTCGAATTCAACATAACGTGGATTCAAAAATTGAAATTCGAGATCATGGCATCTGTAATCATATAAAAAGGGGCATTACTCTTTCTTTGGTGGGAATAGATTTGTTTTTTGTTGTTGTTGAGGGAAGTGTGAATCGATTTGGTACTGTGCAGGGTAATCTTGTTCTCCTGATTTTTTTTCATTTTTCTTGTAGTTTTTTCAATGGCATCTATAGCAATATAGTAAAAGGGGACATGACTCTCTTGTGTCTTGTATGAATTTTTTTAACACGTTAAGTTTGTTCTGCCGAATAAGGAATCTGCACCTTGTTATCCCGAAATTTTCAAGCTCGAGTATATTTTGTCTCACCTGCTTTGAAACTCCCGCTTCTTCAACCTGCATCGCGCCTTGTTATCCCGAAATTTTCAAGCTCGAGTATCTTTTGTCTCACCTGCTTTGAAACTCCCGCTTCTTCAACCCGCGCCGCGCCTTGTTATCCCGAAATTTTCAAGCTCGAGTATCTTCTGTCTCATCTGCTTTGAAACTCCCGCTTCTTCAACCCGCGCCGCGCCTTGTTATCCTAAAATTTGGACGCACGTGAGAACTCTCTCCTCATCTGAAATCGCTCCCGCAGCCCAGACACGCAAAATCCCCCTTCTACCCCTCAGCCGGAAATGAAGCTCCACGTCGCGGTGTCAAAACCGGTGGGGGTATGCTGGTAACTTACCCTACATTTTGGACAAGCGCGTCCCTAAGCTTGGCTCCCCCCTCCCCCTTCGCCCCCCATTCGTAGACCGAGGCCGCCAAAACCCGCGAAACCCCACGCTCCTCCGTCGGCCTCCCGACCGCTGCCCAGCCGGAGAGTCTTCCCCGACTATGTCGTCCACCGCAACAGCTCGCCGTTCGTCATCCACCACACCGGATGAGGATCCGTTGTCAATCTCGTCATCCCGCCGGGTCAGCCGCCCCGTCCTCCACCTCCAAGGAGCTGCCCCGACGTTCGCCTCGTCTATCGCGCCACCTCAATCCCCACAGCGCCGTCTTGACCTTCCCCACCGGAACCGCAGCACCCTCACCAATTCCTCCGATGAAGCCAAGGCCAACTTAGCGCCACCAAGGAGGTTCTGCACTCACCGCTGCATTTTATCTTTTATTCGATCTCATGGGGCTGCCGGTGCTCGATACCGAGCAGACATGGTGTGTCTCCATAGACGGCGCCGTCGCGGGCCACATCATCCACGGCGTCTCTCCCCATGTCATTGCTTCCTCGGCGGCAACTTCCACAACGGCACTGGCTGCAGCTGCTCCGGCTCTGTTCTTGCTGTCGGTCGCGTTGCTGCACTTCTCCTGCTTTCATTCGTCTTGTTGCTCTCCTCTTGCTCTCGCTTGCACTGCTGCTGCTGTTGCACGACCTCCGGCAGCTACAGGAGTTGCTACTTTAGCACTCGCTCGTGGTGCTACTGCACGACTTGCTCTCTGCTAGTGCGTTCCCTGCTCGAGCGTCTGCTGATTTAGGTCACTACTTCTCTGCTTAGTGCTCGAACGCCCTAAACATCTATGTCAATGCTCTGTTACTAGTTCAATCAGTTTCGACAGTAAAATTCAGTTTTGACTGCGAAGTTCATTTTCTTCAGTTAAGTTTAGAGTGAACAGTACTTACAGCATCTGTCGGAGCGGCTGTGGCGTCTGATGCGTTTTACATCTAGCACTTTTTGGTGATGTATTTTACATCATCTATTGCAGATGATATTAGGGTCCCACTTCAGATTAACATTGTCTGTCTTGTCATGCTTCAGCCTCGTCGTCGTACACCTTAGCAGAGCTGCTCCAACGACGGAACGGTCCATCACAACGGAGCAGTACCCTCGGCGCCGTTTCGAGAGGCCTCGGATCTTCTTCCCCTCCTCCGACAGTCACACCAGCATCATCACCATCCTCCACTTCCAACCCAATGATTCTGAGGTCCACAAGGCTATGCCAAAGAGGTTGTACACTCGTCGCATCACTTTGTTTCTCCATTCCTCTGTTCTTCCAATTCATGTGAGCCAAACACCCAGGTTGACTGAAATCCTATGTTTCCAAATGCTCTGTTTTACACGTGCATTCCTATCCTATTCCTGTGTTTTTCTTGTCCCTGCGTTTATAGAATCCTCCAATTCTAAGGAGCCCTTACAGATTTACTTCATTTTCAGATAGGCGTCAAAGAAAACTCTGTGTGTTATGTCCTGCTCCTGCTGTGCCGTCATCCACCCCACCTGAGGTGCACCATCGACGGAAGCGTTCACTGCAGCAGAGATCCCCCCTCCAGACTTCCTTTCGCCGCCTCAGATCATCTTCCCCGTTGTCGGCAGCCACGGCAACTGCATTACCATCATCGACTGAGCAGATGAACCTGAGGAATACACAGTTCCAGAAGAGAGGTCGCAGTCTTTCGTGTTTGCTTACGTTATACATCGGTTATTATTACCTGCTACTTTATCGTTCAATCTTGAGTTTTGAATTGCCCATGGGTCTCATATCAAGCCAGCAACGAATAGTATCTGTCTACTATCTGGTTCATCTGGGGTCTTCTATGTGGTTCATGTTGGGTGGGCAACAAACAATAGATGATCCATTGTCTATCTTTTTAAACTGAAGCTATAATCTACCTGCTATCATTAGTTTTGGATCCATCCACTCGTTTGCTACCATCAGTCTTGATTTTTGCATGCACCCCTTAGGCCTTACAAAATCTAACTATTTTTTTATTATGCATGTCAGATATTGTACACAATCGTACTGAACATGTAGAGAAAAAGAGAAGACCGTTGCGTGCGAATATAATGTCATGCAGACGCCGCTCCATGGTGGGCGAAGTGGCCCCCCTCCTGCATTTCCAGATTGTATTCCAGAGGAAGATAACTGTTCAGATGGAGATTCAGAAGGAGCCGACCACGCCTGTTTACCACGTGAGGTGTTTGCTCTAATCTGGCATGCTGATGTTGGTCATATCATGCATATGGCGCCTTGCATTGCTTACATTATACATCTTATATGTCATCAGCTTAGTTTAGATTTGCTTTGTGTGAATGCCACCTGTTTGGTTTCTATATCATACTCCCACCATTCCTAAATATTTGTCTTTTTAGAGATTTCAACAAGTGACTACATACGGAACAAAATGAGTGAATCTACACTCTAAAATATGTCTATATGCATCCGTATGTGGTAGTCCATTTGAAATCTCTAAAAAGACAAATATTTAGGAATGGAGGGAGTATATGGGAATTATGCAATGCCATCTTCTTTAGCCAGGCATCATATACGTGAATCATGCAATGCCATCCTGTTTAGCCAGTCATCGTATATGTGAATTGTATTGTGCCATATTTTTTCCATAATGTATTCCATTTGTTAACAATGTTTATACATTCATCTACTCTTCCTGTGCATCAGCCATTTGAGTCGGTCATGGGAAAATCTGGAGTGAAAACAAGGTCTTCTGAGTAGTCAGTGCTACTTGTCGATGCAGTTTCTTGCTGGTTACAGATAGCTCCTCAGAGGAGGATTCAGAGAGAGATGACCAGTCGTATCCCCCCCCCCCCCGAGGTGCATGCTCTAACTTGGCTGGGTTATATTGCTCATATCATGCATATGGTGTCTTGCATTGCCATGCCATCTGCTTAGATTAGACATGCTTTGTGTGAATGCCTCCTGTTTGCTTTCTATATCAGATATGTGAATTATGCAATGCCATGTTTTTCAGCCAGTTATCATATATGTGAATTATGCGCCGCCATGGAGCCAGGCATCATATATGTGAATTATCTCATGCCATCTTTTTTTTCATTACGTATTCCATTTGTCGACAACCTGTGTATATTGAACTACTCTTCATGTGTATCAGCCATTTGAGCCGGTTATGGAAAAATCTGGAGTGAAAACAAGGTCTTCAGAGCAGGCAATGGTACCTGTTGAAGCATATATCTCGATGGTTATAGGGAGCTCCTCAAAGGAGGTTTCAGAGACAGATGACCAGTCCTATATCCTACCTGAGGTGTATGCTCTAAGTTGCAATGTTTATATTTCTCATATGATGCATATGGTGTCTTGCATTGCTTAGTTTAGACATCATATGCACAATATTGAATTCTATCTGCTTAGTTTAGAGATCATACATGCGAGTGCCAGCTGCTTAGTATATGAATCAATTGTGTCAATTATATCATGCCATCCTGTATACTTAGACAACATGTATGTGAATTATTTCATCCCAACCTATTTTAGAAAGACATCATATAGTTTTGCCATGTCATCCTGTTTAGGTACTCATCATATGTTGAATTATGCCATTATATCCTGTTAAGTTATCCATCATATATCTAAAACTGTGTCATGCTATCCTGTTTAGTTAGGCATCATATATGTGAAATTGTGTCATGCTGTCCTGTTTGGTTAGACAACATATATGTGAATTACCACATCTGTCTATCATACAATGTCTGTACGTTCAATTTATTTTCTTGTTTATCAGCCATTTGAATTGGAGGGGGTGATAGCAGTATCTAAGGGAGCAAAAACCCATTCTTCACAAAAGACAGTGCTACCCGTCGATGCAGATAGAACCATGGTTGTACTGGCCCACAAACTAGCTCCACCACACATAATCGAGACTCTTGTAGATTGCACACTTACACCGTTGGGCAGAGAACCAGCTACAACCCATCTAACCGCAACCCCAACGGATGGTATCCCACTTATAGTTGACAAAGCACCATGTCCACCACAGAGTACCCCCACACGAGCAGTTTGCAAAGCTACTGCAGTGCCCAAAGCACGAAAACCACCACAGCTAACCCAAACTCCATGTTTAAAGCAGAAGAGCAACTGTTATCAGGTCAGATTCCGTAGCTATGGCCCATACTCCTTTGTTGTTGCATCACTGTATTTACTCATACCAACTACTTTCGAATTTGAAGGATCCAATTGAAACTCCAATGGCGCAACAGGTATGTTTTAAACCTATTTCTTTAACTGGATTGTTGTTCTAACTTCTTGCTCTATGTTGATTTCAGTTTAAGTTGTATAAACAATTATGTTCTCATGTTATGCACATTACAAGTGCTGCCAATGCTGTGTAGTTTCTCACACTTATATTCTGTCTATGCTGATGTGTCTTAAAAATATATGAGTTGAACTGTGTCTCTATCTTGATTAGGGAACATAAACTAGAATGATATGGACAATACAGTGACCATAGTACATAGATATATGTTTGTTTCATGCTGTTATCCTGTCCACCTTACTACTAAACCGGTTTACCGAAATGAGTTTCGTATACTACAAGCTAAACATGTGATGTGTCTGCTTGTTTCTCTTGTAGTATGCAAACAATATTGGAGAAGAGCACCCCACTATGCAATGGTAGAGAAAGTAATGCAGTTAAGGTTCAAGATAGTGAGACAACCCTGTTGGTCTCCAAGAAAGGTGATAAAAACGATCTTGTAGACAGTGAGAAAACCACACAGTCCTGCGTTGATGTAGTGTTCGAGTTACTGGCCAGTACCGTTGGCACAAGCTCTTCGAACTTGCAGCCTGAATCACTTTGGCATCTTCAGCCTCAGCTACAAGCTGAAAGGCATCAGTCAGCTATGTTGCGGCAAGAAGCCGAAGGACTGAGGAAGTCCCTGCAGAATTCAGATGCGTACTTTCTTGTGCAACAGCAAGCGCTGGAGGATTTAAGCGCCAAACAAGAGAAAGTTAATAAGCTTGCTAAGCATCTTGCCAGCATTATGGGTACCCAGGATATTGTTTCTTGAACTCTTCTGAAGTGGTTTCTGTTCTGGACTTGTTTTGCTGCAGCGTTTATATGCTGCTTTGTTCCCTATATTTGCACTGGTGGAGAACTTTGATGCCCAGTGGATGTAATATGTGTAATAGCCGTGATAGCGTAGCATAAGTTGCTTGATTATTTATTTCCTTGTTGTCTTGTTTATTTGTTTGCTTGTAGTCAGTGCAGTTCTTTTTCCATGGTTTGCTAGTGGCTGGAATAACCTATTTTTTAAAACTAGGCCACAATAACCATGGGCTAATATTTACTGTAGTGACACCGGGCCTCCTACGGGTCGTAGAAACAATGGGCCTTCTACGGGCCATAGAAACAGTAGGCCTTCTATGGGCCGTAGAAACAATGGGCCTTCTACGGGCCGTAGAAACAATGGGCCTTCTATGGGCTGTATCATCAATGGGCCTTATACGGGCCGTATGATCGATTGGCCAAACATGGGCCAATAACAGGCCGCATTATGGCCGTAAACGGGCTAGAGTTGGAATCGTCCGTTCATGGGCCGACCATAACGGGCCATCATTAATAGGCCGTATTTGATGACGCTATGAAAACGGCCCAACGTATTAACGGACCACAAACGGGCCGACTGTAACCACGGGCTGAATTTGGCCCACAATCATAAAATGACGGTAACGGGCCGTAAGTAATGAATGCTGGAAATGAGCCCAAGAATAAATGGGCTCTGAGAAGGCCGAAAGATAACATGGGTTGGAAACGGCCCAACGGAATAATGGGCTGTTAATGGGTATAAAGTGATACACTGTTCATTACGGGCCAGTTTCACCACGGGCCGTTAATGGGTGTAAAGTGATACACTGTTCATTACGGGCCAGTTTCACCACGGGCCGTTAATAGGCCAAGAGTTACATAGGGCCTCATATGGGCCGAAAGACGTCATGGGCCATACATGGGCTAGAAGTGAAAACAGGCTGGAATCATATTGGCTAGCCCAGATGACGCTAATGGGCCTAATTCGGATAGGGCATAACGGGCCTTGGGTTAGCGGGCTGTAAATGGGCTATATGTGAACATGCCGTTAAGAGGCTTTCCATGGGCCGGCCCGCCACCTTTTGACCAAGTCAAACGGGCCGGCCTTTTCATAGGAATGGGCCTCTGTTGGGCCGTGCCACGTGTCGACGTATCATAGGCGCCTATCTGACCCACTGACGAGCTGACACGTGTTTCGTCCGGCCAATAAGAATTTTACATGTGGAAATTTCCCATTGGTCGGGGCTATTAACGGGTTATCGGATCCAAAACCTGACCCGATAGCTTAACGGTGTTCCATTACGGAGGATGCCACGTGTCGGTCACCCTTGACGAAAGCACTTCTGTGACGCGTGATTTATCGTCATGGAAGTGGACACTTTCGTGATGATAATTTTGGTAATGTCATGGAACACTTCTACGACTGCACAGGTATGACTATCTTGATTCTGTCATAAATTTGTCATGGATGTACATGCATGACAAAAAACGTGACCTACTGTGACAAACACGTATCATCATAGAAGTAAATTTTTTTGTAGTGATATGAGTAAACATGAGACTTAAATGTTATTGTGAATGTGGTCAGTCATAATCTTTGCTAAAAACTTGAATGCTGGCTTTACATATTTACAACAACAAGAGCAAACAGAGTTTGTAAAAGTTTTTCTTTATCACTTTCAGTTTATCAACTGAATTGCTTGAGGAGAAGCAAAGGTTTAAGCTTGGGGGAGTTGATACGTCTCCGCCGTATCTACTTTTCCAAACACTTTTGCCCTTGTTTTTGACTCTAACTTGCATGATTTGAATGGAACTAACCCGGACTGGCGTTGTTTTCAGCAGACTTTCCATGGTGTTATTTATGTGCAGAAACAAAAGTTCTCGGAATGACCTGAAACTCCACGGAACATATTTTTTGAAAATATTAAAAATACTGGAAGAAGAATCCATGTCAGGGGGGCCTCCACCTGTCCACGAGGGTGGAGGGCGCACCCCCTGCCTCGTGGGCCCCCTGACGCTCCACCGACCTCAACTCCAACTCCATATATTCACTTTCGAGGAGAAAAAAAATCAAGAAGAAGGATTCATCGCGTTTTACGATACAGAGCCGCCGCCAAGCCCTAAAACCTCTCAGGAGGGCTGATCTGGAGTCCGTTTGGGGCTCCGAAGAGGGGAATCCGTCGCCATCGTCATCATCAACCATCCTCCATCACCAATTTCATGATGCTCACCGCCGTGCGTGAGTAATTCCATTGTAGGCTTGCTGGACGATGATGGGTTGGATGAGATTTATCATGTAATCAATATAGTTTTGTTAGGGTTTGATCCCCAGTATCCACTATGTTCTGAGATTGATGTTGTTATGACTTTGCTATGCTTAATGCTTGTCACTAGGGCCCGAGTGCCATGATTTCAGATCTGAACCTATTATGTTTTCATGAATATATGTGACTTCTTGATCCTATCTTGCAAGTCTATAGTCACCTACTATGTGTTATGACCCGGCAACCCCGAAGTGACAATAATCGGGACCACTCCCGGTGATGACCATAGTTTGAGGAGTTCATGTATTCGCTATGTGTTAATGCTTTGGTCCGGTACTCTATTAAAAGGAGGCCTTAATATCCCTTAGTTTCCATTAGGACCCCGCTGCCACGGGAGGGTAGGATGAAATATGTCATGCAAGTTCTTTTCCATAAGCACGTATGACTATATTCGGAATACAAGCCTACATTACATTGATGAATTGGAGCTAGTTCTGTGTCACCCTATGTTATGACTGTTACATGATGAACCGCATCCGACATAATTCTCCATCACCGATCCAATGCCTACGAGCTTTTCACATATTATTCTTCGCTTATTTACTTTTCTGTTGATACTATTATAATCACTACAAAACCCAAAAATATTACTTTTGCTACAGTTACTTCCATATTACTTTGCTACTAAATACTTTGTTGCAGATACTAAGTTATCCAGGTGTGGTTGAATTGACAACTCAGCTGCTAATACTTGAGAATATTCTTTGGCTCCCCTTGTGTCGAATCAATAAATTTGGGTTGAATACTCTACCCTCGAAAATTGTTGCAATCCCCTATACTTGTGGGTTATCACCAGCCAACTATCCTCGCCCGTGCAAAAGCGGGTCATAAGGCTTGTTAGGGCTGCCATTGTTCTCGGTTTTTCCTGGCCGAGGTGTCTGGCGAGCCATTCGTCCCGGACGCTGTGTTTGAAAGCCGCTAAGGCTTCGGCATCCGGGCAGTCGACGATTTGATTCTTCTTAGTGAGGAATTTGTTCCAAAGCTTTCGGGCTGACTCTCCGGGCTGTTGAATTATATGACTTAAATCGTCTGCATCTGGAGGTCGGACATAAGTCCCTTGAAAATTAGCCCTAAAAGCATCCTCGAGCTCTTCCCAACTTCCAATTGAGTTTTCAGGGAGGCTTTTTAGCCAGTGCCAAGCTGGTCCTTTCAACTTGAGGGGCAAGTATTTGATGGCGTGGAGATCATCTCCGCGAGCCATGTGGATATGAAGGATAAAGTCCTCGATCCAGACCCCAGTGTCTGTCGTTCTGTCGTATGCCTCTATGTTCATGGGTTTGAATCCCTCTGGATATTCGTGATCCAGCACCTCATCGGTGAAGCATAGGGGGTGCGCGACACCCCTGTATTTGGATGTGTCATGGCATTCTGACGGTTGTATGCCGGAGTGCGCTTCATAGATCCGTAGATGGACCTGATCATGCCGGCTTTTTGGTGCAAGTCCTCACGTAAATCGTGCGCTGACTTATGTGTGACATCGTTAGCCGCCCTATCGCGGCCACGGGGTGGTCGATCCGGCTGATCGGCCGTTTTATTTTTGGGTTGTATGGGCTCTAAAGCCTCGTCATCGAATTCAGGCAGCAGCTTGCACTTTGGATAGTTCTTTGTGTGGCGACTGCCACCGTACTTTTCTTCAGTGTCTAGCATTTTGTTCCATCTACTGTTGAGTGTATTTTGCATGGACTTAAGCCTTTGCTTCTGCTTCTTCAGACTCCTCGCGGTGGCGATAAGCCTTCTATGGAGGTTCTCTTGCTCCAAATGCCTTTCCGGGATGATGTGTGCATCGTCGTCCGGACTGTTCTCCTCTCCAGATACAGGTTGATGAGTTTTACCCTCAGCGTGAAAAGACAGTGGCTCCGTACTATGTTCGTCGTCCGCTGGCTCATCCTGCTTTGTCGCTGGGTCCATGTGGTCGTCGTTTCCTTTGGAGTCGACCGGGGTATTATTCGTTCCTGCGCTGTTATCGTTGTTTTTGTCGAGGCGGGATTTGGAGCGGCGCCTACGTCGTCGCTTTGGTTGGTTCTCGAGGGTATTATCCTTCGCTGCATCCTTCTGTTCCCCGTCATTGTTTTCTTTGGGTGTATCCACCATGTATATATCGTGTGATGAAGTGGTTGTCCATCGCCTTGTGGGCGGTGGTTCCTGTTCCTCTCCTCCATCGTCGTCCATACCGTCGATGTCTTCGGAGTCGAAATCAAGCATGTCGGTTAAATTGTCGACATTGGCTATTAAGTGGGTGGTGGGTAGGGAACGAATTTCTTCGTCGTCCGCTTCCCACTCGAGCCGGACATAGTTTGGCTGAGGGTCTCCTGACAAGGAGAGAGACCTTAATGAATCTAGCACGTCGCCCAAGGGCGAGTGCTGAAAAATATCCGCGGAGGTAAACTCCATGATCGGTGCCCAATCAGATTCGACAGGCATGGACGCAAGCGGTTTGGAGCCCGTGGCCGGGGACGAATCCAAGGGTTCGGCAACACAGGTCTCATAAGAGGTGAAGTCGGTATTCGGCTCTAATGCCGCTGAGTGTGCGACCTTTGTGGCGGGGTCCATCCACCCGTCCTCGGATGGCACGATCTGCTCCGGATTGAGGACCGGAGTAGTCACAGGTGTGATATCCCGAACACCTTCCGACGGCAGATCTAAGTCATGCTCGTCGTGACTGTGCGGCGCGCCCTCCGTCGAAGATCAAGTCTCCGTGGATGTCGGCGGTATAGTTTAAGTTTCCAAACCTGACCTTACGGCCAGGGGCGTAGCTCTTGATCTGCTCTATATGGCCAAGCGAGTTGGCCCGCAGTACGAAGCCGCCGAATACAAAGATCTGTCCGGGGAGAAAGACCTCACCCTGGAGCGCATCGTTCCCGATGATCGAAGGAGCCATCAAGCCTTTATCATGACAGGACAGTGGAACTATCAATGAAAGCACCAATGTCGGTGTCAAAACCGGCGGATCTCGGGTAGGGGGTCCCGAACTATGCGTCTAAGGCGGATGGTAACAGGAGGCGGGGGACACAATGTTTAACTAGGTTCGGGCCCTCTCGATGGAGGTAATACCCTACTTCCTGCTTGATTGATCTTGATGATATGAGTATTACAAGAGTTGATCTACCACGAGATCGTAGAGGCTAAACCCTAGAATCTAGCCTATGATTATGATTGTTGTTGTCCTACGGACTAAACCCTCCGGTTTATATAGATACCGGAGGGGGCTAGGGTTACACAGAGTCGGTTACAAGGGAGGAGATCTACATATCTGAATTGCCAAGCTTGCCTTCCACGCAAAGGAGAGTCCCACCCAGACACGGGACAAAGTCTTCAATCTTGTATCTTCATAGTCCAACAGTCCGGCCAAAGTATATAGTCCGGTTGTCCGAGGACCCCCTAATCGAGGACTCCCTCACTCCTCCTCATACTCCACCTCCGCCTCCTCAGAAGCAGACTCCTCGTCTGAATCCATCTCCTTGCAAACGAAAGCACGAGCCTTACCAGATGAGCTCTTCTTGTGTGATGAAGACTTGGACGAAGACTTGGAAGAAGACTTTGATGATTTCTTATTCTTCTTGTCATCAGAATCATATTTCTTCCTCTTCTTCTTGTTCTCATTCTCCCACTATGGACATTCAGAGATGTAGTGTCCAGGTTTCTTGCCCTTGTGACATGTTCTCTTCTTGTAATCATGAGAGGAAGCTTCATCATTTCTTGAGCTGGATCGTGAAGACTTTCTGAAGCCCTATTCTTAGTGAACTTATGGAACTTCTTCACAAGCATAGCAAGCTCCTTTCCAATGTCTTCAGGATAACTGCAGTCAGATTCTTCTTTAGATGAGGAAACAACTTTTGCCTTCAAAGCGCGAGTTCGGCCATAGTTGGGACCATAGATATCTCTTTTCTCAGATAGCTGGAACTCATGTGTGTTGAGCCTCTCAAGTATGTCAGACGGATCGGGTGTCTTGAAGTCAGGGCGTTCTTGTATCATTAGGGCAAGGGTGTCAAATGAGCTGTCAAGTGATCTCAGCAGTGTCTTGACGATTTCATGCTTGGTGATCTCAGTGGCGCCGAGAGCACGAAGCTCATTTGTGATGTCAGTGAGACGATCAAACGTGAGCTGGACATTCTCATTGTCGTTGCTCTTGAAGCGGTTGAAGAGGTTGCGAATAACACTGATCCTTTGATCTCTCTGGGTTGAGACGCCTTCATTGACCTTGGAGAGCCAGTCCCAGACTAGCTTCGACGTTTCCAGAGAACTCACACGGCCATACTGCCCTTTGGTCAGATGACCACAGATGATGTTCTTGGCAGTAGAATCCAGTTGAATGAACTTCTTGACATCAGCAGGGCTGACACCTTCATCGGTCTTGGGAACACCATTCTTGACGACATACCAGAGGTTGACATCAATGGCTTCAAGATGCATGTGCATCTTATTCTTCCAGTAGGGATATTCAGTTCCATCGAAGACGGGGTACGCAACGGAGACTTTGATTATCCCCGCAGTCGACATAGCTAAAACTCCAGGTGGTTAAACCGAATCACACAAAACAAGGGATACCTTGCTCTGATACCAATTGAAAGTGCTAGTTATCGTCTAGAGGGGGGTGAATAGGCGATTTTTATGGAAGTCTTCAAAACATGAGAGTTCCAAGGACAAACAATAGAAATGAACCTATTGATATGCAGCGGAAGGTAGACTACACTAAGCAAGCCATAGTCAAGTATTCAATGAAGTGAAAGCACGAAGACTAATAGCAGCTAGGTAGTAAAGATCAAGATGGAAGATAGTATGAAGCCAAACAATAATAGTAGTCACACAGTGAAGACAGACAGGTAGTGCAAATAGGCAATCACTTCACGAAGACAAACTGTAAGTAAAGAGAGGGAGAGGATAGAACCAAACACTTGGTGAGGACAATGAAATGTTGGACCAGTTCCAGTTGCTATGACAACTATACATCTAGTTAGGGAGGCTGAGATTCAACTCAGAAGACCATGTCTTCACCTTATTTCCCTTGAGCTAAGGACACCCAGTCCTTGCCCAATCACTCTAGTAAGTCTTCAAGGTAGACTTCCAAACCTTCACAGACTTCATTCACCGGCGATCCACAATGACTCTTGGATGCTCAGAACGCGACGCCTAACCGGCTGGAGGATTCACAGTCCTCAAGTGTAACAAGTCTTCAGGTCACGCGGACAGAAAGACTTCAGTGATGCCTAACACTCTTTGGCTCTGGGTGTTAGGGCTTTGTCCTCACAAGGATTTCTCTCTTTCAATAGCTTCAGAGGTGGGTTGCTCTCAAACGACAAAAGCTGTGCACTAACTCTGAGGAGCTACCAATTTATGGTGTAGGGGGTGGGCTATTTATAGCCACTAGGCAACCCGACCTGATTTGCCCGAAATGACCCTGGGTCACTAAGGAACTGACACATGTTCCAATGGTCAGATTTCAAACACACATGACAGCTTGACTTGGGCTACAACCTACAAGTAAAGCTGACTCATCCAACTCTGGATAAGATTTGCTCTCATTGTCTTCGCTCGAAGACATAGGATTTGGTTGAGCATCACTTCAGTCACTCTGACTTTGTTCACTAGGACCCCACTTAACAGTACGGTGGTTCCTATGACTCAACGAGGGACTACTACCTGTGTTATCCTACAATTCTGACAAACACATTAGTCTCTCAACCAGGTTTGTCGTCAATACTCCAAAACCAACTAGGGGTGGCACTAGATGCACTTACAATCTCCCCCTTTTTGGTGATTGATGACAAACTAGTTGAAGTTTTCAACGGGGATAAAAGTATGTGAAATTGTAAAGGTTAAAGGTATTGTCTTCATAAGTAGCAACAGGCTCCCCCTGAAGATGTGCATATAAGTAATTTGCTATTGGAATGCAAATGCACATGGCAGGTTGTACTTGTGGAGATCCTTTTCAACTTATGAAGACAATTCATCATGCATGATTAGATATAACGACGATAATGACATGCATAATGAAAAATGGACATCTGCAATATGACTTCGTGCGGGATTTATCACCACACATGCAGAATTTTATCAACGCATCACAGACTAGCAGAAAAAGTAGCAGACGACCATCAAGTTTAAGTGTTACAACTCAAAGAACCAAATGTACTAAAAGCAAGAGTTGTAAACACTAGGAAAAATATAAAGCAACCGCCCACATGGACCCGCTTGAAGACTATCAACCCATATGCTTCTCCCCCTTTTGTCAATAAGGACCAAAAGCCGCTACTCATTCCCAGAAGGAGTAGGTGAAGCTGCAGGGTCGTCGTGGGGGTTTGGTGGTGCAGAAGAACTTGGTGCAGTGTCGACACGCGCTAAGGTTGGAGGTGGTGAAGTAGCATCATCCTGGTCATCAATGACTCTGGCATTCACTGTTGCAGCTGAGGAGGAATAATCAGAGTCTTCAAGAGAGGGAGTCCGATGCAAGATAGCATTCCTGGGAGGAGTGGAGTCAAACTTGAATCGTTCAGTGAAGCCATCGTCTTGAAGATCTGCTTCAGCACTCAGCAATGTCAAACTCTTCCATGACCTCTGACAGGTTTCATGAGTGACAAATGCATTCTTGGTGGCAAGATTTCAAATGCGATTGACGTCCACCAAGAGGCTTTGCATCTGGCGCTTCAGCCAGTAGTGATGCTTATCCTGTTTCTGATGCAGGGCAACAAGAAGCTCTCGGTCATTGAGAACACGAGATCGCTTTCGAGGCCTTTGAGAAATAGTGCTTTCAGTGGCTTCAGTATGGGCACGTGAGGGAAGCGTGTATTGCCAGCCAAAGGATAAACACGAGTGACGGCCTGAACTCCTTCAATGGGTTGTGTGAAGCTTTGGTGATCAGCATTGTGAAGACAAACAGGCTCCTTGGCAGGCTCCGGGTATATGGCTTCAACTGACATATCAACCTCTGGCAAAAATATCAGATGGTTGCGTGCAGAAGGCTGATAGTTGATGGCAGAGTGAAGCTTGATAAGGCGCATAACCCATGGAGCGTAGAACTTCAGACCAAAGAGATCAGAGCCTGATGCAGCCAATTGCCTGATAAAGAAGTCTTGAGCATTGATGCTGATGCCATTGAAGATATAAAATACCAATGTCTTCATTGCTCCTTCAAGCTTTGCTACAGAAGAATGTCCCTTGATGGGACATAGAGTTCGCCTTATGATATGATAGATTGTTCGGGGCAGATACTTTAGGTCTTCAACAAAGAACTCTCTTGGGTATTCAGCATCGCGTGGCAGAGGCTTCATCATGCTTAGCATTTGGCTCATGTTGGGCTCTGGCTTCTGAAAGATGCTCTCCAATGCATTGCGGTGAAGCTGACAACCAGGCTCGAAGAGTTCACCTAGAGTGGGCAGGCCAGTTAGCTCAATGATATCAAGAGCTTTGGCTTCATGATGGACATTGCCTATCATCCACTCAAGGACCCAAGTCTTCGGATCCCTGTTGTAGCCGCGAATGTGGAGGGTAGCATAAAATTGTAGCAGAAGCTCTTCATTCCAATGCTCTTTATCAGTCACAAAGTTCAGCAGACCAGCATCACGGAAGCAGTCAAGGGCTTCTGTAAGGCAGGGCAGTCCAGCAATGGCTTCAGTGTCTAGACGCATGTGTGGAAAGATATGCCCTTGATCATAGAGAACACAGGAATAGTAGTTGCGCTGCTGATAGTTCCAGAACCGATCTGATGAAATCCTTGGCTTGGAATAGGGGGTCTTGGCACTATCAAAGAAAGTGTTGTGCGCAATGAAGCCATTTGCATTGAACGACCCTGGTGAAGTTTCTGTACCTGGAAACCTGGGCAACCTTGGCTTTGGCTTCTGGACCTGAGGCATGTGCTCGATATGATAGCCAGCAGTAGGTGGAGGAACCAGAATGGGCCATCTGATAGTGACCAGCTGACCATGATCATATGCTTGCTCGATGGTGTGTGGCCGTGGAGGCAGTACAGGAGCCGTGGTAGTGGCGGTGGTATTGACTTCTGGCTGCAGATTTGCGTCAGAAGCAGCATTGGCTTCAGGTGCAATCACTTCTGACACCACATTAACTTCAGGCGCCACAGTAGCTTCAGCCATGACATCGTCATTGGCTTCAGTATGGGTGTTGGTGGTCGGCTCAATGTTATCAACCTCCACTCGAGTAGCTGGAGGGTCGGACACGTTCTCCTCGAGAACAAATTTAGGGTTGGTTGGGGGTGTAGCAACATGTTCTTCTTCATCTCTTGGTATTTCTTGTTCATCGGCTGATGTAGCCGGAATATCTTCAGCCGCTTTGGCTTCAGACTCGGAGTTGTTCACAGTTGGAGAGGCTTCAGGAAATACTTGGCGAGATACTAATTGGTGCTCTTCTCCTTCTGGAACACTCGGCAGACTGACTTCTGGCCTTGGTCCTTTACGAAGCCTACGAAACGCTGGCGACGCTTGTGGAGATGGACTAGGTTGGGCCACAAAGTCATCATCTTCAAGCACCGGAGTGGTGACTTGAGTTGGGGGAGTAGTTGGTGATTCTTCTTCACGGGAGGAGTCTTGAGGGTGATCAGCCCATGAATCATCCTAAGCAATTGGCGTCAAAGGACGACCAATGCTGATGAGTTCACTGTTCGTGAGAACAGGTGATGATACCACATTCTGCTCAATCTGAGGAAGGACTTCATCATCTTCTACATTGTCATGGTGACCAATGTCTTCAGCTGCGGTGGGGTCAACAGCTGGAATGTCTTCAGCTTCAGGAGCCTCTGTGGAAGCAGGCTCATGAACTATCATACAACGCTCTTGATGTGTAGATGCAGGATGAGCAACATAAATTGGCTCGACGACAAGGGGCTCTATGGGAGCATCCCGATCCTTCTTCTTTGTTTTTCGCTTCTTGGCAGGTGGAGCCTCATCAGTGGTGTTCTTGGTCTTGTGCTTTCTGGCTTCGGCTTCAGCTGCCCTCGTTTTCTTGAGCTTCGAAGCCACTGTGGGGACCTTAGGCTTCACGCCTGTCATACTGGCCGGGAAGACAATGCGAGGTTCTTCCCGCCTGGATGCTTCAGCTTGGTCCACAGCTAGCTTCTTCTTGACAGCCGTCTTGGGGTCAATGCCAGGACGCCCAAGTGCCTTACGCTTCTCAGCTTCATTGTAGGCTTGAACACATTTGGCAGCCAGGAGCTTCATGCGCTCTCGAGAACCTTTAGCTTCATCACGCTTCTTGTGAAATGCCTCCTTGAGCTCATGCATCATGGTCTTGAAGTTTTGGACGTCTGTCACACTGAGCTTGGCCATATGCTTCTTGAACTGAGCCTTTTCATAGTCAATCTTGTGCTTCAGTTCAACAATTTTCTGAGCTAGAGCCAGCTCAGGAGCAATGGCTCCATGGAAGGAGACGCTGAGGCCAATGGGGAGTTGGAGATCATCAAAACTGAGGTTTGGGCTGTCAAACCACTCGTCAATGAATTTGTTCAGAATGTCCACATCGAAGAGGGGAAGATCATTGAAGATCTCCGCCTCTTTCTTGCTCTTTAATAGCAGCTCAAGAGCATCATCGACAAGATCGTTGTCACTAGACAGATCAATGGCATCGTTCTCATTCCTCAGAACGGCAGCAGGGGTCAGTGCTTGACCAGTAGGCTGTATGGGCTTCTTCTTCTTCTTAGACTTGGAGATGCATGAGAGATCTTCAGAGTGCATGCTTGGTGCAGGAGGAGCAGTGGCCAGAGGCTTCGCTTGCGAAGCTCTTGGTGCAGCTGAGGGCTTCGAAGCCTTGGGTTTCTTCAGCTTCTTAGGCTTCGGTGGTGCAGGCGCTTCGTTAGAATCAGCGTCATCTGCAGAGTGATCCACGGCTTCCCCTTGAACCATGATGTGAGTGATGAGACCCTCTAGGTTGTAGAAGGGCCCAACAAGATTGGGTTCAGCTTCACGTGTGCCATCGGCACGAGGAGCAGAGGGGCCTAGGTTGAAGTCTAATCCCCGCGACTTCTTGTTCTCTTTAGCCGAGTTCTTGGCAAACTAAAAGTTGCGCTTGAACAGATTGTGATCACGACACCAGAGCAATGAAGATGGGTCGGCATCAGCAGGTTGTGGTCCACGGACCATGCAAGGGTAGAAGCCTTGATCAATGGCTTCAGCTCTGGACCTGGGTGGAAGATTTTTGGCATATTCCTGGGTCACGAACCTGTACTTGAACCATTGCTCTGCCCAATATCTTCGAATCCATTGGATTTGTGTTTTGCGCTGATTGTAATCCTCCTCTGGATCTGTCTTGTATAGCTCATAGATGTCAGGTGGCAAATCTCTTGATGTTCCCCCTCGGTGATGTCTGCCTCCCTTCCTTACTGACTTATCTGTTGCCATGAAGTTCAGACTGAATGGCTTCAACACTGTCAAAGGCTCCCGTCTGCTGGTCAGACAAGAACTGGCTTTAGGAGAGTTGATATGATGCTGTAAGAATTCTGCAAATGAATGCAGACTATGAGAACCAAGGGATTCTCCCACGGACATGTACCTGTGACAACATTAGAGATGCGAGGGAAGGGGAAGAGGTCATATGCATTCTCAGAAGATTTTGAAGATAAATCAGTTTAGAAGACTTTGACCTCATAGCGCGAAGACATTCACTTATATGTTGAGAGTTGGTTCCAGATTTGTACGAATCCAAGGATAGGTACAAGTGAGGAATCAAACTACGTGTGAAGCATAAGTGAATATACTAGGCATCATATGAGATGCAAAATAGGATAGATCCAAATTTGTGGAGACAGAAACCACTTTTGGTAGGAAGGATGAATCTATCGGATCAAAAAGACAGTAAAAAGAGAGTTTTAATTTACCACACGATGAACTGCTAGACGAAGTAGAAGATGAGGCCGAGCAGTTCGATCTTCCGTGCCCTAACTTGGTGACGGAGGCCACCCACGGCGGCAAAGAAGACGATGTCCGCGGCCGGCGTGAAGACGGCGTTGGTGAGGTCGCGGCAGCTAAGCGCTTTGTCGTCGGCGTCGTTGAGAGCTAGCGGTGGCGCTAGGGTTTGTTGAGGTGGAGAGGTGGAAGAAGTATTTTAACCGCGATGTGATGTGTATTTATAAGGAGAGGGACGAGACAATGCAATTATGCAAGTGCCCCTGGCGGTTCACATCTGAGGGACACGTGGCGAACATGCAACTCATTGGAAGTTGTTCCATGTTCCCACGCACGCCTGGATTGTCAGGTGGTCGTTCCGGCTTCTTCAGGTTTCAGGCAAGAAGGATTGAGCATTTAAAAACAGATTTAATGTTTGTCTCTGTATCTTCTGCTGACAAGGACATAGAGAAGACATTCTACAGTTTCAACAGTTTCAATAGAATGCATATGATTTGGATAGATAGAGTTTGAGGTAGGAAGCATAGAGAGGTTAGGGTCTAATCACATTCACTTAGTCCAAAAGATTCAAATGAGAAGACATAGCTATAAGTGAATGTTGTAGAGGACAGAACACTAACATATGTATATATCAGAACGAGACCAAATCAACATTGTGAAGATAAACATGAAGACAAACCAATGTTGAGGATGAATCAAATGTGAAGACTTAGCAAATGTAACGCCAAGAGAAAAACATTCCAAACAAAAGTTTGGTGGTGGCATTACCCACCGTATAGGAAGTATTAGACCTAGACACGGCACACAATTATCGTGGCGCTCCGAAGTCAAATTCCACATTAATATATTCACACTCAGAGTGTAAATCTTCATTGATTGAAGATATACATTACTTTGTGTGTTGCACATCTAAGTCATCAACATGCATAAGTGTTAGGATGTGTGCCCAATCACAGGACATTCGAGGATTCCAAGATATTTAGCTCACACCGCAACTTGCCTCATCCAAGGGCTTTGTGAAGATGTCTGCCAAATGCTCTTCAGTGTTGACGTGTATGATATCAATATCTTCCTTCATAACATGATCTCTGAGAAAGTGATGATGAATTTCAATATGCTTTGTCTTCAAGTGCTGAGCTGGATTGTTGGCAATCTTGATGGCGCTTTCGTTGTCGCAGTAGAGTGATACTTGTTTCAGATGGATGCCATAGTCCTTGAGAGTTTGCTTCATCCATAGAAGCTGAGCGCGGCAAGATCCAACAGCAATGTATTTAGATTCGGCAGTGGAGAGTGATACACAGTTCTGCTTCTTTGAAGACCAACAGACAAGTGATCGTCCCAGAAAGTGACATGTGCCTGATGTAGACTTGAGATCCACCTTGTCACCAGCATAATCAGCATCCGAGAATCCAACTAGATCAAACTCTGAGCCCTTTGGATACCATAATCCTAGTGTTGGGGTGCAAGCCAAATATCGAAGAATTCGCTTCACAGCTAAGTGATGCGATTCCTTTGGTGCCGCTTGGAATCAAGCACACATGCAGACACTAAGCATGATATCTGGCCTAGATGCACATAAATAAAGTAAAGAACCAATCATGGAGCGGTATACCTTTCGATCGAACTCTTTACCATTGGCGTCGGGACCCAGATGACTCTTGGTTGGCATTGTCGTCGTGTAACCTTTGCAGTCTTGCATTCCAAACTTCTTCAGGCGGTCTTTGAGGTATTTCTCTTGAGATATGAAGATGCCATTGCTTTGCTGATGAATTTGAAGACCAAGGAAGAACTTCAGCTCACCCACCATGGACATCTGATATTGCTCTTGCATCATGTGTCCAAACTTATCACTATATTTCTGGTTGGTGCAGCCGAAGTATGTCTTCGTGAAGAGTGTAGGATCTAGGGAACCAGGTTTGAAGCCTTTGCTCTTTAGGAAGTCTTTGAGTGTGTCATACCAAGCGCGAGGGGCTTGTTTGAGGCCATATGGTACCTTGTTAAGCTTGTACACCATATCAGGATGTTTTGGATCTTCAAAGCCAGGAGGTTGTGCAACATACACTTCTTCTTCAATCTTGCCGCTCAGAAATGCACTCTTCACATCCATTTGATACAGAA
Organism: Aegilops umbellulata; assembly: GCA_032464435.1. Classification (NCBI taxonomy): domain Eukaryota; kingdom Viridiplantae; phylum Streptophyta; class Magnoliopsida; order Poales; family Poaceae; genus Aegilops; species Aegilops umbellulata. The sequence goes on along the minus strand of CP136058.1, from coordinate 586,889,115 downwards.
GGATGTTGTGATGATTTGCATAGGCTAGGAATATGCGAATAGCTTCAAGCCTAGCCACAGGAGACAATGTTTCATCAAAGTCAATCCCTTCAACTTGAGTGTATCCTTGAGCAACGAGACGAGCCTTGTTTCTGACAACATGACCATGCTCATCTTGCTTGTTGCGATAAATCCATTTTGTGCCTATTATGTTGTGCTTGCGAGGGTCGGGACGCTTGACAAGTTCCCAGACATTGTTCAGTTTGAACTGTTGAAGCTCTTCTTGCATGGCTTGAATCCATTCAGGTTCCACGAAGGCTTCAGCAACTTTCTTGGGTTCATATATTGAGACAAATGCAAAGTGCCCACAGAAATTTGCTAGCTGTGTTGCTCTTGAACGAGTGAGTGGACCAGGCGCATTGATGTTATCAATTATCTTCTCAATCTATACTTCATTTGCAACACGAGGACGAACTGTACGAAGATTTTGCTCTTGCTGATCATTGTCATCGTTAGGAGGATTGTCTTTGGGCTAAGCATTGTCTTCAGGTTGATTAGGTGCAGAAATGATAAGTTCCTCTTCAGGCTGTGCTTCAGACGGTATGATTTCTCCAGTTCCCATTAGCTTGATGGATTCACTAGGTGGAACTTCATCTAGCACATTCGGCAGGTGCTCTTTTTGCGAGCCGTTAGTCTCATCGAACCGCACATCCACAGTTTCAACCACTTTATAGTGAAAGAGGTTGAAAACTCTGTAGGAGTGCGAATCCTTTCCGTAACCAAGCATAAAACCTTCATGTGCTTTCGGTGCAAATTTTGAAGTGTGATGTGGATCCTTGATCTAGCACCTAGCACCAAATACTCTGAAGTAACTAACATTTGGCTTCTTACCAGTGAGGAGTTCATAGGATGTCTTCTTCAGAAGCTTGTGAAGATAAACACGGTTGATGACATGGCATGTAGTATCAATAGCTTCAGGCCAGAACTTTCTTGGAGTCTTGTATTCATCGAGCATCGTCCGTGCCATCTCAATGAGTGTTCTGTTCTTGCGCTCCATGATGCCATTCTGCTGAGGTGTGTACGGAGGTGAGAACTCATGAGTGATGCCCAACGTATCCAGGTAAAGGTCAAGGCCGGTGTTCTTGAACTCTGTGCCGTTGTCACTTCTGATATGCTTGATCTTGACGCCATAGTTGTTCATGGCACGGTTGGCGAAGCGTCTGAATACATCCTGCACTTCAGTCTTGTAGAGGATTATGTGCACCCAAGTATATCTTGAATAATCATCGACAATGACGAAGCCATAGAGACAAGCAGTAGTAGTGAGAGTAGAGTAGTGAGTAGGGCCAAATAAGTCCATGTGTAGCGGCTCGAAGGGTTGAGATGTCGTCATGATTGTCTTCGAGGGATGGTTGGCCCTTGTCATCTTTCCAGCTTCGTAGGCACCGCATAGATGATCCTTCTTGAACTTGACGCCCTCAATGCCTATGACGTGCTTCTTCTTTGCGAGAGTGTGCAAGTTTCTCATGCCGGCATGCCCTAGCCTTCGATGCGAGAGCCAGCACTCTGAAGCTTTTGCTAGAAGACATACGGCAAGCTGTGGTCCTGCTGAGAAATCTACCATGTACATATCATCTTTCCGATACCCTTCAAAGACTAGAGACTTGTCAGATTCCATTAGTACAAGGCGACGATATTTTCCAAATATCACAATCATGTTCAAGTCACAAAGCATTGAGACAAACATTAAGTTGACCAAGGGATTCAACAAGCATCACTTTATCCATGTGCTAATCCTTTGAGATTGCAACTCTACCTAGACCCAATACCTTGCTTTTACTAGTGTCAGCAAATGTGATGTGACTCTTGTCAGATGGACGTAAGGTTGATTCCATGAGAAGCCTTCGATCACCAGTCATATGATTATTGCATCCGCTGTCCATAATCCATTCTGAAGCATGAGGTGTCATACCCTACAGTACAGTTAGGGGATAGGCTTCACCAAGAGTATTGTGAAGCATAAACATTTGACGAGCAAGAGGACTATCAAAGCTCAGATCAAGATTAGGACTGATAGGATGATTGGCAAGCAATTCAGGAACAAAATATATAGTAAGACCATTTGGGCATTTTATCTTGCGCCCCACAAGATGTTTTAGGTCCCCAGCAATAGCATCAGACGCCTTTGATTTCCAGCTGGAGACCTTTCCCTGCAAAAGAAAGTTAATTCTTCTTAACCACCCACATCTTCAGGGGTGGCTTAGAAGCAATGAGTCTAAGTGCAGCATATGAGAACTTCGGCTGTGGAGCCCTAGCAAATAGCCTTGCAAGAGATGAATGATACTCATATGAATACGCAGAAAAGTTCTTAGTTTTATGAACATAGCGGTTTGATGAAACCTGCTCATATTCATAATTTTGAGCATGATTTCCCTACAAAACATTGGCGTTAGGGTGACTCAAGTGAGTCATGTATCTGTATGAAGCCTTTGGACCATATGAAGCCTTTGGTCTGGGATTTGTCTTCTTCCCAGGCGGTGTCGTGATGACATTCACAGGAAGATTCTCAAGACAACTTTTGGGAACCCAGATCTTCTTCATAGGTGGCCCATTCCCGCACTTAGTACCAATATACCTGGCAAACACTTCACCATTCTGATTCTTAAACAGTTTATAGTTTGCATCAAAGGATTCATCAATGATAATAGGGTTAGCACAAGTTAAGCCGGATAAGGTGGATGGATCCACTGAAGATCCCTTTGCAGCAACCCATGTGGTTTTGGGGTACCGCTCAGGCTTCCAGTAGGAACCATCAACATTCATTTTCCTCTCGAACCCAACACCCTCTTTCCTAGGGTTTCGGTTCAGAATCTGCTTTTTGAGGACATCGCACAGGGTCTAATGCCCTTTGAGACTTTTGTACATCCCTGTTTCAAGCAATGTCTTCAACCTAGCATTTTCATCAGCAATAGTAATGGTATCCTCAGCAGAGGGGTTAGTTACCACATCAACAGTTGAAGATATTGCAACAGTAGCAGTTGTAGAACATTCAGCAACAGAAGTAGTGTTATCACGCTCAAGGCATTTGAGACATGGTGGTTCAAATCCTTCCTGAGCGGTACTGATCTGTTGAGCGCGAAGTGGCTCATTCTCTTTTTGAAGATCTTCATGAGTCGCTCTCAATTTCTCAAACTCTTGCTTCCTTTGAAGATAATCATAGGAAAGCTTTTCATGAGTCGTTGAGAGCGTTTCATGAAGACTTTGAAGTTCCTGGTACTTAACATGAAGATTTTTTATATCTTCAATTAAGGACTGAGATCGGGTCATTTCCGCGTCCAACAGGTCATCGCTTTTGTCTAACAGTTTTTTAGTATGTTCCATAGCTTTCTGTTGTTCAGTTGCAATTTTAGCAAGTGTTTTGTAGCTGGGTTTGGATTCACAATCAAAGCCATCTTCACTTGATGTTTGAAAGTAAGCATCTCGTGATTTTACCTTGGCACCGCGTGCCATGAAGTAGTAGGTGGGAGCAGAGTCGTCCTTGTCATTAGCATCAGCGTTGGTGACGGGGCCATTGTCTTCAGTGTTGAAGATGGACTTGGCAACGTAGGCTGTAGCTAGAGCCAGACTTGCAACGCCAGGGTCGGACTCCTCCTCAGACTCCACCTCCACCTCCTCAGAACCAGACTCCTCCTCTGAATCCATCTCCTTGCCAACAAAAGCACGAGCCTTGCCAGATGAGCTCTTATTGTGTGATGAAGACTTGGACGAAGACTTGGAAGAAGACTTTGATGATTTCTTCTTCTTCTTGTCATCGGAATCATATTCCTTGCTCTTCTTCTTCTTGTTCTCATTATCCCACTATGGACATTCAGAGATGTAGTGTCCAGGTTTCTTGCACTTGTGACATGTTCTCTTCTTGTAATCATGAGTGGAAGCTTCATCATTTCTTGAGCTGGATCGTGAAGACTTTCTGAAGCCCTTCTTCTTAGTGAACTTCTGGAACTTCTTCACAAGCATAGCAAGCTCCTTTCCAATGTCTTCAGGATCACCAGAACTGCAGTCAGATTCTTCTTCAGATGAGGAAACAACTTTTGCCTTCAAAGCGTGAGTTCGGCCATAGTTGGGACCATAGATATCTCTTTTCTCAGATAAATGGAACTCATGTGTGTTGAGCCTCTCAAGTATGTCAGACGGATCGAGTGTCTTGAAGTCAGGGCGTTCTTGTATCATCAGGGCAAGGGTGTCAAATGAGTTGTCAAGTGATCTCAGCGGTGTCATGACGATTTCATGCTTGGTGATCTTAGTGGCGCCGAGAGCACGAAGCTCATTTGTGATGTCAGTGAGACGATCAAACATGAGCTGGACATTCTCATTGTCGTTTCTCTTGAAGCGGTTGAAGAGGTTGCGAAGAACACTGATCATTTGATCTCTCTGGGTTGAGACGCCTTCATTGACCTTGGAGAGCCAGTCCCAGACTAGCTTCGATGTTTCCAGAGCACTCACACGGCCATACTGTCCTTTGGTCAGATGACCACAGATGATGTTCTTGGCAGTAGAATCCAGTTGAATAAACTTGTTGACATCAGCAAGGTGTTGGGGAACGTAGTAATTTCAAAAAAAATCCTACGCACACGCAAGATCATGGTGATGCATAGCAACGAGAGGGGAGAGTGTTGTCTACGTACCCTCGTAGACCATAAGCGGAAGCGTTATATCAACGCGGTTGATGTAGTCGTATGTCTTCACGATCCGACCGATCCAAGCACCGAAAGCACGGCACCTCCGAGTTCTGCACACGTTCGGCTCGGTGACGTCCTCGCCTTCTCGATCCAGCAAGAGGGGCGAAGTACTAGATGAGTTCCGGCAGCACGACGGAGTGGCGACGGTGTTGGTGAAGAAAAATCTTCGCAAGGCTTCGCCTAAGCACTATGAAAACTATGACGGAGGATAAACTAGAGGAGACGGGGTTGCCGGCACACGGCTTGGTATTTCTTGATGTCTCTTGGGTGCTAGCCCTACCCCTCTATTTATATGTTGAGCCTTGGGGTCGAAACTTGGAGTAAAAGCCTCCACAAAGTCGGTTTCACCCGAAAGGCAAGAGTCCTTCTCGGACTCCAGGGCCAGACGCCAGGGTTCCTGGCGTCTGGACCCAGACGCCAGGGACCCTGGCGTCTGGCCCGTGGACTCCGCAAAACTTCCTTTTGAGCTTTCCAAAAACCTTGTGGGCTTTCCCCTTTGGCCCAGATAAAGTGTTCTCGTGCCCAAACATTTCGGGAAACATCCAGAACCCCTTCTGATGGATTCCAGATTCCTTCTGGAGATCAAACACTACTATCCACATATCAATCTTTACTTCCGGACCATTCCGGAGTTCCTCATCATATCCGTGATCTCATCGGAAACTCCGAACAACATTCGGTCACCAATATACATAACTCATAGTACCATATCGTCAACGAACGTTAAGCGTGCGGACCCTACGGGTTCGAGAACTATGCAGACATGACCGAGACACCTCTCTTGTCAATAACCAATAGCGGGACCTGGATGCCCATATTGGCTCCTACATATTCTACAAAGATCTTTATTGGTCAGACTGCATAACAACATATGTTGTTCCCTTTGTCATCGGTATGTTACTTGCCCGAGATTCGATCATCGGTATCTCAATACCTAGTTCAATCTCGTTACCGATAAGTCTCTTTACTCGTTCTGTAATACATCATCCCACAACTAACTCATTAGTTGCAATGCTTGCAAGGCTTATGTGATGTGCATTACCGAGAGGGCCCAGAGATACCTCTCCGACAATTGGAGTGACAAATCCTAATCTCGAAATACGCCAACCCAACATGTACCTTCGGAGACACCTGTAGAGCTCCTTTATAATCGCCAAGTTACGTTGTGACGTTTGGTAGCACACAAAGTTGTAGGATCTAGAAGTAGGTGTGTCTAGAGGGGGGTGATTAGACACTCAGTACTAAAGTTGCAGTTTTTAAGCCTTTTTGGTTTGAGTGAAGTTTTAGGCACAATTTCAGCACATACAATACATATCAAGCAAGCATGCAAAGAGTATATAGGCAGCGGAAAGTAAAGCATGCAACTTGCGAGAATGTAAAGAGAAGGGCTTGGAGAATTCAAACGCAATTGGAGACACGGATGTTTTCCCCGTGGTTCGGATAGGTGGTGCTATCCTACATCCACGTTAGTGGAGACTTCAACCCACGAAGGGTAACGGTTGCGCGAGTCCACGGAGGGCTCCACCCACGAACGGTCCAAGAAGAAGCAACCTTGTCTATCCCACCATGGCCATCGCCCACGAAGGACTTGCCTCACTAGAGGTAGATCTTCACGAAGTAGGCGATCTCCTTGCCCTTACAAACTCCTTGGTTCAACTCCACAATCTTGTCGGAGGCTCCCAAGTGACACCTAGCCAATCTAGGAGACACCACTCTCCAAGAAGTAACAAATGGTGTGTTGATGATGAACTCCTTGCTCTTGTGCTTCAAATGATAGTCTCCCCAACACTCAACTCTCTCTCACGGGATTTGGATTTGGCGGAAAGAAGATTTGAGTGGAAAGCAACTTGGGGAAGGCTAGAGATCAAGATTCATATGGTAGGAATGGAATATCTTGGCCTCAACACAAGGGTAGGTGGTTCTCTCTCAGAACATATGAGTTGGAAGTGTAGATGTGTTCTGATGGCTCTCTCCACGAATGAAGAGGAGGTGGAGGGGTATATATAGCCTCCACTTAAAATCCAACCGTTACACACAATTTACCAATCTCGGTGGGACCGAATCAACAAACTCGGTCGGACCGAAAAGGTAAACCTAGTGACCGTTAGAGATTTTCGGTGGGACTGACATGCATCTCGGTAGGACCGATATGGTTAGGGTTTGGGCATAACGTAATCTCGGTGAGACCGATTACACAGATTCGGTGAGACCGATTTGGTAATTAGCTAACCAGAGAGTTGGTCAGGCAAACTCGGTGGGACCGATTACTAAACTCGGTTGGACCGATTTTGGTAATGAGTTATCCAGAGAGTTTGCATTGTAATCTCGGTAGTACCGATTGCCTAAACTCGGTGAGACAGATTTTGACAATGGGCATACACAGTGAGATTGCAATCCCATCTCGGTGAGACCGAGATCCCTATCAGTAGAACCGATTTGCTAGGGTTTTGGTAGTGGCTTATGACATATGAAAACTCGGTGGCGCCGGATAGAAAGAATCGGTAGGACCGAGTTTGGCTTAGGGTTTAGGTCATATGTGGAAGTGGGAAAGTAGCTGAGGGTTTTGGAGCATATCATTAAGCACATGGAGCAAAAGGCTCATTAAGCAACACCTCATCCCTTCTTGATAGTATTGGCTTTTCCTATACACTCAATGTGATCTTGGATCACTAAAAGTGTAAAATGAAGAGTCTTGAGCTTGAAGCTTTAGCCAATCCTTTGTCCTTAGTATCTAGAAGGAGTTCCCACAACCTTTAGTCCATGCCACTCCATTGTTGAGCTTATCTGAAATATACTAGATAAAAGTGTTAGTCCAACAAGAGATATGTTGACATTAATTACCAAAACCACCTGAGGAGCACTTGTGCTTTCAAAAGTGTTCCTCCGGCAAACGGGAGTTGCATAATCTCATAGTCATAGGAACATGTATAAGTTATGAAGAAAGCAATAGCAACATACTAAACGATCGGGTGCTAAGCTAATGGAATGGGTCATGTCAATCACATCATTCTTCTAATGATGTGATCCCGTTAATCAAATAACAACTCTTTTGTTCATGGTTAGGAAACATAACCATCTTCGATTAACGAGCTAGTCAAGTAGAGGCATACTAGTGACACTCTGTTTGTCTATTTATTCACACATGTATTATGTTTCCGGTTAATACAATTCAAGCATGAATAATAAACATTTATCATGATATAAGGAAATAAATAATAACTTATTATTGCCTCTAGGGCATATTTCCTTCAGTCTCCCACTTGCACTAGAGTCAATAATCTAGTTCACATCGCCATGTGATTCAACACTAATAGTTCACATCACCATGTGATTAACACCCATAGTTCACATCGTCATGTGACCTAAACCCAAAGGGTTTACTAGAGTCAGTAATCTAGTTCACATCGCTTATGTGATTAACACCCAAAGAGTACTAAGGTGTGATCATGTTTTGCTTGTGAGATAATTTTAGTCTACGGGTCTGTCACATACAGATCCGTAAGTATTTTGCGAATTCTATGTCTACAATGCTCTGCACAGAGCTACTCTAGCTAATTGCTCCCACTTTCAATATGTATCTAGATCGAGACTTAGAGTCATCCAGATCTGTGTCAAAACTCGCATCGACGTAACTTTTTACGACGAACCTTTTTGTCACCTCCATAATCGAGAAATATTTTCCTTATTCCACTAAGGATAATTTTGACCGCTGTCCAGTGATCTACTCTTAGATCACTATTGTACTCCCTTGCTTAACACAATGTAGGGTATACAATAGATCTGGTACACAACATGGCATACTTTATAGAACCTATGGCTGAGGCATAGGGAATGACTTTCATTCTCTTTCTATCTTCTGTCGTGGTCGGGCTTTGAGTCTTACTCAATTTCACACCTTGTAACACAGCCAAGAACTCTTTCTTTGACTGTTCCATTTTGAACTACTTCAAAATATTGTCAAGGTATGTACTCATTGAAAAAACTTATCAAGCGTCTTGATCTATCTCTATAGATCTTGATGCTTAATATGTAAGCAGCTTCACCGAGGTCTTTCTTTGAAAAACTTCTTTCAAACACTCCTTTATGCTTTGCAGAATAATTCTACATTATTTCTGATCAACAATATGTCATTCACATATACTTATCAGAAATGTTGTAGTGCTCCCACTCACTTTCTTGTAAATACAGGCTTCACCGCAAGTCTGTATAAAACTATATGCTTTGATCATCTCATCAAAGTGCATATTCCAACTCCGAGATGCTTGCACCAGTCCATAGATGGATTGCTGGAGCTTGCACATTTTATTAGCACCTTTAGGATTGACAAAACCTTCTGGTTGCATCATATAAAACTCTTCTTTAATAAATCCATTAAGGAATGCAGTTTTGTTTATCCATTTGCCAGATCTCATAAAATGCGGCAATTGCTAACATGATTCAGACAGACTTAAGCATAGATACGAGTGAGAAACTCTCATCGTAGTCAATGCCTTGAACTTGTCGAAAACCTTTTTGCGACAATTATAGCTTTGTAGATAGTAACACTACTATCAGCGTCCGTCTTCCTCTTGAAGATCCATTTATTTTCTATGGCTTGCCGATCATCGGGCAAGTCAACCAAAGTCCATACTTTGTTCTCATACATGGATCCTATCTCAGATTTCATGGCTTCAAGCCATTTTGCGGAATCTGGGCTCACCATCGCTTCTTCATAGTTCGTAGGTTCACCATGATCTAGTAGCATGACTTCCAGAATAGGATTACCGTACCACTCTGGTGCAGATCTTACTCTAGTTGGTCTACGAAGTTTGGTAGTAACCTGATCTGAAGTTTCATGATCATCATCATTAGCTTCCTCGCTAATTGGTGTAGGTGTCACAGAAACCGGTTTCTGTGATGTACTACTTTCCAACAGGGGAGTAGGTACAGTTACCTCATCAAGTTCTACTTTCCTACCACTCACTTCTTTCGAGAGAAACTCCTTCTCTAGAAAGTTTCCGAATTTAGCAACAAAAGTCTTGCCTTCGGATCTATGATAGAAGGTGTATCCAATAGTCTCCTTTGGGTATCCTATGAAGACACATTTCTCCGATTTGGGTTTGAGCTTATCATGATGAAACTTTTTCTTATAAGCATCGCAACCCCAAACTTTAAGAAACGACAACTTTGGTTTCTTGCCAAACCACAGTTCATATTGTGTCGTCTCAACGGACTTGGATGGTGCCCCTTTTTAACGTGAATGCAGTTGTCTCTAATGCATGACCCCAAAACGATAGTGGTAAATTGGTAAGAAACATCATAGATTGTACTATATCCAATAAAGTACGGTTATGACGTTCGGACACACCATTATGTTGTGGTGTTCCAGGTGGCACGAATTTGTGAAACTATTCCACATTGTTTTGATTGAAGACCAAACTCGTAACTCAAATATTTGTCTTCGCGATCAGATCGTAGAAACCTTATTTTCTTGTCACGATGATTTTCCACTTCACTCTAAAATTCTTTGAACTTTTCAAATGTTTCAGATTTATGTTTCATCTAGTAGATATACCCATATCTGCTCAAATCATCTGTGAAGGTCAGAAAATAACGATACCCGCCGCGAGCCTTAACACTCATCGGATCGCATACATCAGTATGTATTATTTCCAATAAGTCAGTTCCTCGCTCCATTGTTCCGGAGAACGGAGTCTTAGTCATCTTGCCCATGAGGCATGGTTTTGCAAGCATCAAGTGATTCCAAAAGCCCATCAGCATGGAGTTTCTTCATGCGCTTTACACCAATATGACCTAAACGGAAGTGCGACAAATAAGTTGCACTATCATTATTAACTTTGCATCTTTTGGTTTCAATATTATGAATATGTGTATCACTACGGTCGAGATCCAATGAACCATTTTCATTGGGTGTGTAACCATATAAGGTTTTATTCATGTAAACAGAACAACAATTTATTCTCTTACTTAAATGAATAATCGTATTGCAATAAACATGATCAAATCATATTCATGCTCAACGCAAACACCAAATAACACTTATTTAGTTTCAACACAAATCCGGAAAGTATAGGGAGTGTACGATGATGATCATATCAATCTTGGAACCACTTCCAACACACATCGTCACTTCACCCTTAACTAGTCTTTGTTCATTCTGCAACTCCCGTTTCGAGTTACTACTCTTAGCAACTGAACTAGTATCAAATACCGAGGGGTTGCTATAAACACTAGTAAAGTACACATCAATAACATGTATATCAAATATACCTTTGTTCACTTTGCCATCCTTCTTATCCGCCAAATACTTGGGCCAGTTTCGCTTCCAGTGACCAGTCCCTTTGCAGTAGAAGCACTTAGTCTCAGGCTTAGGTCCAGACTTGGGCTTCTTCACTTGAGCAGCAACTTGCTTGCCGTTCTTCTTGAAGTTCCCCTTCTTCCCTTTGCCCTTTTTCTTGAAACTAGTGGTCTTGTTAACCATCAACACTTGATGTTTTTCTTGATTTCTACCTTCGTTGATTTCAGCATCATGAAGAGCTTGGGAATTGTTTCTGTTATCCCTTGCATATTATAGTTCATCACGAAGTTCTACTAACTTGGTGATGGTGACTAGAGAATTCTGTCAATCACTATTTTATCTGGAAGATTAACTCCCACTTGATTCAAGCGATTGTAGTACCTAGACAATCTGAGCACATGCTCGCTACTTGAGCTATTCTCCTCCATCTTTTAGCTATAGAACTTGTTGGAGACTTCATATCTCTCAACTCGGGTATTTGCTTGAAATATTAACTTCAACTCCTGCAACATCTCATATGGTCCATGACGTTCAAAACGTCTTTGAAGTCCCGATTCTAAGCCGTTAAGCATGGTGCATGAAACTATCAAGTAGTCATCATATTGAGCTAGCCAAACGTTCATAATGTGTGTATCTGCTCCTGCAATAGGCCTGTCACCTAGTGGTGCATCAAGGACATAATTCTTCTGTGCAGCAATGAGGATAAACCTCAGATCACGGATCCAATCCGCGTCTTTGCTACTAACATCTTTCAACTTAGTTTTCTCTAGGAACATATATAAAACATAGGGAAGCAACAACGCGAGCTATTGATCTACAACATAGATATGCTAATACTACTAGGACTAAGTTCATGATAAATTAAAGTTCAATTAATCATATTACTTAAGAACTCCCACTTAGATAGACATCCCTCTAATCCTCTAAGTGATCACGTGATCCAAATCAACTAAACCATGACCGATCATCACGTGAGATGGACTAGTTTCAATGGTGAACATCACTATGTTGATCATATCTACTATATGATTCACGCTCGACCTTTCGGTCTCCGTGTTCCGAGGCCATATCTGTATATGCTTGGCTCGTCAAGTATAACCTGAGTATTCCGCGTGTGCAACTGTTTTGCACCCGTTGTATTTGAACGTAGAGCCTATCACACCCGATCATCACGTGGTGTCTCAGCACGAAGAACTTTCGCAATGGTGCATACTCAGGGAGAACACTTCTTGATAATTAGTGAGGGATCGTCTTATAATGCTACCGTCAATCAAAGCAAGATAAGATGCATAAAAGATAAACATCACATGCAATCAATATAAGTGATATGATATGGCCATCATCATCTTGTGCTTGTGATCTCCATCTCCGAAGCAACGTCATGATTACCATCGTCACCGACGCGACACCTTGATCTCCATCGTAGCATCGTTGTCGTCTCGCCAATCTTATGCTTCTACGACTATCGCTACCGTTTAGTGATAAAGTAAAGCATTACAGGGCGATTGCATTGCATACAATAAAGCGACAACCATATGGCTCCTGCCAGTTGCCGATAACTCGGTTACAAAACATGATCATCTCATACAATAAAATTTAGCATCATGTCTTGACCATATCACATCACAACATGCCCTGCAAAAACAGATTAGACGTCCTCTACTTTGTTGTTGCAAGTTTTACGTGGCTGCTACGGGCTTTAGCAAGAACCAATCTTACCTACGCATCAAAACCACAACGATAGTTTGTCAAGTTAGTGCTGCTTTAACCTTCGCAAGGACCAGGCGTAGCCATACTCGGTTCAACTAAAGTTGGAGAAACTGACACCCGCCAGCCACCTGTGTGCAAAGCACGTCGGTAGAACCAGTCTCGCGTAAGCGTACGCGTAATGTCGGTCCGGGCCGCTTCATCCAACAATACCTCCGAACCAAAGTATGACATGCTAGTAAGCAGTATGACTTATATCGCCCACAACTCATTTGTGTTCTACTCGTGCATATAACATCAACACATAAAACCTAGGCTCTGATGCCACTGTTGGGGAACGTAGTAATTTCAAAAAAAATCCTACGCACAGCAAGATCATGGTGATGCATAGCAACGAGAGGGGAGAGTGTTGTCTACGTACCCTTGTAGAACGTAAGCGGAAGCGTTATATCAACGCGGTTGATGTAGTTGTACGTCTTCACGATCCGACCGATCCAAGCACTGAAAGCACGGCACCTCCGAGTTCTGCACACGTTCGGCTCGGTGACGTCCTTGCCTTCTCGATCCAGCAAGAGGGGCGAAGTACTAGATGAGTTCCGGCAGCACGACGGCGTGGCGACGGTGTTGGTGAAGAAAACTCTTCGCAGGGCTTCGCCTAAGCACTACGAAAACTATGACGGAGGATAAACTAGAGGAGACGGGGTTGCCGGCACACGGCTTGGTATTTCTTGATGTCTTGGGGTCGAAACTTGGAGTAAAAGCCTCCACAAAGTCAGTTTCACCCGAAAGGCAAGAGTCCTTCTCAGACTCCAGGGCCAGACGCCGGGGTTCCCGGTGTCTGGACCCAGATGCCAGGGACCCTGGCGTCTGGCCCCTGGACTCCGCAAAACTTCCTTTTGCGCTTTCCAAAAACCTTGTGGGCTTTCCCCTTTGGCCCAGATAAAGTGTTCTCGTGCCCAAACATTTCGGGAAACATCCGAAACCCCTTCCGATGGATTCCAGAACCCTTCTGGAGATCAAACACTACTATCCACATATCAATCTTTACTTCCGGACCATTCCGGAGTTCCTCGTCATATCCGTGATCTCATCCGAAACTCCGACCAACATTCGGTCACCAATATACATAACTCATAGTACCATATCGTCAACGAACGTTAAGCATGCGGACCCTACGGGTTTGAGAACTATGTAGACATGACTGAGACACCTCTCTTGTCAATAACCAATAGCAGGACCTGGATGCCCATATTGGCTCCTACATATTCTACGAAGATCTTTATCGGTCAGACCACATAATAACATACGTTGTTCCCTTTGTCATCGGTATGTTACTTGCCCGAGATTCGATCGTCGGTATCTCAATACCTAGTTCAATCTCGTTACCGGTAAGTCTCTTTACTCGTTCCGTAATACATCATCTCACAACTAACTCATTAGTTGCAATGCTTGCAAGGCTTATGTGTTGTGCATTACCGAGAGGGCCCAGAGATACCTCTCCGACAATTGGAGTGACAAATCCTAATCTCGAAATACGCCAACCCAACATGTACCTTCGGAGACACTTGTAGAGCTCCTTTATAATCACCCAGTTACGTTGTGACGTTTGGTAGCACACAAAGTGTTCCTCCGGCAAACGGGAGTTGCATAATCTCATAGTCATAGGAACATGTATAAGTCATGAAGAAAGCAATAGCAACATACTAAACGATCGGGTGCTAAGCTAATGGAATGGGTCATGTCAATCACATCATTCTTCTAATGATGTGATCCCGTTAATCAAATAACAACTCTTTTGTTCATGGTTAGGAAACATAACCATCTTCGATTAACGAGCTAGTCAAGTAGAGGCATACAAGTGACACTCTGTTTGTCTATGTATACACACATGTATTATGTTTCCGGTTAATACAATTCTAGCATGAATAATAAACATTTATCATGATATAAGGAAATAAATAATAACTTATTATTGCCTCTAGGGCATATTTTCAGTGACACCTTCACCGGTCTTGGGAACATCATTCTTGACGACATACCAGAGGTCGACACAATGGCTTTCAAGATGCATGCGCAACTTATTCTTCCAGTAGGGATATTCAGTTCCATCAAAGACGGGGCACGCAGCGGAGACTTTGATTATCCCTGCAGTCGACATAGCTAAAACTCCAGGTGGTTGAACCGAATCACACAGAACAAGGGAGTACCTTGCTCTGATACCAATTGAAAGTGCTAGTTATCGAATAGAGGGGGGTGAATAGGCGATTTTTATGAAAGTCTTCAAAACATGAGAGTTTCGAAGACAAACAATAGAAATGAACCTGTTGATATGCAACGGAAGGTAGACTACACTAAGCAAGCCACAGTCAAGTATTCAATGAAGTGAAATCACAAAGACTAATAGCAACTAGGTAGTAAATATCAGGATGGAAGATAGTATGAAGCCAAACAATAATAGTAGTCACACAGTGAAGACAGACAGGTAGTGCAAACAGGGAATGACTTCACGAAGACAAACTGTAAGTAAACAGAGGGAGAGGATAGAACCAGACACTTGGTGAGGACAATGATTTGTTGGACCAGTTCCAGTTGTTGTGACAACTATACGTCTGGTTAGGGAGGTTGAGATTCAACTCAGAAGATCGTGTCTTCACCTTCTTCCCCTCGAGCTAAGGACGCCAAGTCCTCGCCCAGTCACTCTAGTAAGTCTTCAAGGTAGACTTATAAACCTTCAAAGACTTCATTCACCGGCGATCCACAATGACTCTTGGATGCTCAGAACGCGACGCCTAACCGGCTGGAGGATTCACAGTCCTCAAGTGTAACAAGTCTTCAGGTCACGCGGATAAAAATACTTCAGTGATGCCTAACACTCTTTGGCTCTGGGTGTTTGGGCTTTGTCCTCACAAGGATTTCTCTCTTTCAATAGCTTCGGAGGTGGGTTGCTCTCAAACGACAAAAGTCGTGCACTAACTCTGAGCAGCCACCAATTTATGGTGTAGGGGGTGGGCTATTTATAGACACTAGGCAACCCGGCCTAATTTGTCCGAAATGACCCTGGGTCACTAAGGAACTGACACGTGTTCCAACGCTCAGATTTCAAACACACGCGACAGCTTGACTTGGGCTACAAGTAAAGCTGACTCATCCAACTCTGGATAAGATTTGCTCTCATTGTCTTTGCTCGAAGACATAGGATTTGGTTGAGCATCACTTCAGTCACTCTGACTTTGTTCACTGGGACCCCACTTAACAGTACGGTGGTTACTATGACTCAACCAAGAAGAGAAGGAAACAACAAAACAACTAAGTCTTCGTGCTCCATAGTCTTCACGTGATGTCTTCTCTTGTCATAGTCTTCAATGTGAATATCTTCACATACCACCATTGTCTTCAATGTCTTCATACATTTTTAGGGGTCATCTCTGGTAGGTAAACCGAATCAATGAGGGACTACTACCTGTGTTATCCTGCAATTCTCACAAACACATTAGTCGCTCAACCAGGTTTGTCGTCAATACTCCAAAACCAACTAGGGATGGCACTACATGCACTTACAAGTAGGGAAGAAAATAGGGCATGAAATAATTCACATTTATGTTGTCTAACCATACAGAATAGCAGGACATAATTTCACACATATGATGGCTATTAAACAGGATAGCATGACACAATTTCACATGTATGATGGCTAACTAAACAGGATAGAATGACATACTTCAAAATATGATGACTATGTAAACAGGATGACATGATATAACTATACGATGTGTCTATTAAAGTGGTTGGCATGCCATAAATCACAAACATGTCGTCGATGGAAACATGATGGCATGATATAATTCATGGATAGAATGACATAATTCAAAATATGATGACTATGTAAACAGGATGAGATGATATAACTATATGATGTCTTTAGAAAATGGGTTGGCATGCCATAATTCATATACATGTTGTCTATGTAAACATCTTGGCATGATATAATTCAAATATATGATTTATATACTAAGCAAGTGAGCAGAGGGCAATCGCATATATGATGTGTCAACTAAGGAGATGGCATTCAATATTGTGTATATGATGTAAAAAATAAGCATTGGAATACAACATATGCATGATATGAGTAATATAACCCTGCCAAGTTTGAGCATACACCCCAGGGGGATAATAGGACTAGTCATCTGCCTCTGAATCCTCCTCTGAAGAGCTATCTGTAACCAGCAAGATATCTACTTCAGTAGGTAGCATTGTCTACTCTAAAGACCTTGTTTTCACTCCAGATTTCTCCATCACCAATTCAAATGGCTGATGCACAGGAAGAGCAGTTGAATATACAAACATTATCGACAAATGCAACGAGAAATACAAAAAAAGGACAGCATGATATAATTCACATATATGACGCTTGGCTAAACAACATGGCATTGCATAATTCGCATATATAATGCCTTGCAACAAGATAGCATTGCATAATTCACATATATAATGTCTTGCAACAAGATGGCATTTCGTTTTCGACAAGTTCAAGGAGTTGACTATGATGAGACTTTCTCATCCGTAGCGATGCTTAAGTCCGTCCAAATCATGTTAGCAATTGCCACATTTTATGATTATGAAATCTGGCAAATGGATGTCAAAACTACATTCCTTAATGGATGTCTCAAAGAAGAGTTGTATATGATGCAACCAGAAGGTTTTTTCGATCCTAAAGGTGCTAACAAAGTGTGCAAGCTCCGGCGATCCATCTATGGACTGGTGCAAGCATCTCGGAGTTGGAATATATGCTTTGATGAGGTGATCAAAGCATATGGTTTTATACAGACTTTCGGTGAAGCCTGTATTTACAAGAAAGTGAGTGGGAGCTCTATAGCATTTCTAATATTATATGTGGATGACATATTGTTGATTGGTAATGATATATAATTTCTGGATAGCATAAAAGGACATTGAATAAGAATTTTTCCAATGAAAGACCTCGATCAAGCTGCTTACATATTGGGCATCAAGATCTGTAGAGATAGATCAAGACGCTTGATAAGAGTTTCAATGAGTACATACCCTGACAAGATTTTGAAGGAGTTCAAAATGGATTAATCAAAGAAAGAGTTCTCGTCTGTATTGTAAGGTGTGAAGTTGAGTGAGACCCAAAACATGACCACGACAGAAGATGGAGAGAGAATGAAAGTCATTCCCTATGCCTCAGCCATAGGTTCTATAATGTATGAGTCTGGCAAGGGGGTACAATAGTGATCCAGGAGTAGATCACTGGACATCGGTCAAAATTATCCTTAGATACCCGAAAAGGACTATGGAAATATTTCTCGGTTGTGGAGGTGATAAAGAGTTCGTCGTAAAGGGTTACGTCGATGCAAGCTTTGACACCGATCCGGATGACTCCAAATCTCAATCTGGATACATATTGAACGTGAGAGTAATTAGCTAGAGTAGCTGCATGCAAAGCATTATAGACATAGAAATTTGCAAAATACATACGGCTCTGAATGTGGCAGACCCATTGACTAAACTTCTCTCACAAGAAAAACATGATCACACCTTAGTACTCTTGGAGTGTTAATCACATGGCGATGTGAACTAGATTATTAACTCTAGTAAACTCTTTGGATATTAGTCACATGGCGATCTGAACTATGGTTGTTAATCACATGGCGATGTGAACTAGATTATTGACTCTAGTGCAAGTGGGGGACTGAAGGAAATATGCCCTAGAGGCAATAATCAAGTTGTTACTTTATATTTCCTTATTCTTGATAAAGGTTTGTTATTCATGCTAGAATTATATTGATTGGAAACTTAAATACATGTGTGAATACATAAACAAATACAGTGTCCCTAGTAAGCCTCTACTAGACTAGCTCATTGATCAAAGACGGTTAAGGTTTCCTAACCATAGACATGTGTTGTCATTTGATAACGGGATCACATCATTAGGAGAATGATGTGATGGACAAGACCCATCCGTTAGCTTAGCATAATGATCATTCAGTTTTATTGCTATTGCTTTCTTCATGTCAAATACATATTCCTTTGACTATGAGATTATGCAACTCCCGGATACCGGAGGAATGCCTTGTCTGCTATCAAACGTCACAACGTAACTGGGTGATTATAAAGATGCTCTACAGGTATTTTCGAAGGTGTTTGTTGAGTTAGCATAGATCGAGATTGGGATTTGTCACTCCGAGTATCAGAGAGGTATCTCCGGGCCCTCTCGGTAATACACATCATAAGCTTGCAAGCAAATGGCTAAGGAGTTAGTCACGAGGTGATGTATTACGGAACGAGTAAAG
Organism: Aegilops umbellulata; assembly: GCA_032464435.1. Lineage (NCBI taxonomy): Eukaryota > Viridiplantae > Streptophyta > Magnoliopsida > Poales > Poaceae > Aegilops > Aegilops umbellulata. Next base: position 586,870,081 of record CP136058.1, on the reverse strand, counting down.
AGACTTGCCAGTAACTAGATTGAACTAGGTATGAAGATACCGATGATCGAATCTCGGGCAAGTAACATACCGATGGACAAAGGGAATTACGTATGTTGTCATAACGGTTCGACAGATAAAGATCTTCGTAGAATATGTAGGAGCCAATATGGGCATCCAGGTTCCGCTATTGGTTATTGACCGGAGAGTGTCTCGGTAATGTCTACATAGTTCTCGAACCCGTAGGGTCCACATGCTTAACGTTCGATGACGATACAATATTATATGAGTTATGTGATTTGGTGACTGAGGGAGTCCTGGATTAGGGGGTGTTCGGATAGCCGAATTATATCTTCAGCCGGACTCCAGGACTATGAAGATACAAGATTGAAGACTTCGTCCCGTGTCCGGAAGGTTCTTTCCTTGGCATGGAAGGCAAGCTAGGCGTGCGGATATTCAAGATCTCCTACCAATGTAACCGACTCTGTGTAACCCTAACCCTATCCGGTGCCTATATAAACCGGAGGGTTGTAGTCCGTAGGACGAACACATCATAACCATCATCATACCCATAGGCTAGCTTCTAGGGTTTAGCCTCCTTGATCTCGTGGTAGATCTACTCTTGTATTACCCATATCATCAATATTAATCTAGCAGGAGTAGGGTTTTACCTCCATCGAGAGGGCCCGAACCTGGGTAAAATAAAGTGTCCCTTGTCTCCTGTTACCATCCGACCTTGACGCACAGATCGGGACCCCCTACCCGAGATCCGCCGGTTTTGACACCGACATTGGTGCTTTCATTGAGAGTTCCTCTGTGCCGTCGCCTTTAGGCCTGATGGCTCCTTTGATCATCAACAACGATGAGGTCCAGGGTGAGACTTTTCTCCCCGGAAAGATCTTCATCTTTGGCAGCTTTGCTCTGCGGGCCAACTCGCTTGGCCATCTGGAGCAGATCGAAAGCCACGCCCCTGGCCATCAAGCCAGGTGGGGAAGCTTAAACTACACGGCGGATACCCTCGGAGACCTGATCTTCGACGGATTCACGCCACAGCCAAGCGCGCCGCACTATCTCGAGGGGCATGATATAGCTCTGCCTCCGAACAGTGTCCTGGAGGCCGCATACGCTCCGGCCCCGATCCTCGATCCGGAGCCCGCTGCGTTCTTTGAGGATGAACGGTTGGACGTCACCTCGGGGGCTGCGATCTTAAAAGCCATTGAGCCAAACGCAAGCCCCGCACTCAGCATGGCACATGACTCCAAGGAGCCGGACTCTTCTCCGAACTCCGAACCTCCCACGCCCCTGCCAATCGAATCAGATTGGGCGCCGGTAATGGAGTTCACCGCCGCGGACATCTTTCAGTATTCGCCTCTCGGTGATATTCTGAAATCTCTCAAGTCTCTCTCTTTTTCAGGAGAGCCCAGGCCGAACTGTGGCCTGCGAGGTTGGGATTCGGACGACGAAGAAATTCAAAGCCCACCCACCACCCACTTAATAGCCACTGTCGACGATTTAACCGACATGCTCGACTTCGGATCCGAAGACTTCGACGGTATGGACGACGAAGACGGAGACGAACGGGAACCAGCGCCCATAGGGCACTGGACCTCCACCCCACTTAATGACGTATTCATGGTGGATACACCTGAAAAAACTCACAATGAGGAAGAAGGGGGCGAAAAGAAGGGTAAACCCTCCGAAAAGCACTCAAAGCGGCAACGTAAACGCCGAACGAAGCCCCGCCTCGATCAAGACCCAGCCATAGAGCAGGACGAGCCGGCAGATGACGAACGTATCCCAGAACAGCCGTCCGAACAGGGTAACACGGGCATAGAGGACGAACAGTCCTCCCCCGGTCATAACAGAACTCCGGACGATACCACGCCGGATAAAATCATGGAGCAGAAGAATCTCCAAGAAAGGCTCGTCGCCACAGCACGAAGCCTGAAGAAGCAGAAGCAAAAGCTAAAGACGGCAGAAGATGCACTCAAAACAAGATGGAGCAAAGTAATCAAGACCGCAGACAAATACGGCGGCAGCCGCCGCACCAAAAGCTACCCGAAGAGAAAGCTACTGCCCGAATTCGACCAGGAGACCCTAGAGCCCCCAAACTCGAAAAACAAAAAGGCTACACGGTTGAATATACGACCTCTCGGCCACTACAATACGGCAAACGGCGCCGCACTCAATGCGGCACGCGACACAATCAAAGACTCGCATCATGGCCCAGCCAGGTCCATTTACGGGCCAAGAAAGCAAGCTCTCGTAAGCAATGCAAAAAATCCACCATCAGAATCCGGCACACCCAAATATAGGGGTGCCGCACACCCTCTATGTTTCACCGATGAGGTCCTGGAATATGAATTCCCAGAGGGATTTAAACCCGTTAACATAGAGGCGTACGATGGAACAACAGACCCAGGAGTCTGGATCGAGGATTATATCCTCCACATACATATGGCTAGAGGAGATGATCTCCACGCCATAAAATATTTACCCCTTAAGCTTAAAGGGCCAGCCCGGCACTGGCTTAAAAGCCTTCCCGAAAACACAATTGGAAGTTGGGAAGAGCTCGAGGACGCTTTCCGAGCAAATTTTCAAGGGATCTACGTCCGTCCCCCGGACGCAGACGACCTCGGTCACATAACTCAGCAATCCGGAGAATCAGCTCAGCAGTTCTGGAACAGATTCCTCACTAAAAAGAATCAAATAGTGGATTGTCCGGACGCCGAAGCCCTAGCGGCTTTCAGGCACAATGTCCGAGACGAATGGCTCGCCAGACACCTCGGCCAGGAAAAGCCAAGAACAATGGCCGCACTCACAAGCCTCATGACCCGCTTTTGCGCAGGAGAGGACAGCTGGTTGGCACGATGCAGCCCCAGCGACCCAAGTACATCAGAAATCAGGGATGGGAACGGGAAACCACGGCGATACAAGGATCTTCACCGAATCAAAAGAAAAAGTCCGAAGAGCACGACAGTCAATGCCGGATTCAAAGGCTCACGTCAAAATCAGACAAAATCACCCCCTCAGGATAATAGGGAAGATCCGTCCAGTCTAAAGAGAATCATGGACAGGATATGTCAGATACACAGTACTCCTGGAAAGCCTGCTAATCATACCCACAGAGACTGTTGGGTTTTCAAACAATCCGGAAGGCTTAACGCCGAACACAAGGGGCTCGACACACCAAGTGAGGAAGAGGACGAACCCCAAAAGTAGAACACCAGGAAGCAAAAGAACTTCCCGCAAGAAGTCAAAACAGTGAACTCACTTCACATAACAAGGCATGAGGCACCCATAAAGGTCCGCACATTCAAGCCTATCCCTCAGGAGTCTGGCCACTGGTCACTAAAGCCAATCATTTTTTATCAGCTAGATTATTCTCGCAATATCAAACACGCAGGCCGGACTGCCCTGATGCTTAATCCAATAATAGACGGATTCCAGTTTACCAACGTCCTTATGGACGGTGGCAGTGGACTAAATCTGATATATCAGGATACAATTCACTGCATGGGCATAAACCCAGCACGAATTTGTCACAGTAAAACCTCCTTTCAAGGAGTAGCACCAGGCCCGGACACCCACTGTATGGGTTTTCTCCGGCTTGTGGTCATATTTGGATCTGCCAACAACTTTCGTCGCGAAAAGCTTATCTTCCACATAGTCCCGTTTTCAAGTCGCTATCAAGCACTAATGGGACGCGGAGCTTTCGCTCGCTTTAACGCAATACCGCATTATGCATCCCTCACGCTAAAGATGCCCGGTCCTCGAGACATCATCTCTTTAAAGGGGGCATACTAAACTACATCTCCTCCAAACGGAGGATTGTGCGGCCGCTTAAACGGCCGCGCAACAAAATGGCCTCGCCGGCCAAAAGACTTTTTCGATGTAAGTCACAAAAGGCCGCGGACCCGGACTCAATGAGTTCGGCACAAGCCCATTTTCGTTATAAGCTTGGTACACCAGGGGCTGTACGCAGAGACAATAAAACTCGACCGTATCTATTTCTCACTTCACATTTTATTTATTATTCTTTTTGATCCGCACGACCCATTTTTCAATTTAGTTCTTCCCTTTTACAGATGAACGTCGTACGGCGCCCGTCCAGGACACGGCACAGCGGAGACACAGGCGCAGACGTGCAGTAGGGACCCGCCCCAAAGGATTCTTCTTAGATTAAGACCCTGCGTAAACCTTTTTTACTGTCTCTTGCTGCTATACATCCCCTGGTTTACCTCACTTTAACCATGGAGGAGACTGGCATTTTGGCATGTGGCCACGCCAGAATTCTTGCTCGTACCTGGACACAAGGGGCTTTTTTCTTTTTCAAGGGTGTCGTTTCACACGCACCCACAAAGACCGAACACCTTAGGGAGTGTTCGGCGTCGCGAGTTTTGGCACTATATGCATCAGCTCCGAGTCATGATTTTGGTCACATGTTGGGTTGCCCGGCTCCTGAGTTCGGCCACCTTACGTTCCGTTCTGTCGGCTAAGGTTGCACCAGGAGAACTACTACGATTGTGCCCCGGTTCGGCCGGGTGAGCACCTCAGTAGAGAAAGCCGAAAACCGACTGTCATGATGTAGCGTGAGACTGGTCGCCACTCGATGACTTATAGGAATTTATCGAATTCCTCCGTTTTGACGAAGGGCCGCTTCCCGGTCAGGCACATATGCGTCCCGAATTCGGGTAAACGCAGTCGCCATTAAAGGGCTACCTAAAGAGTCCCATTGTCAAGCTCCTATGGCTAAGTGAAAGTGTTAAAGCATTATAGTCCGGTTGCCTAGCCCGCGGCGCTATCACCTCCTTTGTAGGACCAAGACGTTGGGTTAAGTGTGAAAATGCGTTCTCCGCGCGCACCCCCGCACTATGTGCGTGGGGGCTGAAGCCAACGACTGCAATCTTTCAGAATTTATATATTAAAACGGCCGCACAGGAGGTGTTATTAATACTTGAGGGCACAAGTCTAAATTACGCCATTACAATTTATAAAAATATTGATCTACGATTACATATGATGTCATAAAACAGCATCTTTTGAACATTGCGTCTCTATTATACGAGCGCCCGCGAGGACTTCCTCAAAATAGTGCTCGGAAAGAATTCGGCTTTTATCCGAATCACGGGACGCAACAACGGTGGGCTCCATATCTGCCCAGTATGTCTTGACACGGGCAAGAGCCAGCAGCGCGCCCTCTGTGCAAGCGGACCTCTTTAGAGCTTCAATCCGAGGCACCACGTCAAGAAATTGCTGCACCAAACTGAAATAGCTTCTCGGCTTCGATCTCCCCGGACACAGGCGGTCCATGGCATACTTCATGGCGAGTCCGGACAACCTATTCAGCTCGGCCCATTGGGCCAGGCGATCATCCACTGATAGTGGATGCTCTGGATTAGTGAACTGCGACCAGAAGAGCTTTTCCACTTCATGATCTTTCTTATCTTGAAAGTACCTGGTCGCATCAGCGGCACTAGCCGACAAATCCAGATAGGTGTCCTCCACGCTCCACGCTCGGTCCAACGGGGCGAACTTCGGATCACATAATTTTCTCCACAGCAGGAAGGGCTTTCCATCCGCAATTAGTCTGGCTTGACGCAGCTCTTCCCTTGACGCTCTCATACCAGAGCGGGCGTCCTTGGCGTCGGCGACGGCCTTCTCTAAATCCGCCTGCCGGGCTCGACCTTCCTCTTCAAGAAGTTTGCAACGGTCAGTAGCACTTTTCAACTTCACGGCTATATCAGCCATCTCCTCCTTGCTTCGGCAATGGAAGCCTGTTCGGCTTTTAGCTCTTCACGGGCTCTTCCGGCAGCCGCATCGCTTTTTCTGGCTTGTTCCTTTGCTTTGGCGAGCTCAGCCCTAAGTCCTTCTACGGCCGCCGCACCATCTGCATCAAGCATACACAAGGTAAGATATTGACATAAAGCTCCTCTTACTAACAATCGCCAAATAAACTCAATACCTTGAGCATCATCAAGCCGCTTGTTAACAAGCACGATGTCGGCTTCTGCCTCATCGAGTTGCCGTTTCATTTCGGCAAAATCTCGAGTCCGGCTCGACTCCGGACAACCTGCCACCTACATACAAAGGTGCCACTTAAAGGACCTGGGATTAAGATCCTCTGCGCGCCGCTAATCTTTGCGGCACACAGAGTCTCAGGGGCTACTATCTATACAAGGCGCATGTTATTATGCGCAATTAACACTAATGTTCGTTATTCAAAACGTACTTCAAGGCCCGCCAGTAAACTCTTGACGGCCTCGGTCAGTCCGCTTTCCGCAGATGAAATCTTTTCAATCACCGTGTGCATCAACGCACGATGCTCCTCTGAAACAGAGGCTCGGCCCAGCAGAACCTTCAGCTCCTCCGACCGAACACCAGATGGTGCCGGACTCGTCCCATGGCCTTCTTCGGAGGCCGGACACGGAGAACCCCGGGAGGCCGGACACGGAGATCACCTTCTGCCTCTGGCAGACTCGGAGAAATCCTCTGCGACGACACTTCGGCGTCGCCCGCCTTGCTAGGCGATGAAGGAGGAGGCGTTCTGCTCTCCATCATCTCCGGAAGAAGATCCCCCGATGACGAGCTCTGCCGAGAAGGGTCGAGGTCCGAACTACAAGGTAAGGTTTCGGTTAAAACTTCTCAGATATAAATTAAGGATTTCTCTTAAAAGAATGACTCTCTTTCTACTTACGGCTCGTTGGAGGGATGCTCCTTTTGAGGATTTAGTTCGGCCGAGGGGCTCCCCGGCGTCGGGTCCTCTGACGCGGATTCTTTCCCCCGCTTTGGAGCTACGGCTCCCGGGTCGTCAGAGGCGGCCCTTTTCTTCCCCTTTGGAGAGGAGTTGTCGATTCCCCCCTTTGGGATGGCCCCTTTCAAAGAGGCCACGGTTTCCTTGTCCGCCCCTTCATTTTCCTCCAGAGGCGCCACCTCCAACATCCTGACTAGCACAGGATCTAGCCCGGTCTCGGGAAGGGGAGCCGGACACCGGACCAGCTTCGCCTTCGCTATCCACTCCTGCGTAAAAAGGAGAAATACTGTTAAAAAATAAGTCAATTGTACGGATAGAAGGTCCGGGCGCAAGGTCACCTACTTCTGTATCCGGGCGGTTGTGGCTTAAACCAGCATCCTCGGTCAAATCCGGACTCACTCCTTGTGGTCCGAAGAACAGTCTATGCATCTCCGTAGGCGTCACGCCCACGAAATTTCGAAGAACTCGCGGCCCCTCTGGGTTGAACTCCCATAAGCGGAGGGGGCGACGTTGGCCGGGCAGTGTCCGACGAATCAGCATAACTTGTGTCACCTTGACCAGGTTGAGGTCTCCTTTTAGGAGATCCTTTATGCGGCCCTGCAACAGAGGAACGTCTTTGGGCAAGCCCTGATCTAACCCTATGTTGATCCACGATGTTAAACGTGGTGGGGGGGCCGAGCGAAAGGCGGGAGGCGCTACCCAAGTGGTGCCCCGAGGAGAGGTGATGTAGAACCACTCCTGTTGCCATAAGCCGAGCTCCTCTTGAAAAGTGCCCTCGGGCCATGGAGCATCGGTACTCCTTTTTATAACAGCACCTCTGTTGGAAATATGCCCTAGAGGCAATAATAAAAGCATTATTATTATATTTCCTTATTCATGATAATTGTCTTTATTCGTGCTATAATTGTGTTATCCGGAAATCATAATACATGTGTGAATAACAGACAACAAACATGTCCCTAGTGAGCCTCTAGTTGACTAGCTTGTTGATCGACAGATAGTCATGGTTTCCTGACTATGGACATTAGATGTCATCGATAACGGGATCACATCATTAGGAGAATGATGTGATGGACAAGACCCAATCCTAAACATAGCATAAGATCGCATAGTTCGTTTGCTAGAGTTATCCAATGTCAAGTATCCTTTCCTTAGACCATGAGATCGTGTAACTCCCGGATACCGTAGGAGTGCTTTGGGTGTGCCAAACGTCACAACGTAACTGGGTGACTATAAAGGTATACTACGGGTATCTCTGAAAGTGTCTGTTGGGTTGACATGGATCGAGACTGGGATTTGTCACTCCGCTTGACGGAGAGGTATCACCGGGCCCTCTCGGCAATGCATCATCACAATGAGCTCAAGGTGATCAAAGTGTTTGATCACGGGATCATGCATTACGGTAACGAGAAAAGTGACTTGCCGATAACGAGATTGAACGAGGTATTGGGATACCGACGATCGAATCTCGGGCAAGTAAAATACCGATTGACAAAGGGAATCGTATACGGGATTAATTGAATCCTCGACATCGTGGTTCATCCGATGAGATCATCGTGGAGCATGTGGGATCCAACATGGGTATCCAGATCCCGCTGTTGGTTATTGCCCGAGGGCCGTCTCGGTCATGTCTGCATGTCTCCCGAACCCGTAGGGTCTACACACTTAAGGTTCGGTGACGCTAGGGTTGTAGGGATATGTATGTGCAGTAACCCGAATGTTGTTCGGAGTCCCGGATGAGATCCCGGACGTCACGAGGAGTTCCGGAATGGTCCGGAGGTAAAGAATTATATATAGGAAGTGCTATTTTGGCCATCGGGACAAGTTTCGGTGTTATCGGTATTGTACCGGGACCACCGGAGGGGTCCCGGGGGTCCACCGGGGGGGTCCACCTGCCCCGGGGGGGCACATGGGCTATAGGGGGTGCGCCCTGGCCTATATGGGCCAAGGGCACCAGCCCCAAGGTCCCATGCGCCAAGAAGACTTGGAGAGGGAAGAGTCCAAAGAGGGGAAGGCACCTCCGAGGTGCCTTGGGGAGGATGGACTCCTCCCCCCCCCTTTGGCCGCACCCCTTCCTTGGAGGAAGGGGCAAGGCTGCGCCCTCCCCCCTCTCATGTGCCTATATAAAGGGGGCCAGGGGAGGGGGGCAGCGCACCCTATGCCCTGGCTCCTCCCTCCTCCCTGCAACACCTCCTCCTCCTCCCGTAGTTGCTTAGCGAAGCCCTGCCGGAGTTCTGCTGCATCCACCACCACACCGTCGTGCTGGATCTTCCTCAACCTCTCCTCCCCCCTTGCTGGATCAAGAAGGAGGAGACGTCTCCCGTCCCGTACGTGTGTTGAACGCGGAGGTGCCGTCCGTTCGGTACTAGATCATCGGTGAATTGGATCACGGCAAGTACGACTACCTCATCCACGTTCACTCGAACGCTTCCGTTGCGATCTACAAAGTGGTATGTAGATGCTATCTAATCTGAATACTCATTGCTAGATGAACTCATAGATGGATCTTGGTGAAACCGTAGGAAAAATTTTAATTTTCTGCAACGTTCCCCAACAGTGGCATCATGAGCTAGGTCTATGCGTAGTTCTTCTTGCGCGAGTAGAACACAATTTGTTGTGGGCGTAGATGTTGTCAACTCTTCTTGCCGCTACTAGTCTTATCTTGCTTCAGCGGTATTGTGGGATGAAGCGGCCCGGACCAACCTTACACGTACGCTTACATGAGACCGGTTCCACCGACTAACATGCACTAGTTGCATAAGATGGCTGGCGGGTGTCTGTCTCTCCTACTTTAGTTGGAGCGGATTCGATGAAAAGGGTCCTTATGAAGGGTAAATAGAAGTTGACAAATCACGTTGTGGTTTTAACGTAGGTAAGAAAACGTTCTTGCTAGAACCCTAATTCAGCCACGTAAAACTTGCAACAACAATTAGAGGACGTCTAACTTGTTTTTGCAGCAAGTGTTATGTGATATGATATGGCCAAAGTTGTGATGAATGATGAATGATCTATATGTGATGTATGAGATGTTCATGCTATTGTAATAGGAATCACGACTTGCATGTCGATGAGTATGACAACCGGCAGGAGCCATAGGAGTTGTCTTTATTTTTTGTATGACCTGCGTGTCATTGAGAATCGCCATGTAAATTACTTTACTTTATTGCTAAACGCGTTAGCCATAGTAGTAGAAGTAATAGTTGGCGAGCAACTTCATGGAGACACGATTATGAAGATCATGATGTTGAAGATCATGGTGTCAAGCCGGTGACAAGATGATCATGGAGCCCCAAGATGGAGATCGAAGGAGCTATGTGATATTGGCCATATCATGTCACGTTTATTATTTTATTGCATGTGATGTTTATCATGTTTTGCATCTTGTTTACTTAGGACGACGGTAGTAAATAAGATGATCCCTCATAATAATTTCAAGAAAGTGTTCACCCTAACTGTGCACCGTTGCTAAAGTTCGTCGTTCCGAAGCACCACGTGATGATCGGGTGTGATAGGTCCTTACGTTCGCATACAACGGGTTGGCTTGACGAGCCTAGCATGTACAGACATGGCCTCGGAACACAGAAGACCGAAAGGTCGAGCATGAGTCGTATAGAAGATACGATCAACATGAAGATGTTCACCGATGTTGACTAGTCCGTCTCACGTGATGATCGGACACGGCCTAGTTGACTCGGATCATGTAATACTTAGATGACTAGTAGAGGGATGTCTATCTAAGTGGGAGTTCATTAAATAATTTGATTAAATGAACTTTATTATCATGAACTTAGTCTAAATATTTACAATATGTCTTGTAGATCAAATGGCCAACGTAGTCCTCAATTTCAACGCGTTCCTAGAGAAAACCAAGCTGAAAGACGATGGTAGCAACTATACGGACTGGGTCCGGAACCTGAGGATTATCCTCATAGCTGCCAAGAAAGATTATGTCCTACGAGCACCGCTGGGTGACACACCTATTCTCCCTGCAGAACAAGACGTTATGAACGCTTGCAGTCACGCTACGATGATTACTCCCTCGTTCAGTGCGGCATGCTTTACAGCTTAGAGCCGGGGCTCCAAAAGCGTTTTGAGAGACATGGAGCATATGAGATGTTCGAAGAGCTGAAAATGGTTTTCCAAGCTCATGCCCGGGTCGAGAGATATGAAGTCTCCGATAAATTCTTTAGCTATAAGATGGAGGAAAATGGCTCTGTCAGTGAGCACATACTCAAAATGTCTGGGTTGCACAACCGCTTGACTCAACTGGAAGTTAATCTCCCGGATGAAGCGGTCATTGACAGAATCCTCCAGTCGCTTCCACCTAGCTACAAGAGCTTTGTGATGAACTACAATATGCAGGGGATGGTAAAGACCATTCCTGAAGTATATGCTATGCTGAAATCAGCAGAGGTAGAAATCAAGAAGGAGCATCAAGTGTTGATGGTGAATAAAACCACTAAGTTCAAGAAGGGCAAGGGTAAAAAGAACTTCAAGAAGGACGGCAAGGAAGTTGCCGCGCCCGGTAAGCAAGTTGCCGGGAAGAAGCCAAAGAATGGACCCAAGCCCGAAACTGAGTGCTTTTATTGCAAGGGAAGTGGTCACTGGAAGCGGAACTGCCCCAAATACTTAGCGGACAAGAAGGCCGGCAAAACCAAAGGTATATGTGATATACATGTAATTGATGTGTACCTTACCAGTACTCGTAGTAGCTCTTGGGTATTTGATACCGGTGCAGTTGCTCACATTTGTAACTCAAAGCAGGAGCTGCGAAATAAACGGAGACTGGCGAAGGACGAGGTGACGATGCGCGTCGGGAATGGTTCCAAGGTCGATGTGATCGCCGTCGGCACGCTGCCTCTACATTTACCTACGGGATTAGTTTTAAACCTCAATAATTGTTATTTAGTGCCAAGTTTGAGCATGAACATTGTATCTGGATCTCGCTTAATTCGAGATGGCTACTCATTTAAATCAGAGAATAATGGTTGTTCCATTTATATGAGAGATATGTTTTATGGTCATGCTCCGATGGTTAATGGTTTATTCTTAATGAATCTCGTACGTGATGATACACATATTCATAGTGTGAATACCAAAAGAGTGAAAGTTGATAACAATAGTCTCACATATTTGTGGCACTGCCGCCTTGGTCACATAGGTGTCAAACGCATGAAGAAGCTCCATGCAGATGGACTTTTAGAGTCTCTTGATTATGAATCATTTGACACGTGCGAACCATGCCTCATGGGTAAAATGACCAAGACTCCGTTCTCAGGAACAATGGAGCGAGCAACCAACTTATTGGAAATCATACATACCGATGTGTGCGGTCCAATGAGTGTTGAGGCTCGCGGTGGCTATCGTTATGTTCTCACCCTCACTGATGACTTGAGTAGATATGGGTATATCTACTTGATGAAACACAAGTCTGAGACCTTCGAAAAGTTCAAGGAATTTCAGAATGAGGTTGAAAATCAATGTGAGAAAAAGATCAAGTTTCTACGATCAGATCGTGGAGGAGAATACTTGAGTCACGAATTTGGCACACACTTAAGAAAATGTGGAATAGTTTCACAACTCACGCCGCCTGGAACACCTCAGCGTAATGGTGTGTCCGAACGTCGTAATCGCACTCTATTAGATATGGTGCAATCTATGATGTCTCTTACCGACTTACCGCTATCTTTTTGGGGCTATGCTTTAGAGACTGCCGCATTCACTTTAAATAGGGCTCCGTCGAAATCCGTTGAGACGACACCGTATGAATTATGGTTTGGGAAGAAACCTAAGCTGTCGTTTCTAAAAGTTTGGGGATGCGATGCTTATGTGAAGAAACTTCAACCTGAAAAGCTCGAACCCAAGTCGGAAAAATGCGTCTTCACAGGATACCCTAAAGAAACTGTTGGGTATACCTTCTACCTCAGATCCGAAGGCAAGATCTTTGTTGCCAAGAATGGATCCTTTCTAGAGAAAGAGTTTCTCTCGAAAGAAGTAAGTGGGAGGAAAGTAGAACTTGATGAAGTGTTACCTCTTGAACCGGAAAATGGCGAAACTCAAGAAAACGTTTCTGAGGAGCCTGCACCGACTAGAGAGGAAATTAATGATGATGATCAAGATGCTTCTGATCAAGCTCCTACTGAAATTCGAAGGTCCACAAGGACACGTTCCGCACCAGAGTGGTACGGCAACCCTGTTTTGGAAATCATGTTGTTAGACAACGGTGAACCTTCGAACTATGAGGAAGCAATGGCGTGCCCGGATTCCGACAAATGGCTAGAGGCCATGAAATCCGAGATAGGATCCATGTATGAAAACGAAGTATGGACTTTGACTGACTTGCCCGTTGAACGGCGAGCCATAGAAAATAAATGGATCTTTAAGAAGAAGACAGACGCGGATGGTAATGTGACCATCTATAAAGCTCGGCTTGTCGCTAAGGGTTATCGACAAGTTCAGGGAATTGACTACGATGAGACTTTCTCACCGGTAGCGAAGCTGAAGTCCGTCAGAATCATGTTAGCAATTGCCGCATACTATGATTATGAGATATGGCAAATGGACGTCAAAACGGCATTCCTTAATGGTTTCCTTAAGGAAGAATTGTATATGATGCAGCCGGAAGGTTTTGTCGATCCTAAGAATGCTGACAAGGTGTGCAAGCTCCAACGCTCGATTTATGGGCTGGTGCAAGCATCTCGGAGTTGGAACATTCGCTTTGATGAGATGATCAAAGCGTTTGGGTTTACACAGACTTATGGAGAAGCCTGTGTTTACAAGAAAGTGAGTGGGAGCTCTGTAGCATTTCTCATATTATATGTAGACGACATACTTTTGATGGGAAATGATGTAGAACTCTTGGACAGCATTAAGGCCTACTTGAATAAGAGTTTTTCAATGAAGGACCTTGGAGAAGCTGCTTATATATTAGGCATCAAGATCTATAGAGATAGATCGAGACGCCTCATAGGTCTTTCACAAAGCACATACCTTGATAAAATATTGAAGAAGTTCAATATGGATCAATCTAAGAAAGGGTTCTTACCTGTATTACAAGGTGTGAAATTGAGCTCAGCTCAATGTCCGACCACGGCAGAAGATATAGAAGAGATGAGCGTCATCCCCTATGCCTCAGCCATAGGTTCTATTATGTATGCCATGCTGTGTACCAGACCTGATGTAAACCTTGCCGTAAGTTTGGTAGGAAGGTACCAAAGTAATCCCGGCAAGGAACACTGGACAGCGGTCAAGAATATCCTGAAGTACCTGAAAAGGACCAAGGAAATGTTTCTCGTTTATGGAGGTGACGAAGAGATCGTCGTAAAAGGTTACGTCGACGCTAGCTTCGACACAGATCTGGATGACTCTAAGTCACAAACCGGATACGTGTATATTTTGAATGGTGGGGCAGTAAGCTGGTGCAGTTGCAAGCAAAGCGTCGTGGCGGGATCTACATGTGAAGCGGAGTACATGGCAGCCTCGGAGGCAGCACATGAAGCAATTTGGGTGAAGGAGTTCATCACCGACCTCGGAGTCATACCCAATGCGTCGGGGCCAATCAAGCTCTTCTGTGACAACACTGGAGCTATTGCACTTGCAAAGGAGCCCAGGTTTCACAAGAAGACCAGGCACATCAAGCGTCGCTTCAACTCCATTCGTGAAAATGTTCAAGATGGAGACATAGAAATTTGTAAAGTGCACACGGATCTGAATGTCGCAGATCCGTTGACTAAACCTCTCCCTAAGGCAAAACATGATCAGCACCAGAACTCTATGGGTGTTCGATTCATCACAATGTAACTAGATTATTGACTCTAGTGCAAGTGGGAGACTGTTGGAAATATGCCCTAGAGGCAATAATAAAAGCATTATTATTATATTTCCTTATTCATGATAATTGTCTTTATTCGTGCTATAATTGTGTTATCCGGAAATCGTAATACACGTGTGAATAACAGACAACAAACATGTCCCTAGTGAGCCTCTAGTTGACTAGCTTGTTGATCGACAGATAGTCATGGTTTCCTGACTATGGACATTAGATGTCATCGATAACGAGATCACATCATTAGGAGAATGATGTGATGGACAAGACCCAATCCTAAACATAGCATAAGATCGCATAGTTCGTTTGCTAGAGTTATCCAATGTCAAGTATCCTTTCCTTAGACCATGAGATCGTGTAACTCCCGGATACCGTAGGAGTGCTTTGGGTGTGCTAAACGTCACAACGTAACTGGGTGACTATAAAGGTATACTACGGGTATCTCTGAAAGTGTCTGTTGGGTTGACATGGATCGAGACTGGGATTTGTCACTCCGCTTGACGGAGAGGTATCACCGGGCCCTCTCGGTAATGCATCATCACAATGAGCTCAAGGTGATCAAAGTGTTTGATCACGGGATCATGCATTACGGTAACGAGAAAAGTGACTTGCCGATAACGAGATTGAACGAGGTATTGGGATACCGACGATCGAATCTCGGGCAAGTAAAATACCGATTGACAAAGGGAATCGTATACGGGATTAATTGAATCCTCGACATTGTGGTTCATCCGATGAGATCATCGTGGAGCATGTGGGAGCCAACATGGGTATCCAGATCCCGCTGTTGGTTATTGCCCGAGGGCCGTCTCGGTCATGTCTGCATGTCTCCCGAACCCGTAGGGTCTACACACTTAAGGTTCGGTGACGCTAGGGTTGTAGGGATATGTATGTGCAGTAACCCGAATGTTGTTCGGAGTCCCGGATGAGATCCTGGACGTCACGAGGAGTTCCGGAATGGTCCGGAGGTAAAGAATTATATATAGGAAGTGCTATTTTGGCCATCGGGACAAGTTTCGGTGTTATCGGTATTGTACCGGGACCACCGGAGGGGTCCCGGGGGTCCACCGGGGGGTCCACCTGCCCCGGGGGGCCACATGGGCTATAGGGGGTGCGCCCTGGCCTATATGGGCCAAGGGCACCAGCCCCAAGGGCCCATGCGCCAAGAAGACTTGGAGAGGGAAGAGTCCAAAGAGGGGAAGGCACCTCCGAGGTGCCTTGGGGAGGATGGACTCCTCCCCCCCTTTGGCCGCACCCCTTCCTTGGAGGAAGGGGCAAGGCTGCGCCCTCCCCCCTCTCATGTGCCTATATAAAGGGGGGCAGGGGAGGGGGGCAGCGCACCCTATGCCCTGGCTCCTCCCTCCTCCCTGCAACACCTCCTCCTCCTCCCGTAGTTGCTTAGCGAAGCCCTGCCGGAGTTCTGCTGCATCCACCACCACACCGTCGTGCTGGATCTTCCTCAACCTCTCCTCCCCCCTTTCTGGATCAAGAAGGAGGAGACGTCTCCCGTCCCGTACGTGTGTTGAACGCGGAGGTGCCGTACGTTCGGTACTAGATCATCGGTGAATTGGATCACGGCAAGTACGACTACCTCATCCACGTTCACTCGAACGCTTCCGTTGCGATCTACAAAGTGGTATGTAGATGCTATCTAATCTGAATACTCGTTGCTAGATGAACTCATAGATGGATCTTGGTGAAACCGTAGGAAAAATTTTAATTTTCTGCAACGTTCCCCAACAACCTCCGCACTCTACGTGACGCCCCTCGATTATCTTCGGTTCTACCTTGAAGGTCTTGAGCCATAATCCGAAGTGAGGAGTGATATGGAGAAACGCTTCACACACAACAATGAAGGAGGAGATATGGAGGATGGACTCCGGAGCTAGGTCATGGAATTCCAGCCCATAATAAAACATCAGCCCCCTTACGAAAGGATCCATTGGGAAGCCTAATCCCCGAAGGAAGTGGGAGATAAATACTACGCTCTCACCAGGCTCAGGGCTTGGGATCGCTTGTCCTTGAGCAGGCAACCTATGCGGGATCTCGCTGGTCAGGAACCTAGCCTCCCTCAACCTTGATACGTCCTCCTCCGTAACGGAGGAGGGCATCCATTGGCCTTGAAGGCCGGAGTCGGACATTGTCGATGGTCCGGTGCGCCTAGAATCTAAAAGCCTGGGGTGTTGGAACTCGAGGCTATGGGCGAGCTTGTTTTGAGAACACGAGAGGGGAGCAAGGCCTCGGTCTCTTTATAAGAGGCAGAATATCAAGAGCCCTCCCCGTAACCGTCTTGGACTAGCCTTTAGTCAAGGCAGGACGTGCTTAACGGGCACGGTTGGGTTACCCATGTCCGTATTAATGAGAATCCCGTTAAAAGGGGGCACACGATCTCTGCTTCGACAAGACGTGCCAAGGAAACCGCCTCGTTGAACGTGCTGCGGTGAAACAACAAAAAATAATCCATACAGAAGGCTTGGTCGCAGTGTTATGACGCACTGCGGAATACGTCAGCAGATTTGATTTGTGTTTTTATTATTCTCTATATGGCAATACGTGGAAACTTGTTTTGCAGAGCCGGACACTAGTTTTTGGTGTTTATTATCTTCTTGAAGAATTTGGAGGAGGAACCCGCCTTGCAATGCCGAAGACAATTTGCGCGTCGGACTCGTCGTCATTGAAGCCTGGTTTAGGGGCTACTGAGGGAGTCCTGGATTAGGGGGTGTTCGGATAGCCGAATTATATCTTCAGCCGGACTCCAGGACTATGAAGATACAAGATTGAAGACTTCGTCCCGTGTCCGGAAGGTTCTTTCCTTGGCATGGAAGGCAAGCTAGGCGTGCGGATATTTAAGATCTCCTACCAATGTAACCGACTCTGTGTAACCCTAACCCTATCCGGTGCCTATATAAACCAGAGGGTTGTAGTCCATAGGACGAACACATCATAACCATCATCATACCCATAGGCTAGCTTCTAGGGTTTAGCCTCCTTGATCTCGTGGTAGATCTACTCTTGTATTACCCATATCATCAATATTAATCTAGCAGGAGTAGGGTTTTACCTCCATCGAGAGGGCCCGAACCTGGGTAAAATAAAGTGCCCCTTGTCTCCTGTTACCATCCGACCTTGACGCACAGATCGGGACCCCCTACCCGAGATCCGCCGGTTTTGACACCGACAGTGACCGAATGTTGTTCGGAGTCCCAGATGAGATCACGGACATGACGAGGAGTCTCAAAATGGTCTAGAGGTAAAGATTGATATATAGGACGATGGTATTCGGACACCGGAAGTGTTTCGGGGGGTACCGAGTACTTATCTGGTCACCGGAAGGGGTTTCAGGCACCCCGGCAAAAGATATGGGCCTTATGGGCCAAGAGGGGAAACGCACCAGCCACAAGGGGCTGGTGCGCCCCCCATATGGGCCAGCCTAAGGAGGAGAAGGACAGGGGAGAAGGGAAAGGTAAGTGTGGATTAGCATTCCCACTTCCTTCCTCCCCCCTCCGACAAACATAGTGAAGGAAATATGCCCTAGAGGCAATAATAAAGTTATTATTTATTTCCTTACATCATGATAAATGTTTATTATTCATGCTAGAATTGTATTAACCGGAAACATTGTCAGGACCCCGATCCTAGGTCACACCGATCTAGCATGTAACACATCATATCACTTTGCGGCCTCACGCACGGTATTCCCACGGGTGCCACCTTACCTGGCCCGGGACCGTTTGCGCCTTTTGGCTCACGTATATGATAGTGTCGCTAGCATCCATATGACAAAGAACCCGGGCCGACATGGCTAGTCGTGAACCCAAAGCGGCGCTAACCCATGAGGACAGGCATACATGAATCACCTCGAGCATGTCGGTCATCAGCGTGTGAATCCGGGCTGTAGCACTGGGCTAACAGGACTCCGGTAACCCGGGCTGTAGCAGGCTAGGCAGGACTCCGGATGTCACCGTGTGACATTTCCCCGAAGGGACAGACACAGGAACGAAGTGAAACACATGCCGGCCAGTCAAATGTTCCGAGCAGTAGTGCTGGGCTAGCAGGACTCCGGTGAACCGGGCTGTAGCGGACTACTATCGCTCAGAAGCACTAGACTACATTTCCCCATGTGATAGGCTGCCAAGGATAAACAACTAGATAGTCGGATCCCACACATAGCAAGCATTTCAATCATACACACAATATGCTCGATATGTGTAAATACAACATGGCATCACAACATAACTCTACGACTCCAATATTTATTCATTAGGCTCCGAGGAGCGAGATATTACAAACATGGGTCTCATGATCCAACAATCAGAGCATACAAGTCAAAACACATGCGGAAGCTTAACATGTCTGAGTACAGACATCTACAAATGAAAAAGGCTGAGAAGCCTGACTATCTACCAGATCCTGCCGAGGGCACAAGATCGTAGCTGAGGTAACAAGCTAAACGTCGAAGTCCAAGCGGTACTACTAGCGAGACTGAAATCTCTCTGCAAAAAACGTAAAATAGGCAAACGTGAGTACAATTGTACTCAGCAAGACTTACATCAGAACTAACTACATATGCATCAGTATCAATAAAGGGGGTGGTGGAGTTTGACTGCAGCAAGCCAGCTTTGACTCGGTGGCTATCCTGAACTACGACTGCAAGTAACTCTTTTGAGGTGGCGCACACGAGTCCACATATTCACCATTTCAATACACCACTATGGATCCGCTCTCGTCTCCCTACGAGAAGGCCATCCATAGCACTCACACTTATCTTGCGCATTTTAGAGTATCCACTTTCACTTGTCTATGAACTGTACAAGGGGTCCAAGTTTCCATATCCGAGGAATCCGGCTATTCGAATAGATAATGATAACCCTGCAGGGGTGTACTTCTTCACACACGCTCTCGCCACTTATCGCCCTGTACACGTCATGTACCTCGGCAACCTTCAAGCGGAAGCCGGGCGAGGGAGTCGGCCACGACCTGACTAATCACACAAGTCTCTCGTCCAGGTTTATCGCCTATTCGGGTTCCATCCGCAAGGAGATCCGGCCGGGGTGTCGCTCACGGCCCCAAACGATGTGAGCAGGGTTCCCAAGCCCACCAACCGGGTGCCACTCGGTACACCGTGCCACTGTGCCTAGTCTGCCCCAAGCCCACCTGTACCGGGTGCCACTTGGTAGACTACTAACACTACCTACAAACACCAGAAACTAGTTGCAACTCCTGGACAGAGATCAGGTTGATTAATAAGTCGAGAGGGGCCGAGTTACCGGAACCCAATGTGTGGTAGTAACTGTTCATGGATCACAAACACAGAACTCAGTTCCTGAGGACGGCTGCAATGAGACAACCCACCATGTACTCCTACATGGCCTCTCACCGCTACCTTTACCAAATCGTGTTCACACACTTAGCTCTCAACAGTAGGACATGTTCACCACATTCCAATTCATTCCCGATGAATCAGACCCGACTCAACTCTAAGCAGTAGCAGGCATGACAACAAGCATGAATGAGTAGGCACATCAGGGCTCAAACAACTCCTACTCATACTAGTGGGTTTCATCTATTTACTGTGGAATGACAGGTCATGCAAAGGATAAAGGGGTTCAGCTACCGCAGCAAGTAACACATGAATCGTTGTTGTCCTAATGCAATAAAAGAGAGCAGGAGCGAGAGAGTGGGATTGTATCGGAATGAACAAGGGGGTTTTGCTTGCCTGGCACTTCTGAAGATATTATAGCTCTTCATCGGTGTCATCGATCACATCGTCGGAACCACGTCTATCGAGAGGGGACAAACACCGGCAACTGAGAAAGGACACAATCAATGCAATGCGACAATATGATGCATGATCATGACATGGCAATATGATGTGGTTTGAGCTAATGCAACTAGCAACCAGATTAAATGAGGTTGATTTGAATCCAAGATTCAAATTCAAACTCCATATGTGGATATTTAAATGCCATTATAAGATTTGTGCTAAACAGCAACTATAAGTTGTTCTAACATGCATGAAAATGGTATAGATGGATTCCTTGAATTTTTCTGATAATTTTTCATATATAAATTATTTCATTCTGAGCTATAGATTATTTTCTATGATTTTTCAAAGTTTTGGATATTTTCTGAAATAAATAAATCATTTAAGATTTACTTAAATTCCAGAAAAAGATTACTGCGTCAGCCTGACATCATCATGACGTCAGCAAGTCAACTGAGCGGCGCGGGTCAAACCTGGACGGTGGGGCCCGCGTGTTAGTGTCACAGGGGCTAATCCTATTTTTAGTTAAACTTAAACTAGGTAATTAGCAGGGACTGGCCCCACATGTCAATGACCCAGGGGAGGTCAAACCCCTGGTCAACAGGCCTAACACGCCGGCGGCTCGTCGCCGGCGACAGCGAGCACGGCGGAGGGCTCGGGTTTTGCCCACGGTCGACCAAATCGGCCGCGGTTTGGCTCTACGCGTAGCTAAGGCTCGGGCGCACCTGGCAGGGTAAGCAGAAGGAGCTGGGGTGGCCGGAGTTGACGGCGGCGAGCTCTAAGGCGGCGGCCAGAGTTTGGGTGAACTCGGGTTCGGCGTTAGAGAGCACGTGGGGAGGAGCTGGTGGTGGCTACGGGCTCCTGGGGCTACTTTGAACACGCAGGCATGCTCAGCTTTGAGCTTCTGTGGCTCTAGCCACGTCGGCGACAAGGCACGGCGGCGGCGAGCTTCGGCCGCGGTGGTCAGCAGGGCTAGAGGAAGAAAACGACGGCGGGGAGAGAGGGGTTGGGAGCAGGAGCTCACAGCGATGCCGAAGAGGGGGTCAGCGAGCTCGGGGACGTCCTGGCGGCGCCGAATCGACCGGAGACGGGCTCGGGTGCCCGAGGTTGAAGATGACCGTGATGACGATGAAGCAGGGCCTCCCGGTGATGCTTGGCTTGGTGAAGAGGTCGAGGACGGAGCGGCGGAGCTCGTGGTCAGCTCAAAAGGTCGAGGGGGAGGCAGTGGGCGCGGAGTTACGGCGGCGCGTCCATGGAGGCTTCGGCCATGGCGGGGAACGGGCGAGGGGAAGAGCGAGGGAGGGAGAGATCGATCCGGACGGGTCTGGGGGGGGTGGCGTGGCGCTACGGAAGGCTCAGGGCGCCTCGGGGAAGCAGGAGGTGGCTCGCGCGTGGACGCGCGCGGCGAGCACGCGCCTTCGTCCTCCTGGCAGGGGAGGAAGACGACAGGGAGGAGGCCAGTGGGCTGGCCGGCCACTTGGGCTCCAGGTGGGCTGCACCGGGAGGTAAGCGTCAGGTAAGGGTTTTCCCCTTTTTGTTTTCTTTTCTAATTTTCTGACATTTGTTTGGTTTAATAAAAATACTAAACCATTTTATTTACTGATGACAAATTTTGCAGGGGCTAATGGTATTATTCCAGAGCTCCTCAGTTACTGGCATAATTTTTGGACAATATTTCATATATATAACAATATATATCCAAAACAAATAACTATTGCATTAATTCCAAATGCCCAAAATAAATATTTATGAGCTCCTAAAAATATTGGTTGATTTTTATCTCTGCCCAATATTTTCAGAGAGAGACATGAACATTTCTTGGACCTTTTTGGAGCAATTTTTATCTGGGTTATTTCCAGAAATGATTCTGAGGATTTCACAAATCCTCATTTCAAAATTTAATGAAATTTTAAACATGATGCACACATGACTAGCTAGCCTTGAGCATACCAGAACTAGGGATGTGACAACTCGCCCCCACTAAACAAGAATCTCGTCCCGAGATTCGGGACGTGAGGTAAGAAGTCAGAGGGGGCACAAGCTAACTTGATCTTCATGATCCCACTGTCCTTCTCGAAGAAGTAGCTTCATTGCATCATATTGATCTTGACGTCTTTGCTTTCGAGATCTTCATCCACGCGATGACGACGGAAAGAAACTCTACTAGGATTGATCTTCTCGAAGACCGAGCTATACAAGATAACTCGCGGAATGGGATGTCGACACATCTCGAGTTGAGACACAAAACACATCGAGAGGGATGGAAGGACAAACGACAGGATTTGATTTGGTGGGCAACAAACCCACACTTAGAAAGATGGTGGATGGTGTCAAGGTGGCGAGGAAAAAGTTGCTGTGATCCCGTAACGGGGCACCTTGGTAAGGTGACTCATTGGGCTGTTCCCTTAAGTGGCAAAAAGAATTACTTTTGATCCATAGATCATTGAAACTCTTTATACCAGCCTAAGGCAACCCACAACAATCGATAGTTTGGCGGAGTTCGAATGGTTGAGGTGGACTACCTTGTTGAAGACAACGCAATGGATGATTTTGCTTATCATCGGAAATGGATGGGACAATGACAAGTCCACTCTTGAATATGATCCTGGACAACAACTATTGAGGTGCAAGCTGGGAACAAAATGCAAATGCGGGGAATGATTCTGGTAACTGGGAGATAACTCAACAGTCGAAAGCAATTCCATTGTTTGAATGGTTATAGCATAATCGAAGAAACTAGGAGCACAAGAATCCCTAGGAAGCAACTCCTGGAATAAGTCGCACAAGATCCTCATGAGAAGATGTCAAATAGCTCAATCAAGATACTACAATGATAGATCTTCCGGCTAGATGTGTCGGCCAGACATCAACCTTGTCGGGACCTACATAATAGATCTTGGAAAAAGTTCCAACCATCATATCTGCCTGAGATTCAGATCTAGTTGGTAACGGAATATTTCAGACAGCCTGTCTGGAAAAAGAAAGTTTGCAACACCATTCGACGAGATGACGTTGTGAGATTCTCGGGATATGAACTATGGTAGTAAACTCCAAAACATGAGCTGGTTCTGCTACAAGCATGTGAACACGCTGTCCTAGACAAGCATGACCACATAGTAGTCTTATAATAAAACACTACCGAGTTCAGGTGGGGCACCATCAACGAGGATATCGAAGTCTTGTGCATGAACTAGTATTCGCACAACAACTCCTTTTCCTTGAGCAAATCAATCAGTGGCTTGGGGTGCTAGGAAATACATGTGGAATGGAGGTAGCTAATCTCACAAACCAAAGTATACTTCGCACCTGCATGACTAACTTGGGATGATTCCAGAGGAGGCAAAAACAAACCTTTCTCAAGTACATGGCGGCAACTTACACCAAATGCACATGAATTCGAGGAAGTCACTTCTTCCATCCAAGCATATGCTTCATGAACGGAACACGAAGATAATGCCTATAAAGTTTCCAATACTAGCTGGATGTTCAACATGAATCATGGGGGAGACGAAATGCTGCTGGTGGGCTCAACAACAACCCATCGGAATTTCCATATCACTGGACTTCCACCATCATGTGAACACGGTGATAGCATTGGTCAGACCCAAAGATGTAATGGTGTATGCTCGAGGGATCAACCACGAGTAAGACAACATTATGAGCATCGTTGGCTCCGATTTGACTTGACGATAGCCCACACTCAAGTCAAAGTTTTGACAAGTCAATAGATCCAACAACTGATCACGAGGACCAACCGATGGAGATATCATCTTTCTTCAACACACACACACACACACAAGGGTATCCCTTAGTGATGAACTAAGTGGATTAAGCTTTTATCTTCCAACTCTCCAAGTTATTGTTTAGCTCAACCAACTAGCTCAAGGGTATCCAACACAGATTCTTGGAGAAAAGTTGTTCACAAGAAACCAACTTGATTACGAGCTCAACATAACAGTCAGGGGACAACCTGGTAATACTTCCGAGAAGATATTCGGAAAATCACGAACCACCGATATGTTACTAAGCTCGAGAACAACCTTGCTTTTCAGGGCAAGATGATATGATCAAAAGAGTGAGGACTTGACACAATCCTAACTCATTGATCAAAGAGTGTACCAGAAATAAAGACTAGGTAGCACGATTAATCTTAGGATGATGAGTTGATAACCAACACGCTAAGAATGAGATTATGGACCATTAACTACCAAGCAACGGAGTTGCTAGGAGTAGTGATTTCACACATCATGGTTCACTTGTCGGCATTCCGGCTGTGGCAACACGGAAACCGAGGAATGAACAATGATGGCAAGAAGTATTACTGCGTCAATAATTCACAAGAGGTGGTGCAATTCTCATGACACTCTTGACATAAAGATGGTAACACTCCAAGGTAGAACAGAGCAAAAGCTGGATTGGCATTTTGATCTGTGGTATACAACTGCTTTGACCCAATCCCAGAAATGGACGAGGTACTGGAGTTTGTTTCTCCTAGTCATTCTGAAATAGAATGACTTGACAGACCACTAGAGTAATATGCATCGATAAACACGGTTGCCAACTACTCCTTACTATCAATTGATAGATGAAGGTCGGAATATAACTGAAGGGGGACAACTCAAAGAGCATATGATTTTCTGAGTTGTGGATGCATGGATTAGTATGTCAAACGAGTTCAACAAATTTCTTCCGGATAATCCATGCGGAGAGGTAGGACTGGCAGATTCACAATTATGGATGGAGAACTCCTCAAGAGTACTCTGGTTGTGATCTTTTGGTTCAGCAGAACTTCTGCCATAAGCAGTTCATGGTATTTGGAAGAATGAAATACCACGGACCTCGATGACTATCGCAAAGGTTACTAATGTCCTAAAGGAACTAGCAAGCACTATCAACATGAAGTAAGTAGGATGAATCTCGGGTTTGAAAACCCAGGAGTAGAATACCTACTACTAAACGGCATCACGGGATGCTTTCGAGAATGGTGGCCAGAATCATCACACCGGAAACACAAGACATGGACAGATTACTAGATGGTTTCATAAAACACCTAGGGTCATAATAGCAGCTCCAACATATATGTTGAGGTAATAGAATACCTCAACTCACCGATTAGTGTGCTTATTCTGACCAAAAGGACATCGGGAATGGAAGGAAAGGATTTGCAAATGCATCAGACTAGTTAGAAACCTGGGATGACTCGGGCAGCATAACGGTTGTAAATGCTCAGAAAAAGATTTGAGACATTCGCAACAGTTTGCATAGACACTCAAGAACATCATATCAAAGTTCTGAGGCCAGTTATCAACATATGGAAGTAGTAGAAACTGAACTGAGGTTTGAACTCAACAATCATAGGCAACTACAGTTTAGTAACACGTCATCCTGAAAGATAGATGAGAAGGCCTAGTTCTTAATCCCCGTAGAAGAGAAGAGGATGACTCAGATCAGAAGGCCATGAGGTAAAGGAGTAAAAAGAGCCTTACGTTCCCTTCCTCAATCAATTCCCTTATATAGCTAAAGCATTTCTAGACTCAACTTCGACCAGTTTGGCTTGGTAATCCTACAGGCAGTCAGGCTCTGATACCAACGCTGTCAGGACCCCGATCCTAGGTCACACCGATCTAGCATGTAACACATCATATCACTTTGCGGCCTCACGCACGGTATTCCCACGGGTGCCACCTTACCTGGCCCGGGACCGTTTGCGCCTTTTGGCTCACGTATATGATAGTGTCGCTAGCATCCATATGACAAAGAACCCGGGCCGACATGGCTAGTCGTGAACCCAAAGCGGCGCTAACCCATGAGGACAGGCATACATGAATCACCTCGAGCATGTCGGTCATCAGCGTGTGAATCCGAGCTGTAGCACTGGGCTAACAGGACTCCGGTAACCCGGGCTGTAGCAGGCTAGGCAGGACTCCGGATGTCACCGTGTGACATTTCCCCGAAGGGACAGACACAGGAACGAAGTGAAACACATGCCGGCCAGTCAAATGTTCCGAGCAGTAGTGCTGGGCTAGCAGGACTCCGGTGAACCGGGCTGTAGCAGACTACTATCGCTCAGAAGCACTAGACTACATTTCCCCATGTGATAGGCTGCCAAGGATAAACAACTAGATAGTCGGATCCCACACATAGCAAGCATTTCAATCATACACACAATATGCTCGATATGTGTAAATACAACATGGCATCACAACATAACTCTACGACTCCAATATTTATTCATTAGGCTCCGAGGAGCGAGATATTACAAACATGGGTCTCATGATCCAACAATCAGAGCATACAAGTCAAAACACATGCGGAAGCTTAACATGTCTGAGTACAGACATCTACAAATGAAAAAGGCTGAGAAGCCTGACTATCTACCAGATCCTGCCGAGGGCACAAGATCGTAGCTGAGGTAACAAGCTAAACGTCGAAGTCCAAGCGGTACTACTAGCGAGACTGAAATCTCTCTGCAAAAAACGTAAAATAGGCAAACGTGAGTACAATTGTACTCAGCAAGACTTACATCAGAACTAACTACATATGCATCAGTATCAATAAAGGGGGTGGTGGAGTTTGACTGCAGCAAGCCAGCTTTGACTCGGTGGCTATCCTGAACTACGACTGCAAGTAACTCTTTTGAGGTGGCGCACACGAGTCCACATATTCACCATTTCAATACACCACTATGGATCCGCTCTCGTCTCCCTACGAGAAGGCCATCCATAGCACTCACACTTATCTTGCGCATTTTAGAGTATCCACTTTCACTTGTCTATGAACTGTACAAGGGGTCCAAGTTTCCATATCCGAGGAATCCGGCTATTCGAATAGATAATGATAACCCTGCAGGGGTGTACTTCTTCACACACGCTCTCGCCACTTATCGCCCTGTACACGTCATGTACCTCGGCAACCTTCAAGCGGAAGCCGGGCGAGGGAGTCGGCCACGACCTGACTAATCACACAAGTCTCTCGTCCAGGTTTATCGCCTATTCGGGTTCCATCCGCAAGGAGATCCGGCCGGGGTGTCGCTCACGGCCCCAAACGATGTGAGCAGGGTTCCCAAGCCCACCAACCGGGTGCCACTCGGTACACCGTGCCACTGTGCCTAGTCTGCCCCAAGCCCACCTGTACCGGGTGCCACTTGGTAGACTACTAACACTACCTACAAACACCAGAAACTAGTTGCAACTCCTGGACAGAGATCAGGTTGATTAATAAGTCGAGAGGGGCCGAGTTACCGGAACCCAATGTGTGGTAGTAACTGTTCATGGATCACAAACACAGAACTCAGTTCCTGAGGACGGCTGCAATGAGACAACCCACCATGTACTCCTACATGGCCTCTCACCGCTACCTTTACCAAATCGTGTTCACACACTTAGCTCTCAACAGTAGGACATGTTCACCACATTCCAATTCATTCCCGATGAATCAGACCCGACTCAACTCTAAGCAGTAGCAGGCATGACAACAAGCATGAATGAGTAGGCACATCAGGGCTCAAACAACTCCTACTCATACTAGTGGGTTTCATCTATTTACTGTGGAATGACAGGTCATGCAAAGGATAAAGGGGTTCAGCTACCGCAGCAAGTAACACATGAATCGTTGTTGTCCTAATGCAATAAAAGAGAGCAGGAGCGAGAGAGTGGGATTGTATCGGAATGAACAAGGGGGTTTTGCTTGCCTGGCACTTCTGAAGATATTATAGCTCTTCATCGGTGTCATCGATCACATCGTCGGAACCACGTCTATCGAGAGGGGACAAACACCGGCAACTGAGAAAGGACACAATCAATGCAATGCGACAATATGATGCATGATCATGACATGGCAATATGATGTGGTTTGAGCTAATGCAACTAGCAACCAGATTAAATGAGGTTGATTTGAATCCAAGATTCAAATTCAAACTCCATATGTGGATATTTAAATGCCATTATAAGATTTGTGCTAAACAGCAACTATAAGTTGTTCTAACATGCATGAAAATGGTATAGATGGATTCCTTGAATTTTTCTGATAATTTTTCATATATAAATTATTTCATTCTGAGCTATAGATTATTTTCTATGATTTTTCAAAGTTTTGGATATTTTCTGAAATAAATAAATCATTTAAGATTTACTTAAATTCCAGAAAAAGATTACTGCGTCAGCCTGACATCATCATGACGTCAGCAAGTCAACTGAGCGGCGCGGGTCAAACCTAGACGGTGGGGCCCGCGTGTTAGTGTCACAGGGGCTAATCCTATTTTTAGTTAAACTTAAACTAGGTAATTAGCAGGGACTGGCCCCACATGTCAATGACCCAGGGGAGGTCAAACCCCTGGTCAACAGGCCTAACACGCCGGCGGCTCGTCGCCGGCGACAGCGAGCACGGCGGAGGGCTCGGGTTTTGCCCACGGTCGACCAAATCGGCCGCGGTTTGGCTCTACGCGTAGCTAAGGCTCGGGCGCACCTGGCAGGGTAAGCAGAAGGAGCTGGGGTGGCCGGAGTTGACGGCGGCGAGCTCTAAGGCGGCGGCCGGAGTTTGGGTGAACTCGGGTTCGGCGTTAGAGAGCACGTGGGGAGGAGCTGGTGGTGGCTACGGGCTCCTGGGGCTACTTTGAACACGCAGGCATGCTCAGCTTTGAGCTTCTGTGGCTCTAGCCACGTCGGCGACAAGGCACGGCGGCGGCGAGCTTCGGCCGCGGTGGTCAGCAGGGCTAGAGGAAGAAAACGACGGCGGGGAGAGAGGGGTTGGGAGCAGGAGCTCACAGCGATGCCGAAGAGGGGGTCAGCGAGCTCGGGGACGTCCTGGCGGCGCCGAATCGACCGGAGACGGGCTCGGGTGCCCGAGGTTGAAGATGACCGTGATGACGATGAAGCAGGGCCTCCCGGTGATGCTTGGCTTGGTGAAGAGGTCGAGGACGGAGCGGCGGAGCTCGTGGTCAGCTCAAAAGGTCGAGGGGGAGGCAGTGGGCGCGGAGTTACGGCGGCGCGTCCATGGAGGCTTCGGCCATGGCGGGGAACGGGCGAGGGGAAGAGCGAGGGAGGGAGAGATCGATCCGGACGGGTCTGGGGGGGTGGCGTGGCGCTACGGAAGGCTCAGGGCGCCTCGGGGAAGCAGGAGGTGGCTCGCGCGTGGACGCGCGCGGCGAGCACGCGCCTTCGTCCTCCTGGCAGGGGAGGAAGACGACAGGGAGGAGGCCAGTGGGCTGGCCGGCCACTTGGGCTCCAGGTGGGCTGCACCGGGAGGTAAGCGTCAGGTAAGGGTTTTCCCCTTTTTGTTTTCTTTTCTAATTTTCTGACATTTGTTTGGTTTAATAAAAATACTAAACCATTTTATTTACTGATGCCAAATTTTGCAGGGGCTAATGGTATTATTCCAGAGCTCCTCAGTTACTGGCATAATTTTTGGACAATATTTCATATATATAACAATATATATCCAAAACAAATAACTATTGCATTAATTCCAAATGCCCAAAATAACTATTTATGAGCTCCTAAAAATATTGGTTGATTTTTATCTCTGCCCAATATTTTCAGAGAGAGACATGAACATTTCTTGGACCCTTTTGGAGCAATTTTTATCTGGGTTATTTCCAGAAATGATTCTGAGGATTTCACAAATCCTCATTTCAAAATTTAATGAAATTTTAAACATGATGCACACATGACTAGCTAGCCTTGAGCATACCAGAACTAGGGATGTGACAAACATAATACATGTGTGAATACATAGACAAACAGAGTGTCACTAGTATGCCTCTACTTGACTAGCTCGTTGATCAAAGATGGTTAAGTTTCCTAGCCATTGACATGAGTTGTCATTTGATTAACGAGATCACATCATTAGGAGAATGATGTGATTGACATGACCCATTCCGTTAGCTTAGCACCCGATCCTTTAGTATGTTGCTATTGCTTTCTTCATGACTTATACATGTTCCTATGACTTTGGGATTATGCAACTCCCGTTTATCGGAGGAACATTTGTGTGCTACCAAACATCACAACGTAACTGGGTGATTATAAAGGTGCTCTACAGGTGTCTCCAAAGGTACTTGTTGGGTTGGCGTATTTCGAGATTAGGATTTGTCACTCCGATTGTCGGAGAGGTATCTCTGGGCCCTCTCAGTAATGCACATCACCAAAGCCTTGCAAGCATTGCAACTAATGAGATAGTTGCGGGATGATGTATTACGGAACGAGTAAAGAGACTTGCCGGTAACGAGATTGAACTAGGTATTAAGATACCGACGATCGAATCTCGGGCAAGTAACATACCGATGACAAAGGGAACAACGTATGTTGTTATGCGGTTTGACCTATAAAGATCTTCGTAGAATATGTAGGAGCCAATATGAGCATCCAGGTTCCGCTATTGGTTATTGACCGGAGACGTGTCTCGGTCATGTCTACATAGTTCTCGAACCCGTAGGGTCCGCACGCTTAACGTTACGATGACAGTTATATTATGAGTTTATATGTTTTGATGTAACGAAGGTTGTTCGGAGTCCCGGATGTGATCACGGACATGATGAGGAGTCTCGAAATGGTCGAGACATAAAGATTGATATATTGGACGACTATATTCGGACACCGAAAATGTTCTGGGTGATTTCGGAGAAAACCGGAGTGCCAGAGGGTTACCGAAACCCCCCGGGAGAAGTAATGGGCCTTATGGGCCTTAGTGGAGAGAGAGAGGGGCAGCCAGGGTGGGCCGCACGCCCCCTCCCCCTCTGGTCTGAATTGGACTAGGAAAGGGGGGGCGGCGCCCCCCTTTCCTTCTCCTTCTCCCCCTTCCTTTCCCCCTCCTAGTAGGAGTAGGAAAGAGGGGAGTCCTACTCCTACTAGGAGGAGGACTCCTCCTCCTGGCGCGCCTAGCAAGGGCCGGCCGGCCTCCCCCTTGCCCCTTTATATACGGGGGCAGGGGGCACCCTAGAGACACAATAATTGATCGTTTGATCTTTTAGCCGTGTGCGGTGGCCCCCTCCACCATAGTCCACCTCGATAATACTATAGCGGTGCTTAGGCGAAGCGCTGCGTCAGTAGAACATCAACATCGTCAGCACGCCGTCGTGCTGACAAAACTCTCCCTCAACACTCGGCTGGATCGGAGTTCGAGGGACGTCATCGGGCTGAACGTGCGCTGAACTTGGAGGTGCCGTGCGTTTGGTACTTGATCGGTCGGATCGTGAAGACGTACGACTACATCAATCGCGTTGTTATAATGCTTCCGCTTTCAGTCTACGAGGATATGTGGACAACACTCTCCCCTCTCGTTGCTATGCATCACCATGATCTTGCGTGTGCGTAGGAATTTTTTTGAAATTACTACATTCCCCAACAGTGGTATCAGAGCCAGGTTTTATGCGTTGATGTTATATGCACGAGTAGAACACAAGTGAGTTGTGGGCGATATAAGTCATACTGCTTACCAGCATGTCATACTTTGGTTCGGCGGTATTGTTGGATGAAGCGGCCTGAACCGACATTACGCGTACGCTTACGCGAGACTGGTTCTACCGACGTGCTTTGCACACAAGTGGCTGGCGGGTGTCAGTTTCTCCAACTTTAGTTGAACCGAGTGTGGCTACGCCCGGTCCTTGCAAAGGTTAAAATAGCACCAACTTGACAAACTATCGTTGTGGTTTTGATGCATAGGTAAGAACGGTTCTTGCTAAGCCCATAGCAGCCACGTAAAACTTGCAACAACAAAGTAGAGGACGTCTAACTTGTTTTTGCAGGGCATGTTGTGATGTGATATGGTCAAGACATGATGCTAAATTTTATTGTATGAGATGATCATGTTTTGTAACCGAGTTATCGGCAACTGGCAGGAGCCATATGGTTGTCGCTTTATTGTATACAATGCAATCGCCCTGTAATGCTTTACTTTATCACTAAGCGGTAGCGATAGTCGTAGAAGCATAAGATTGGCGAGACAACAACGATGCTACGATGGAGATCAAGGTGTCGCGCCGGTGACGATGGTGATCATGACGGTGCTTCGGAGATGGAGATCACAAGCACAAGATGATGATGGCCATATAATATCACTTATATTGATTGCATGTGATGTTTATCTTTTATGCATCTTATCTTGCTTTGATTGACGGTAGCATTATAAGATGATCTCTCACTAAATTTCAAGATAAAAGTGTTCTCCCTAAGTATGCACCGTTGCCAAAGTTCGTCGTGCCCAGACACCACGTGATGATCGGGTGTGATAAGCTCTACGTCCATCTACAACGGGTGCAAGCCAGTTTTGCACACGCAGAATACTCAGGTTAAACTTGACGAGCCTAGCATATGCAGATATGGCCTCGGAACACTGAGACCGAAAGGTCGAGCGTGAATCATATAGTAGATATGATCAACATAGTGATGTTCACCATTGAAAGCTACTCCATTTCACGTGATGATCGGTTATGGTTTAGTTGATTTGGATCACGCGATCACTTAGAGGATTAGAGGGATGTCGTTCTAAGTGGGAGTTCTTAAGTAATATGATTAATTGAACTTAAATTTATCATGAACTTAGTACCTGATAGTATCTTGCTTGTCTATGTTTGATTGTAGATAGATGGCCCGTGCTGTTGTTCCGTTGAATTTTAATGCGTTCCTTGAGAAAGCAAAGTTGAAAGATGATGGTAGCAATTAAACGGACTGGGTCCATAACTTGAGGATTATCCTCATTGCTGCACAGAAGAATTACGTCCTGGAAGCACCGCTGGGTGCCAGGCCTGCTACAGGAGCAACACCAGATGTTATGAACGTCTGGCAGAGCAAAGCTGATGACTACTCAATAGTTCAGTGTGCCATGCTTTACGGCTTAGAATCAGGACTTCAACGACGTTTTGAACGTCATGGAGCATATGAGATGTTCCAGGAGTTGAAGTTAATATTTCAAGCAAATGCCCGGATTGAGAGATATGAAGTCTCCAATAAGTTCTATAGCTGCAAGATGGAGGAGAATAGTTCTGTCAGTGAGCATATACTCAAGATGTCTGGGTATAATAATCACCTGATTCAACTAGGAGTTAATCTTCCGGATGATAGCGTCATTGACCGAATTCTCCAATCACTGCCACCAAGCTACAAGAGCTTCATGATGAACTATAACATGCAAGGGATGGATAAGACGATTCCCGAGCTCTTCGCAATGCTAAAAGCTGCAGAGGTAGAAATCAAGAAGGAGGATCAAGTGTTGATGGTCAATAAGACCACTAGTTTCAAGAAAAAGGGCAAAGGGAAGAAGAAGGGAAACTTCAAGAAGAACAGCAAACAAGTTGCTGCTCAGGAGAAGAAACCTAGATCTGGACCTAAGCCTGAAACTGAGTGCTTCCACTTCAAGCAGACTGGTCACTGGAAGCGGAACTGCCCTAAGTATTTGGCGGATAAGAAGGATGGCAAGGTGAACAAAGGTATATGTGATATACATGTTATTGATGTGTTACTAGAGCTCGCAGTAGCACCTGGGTATTTGATACTGGTTCTATTGCTAATATTTGCAACTCGAAACAGGGACTACGGATTAAGCGAACACTGGCCAAGGACGAGGTGACGATGCGCGTGGGAAATGGTTACAAAGTCGATGTGATCGCGGTCGGCACGCTACCTCTACATCTACCTTCGGGATTAGTTTTAGACCTAAATAATTGTTATTTGGTGCCAGCGTTGAGCATGAACATTATATCTGGATCTTGTTTGATGCGAGACGGTTATTCATTTAAATCAGAGAATAATGGTTGTTCTATTTATATGAGTAATATCTTTTATGGTCATGCACCCTTGAAGAGTGGTCTATTTTTGATGAATCTCGATAGTAGTGATACAAATATTCATAATGTTGAAGCCAAAAGATGCAGAGTTGATAATGATAGTGCAACTTATTTGTGGCACTGCCGTTTAGGTCATATCAGTGTAAAACGCATGAAGAAACTCCATACTGATGAACTTTTGGAACCACTTGATTATGAATCACTTGGTACTTGCGAACCGTGCCTCATGGGCAAGATGACTAAAATAACGTTCTCCGGTACTATGGAGAGAGCAACAGATTTGTGGGAGATCATACATACAGATGTATGTGGTCCGATGAATGTTGAGGCTCGAGGCGGATATCATTATTTTCTCACCTTCACAGATGATTTAAGCAGACATTGGTATATCTACTTAATGAAACATAAGTCTGAAACATTTGAAAAGTTCAAAGAATTTCAGAGTGAAGTTGAAAATCATCGTAACAAGAAAATAAAGTTTCTATGATCTGACCGTGGAGGAGAATATTTGAGTTACGAGTTTGGTCTACATTTGAAACAATGCGGAATAGTTTCGCAACTCACGCCACCCGGAACACCACAACGTAATGGTGTGTCTGAACGTCGTAATCGTACTTTACTAGATATGGTGCGATCTATGATGTCTCTTACAGATTTACCGCTATCATTTTGGGGTTATTCTTTAGAGACGGCCGCATTCACGTTAAATAGGGCACCATCGAAATCCGTTGAGATGACGCCTTATGAACCGTGGTTTGGCAAGATACCAAAGTTGTCGTTTCTGAAAGTTTGGGGCTGCGATGCTTATGTGAAAAAGCTTCAACCTAATAAGCTTGAACCCAAATTGGAGAAATGTGTCTTCATAGGATACCCAAAGGAGACTGTTGGGTACACCTTCTATCACAGATCCGAAGGCAAGACATTCGTTGCTAAAAATGGATCCTTTCTAGAGAAGGAGTTTCTCTCAAAAGAAGTGAGTGGGAGGAAAGTAGAACTTGATGAGGTAACTGTACCTGCTCCCTTGTTGGAAAGTAGTTCATCACAGAAACCGGTTTCTGTGACACCTACATCAATTAGTGAGGAAGTTAATGATGATGATCATGGAACTTCAGATCAAGTTGTTACTGAACCTTGTAGATCAACCAGAGTGAGATCCGCACCAGAGTGGTACGGTAATCCTGTTCTGGAAATCATGCTACTAGATCATGGTGAACCTACGAACTATGAAGAAGCGATGGTGAGCCCAGATTCCGCAAAATGGCTTGAGGCCATGAAATCTGAGATAGGATCCATGTATGAGAACAAAGTATGGACTTTGGTTGACTTGCCCGATGATCGGCAAGCAATTCAGAATAAATGGATCTTCAAGAAGAAGACTGACGCTGACGGTAATGTTACTGTCTACAAAGCTCGACTTGTTGCAAAAGGTTTTCGACAAGTTCAAGGGATTGACTACGATGAGACCTTCTCACCCGTAGCGATGCTTAAGTCTGTCCGAATCATGTTAGCAATTGCCGCATTTTATGATTATGAAATTTGGCAGATGGATGTCAAAACTGCATTTCTGAATGGATTTCTGGAAGAAGAGTTGTATATGATGCAACCAGAAGGTTTTATCGATCCAAAGGGGCTACCAAAGTGTGCAAGCTCCAGCGATCCATTTATGGACTGGTGCAAGCCTCTCAGAGTTGGAATAAACGCTTTGATAGTGTGATCAAAGCATTTGGTTTTATACAGACTTTTGGAGAAGCCTGTATTTACAAGAAAGTGAGTGGGAGCTCTGTAGCATTTCTGATATTATATGTGGATGACATATTACTGATTGGAAATGATATAGAATTTCTGGATAGCATAAAGGGATACTTGAATAAGAGTTTTTCAATGAAAGACCTCGGTGAAGCTGCTTATATATTGGGCATTAAGATCTATAGAGATAGATCAAGACGCTTAATTGGACTTTCACAAAGCACATACCTTGACAAAGTTTTGAAGAAGTTCAAAATGGATCAAGCAAAGAAAGGGTTCTTGCCTCTGTTACAAGGTGTGAAGTTGAGTAAGACTCAATGCCCGACCACTGCAGAAGATAGAGAGAAAATGAAAGATGTTCCCTATGCTTCAGCCATAGGCTCTATCATGTATGCAATGTTGTGTACCAGACCTGATGTGTGTCTTGCTATAAGTCTAGCAGGGAGGTACCAAAGTAATCCAGGAGTGGATCACTGGACAGCGGTCAAGAACATCCTGAAGTACCTAAAAAGGACTAAGGATATGTTTCTCGTTTATGGAGGTGACAAAGAGCTCATCATAAATGGTTACGTTGATGCAAGCTTTGACACTAATCCGGACGATTCTAAATCGCAAACCGGATACGTGTTTACATTGAACGGTGGTGCTGTCAGTTGGTGCAGTTCTAAACAAAGCGTCGTGGCCGGATCTACATGTGAAGCAGAATACATAGCTGCTTCGAAAGCAGCAAATGAAGGAGTCTGGATGAAGGAGTTCATATCCGATCTAGGTGTCATACCTAGTGCATCGGGTCCAATGAAAATCTTTTGTGACAATACTGGAACAATAGCCTTGGCGAAGGAATCCAGATTTCACAGGAGAACCAAGCACATCAAAAGACGCTTCAATTCCATCCGGGATCTAGTCCAGGTGGGAGACATAGAGATTTGCAAGATACATGCAGATCTTAATGTTGCAGACCCATTGACTAAGCCTCTTCCACGAGCAAAACATGATCAGCACCAAGGCTCCATGGGTGTTAGAATCATTACTGTGTAATCTAGATTATTGACTCTAGTGCAAGTGGGAGACTGAAGGAAATATGCCCTAGAGGCAATAATAAAGTTATTATTTATTTCCTTATATCATGATAAATGTTTATTATTCATGCTAGAATTATATTAACCGGAAACATAATACATGTGTGAATACATAGACAAACAGAGTGTCACTAGTATGCCTCTACTTGACTAGCTCGTTGATCATAGATGGTTAAGTTTCCTAGACATTGACATGAGTTGTCATTTGATTAATGGGATCACATCATTAGGAGAATGATGTGATTGACATGACCCATTCCGTTAGCTTAGCACCCGATCGTTTAGTATGTTGCTATTGCTTTCTTCATGACTTATACATGTTCCTATGACTATGAGATTATGTAACTCCCGTTTACCGGAGGAACACTTTGTGTGCTACCAAACGTCACAACGTAACTGGATGATTATAAAGGTGCTCTACAGGTGTCTCCAAAGGTACTTGTTGGGTTGGCGTATTTCAAGATTAGGATTTGTCACTCTGATTGTCGGAGAGGTATCTCTGGGCCCTCTCGGTAATGCACATCACTAAAGCCTTGCAAGCATTGCAACTAATGAGATAGTTGCGGGATGATGTATTATGGAACGAGTAAAGAGACTTGCCGGTAACGAGATTGAACTAGGTATTAAGATACCGACGATCGAATCTCGGGCAAGTAACATACCGATGACAAAGGGAACAACGTATGTTGTTATGCGGTTTGACCTATAAAGATCTTCGTAGAATATGTAGGAGCCAATATGAGCATCCAGGTTCCGCTATTGGTTATTGACCGGAGACGTGTCTCGGTCATGTCTACATAGTTCTCGAACCCGTAGGGTCCGCACGCTTAACGTTACGATGACAGTTATATTATGAGTTTATATGTTTTGATGTAACGAAGGTTGTTCGGAG
Source organism: Aegilops umbellulata (assembly GCA_032464435.1). Taxonomy (NCBI): domain Eukaryota; kingdom Viridiplantae; phylum Streptophyta; class Magnoliopsida; order Poales; family Poaceae; genus Aegilops; species Aegilops umbellulata. Next base: position 586,832,265 of record CP136058.1, on the reverse strand, counting down.
TCCCGGATGTGATCGCGGACATGATGAGGAGTCTCGAAATGGTCGAGACATAAAGATTGATATATTGGACGACTATATTCGGACACCGAAAATGTTCTGGGTGATTTCGGAGAAAACCGGAGTGCCAGAGGGTTACCGAAACCCCCCGGGAGAAGTAATGGGCCTTATGGGCCTTAGTGGAGAGAGAGAGGGGCAGCCAGGGTGGGCCGCACGCCCCCTCCCCCTCTGGTCTGAATTGGACTAGGAGAGGGGGGGCGGCGCCCCCCTTTCCTTCTCCCTCTCCCCCTTCCTTTCCCCCTCCTAGTAGGAGTAGGAAAGAGGGGAGTCCTACTCCTACTAGGAGGAGGACTCCTCCTCCTGGCGCGCCTAGCAAGGGCCGGCCGGCCTCCCCCTTGCTCCTTTATATACGGGGGCAGGGGGCACCCTAGAGACACAATAATTGATCGTTTGATCTTTTAGCCGTGTGCGGTGGCCCCCTCCACCATAGTCCACCTCGATAATACTATAGCGGTGCTTAGGCGAAGCGCTGCATCAGTAGAACATCAACATCGTCAGCACGTCGTCGTGCTGACAAAACTCTCCCTCAACACTCGGCTGGATCGGAGTTCGAGGGACGTCATCGGGCTGAACGTGCGCTGAACTCGGAGGTGCCGTGCGTTTGGTACTTGATCGGTCGGATCGTGAAGACGTATGACTACATCAACCGCGTTGTTATAACGCTTCCGCTTTCGGTCTACGAGGGTACGTGGACAACACTCTCCCCTCTCGTTGCTATGCATCACCATGATCTTGCGTGTGCGTAGGATTTTTTTTGAAATTGCTACGTTCCCCAACACAGAGCAGGGGGGCGCGGCCAAGGGCAGGAGCCCAAGTAGGATTCAGACCTACTTGGGGCGCCCCTTGGCCTCTTCCCTCTCCCTCCCACCTATATATATGAGGAGGGGGTGCCTAGCACACACCAGACAATTGCCTAGCCGTGTGCGCCCCCCCCCCCCCAACGTTTACAACCCCGGTCATATTTTCGTAGTGCTTAGGCGAAGCCCTGCGGAGATCACTTCACCATCACCGTCACTACGCCGTCGTGCTGATGGAACTCATCTACTACCTCGACGTCTTGCTGGATCAAGAAGGCGAGGGACGTCACTGAGCTGAACGTGTGCAGAACACGAAGGTGTGCCGTGCATTCTTTACTTGATCGGTTGAAACACGCAGAATTTCGACTGCATCAACTGCATTGTGAAAAGCTTCCGCTTATGGTCTACGAGGGTACGTAGACACACTCTCTCCATCGTTGCTATGCATCTCCATGGATAGATCATTGCGTGTTCATAGAAATTTTTTGTTTTCCATGCAACGATTACCAACAAGATTAATAATATAATAGCATGAAACTAGGGTCGCGGGCGCATGAGCAGCTCGTGTCTCGATCCTTCATCCCCACCGCTCACCACCCCATGGTTGCAGTAGTGGTCGTCCGCCACAAATTGAGGTGTCTGTCGTCGCTGCTAATGTCCCTTGTGTTGCGCAAGCCCCCCACCACTTCCTCCTCTGGTGAGGCCACCACATCGAGGGAGACCATCATCATCATGCTCCGTTGACGTCGAGGGAGATTCGTGGCGACCGGTGCCATCCATGGCATGTCACCGTTAATCCATGGAGGCGAGCTCCATAGCCTCCTCCTTCTTGACCTCCTGCCCATCGCCCCCGACAGCGTGAGCTCGCTGTCGCTTCTTATCTCATCTCTATCGCGCGTGCTCTGGACGGGCTCCCCAATGCGGGGTCCCCGAGATCCATGCGGCCCACAAGTGCAACCGTGACCAACACACTAGCTTTGAACCCTCACTCCCGCCACGGCCAAGGCCGGGCATCGCTGGAATTGGCCTTGATATCTAGTGTGCCCCATATTAGCACCATTTCATATATCCACCACAGAGTAAAGTTGATTAATTTTATTGTTATTCGTTCCAACAAAAACGTGTGCAAAAACATACAAAACAAAGCTCAATTGCTCAATAAATCTATATTTTGAACCAACACATGATAAAACTTCAAACAATAATATGAGAGTAAAAAACAGTGTTGAACCAATTGTTTACTTCATTTGTGCCTCTCATAACATGATCAATGGTAGAAGAAGAACCAACACCTTAAAGGCATCAAAAGTATAATTTTAAGAAATGGCATAAATATAAAGTGAAATAATTATCGTTGATACAAATCTAAAAACTTACGACTATGACGAGGCAAACCCCTTTGCGAGATATTTAGGATTGAAAGAGATATGCAATAGCATTATCATCAATACTTGCAAATATGTCTCGCTCAATATAGCACTCCATGCTATAAGTCATCCAATCATCATGCCATTTTATACGTCAACTCAATCTTGATAATACTCGTAGCTAAGAAATCTCTTTCCACTGATGTGGTTGCAATTGGCAGAATCAATGTTGCAACTCAATGAGACGATATACCAAATAAAAAAATGACATGTCTATTAATCTAAAGCATCTTCACATCAAGAAAACCATGGTTATTACAACTCACAGAATCTGGATTAGCTCTCACATCATCAGATGAATGTTTCAAGTTGGTTTTTATGGACACAAGAAATCTCGTTTATGGAGAAGTCACCAACATACATCTCGGCAAGTTCAACATGTCCGTCTTCATCAAAATTAGCAAATGAGTTTCTTGGATCAAGAAAAGCAATGCATCTCAACAATTGAGTAGATCTTTCAGCAAAGCGTTTATTAAACTCGGTAAAGATTTGGTCATGCACAACACTGAATATTCATACTTGTAGTGGTGACAATTAAAACCATTAAGCTACGCGTGAAGGACGGCCAACCAGCTATGCCACGTGGCGCAAGCTGGTTGGCCGCGGTGAGAAATCTTTTACAACTTTTTTTAGATGAAGGTGTGAATTATGTTTTAAATATATTTTTTAGATGGAGATGAGGACCTCTGGTATTTTTTAAATGGAGGGTTATGCAAAATGGCACTCGTTGGTAGGCTGATGTGGTAATTATTTCTTTTTTCTTTTTTACCTTTTTTTAGATGAAGGTGATGATTTTTTAAGATGTTTTTTTAGACGGAGGCGAGGACTTTATGTATTTTTTAAAATGGAAAAGTGCGCACGGTTTCCTCTCAAGCGGCGTCACAGGGTGGCGCCCCAATCACTAGTAAGTTATCATTTGACCACCATGCTCCTTGAACGACCTCGAGCGGGTATTGTACCATCCATGTTTGGCAATGTAATGTTGTGTTTAACAAAAAAAAGCCATTATGTCTTTCAAGGGGTGATACCAACTATTTTATCTTGCATCTTGAAATTTCTGCAATGTGGCCCCAATCAAACCCATTGCACGAACAATGTTTTGATCTTTCCATCGCAAACATTGCGACAACTCATTAGTCTTGCCTAATAGTTTGATATTAAGATGCAAGTGCAAAAAGACCAAAACTTTTGATCAGAGGAATCATGCCACCTATTGTTATTCTTTGTGTTAAATTGTCTACATCATCATGAATGTTCTCTAATACTTGCAAAATAGATTTCCGTGTCATAATAAACCCGAAATAAAGTAAATGATGAATGCAACAACGCGTGCAGTACTATTTTTAGTTGGATGATGAAACACATGTGGGTTTGCTCCCTTTGTCGAGACTTTTCCTCTTATCCAGAAACACACCGTGCCCAAATTAATCCAAACAGAACTAATTATAGAACTAAATTGCTGCAACCAACACAACTATAAAACTGGATTGATCGAAGCAAACATTTAATTTACGGTTCACAAGTGTCGAAGCTTATTTACACTTATATAGGGATCAATCTGAAACAACCAGAATTTATCTCTGTTTTCATCAGAATCTGCATTCTTGACAAAGGCAAGTTAGCTTCCTTTGCCGCTACCCCTGAATTTATTGATTATGAATCGAATCCATGTCCGAATGCTAATCTTGTGGCATCGCGCCCTGCTGCCCCAAAATGCAGATGGAAGCTACAGATGCAACTCACCCCAAGGAGAAGAAGGATAAGGTAATCATCTGGAACTTGCATCAAATAAATGAAATATCTCAACAACCACATCAATGCAACATGCATGTCATAAAAATGCAGAAAAGTCTGATGAACACATACGTTCTTATTCATTAAGGAACACGCCAAAGAGGCCAAACCGGCGAAGGAAAAGAAGGACAAGAAGGAGAAGAAAGAAAAGAGCAAGGAGGGCAAGGAGAAGAAAGAGAAGGTCGGAGAGGTAACTGACACGGCCAAGCTGAGGGCAAAGCTAGAGAAGATCGATGTGAAAATCGACGACCTGAAGGCGAAGAAGCAGGAGATTGTGGCTCGACTCCTCGAGCTCGAGGGTAAGGCAGCAGAGGTTGCAGCACCAGCGAGCGGCTGAGGTTTCGACGGGTTGTTGCCTTGAGAAGAATGAAACAGCTTTCAGGCTAGTGAGTGACATATCCACAAGTTGGTGCAGGAATTGTTCTTTCGGCTGGCATATTATTGTGGATCTTCCTGGAGCTACATATTTGCATCCAGCATTGCATGATCATCTAGATTTGGTGCACACAAGTGTCCATCTTGTATCAAATCCGTGGTAAACTGTGGCATGAATTTACCTCTTAAAGATTTTTGGTATTTGACTCGACCTTTCTTGAAATGTGGAGTATTAAGTGGGGAGCAGGGTGTGAACCTCTGCTGACCATTCAGCATAGAGCATAACACGCTGCAGCTCAAATGACAATACGATGAACGCACACAAAATCTAAATAGCAAATAACATATCATTACGTAGTAAGAACGAGAAACTTTTTTTTTACGGGGTAGTAAGAACGAGAAACTGGGGGCCTATTCGGCTAAATTTCAATGGGAAGAGCTTTGGAACAATCTCCAAAATTCCAAGGTTTCAAAGAGTTGAATGAAAAAACCAGTAGCAACATAGAAATTGTAGTATTATAACCATATAGTAACATATAAAACTCTCAATTCACAGATAGTTGCGAACACAGTGATAGCACAACTGATATTTTTTACAGATACGAGTGACACAACCCAAGCAAGTACTGATATTAACATCCATCTAGGCACAACCTCACCTCACACATAGTATATAAGAATAAGCTGTATGTACTTAAAAGTATGCATATAAAAGTGGTATCCATTTTCCAACACTCCTCAAACCATCCTGCCCTGGAGCTGACCATCTCGTATCTGCGAAGCGATATCTTTGACAGCACCAGGCCCGTGAGGGATGAACACTGCTGAAGACTTGGAAGAGGCCCCAATGTCCTTCATGGTATCGAAGTACTGCGTCACCAAAACCATATCCATGACATCCTTCGAAGAGGTCCCAGGCACATTCTCAGAGAAGGCGAGAACACTGTCTCTCAGCCCGTCCACTATGGCCTGGCGCTGCCTTGCAATACCCACACCAGCCAAGTACTTCGATTCTGCCTCACCTTCAGCCCTCTTGATCTGAAGAATTTTTTCAGCTTCCGCTTTCTCAGTTGCTGCCAACCTCATCCTAGCAGCTGTAACATAAATTACAATAGAGAAGTTAAAAGCTGCCAATCCAACATATCTGGTAATATGTGCTGCAAGGTTACAAAGGTGTACGGCACATACTTTTCAGAGGGATAACATGAAACAGATATAACAACCGTGAAAAAAGTTTAACTTGTCCTTGAGTAGTCATTGACTAGAACAGTTTGTTACGATCGAACGTAAAGTAAACTGCAGTTACATGGCCGTGCAAGCCATTCAAAACACATATGTACATCTGTAACCCACTCATTTCCATACTCAACTATAACCTTCAAACCCAAGTGTGAATGAAAAACTAAAAGAAATATTGCCTCGTATTTTCAATATGAAGGTAAAAAAATAAGAAAAAGAGAAATTAGAAGATATTAGTTTTGGGAGGAAAAAGAAAAATCAAAATGATAGCCTTCCAAGCCATTCTCATTTCAAAAGCAAAAGATCACCATTGCAGAGACATCCTTACACACTACGCGGTTGGTTTAAGTGCATCTCTCTCCATAGAGGACGAACAACCACAGCATGAACATAACTATAATATAAGAGTAAATTTCCATAACTGATAGTTTCATATACTATAATATCAGAGCTACAAAATTTAATTTGTGTTTCACAGAATTACACATACTTGAGGGCAACGTTTCAATTAACTACACATCGGTTAAATTCCTATAAATGCAACAGTCTGGAATGTAAGATCTACCTGTCAATGTAATTGTGGTAGAAGGGAGTCCAAGAACAGTGAGAAACAGAGGGAGTAGGCTAGCATATTTTGTAGGCTAGGTGTTTAGATGGGAGTTCGTATTAGGAAAGGTCGAAGGAGTACAACTGTATTAGGAAAGGTCAAGGGTCTACGCTGGTCTACCATCCACTATATAAGGATGTCATGTATCTAAGGTTAAGCCAAGAAAGAACAATCTATCTATTATTCTACTTCCCCAAGTTATTCTCTCATCTAAATACCCAATACCTCACAGCCATGCCATTTGGCTATCTTCAGCATGGTAGTTATCCTGTTGTGGATCAAGGTTCACAAGAGTAATAGACATCTAGTACATACACTAAGCCAAAATGTGTTTAGTTCTATTAAACTCTATACTTATCTGACAATTTTGGAGAAGAAAAAAGTGCAGGGAAGAAGTAATAAGACAACTTATGTAACTTAAGATTAATTTTTAAGTTGATTTAGCTAAAAAAATAGTGGTTACATGATATCAAGTAAATAACAACTTGAAACAGATGCATATGTCTGCAAGTTTAATCTGGGTACCTTTAAATCTTCTACACTATTTTAAAGCATAGGTTGCAACTTGATTTGACTTTCCAAAGTAACTCAGTTTATTGGTTAAAACTGTCAAAAATTACACATTTGACACAAAAAGAAACAACCTGAAGGGTGTGGGTCCCTTGTTTCAATTAAACTGATGAGCAGACCTGATGCCTCCTCATATAGCAGGAATATATCATATATGCGTGTGTGTGTTTTGTTGAATTACAGCGCTGTGGCAGGATATGTATAAATGTGTGAAAATTAGCTTAGTGTCGATTACTCAATTTGCTGACCACTCAAGGTCATGCCCAATGACTCACCTCATTTTTTTCTTTCAATATGAAAAAGAACTATGTTGTTTCTTGGAAAGCAAATAATTGCTCCAAATGTGAAATGTAAAACCAGACAGTTTTTTTTAGCTGGAAAACTAGACAGTTGATACTACCAAGGATAAAAACGGTAAATGGATTTTGTACATGCCTGCATTGATCTCATTCATGGCTCTCTTCACATGTTCATCTGGCTCAATATCAACAATCAGAGTTTGCACAATCTCGTACCCGTAGGCAGACATTGCCTACACAAAAGGTAAAATTAAATTAGTAAAAATCAACCATATGGTTTAGAAGACCGATGCATGATGAACAAAAACCTTTTCAAGTTCATCCTCCACAGCCCTTGCTATTTCATTCTTCTGCTCAAATACATCATCCAAGTTCATCTTTGGAACGCTAGCCCTGATCACTGAACATGATGAATAGAGTTCCATTAGCATCAAATGAAGAACAATAGTAAACATAGAACCACAATGTTCAGGTGAATACATAATGGGATGAGAGAACAAAGCAGAAGAAGCAAAGTTGTTTGTGCAGTGAAATTTGTGCATTGCAGTTCAAATCATACAGCGATATTACCATCAAAGACATAGGACTGGATTTGCTCCCTGGTGTTGCTAAGCCTGTAAAAGGCATCAGATGCCTTGTCAGCAAGAGCACGGTACTGCACAGATGCCACAACATTGACAAAGACATTATCCTGCAGATTAATCATGATATTAATCGTCAGACAGTTACAAGCTTGTAAAGTTATTTCAAGTTTAAATTGTAGGTATCCCATTCAGATGAGAAAGCATAGATATTGTATGCACGTATTCTCAATGACACAGAATGAATAATAATATGGAATGAAAACAGAACTTCAAATAAGTATTTCACCCATGCATGAAAATGACTCCTGGGACCTTCAGCCAAGTACAAAACAATAATCAAATACAGCAGAAGTACCTTGGTCTTGGTTTCGCATCGGACATCAAGCTGCTGCACACGCAGAGAAAGATACCCAGCAATCTGCTGCCCTAGGCACCATGGCAAGCAGTGGCATCCAGGTTGCAGGATCGCATCAAACTTCCCAAAAGTCTCCTTGATGGCTACAGTTGATTGATCAATCTGTATCAAACCAAGTACCCCACCCATGGTTTATCTACAAAGGAAGAAACGATGGATTAAAAATGCTGCCATACGCAAAAAAAGGTTTGAAAAATATAATATTTTTGCATGGTTGGCTCGTGATCTCTTGGTGAGACTGCCAATGAATAAACAAGAGCGTCATGAGACTAAAATCTAATAAATGATAGCATCATAGAACTAAACCAGACAGTCATGGCTTTACTTACAAAACGACTAACATATGCATATGCTGGCTAATATCTCAAATGAAAAAACCTGATTAGTTGCAATATGTAGTCATATCAGGGGAAAGGAAATAGTATTACAAACAACAATATGCAGATTATGTTGGAACAGCATGTCATTAAAAATGCAAAAAGGAACAAAAAATCCACTCTCCTGTTTGATAGCCATGTCTGGGAAACAGAATATCAATATCACAGCATGTCCGGGAAACAGAATATCAATATCACAGGTTCCCACCGCAGCATACTTCAAAGGAATCTGAACGACAATCCCAACTTAAAGGTACTATGGCAGCCCCAGGGAGAAGAAATAAAATCCAGTATACACAAGATACCCTTATGAACTAGTACTAAAAGCGTGGAAAGAAAAAAGCACACACATACGCTTCTCAATTGATTCAGTGCAGAGTAGAAACCCAAGGCTTGAGGGTGTTCTTGGGAAGTTGGGAGCTATACGAAGCACCCTGCACATACATATATAGTGCGAGATAAAGACAATGCTCATCCTAAACGCTGTCTGCAGGATGATGCCAACTGGGGAAGCGCTTCTGATCATTTGTTTCGGTCAAAAGTCAAATGTTGAGCCCCAGCAGGCTCGTCCAACTAATAATCAATCAGCACGGCACGTCGTCGCAGTCTTTGACAGCGATATACATCTGTGTGTGAGACAAGTAAACAAGAATAAGCTGTACATCCACTTGCCAGCGTCTTATCTTTGTATCCTACGCCAGTGGAGATTTCGCAGCTGTGATGCGGCCACGGTGTCAATAACCAAGCAATTTACTAATAACAATAACAAAAAGAAAAGGTGTGCCTGGCTGAAATCTAGCTGAAATTTCGAAGCCGTGGTGTATCTATGCAGGGGATCGTCAGATGCCAGGAACAAGAGCACTAGCAATAATATAATAACCTACAGTAGAAATTAAGGTGGCAAACAAGAAACATACTAGCACTACATGCCTGATGTTGGTCGTTCCGCCCAAGAGATTGCAAAAGAAACCCTAACAAATCGTCGGCGCGGGCAGGACGAGATGTGGTGTCGAATCCAAGGAAACAGTTGAAATTGGACAAGGGACCGGAGAAGACATCAAGAAAAAATGCCATGCTGTAATAAAGATAAATATCCCCATCCCCACCACGAAGCAAAGAGAGCAGCTTGCCCAAATCACTACCAAAAGAAAATCGATCCCCTCCTCCAAGAAAACCCTGGCCTGGCCAACGCGGGGAGGGGAGGAGAGGGAATGCCCAAGAAACACGCACGCCCGGTCGATTGACCGCAGGAAACCTAAAGAGGCCGCCTAGCTCGATCGAAACCGCCGCCGCGGCCGGCCGTAGGAAGATGAGATTGAGGGGCTAGGTCGAGTGGGAAGCGAACCTTGCGGGAACGGTGGCGCGTGCTGCTGACGAGTTTGGGTGGTTGGATTGGTTCGTCGCCGCGTCCGGCCGGCCGTCTGCTCTGCTGCCGCTTGGATGGGTTGGATCTTCTTCTTCTTTTTCCTCCCCCCACTTATAGCCGGCTGCGTGCGATTTTTTTTTTGAGGGAAAAAAAAAGAACTGGGTCGATGGCGCGTGGGCCGGACCGAAACGAAGACAAGACCTGGCCGGATTCGGCCGGCCCGTGGGTAAACTTGCCCGAAATTGCTCCAGCATCGTGTGTCCACCGCACACGCAAAGGCGTAATTTGACGTGTGTGCTACAGCTACGCCGGGCCGGAGGCTTTCGAGGAAACTTCCTCCGGTTCCATTTTCACGAGGGGAGCCCAGCGTCGGTAATAAATGGCTTTGATTCATCGGCCGAAACCGGAAAGACGTGTAACGGGAATCGGAATCTGTCTCGAGTCTCGGCAGCGTAGCCGCGTAGGGGTGGCGTGGTGAACTCGAGACCCTATGCCGTGCGCTCGTGGCCGCCAGATTAGCGTCTCACTCGTACGAAACCAGTGGTGCCGTGCCTCGGTTTATCGGTTTAACTTGAAAACCGCCACACCTATACCGTGTTTTACTGGCTTATAATAAATTGCCAATTAAAATCATGTTTTCTTAGGCATGTTGATGAAGCGTAACCTTGGAAGACAATGTCAATGTACAAAACGATATTTTTTTTGCCATCAATTAAAAGGTATAGTATGTGTATGGGTTCCATTGCAGGATATATTCTCTAGTTCCCCTTTTCTCTAAGAAAAATCTTTATCTTTTTGTTTTCTTGGAGGGTAAGAGCATCAAACCTTGAGAACATGTTGGATGTTCGCAGCCTTGAGGTAAATCCAACTACTCCCAACCCCCAATCATCGCAAAATAGAGTTGTAAAAAGCATGTAAAAAGTAAGAACATATATACACCATTCGTTTGTCTCAACTAAACATGTGACTAGGGTTCTTGCCCCCTCTCGACGGCGGCGCTAATCTGCCTCATACCCCGTGGCCTTGGGGCCATGTGGCGCGATGGATTCTGGCCCTTGCCAGTGGGAGGTTTCCAATTTTAATTTTTTTTTTTAGTTTGGTTATAGTTTGTGTCCTGCTCAAGAAGACGAGACGACGACGGCTACGTGAAGATGGAATAAGGTTCTCCCTGCCTAGCCCCTGTCCCGGTGTTGCGTCTAGCGTCGTCGAAGGACACGTGGAGGTAAACCCGGGCATGGACAGCCCGGCCCGACGACCCGGCCCGAGCCCGGCCCGAAAAACCCGGGCCGGGCCGGGTCAAGCTTGACATTCGGGCCGGGCTCGGGCTTTGTTTTGCAGCCCGAAAGATAGTTCGGGCCGGGCTCGGGCTTCTATTTTTGTGAATTTCAGGGCGGGCTTTCGGGCTTAGGGTCGGGCTTACACGTGCGCGTACCAAAAAGCAGCATTCGGGCCGGGCTTTCGGGCTTCGGGCTTGATTTCGGGCCGGGCTCGGGCTTCAAAACAGGGAGCATTTCGGGCTTCGGGCTAGGCTCGGGCTTGAGAAATGAAGGTCGGGCTTTTACAAGCCCGGCCCGGCCCGACGTTTGCCCGGGTTTACGTGGAGGTGTGTCTCCGACAAATCTTGCTGGATCCGGTCAATGGTTGTCTTTGATGATCTGCTCAGATCTATTTCTCATTTGCCCGCGTTTATGTGTCTACAGGTTGGATTCTTTCGATCTACACTTCTATTCACCGGGTGACGTTTGATGTTCTGGTGCTTTATATATGTTGGGCATTAGCACGACGGCTTTCCAACTGCCTACCATAACAAGTTTTCCCCGACTCTGATGAGGGAGCGGCTATGATGGTGGTGGGCCTTCGGCTCACTTTAGTACTTTGGTTGCTACTAGGTGGTCTACGAACTTGGATGTAATTTTTGTTATTTTTCTGGTGTTCGTTGTACCGCCATTATCGATGATGATTAGATCAAAAGTTTTCTCGCAAAAAAGCATGTACATAGCAGATTCTTTTGCAATTATACTAGGTTTAAACTTGATTTGCAGCTCAAGAACACAAAAAGATAGATTTCGTTGTGAAATGTATTAAATTCAAATTGGGCTATAAATTAGCCAACACCACTATTATTAGGAAATACTGTCCTTCTTGTTTCTTTTGATGTGAATGGAATTTTTCTTTAATCAAAAGGCCTCATGGTTTCTTTGCTGTAATGGATTATCTTTTATCAAAAGGCATAGTGTATTTTTGGTTAAGTTCCATTCACAGCGAAATAATATCTAAAAATATTTAATCATAGTAATTTTATGTTACATACATGTGCTGCATTTTTTCATTCTTTCTTCTCAATTTTAATGAGGTGTTTCCCGCGGAGCCTCGTTTTGGAGGAATATTCCCAGCATCTAGCTAGCCATGTCCCTGTTCTCCCACGAACAAAACGCTGGCACCCAGTCAAAATATGGCTATCCCTGACCCCAGGTGGGATTATTTTTTTTCTGAAACTAACTCTTTTTGTTTTTGAAACTAGGTTTTTTTAGGGGTCTTTGAAACTAGGTGGGATAACCCAGCAACCAAAGTCTACTGGGCCGGCAATACCGACAGTCCCTAATAGTGGTATGGGCTAACAAATGGAAAATGCATTGGATTTGCCCGGCATGTGTATTGCGGCCCGTATAGACCGTGTCGTCCTCTCTCGTTTGGGCCGCGAGGCAGTCTGCCAGTCCTCTGAACGGCACCACTCCGCCACCACCAGCCGCGGCCGCCGTCGCCTGCCTCGCCGATGGCCGCAGCGCCGTCGAGATGTCTCCTCGTCACCGGCCCACCGGTAAGCAGTAACCACGGCCCCTCGAACCCCGCACAAAACCCTCCTCTCGCCTTGCCAAGCGCCTAACCACGGCCTCGGCCGGCCCGCCGCCGGTGCTCGCAGGGCGTGGGGAAGACAACGCTGGTCATGCGGGTGCTGGAAACCCTCAGGTGGTCCCACCCGCACCTCGCCGTCCGCGGCTTCTACACCCGTACCGCCCCCCTCGAACTCCGATCTCCGGTTCGTTTGCCCGTGCACTTTGCCCCCAGAGATTTCACTCCCCGTCGTGCTATCTGTTTGCAGGGGAGGTGAGGGAGAATGGGGAGAGGGTCGGGTTCGAGGTCGTGACGCTCGACGGGCGAAGCGGACCGCTCGCATCCTCCAGGATTTCAAGGTTGCTCTCAGCTTATCACTATGCTTATCACTATACGACGATAGATTATCTAATACGCTTGAGTCAAATGCATCTAGTTTCAAGCATCTTGCCTGCAATTATTATTGAAATCCGTGTCTGGTGGTGCATTCTAAATCTTCCAAGTGATGGCACATTCTAAAGCTTCCTTAAACCTGTCTATGTTGCACTTTGTGGCACTTGCTTACGGTTGAAATGCCACTGATGGTGGAAAAATTCCCACCGACACCGATATTCAGCTTGTCAGGCCCCTTGCGTATGTCCTGGATTTGTCGATACACATCTGATTTCGAAATTCCACTGTATGTGAGACTAGTTAATGCCACTGCATTAATTTGAATCATATGGATTTTGGCTCTTTCATTCTGGCACACTTCTTCCATGCAGAATTACAATTAGTTAGAATACATAGCTCAAAAAGTGTCATCACCTAATTTTGTGTCTTTCTGTGTCTTGTTTTCTGTCATGGTACTGTATAGCTTCTAATCAAGCTCACTGAAAAGATTTAAGTTCTGGCCTCTGTTAGGTAATTCGTATATTTTAATGCTTTGTTTATTCTATCCTTATGTATGCTCATTGGTCTATTTTATCTTAGCGGATCATGGCATCTAAGTTTGTGGTATCTTGCAGCCCTGAGTCTGTTAGATGGCCTACTGTTGGGAAGTACAAAGTAGATGTAGCATCTTTGGAATCGCTAGCATTGCCTGAGTTGCAGGTAAGCAGTTCTGAGATATTTCCCTGACCTTATTTTGAATGGTAGATTGCTAGTTTGTTCATGCATGCCAGATGTGTGATAATCATGAACCCAGGATTTAGATTAGTCTGTCAGATCACCATTTACTTTCGAAATGTAGCTAACAGCTTTATATTTCTTGTTGATTTTTCAGGTAAAAGAAGACACAGATCTCTTCATCATTGATGAAGTGGGTAAAATGGAGTTGTTCAGTTCAGCAATTTTCCCTGCTGTGATGAGAGTTATGGAGTCCAACATCCCTGTGCTGGCCACCATACCACTACCAAGATATGGCAGAGACATTCCTGGAGGTACCATTTTTTCCCAATTGGGAGCTTGACTGTACATGATATTGTATAAAGAGCATTGCATCAATTGTCTTTTAGTACCTGGTTCAGTCATGGGCACATTTTTATAACTACTATTGCTACAGTGTACCCAAGTATGCTATGTTATACTCCCTCCGGTCCTTTTTACTCTGCATATTAGGTTTGTCTGAAGTCAATCTCATCCAACTTTGACCAAGTTTATATAAAAAATTATTGACATTTACATAACAACACCAATATTATTAGATTCATCTCGGAATATATTTTCATATTATATTTATTAGATATTATAGATGCTAATAATTTCTAATATAAATTTGGTCAAACTTAGCTAAGTTTGACTTTTGGCAAATCCAATGTGCAGAGTAAATTAACAGATATATCTCCAGCATGGGAACAAGATATATTTTTACTACCCCATGCTTTTCTGTAGACGCATGCGAGTCAATCTTCTGACTATGGTTTCTCCTTGGATCGTGACTAAACATTCTCCCCTATAAAATGCAGTTGCAAGGTTGAGGAATCATCCTGGAGCAGATGTTTTCACCTTAAATACTGGCAACAGGGATACCATGAGAGAGAGTATCTACAATCAGTTGAGCAGATTGATGCAGAAGAGGTGAATACCTGAATTAGGAGCAGATTGGAGAAGTTTTTCTTACCTCAAATGCTGGTAACATGATATGAAGAGAGACTGTATGTACAAGTCAGTTGAGCAGATTGATGCAGAAGAGGTGACATGCTACCCTTTTATTGTGATGATTTTGTTAGTTTTGGGTAATGCAGAAAATTACATCTTCCTTTGAGCAAAAGAAGGTAGAACATTAGAGATTTTACTTCAGTAATCGCCCACCATTAGCTTGTAACATACAATCTGGTCGTGTCTTCAAGTGGTGTACCTGCATGGCTGAGCCATCTTTTGTATGTCACTGACAATGGATGGACCACTCGACAAGTTATTTTCGTGTATGTTACTGGTTATTCTGAATATATAATAAGCATTTCAATTTTGCGGTTTCCCTTTGTTTCTTCAATCATGTATACACATTCAATCACAGCAGTTATAGCTTGTAATGAAGCATGTGGTGACCTTACAACAAGCATCACATGATCTGCCCAAGTTTTACTAATAGGCCATCATTGTTTTGCATATAGTGGGCACATGAATGATAATTACAGATCAGTATTCCCTTCCCCACTGTACATTTCACATTATTTGGACATTTGCTTGCTATTGTTAGTTGTTCATGTTGTTCTTACTCTTGCACTGTCGGTGAAAGATGGCCAAGTTGCTGCCTAGATGAATAGTAAGAATGCATACGACACAACTTGATAGAGACACTTAAATCACATCCTCACCGATAAGAACTTGTGGCTTCTCGTGAGAGTTTGCAAGCACTAACGATGATTGATAATGACCAAGTGAACTGTGAATATTTTGAGATGATTTAGGTCTATTCCTGCGGGAGGTGGCACATTCTATTATTTCAAGGTATTTGTTAGACTCGAGACTGGCCAATTAGTAGAACCGTTTTGCTTATTCTCGCTGTCCTGGATCTTGTGTAAATCTTAGTCACCCAAAACTGCATGCCATTTGGCCTGAAGCTGCAGAAACTGTTCAATTTTATCAAACATAACTGGACTCTCTGACCTGTATACATTATAAATGGAGCTAGGTTGGGATGGTGGTTTAGACATATGACTGATCAGGCAACATATTAATAGGCAATCCCTTAGTAGGTTGGCAATCAAATTAAATCTTATTTGAGATATGATTTCTGATTATGAAGCACAGCACATGCAGATCCCAGTCCATCCATTTTTGTTTTAAAAAGAGCAGACTGGTTTTATATCTCAGAATCCAGCAGCAGCAGTCATGCACAATGATCGCGCCTATAAACAAACTGGAGTACAACAAGTTTGATATATCAATTCCGCAATAAGATGCATGTAAAACCCGTGCATAGGTTACCGTCTGACCGGGCAAAGAGATGATTGATGTGTTCTTTGCTCCTACATTCACAATTGTTCTAGTCTTCTGGACCACTACTGCACAGACACCTTGCAATGCAGCATTGCTTACCCCAGAAGCAGGCAGCAGCTTCACATGAAAACATGTTGCTGTGGGGGCTCTCCTGATCTGAACGATCGGCGGGAATTTTCACCGGAAGATGCACAAGCTATATTCATTCATTGAGGTGGGCGCGGAATTAAAAGCGCGCTGCGCCGATCATGGCTTCCCCTTTACAACCTAGGAGCCCCGGTTCCCCTTTAAGCCCCTGCAGAAAGACGCCATTAGACGCCAATGCTCCGAGTCTGCTTGCTTATATTAGCCAAATTGCAAGTGATTCGAGGACCATCTGGGCTGATTTTTTTTATGGTGGTGTTTTAACTATTGCAAGCTCCTTTACACTTGTTGGCAGTGCTTTTGAAGGCAGAAAGCTCAAGGCAATCTCGAGAGGGATACGGTGGCCCGTGCCTGTATGCAAAGGTAAGTGCTTGTACATGCAGATCTATGCGGATGCAGAGTTGCGGACTGGATACATGCGCCATGGACGCGAGATGGAGCTGGAAGCACCGAAGAGGGCTCCACGAACAAATTTATAAAGGTTGGTTGAACGAACCTACGAACCTAATTATGAAGAAATTTATCGAATCCATAGCGTTGAATTTAGTCTCCGCAGCAATTCAAAAAATGAGCAAACAATCCTCAACGTCCGATAACTCATAAACATTTGCCGGCTTGTGTGTGTGTGTTCACATTGCTCTTCTGCTGTTAGGATAATATCGCTGCAGAATAGATAAGAGTAATCTTAGGTGGTTAACTCAGCGTGGGTCGACAGCACAGCGATCGCCCTATCGCCCTTGGCTTTAGGCAATGTGGGGTGTGGGGAGGGGAGGGGGTGGTATTGTTTCGATGGGGCACCCCACCATGTGGTGTCTTGATCCAGGAGGGGTCACAGGGCTAACTAGTTTATAAGCTCCTTTTTTTTTGCTGGGTAGGGTAGTTTATAAACTCCACCATGGATGTGGCATGATTTTCCCTGCCCCTCTGCATGCTTAGTTTAGTAAGGAGGAATGATGGCCGTGCATGCGCGCACGTCATGCATCTGATAACCAACCATAGCCCCAGCGAAACTAAACAAAACAGAAAGAGGTTCGGTCTTCGTACCGAAAGCACTGGCTGCTGCTCATCGTGTATTCTACAGGGAATGATGCTTGCCTGATCTCCGGCCCAATCTTTGTTTTTCTTTTCTTTCCGGATCTCAATCAAATGCCATAGAATATTTATTTTCTTGGAGGGAAATCATCTAAACTGCCATAGATGAAATGGTACACTAGATTGTGGGTGGGGGCAACATGCGTCAGGTAAGAAAAGAAAGGAAGCATGGGCGTGCGTGGAACTGAAGTATCTGTGTCAGTTGGCAGTAGTTCGGTTGGATGGATACATGTAGTATGTATATTGAGCAGAGAATTAAGGAGGAGGCGACCTTGACAATAATACATACGGGGCAGGCATATGATGCCCACTACTGCATCATGGCCATCATACCGCATCATAATGGACCATTCCGATGTACACGCCCCTTTGTATTATTATCAGTTATCACTCGCAGCACGCACCGGCCGGCGCTGGCTTTGGCCAGTGGCAGCCGCTAACCAACTAACCAACCAACTAAACCCCAAGCCAGCCACATCCATCAGACCATCACTAGCTAGTACTCGGCCGTAGAACTAGTAAACAAGACGTAGAGCAGACGGTTGTTAGCTGCTGACGCCAAGCCGGCCGGGTCAAGGCAGGGCAGGCGCATGTGCGTGCGTGTGCGCGGGCATGTGCGAGGGACATTCCGGCCACGGCCAGTGAGGTGAGGCGAGGCGACGCGGAAATCTTCCGCGCGTCGCCGTCGCGCGTGGGGCGCTGCCGCATGCACGACACTGGTCCGGCCGGTCGACGGCGTGGGGCGTGGTGGTGCTGTACCCCTGCCGGTCGACGGCGTGGGGCGTGGTGGTGCTGTACCCCTGCCGGTCGGGGAGGAGATCGCCATTGAATGGATCGATCACTGGTAGAAAAAGGGGCTTCCATACGCCGCCATTAGTCCCCAACAGAACCGAACCGCGACCAAAGGGCTCTTTAGTCGCGGTTCGGGAGAAGGCCCGCGACCAACTACCTGGGCCCCGGCGTTCGGTCGACAGCTGGCCGACGGGAGGGTCTTTAGTCCCGGTTGGCCAGGCCAACCGGGACTAAAGGTCCCCGAAGGCCTTTAGTCCCGGTTGGCCAGGCCAACCGGGACTAAAGGCCCATCCAGCTGGCGGACGGGAGGGCTTTAGTCCCGGTTGGCCTGGCCAACCGCGACTAAAGGCCCATCCCTATATATACTCAGCTCACTCCACTTCACTCAGCTCATCACACTTCACAATTTTCAGAAGGTGGTGGTGGGGTGGTGATGGTTTGCTTTTGGTTTCTCCTATGCACACAAGGTGTTTGATGAAATGCCCGAGAGCCTGAAACAAGCCACACTTGAGCTTTCTCATTTATTTTTCCTCCGCGATCGCGGTTAGCAACTCGAACCTTTCATGTGTCATTGATAAAATACGCATGTGTGTAGTTCATTGTTTAATTAGTATTATTTCTAGCTACTTAGTTTAACAAATGCATGATGGTTAATTATATACTTTATATAATAATAATGCAGATGAATCAGCAATGGATGTACGGTTCCCGACTCTCCGGCGAGTTCACTACGGGTTTGAAAGATTTCCTCGTAGTGGCAAATGCGAACAGGCAGCAAGGTTTTATTATCTATCCATGTGCTGTCTGTAAGAATGATAAGGGTTACTCCTCGCCAAGAAGAGTTCACATGGACCTGCTTATGCATGGTTTCATGCCAAGCTATTATTGTTGGACCAAGCATGGAGAAAGAGGGGTCAGAATGGAAGACGATGAAGAAGGGGATGATATCGATGACAACTATCGTGATCATTTCGGTGACACTTTCATGGAGGATGATGCTGAAGGTGGGGAAGGGTTAGGTGAAGGTGAAGAAGAGGCACATGATGAGCCCGCTGATGATCTTGGTCGGACCATTGCTGATGCACGGAGACGCTGCGAAACTGATAAGGAGAGGGAGAATTTGGATCGCATGTTAGAGGATCACAAAAAGTCGTTGTATCCAGGATGCGATAATAGTCTGAAAAAGCTGGGCTGCACACTGGATTTGCTAAAATGGAAGGCACAGGAAGGTGTAGGTGACTCATCATTTGAAAATTTGCTGAAAATGTTGAAGAATATGTTGCCGAAGAATAACGAGTTGCCCGCCAGTACGTACGAAGCAAAGAAGGTTGTCTGCCCTCTAGGTTTAGAGGTTCAGAAGATACATGCATGCATTAATGACTGCATCCTCTACCGCGGTGAATACGAGAATTTGAATGAATGCCCTGTATGCACTGCATTGCGTTATAAGATCAGAGGCGATGACCCTGGTGACGATGTTGAGGGCGAGAAACCCAGGAAGAGGGTTCCCGCCAAGGTGATGTGGTATGCTCCTATAATACCACGGTTGAAACGTCTGTTCATGAACAAAAAGAATGCCAAGTTGTTGCGATGGCACAAAGAGGACCGTAAGTCCGACGGGCAGTCGAGACACACCGCTGATGGAACGCAATGGAGAAAGATCGACAGAGTTTTCAAAGATTTTGCAGCTGACGCAAGGAACTTAAGATTTGGTCTAAATACTGATGGCATTAATCCTTTTGGCGAGCAGAGCTCCAGCCATAGCACCTGGCCCGTGACTCTATGCATCTACAACCTTCCTCCTTGGTTGTGCATGAAGCGGAAGTTTATTATGATGCCAATTCCCATCCAAGGCCCTAAGCAACCCGGTAACGACATCGATGTGTACCTAAGGCCATTAGTTGAAGAACTTTTACAGTTGTGGGCGAAACCTGGTGTACGTGTCTGGGATGAGCACAAAGGAGAGGAATTTGATCTACGAGCGTTGCTTTTTGTAACCATCAACGATTGGCCTGCTCTCAGTAACCTTTCGGGACAGACAAATAAGGGATACAATGCATGCACGCACTGCTTACATGAGACTGAAAGTGTACGTTTGGTTAATTGTAAGAAGAACGTGTACCTGGGTCATCGTTGATTTCTTCCCCGAAATCATAACGTAAGAAAGAAAGGCAAGCATTTCAACGGGAAGGCAGATCACCGGCCGAAGCCTGCGGAACGTACTGGTGCTGAGATATTTGATATGGTCAAGGATTTGAAAGTCATCTTTGGAAAGGGTCCTGGCGGACAATCAGTTCCGCGGGGAGTTCACGGGCACGCACCCATGTGGAAGAAGAAATCTATATTTTGGGAGCTAGAATATTGGAAAGTCCTAGAGGTCCGCTCTGCAATCGACGTGATGCATGTTACGAAGAATGTTTGCGTGAACCTGCTAAGCTTCTTGGGCGTGTATGGGAAGACAAATGATACAAAGGAAGCACGGCAGGACCAGCAACTTTTGAAAGACCCAGATGACCGGCATCCGGAATGGTTTCAAGGTCGTGCCAGCTACGCTCTTACCAAAGAAGAGAAGGTCATTTTTTTTGAATGCCTGAGCAGTATGAAGGTCCCGTCTGGCTTCTCGTCGAATATAAAGGGAATAATAAACATGCCGGAGAAAAAGTTCCAAAACCTGAAGTCTCACGACTGCCACGTGATTATGACGCAATTGCTTCCGATTGCTTTGAGGGGGCTCCTACCGGAAAATGTTCGAGTAGCCATTGTGAAGCTATGTGCATTCCTCAATGCAATCTCTCAGAAGGTAATCAATCCAGAAGATCTACCACGGTTACAGAACGATGTGGTCCAATGCCTTGTCAGTTTCGAGTTGGTGTTCCCACCATCCTTCTTCGATATTATGACGCACCTCCTGGTCCACCTAGTCGAAGAGATTTCCATTCTCGGTCCTGTATTTCTACACAATATGTTCCCCTTTGAGAGGTTCATGGGAGTATTAAAGAAATATGTTCGTAACCGTGCTAGGCCAGAAGGAAGCATCGTCAAGGGCTATGGAAATGAGGAGGTAATTGAGTTCTGTATTGACTATGTTCCTGACCTTAAACCGATTGGTATTCCTCAATCGCGGCACGAGGGGAGACTAAGTGGAAAAGGCAAGATCGGAAGGGATACCACGATATGTATGGACGGTCATTCTATGACTGAAGCACACCACACAGTCCTGCAAAATTCCAGCTTGGTGGCTCCGTACTTCGAGCAATACAAGAATATTTTACGCTCGGACAACCCGGGGAAGCCTGAATCCTGGATTAGAAAGGCCCACATGGAGACTTTCGGCAGTTGGTTGCAAAAACATTTCATGAATGACAATGATGTTGGAGATCAGCTGTACATGTTGGCCAAGAAACCATCTTCGACTATAACGACTTTTCACGGGTACGAGATAAATGGGAATACATTTTACACCATCGCCCAAGATAAAAAGAGTACCAACCAAAACAGTGGTGTCCGCTTTGATGCAGTAACCGAGAATGGGCAAAAGGTCACATATTATGGTTACATAGAGGAGATATGGGAACTTGACTATGGACCCTCCTTTAAGGTCCCTTTGTTCCGGTGCAAATGGTTCAAGCTAACAGGAGGTGGGGTAAAGGTGGACGAGCAATACGGAATGACAATGGTGGATTTCAACAATCTTGGTTACCTTGACGAACCATTCGTCCTTGCCAAAGATGTCGCTCAGGTTTTTTATTTGAAGGACATGAGTAGCAAACCGAGGAAACGGAAAGATAAGAAAACGATCAGTACATCATGCGATGATCCAAAGCGCCACATTGTTCTTTCAGGGAAAAGAAACATCGTGGGAGTGGAGGACAAGACAGACATGTCAGAAGATTATAATATGTTTGGTGAAATTCCGCCCTTCAAAGTGAACACTGACCCAAGCATTAAGTTAAATGATGAGGATGCTCCATGGATACGGCACAATCGTAAGCAAGCAGGGACGTCCAAGGGAAGAATTGATGTGTAATAATGTATAATTGTACCAAACTTTGTATTTGGTCGATGAACTGAATGATGTATCAAACCTTTTGTCAAACCTTCAAGGGATTTTAAGATTTTTTTTGATATATAATTGTATTTTTAAGATTTTAAAATGAATTAGTTTTATTTTTCTGATTTTTTTATATATAATTGTATTTTTAAGATTTTAAAATGAATTAGTTTTATTTTTCTGATTTTTTTGATATATAATTGTATTTTTAAGATTTTAAAATGAATTAGTTTTATTTTTCTGATTTTTTTGATATATAATTGTATTTTTAAGATTTTAAAATGAATTAGTTTTATTTTTCTGATTTTTTTGATATATAATTGTATTTTTAAGATTTTAAAATGAATTAGTTTTATTTTTCTGATTTTTTTGATATATAATTGTATTTCTAAGATTTTAAAATGAATTAGTTTTATTTTTCTGATTTTTTTGATATATAATTGTATTTTTAAGATTTTAAAATGAATTAGTTTTATTTTTCTGATTTTTTTGATATATAATTGTATTTTTAAGATTTTAAAATGAATTAGTTTTATTTTTCTGATTTTTTTGATATATAATTGTATTTCTAAGATTTTAAAATGAATTAGTTTTATTTTTCTGATTTTTTTGATATATAATTGTATTTTTAAGGTTTTAAAATGAATTAGTTTTATTTTTCTGATTTTTTTATATATAATTGTACTTTTAAGATTTTAAAACTAAAAATATGCCACCACGGACCTTTAGTTCCGGTTGGGGAGGCGGACCGGGACTAAAGGGCCGGTCTGCGCGGGAACGAAAACACCTTTAGTCCCGGTCCGCCTCCCCAACCGGGACTAAAGGGTCGGTCTGCGCGGGAACGAAAACACCTTTAGTCCCGGTTGGGGAGGCACACCGGGACTAAAGGGTACCTTTAGTCCCGGTCCGCCTCCCCAACCGGGACTAAAGGTCCTACTACATATATAGCTCTTAGCAGTTCGCCTCCCATTCTCCTCATTCTCTCTCTCGATCGACGCCGAAGCGCCGCCCGACGCCGACGCCCCGCCTCGCCGTCGCCGCGCCGTCCCCGCGCCGTCCCCGCGTCCCCGCGCCGCCGTGAGCTCCTCCTCCTCCCTTCCCCCTCTGTCGTCGGCGCCGTCGTCGCCCCGCCTCGCCGTCGCCTCGCCGTCGCCGCCTCGACGCCGACGCCCCGCCTCGCCGTCGCCGTCGCTGCATGCCCTGTTCGCTGCCGCTGCCTCTGCCGGCCCCCTGCATCCCCACCTCGCCGTCGCCGTGCGCGGACCCGCCGTCATCCTCGTTGCGCAGCGCGGTCATCCTCGTTCTTGGCCGCCTCTGCCTCTGCCGAACGCCTGCAGCTTCTCGTCGCCGGCGGCAGACCCGCCGTCTTGCTGCCTCTTGGCCTGGGGCGCTGCTGCAGCGGCGCCGACGAAGGCCCGCCGCCAGAATTAAAGAAGAAGACACAGAAGAAAAAGAAAAAGAAGAAGAAAAACAAAGAAAAAGAAAAATAAAGCAAAGAAATAAAGCAAATTGAAGAAGAAAATAAAGCAAATAAAGAAATAAAGAAAATAAAGAAAAATAAAGCAAAGAAAAAGAAAAAGAAGCAAAGAAAAAGAAATAAAGAAATAAAGCAAATAAAGCAAATAAAGAAATAAAGAAGAAGAAAGGAAGAAGAAAGGAAGAAGAAGAAAGAAAGAAAAATGAAAAAGGAAAGAAGAAGAAAGAAAGAATAGAAAGGAATAAGAAGAAAAGGAAGAAGAAGAAAGAAAGAAAAAAGAAAAAGGAAGAAGAAAGAAAGAAGAAGAAAGAAAGAAAAAACAAAAAGGAAGAAGAAGAAAGAGGAAGAAGAAAGGAAAGAAGAAGAAAGGAAAGAAGAAAGAAAGAAGAAGAAAGGAAGAAGAAGAAAGAAAGAAGAAGAAAGGAAAAAGGAAGAAGAAGAAAGGAAGAAGAAGAAAGAGGAAGAAGAAAGGAAGAAGAAGAAAAAAAGATTTTTTACTTAAAAAATCTTATTTTTTAATTCCTCCTCCTCTATGTCCCCTTAATCTTATTTTTTAATTCCTTTACACTTAAAGAATTTTTACTACATGCAGGAGTGACATATGGCGGACGACAGAACCGAGCCGCTTAGGGATCCGGAGGCTGAACGTTATTTAATGGGCATCATCAACAACGAGATTCCTTATGTGCCGGGCTCAGAAGATGAGCAACAAGAAGATGATGTAGTCTCTTCTTATCTGAACCTTGCCGGTGACGATGATCAAGAAGGTGAAGGAACGGACATTGTCGACGGAGGTCAACCGTCAACAACCGACGATCTCCAATTGCAAGTAGCAACAACCACCTCCGGCGAGGTATTTATATACATTGAGAGCCTCTCGTGATACAAACTTACTGAAATGTGAATACATATGTATTAACGCGCGCGACTCTCTTTCTTTTTTTAGCCCTCCGGATCCGGATCGAGTACGACAAAGCTAGCGTGCGGAACGCGAGGGATAACTTGCGGAGGAGGCTTAGTCCAAAAGCTCGCTTCCGACCAATTCAAGAAGAATTAGCAGGATTTTTAATGAGGGAAGTCATCGATCCTAAAGGACAACACTATACCGAGGACGTAGAAATTTATATGCATACCCGAGATTGAAACTTGTTCGAAGTTGTATATGGTCATCCATCGTAATTGTGTATGGAAACTTGTTCAAAGTTGTATATATATATTATATATTCCTCTTGAATTCTTCTTGTTTGAAATTTCATATGCATGTATATATATAGTAGCGTAGAATATGTGTACTGAAACTTCATCAAAAATAAAATAAAACACAAAATAAAATATAAAACAAATAAAACAATACAAATTAAAAAGAAACCAGGTTTAGGGGGGCTAAAACCCTAAACCTGCGGAGGAGGCCTTTAGTCCCGGCTGGCCACGAGAGCCGGGACTAAAGGTCCTCGGCCCCGGCGGACCACGGGCGCCCACGTGGCGGGCCTTTAGTCCCGGTCAGCCACAAGAACCGGGACTAAAGCCTTTTGTCGCGGTCCGGCAGAGCCGCGGCTAAAGAGGGGGGGGGCTTTAGTCGCGACCCTTTAGTCCCGGTTGCACAGCCGGGGCTAAAGGCTGTTGCGAACCGGGACTAGAGGGCTTTTTTCTACCAGTGGATGCGGCCGGTGCACGGCGGCTCCGGCTGCGCGGCCACCAGCAAACAGCCGTGGTGACGCTGCCGGTGCTGCTGCCGCTTCGTGTCGATAGGCCTGCTGGTAATGCACGTCTCGCGCCGCGCCTACGATACGTACTGTACCACGTCGCCGTACGGGTACGGCGTATGCTGTGCCTTTGCCGGCCTAGATTGTTGAGAAGGACGCAGGGATCAGGCCGGATGGCCGCCCCGATCGATCATCACTCGGGCCATATAGTTAGGCGGATCGCGTGTGTGCGTGTCATCGCCATCAAACAATCATTTCTAAGCCGGGGACACACGGTGCAAGCTGGGATTAGTGCGTGTTCCATTCCACCCGCCCAAATGTGGCCGTTTTTCTAAGCTGGCCTTGGCGGATTCGCTGTACGGCGCGCTTTGGGTGCCTGGAACTATTCTCCCGCCTTTTTTTAACACTGTTAATATTAAAAGATGGGAGAATTGGTACTACTGGTACATCTCATCCAATTCCCGCATGATCGAATCGATGCTGGCCAGCACGCACAGGGCTGTCCGGAACGGAAACGGACGAGGAGGCAGACGCACAACTGCGCCAAATGGAACGGCCTCCGCTCGTGCGGGCCGGGTAATAACGGAAACCGTGTGGTTGCCGCACCAACCACTCCTACTCAACTCTTAGCTAGCTAGCCAGAGAGGGAGTCCTCGCAACACCAAGCTGTCCTCTTCAATCAATAACAACACTGTTACTTATTAAACCCTAGAAAATTCAGCATATACTGTTAAAAATAGCGCCAGGGGGAATCTCCCCCGGCATCCCGTGAAAGCGTCCAACAGGTAGACGCTAACACGGCGGCTGCAGAAATGGCAGCACGATGCTACGATGGCAATGGCGTTTCAGATTATCGGATGGTTATTTACAGCGCGGGAGGTGGGAAAGCGGGGAGGCTGGCTAGCGACTAGCGAGGGAGGCTTTCGCTTTCCCGGCTGTTGCTTTCCCTCCCGCCCCGTCCCGTCCATGCATATGCATATGCATGGCATGGGCTCCTGTCCCGCTTGCCGCCACTACAACTACCGCCATTCATAAGCCTCGAGCAGGCTAGCTCGCGTTGCGCCATCTCCCTTCTCTCCTCCTCACCTCCGCTGACCCGCCGGCGACGGACGGCCAGCTTGCCGTGGTTCTTCGCCCGCGAGAGCTGCGCGCGGCGAGGTGGCGTGCCTACGCCGGCAGTGGCTGTGCGCCGGGAAGATCGATCCTTGGATGCTCTTCTTGACGATTCATCGGTTCGTTCCTCGTCGACGATGCCTCCTCCTCCTTGCGTTGATTCTTCTTGTTTAGCTAGCATTTGTTTCGGCTTTGCGTCCGGTTCGTTCCTTGTTCTTGGAGAAAATGCGTGTGATCTGCGTGCACGTGGTGGGGCTCGGCAGCTCAGCTTCCCCACCACCCACGTTGACGTCTCCGGACCATCGCCATCCTCTCCTGTTCATCCCCTCCTCTGCATCCTCTCATGAATCTGACTGCCTAGCTCCATGGTGACCAGGAGGAACTTGGCTCCTTATTTGCTCCGGCGTCTCCTCTTTGGAGGATAGATTCCGTTGAATTTTGCTTCGCCCTTGCAAAAAAAGGATTTTACTTTGGCTTTTTTGTAGTAAATGCTCTGTAATTTTGGTGATGACATGATTTCCTGCAAAATTTTACAGGATAGCGAGGTCAATCCCGCCCGGCCCTCGGAGATCCTAGTAGCCTCGCCATCGAAGCAGACCGTTGGATCTCTCTGACAGTTGCGAGCATGATGCAGTACCTGGACTTCTCCCAGGCCAGCACCTCCAAGAAGTGGACGGCCAATAGCAGCAAGAGGCAGCCTGGCCAAGGTACATACATACATACCATACGTACATACATGCTGAATTCCGAAATTCGACCATCCCCAGGCACCTTTGCACGCCATTTTCGTTGGTGATGACAGTCCTGGTTGGCGATGATCGGGCTCGCAGCAAGTTTAATCGATTCTCGTTGGGCTCAATTGCAGGGTTCGATGCTCCGAGGAACAGCATGGAGTTCGCCATGGAGGCGTCCCACAGCTACGGCGTCTTCCAAGAGGACGTCCCGGTGAGTAGTAGTACAGTCCCCTTCCCTCTTCATTCTCTCCTATCTGTCAGACTAATTCACTGCATCCTTTTATGCTATGCGTCTGGTAAATTCTTTTGTTTCCAGAAAAAGGACCTGGAATGCCTTTTCTTTTCCTTTCATTCCAGTCACATACTACTGTCCAATTTTCAGTTAGGTGGGTAGATCTTCCTTGACAGATGATATGCATTGTCCGTCCGTCCTTGGCGGCTCTGCTGCTAGGTGTACTTGTACCCGACTGTTGTTGCCTGAGAGGACAGCACAGAACACCCATTAATAATGCTGTCAAACAAACAGTAGACCACCATCTACTGCTGCTGGGCACAATCACATTGCCCCTTAATTACCTGCCCATTCTCTCCATCATTGCTTTGCCAGTATTGTCTATCAATAAGTGGAAGCCATGTTGAGCTGCTGGCATTGCTCTAAGCCTGACCAAGTTTCATGTACAACTCTGTGCAGTACTCCTGCAACAGCATGAGGCAGTACCCAAAATCCTCCTCGGCCCCGATCAAGAAGCTGATCCATGAGGACGCGTCCTTCAGGCAAAATGAAGGGCACAAGAGAGTGCCCAGCGTCATCGCCAGGTTGATGGGCATGGACTCGCCGCCGATGAACTCCGAGCTCACCACCCACGCTGATGATGCCAGGCAGGGGATGATCGTCGCGAGGCCGGTGCCGACCAAGCATGTCTCCTTCGCGCAGCAGAAGAACCCTGCACGGCACACGGCGAAGCAGGAAATTTACACCTTCGACGACGCCGGGGATGACGAGAGGGAGATTCTTGCTCAGCTGACCAAGAGGAGTAATGGTGGTGGCGGCGGTGGTGGTGGTGATGGGTGGAGCAAGCCGGTGCCGCGGGAGCACCCGCAGGAGGAGGAGCTGCAGAAGTTCAAGAAGGAGTTCGCGGCGTGGCAGGCCAGCAAGGTGTGGGAGCAGTCCAGAGCTCTGGAGCTGGACGGCCGGCTCGTTGACGGCGGCGACGGTGATAGGTCCTCGGAGGTCGTGCCGTACAGGTACCACCAGCAGGATCGCAGAGGGAGAGATGGCAACAGGCGCGTGCACGACAATGGCACTGGCGACGCGCATTGGAGAAGGAGGGGCAAGGAGGGCGGCGGCGGCGGCGGCCCGTCCATCTCCGGCAGCCGGACGTTCTCTCTGACGAGCGCGGATGATGGTTCTTCCGCGAGGCTGCCGCTCTCGAGATTCTACTACGAGGAGGAGGAGAAGCCGCTGTCGCCGACGAGGATCGTGATCCTGAAGCCCTGCCCCGAGCTGAGCGCCGACGACGTCGACGAGTCGTCGCTGGGCTCGCCGGAGCTGATGAAGAATGAGAACAACATGGAGGCGTTCCTGGAGGAGGTGAAGATGCGGCTCAAAATCGAGCTCGAAGGGCACATGGCCCCCGACGACAGGGCGGCCGAACGGTGGCCCGCCGGCAGCGGCGACGTCCCCGCCGACCCGAAGCAGATCGCGCGGAACATCGCCGACCAGATCAGGGAGAGCGTCACCAAGGAAATGCACCACCCGGCGCTGCTGCGGTCCGAGTCGACGCGGTCGTACCGGAGCAGCGACGTGCAGAGCCAGATGGACTACATCTGCAGAGACGCCAGGAAGCAGCTCTCCGACCGGCTGAGGAACGTGCTCAGGAGGGAGCCGGAGGCCGACCAGCCGCCGCCGTTTGGCTCTCACCGGAGACGGCCGGCCGCCTCGACGCCGTCGTCTTCGCCGTGGGACGAAGAGCCGCGGCCGAAGCCGACGAGCCCGAGGCGCGACGTGGCGAGGAAGGGCGACAAGAAGATCAGGAGCAAGGAGGAGAAGAAGCGCGCTATCGAGTCATCCGAAGTCCGGTCCTTCAGACACGGGTGGTACAACAACTCCGCTACGGCGGCGGTCGTCGACTCCTCCGATGAGTCGGCGTCGCCGAGGAACCTGATGAGGTCGTTCTCGGCGCCGGTGTCCGGGAACTTCGTTAAGTTCCTCTCGGAAGGGGAGCCAAAGGTGCTCGCCGGAGCGCGGGTGCAGCTGAAACACGAGGGACACGGGGACTACTACGGCGGGCGGCCGTCGCCGGAGGAGGAGAGGCAGCCGAAAGGGAGGAAGGACGCGTTCGGCATCAAGGGGAAGGTGTCCAACCTGCGGCAGAACCTCGGGCTCAGAGCGAAGCTGTTCGGCAAGAAGCTCCACTCCGCTGCCGCCGACGAGTCGTCGTCGTCGTTCTTCCTCGACGACTTCCCGCCGATGGGCACGCTGGTCACCGCCCCCTCCGTCCTCATCCACCACGGCGTCCTGCAGGTGAGGGATCGAACACTTGCTGTTGCTTCAGAATTCAGAGTGAGTGTGATCAATCAATCTGACATGGGAATGTTCAGGAGAACTCCACGGAGGTGCCGCCGAGCCCGGCGTCGTGGTGCAGCAGCCCGCCGGATGAGATGATGATCCGGGGAGGTTACCCGAGCCCCGTCTCGCCATTGGAGGCTTCCTTCGGCGAGCACCGGTCCCCGTTGAAGCCGGCGGCGAGCTCAAGTGCTTCTGGTAAGCAGTAGCAACTGCTGCTCATGTCTGAATTTTCTTCAGAACAATGTTCAGAGGTTATGTTACTGACGAAATGTTATCTCAGAACCAGGCAATTCATGTCTGGAGCAAGATCAAGCTGAGGAAATCCCACAAGCAAGTTCAGCAGTCCAGGACGACGACGACGACGACACGGCCGAGATGGATCATCCGACAAAAGCTCTCATCAGAGCCGTCCTCGTCGTCGCCGGCATGTACGGCCAGAACTCCGGCGATCACCTCTCATTAACCTGCCAACCGATCAAGCCGATCCCCAAGTGGGCGTTCGAGCAAGTCACCTCCTCGACACCACCCCCGGAAGCCGCTTCCGTCCATGACGTCGACCACCGCCTCCTCTTCGACCTGATAAACGAGGCGCTGCCCGGAGCCGCCCGGGGCTCGACGACACTGTGCGTGTTCAGCAAGTGGTACGCGGCGCCGCCGAGAAAGGCGTCCGCGGACAGGAGGCTGCTCGACGGGCTGTGGAGGTCCGTGCAGACGTGGCTGGAGCCGCCGAGCGTGGACGACGACGTGAACTCGGTGGACGGGCTCATCGGCCGCGACATGGGCGTGTTCCCCTGGAGCGGCGTGTTCCGCGACGACGTCGACGGGATAGCCGAGGAGATGGAGGCGGAGATCCTGTCGGAGCTCGTCGACGAGACGCTGTGGGACGTGCTGCTCAACGTAGGGGACTGACTGACTGACTGTGTGATTGAGCTTGGTGTTCAGAGCATGCATACTTGTACAGTACATTTTGGGGTGTGTTTTTCTCTGTTCTTCTTCCGTTTTTTCGGAGTGCTTTTGACGGATTTGTGATGAGATGTTGGTGAGTGACAGAGTGAGGGATCATGTAAATAAGCTTGTGTGTGTGTGATTGTGCGTGGAAGGATACCGAAGATATCTGTCCAGAGAAAATGCACAAAGAGACTGAAGATGAACGATTCTTATTCATGCCATGAGTAGGTGACAGTGGTGGTACAGTACATCTGAAGCAACAGACACGGGGAGCGCTACGAGTACGATGGATGGGTTGATCAGGCGGTGCAGACGACGCAGGTGCAGGTGGGGCCGCAGGTGCAGTCGGCCCTGCCGGCTCCGTCGCCGGAGCCGAGCCTGCCGCAGGGGCACGGCCTGCAGGAGCAGTGCTCGCCGCAGCTGCAGGTGGTGTGCGCCACGGCCGCGGGGTTCACCGGCACCGCCCCGCCGCCGCCGCTGCCGCTCTGCTTCTTCCCGGCGCACCTGCCCACACGGACACACGTCAGATTTAGCAAAAGGGAAGCGATCCCTCGAGTAAGCAAGCTACTGTACTGCTAGCTGCAGGGAGGTTGGGGGCACGGTGCCTGCCTGCAAGCGGCGGCGCCCGGGCACGGCACGGCGCAGCCGCACTTGTCGTCGCAGGGCATGGTCACGGTCACGGTCACGGAAGCTCTTGCTTGGCGCCTTTGCCTTTCCCGCAGATTATCAGTCGGCAGGAGCCCTGCAGGGCGCGCGTGGCAATTTAGAGCTTGCCACGAGCGATGGAGGAGATGGGTGCATGGGCGCCAGGTGGGTGCAGCGGCGGCGCTGACAGACAGCAATCTGCCGGGTGCCGGCACGGCAGCTCTTCACCTGCGCTGCACGTGTCGGGACGAAGGACAGCTCCCGTCACGTCGATGCGTTATTTATGTAACTAGAGCCCGTGCGTGCAACGGGAGAAAAAAAGTAAATACACTACAGGTGCCCTAACTTGTCCGACGCGGTTAGTTTGGTGCCTAACTTAAAAAATACACAAAAAAAGGTAAATACACTACAGATGCCCTAACTTGTCCGAAGCGATCAGTTTGATGCCTAAACTTGAAAGATACATAAAAATAGTGTCGTAAATTGTTTGGGTGTTCAAATACGGTGCCTTTGGACGTATGCCGCCGTATCGAGTGACCGTGTGGCATGCCAGCGTGTCGCCAGGCCACATGTCAGTGGTTGCAGGCGCGACGCGTGCTGTTCTTTATAGGAATGCCCCTGAATTTTAATTAATTCTCGTAAAAAATACCCCTTGATTTTAATTAATACTAAAAAAAATCAGAAAGCAAGCATGCAGGGAATTCGAACATGGACACCCTCGTCGCCTGACAATCAAGCGGACCAGGCGGCCATGGCCTGATTTACGCTTAATTATCAGCCAACAGTTTATATAGATGATTGCACGTATCGCTCTGCATATGCTTCTACCGGAGTAATTTATTTCCAAGTTACTATCTTATATCTTATATTTCTTTGAGTGAAGTTTCTGTTTAGTTTTCATGAAACATAAATTTTTCCATATGAAAAAATAAAATAATTATTAATATGAAATTTTGTTTCTTTTATATCTCTATTCTATTTTCATCACTGTGTACTTTGAAGAGATAAACATGAAATTTTTCTAAAATTGATGTGGAATTAAAAAGTTGAACTTATATTTAAAAGACAGCGAGCATTTTTCTGAAATAAACGTTCACGTTCACATTCACATTGATTTTCATTTTTCATTTTCATATTATTTTAGAAAATGCTCACCATGTTTCTTGAAAATGCTGAATGCATATTAAAATAATATTGTGTAATATTATTCTTAAATTTCTACAAACCCGCTTAACATGTTAGTACAGTTCTAGAAATTATTATTTTCACACAATAATATATAATACATGTTGAACAGTTTTTAAAATACAATATTGTCAATTTTAAATAATTATTTATTTAAATAATAGAATGAAGATACACAATAATTGTTCGTGCTTATGGTCCTCAATGAGGATGCATAAATTTACACAATAATTTTTAATATACGTTCAACTTTTTGTCCACATTAATTTTAGAAAAAAATCTTGTTTATCTCATCAAGGTACACAATAATAAAAATAGAATAAAGATATACAATAAACAATAATTGCATATTAATAATTATTTTACTTTTTCATATGGGAAAATTTATGTATCATGAAAATTAAACAGAAACTTTGCTAAAAAAACCCGAAGCAGTACTTCAAAAAAACTGTAGAAAACATGGGCAAAGCGATACATGGAATCGTGCATATAAGTTGCTAGCTAACATTTAAATGTAAACCAAAGTGTGGCCTCTTGGTGTGCCTGTTTGTTAGGCAACCAGCAGGTCCGTGGTTTGAATTCCCTTCATGCCAACTTGTGTTTATATTTTTCTGAGAATTAATTAAAGTACAGGTGCGTTTTCGTAGAAAAAACAGTGTCCATGCAGTGTCCGTAATGATTTTTTTTCCAAGAATTAACTAAAGTTCAAAGGCATTTCTGTATAAAAAAACTACACACAGCTCACAACGCGCCCGCAGCCACTGACATGTGGACCAGCGACACGCTGGCATGCCACCCGGGCACTTGATACGACGGCATACGCCCAGAGACACCATATTTGAACGCCTAGAGAAGTTAAGACACCACTTTTGTGTATTTTTCAAGTTTAGGCACCAAACTGACCGCACCGGACAAGTTAGGGCACCTGTGGTGTATTTAACTTGAGAAAAAACACAACACACACTCTTAACTGAACAACCATCACTTAAGACCACAATATGTTCATGTCCTTTATTTTAGCGACGCATTATATTTGTGTTGCCGCTTATCCTTCTTCTCACCTTCGCCGGCGGTGGCCTTAGTGTTCACACAAACCAAAACGTGTGTTAGAATGTGGTTAATCCTAAGACGTCTCTCTCTCCCTCTCTCCTCTCTCCCGCTTTATGTCACACTCGCGATGAGAAATCTGTTGTTTTCCCATGCGACGTATTCAGAGGTATGCATGTGTAGTTCTCGATGTTTTTTTTCTCTATATGATTATAGTGGGTGTTTATTTGCAATCTGGATCACCGCTTGTACGAAAGAAAAATGGATCGTGCGCTATAGTTATAAGTTTATTTCCGAAACAATATTTAAAAAATATTTAACAGGTAAAATTAACATCATATACAGATTTCACACATTTTTCTAATCAAATTTCATATATAACATATTAAAATCGAAGTTACGGTTTAAAAGATGCGTATAATTTAGAAAAACATTTGTTTGAATTAAATATCTTCCAAAATAATATTTATAAATACTTAACAGGTTAAAATAATCTTATATTCATATTCTACATATTTTTCTAATCAAATTTCATATATAACATGTTTAAATCGGAGTTACGGTTTAAAAGATATGGATGGTTTAGAAAAGTCTTTGTTTGACTTAAATATGATCCGCGAATGGAATACTTAAAAAGTCAGGGTTTTTTATAAACTATAAAATAACGGTTCAGTGTGGCTTAAATCTGGACTGCGGGTTGATTTCATAAAAATGCAGGGGCTTTTTTTGCAAATTGGCGCGACGGACGGGCAGAAACCCTACATGCTTTATTATTAGGTAGAGATTACTATAAATATGCACAATAGATGATCAATTTGCAAATTAATTTAAGCCGTTTTAGCCATAAACATATGGATATAAAGAAGGAAAGTTAGGGTATTGTAACTTCTCTAACTTTTCTTCTCAATATTAGAGGATCCCACTAGCCATAATTATATGCATAGAAAGAAGGGAAGTTAGGGTATTGTAACTTCTTTAACTTTCTTTCTCAATGTTAGAGGATCCCACTGGTAAAAGAAGGGCCATTTGTCCCGGTTCATAGGGCCCATTTGTCCCGGTTGGGGAACCGGGACTAAAGGGTCGGTACTAAAGGCCTATACCTTTAGTCCAGGTTCTTACACCAACCGGGACAGATGGGCCTTCACGTGGCCGCTGCGGTGAGCCCACGCAGGAGGGCATACCAACCGGGACCAAAAGGCATCCACGCGTCAGCAGCTGGCAGGAGCTAAGGTTTTTTTAAAGAGGGTGGTTTAGGGTGGTTTTGGGGGGTTAATTTAGGGTGTTAGCTAGCTAATAGAGAGAAGTGTCCTCTCTTGTCTCCGTGCTTGGTTTACCAACGCTACTGCTATGCCTAAACATGGCTTAGATTAGTACTACTTTCGACATGCACCACATGTTGCCTTCACTTCAATCCAATCCATCTTCATTTCACCCATTGATATATAAAAATTCTTCATGCTCGCATCATGCATCATCATAATAACAAGTCCTACTAATCATCATCACACAACTTTTACTTGTTATTAATAACAAGTCGTACGATCATCATCCTCATAGTCATCGAACCAACCCTACTTAATTGTTCTTAGCACATGATCATCAGTATTAGGTAGGACCTAAATACCCTCTTTAAAGAATGGAGATCATCCTGTCTCTAATTCTTGCGCTTCACTTCCTTTTGCTTCCAAGAACCTTCTTACGACTGTCCATACATTTTTTTCATTCTTTGATTAGCATGCGTTCACCGGTTTTAGAAATCCGGTATGGACAGGTGAGATTCGTAGGAGACCTAGCTATATGTTCAAAACATCAAGGCGACCATTCTGATACATCAAACGAGGCACACAATCCATTGGGATTCTCTGTTGAAAAACATAGTAATAACTTCGTAGTTAGCAATGATGTACTACTTTTAGAAGTATGCAAAAGATGCACGAATGTCGTAACAGTAAAAAATCTTATCAGGGTATCTCCATAGAAGTTATCATGGTTCAACACGTGCACTAGTGGCACGCATTGACCATAATTTGGAGGAGTATCATAATAGGTATTGTAATTATCAAGGTCAGTACAAAATGTGATCAAATGATTTTTCTCCTGATAAGTTAATTCAGAGCCATCGGTGTAGTGGGTTTTGTCTACCATCTTCCGCACATTGTTTGAAAAATGAAAATAAGCTGTCAACTATTTTGAAATAAACAATATAAATTAGCCAATAACTATGTTTGAGAAACTCACATAGCGGTAGAATTGGAAGCATATCAACAATGACCCAAATGTCCATATCATCTTGCTCGATGTCAGGATCACCAAGATCCATGGTGACAAGCATATCCTCATAAAAACCATACATCTTGCAAAGTGCTTCCCAATTTGGGCAACCAAAAAGGGTTACGCTCTGAGAATTGTACATATTTACTTCAAAATCCATACCAACCATGATGGGTCCTTCGGTGAATTTTCTTTGTTTCAAAACTTTCATGGTCTTCAAAACCCATCCTCTCCAAGACATAGCGTCTTGCATGGCATGGGATAAGCTAGTCCAATTGTAAAAGATGAAAATTACACGTTAAAATAGTTGAAGTCGTGCTTAATTAATTACGGAAAAAACACTTGTCGTCGGCGCGTACCATTTCAACATCGAAGGTCTCCTGGAGCTTAATGCTGAAGCGCCGATCTTCGTCCAGGTGAGGGCACCTATCCCACAGACCTCGGTCGTCGTTGCACCAGGAGCACTCCCCTGGGAGACTTTCGTCGTCCGAGTACGACATTTCCTATGTTCATAATTCAAAGATTAAACTTGTTGATGTCTACTACACAACCTTCTTCTTGTAGACGTTGTTGGGCCTGCAAGTGCACAGGTTTGTAGGACAGTAGCAAATTTCCCTCAAGTGGATGACCTAAGGTTTATCAATTCGTAGGAGGTGTAGGATGAATATGGTCTCTCTCAAGCAACCGTGCAACCAAATAACAAAGAGTCCCTTGTGTCCCCAACACACCCAATACAATGGTAAATTGTATAGGTGCACTAGTTCGGCGAAGAGATGGTGATACAAGTGCAATATGGATGGTATTTATGGGTTTTTGTAAACTGAAAATATAAAAACAGCAAGGTAACAAGCAGTAAAAGTGAGCGTAAACGGTATTGCAATGATAGGAAACAAGGCCTAGGGTTCATACTTTCACTAGTGTAAGTCCTCTCAACAAAAATAACATAATTGGATCATATAACTATCCCTCAACATGCAACAAAGAGTCACTCCAAAGTCACTAATAGCGGAGAACAAACGAAGAGATTATGGTAGGGTACGAAACCACCTCAAAGTTATTCCTTCCAATCAATCCAATGGGCTATTTCTATAAGTGTCACAAACAGCCCTATAGTTCATACTAGAATAACACCTTAAGACACAAATCAACCAAAACCCTAATGTCACCTAGATACTCCAATGTCACCTCAAGTATCCGTGGGTATGATTATACGATATGCATCACACAATCTCAGATTCATCTATTCAACCAACACATAGAAACTCAAAGAGTGCCCAAAGTTTCTACCGGAGAATCGCGACGAAAACGTGTGCCAGCCCCTATGCATAGGTTCATGGGCGTAACCCGCAAGTTGATCACCAAAACATACATCAAGTGGCACATGATATCCCATTGTCACCACAGATACGCACGACAAGACATACATCAAGTGTTCTCAAGTCTTTAAAGACTCAATCCGATAAGATTACTTCAAAGGGAAAACTCAATCCATTACAAGAGAGAAGAGGGGGAGAAGAAACATAAGATCCAACTATAATAACAAAGCTCGCGATACATCAAGATCGTGCCAAATCAAGAACATTAGAGAGAGAGATCAAACACATAGCTACTGGTACATACCCTCAGCCCCGAGGGTGAACTACTCCCTCCTTGTCATGGAGAACGCCGGGATGATGAAGATGGCCACCGGTGAGGGTTCCCCTCCTCTGGCAGGGTGCCGGAACAGGGTCCCGAGAGGTTTTTGGTGGCTACAGAGGCTTGCGGCGGCGGAACTCCCGATCTAATCTCTGTTCTGGAAGTTTTACGATACGTAGGTACATATGGGTGCAAGGGGTACGTCGGTGGAGCTGTGGGGGCCCGACGAGGCAGGGGGGCGCGCCATAGGGGGGTGGGCGCGCCCCCCACCCTCGTGGGCAGCCCGTATCTCCCCTGACGTGCACTCCAAGTTCCCTGGGTTGCTTTCCTTCCAAAAATAACTTCTCCAGTTGATTTCGTTCCGTTTCGACTTCGTCTGATATTCCTTTTCCTCGAAACACTGAAATAGGCATAAAACAACAAATCTGGGCTGGGCCTCCGGTTAATAGGTTAGTCCCAAAAATAATATAAAAGTGGATAATGAAGCCCAATATTGCCTAAAACAGTAGATAATATAGCATGGAGCAATAAAAAATTATAGACACGTTGGAGACGTATCAAGCATCCCCAAGCTTAATTCCTGCTCGTCCTCAAGTAGGTAAATGATAAAAAAGATAATTTTTGATGTGGAATGCTAGTTGGCATAATTTCATTGTAATTCTTCACAATTGTGATATGAATATTCAGATCCGAAAGATTCAAGACAAAAGTTCATATTGACATAAAAATAATAATACTTCAAGCATACTAATAAAGCAATTATGTCTTCTCAAAATAACATGGCCAAAGAAAGTTATCCCTACAAAATCGTATAGTCTGGCTATGCTCCATCTTCACCACACAAAGTATTTAAATCATGCACAACCCCGATGACAAGCCAAGCAATTGTTTCATACTTTAACATTTTCAAAACCTTTTCAATCTTCACGCAATACATGAGCGTGAGCCATGGATATAGCACTATATGTGGAATAGAACGGTGGTTGTGGAGAAGACAAAAGGAGGGGAAGATAGTCTCACATCAACTAGGCATATCAACGGGCTATGGAGATGCCCATTAATAGATATCAATGTGAGTGAGTAGGGATTGCCATGCAACGGATGCACTAGAGCTATAAGTATATGAAAGCTCAACAAAAGAAACTAAGTGGGTGTGCATCCAACTCGCTTGCTCACGAAGACCTAGGGCATTTTGAGGAGGCCCATCATTGGAATATACAAGCCAAGTTCTATAATGAAAAATTCCCACTAGTATATGAAAGTGATATCATAGGAGACTCTCTATCATGAAGATCATGGTGCTACTTTGAAGCACAAGTGTGGTAAAAGGATAGTAGCATTACCCCTTCTCTCTTTTTCTCTCATTTTTTATTTTTTATTTTTTTTGTTTGGGCCTTTTCTCTTTTTTTGCCTCTTTTTTCTTTTCTTTTTTATTTTTCGTCCAGAGTCTCATCCCAACTTGTGGGGGAATCATAGTCTCCATCATACTTTCCTCACTGGGACAATGCTCTAATAATGATGATCATCACATTTTT
Organism: Aegilops umbellulata; assembly: GCA_032464435.1. Classification (NCBI taxonomy): domain Eukaryota; kingdom Viridiplantae; phylum Streptophyta; class Magnoliopsida; order Poales; family Poaceae; genus Aegilops; species Aegilops umbellulata. Next base: position 586,793,162 of record CP136058.1, on the reverse strand, counting down.
ATTTTTCTTACAACTCAACAATTACAACTCGATACTTAGAACAAAATATGACTCTATGTGAATGCCTCCGGCGGTGTACCGGGATATGCAATGAATCAAGAGTGACATGTATGAAAGAATTATGAATGGTGGCTATGCCACAAATACGATGTCAACTACATGATCATGCTAGCAATATGACAATGATGGAGCTTGTCATAATAAACGGAACGGTGGAAAGTTGCATGGCAATATATCTCAGAATGGCTATGGAAATGCCATGATAGGTAGGTATGGTGGCTGTTTTGAGGAAGGTATATGGTGGGTGTATGATACCGGCGAAAAGTGCGTGGTATTAGAGAGGCTAGCAATGGTGGAAGGATGGGAAAAAGTGCATATAATCCATGGACTCAACATTAGTCATAAAGAACTCATATACTTATTGCAAAAATCTAGAAGTTATCAAAGCAAAGTATTACGCGAATGCTTCTAGGGGGATAGATTGGTAGGAAAAGACCATCGCTCATCCCCGACCGCCACTCATAAGTAAGACAATCAATAAATAAATCATGATCCGACTTCGTTACATAACGGTTCACCATACGTGCATGCTACGAGAATCACAAACTTCAACGCAAGTATTCTTTAAATTCACAACTACTCAACTAGCATGACTCTAATATTATCACCTCCATATCTCAAAACAATTATCATGCTTCAATCTTTTCTTAGTATTCAACACACTCATAAGAATTTTTCTTTTATTAGTCTTGTATGCCTAGCATATTAGAATTAAGCACATTACCATGTTATTTAAGACTCTCAAAATAATCTAAGTGAAGCATGAGAGTTCATATATTTCTTCAAAATAAAACTACCACCATGCTCTAAAAGATAAGTGAAGCACTAGAGCAAACAACAAACTACTCCGAAAGATATAAGTGAAGATCAATGAGTAGTTGAATAATTATGTAACTATGTGAAGACTCTCTAACATTTAAGAATTTCAAATCTTGGTACTTTATTCAAACAGCAAGCAAAGCTAAAGAAAATAAAATGACGCTCCAAGCAAAACACATATCATGTGGTGAATAAAAATATAGCTCCAAGTAAAGTTATCGATGAACGAAGACGAAAGAAGGGATGCCTTCCGGGGCATCCCCAAGCTTAGACGCTTGGTTATCCTTGAATATTACCTTGGGGTGCCTTGGGCATCCCCAAGCTTAGGCTCTTGGTTATCCTTGAATATTACCTTGGGGTGCCTTGGGCATCCCCAAGCTTAGGCTCTTGCCACTCCTTATTCCATAGTCCATCGAATCTTTACCCAAAACTTGAAAACTTCACAACACAAAACTTAACAGAAAACTCGTGAGCTCCGTTAGTGAAAGAAAACAAAACACCACTTCAAGGTACTGTAATGAACTCATTATTTATTTATGTTGGTGTTAAACCTACTGTATTCCAACTTCTCTATGGTTTATAAACTATTTTACTAGCCATAGAGTCATCAAAATAAGCAAAACACACACGAAAAACAGAATCTGTCAAAAACAGAACAGTCTGTAGTAATCTGTAACTTACGCAAACTTCTGGAACTCCAAAAATTCTAAAATAAATTGGTGGACCTGAGGAATTTGTCTAGTAATCATATGCAAAAAGAATCAACTAAATAGCACTCTCCAGTAAGAAGTTGAAGCTAATCTCGTGAGCACTAAAGTTTCTGTTTTTTACAGCATGATCATAAAGACTTCGCCCAAGTCTTCCCAAAGGTTCTACTTGGCACAAACACTAATTAAAACACAAAACCACATCTAAACAGAAGCTAGATGGATTATTTATTCCTAAACAGAACCAAAAAGCAAGAAACTAAAATAAAGTTGGGTTGCCTCCCAACAAGCGCTATCGTTTAATGCCCCTAGCTAGGCATTATGATTTCAATGATGCTCACATAAAAGATAAGAATTGAAACATAAAGAGAGCATAATGTAGAATATGACTAGCACATTTAAGTCTAACCCACTTCCTATGCATAGGGATTTTGTGAGCAAACAACTTATGGGAACAATAATGAACTTGCATAGGAAGGTAAAACAAGCATAACTTCAAAATTTTAAGCACATAGAGAGGAAACTTGATATTATTGCAATATGTAGAAGCATTTGATCCTCTCTCATTATAATTTTCAGTAGCATCATGAATGAATTCAACAATATAACCAGCACCTAAAGCATTCTTTTCATGATCTAGAAGCATAGAATTTTTATTACTCTCCATAGAAGAAAATTTCTTCTCATGAATAGTAGTGGGAGCAAACTCAACAAAATAACTATCATATGATTGAAAATTAAGATCAAGATGACAAGTTTCATGGTTATCATTGTTCTCTAAAGCATATGTGTCATCACAATAGTCATCATAGATAGGAGGCATGCTTTCATCATAGTAAATTTTCTCATCAAAGCTTGGGGGACAAAAAATATCATCTTCATCAAACATAGATTCCCCAAGCTTGTGGCTTTGCATATCATTAGCATCATGGATATTCAAGGAATTCATACTAACAACATTGCAACCATGCTCATCATTCAAAGATTTAGTGCCAAACATTCTATAGATTTCTTCTTCTAACACTTTGGCACAATTTTCCTTTCCATCATACTCACGAAAGATATTAAAAAGATGAAGCGTGTGAGACAAACTCAATTCCATTTTTTTGTAGTTTTCTTTTATAAACTAACTAGTGCTAAAACAAGAAACAAAAAGATTCAATTGCAAGATCTAAAGATATACCTTCACTTACCTAGTCTCCCCGGCAACGGCGCCAGAAAAGAGCTTGATGTCTACTACACAACCTTCTTCTTGTAGACGTTGTTGGGCCTGCAAGTGCACAGGTTTGTAGGACAGTAGCAAATTTCCCTCAAGTGGATGACCTAAGGTTTATCAATTCGTAGGAGGTGTAGGATGAATATGGTCTCTCTCAAGCAACCGTGCAACCAAATAACAAAGAGTCCCTTGTGTCCCCAACACACCCAATACAATGGTAAATTGTATAGGTGCACTAGTTCGGCGAAGAGATGGTGATACAAGTGCAATATGGATGGTATTTATGGGTTTTTGTAAACTGAAAATATAAAAACAGCAAGGTAACAAGCAGTAAAAGTGAGCGTAAACGGTATTGCAATGATAGGAAAAAAGGCCTAGGGTTCATACTTTCACTAGTGTAAGTCCTCTCAACAAAAATAACATAATTGGATCATATAACTATCCCTCAACATGCAACAAAGAGTCACTCCAAAGTCACTAATAGCGGAGAACAAACGAAGAATTATGGTAGGGTACGAAACCACCTCAAAGTTATTCTTTCCAATCAATCCAATGGGCTATTCCTATAAGTGTCACAAACAGCCCTAGAGTTCGTACTAGAATAACACCTTAAGACACAAATCAACCAAAACCCTAATGTCACCAAGATACTCCAATGTCACCTCAAGTATCCGTGGGTATGATTATACGATATGCATCACACAATCTCAGATTCATCTATTCAACCAACACATAGAACCTCAAAGAGTGCCCAAAGTTTCTACCGGAGAATCACGACGAAAACGTGTGCCAACCCCTATGCATAGGTTCATGGGCGGAACCCGCAAGTTGATCACCAAAACATACATCAAGTGGCACGTGATATCCCATTGTCACCACAGATACGCACGGCAAGACATACATCATGTGTTCTCAAGTCTTTAAAGACTCAATCCGATAAGATTACTTCAAAGGGAAAACTCAATCCATTACAAGAGAGAAGAGGGGGAGAAGAAACATAAGATCCAACTATAATAGCAAATCTCGCGATACATCAAGATCGTGCTAAATCAAGAACACGAGAGAGAGAGAGAGAGAGAGAGAGAGAGAGAGAGAGAGAGAGAGAGAGATCAAACACATAGCTACTGGTACATACCCTCAGCCCCGAGGGTGAACTACTCCCTCCTCGTCATGGAGAGCACCGGGACGATGAAGATGGCCACTGGTGAGGGTTCCCCCCCTCCGGCAGGGTGCCGGAACAGGGTCCCGAGAGGTTTTTGGTGGCTACAGAGGCTTGCGGCGGCGGAACTCCCGATCTAATCTCTGTTCTGGAAGTTTTACGATACGTAGGTATATATGGGTGCAAGGGGTACGTCGGTGGAGCTGCGGGGGCCCCACGAGGCAGGGGGCGCGCCCTAGGGGGGTGGGCGCGCCCCCACCCTCGTGGCAGCCCGTATCTCCCCTGACGTGCACTCCAAGTTCCCTGGGTTGCTTTCCTTCCAAAAATAACTTCTCCAGTTGATTTCGTTCCGTTTCGACTTCGTCTGATATTCCTTTTCCTCAAAACACTGAAATAGGCATAAAACAACAAATCTGGGCTGGGCCTCCGGTTAATAGGTTAGTCCCAAAAATAATATAAAAGTGGATAATAAAGCCCAATATTGCCTAAAACAGTAGATAATATAGCATGTAGCAATCAAAAATTATAGATACGTTGGAGACGTATCACTTGTACAATTAAATATATGTACCACAAAAACTAAATTAGAACATTATTATTCATCACGGGTTGACTATCGGTCTGTCGAGTCTTTTCTTGAAAACTCTCAGCTCACTTGGTGTATATATTCGACCGTCGGTGATGGTAGCTCCTCCTTTCGTTCTCAAGTGCATTACACCAAATTGTCTAGCACACGGGAACGAAGGAGAAGCTACCCACGACAACAGTCGGGATTCTTCGTCCTCTCATATATGGTGGAGACTCTCCCTCACTGATTCCTCTCTGACATTTGCGACCGTCGGTGATGGTAGCTCCTCCTTTCATTCCCGAGTGCATTACACCAAATTGTCTAGCACACGGGAACGAAGGAGAAGCTACCCCCACGACAACAGTCGAGATTCTTCGTCCTCTCATATATGGTGGAGACTCGACAGACTTAAAGTCAACGCGAAATATCATTTAATTATCTTTCTAAAAAAGGACATATCGAGTGCCCGAAATTTGCCGTAACAGAAATATACATGTTTTTATCTACATCATATGAGCATTCAAACTTGATGGCCATTACATTTCAATGGTTGAAAATATGAGCAAAAACATTTCAAAATATCTTATAGGACTCATATTGACATGGAGATTTGGCTGGTCTCACCTCGAGGTCGGAGAGGGGTCAGTGACGGGGATGACGGCGGGGATGATGGAGGGGGCTCCTAGATTTCTGCAAAAACAAAAACCCTATAAGCTATCAACTAATCAAATGCATACGCCTTTCATAGTGCTCTCCAATTTGAGCATTCAAAGTAGGAGTAGTTTTCCAATTTGAGCATTCAATATAAGCAAAACCAAATCGTAAAATAAATTAGTATTCAAATTAGCATGCATTCAATAAGCAAAACTACATCATCTCTTGTGTCCGTCACTACAAAAAAAAAAGACACATCCGTGACATTTTGGGCCGAACGAATTTTTTTCTGTCATACATATGACACTTCTATGACGATAATTGTGACAAAACCCGGTATCATCATAGATGTGATGGGCTCCTACTTCTATGACAAAAAATTATGACAGAAAATGGGCTTTTCGTCCTGGGCGGGCCGGAGATGCAGCTGCATGACATTCTTTGGGACGTCCATGACGGAAAAAACCGTGGTAGAAGCGAGGGGGAGGAAAATTTCGTGGAGTTTCCGGTTACGGTGGGAGGTCGGGGGCCGAGCGATGCGCGTTTCTCTCGTACACGTACGCACGTGTGTCCGAGGCGTTGGCTCTAACTGAAACCGAGCGAGGCGTTGGGCTCTAACTGAGCCCGAGCGATTGCACTGCAGGCTACGCGTTACTGAACCCGAGCGATCGATCGATGGATGTTAACTGAACCGATCGAGCGATTCCTTCGCTACTGCTGCTAACTGAAGCCGATCGATGCTGCCTCTGGATGAACAGTGAGCATTGCAGGGGGTTTGGATGAACAGTTCCCGGTAGGGGTGGATGAACATGACCTCGTGGTGTTGCCTCTGGATGAACAGGACCCCGATCGATCGAGTCGGTTGGGGCTGGATGAACAGGACCCCGTGGAGGGCTGGATGAATAGGACCACCCCGTGGAGGGCTCTATGAACAGTAGACGATGGAGGGGTGCCCGTGGAGGGGTGGTTGAACAGGACCCCGTGGTGTGGAGGGCTGGATGAACAGTAGATGATGGAGGGGTGGTTGAACAGTAGCCGGTGGAGTAGCGCGCGGTGGAGGCTGGATGAACAGGAGCCCGTGGAGGCTGGAGGAGGTCGACGGTGGATGAACAGTAGCTCGTGGAGGCTGGAGGGGGTCGATGGTGGAAATGAACATTATCCCGTGGACTCCCGTTTTGCGGTACGCCTCACCCCTCCCGATGAACAGGGCCCCCGTTTCGACCGTAGCGCTCCAACACAAGTCCGTTTCCTCCGTTTTGCGGTACGCCACACCCCTCCCGATCAACAGGACCCCCGTTTCGACCGTAGGAGGTCCGTTTCCTCCGTTGTGCGGTATGCCACACCCCTCTCGATCAACAGGACCCCCGTTTCGACCGTAGGAGGTCCGTTTCCTTCGTTGTACGGTACGCCAGGCCTCATTTCCATCGCCCCTTCCATCCAAGCCCTCTCGATGAACACGACCACGCATTCCGTTCCGACCCAGTTGGTTGGCTCCCACGCGTTCCGTTGCCTCCCGATGAACACGACGCATTCCGTTGCCTCCCCATGAACACGACGCATTCCGTTGCCTCCCCATGAACACGACGACGACGCTGTTTCTCCGTTCCGACCCAGCCATGTCAATGAGCCCTCGCCGTACGTATGCGCGAGTAGGCGTTCGAGACCCCGCCCATATGTACACATACGTGGCCGTATTTTCTTTCTTGCACCCTGGCCGCCTCTACTACGACATGTGCGCGCCTCTACATCCACCAGTATATATGTACGTACACGTTCACGACCAGAATGACAACGCTACGTACGCTTCGACCAGGTGGGTCCCGACTGTCAGGCACTTCCTTGCGTGCGAAGATGTAGCTGGTGGGTCCCAGCAGTATTGGGGGCGAAATACGGTGGCCCGTCCGGTGGGTCCCCGCTGTCAGGTGGAGGAATAATTATTTTGCACGTAATAAGGAGGCACTTCCTTGCTGCGGCCGTGGACCCAGCTGTCAGCCTCTCCATGTACAGTCCACGTCCAATGGAAGTCGTTCCTTGACCACGTTGACCACGCCGCGCCGAGAGCCCGAGGGCGGTGGACGACGGCGAGGCCCAGGAAGGGGACGACGGTGAGGCCAAGGAAGGGGACGACAGGGAGCCGGGGAAGACGCGGCAGTGGAAGCCCGCGCGGAGAGGAGTACGAGGGTTCACTGGTTCGGCTGCGGTGTGAGGCTGTCGTCGCCGTAGGGCCTGGCCAGCGGTAGGAAGAGTAGGGGGCGGTGAGGCCTCCGCGGCAGCACAGCCGGCCACGGGAGGCAGGAGCATGCGGCACGACCGACGCTGCTTTGAGCGGCTGGAGCAAGAAGACCAGAGGTTGAAGAAGCACTACCGCCGTTGGATGGACATCGTACGGTCACTGGAGCTAGAATCGTTCATATTGACTAAAGTTGACAAAGGACCCCGTCCCAGTCAACTTAGTAGGCCCACAAGTCAGCCTCCCACCATGGTGGGTCCCAGCTAGCAGGGGGTATTCATTTTTTGTGCGTAATAAGGAGGCACTTCCGGTGGGTCCGAGCTGACAGCGGGGGGAACGTTTTTTTTCGTGAAATACGCTGGCCCGTCTGGTGGGTCCGAGCAGTCAGTGGGGAAACGTTTTTTTTCGCGAAATAAGGTGGCCCGTCCGGTGGGTCCCTGCTGTAAGGTGGAGGAATAATTATTTTGCGCGTAATAAGGAGGCACTTCCTTGCGGCCGCCTGGACCCAGCTGTCAGCCTCTCCACGTACAATACTCTTCTGATGGAAGTCGGTCGTTGACCACGTTGACCACGCCGCGCCGAGAGCACCAGGGCGGTGGTCTGGACGACGGCGAGGCCTTGAAGGGGACGACATGGAGCCGGGGAAGACGCAGCAGTGGAAGCCCGCGCGGAGAGGAGTACGAGGGTTCACTGGTTCGGCTACGATGTGAGGCTGCCGTCGCCGCAGAATAACAGGGGGTGTGGGTGAGTGGAGGGATGGCCTGGCCAGCGGTGGGAGTACTATGGGGGCTGTGAGGCCTCTGCGGCAGCACAGCCGGCAACGGGAGACAGGAGCAGGCGACATGACCGGCGCTGCTTTGGGCGGCTGGACCAAGAAGACCAGAGGTTGAAGAAGCACTAAGGCCGTTGGATGGACATCGTACGGTCACTGAAGCTAGAAACGTTTATTATTGACTAAGTTGACAAAGCCCTTGGTACGCTCCAACTTAGTAGGCCCACAGGTCAGCCTCCGAAACGGTGCGCCCTAGATGTCAGGGGGAGGAATCATTTTTTGCACAGCCGAAGCTGAGAATATCCGAGATTGAAGAAGAAGCACGACATCCGTTGGATAGACATCCAACGACCACTGCTGCTAGAACCGTGTGTTGACTATAATAAGTTGGCAAAGCCTTGCATATGCGTCAACTTATTTTTTTAGGGGATGCGTCACTTAGTAGGCCCACAAGTGTGTGGCAGGGAACTTATAGCCCATTTACGTTTTGTAAGAATGTACAACCCATTTTGGAATTCTAATGGAATTTACAACAGCCCATTTACAGTTTGTTAAAAGTACATCCCATTTTCTAGCTAGGACAATGATTAATAATTCCAACCAACCATTGAAGACAGAATTCAATAAAATTTCCCACATTTTGATGGGCTCCGAAATATTTTATCCCGAAATTTCTAGTCAGATTAAATATAAATTTGTATTACGTAAAAATCCAACAAAACATTGCGCGCGCAACAATGAAAATTTAATATTTTCAAAATCCATAAATAATATTTTATAAACTAATTTCGTGTTTGGGCATTTTTTTAATTATTGTCCAGTTTTTATAATTACATCCCATTTATTATTTTTTAAAGCCCATTTTCCTGTTAAGCCTAATGCATCCCTCCTAGGAAAGATTTGCAGCCCAGCAGGGCGGAGAATAACAAGTTGACCTTGCCTGGGTATTCCTCAAAAAGACGTATAGCTGGGCTAGCCATTTTCATCTTGAAAAAATTAGTATTTGGGCTGGATATCTGGCCTGGGCTAGACGGGCCACAGCCCGCCCGGTTAATACCCTGCTCTCCTCTGAACAACAACGAAATCATCGCCAAGAAAAACTCTGAAGTTCTCATGCCTCAAAAACACAAATACTGCTGAGCTGCTTGGTCCCAGCTGTCGGCCGTACCTTGTGCAATTCTCTCGTTTATATTGACTACATAGGTTGACAATGGTGTGGGACCGTGATGTCAGGAAACCAGGAGAAAGCAAAAAATATATATAGTTGTACATAATAAGGAGGCACTTGCGTACGTACGGCTATGGCCCTAGTGGGTCCCTAGTGTCATCCAGTCAAAATAAAGTCATCTCCTGAATCCTCATGTTCGTTGACGATGTTAACAATGCTCGGCGCCACGGCGAGCGCAAAAACTCGAAGGAAAATGGAGAGGGCCTCGCGGGCCCTACGGATGGTCCGATACAGCGCCCGCTACTCATTCAGGAAGCCAGGATCATCGGACACCTATGAGCACCTTCGAGAAACTGAGACGGCATGAAACGGTAAGGCCGCGCTTGGGAGCTCTGGTTTATTTCAAACCTGTATTAACATACAAGTGTAATTTACTCGTCATCGAAAACAACGCGTAAACTACAGGCGTAATGAAACCGAGGGCCCGAGGTCTATAAGTAAAACCGGCGGGTTACGCGTGTAATTTCAGAGACCAGTGTATATTTTACGAGCACTGCTATATGGATGACATTACCAGACGATACATGCACGAAGTGCGTATCATGCCATCCATGGGCAAGACTGAAACAGCAGCTAACGGCTGGATTAGCAATCGTCCGAGTATCGTTCAGCGTTTTTATCGTGTGTCAAGTACTTCCGATATTTTACTAGTCGAAATCGACCAACCAAGCGCCTTCGCCCGAGACCATCTGCTTAAATTTACAAGCGTCAGTTTTACAAGCGGTTTTGGTTGGAAAACGACGATCCAATCACGGCCTAATATCATGAGTTGGTCGGAAGATCATATGGTTTCACGTCTAACCTACCCGAATTGTCGTATAGGCTATGAATGAAACATCAGACGATGAACTTCTTAAGCACGGAAACAACAGAAGAGGATGATCTTCTTAACAAGAAAATCACTGGCATTAGATCGACATGCAAAACAATACGAAGCATTATTCTCGGGAGGCACGGTGAACAGCTCGTGATGCCGCATGCCACAACATTCGAAGCTCAAAACACAAGGCCTGGCATTACATAGACAATATTCAGAACAAACTCTTAACACGGGAATATCTCAGCAGAGTAACTATTTACTTCTAAACTGAACACAATAATAGGAAAAAACACTCGACGCTGCTGACAGCAAGGGCGTCCCACTCAAAAATATCAAATGCATGTCTTCTGGCTAACATCAATGAGCAATTTTTGACAAGGTTTTCCAATTCCAATATATTAAACTAACGTCTTCTTGCTAACATCAATGATTAAACTTTGACAAGCTTTTCCCATTCAAAATATGTAATGCCTATGATCGTGGAGTCCTGTCGCTTCTTGCTAACATCAATGGTTAAACTTTGACAAGCTTTCCCATTCAAAATATGTAATGCCTATGATCGTGGAGTCATGTCGCTTCTTGTACTTGTTTGGGCACTTCTTGCCCAGGGCAGTCCACGTGTTGTTAAATTGCCAATGGTCTCTGCAGACTAGTCATGTCACCGATGTCTAATATCTATGGCACCGGCTGTAGCAATGGAGGGATTCGGTGCCAAACTAAGAAAAGGTGAAATTGGCACCTCTTTTGGCCTACATAGTGGAAGGCCTAATACTCTGTAAAGCTTCTCGGTCATTCCTTTTGTAATGTAGCACAAACAATGACTGCTTCTTTCTGCAAAGTGGAACGACCAACTGGACCCAGTAATGCAGCAGTTTGCCTTGGACACATTGGCTCCTTTTGTGCAGCTGAACTAAAATCGAAGTTGGAATAAAACCGAGCTTTAATTTTGATATCCCTGTAAGCAACAAAAGGTATAAGGGAAACAATTACTGACAAATAACGGTTGATGACTTGTACTCCCAGAAGAAAAACATCTACTGATCTACCTTATCTTAATGGGAAATAAAGCAGGAGAGTAGCAATTCTCAATCAGTGTGATTCATTCATATTAACTAAGACATTATCTTAACAATGCCTTGTTTCAAGATGTATAAAGAATGAAAAAGCAGAAAAGTATCATTCCTAAAACAATGCGACTGATTTATTTTAACAGAGACATTATCTTAACAATACCTTGGTTAAACATGTAGAAAGAACTACAAAGCAGGATAGTACCATTTGTAAAACACTGTAAGTCTATAACTGATATATAATAACAGAGACATTATCTGAACTATACATTTCTTAAACATCTACTCCGGCCGATCCCTAACAGAAATGGTACTCCTGCCGATCCCTAACAAGTGTTTGCAGTTTTGAACTAAGATTCAGTAGTTAATTCGGAGGAAGGTCGGTACTGACCATTCAAGACCAAGATTTGAAACAACTCATGAGGAAGATCTCAAAGAGATCTCAACACATATATGGAAATCCGGTCTCATTTTGTGCAGTTCCACCAAAATTAAGCGAAGCAAAATGTCGCAGTAGCAACAAGTTGAAAAGATATCCCTGTTTTAACAGAGGCAAAAAAGGAATCAATTACTGGCCAATAAAGGAGGATGAAACATGCGGCCACAATAATGGTAATCCCGCCAATCCCTAACAAGTGCTGCAGTTTTGAACTAAGATTCAGTAGTTAATTAATTCTGAGAGTGGCATTGCTTAATTTTACCAGCGACATTAGATTAACGAAAAGCATAAACAGTTGCAGGGTAGAGTGGGCGCAACAACATTATGTGCTTCCATCTACTTATAAAGGGGGTGATGCAGAGTTTGTTGTAACAAAGCAACAAGCATCATGTCTGGGTTTGTTCCATTTTTGTTCACTACTTAATGGGAAAAGACAGCAATACAATAGCTTCAATTCAACATTTATTTAAAACAGTACCAATACAAGTAGCACAACATCTCAAAGCACACTGCACAATCATGTGGATGATGCATGTACTGACCTTTCATGAGACCAACAAAGATAAAATACGAATATGCCAACACGAATAGGAAATCCAATCTCGTTTTGTGCAGTTGCACTGAAATCAAGCAAAGTGTTTCGCGTAGCGAAGGAAAATGTCGCAATAGCAACAAGTTGAATAGATATCCCTGTATAAACAGAGGCCAAAAAGGAATCAATTACTGGCTAATAAAGGAGGATGAAACATGCGGCCACAAAAATGGTAATCCCGCCAATCCCTAACAAGTGTTGCAGTTTTGAAATAAGATTCAGTAGTTAATTCTGAGTGTGGCATCAATTACTGGCTTATAAAGGGGGTGATGCTGAATTTGTTGTAACAAAGCAACAAGCATCATGTCTGGGTTGGTCCCATTTTTGTTCACTACTTAATGGGAAAAGACAGCAATACAATAGCTTCAATTCAACATTTATTTAAAACAGTACCAATACAAGTAGCACAACATCTCAAAGCACACTGCACAATCATGTGGATGAAGGCCTGTACTGACCTTTCATGAGACAGACAAGATAAAATACGAATCTGCCAACACGAATAGGAAATCCAATCTCGTTTTGTGAAGTTGCACTGAAATCAAGCAAAGTGTTTCGCGTAGCGAAGCAAAATGTCGCAATAGCAACAAGTTGAATAGATATCCCTGTATAAACAGAGGCAAAAAAGGAATCAATTACTGGCTAATAAAGGAGGATGAAACATGCGGCCACAAAAATGGTAATCTGGCAATCCCTAACAAGTGTTGCAGTTTTGAAATAAGATTCAATAGTTAATTCTGAGAGTGGCATCAATTACTGGCTTATAAAGGGGGTGATGCTGAATTTGTTGTAACAAAGCAACAAGCATCATGTCTGGGTTGGTCCCATTTTTGTTCACTACTTAATGGGAAAAGACAACAATACAATAGCTTCAGTTCATCATTTATTTAAAACAATACCAATACAAGTAGCACAACATCTCAAAGCACACTATACAATCATGTGGATGAAGGCCTGTACTGACCTTTCACGAGATGACCAACATAAAATACGAATCTGCCAACACGAATAGGAAATCCAATCAAGTTTTGTGCAGTTGCACTGAAATCAAGCAAAGTTGCTGGTGTGACATTTAAGTTTTCTATAGCAACAAGTTGAATAGATATCCCTGTTTTAAGAGGCAAAAAAGAAAACAATTACTGGCCAATAAAGGAGGATGAAACATGCGGCCACAAAAGGAAGCATCTACCTTATCTTGATGGAAAACAAAGTATAGGACAATAGCATTTCTAAAACGGTTGCATTGATTCATATTAACAGAGAAATTCTTTTAAAACAGATCAGTAGTTAATTCTGAGATCAAAAACAGCAAAATAGCTGCATGGGACATGCCGCACCATGTGCGTCTACACGTATAAATGGGTGATGCAGAGTATGTAGCCAAGTAGCATATATGCGCTGGTCCCATATTTGTTCTCTTTGAACCTTCTTCCTATGTGAGGGCAGCAAATCTAGTCATGCACAAACTACCCGACCCCCAGTGTCTTTCCCTTTTCAACAAAGAGATTGGTTCGTTACAGATGTGTGTACTGGGTTACCCCCTTTTTTCCTTTTCGACCTACAAAGCGGCTAGATAGCCAGCCTATACTACTTTCCGCCCCTCCTTACCTCATTGAACCACGTCCTAGATTCTTGCTCCAGCCCACTACACCCTTCTTTCCTCTTTGAACCAAGACCTAGATTCGACTACAGATCAAAAAAGATCCACATGCAGCTAGAGCAACGACGGTTTCAAAGAAACTTATACCTTAGGGTCGTCGGGATGTGGCAAGGCGTGCGGCAGGAGGCCGGATCTACCCACACTACGTACGATAGCGAGGAAGAAGGGGTCGGTGGCCCTCCCGCACAGGCGCTGGGTGAAAGAGAACACCGCAGTCGACAGTGGATTGCCTCCCTCGCCGAAGGTGATAGAGTGAACGCTGCACCTCCTCCCCTTCCCGGTGCGACGGGATACGGACACCTCCTTCACCAGCTGTGAGGGGGGAGAGAGAGACAAGAGGCCAACGCAGTCTTGTTTAGATCTGGTGAAGAGAGGGTGAGAGACTGTGAATATAGCAAACCCTAGCAAATGAACGATGAGCCTCCAGCGTGTAACATATATGTAGTGCGGCAAGCGTGTGGAGAGTGCAAACCCTAGCAAACAAGCGCTGAGGCTCCCTCTTATACATATACTACTGTAGTACGGACTGAGCTCTGGTGCCTTCACTGCACCTGCTTTTGGCTGTATGACAGGTGAGCCAGCCACATTTTGGGCCCACCTATCATAAATCCAAAGGCAGGTGCACTAAGTCAATGAAGCTGCGTCCATATAGTACTCTCGTGTATACAACTAATATATACTCCTTCCTTTCCGGTTTATAGGGCTTATATCAAAATTTTAGTTTTTCCATTTTATAAGGCTCAATTTGGTTGTTTCCCATCACATGTTCAGATTCCAAGGTGCATTAAATCATTGCATGCAAGTATTAAGAGAAAATTGACCAATGCATGTAATTTATGCATGCATGCATTGCAATTAATGCATTGGTAAACATACTTTTTTGAGGAAAACAAGAGCATTAATTGGGTGCTTTTGCAAACTACAAAAAGTATTCCACCACTCACCATCTACCTTGGTTGGTGAGATTTTTGAATTGAGACTTATAAGGAAAAACAGCTTTGTGCGTAACAAGCAAAGAGCACTGATGGAAGACAGCTTGTTTTTCGTCGAAAATCGATCAGCTTCACCAGCCGACGCAACCATGAGGCGCAACCATGAGCATCGATAGGTCATCGTGGTGATGAATCATCCATTTGGCATCAAGTTTGGGCGAGGCACCTAAGAAGTTCGACAAATCCTCACTGTGGTCTGTTTCTTCTCAGTAATCAAGCTCGAGGAAGGAAGAACCACGTGGCAGAGGACAGTGAGGCGGAACAAGAATGGTCATCCAATTTTGTGCAGTTCCACTAAAATTGAGGAAGACATGCCTGGGTATGGAGACACGCATCGCTGTTCCAAAAATATAAAAAAGGGTTAGCAACGACATCTCAATTTTCAATAAGAATTAATGAAAAGTTCACCAACAAACAGAAGCATCATAATTATCTTGATGAGAACTAAACCAGGATACCCGAGAAAAAAATCATTTCTTCATTTAACCAGTGATAGTACTACCACCATATGGACAATGACCGCACAACCACCATGTACTTTTTGTCGAAACAACATGTATACCTCCACCGAGGCATAAATCAGGACAACTTTTTGAGTGGCATTTCCTCTATAATAGTAGTACTAGTAGGTGATGTTGGACCAGCTGACGAACCCTAGCTACTATGCATGGGGAGCTGGGGAGTAGTCGCATAGAAGAAAACCCGCACGCAGCGACCTAGGGAGCTGGACCAGTACAAGAAGTTATACCTCAGGTGGGCGAGATGTCGTTTAGGCGGGCGGGCGGGATCTGCCCACACGACGGCAGCGAACAAGGGCGCGGAGGATCTTCGTCTGTGCTAGCGCCGGCTTCGAGAGGACGGTGCGCATCGGCTTCCTCCGTCGCCGACGGCGACAACGTCAACGCTGCACCTCCTCACCTCCCGCAGCGGACTGGATTCGGCTGGATCTGTGACCACCGGTGAGGAGAGAGATAGAGTGGACACTGTCATCTTGTTTTGATATGGAGAGGGTGAGAGAGCGAGACGCGAGAAACTCTACCAAACAAGAGGCTATAATGGAGTAAAAAAATCTCTCCATAGCAGTGGTTTTAAATAGAATACGCGCGTTCCCGGAAAAAAGAAACGAAAACTGGCGGACAATTTTTTAAGGGTCTGTCTAGGACACATGTAGATGTGACATAGTTATGTCACATATAAGTTGATGTCCACTCTGTTTGTGGTCTTTTCCTAGTTTTTTTGTTTCTTGTTGCTACATTATATACTTGTGGGAGCTTAGATGTGATATCCTTAAATAACATCTAGATGTGAATTAGACAAACTGATTTTCTAACGTACCAAGAAAGAAAACTCAATCAAAAACACGCCCCCGCTTCCAGGTCGCGAGAGTCGTCGCGTGCACACACATAGACATAGACATGCATATCCGTGTTTACGTAAAATTCCATTTCCATCTCCATCTCCAATCATATTTTTTCCAACTGGCACATTATTTACGTTGTTAATTATATACACAGCAATATTAACGTACATCATCTCTTGTTTGCGCATGTCCGGACCGCTGCCATGGCCAGTCCTGACCAACCCGAACCCTCTTCATCACCCGCGCGTGCTTCCCGCCCGAAATGGTCAGTGCCGCATTCATGCCCGGCCAGAGCGGACGCGACCTCTCACCGGCGTCGGCATTGAAGCGGCGCGCCGGCCGAGAGAGCGTTGCCCGTGCTGCTTCCGGGTGCACGCGGCTACTCCGCGTTCAAAGGTTGCAATAGCCGGCTATAACATGCATGTAAAAAGTTCTTGGGAGTCCATGCTACAGCTAGCTGTCCTCCCCCAACTCGTCAATCTCTTCAAGTAGTGCTAGTACTCCATGGCGCGATCCATCGACAAGCAGGCGAGAAAGTTATGGTATACTACTCGATTTGCGGTGAGTGGCATGCCGAGCGACCGTGTGGGGTCGAGCCGTGGAGGAGGGTGAGACACGAACACGACAGACGTGATTTAAACGTTGGTTTTGCTCGATGGCGCGATCCAACGAAACGAAACGTTGGTTTCTCTCCGTTTCCATTTTTTTCCGGAAAAAACAGAAACTTTTCCACTCCATTTTCATTCCTATTCCAAGGTTGCCCCGTTACAACATTCCATCAAATACAGAGGAAAACTAACACACATGCTGATGCATCTCAATGATTCACAGATCATAGCCAATATTTACTTCACAACTAAAGGAAAAAGTTGTGAGAGCGTGTACGATAGAAAAACTACTGATGGGGTCACTACGACTTAAACCCTAAACCCTAAACATGATTTAATTTCCTGGCCAGGTAGAACCTGTCGAAGGAAAGACGACTGGCACCCTCGGATCATACGATGCTTTTGTGCAGTTCCACTAAAATCGACCTGAGCATCCCTGATGGCAAAGATATTGAAGAAGTGTGATTAGAATAATAGTACTGGCACTAGTTCATGAGACATAAACTCATCACAAGTAGAAGCTAGTAGAAGTAGAGAAAGATCGACATGGAGATGGAGCTACGGCAGTGGAGCAAGCCGGCTCCAAAAGGAAGATGGACTACCTGGGATGTCGGGTTGTAGCTCGAAGGGCGGTTGGGACGCGACATCGGCCCATACCGCGGTGACCCCCAATTGGGATGCACCGACTGTGGGTTTTCTCCCTCGCCGGTGTCGACCGCGTCTACGCAGAACATTGTTCCCTTCCCCCAGCTGCGGGATCAGGCCCGTCGTTCTATGCTTGTGAAGAGAGCAACCTAAGCAAGCAGGCTTGTAGCTTAGGCTCCTGCTAGTGTATATATAGTGGTTTTCTTTTTCTTTCCATATCAACCATTTTATATTGTGTACGTGTCATTCAAGAGTGAAATGATGGTTGCTTCTTCCGACTAACTTAATGTGTGATTTGACTGCTCCTTAGTGGACCCTACATGTACTCCCCCTACGTGTATGCAACAGTCACACGTACACATGGACGCAAAAACGCGCGCGACGCCCTAATGCATGCATGTCCGAGCACACGACGGAACACACACGGTCACGCTCAAGTGCTCAACCTACACGTGCATGCACACACATATTCAGTCAGGGTGAGCTAGTGACCGTATGAACACCAAAAAATATATATATTGAGCGCAATGAGCATATTATGAAGTCCACTGACCGAATTTTACAAATATACAGTGATAGACAGTGTATTTATCTCGTTTAAAATTAAGCCATGTTAACCGGAGAGGAGGCAGCATGGACTAGCATTACTTTGCTGTGCCCCGTCAACTTGCCGAACGAGGAGAAGGTTGCAGGACGGGAGAAGCTTGCGCGGCGGTGGCTCGCAGGACAAGGAGAAACTTTTGACTAATGCAAGCTCTCCCTCGCTCAGGCGGTGGATGTGCAACAGTTAATTCGGTGTCAGATTGCCAGAAGCATACACTATACTACTAGTGCTATTATTGTTCGACTTCCCGGACAGCCAAGCGCAAAGTTTACTAGTACTACTACTATAGTCCATAAAGGTACGTACTATACTAGTACTAGGAACCGGATGGAGGAGCGTTGCACTCTTATTATAATTTTAAAATGTGATAAAGCAATCTTCAACACATTTGGTTCTCTTCGTGGGTTCTCGCATGTGATAATGGAAGTTGACTGCATGGAACACTCGCCACAATTCTTGCTTAATTCTGGCTCATATCCTGTTACAAATAGTAGCGCTCAGTAATATTTCCTCTTTTTTTGTTATTCAGCATGTAAACAGGTCAGCAAACCTTGCGGCGCATCTTCGTGCGAACCGTGCTTGCTGCACTTTGAATGTGGCCGAGAGCTGGCTTGATGAAACACCTCGCTTCCTACTTCTTTTTTTGTGGGATACCTCGCTTCCTAGTGACCAGTGTCTTGGTTGATCGTCCTAAGAATGCTTATATATGAATAAAGCTCTCCCATTTACCCGCAAAAAAGATTAAGCCATATTAACCGGAAAGGAGGGAGTATGGACTAGCACTACTTTTTGGTGTGTCCCGTCAACTCACGGAACAAGGAGAAGCTTGCATGACAAGGTGAAGCTCGCTTACGCCTTTTGACTAATGCAACCTACCCTCGGTGGATATGCATCAGTCCATTCGGTGTCAGATTGTCAGAGGCATACACTATAGTACCCAACATGCAGAGTACCATCATTGTTCGACTTCACGAAGGGGCGAAGAGCCAAGCGTAGTATTACGCGTACTCTACTTGGTTTTGCACCTTCATACTACTCCACCCTCCGTCACAGTTTACAGGGCGCGCTTCATTATGATGCATTTCTCTCAATGCATTTCCACCACCAGAGAAACTTTAGACGCGTTTGGTTTAATGCTCAATTAATTAGGGCGTGGTAACCGCAATCAAGTCCATAATTTTCTCTCCATGTACTGTACTACTACGGAGTGCATGCATGTGTGTACCCGGGGTGGAAGCACTGCATGCATGTGTGTACGCATTATTCCCTCTAGTAATAGACGTCGTGCTATAACTACCAATGCTATTTTTCAGGCCGATCGCTAGTCGCCTTGGTCCCACAGATTTTTTTTGAAGCGCGCTGTATAAACAGTGACGGATGGAGTAGTATGAGCGGATTCAAAAAAGAGCGTATTGATGGTTGCTTCTTCAGAGCAACTTACAGTGGGAAATGTGGGGCTTATGATTTGACTGCTCATTACTCACTATTAATGCAACGCAACGACCGGGCTGAGTCTCCCATGTGGTTGTGCACTACCCCCTCGGTTCTTAAATATACTCTAGAGTATTTGTCTTTCTAGAGATTTCAACGAGTGACTACTCAAATATTTGTCTTTTTAGATATTTCAAATGGACTGGCACATACGGATGTATATAGGCATATTTTAGAGTGTAGATTCACTCATTTTGCTCCGTATGTAGTCACTTGTTGAAATCTCTAGAAAGACTAATAGAATATTTAGGAACGGAGGGAGTACACATACGAAGAAAAATGAGTGAATCTACACTCTAAAATATGCCCGTTTGAAATTTGTAAAAAGAAAAATATTTAGGAACGAAGGAGTATAATTTTGTGCATGGCACATGGACCCGGATGATGAAGAGGCTTCTGGCAACGCTATCAAGCTTCCATCATTTGTTTACATAATTGACGTACTATACAAATAATTTTCCAGCATCATGAAATTGTACAATGGTGTGAGCTTTCAGCTTCTGTTTCGCGTGTCTTGCCATCGATGCTCTTTCAGAAACAATAAAAAAACTAACTTCCTTGCTAATGCATGTCAATTATTAGCAGATCAGAGCTAATAATTACATCACAACTGAAGACAAAGTTGTGAGAAGGTGTTAAATTAAAATTGATCCATGCTTTCATTGGCAGCAACGTCCCCCCAGCTCTGTCTAAATCAACGAGACATGTTGGAAAAAAAAGTAGCTGTCTGGAGCATGCAACATTCCGATCATTTTGTGCAGTTCCACTAAAATAGAGTTGAGCGTCCCTGTTCCAAAGATATCAAGTGTGATTACGATAATAGAGGACTGCTGATGAAACAATAAACACACAAATAGAAGCCGGTCACCTTTGCAGTCTCTCTTAAGACTAACTAGTTGGAGAAGATTAGGCTCGGAGTTGGATGAGGAGGATAGAGCAAAACCAATCTCCCTTTATGCAGTCGCACTGAAATGTAGAGACATTGCCCGTGTGACATTTTAGTACAACTGCACAAAACACTCTTAAGAAAAAAGTGATTTGTGCAGTTCACCAAAAGGTCGCAATAGCAACGAGGTGAAATGGATAGCCCTGTTTGCAAAAAAGAGGTACAAAGGAAACAATTACTGGCCAATAACAGTTGATGACACATGCGACGACAAAAAAGAAGCATATTCCTTGTCCTAAGGGAAGATAACAACACGGTTGTGTTTGTCTAGAACGGTGTGAGGACGAGAATGCAATATGGAAAGTACGCCGGACGAGCTACGTTTTGGGCAAAGAAATATGGAAGATCCACATGCAGCGACCTGGGAAAACGGGCACTGGAGCAAGGCCGGAGGGGATACCTGGAGGTCGTCAGGATGTAACTAGGTGAGTGGCGGCGGGCGGAATCTGCGAGCAGGTGGCGTAGGCCCTGCCGCGCCGAAGCTTGGTCAGAGAGAACAGCGTGTATCGCAGATCGAGACGTGCTGCCTCGGCGCCGTCGAACGGAGAAACAATGCACATCCTCCCTTTCCCTCGGCAGACGGGATGCGGCCGGATCAGTGACCAATGGTGAGAGAGAGAGAGAGAGGTCACCGCACTCCCTTTCCCCCGGCGGACGGGATGCGGCCGGATCAGTGACCAACGGTGAGAGAGAGAGAGAGGCCACCGCACTCCCTTTCCCCTGGCGGACGGATGCGGCCGGATCAATGACCAATGGTGAGAGAGAGAGAGAGAGAGAGAGAGAGAGAGAGAGGCCACCGGAGCCTTGTGTGAGATACTTTGAAGAGCGGACTACCTTTTCCTCCATAAAAATCATTTTATATTCTGTGTACGTGCCATTGAGCGCTATAACTTTATTTAAAAATAATGCGGCAATGCGTCAAGTCGAACTTTGTTTCGTGCACGCGTGGTACACGACCTCCCTAGGTAAACAACCGCTACAGGCGTTCAAATTAGCACATGGGCTGCCATTTCGTAAAGAAATGAGCTCCACCGTGTACCCGCACGGGTGTGGCTGGGCACGAAGCGTGAGTACGTGCACGGTGCACCTATTCTCTTCTTGTATACGTACACCACCTACGTGGGGTTGTGTGAGAGAGATACAAACCTAGAGAGATATAGTGTGTGGGTTCTTGAGAGTTTTTTTTGTGGGGGGGGCGGTCAATCAAAAAATTTAACATATGCAATGTGTGTGAAATAGAGTCCTGGATATAACATATATATAGAGGGGGCGATCCACGAGAAGAGAGTGGAGGTATCATCGGCTTGAGGTGTCCATAGAATCGAAGAGAGGGATGATGTGTGTGTGTGCGCGCGCGCGATCGATAAAGAGTGCCATCGAATTTGTGTGTTCCCACGTCAAAGATATAGAGTGGTTGGCCTACTGGAACGTGAGATGGGACATGTGCAGTTTGTCTCTGTGGTATTGATACCTACCTGCAGCGCTCAACTATCGGTGTGTGATGGGGGAAGAGGGAGGCCCAATTAACTATAGAGGTACAATGGCAGGTATATGTGTGGAGGAGGAGAGAGGCCTACCTCATGTATTAAGGAGATCGATCTGCCTCATGTATTAAGGGAGATCGATCGACATCCATGCATATGTGCAGGAGAAGAATAAGGTTGGGAGAGAGACAGAGCTAGAGTGTTGGAGGGGGTGGTAGTGGAGTTGCTTCTAACAAATGGTGGGATAGGCTTGCTAGACAAACGGAGGGCACGCCCGCAATATCAATAAGAGAGGAGATGGCTGCTTGTTGTCTGTGCACGTGCGTGTGAGAGACGGGTCAGGAGGCATGCACGAATGATGAGGGGAGACGATGTGGCTGTGGTAAGCAGACGTAACTACATAGGAAGATCAATCGCCCTTTGTAAGAGAAAGGAGAGACATAACTTGTGAGGTACATCGATCGATGGGGGGGGGTAGTTAAAGTCGATCTAGGTATATGTCGGGAGATCGATCGGTATACATGCATGTGTGTGTTAGAAGCAAATGAGGCACGAGGAGAAGGATAGAGAGAGAGGGATGCATGTAGGAGGTGGTACGAGAGGCATACTATATCGAGGGGGAGGAGTGTGCGAGTACGAGAACGATGAAAAGAGTGGTAGGAGTGAGGCATGGACGGTGACAAGAGAAGAGGGGAAGCTTGTGTTTGTGCTAGGCACACCTGGCTAGAGAGGCATATCGATCGATGTGTGCCGGAAAGAAGGAGCTGGGGGGCCCACACACACCGTGGGTGAACGACCTAAAGTGAAAAGACGAATTTGCGCGATGGAGCTAGAGAATGCTGAGGGAGGGTGAGAGGGATGCGGGCGTGTGCATGCACAAGAGAAAGTTAGCGCTAGCTACAAAGGTAAGAGGGTTGTGTGGGTGTAAAAGTCGAATAGAGATCATATATACTTCATTATTATTTTTGAAGGTCATATATACTTCATTATAAAAAGCAAATTCGGATATTTGAAGAATTTATCATAGTGTTTCAAACCAACGGATGTGTGAATATATATAACGGTGATACACATGGTGTGGTTATGAACATGGTATACTACATTTAATATATTTTATCTCTACTCTTATAAAAAACGGACTTGTTGATGATGGTGTGCCTGCCATCCTGCATTATAGGCCGTCTGATTTATATCTGGCGGATAGCAAGAAAACTATGATGGTTGAAGTTGGCAACAATCATGATTGTAGATTCTTATTGAAATAGAGAAACGAATTCAAATTTAGTTCGAATTGCAGCGGTAGTATAGACATTTGGAATGCACTAAAATGTTGGTATGAGTAGGTTACATGCATTATACAGCAAGCAAAAAAATTAATCGGACATAACATGGATTCATACTCCCTCCTTCCATCTATATAGGGCGTAATGAGATTTTTAAGACCGCCTTTGACTATTGACAAGATTAATAGTACATGACATGCACAATGTGAAAATTATATCATTGAAAGAATCTTTCACAAACGAATTTAATGGCGTGCTTTGTGTAAGTTGCATGTCATATATCATTGCTCTAATATTTGGTCAAAGTTAGCATCTAAAAATGCATTAGGCCCTATATAGATGGAAGGAGGGAGTAGCTTTGAATAGCATTTGTATAGTAAAATGGGGCAAGACTCTCTCTTTGTGTGGTGTGAATAGTTTTATTTTTTTCATTTTCTTTTTGGTTGAGGGAAGTGTGAATTGATTTGGTATGTACAAGTACAATATTACGACACATTAGGTTTGTCCCCAAAATTCAACCTGCGTCTTGTTATATCCCGAAAATTTAGATATCGTGCTCCCAAAACTGGTGCCTTCACAACCCGCGCCTTGCTATCCCGAAATTACAACGCGCGCGAAAACTCCCTCCAGCTGCCAAATCCCGACACGCAAAATCCCCCTTCTAACCCTGAGCCGAAATATCCGCTAGTTCAAATCGGTGGGGGGTACTTTTGTAACACACCCTACATTTTGGACAAGCACGTTCCTAAGTCATGCTTCACCCCCTCCCATCACCCCCTTTTCGCCATTCGGAATCCCAGGCCGCCATAACCTTTCCGCTCCAGCCGCAAAACCCCACCCTCCTCCGTCCGCCACGTCACTGCTGCCCAGCCAAAGCCTCTTCCCCGATGACGTCGTCCACCGCAACAGCTCGACGTCCCTCATCCACCTCCCCGGATGAGGATCCGTCGTCCATCTCGCCGTCCCGCCGGTTCAGCCGCCCCATCCTCCACCTCCAAGGAGCTGCTCCGACGATCGCCTCGTCTATCGCGGCTACTCCATCCCCACAGCGCCGCCTTAACCTGCTCCACCGGAACCGCAGCATCCTCACCGACTACTCGGACGAAGCCAAGGCCTGCTCGGTGCCACCAAAGAGGTTGTACACTCATCGCATCGCACCTTCTCCTTAACTCGACCTCCGGGCGTCGATGGTGCTCCATCCCACACCCCCATGGAGCGGCTACCTTGAAGCCGGCGCCGCGGGTGACATCTCCACGGCGGCTCTCCCCCAGTGCGAGGCCCCTTCGGCGGCGGAGTCCATACCAGCCGGATCTGCTGCTGCTGCTCCGGCTCTCGCTCGACCGCTCGCTCGCCCAGCTGCTGCTGCTGCTCTCCCCCTCGCTCGTGCTGCTGCTCTGCTCCGATTAAGCCACACTTCAGTCGCCTGAATCGACTTTTGGGTCAGTCGATTTTTAGGGGTTGGGGGGCTCGCAAGAACCACCCGCAGCGGGGACGGGGGCTCGTCGGAGAGGTACCCCACTATCTATCTTAGGGTTCAGGGTGGAGGCGGGGGGCCTAGAGGGCTGGCCGGGGCGGCGGTGGCGAGTTATTTCAGGGCGGCGAGGCCTTGATGGGGCCGGCGGTTCGGCCGGTGGTGGCTGGCGGCTCAGGGGGGTGCAGGTTGAAATGAACTGCAGGCCCTCCCTAAACTACATGTCAA
This sequence comes from Aegilops umbellulata, assembly GCA_032464435.1. Taxonomy (NCBI): domain Eukaryota; kingdom Viridiplantae; phylum Streptophyta; class Magnoliopsida; order Poales; family Poaceae; genus Aegilops; species Aegilops umbellulata. Next base: position 586,768,056 of record CP136058.1, on the reverse strand, counting down.
GTGCCTCTCTGCTACCATTGCGTTCAGTTTCGACAGTAGCATTCAGATTCCACAGTAAATTTCAGTTTCAACAGTTAAGTTCAGAGTCAGCAGTTTTTACCTCATCTGTTGTAGTCAGGTGGTTTTTGGTGATGTTAATTTTACATCCATTTTACATCATCTATTGGAGATGCTATTAGAAACCCACTTGAGATTGACGATGTATGTCTTGTGTTGCTTTAGCCTTGACGTCTTACGGCTCACCGGAGCTGCTCCAACGACAGAACGATCCATCACAACAGAGCAGTGCCCTGGACGCCGTCTACAGATTCCTCAGATCTTCCTCCACACCTTCGACAGCCACCTCTGCCTCAACTGCTTCAGCGACCAACCCAATGATGCTGAGGTCGACACGGCTACGATAAAGAGGTTGTACACTTGTTGCATCACTTATTACTATACATTCACGTCGATCCATTAAGGCTATTTTGGTTCAACGGAACAAAATCGATCCACTGGTTGTTACCATCACTCTAAATTTCTGCATGCTCTCCTTACATAATCTCACCATATTTTTTTCGTATGCATGTCAGGTATTGTACACAGTCATGCTGAACATGTAGAGAAAAAGAGAAGAGTTTTGTGCGGCAATACAATGTCATGCAGACATCGCTCCATGGTGGGTTCAATGACAAACCCTCCCCACCCCTCTCCAGATTGTAATCTAGAGGAAGATATCTGTTCTGAGGCGGATTCGGATGCCGCTGACCACTCCTATTTACCCCCCAAGGTGTTTGCTCTACCTTGGCATGATGATGTTAGTCATATCATGCATATGTTGCCTTGCAGTGCCTACTTTTGACATCATATATGTCATCTGCTTAGTTTAGACATGTTCTGTAATGCCACCTGTTTAGTTTCTATATCATATATGGGAATTATGCAGTCTCATGTCTTTTAGCCAGCCATAATATATGTGAAATGTGCAATGCAATCCTGTTTAACCAGGCATCATATATTTGAATGATATCTTGCCCATCCTTTTCTTCATTACATTTCCATTTGTCGACAATGTTTGTACATTAAACTACTCTTCCTGTGAATCAGCCATTTGGGTGGGAGATGGAAAAATCTGGAGTGAAAACAAGGCCTTCAGAGCAGGTAGTGCTACCTGTCGAAGCAGATCTCTTGTTGGGTCCCGATAGCTCCTCAGAGATGGATTCAGAGACAGATGACCAGTCCTATTCCCCCATTGAGGTGTATGCTCTAACTTGGCACGGTTATACTGCTCATATCATGCATACGGTGTCTTGCATTGCATAGTTTAGATATCATATACACAATATTCAACAACATGTTCTTAGTTCAGACATCATATCGAATGCCCTCTGTTTAGCATATAAATCACATATGTGAATTAAATGATGCGATCCTGATTACTTAGATAACATGTAGGTGAATTATGTCATGCGATCCTGTTTAGTTATTCATCATATCTTTGAATTATGTTATGCTATGCTATCCAGTTTAGATAGACATCATATATGTGAAATTATGTCATGCTATCCGTTTTAGTTAAATAATATACATGTCAACTATTTCATGCCCTCTTTTTTCCACACTATATATTGCATCTGTCTCTCATACAATGTCTGTACATTCAACTATGTTTCCTGTTTATCAGCCATTTGAATTGGAGCGGGTGATGCCAGTATCTAGCGGACTAAAAACACGATCTTCAAATAAAACAGTGCTACCTCTTGGTGGAGATAGCACCCCGGTTGTACATGCACAAGAACCAGCCCTACCACACATTGTTGGGGAACGTAGCAGAAATTCAAAATTTTCCTACGTGTCACCAAGATCTATCTATGGAGAAACCAGCAACGAGGGGAAGGAGAGTGCATCTACATACCCTTGTAGATCGCTAAGCGGAAGCATTCAAGTGAACGGGGTTGATGGAGTCGTACTCGTCGTGATCCAAATCACCGATGACCAAGTGCCGAACGGACGGCACCTCCGCGTTCAACACACGTACAACCGGTGACGTCTCCCATGCCTTGATCCAGCAAGGAGAGAGGGAGAGGTTGAGGAAGACTCCATCCAGCAGCAGCACGACGGCGTGGTGGTGGTGGAGGAGCGTGGCAATCCTGCAGGGCTTCGCCAAGCACCGCGGGAGAGGAGAAGAACTTGGGAGAGGGGGAGGGCTGCGCCAACACAATGGTATGGCTGCCCTCCCACCCCCCTCATATATATAGGGGCAAGGGAGAGGGGGGCCGGCCCCCTCAGATCCAATCTGAGGAGGGGGCGGCGGCCAGGGGGGTTCCCTTGCCCCCCAAGGCAAGGGGGGCGCCCCCTTCTAGGGTTCCCCCAAACCCTAGGCGCATGGGCCCTAGGGGGAGGCGCCCAGCCCACTAAGGAACTGGTCCCTCTCCACATACAGCCCATAGGGCCCTCCGGGGCAGGTGGACCCTCCCGATGGACCCCCGGAACCCCTTCGGTGGTCCCGGTACAATGCCGGTATCCCCCAGAACTCTTCCGGTGACCGCATGGTGACTTCCCATATATAAATCTTTACCTCCGGACCATTCCGGAACTCCTCGTGACGTCCGGGATCTCATCCGGGACTCCGAACAACATTCGGTAACCACATACAAACTTCCTTTATAACCCGAGCATCATCGAACCTTAAGTGTGTAGACCCTACGGGTTCGGGAAGCATGCATACATGACCGAGACGTTCTCCGGTCAATAACCAACAGCGGGATCTGGATACCCATGTTGGCTCCCACATGTTCCACGATGATCTCATCGGATGAACCACGATGTCGAGGATTCAATCAATCCCGTATTCAATTCCCTTTGTCTAGCGGTATTGTACTTGCCCGAGATTCGATCGTCGGTATCCCGATACCTTGTTCAATCTCGTTACCGGCAAGTCTCTTTACTCGTTCCGTAACACATCATCCCGCGATCAACTCCTTGATCACATTGTGCACATTATGATGATGTCCTACTGAGTGGGCCCAGAGATACCTCTCCGTCACACGGAGTGACAAATCCCAGTCTCGATTCGTGCCAACCCAACAGACACTTTCGGAGATACCTGTAGTGTACCTTTATAGCCACCCAGTTATGTTGTGACGTTTGGCACACCCAAAGTATTCCTACGGTATCCGGGAGTTGCACAATCTCATGGTCTAAGGAAATGATACTTGACATTAGAAAAGCTTTAGCATACGAACTACACGATCTTTGTGCTAGGCTTAGGATTGGGTCTTGTCCATCACATGATTCTCCTAATGATGTGATCCCGTTATCAACGACATCCAATGTCCATGGTCAGGAAACCGTAACCATCTATTGATCAACGAGCTAGTCAACTAGAGGCTTACTAGGGACATGGTGTTGTCTATGTATCCACACATGTATCTGAGTTTCCTATCAATACAATTATAGCATGGATAATAAACGATTATCATGAACAAGGAAATATAATAATAACTTATTTATTATTGCCTCTAGGGCATATTTCCAACAGTCTCCCACTTGCACTAGAGTCAATAATCTAGTTCACATCGCCATGTGATTAACATTCACAGGTCACATCGCCATGTGACCAACATCCAAAGAGTTTACTACAGTTCATAATCTAGTTCACATCACTATGTGATTAACACTCAATGAGTTCTGGGTTTGATCATGTTGCTTGTGAGAGAGGTTTTAGTCAACGGGTCTGCAACATTCAGATTCGTATGTACTTCGCAAATCTCTACGCTATATTTGGAGCCATTTCAAATAACTGTTCTACTTGGAGCTATTCCAAATTGTTGCTCCATTATACGTATCCGGTATCTCTACTCAGAGCTATCCGGATAGGTGTTAAGCTTGCATCGACGTAACTCTTTACGTCGAACTCTTTATCACCTCTATAACCGAGAAACATATCCTTATTCCTCTAAGGATAATTTTGACCGCTATCTGGTGATCTACTCCTAGATCGCCTTTGTACCCTCTTGCCAGACATGTGGCAAGGCACACATCAGGCGCGGTACTCAGCATGGCATACTGTATAGAGCCTATGACAAAAGCATAGGGGACGACCTTCGTCCTTCCTCTTTCTCCTGCCGTGGTCGAGCTTTAACTCTTAACTTCATACCTTACAACTCAGGCAAGAACTCCTTCTTTGACTGATCCATCTTGAACACCTTCAAGATCATGTCAAGGTATGTGCTCATTTGAAAGTACCATTAAGCATTTTTGATCTATCCTTATAGATCTTGATGCTCAATGTTCAAGTAGCTTAATCCTGGTTCTCCATTGAAAAACACCTTTCAAATAACCCTATATGCTTTCCAGAAATTCTACATCATTTCGGATCAACAATATGTCATCCACATATACTTATCAGAAATGTCGTAGTGCTCCCACTCACTTTATTGTAAATACAAGTTTCTAACAAACTATGTATAAACCCATAAACTTTTGAATTCTCCATCAAAATGTATATTCCGACTCCGAGATGCTTGCTCTAGTCCATGGAAGGATCGCTGGAGCTAGCATACCTTTTAGCATCCTTTAGGATCGACAAAACCTTTCTGATTGTATCAAATACAGCCTTTCCTTACGAAAACTGGTAAGGAAACTTGTTTCGACATCCATCTGCCAGATTTCATAAATGCAGCTTATGCTAACGTGATTCCGACGGACTTAAGCATCACTACGGGTGAGAAAATCTCATCGTAGTCAACTACTTGAACTTGTGAAAAACTCTTTGCCACAAGTCGAGCTTCATAGACGGTGACATTACCGTCCACGTCCGTCTTCTTCTTAAAATCCACATGTACCTAACAGTCTTACGACCATCAAGTAGTTCTTCCAAAGTTTACACTTTACTTTCATACATGGATCCTCTCTCGGATTTTATGGCCTCGAGCCATTTTTCGGATTCCGGGCCCATCATCGCTTCTCCATAGCTCATAGGTTCATCGTTGTCCAACAACGTGACCTTTTAAGACAGGGTTACCACTTAGAAGTTGTACACACCCTTGTCAACCTATGAGGTTCGATAGTAACTTGATCTGAAGCTTTATGATCATCATCATTAGCTTTTTCTTCAACTGAGGCAGGGACCACAAAAACATTTTTCCTGTGCTTGCGCTACTCTCTGCTTGAAGTGAAGGTTCAACAACCTTATCAAGTTCTATCTTCCTCCCACTCAATTCTTTCGAGAGAAAATTTTCCTCGAGAAAGGACCCGATTCTAGAAACAATCCCTATTGCTTTCAGATCTGAATTAGGAGGTATACCCAACTGTTTTGGGTGTCCTATGAAGATGCATTTTATCCGCTTTGGGTTCGAGCTTATCAACCTGAAACTTTTTCACATAAGCGTCGCAGCCCCAAACTTTTAAGAAACGACAGCTCAGGTTTCTTCAAACCATAGTTCAAACGGTTTCGTCTCAACGGAATTACGTGGTGCCCTATTAAAGTGAGTGCGGTTGTCTCTAATGCCTAACCCATGAACGATAATGGTAATTCGATAAGAGACATCATGGTACGCACCATATCCAATAGGTTGCAGTTATGATGTTCAGACACACCATCACACTATGGTGTTCCAGGCGGTACTAGTCGTGAAACAATTTCCACAATGTCTTAATTGTGTGCCAAACTCGTAACTCAGATATTCATCACTATGATCATATCATAGACATTTTTATCCTCTTGTCACAACGATCTTTAACTCCACTCTGAAATTGCTTGAACCATTCAATAATTCAGACTTGTGTTTCATCAAGTAGATATACTCAACATCTACTCGAATCTTCTGTGAAGTAAGAACATAACGATATTCACCGCATGCCTCGGCACTCATTGGATCCCACACATCAAAATGTGTTACTTCCAACTAGTTGCTATTTTGTTCCATCTTACTGAAAACGAGGCTTTTCAGCCATCTTGCCCATGTGGTAAGATTTGCATATCTCAAGTGATTCAAAATCAAGTGAGTCCAAACAATCCATCTGCATGGAGTTTCTTCATGCGTATACACCAATAGACATGGTTCGCATGTCTCAAACTTTTCAAAAACGAGTGAGTCCAAAGATCCATCAACATGGAGCTTCTTCATGCGTTTTATACCAATATGACTTACACAGCAGTGCCACAAGTAAGTGGTACTATCTTATACCTTTTGGCATGAAAATGTGTATCATTACGATCAAGATTCAATAAACCATTCCTTTAGGTGCAAGACCATTAAAGGTATCATTCAAATAAACAGAGTAACTATTATTCTCTTTAAATGAACAACCGTATTGCGATAGACATAATCCAATCATGTCTATGCTCAACGCAAACACCAAATAACAATTATTTAGGTTTAACACCAATCTCGATGGTAGAGTGAGCGTGCGATGCTTGATCATATCAACCTTGGAAACACTTCCAATACATATCGTCAGCTCACCTTTAGCTAGTCTCCGTTTATTCCGTAGCTTTTATTTCGAGTTACTAACACTTAGCAACCGAACCGGTATCTAATACCCTGATGCTACTAGGAGTACTAGTAAAGTACACATTCACATAATGTATATCCCATATACTTCTATCGACAGCCTTCTCGTCTACCAAGTATCTAGGGTAATTCTGCTCTAGTGGCTGTTCCCCTTATTACAGAAGCACTCAGTCTCGGGTTTGGGTTCAACCTTGGGTTTCTCCACTAGAGCAGCAGCTGATTTGCCGTTTCATGAAGTATCCCTTCTTGTCCTTGCCCTTCTTGAAACTAGTGGTTTTACTAACCATCAACAATTGATGCTCCTTCTTGATTTCTACTTTCGCGGTGTCAAACATCGTGAATATTTCAAGGATCATCATATCTATCCCTGATATGTTATAGTTCATTACGAAGCTCTAGCAGCTTGGTGGCAATGACTTTGGAGAAACATCACTATCTTATCTGGAAGATCAACTCCCACTCGATTCAAGTGATTGTTGTACTCAGACAATTTGAGCACAAGCTCAACGATTGAGCTTTTCTCCCTTAGTTTGTAGGCTAAGGACATTCGTCGGAGGTCTTATACCTCTTGACGTGGGCATGAGCCTGAAATCCCAATTTCATCCCTCGAAACATCTCATATGTTCTGTGACATTTCAAAAATGCCTTCGGTGCCTCAATTCTAAACCATTTAACATTACCGAACTATCATGTAGTCATCAAAACGTGTATGTCGGATGTTCGCAATATCCACAGACCACGTTCGAGGTCCAGCACACCGAGCGGTGCATTAAGGACATAAGCCTTGTACTGTCCGCATAATTGCTACTGTCAACTTTCAACTATATTTTCTCTAGGAACATATCTAAAACAGTAGAACTTAAGCGTAAGCTATGACATAATTTGCAAAGTTCTTTTGACTATGTTCAGGATAATTAAGTTCATCTTATGAACTCCCACTCAGATAGACATCCCACTAGTCATCTAAGTGATTACATGATCTGAGTCAACTAGGCCGTGTCCGATCATCACGTGAGACAGACTAGGCATCATCGGTGAACATCTTCATGTTGATCGTATCTACCATACGACTCATGCTCGACCTTTCGGTCTCTTGTGTTCCGAGGCCATGTCTGTACATGCTAGGCTCGTCAATTCAACCTAAGTGTTTCGCGTGTGTAAATCTGTCTTACACCCGTTGTATGTGAACGTAAGAATCTATCACACCCGATCATCACGTGGTGCTTCGAAACGACGAACTTTCGCAACGGTGCACAGTTAGGGGGAACACTTTCTTGAAATTTTAATGAGGGATCATCTTATTTACTACCGTCGTTCTAAGCAAATAAGATGTATAAACATGATAAACATCACATGCAATCAAATAGTGACATGATATGGCCAATATCATATTGCTCCTTCTGATCTCCATCTTCGGGGCTCTATGATCATCATCGTCATCGGCATGACACCATGATCTCTATCATCGTGATCTCCATCATCGTGTCTTCATGAAGTTGTCACGTCAACTATTACTTCTACTACTATGGCTAACGCTTTAGCAATAAAGTAAAGTAATTACATGACGATTTAAGTTGACACGCAGGTCATAAATAAATTAAGACAATTCCTATGGCTCCTGCCGGTTGTCATACTCATCGACATGCAAGTCGTGATTCCTATTACAAGAACATGATCATCTCATACATCACATATATCATACATCACATCCTTTGGCCATATCACATCACATGGCATACCCTGCAAAAACAAGTTAGACGTCCTCTAATTGTTGTTTGCATGTTTTACGTGGCTGCTATGGGTTTCTAGCAAGAACGTTTCTTACCTACGCAAAACCACAACGTGATATGTCAATTGCTATTTACCCTTCATAAGGACCCTTTTCATCGAATCCGATCCGACTAAAGTGGGAGAGACTGGCACCCGCTAGCCACCTTATGCAACTAGTGCATGTCAGTCGGTGGAACCTGTCTCACGTAAGTGTACGTGTAAGGTCGGTCCGGGCCGCTTCATCCCACAATGCCGCCGAATCAAGATTGATTAGTAACGGTAAGCATATTGAACAAAATCAACGCCCACAACTACTTTGTGTTCTACTCGTGCAAAGAATCTACGCAATAGACCTAGCTCATGATGCCACTGTTGGGGAACGTAGAAGAAATTCAAAATTTTCCTACGTGTCACCAAGATCTATCTATGGAGAAACCAGCAACGAGGGGAAGGAGAGTGCATCTACATACCCTTGTAGATCGCTAAGCGGAAGCGTTCAAGTGAACAGGGTTGATGGAGTCGTACTCGTAGTGATCCAAATCACCGATGACCAAGTGCCGAACGGACGGCACCTCCGCGTTCAACACACGTACAGCCCGGTGACGTCTCCCATGCCTTGATCCAGCAAGGAGAGAGGGATAGGTTGAGGAAGACTCCATCCAGCAGCAGCACGACGGCGTGGTGGTGGTGGAGGAGCGTGGCAATCCTGCAGGGCTTCGCCAAGCACCGCGGGAGAGGAGAAGAACTTGGGAGAGGGGGAGGGCTGCGCCAGCACAATGGTATGGCTGCCCTCCCACCCCCCTCATATATATAGGGGCAAGGGAGAGGGGGGCCGGCCCCCTCAGATCCAATCTGAGGAGGGGGTGGCGGCCAGGGGGGTTCCCTTGCCCCCCAAGGCAAGGGGGGCGCCCCCTTCTAGGGTTCCCCCAAACCCTAGGTGCATGGGCCCTAGGGGGGAGGCGCCCAGCGCACTAAGGGGCTGGTCCCTCTCCACATACAGCCCATAGGGCCCTCCGAGGCAGGTGGACCCTCCCGGTGGACCCCCGGAACCCCTTCGGTGGTCCCGGTACAATGCTGGTATCCCCCAGAACTCTTCCGGTGACCGCATGGTGACTTCCCATATATAAATCTTTACCTCCGGACCATTCCGGAACTCCTCGCGACGTCCAGGATCTCATCCGGGACTCCGAACAACATTCGGTAACCACATACAAACTTCCTTTATAACCCTAGCGTCATCGAACCTTAAGTGTGTAGACCCTACGGGTTCGGGAAGCATGCAGACATGACCGAGACGTTCCCCGGTCAATAACCAACAGCGGGATCTGGATACCCATGTTGGCTCCCACATGTTCCACGATGATCTCATCGGATGAACCACGATGTCGAGGATTCAATCAATCCCGTATTCAATTCCCTTTGTCTAGCGGTATTGTACTTGCCCGAGATTCGATCGTTGGTATCCTGATACCTTGTTCAATCTCGTTACCGGCAAGTCTCTTTACTCGTTCCGTACCACATCATCCCGCAATCAACTCCTTGATCACATTGTGCACATTATGATGATGTCCTACCGAGTGGGCCCGAAGATACCTCTCCGTCACACGGAGTGACAAATCCCAGTCTCGATTCGTGCCAACCCAACAGACACTTTCGGAGATACCTGTAGTGTACCTTTATAGCCACCCAGTTACGTTGTGACGTTTGGCACACCCAAAGTATTCCTACGGTATCCGGGAGTTGCACGACCTCATGGTCTAAGGAAATGATACTTGACATTAGAAAAGCTTTAGCATACGAACTACACGATCTTTGTGCTAGGCTTAGGATTGGGTCTTGTCCATCACATGATTCTCCTAATGATGTGATCCCATTATCAACGACATCCAATGTCCATGGTCAGGAAACCGTAACCATCTATTGATCAATGAGCTAGTCAACTAGAGGCTTACTAGGGACATGGTGTTGTCTATGTATCCACACATGTATCTGAGTTTCCTATCAATACAATTATAGCATGGATAATAAACGATTATCATGAACAAGGAAATATAATAATAACTTATTTATTATTGCCTCTAGGGCATATTTCCAACAGTCTCCCACTTGCACTAGAGTCAATAATCTAGTTCACATCGCCATGTGATTAACATTCACAGGTCACATCGCCATGTGACCAACATCCAAAGAGTTTACTACAGTTCATAATCTAGTTCACATCACTATGTGATTAACACTCAATGAGTTCTGGGTTTGATCATGTTGCTTGTGAGAGAGGTTTTAGTCAACGGGTCTGCAACATTCAGATTCGTATGTACTTCGCAAATCTCTACGCTATATTTGGAGCCATTTCAAATAACTGTTCTACCTGGAGCTATTCCAAATTGTTGCTCCATTATACGTATCCGGTATCTCTACTCAGAGCTATCCGGATAGGTGTTAAGCTTGCATCGACGTAACTCTTTACGTCGAACTCTTTATCACCTCTATAACCGAGAAACATATCCTTATTCCTCTAAGGATAATTTTGACCGCTATCTGGTGATCTACTCCTAGATCGCCTTTGTACCCTCTTGCCAGCCACGAGAATTCTATACGAGACGAGAGTCGAAGTAGATGACCCCTTCGAGGTATCCACACGTTTTGAAGTAATACTCCGGCAGAGATTCAATGTCCGTGAAGAATAACTCTGAGAAAGTACAGAGAGAAAGCCTAGCGACGTTTCTCGTCTAATTAGGAGTCTAATTCTATTAAACCAACTAGACCGAGATCAGAGCTGGTATAATTAGGAGCATAACTTGGCCGAGGAGTATGTAGGGCCCCAGGAGCATAACCAAACGTCCTTCGATGCATCATCAAGCATGGTTGAAGTTGCCAACTTTTTTAGTTGTTGAACCTCAACCCTAGCCTGATTTTGACAGCGACAAGTGAAAGCTGGTTTGGAGACTAGTCATTGCCAGGAAGACAACTACAGAGGCATGTTTGAGTTTTGTGAAAGAAAAATGCTTGTGGGTGCGACACATTGAAGGGTTGATTCATACCAAAGATCTTCCTAAAATAATGTAGTTGAGTCATCACCAACATCCACCTTAGTGACCCCTAATACCTCCTTTTAGTAATCTGATAATGAAATAGAAAAGTGTACCCCGCACCTATTGAAGGAAATATGCCCTAGAGGCAATAATAAAGTTATTATTTATTTCCTTATTTCATGATAAATGTTTATTATTCATGCTAGAATTGTATTACCGGAAACTTGATACATGTGTGAATACATAGACAAACAAAGTGCCACTAGTATGCCTCTACTTGACTAGCTCGTTGAATCAAAGATGGTTAAGTTTCCTAGTCATACACATGAGTTGTCATTTGACTAACGGGATCACATCATTATAGAATGATGTGATTGACTTGACCCATTTCGTTAGCTTAGCACTTGATCGTTTAGTATGTTGCTATTGCTTTCTTCATGACTTATACATGTTCCTATGACTATGAGATTATGCAACTCCCGAATACCGGAGGAACATTTTGTGTGCTACCAAACGTCACAACGTAACTGGGTGATTATAAAGGTGCTCTACAGGTGTCTCCGATGGTACTTGTTGAGTTGGCATAGATCGAGATTAGGATTTGTCACTCCGATTGTCGGAGAGGTATCTCTGGGCCCTCTCGGTAATGCACATCACTATAAGCCTTGCAAGCATTGTAACTAATGAGTTAGTTGCGGGATAATGCATTACGGAACAAGTAAAGAGACTTGTCGGTAACGAGATTGAACTAGGTATTGAGATACCGACGACCGAATCTCGGGCAAGTAACATACCGATGACAAAGGGAACAACGTATGTTGTTATGCGGTTTAACCGATAAAGAACTTCGTAGAATATGTGGGAGCCAATATGAGCATCCAGGTTCCGCTATTGGTTATTGACCGGAGACGTGTCTCGGTCATGCCTACATAGTTCTTGAACTCGTAGGGTCCGCACGCTTAACGTTTGGTGACGATCGGTATAATGAGTTTATGTGTTTTGATGTACCGAAGGTAGTTCGGAGTCCCGGATAAGATCGGGGACATGACGAGGAGTCTCGAAATGGTCAAGACGTAAAGATCGATATATTGGAAGGCTATATTCGGACATCGGAAAGGTTCTGAGTGGTTCGGGTATTTATCAGAGTACCAGAGAGTTACAGGAATTCGCCGGGGAGTATATGGGCCTTATTGGGCTTTAGGGTAGAGAGAGAGGCAGGTCGCGCGCCAACCCAAGGCCTAGTCCGAATTGGACTAGGGGGAGGGGCGGCGCCCCTCCTTCCTTCTCTTCTCTCTTCCCCTTCCTTCTCTCCTACTCCTACTAAAGGGAAGGGGGACCTACTCCCGGTGGGAGTAGGACTCCCCATGGCGCGCCATAGTAGAGGGTCGGCCCTCCCCCTCCTCCACTCCTTTATATACGGGGGAGGGGGGCACCCCATAGACACACAAGTTGATCAGTTGATCTTTTAGCCGTGTGTGGTGCCCCCCTCCACCATAATCCACCTCGGTTATATCGTAGTAGTGCTTAGGCGAAGCCCTGCGTCGGTAGCATCATCATCAACGTCATCACGCCGTCGTGCTAACGGAACTCCCCCTCGAAGCTTTGCTGGATCGAAGTTCGTGGGACGTCACCGAGCTGAACTGTGCTGAACTCGGAGGTGCCGTGCGTTCGGTACTTGGATCGGTCGGATCGTGAAGACGTACGACTACATCAACCGCGTTCTCATAATGCATCCGCTTACGGTCTACGAGGGTATGTGGACGACACTCTCCCCTCTCGTTGCTATGCATCACCATGATCTTGCGTGTGCGTAGGATTTTTTTTGAAATTACTACGTTCCCCAACACCTATTTCCTCAGAGGTGACCCTAGGTTATCGAACCCACGAGAGGAAGATGTCCTTGAAGCGATGGTCTCTAGCAAGATTATGTTAAAGGATCAATTCTAGCTTTTGACTGGATCAATCAAGCAAATAGTGATTCAAACACTTATAATAAAAAGAGGTACGTGTGAGGTCTTAATGCTTACAACCATGTAGCATTGAGACCAGATATGATCTTACTTTGTGCTCTTGAAGTCACCCATCAAGATGTGCTTGTTATGAACCGAAGTGGGGGATGTGTCCAAATAACATATTGACTAGCACGAGTCTTGCATCAAGAATCAGTTGTCCTACCGCAGGCCCTATCCATCACGCGGGGTTGCCTCGATAATTAAGATAATAAAACCAGGCAAGAGCTTTGGGTGTTTAATGACTACACCTCATGTATCCCCAAGTATAGGATCCGTGTTACCCTACTAAACCTTACTGTCATCGGTGTTCTGTATAGCACTTTACGGTCTCCTTGCTCCTAGCCTCACCGTGGCTCGATCTCCATGATCCTGGGTACCTGCAGGGATGAAGATCACGGACAAGACAAGAGACATCAACGGAACAATTTTATTTCAAACATACGGGATGTTAACTGAAGACCCTTCCATTGACCCCCACAACAAATACAAAGGGTTGCAAGTGCCTCAACCGATACCTTACCGGACTACTCACACATGGAGACCAGATCGCGAGAAGAAAACATTGAAGAACACAACTTGGAGATTGATTGATTGCAAATATGTCTTACAATGGGTGCCTTGTGCGATGCACGATTACAAGTATGAACTATATTAGGAAGCACTATGGTGGCGATGGTGGCTATGAAGATGGAAATAGCGGCGGCTAGGGTTTGTGGATGAAGAAGAAGAAGATGATGGTCTGGCTTCTATCGACGCTCCCCTGTTGACATTTCGATGGGGTCCCCTTTATAAAAGTTGTTCAGGTGGACGATCTACCTCGGTTTCCACGCCATACGGACGCTCATACAGGTGCACACGCCTGTATGGAACACCCGTCTTTTGCTTTGTTTTTTTTGCAGAGATGCCTCCTGTTGATTCATTCTTCCTCCATTTCCCTTCCTTTCCATGTCCCCATGTGATTTCTTCCCTTTTTAGCCCATTTCCCATAGAAACACATCAAAGAGAGAATTTGTGGAATCCTTTGCATTCATTAGTCATTAGTAGCAATATCAGAGCAAATACCTCTTTTTAAATGAAATATATTTGTTAAACTAAGGTAGATGAGTGTAAAAATCAACCCTGCGGTATAAATCGCTGAGATTCATGATGTCACACCACCAGAATTATCCACAACTGTTTGAGGCGTGGGGCACTTTTCCCTCATAGTATGTTGACCATACGAGGTTTATCCATGGAGTATCTCGCTTGTTATAAAAAGTATGCAGGAACTTCAGAAGCAGATCAATGTTGTGAACTTTTATGTCCAGAATGTCGAGTCCTCCATGATTTTTGGGACGACAAACAAGACTCTAGGCAACTAACAAATTACATGCCCCCTTGTCTAGTTTTCTTACACCACATACACCTAGTTATGATCTTATCAGGATGCTCAATCAGCTTGGGTGGAAACTTTGGTGTGCATATGGGATAAATCATATATAGATGTGGTCAATGGTTCATAAAGGTTTCTTTGCTTCCATGATTCAACATACACTTGGATAGTGACATTTTACGTTATGCATGCTCGACAATCGGCATGAGATCTACCACAGTAGGCTTGGTGGTCCCCTCGGCAACCCGAGGTAGGTAAAAGGCATTGTTACAATAGAGCATGGCCAGAAATGTGCTAGGTGTGTTACTAGGGATTCTTTCACATTAAGAGGCACAATCATCGATTTATGGAAGTTGATTTGAGACCAATTGAGTCAGCTTAGTCGATCAATAGTTGCTTGATAGTTTTCACTTACTATGGGAAAGATGGCATCACTAAAATTGTGTTGTCGGCGTACTGCACCACTGGGTATTTCGTCGCCCCAAGCAGGTAATGGTAGTTCCATCAGCTAGCGACGATACGCATCATTGATGGCCGATTGCAGTAGGTCCATGGCACAGGAAATAAAGGGAGGAGAGAGGGTCTCCATGACGTACACCTGAACGACAGAGAAACCGACGACCGGGGACATAGTTCAACACCACCGACGAGGTACCTGATCCAAAGATGCATTTGATCCAATTTAGCCATTTGTCATGAAATCCTATATATTTCATGATTTCCAACATGGATGAGTGTGCGATTGTATCAAATGCTTTTGCGAAGTCCACTTAAGCATAATAATAGGTCTTTTCAAAGTTTTCCATTGGTATATGTATTTAAATGCTCATGCGAGGCTCTCTTCAATCGTTGTGCTGCGAAGGAAGTTGTAGGTTTTGTGCACAATGCTCAAAATGAATTTTGCAATCTGTTGCTAGGATTTTTGTTTTGATCTCCAAACAACAGTTAATTAAAGTGACTGGTCTAAAATGGCTTTTACTTCCCTTTATGTCCTTATCTCAATTATTCAGTTAACTGGTCTTGAATCGTCTAATACATCACACTCTCTATTTTGAAGCCCTCCCATTCAATTGAGGTGTTCAATTTGAATGTGTCAACTATTTTTTAAGGAGCTCTCTCAATCAGTCGAGTCGTTCAATTTTGAATGAGTTTGACCGGGTCAATGATTTCTTAAATTAATCAGCATTAGGCAACCTAAAAAACACATCAGTCCTGCATATCCTTTCACCACCTAGAAGAAAGAAGCACCAACATGTGGCACTGTATCATCAATATATTACATACAACCAGCAGCGCAAGAAACTTCCCCGGATAAGTATGAGTTAATTCTCAGATACACATAATCACATTACCACGAAAGTCCATCAAAACACCGCATTATTATAAAAAAAAGAAAGAAAACGCACTCCATCTTTCCCCTGTGCCAAACCAAACGACAAACAAAAATTATGAAATCCAACAACATCAACACCAACACGCAGCAAAGCACGCTCGATCCTTCTAGTAATCAACAATCCAGTTGTGTGGTATCGTGCCTTGTTATTGTACCTTGGCGGACAGAGATATAAAGACACTGGTTATTTGCCCGGTGTGTAAAATTGATCCAGAAGACCTTAGAGACATGCTTTTCATTTGCCAAAGAGCTACAGAAGTATGGAAAGAATTAGGTCTTAGAGATTGTGTGACGGCTGTCGCGTCACAGTACAAGTCAGGATCATTGATTCTGGATGAGATTTTATGTTTAAAACTACCAGGGGGAGTGGAAGTCCCTGGAGAAAATGCGGTGGAGTTAATTCTTGTTGCGTGTTGGTACATATGGCGGGAACGACGTCAAATTCCACATGATGAGAAGGTTGCAACGCCAACTCGATCTGCCCTACAAATTAGAGGGATTGTTGCCAATTGGGTCACAGATAAGAAGACAATTCCCCAGAGGGATATCTGTTGGTCTAGGCCGGCATCGGGATGTATAAAATTGAATGTGATGCTTCATACCACGTGGACAAAGGTGCTGGTTCTTGTGGTGCAATTCTACGGGACTGCAAAGGAGGTTTTATTGCCGCAACAATGGAGTTTAGGCAGCATGCTCTTGATGCTCCTACGATGGAGGTGTTAGCTGTGCTATTACACTTATGGCTTGCTGAGGGTCTGGGCATTCCCTTTATTAATATCGAGAGCGATTCTATGGAGATTGTCCAGGCTATACAGAATCCGTCGAGTATCGGGCGTCAGGAGCAGTGATCACCGATGATTGCCGAGAGTTGATGAGTTCTTTTGGCAAAGCGACTATAAGCCATTGTGTGTGTGAAGCTAATGGGTGTGCTCATGAAATTGCTCGCTTTAGCTTTGAGGGACAGGGATATGGGGTGTGGAATGATAAACCTCCGGACTTCCTGATCCCATTTTATTGTAAAGGACATGCTTGTTACCTAATTATAGTTGCGAAAGTTCAAAAAAAAAAACAATCCAGCTGTGGTAAACTTGATTAGAGCATCTTCAACAGCCGCCGGTCACGCCGCGCGTGCATCGGCTGGTTTGGCGCGGCGCGCTGCGCCCGCTCCAGCAGCCGCGCTAAAATGCAGTGCGCGCTCATTCTAGGCTAAAATGTAGGCATTGGAAAATAGATAGATTGCATAAATTTTTAAAACGATACAAAGGTATTTTACATCCGAAACATAGATTGCATAATAATTAAAAACAACAAACGATAAAAAACGAGATAGATTGCATAAAAAACTACTCTAAGTCGCTATCATTGTTGGAAATATGCCCTAGAGGCAATAATAAAAGCATTATTATTATGTTTCCTTATTCATGATAATTGTCTTTATTCGTGCTATAATTGTGTTAACCGGAAATCGTAATACATGTGTGAATAACAGACAACAATATGTCCCTAGTGAGCCTCTAGTTGACTAGCTCGTTGGTCGACAGATAGTCATGGTTTCCTGACTATGGACATTGGATGTCATCGATAACGGGATCACATCATTAGGAGAATGATGTGATGGACAAGATCCAATCCTAAACATAGCATAAGATCGCATAGTTCGTTTGCTAGAGTTATCCAATGTCAAGTATCCTTTCCTTAGACCATGAGATCGTGTAACTCCCGGATACCGTAGGAGTGCTTTGGGTATGCCAAACGTCACAACGTAACTGGGTGACTATAAAGGTATGCTACGGGTATCTCTGAAAGTGTCTGTTGGGTTGACATGGATCGAGACTGGGATTTGTCACTCCGCTTGACGGAGAGGTATCACCGGGCCCTCTCGGTAATGCATCATCACAATGAGCTCAATGTGATCAAAGTGTTTGATCACGGGATCATGCATTACGAGAACGAGAAAAGTGACTTGCCGATAACGAGATTGAACGAGGTATTGAGATACCGACGATCGAATCTCGGGCAAGTAAAATACCGGTTGACAAAGGGAATCGTATACGGGATTAATTGAATCCTCGACATCGTGGTTCATCCGATGAGATCATCGTGGATCATGTGGGAGCCAACATGGGCATCCAGATCCCGCTGTTGGTTATTGCCCGAGAGCCGTCTCGGTCATGTTTGCATGTCTCCCGAACCCGTAGGGTCTACACACTTAAGGTTCGGTGACGCTAGGGTTGTGAAGATATGTATGTGCAGTAACCCGAATGTTGTTCGGAGTCCCGGATGAGATCCCGGACGTCACGAGGAGTTCCGGAATGGTCCGGAGGTAAAGAATTATATATAGGAAGTGCTATTTTGGCCATCGGGACAAGTTTCGATGTTATCGGTATTGTACCGGGACCACCGGAGGGGTCCCGGGGGTCCACCAGGTGGGGCCACCTGCCTTGGTGGGCCACATGGGCCTTAGGGGGTGCGCCTTGGCCTGCTTGGGCCAAGGGGAACCAGCCCCAAGGGCCCATGCGCTAAGGAAACTTGGAGAAGGGAGAGTCCAAAGAGGGGAAGGCACCTCCGAGGTGCCTTGGGGAGGATGGACTCCTCCCCCCCTCTTGGCCGCACCCCTTCCTTGGAGGAAGGGGCAAGGCTGCGCCCTCCCCCCCTCTAATGCATCTATATAAAGGGAGGGGAGGGAGGGGTGGCCGCACCCTATTGCCCTGGCTCCTCCCTCCTCCCTGCAACACCTCCTCCTCCTCCCGTAGTTGCTTAGCGAAGCCCTGCCGGAGTTCTGCTGCATCCACCACCACACCGTCGTGCTGGATCTTCCTCAACCTCTCCTTCCCCCTTGCTGGATCAAGAAGGAGGAGACGTCTCCCGTCCCGTACGTGTGTTGAACGCGGAGGTGCCGTCCGTTCGGTACTAGATCATCGGTGAATTGGATCACGGCAAGTACGACTACCTCATCCACGTTCACTCGAACGCTTCCGTTGCGATCTACAAAGTGGTATGTAGATGCTATCTAATCTGAATACTCGTTGCTAGATGAACTCATAGATGGATCTTGGTGAAACCGTAGGAAAAATTTTAATTTTCTGCAACGTTCTCCAACAATCATCACTATCATCACCATTATCCTCCTCGGCGGTGTCGTCCGAGGTATCCAGCCAGATGTCCAACCACCGATCATCGTCCGGCGCGAAGAACGACTGCCCACCTGCTGCGACGAGATCGGATTGCGCGTTCGCCAACGCCTTGCGCCGACGCCTGTCCAACCGTGCCTCGCGGCGCCTTCGCATGTCCTCCTCGCGACGCCTTGCCCAGTGGGCCTGCTCGTAGGCGACGTCCTCCGGGTGGCGGTGGCGCCACTCCGCCATGATCCGATCGTTCTCCTGGGCGACGAGGAGGCGGCGCTGCTGCTCGGCGTGCTCCGCACGGTCTTGTGTCGTGTTCAAACGCGGCGGCGGGGCACGGTCGAGTGCTTGTTGGAGCGTGTAGACATCCTGGAAGTTCATCTGGCCGCGCGGCCGGCCTAGGCGCCACGCTGCCGGGTCGTACGCGCGACCGGCCTCGCGCGCCGTCCCGTACGTGCCGAGGCCGAGCCGGAGATCGCCGGAGCGTATCTCCGCGTAGTAGCCGCCGTTGGGGCGCAGGCGGACGCCGCGGTAGCCGGACGCTCCTCGGCGGCGCGGCGGCATGGCGGCGCGTGGTGGCGGGGCGCTGGGGCGGCGGAGGCGCGTCGGTGGCGGGGCGTTGGAGCGGCGCGTGGCACAGAGAGAGAGGAAGAGGAGAAGAGGAGGCGTGGAGAGGCGCGTGGCGCGCGCCTCACTTTATAGGCGCGCCGGAAGCGGTGCGCAAAATATGACGCGCGAGGTGGCGCCTTTTCGTGCGCGCGTGCATTCGGTTCCGCGCGCGTGGTTTTCCCGCCGCCGTTGGAGCGCGGCAAAACGCCCCGTGTGCGCTAAAGGCTGCGTTTACCGCGCGCGCGGCCGTTGGAGATGCTCTTAGAGCCTTCTCGTTTAGTGAATCACGTGCACTTGTCCTCTATGGTTCGAAAAAATAAACTTGGTTAGAAGGACTTGAAACTGGAGGGGGGGCACTTAGCAAAAAGTTTTGCGGCAGGCAGGCAGCTCACACACCATCTGGACGGGGCGCCCGCCCGGATGACCGACCCCCAACCACTGCCCTCGCTCGCAGACACACGAGAGAGCCGCCCGCCCGCCCGCCCGCCCGCGACACGCTCCCCCGAGATCTCCCCCAGCCCGCGGCAGCAGATCCGCGCGGCCGGCGAGATCCCCGCCCCGGATCCCGGCCATGGCGGGGATGGAGGCCTTCGAGGCCTACTTCCGCCGCGCCGACCTCAACCAGGACGGCCGCATCAGCGGCCAGGAGGCCGTCGCCTTCTTCCAGGGCGCCAGCCTGCCGCAGCAGGTCCTCGCCCAGGTGAGCGCCCCCTAAACCCCGCCGCCCAATCCATTCCCCCGGTTCCAGCGCCCCGAATTCTCGGCGCGATCTCCCTAGAGCAGCGCTAGATCAGAGCCCCTCTCTAGCGGAGTAATTCGAGACAAGCTAAGGGTTGGTTGGTTGGTTGGTGACGTTCGGACCTTGTGCGCGCAGGTGTGGATGCACGCCGATCAGAGCAAGACCGGCTTCCTCGGCCGGCCCGAGTTCTTCAACGCGCTGCGGCTCGTCACCGTGGCGCAGAGCGGGCGCCAGCTCACGCCCGACATAGTGCAGTCCGCGCTGTATGGCCCTGCCGCTGCCAGAATTCCGCCTCCGAAGATTGCCGGCGGGCCGGCCCCTCCGCAGGCGGCCGCGGGTGCTCCTAGGCCCCAAGGTAATGCCGCTGCGCCCGCACCCGCTCCGGGGCAGGCCGGAGCTCCCCAGATGAATCCGGCTGCCGCTGCGCCGAGGCCCCAGGGAAGTGGCATGATGCCGCCCCAGGGAAGCGGTATGATGCCGACTTCTGCTGCTGCTGCTCCGAGGCCCCAGGGAAGTGGTATGATGCCGATTTCAACTCAATTTGCCGGTGCACCGCAGGCGAGCGCCGGAGCTATTCCGAGACCCCAAGGCCTCAACTCAATGATGCCGGCTGCAAGTCAGGGTGGCGTCATGCCGCCAAATCAGTTTACGGGGCCGAGGGGCACTCAGTCACAATCTCCAAACATGGGTTATGCTCAGCAGCTCCTCACTTCAAGCACTGGTTTCATGAGGCCACCACCTCAGGTGGGAGCTCCCGCAACATCACTTCAAGCAACTGGAATGAATCAAAGCCCACTGGGTGGAGGCAGCATGGGAGGATCAGTTGGCTGGCAAGGGGGTAATGTTGGTTCACTTGGAGGTTTCTCTCAACCCTCTCCAGGAGCAGCTGTTCCTTCACAGACAACATCAGGTGGATTTGGTCTTGGAATGTCGAGCTCAATGAGCATGGTTCCTGGACAGCAGACACATGCAATGTCCTCTTCTTCGTTGCCTCCACAGAGCAACAGTGCTGTATTGCCTTCAGATTCAAGAGCTTTGGTGCTATCTGGAAATGGCCCTGCCAGTGGCTCAGGAGCAAGCACTGACATCTTCTCTGCTCTTACTCAGCCAAAGCCAAGTACATCCACACCTGCACTTCCGACCAGCACGATGCCCAACTCATCAAGCTTCATGTCCAAGCCGACTGGCTCCCAGAACCTGGCTAATCTAACACAGCCTGGTTCTCTCCAAGGTACTCCAACAGTGAGTTACGGCACCAGCCAACCTCAGCAGACGCAGCCCATCACAAAGCCAAGTGTTCCATCTCCAGGTGTTTCTGCCGGCGTTTCTAATTCCACTTCTCAATGGCCAAAAGTTACTCAATCTGATATCCAGAAGTACACGAAAGTCTTTGGGGATGTGGATAGGGACAGAGATGGCAAAATAACTGGCGCAGAAGCTCGCACTCTGTTTCTCAGTTGGAGACTTCCAAGAGGTGGGATCTCATTACCAACTTTACTTTCCTAAGCATGCATATGTGTATTTCTGTCTATAAGATACTCTAATGTATTGCGGTAACGGGGTACCTTTGCAATACTTATTGGTTGAGCTCGTTTGAAACCTATTTGGCTAATTGTTTTTCCATAATGATACCATTGTATTTTTCTGTTTCTATGATGGTTTTCATATGATGTGCGAACATATCACCATATGAATACCATTGCCATTGGCTAATGCAATTGTTGTTTCATTATACTTTGTAGATGTACTGAAGCAAGTCTGGGACTTGTCTGACCAAGATAATGACGGCATGCTTTCTCTGAGGGAGTTCTGCATTGCTCTTTATTTGATGGAGAGGAACAGAGCTGGAACTCCTCTGCCTCAATCGCTCCCTGACTCTCTTAAATTTGATGAGACACTGTTACGAGCAACCGGCTTGCCTTCTACAGCTTACAACGCCCCATCATGGCAGCCTAATCAAGGTAATATTTGTATTGGCTGCAAGATCTCAGTTATTACAACTGTAGTCCAAGTTGAACCACGCATACTTTGTCTAGCTTACTTGGCCTGCCGCTTACAAGGTATTTATTGTTGGGCTAGGATTACCACATAGGGGACCTGGCGCACCTGGGTTGCCTACTGGTGGTGTACGGCCACCCTTGCCTCAAATGCATTCACAGACTGATGGAGCAACAAGACCAGGGCAACCAAGACCTCACATGCCTGGTATGGATAATCATGCAGCAGCTCAAGGAATTAAAGATGACAGAAGTGGGGTAAACTCAGCTGCACAGGAGGCTCCTAAGAAGGTATTAGACCCGTTCATTAAATCTGGATCAGTGTGCTGAACTGCTGATCCACTATGCCCAGACTGGATTTGTGGTGTTCAACACCAGTTGATTACATCGAGAATAATTTAAGCTGCTCTTGTTATACAATTAAGCAAGTACTCCCTCCGTCCGGAAATACTTGTCCTAGAAATGGATAAAATGGATGTATCTATAACTAAAATAAGTCTAGATACATCCATTTTTCGGACAAGTATTTCCGGACGGAGGGAGTACAGCTGAATGGTGTATCCAAATCTTGTCGCAGACATGATTTAACATTGACCAGTTGTACTCGAGAAATTGAAGGACCGGCGCAAAATCTAAAATTAGGCCCTAGGGAAAAGCCATATAGAATAGTCTTTTATATATCATACCGGCAGTAAAAAAACATCTCCTGTATATATCATACTGCCAGTACAATTGTTTAAAGGATTGCATCTTATCAAGATGCGAAATTTGGAGTTCTGAAGTCTGAACTACTATATACTTTAGCAGAAACATGTCATCTTTCTGGCAATCCTTGAAGTTCAATTAGTTCTTTGTAAGCAACCTTCTCTAAAACGTCACCTAGGGAGGGGGGGGGGATTACTTCTTATGCTTTTGTCCAGAACTATTTTTGGAAACTTTACAGGGTAGCCTTGTTTTTAGTTACTCTATTACACTTTCTTATGTACTTAAACAAGCAATTTCCTATAGATAGCAGGAAGGGGTTGTTTCTCATGCTCTGTAGTTGCAACAACTTTCTATTAATCCTAGTTTGTGAACTCTGAAACAGTTTGTAATTTTTTTGGTCTCTTTTGCATTTTGAAGGTTGAGGTGGAGAAGCAGGTCCTAGACTCCAGAGAGAAATTAGAGTACTACCGCACGAAAATGCAAGATCTTGTAAGCATGTTTCTATCTTGTTAGTTGTTTTCATAGTATTACAATTATTAGGACTCAGTAAATAAATTCTGACTCGTATGCAGTTTGTGATCTATTATTACATTTACTGGTCTTATTTAGGTTAACAAAAGTTGATATGATTACATGTTGTATTGAAATCCGTTTATTCTTCTTTTATCAAAGGTTCTGTATAAAAGTCGGTGTGACAATAGACTGAATGAGATCACAGAAAGGGCGTCTTCTGATAAACGTGAGGTACATATTACTATGTAATGCTTATCATATCTGATGTATGCTAGCATTGTAGTTCTTCCTTTAGCCCTATTTTTCTCATGCTAGTGGTGCAGGCATGGAAATTGATTGTTAGTTGTCTTTTTTTTTTTTTTGGTTCTTTGCAAAATGATGGATGGTCTTTAACTCAATTCAGGTGGAATTGTTGTCTAAGAAATATGAAGAAAAATACAAGCAAGTGGCAGAGTTAGCTTCTAAACTGGCAGTTGAGGAAGCTGCTTTCCGTGATGTTCAGGTTTTGTAACATCTGGCGATTCTTACTGTGATTACAATTTTTGATGGTCATATCTTCATTCCGACTGTCTTTTCTTAATAATCTTTTTCAGGAGAGGAAAGTTGAGCTGAATGATGCATTAATTAAAATGGTACAAGGTGGAAGTGTTGATGGTTTGCTTCAGGTGTGGTCTATCTCATACCTTTCTTTTTGCGGGCAGTATCTCATACCTTCAATCAGTTCTATTTTGTCTCTCTCTAAATAACACCAAACCGTATACCTAGGTTCGAGCTGATCGAATCCAACATCAATTAGAGGAGATGGAGAAAGCTTTTAACGAACGGTGCAAGCACTTTGGACTGCAATTCAAGCCATCTGCAACAGTCGAGCTTCCATTTGGTACCCAACTTTCTCAACTTTCAGTATTTGTTGAGACTTTCATCTTCATGTTTAATTTCTACTCCCTCCGTCCGGAAATACTTGTCATCAAAATGAATAAAAGGGAATGTATCTAGATGTATTTTAGTTCTAGATACACCCCTTTTTGTCCATTTTGATGACAAGTTTTTCCGGACGGAGGGAGTATATATCAATTTCACGTCATATTTACAATCCATAATTCTATTGAGCGCTTATATCCTTGTTTACCAGGTTGGGAACCTGGGCAGCAAGAGGGAGCAGTTGAGTGGGATGAAGACTGGGATAAATTTGAGGATGAAGGTCAGATACTTTTCGATCCATCTTGCCTTACATCACTACTTAGAGTATTGTGCTTGTTTTGAACTGTAACTTTATTAAAAGCGTGGCCATGGGCCTTTATCCAATAAAAGTGCTGATTTCCTTTCAAAGTTGGTAATTTTCTGTTTATAGGGCAGAAAATGGTACTTTTCATCTCATGCAGACCATTTCCTGATCCTGGACTTCGTGCTTACACCAGTTATGTTTTGTCCTGAAAAGAAACTAAAGCATGATTGTATTTCTAATCCCAAACTATTTCGCTGTTGTCAAATAGTTTTCAATGTAAATTATGTAGATAAAATTGAGCACTGGTGTATTTTTCTGTCGTGTCATTATTTTCCGTCCGCTACCTCTTGTACCCAGATATTATGGAAGTGTCAGCTTGCTTACTGGGGAACCTTTCTCACTGCACAATTGCTATTGCGAACATATTTGATCTTGTTCCCACAATCAGTTATTTGATCAGATTTGGTGTCTTCGAAGCAACCTACTTCGTCCATTTTTGGCTGATCTTATTATATTTCTAACTATGCCATTCGTCATAACAGGGTTTGGTCTTGTAAAGGACAATGGTACAATTGTCGAAAACCCAGCTTCTGCTGACATTGCAAACGCATCATCTCTTTGGGATGACGGTGTCTCTACGGATGGGATGTCCCCTGTTGCATCTTCTAATGGTCATATCAAGGAAGTGAGACATTACAGAGCTGGTGACCAAGCGCCTGAGAGTGAATTAGCATATGATTTTGGTGATGAATCTGTAAGGAGCCCCGGCAGTGCTGGAAGAAGTGCCTCTGGGAGTCCATTTAAGTCTTCTCGTTTTGGGGTGCATGACTCGTCTCCCACGAAAAAAGGAACCTACAGGTGCTTGTTTTCACATATTTTTTCATGTAGAGTCCTTTTTCTCAAAGTTTAAAAAACTGAGATATATCAGGCATAGTCTACATGAATGAACCAAAAAATGACCTATTTGTTTCTTTGTGCTATTCCTGCCTTTAGAAGTATGAGCCTTCCTTTGAGCAAACCCCACTGTAATCTCCAGCAACACTAGCTGACCAAGATTTATCGGTTTTTATCACCTGAATGTTTTGGATGTTTACTCGTAACTTTTTGTTATACATGGTAGATTTATTTACTTGACACTGAAGAGATTCCCTCTCATTTTTATTACTTAAAGTATGACAATCATCCTTGTTTCCTACTCCCTCTGTCCCAAAATATAAGAACGTTTTTAACACTACACTAGTGTCAAAAACGTTCTTATATTATGGGACGGAGGGAGTACTTTCTAGTCTATACAGTGCATATATTTAATATCCTCCAAGAAATATTGCAAGTAATATTTGATTTAAAGCACAAATATGGTCTTCAACTATGAAGTTATACATTTTGAGTTTCATGTGAGAGTGTCATTAATCATTATTTGGTAACAGTGACCATGGTGGCTCTGAGTCCGTTTTTGGAGATAATTATGGTGATGAGACTACATGGAACTTTGATGACCAAGATACTGAATCAGTTTGGGGATCTAATGCAATGAATGTAAGCTTTGTCTTCCTATTTCTGGACTTTTGTGGTGTCGACCCATCTATTTCTGATGAATTATCTTGATACAGGAGCCTGGACATCATGGAAGCAACTCTTTCTTTGGGTCAGATGACTTCAATGTGGACCCTGTTAGAGTGGGCTCTCCAACTGGCGCTAGTGCCTATGGTAAGAAGAGCACATTCTTTGACGATTCGGTTCCAAGTTCCCCTGCCTACACGTCTGGATTCTCGCCGAAGTTCGGTGAAAGTCGTGACGATAGCTCCTCCTACAACTTCGGAAGGTTTGATTCCTTCAGATCCCAAGACAGCGCCGTTCCACAGGAAAGTCGCTTTTCCAGATTCGACTCTGTAACCAGCTCCAAAGGCGAGAGCGCAGCAGGATTTGACTCGTCAAACAGCTCGAGAAATTTCGGCCGGTTTGATTCCTTTGATGAAGCCGATCCTTTCGGCTCGACTGGGCCTTTTAAAGCATCAGGAGCGCGGTCGCCCCCAAAATTCTGATATTCATTTCTGGTATTATGAGGATTTGTCTCTTGCGGGTTCATTTGTCAATACAAGGCTCTGATTGTTTGAGGAAAGTACAATACACAGCGGATTCATTTTTTTGGTTGGCAAGTGTAGTCTGTTGGCCTTGTGTTCACATTGCTGTCCTCCACCCCACACGTACAAAGTGGACATTTTTTGGTTGTGCTCTGTAAAGTATCCCTGGGATTGTTCTCTGTTTATAGTGGCTTGTATCTTTGGAACACCAGCTACTCATCGTGTGTGGTTCTTGTTTCTTTCTTTTTTGTACAATACAATCGTCAAAGTTGGTCGAAGATAACTCCCTTCCATCAAGCTGTAAGAAACCGAGAGCCGAAGTATCTTTTGTGCTGTCTTCATATGTAGTTCAAGCTAAGGGTTCCAATATTTTTTGCCGTTTGGTGTTGTTCTTTTTGATATACGGAAGAAACAGGGTTCGGAGTTTACAAGGGATACAACAAGTCGCTGCCAAGTCAAGAGTTTCTTTCCCATATTACAAGTGTTGGTAATTTCAATTCAGGTCCAAACCTATGAAGCTATACTGCCGATCTCGTTGAAGGACAGGAAAGATGAAGGTCTGGGCCGACAGCAGCGGGGACACAAACACAGCCAAACTGGAAACAAACCGTGAAGACGGGCCGTCGCCACGTTTTCAGCCGCTGACGACACTGCTACCGGTCCGCCACCCGCACCCGGCTCCACCGCTCGTCCCCCATTGCTCCAGACGTCGGCCGCAGTCCTGTTGCGTCGCCAATTCGAGGTGGGCGCCGCTGGTGGCGAACGAGGAGAGCCATCGTTGATTCGGATGGACACATCGTTGAAGTGTTTGGACCAAAGTATTTGAGAGTACCTAATGCTCAAGACACATCAAGACTTCTGAAGATGAACAAAGCCCGCGGATTTTCATGTATGCTTGGATTCATTGATTGCATGCGCTGGAGTTGGAAGAACTGCTCTGCAGCATGACACGGACAGTTCAGAGAACACAAGGATGCCACCATCATTCTTAAAGTCGTGGCCGATCAAGAGGATTTGGCATGCTCTTGACTGGTAGAGTGGGACTAAGGGCGTGTTGGGAAACGGCCCAGCTCCTCCGAATCCTTAACTCCCACTCCTCCACCCCAAATGCTGCTCCTACTAAAAAATAGCGCCAGAAATAAACTGTTCGGGAGGTAGCTCCGCTCCCGATTCACGAGGAGAGACAGAAGCGCCCGAGTCGGATGTGGCCGCTCGAACCGTTTTCACTTGGCGGTGGTAGTTCTTTCGTAAATCTTACCAACTCCAGGATTTTGATGATCTGAGATCCTGAAAATCGTCGCTCCGCACAATTGTACCGCGGCCCGCTCTGCTCCAGGTTTTCCGCTCCGCAGAGTTTGAGTGTTCGGTGCCGCTCCCCCGGCTCCGGGAGCGGAGTTGAGAAGTGGAGAGAGCCCGAACACGCTCTAAGAGCGCGTTTGGACTCCCTCCGCTCCGCGGCTCGGCGTTGGGGCAGAGTGGCTTCCAGTTATAATTTGCAGAGCTGCTAAATGGGCACTCCGCGCGCTCCGCTTCGCGGAGGGTTACCGAACAGGCCCTAAACTAACTTTCCACGACACGGATTGTGCATGTATATTTGTCCTGCCTAGCTCCATTATATTGTGTATGAAGTGAAGGGAGACATACATGTATGGCTACACACCATGTGTATTATCATGACGAATTAACTAGCCTGCGGTCGTCTTTCACGACTCTTGCAAATATGTAGCATCCAAGTTTACTACCCAACAATTGAGAAGCAAGTCTTG
The DNA here is from genome assembly GCA_032464435.1 of Aegilops umbellulata. Classification (NCBI taxonomy): domain Eukaryota; kingdom Viridiplantae; phylum Streptophyta; class Magnoliopsida; order Poales; family Poaceae; genus Aegilops; species Aegilops umbellulata. Next base: position 586,739,223 of record CP136058.1, on the reverse strand, counting down.
AGTGTTGGACGACCAAGATGGATTTGTAGCTAGTCTTCATTCTCTTCGTTTTCATCCCCAACCTGCACTTATGCATATATGAAATGGTCAATAATGTTATTCCCTCCATTTCAAAATATAAGTCTTTTTAGAGATTTCAATATAAACTATATACGAAGCAAAACGAATGAATATACACTCTAAAATACATATACATATATCTGTATGTAGTCATATAGAATCTTAAAAAAAACTTGTAGTATTTAGGAATGGAGAGAATACAAAACAGAACAGGTGTAGCTCCGCATCAGTTTTTTCTTCTTCTCTTTCTCGGCAACCTTTTGATCAGTTGTTTAGCCAGATAAATATCCACTTGATTGATCGGATTATAGCTCCTGTCAACTTAATTTTTTTTTATCTATGATTCGTCTGCCAAGCGTAGCTAGCTACTTTTTTTTAGAAAAGGAGGATGACCCCGGCCTCTGCATCTGAGAGATGCATACAGCCACTTTATTGATTATTCTTGAGGACCTTACAAAGTATTACAACAATGTGCCTGAATCCATCATCTGGGCAACATATGTCGCTACTCCTATCCAAAATGATGAAGGGGTGCTAGCTGGGCCACTACCCAAACCACTCACCTAAGCCTAACATCAAAAGCCGGAAGCCGAAACTCATTCGGAAGCCCCAGCCGAGCCACATACCGGGTCTGGGGCACAATCCGGTCAGACGCACTTGTGTGTCGTCGCCGCCATCTTCCACAGGTCTTCAGATCATATTGAGGCTTCTACCTTCTCTGGCCACTCTGCCATCGACGTCACCATGACGCCAGACAACAACCTCCTCCTGCGCGAGCCATCTCCGCGCATCGGACGCCGAGTCTCCATAGCGCCATGCCATCGATCTTCGCCGTCATCAATGTGTGAGATGAAACACCGCTCCACCATCCCTCTAGCCAGCACTTGCTCCAAGACGATGCCCCCAGAAGGGAAAGCGATAGAACACCATCATCATCCGATCCTGAAGACCCAGATCTGGGGTTTTCCCCTGAGCATCCCGAACCTGATGGCGCAGACTGCCGACGATGCCTCGACTATCGGCAGTAGCTCCACCAGACGAGCGTCGCCTACGTCGTCGCCGCCTCCAAGATGAAGCTGACCAGAATGCATATGTCGACACCGAACCGCCGCCACTTCCACCGCCGCTTGAGCAGCCCCCGAGCAACGCCTTCAGGAAGGAGCACGCCACCGTGGTGTCGTCGTCGCTTGAAACAGGGGTGTCTGAGGTTTTCACCTGAGCTCCTGGGAGGGGTGAAAGGAAGGAGGTCCTCTCCGAAGCCTCCAACGAGGGAAGCAACACCCAAAGGCATTGCCATCGGAATGGCCGCCACGCCGACCAAGAGATTCCCCCGGAACCCTTCCAGCCACCGGATCTGCAAGGCCAGCACCCAAGAACGGTGACCGAAGCCACCAAGGGCCGGATCCGCTGCAGATCAGAGTAGATCGGGGTCGAGGACGAACATCACCATGGCCACCAACATCCAGCGAGGAACCGCCGCCGCAGCCGAAGCCCACCACCTCCCCGCCATCCACATGGCCAGGGAAGTGGCCCACCTGTCCATGCCGGTGCCGCCCGCCGCCAAGCTGCGCCGCGTGCCACCAGCCATGGCCGCCGCCATGGATCCGAGCCGCAGGCGGGCCGCCAGCTGCGGGGCCCCGCGGAAGAGGAGCGCCGCGCCACGGGGGGAATGCCCCGCCGCCGCCGCCACGACGCGGGCTTCGCCCGGTGGTGGCCTCCGGCGGCGGCGAGGGGATTAGCTGGAGAAGGGGGCCCGGCGGCGGCGCGGTTGGGGGCTGCCGCCCGTGTCGCCTACCCTACGTAGCATGCAGCTCTTGTGATGCATGGTAGAGTCAAAAAAAATTGATACTATATCGGATATCCAATTCGGTGCCCGGGCTCATCTGCTATATGTGTTATAATGCTACTGTTACCGATTCAATTATACGCTGTCACTCTCAAATGCCGATTTTTTTTAGAAAAGGAGGATGACCCCCGGCCTCTGCATCTGGGCGATGCATACAACCACTTTATTAATTATTCTCACAAGACCTTACAAAGTAATACAACTGCAAGACTAAAGCCACCGTCTAAGCAACGACTGTCGCTACGCCTATCCAAATGATGAAGGGGCGCTGATAGTCTGGGCCTAATACCAAACAGACATCGCAGCCAAACCTAAACATCTAAGACCTGAGGTCCCAACCAGGACGCCTGACTGGTATGGGGCACCTACCAGTCCGGCGCACTTCTCAACCAGGACGCCTGCCGGGTATGAGGCCGCCGCAGCCACCTGCCACGAGTCCATCTTTAGAGCTGTACTGTTGCATCTACCATGCCAGATCTCTCTGCCATCGACGTCACCACGACGCCAGACAGCGTCTTCCTCCTGCGCGAGTCCATCCTCCCACATCAAACTCCGAATCTGCACCGCGCCACGCCGTCAAGATCCGTCGCCATCAATGGATGGATGAAGCACCGCTCCACCAAAGAAACCGTCCGCTGGTCCCGCGAAGAAGGCGCAGCACCAAGTAGAAGGCCGAAGCCACCACGCCACCAAGAACTGTTCCCAGCCGCCGCCTTCAAGAAGGATCACGACACCAGGGTGCCGTCGACGTCCAGACCAGGGGAACAAAAGCTTTCGCCATAGCTCGAAGAGGAGGCGGAAGCGAGAGGATCCACCCCAAAGCCTTCAGGAAGGGGATCGGCGCCAAAGGCGTCGACTTTGGGGAGGCTGCCGCGCCAGCCAGGGGTTTCCCCCGGAACCTCACCTGCACGCCAGATCCGCCAGGCCGCCCATAGGGGACGCCGAAGCCGCCGCCAAGGACCGGTGCCAGCACGGATCGGGACAGATCGAAGCAGGGGCAGGTCTTCTACATGGAGCCGAGAACCCGCGCGGCGGCGGCGGTGCACGCCGCACCGCAGGGCCTCCTGCCTCCAACCGCCGCTCCCCACCTCCGGCCAGCGCCAGCCCGCGCGCGCCACCGTGACGTGCCGACCACCGGCCAGCAGCAGCGCCGCCGCACACCGGGATCTCCCGAGGGCGCGGAGCGCGCCGCGGGAGCGAGAGAGCGCATACCCATCTGCGCCTGCACGCATCCACCATCGCGAGGAAGATCCATCACCAGGGACAGCCGCCGCGTCCATCCAGCAGTGGATCTCCGCCTCGACCGCCAGGACCCGCGTCCTAGCGCACACCGACGTGCAACCCGCATCTGTGCCCACCAGATCCAGGCGCCGCCGCGAGAGGAAGCCCCGCCGCCGCCGTCGACCGCACGGGTTTCACCCAGCGGCGTCCTCCGGCGGCGGCGCGACGGCAGGGGAGAGTAAGAGGAGTGGCGGCGCTAGGGTTAGGCTAGGGACGCCCGAGCCGCCCTGGGCAAGGCGACGCGGGCGAAGGGCTCTAGCTGAGTTGGGCTCAAATGCCGATTGGGGGGCGTTGCCTGCTTTGCCAAGCTCATCCACCGGTGCCTGCGCTGTTCCCCCCCACGGCTGTTGAGCTTTGCCTCCCTCGCCGTGGACCGCGGCATCGTCCCGCGGCCGCTCACCGGAGCTGGAGAGCGGGAGCTGCGGTCTCTCTCCGCCATCTCCGGTCGTCCTGTACGGCGGGCGGGCATGAGTGGACTCGCGCGTGCTCTCCCACTCTCCAAGCCCCACAACCAGCTCCAAACCTCGCAGCTCTACCGCATGTCCATCTTTGTTCTTCAGGAAGAATATCCTCGCGGTGATGGATTGCGGCTGTCCTCCGGTAGGGCTGGACCCCGACGTGATCGCCTCGGTCATCTCCCCCCACGTACGAGCCCAACGCAGCCACCGGTGTGCTGGCCCGCTCTGCATCCACGTTCCTCTGCTCTGCTAACGCAGGTTGTGGAAGCACGGGAACGTCGTCATCTTCTACGCCGACACCCCTCCCTCCCGAACCTTCGATGCAGCTGGCGCGCCGATGTGGACGCCTGGCTCGCTTGCCTACGCCCCCACCCCACACCCGCCTCCCAGTTCAAAATTGAAAAGAGAAACATTACAGGCCTGTTTGATTCATGGCTAACTTTGCCACAACTAACCTTAGGCAAAATGTGGCTGTCACAAAAAGTGTGGCTAACAAAATGGCCACCACAAATGTGGCAAGATTTGGCAAAAAATTAAGCCTATGACATGTGGATCATGTAACTTGATAAGTGTGGCAAACCACAAGTGTGTTAATTAATGAACCAAACACACGCCTAAGATGTTGTAGCATGACTAAGGTTAAGCGTGGCAACCTTAGGCTGGGAACCAAACATCTTCGGTTTCATTAGGATAAGCTTTGATGGATGTTTACCAGTGAAGAAAATAGCGTAGCATTGCTAATAGCGTTCTGAGCAATGTATCACTAAATAAATTAATGTACAATGTCTCGCTAATAGTATGCCATAGCGCGATATAGCATGCCAATATCGTATTTTAAGGGCCCTGCCATTTTGCCATAGCACGCTATTTTTCTCATTGAAGTTTACTCTATTAATACATATTTATGTGACGTAAATTAGATTAGAAAAACATGTATTTTGAAACTATGGAATATGCCCTTGCAGGTAGGTCCTACCCATAAAAAACGTTGTCAAAGTGTTATCGGTGAATCAGTGCTAGATAGTGTCCTGATTATGTGTAAAAAGGGTAATTTTCTAACAACCTAGCCTAAAATATGGTTGTCCTCTGATCTAAAATAAGTGTTGTGGTTTTAGTTCAAATTTTGAATCGAATGAAGTACTATATACTACCCAACTTGAGAATAACACGATAGAATTAGGGAAAGAGCCAGCATACACATTTGGGGACGCCGCAGATGAGCATGGCGATGCATTTCCTGATGATGTAAAATCTCCCCTTGTGCTGCCTCACCGCATTGTGCAGCCTCGCAAGCCTCGGGCGATCTTTCACCTCCGGCATCTAGCTATGTTAATGACCAGCCAGCTGCAAGCTAACTCACAGAGAGAGGTACCTATCATGTGGAAAGATGGATCTCGGTGCGAATATATATAGACACCTGAAGTGTAGAGATCAGGGACAGGGTTGCTCGCAACATGGTGGTGGCTATCCTTTGTCGATGCATCTCGATCATGCATGGGCCACTTGCTTTGGTGACCCTGTCCCAAAAATACCTGACCATGAAGCAGTCCCTGAAACTATACATAAAACTGAAGTATGTACTCCCTCTGTTCACTTTTATAAGACCGTTTAGACATTTAAAACAACATTCAAAATAGTTCAATTTCAGCTGTCTAAAACGTTTTATAAAAATGAACAAAGTGAGTACTTCATTTCAAGTAAGAAGGCCCCCTTGCTTTGGACCTGATAGCTAGAGGGGCACATACGTATTTAAGGGAGGAAAGAATATAGCTTGATCAAAAAAAAAGATCAAAATAAACGGCCTTGAGTTATTGTAGGGATCCCAATAAAGATGACATTATATTAGAGCATCAATTCCAACCCCCCTCCCCTCCCCCCCCTCTCTCCCCCCCCCACACATACACACATTTTCAGCCCTGCATCCGGCCGGGTCACTGTCCGGATGAGAAATGGCCACCCAACTAGTCTCCCCACACCTAGCCAAATGCCCAGGCTGTCCGGCAACCCCCATATCCAGCCCATATGTGAGACGGATATGGGGAGGTCCGGGCGCGCCTGGACACCACTGCCACATCAGACCAGCCTGCTATGGCCCACGCCACCCCCATCACCGTCCCCATAAAAAGAACATCCTGACGAGAAACCCTAGTCCAAACTCCACCGCGCTTCACTCCTCTCACCCTCTATGCTCCCCTCTGTCTCCCCTTCCAATCTTCGGTCCGTTCCACCCTCTCTACCATGGCCTGCTCTGGCTCCCACGACATCGAGTGGGTGGGGCTCGACGCCGGCGACCCGTCGACCTCTTCCGACCCAGACGATGAGGAGCTCACGCTGCGCATTGCGCTCCAGCGCTCACAGATAGACCGTGGCGGAAGCTCCTCCTCGACGGTGTCCCCAAGCTTCCAAGTCGGTAGCTCATCCTTCGGGGCACCGCCAGCACCGGCCCCTGCTGGGAGCCGCTAGGTGCTGGTGCTCGCACCCCTAGCCCGTCGCGCGACAGCGACAGCCGGAGACGGTGTGCCACGCCTACCGCCAGACGATGAAGGCGGAGGCGCCGCCGTGCCGGATGGAGCGAGGCAGGGCTGCGCTCGTCCAGATCTGCGTCGGAGCCGCTGCGGCCCGCCAAGGATGATGATGCGGCGCTCCGCCTCGCAATCTGGCGGTCGTACACCTTGGTGGAGACGAACTCCCGCCGTCGCCGTCGCATGCTTGAGGAATCGACGAAGGTGGCGGCGGAGACAGCCTCCCGACTCGCGGCGGGGTAGATGCGTGCTGCCCACCGCTTGGCGGTCTTCCTCGGCTCGTCTCCAATGGCTCTGACGACGACAACGACATGACGGGCGACGACTCGCCGCCCGCCAAGGATGTGAAGGAAATATGCCCTAGAGGCAATAATATAGTTGTTATTTTATATTTCCTTATATCATGATAAATCTTTATTTTTCATGCTAGAATTATATTAACCGGAAATTTGATACATGTGTGGATACATAGACAAAACACCGTGTCCCTAGTAAGCCTCTACTAGACTAGCTCGTTAATCAAAGATGGTTAACTTTCCTAACCATAGATATGTGTTGTCATTTGATGAACGGGATCACATCATTAGGAGAATGATGTGATGGACAAGACCCATCCGCGTTAGCTTAGCATATTGATCATTAAGTTTTATTGCTATTGCTTTCTTCATGTCATATACATATTCCTTAGACTATGAGATTATGCAACTCCCGGATACCGGAGGAATACCTTGTGTGCTATCAAACGTCACAATGTAACTGGGTGATTATAAAGATGCTCTACAGATATCTCCGAAGGTGTTTGTTGGGTTGGCATAGATCGATATTAGGATTTGTCACTCCGAGTATCGGAGAGGTATCTCTGGGCCCTCTTGGTAATACACATCATAAGAAGCCTTGCAAGCAATGTGACTAATGAGTTAGTTGCGGGATGATGTATTACAGAACGAGTAAAGAGACTTGCCGGCAGTGGCGAATCTACTAGGGGGGCTTTAACAGGCTTAAGCCCCCCCTCCAGCTTTGGAAAATTAGTTTTTACTACTAATTTAAAGGCCCAATCCAGCCATTTGTCAGCCCAATACAACATGTATTCGCATGACACAGGCAACCCAGCACACCCTCCACTTTCTCTGTAGATTCGCCACTGCTTGCCGGTAGCGAGACTGAACTAGGTATGAAGATACCGTCGATCGAATCTGGGGCAAGTATCATACCGATGACAAAGGGAATAACATATGTTGTCATTACGGTACGACCAATAAAGATCTTCGTAGAATATGTGAGAACCAATATGAGCATCCAGGTTCCGCTGTTGGTTATTGACCGGAGAGGTGTCTCGGTCATGTCTACATAGTTCTCGAACCTGTAGGGTCCGCACGCTTAACGTTCGATGACGATTTTGTATTATATGAGTTATGTGATTTGGTGACCGAATATTGTTCGGAGTCCCGGATGAGATCACGGACATGACGAGGAGTCTCGAAATGGTCGAGAGGTAAAGATTGATGCTATATAGGACGATAGTATTCGGACACCGAAAGTGTTCTGGAGAGTACCGGGTACATATCGGGTCACTAGAAGGGGTTCCGGGCACCCCCCCCGGGCGAAGACATGGGCCTAATGGGCTAAGAGGGGAAACACAACAGCCAGCAGGGGCTGCTGCGCCCCCCATATGGGCCGCATCTTAGGAGGAAGGAAAGGGGGAAGAGAGAAGGAAGGGGAGGGATTCGGCCTCCCCCCTCCTTCCCTCCTCCCCCCTCTTTCCTTCCCCCTCCAGTGAATATGGTAAGGGGGAGGGGCAAATTGGACAAGGCCCCCAAGTAGGATTCCTCCTACTTGGGGCGCCCTTGGCTGCTCCCTCTCCCTCCCACCTATATATATATATAAGGGTGAGAGGCGCCTAGAACACACACCAATAATTGTTAGCCGTGTGCGGCGGCCCCCTCCATAGTTTACACCTCCGGTCATATCTTCGTAGTGCTTAGGCGAAGCCCTATGCGGATCACTTCACCATCACTGTCACCACGCCATCGTGCTGACGAAACTCTCCCTCGACACTTTGCCGGATCAAGAGTTTGAGGGACGTCATCGAGCTGAACGTGTGCAGAACTCGGAGGTGTCGTACGCTCGGTGCTTGATCGGTCGGAACGAGAAGAAGTTCGGCTACATCAACCGCGTTGTCAAACGCTTCCGCTTTAGGTCTACGAGGGTACATGGGCACACTCTGCTCTCTCGTTGCTATGCATCTCATAGATAGATCTTGCGTGAGCGTAGTTTTTTTTGAAATTGCATGCTATGTTTCCCAACATGATGCATACACCGCGGACAGCCGAGATCCCAAGGGAAGCGACCGGCGAGGGAGTGGTGAACTCCGGCCACCCCTATATGTTTATATTCAAGTTTATTGTGTTTATTTAGGTAAAATTTGAACTGTTTCGTCCCGTTTGGATGAACTATGTGGATGTCGGATGTCAAAAATGCTATGTTTTATGTTGTATCGTATGATCAACGTAGTTTGCATGTGTTTGCATGAAATAGGATTAGAAAATTTGGGTTTTGCGGTTGTGGAACGGCAGAATTTGCGAGTTCCGGTTGTAGGTGCTCTTACTCCCTCTGTGATGAACTAAAACCACGATAATAACTATTAAACAGAGGGAGTACAAATTAACAGAAAGAGACAATAGCATATATTTTGAAAACAACAGGTGCTCTGCTTTGTATTAAGTAGACGATGATCGCAAAACACAAAACAACAAAATCCATGGTCGTGTCGAGATTCGTTTGATGGCAATGGAAATCATCAATTGGCTTTCAACGTCGTACGAACTGATTCTTTCTGACTTGTTGGGAGAAAATCTTCTCTTAAAAGGAAGTGAATAAGATGAAAACCAGGTAATTAATGAGAGGCTGACACAATGAAATGCTGCATTCCATTGTGTCAGCCTGACGAGTAAGTCATCATGCGTGTACCTGTCACAGCAACTATGTCCGTTACGAGGTGGCAACCATGCGTGTACTGTCACTGCCTTAAATCATTTTTATCTTGAGTTCATAACACATTACATCATTTGATCAAGATTACACTCATCATCTACCTACTTGAGGATGAGCAGAGATTAATCTTGGGAATATTGATACATCTCAAATGTATGTATAATTTTTAATTATTTCATGTTATTATATTATCAGCTTTGTATACTTTTTCTATCACTTTATATTATTTTTTGGACTAATCTATTAATTTAGTGTTCAGTGTCAGTTGATGTTTTCTGCATGTTTTAGACTGTACAGAAAATTGATATCTACTGAGATAAAAGAAACATGAGAATTTAATACGATTTTTTCGGGCAAACAAGGTTCCAAATAGCACCAGAGGAGGGCCAAGGGACCCATAGGGCCGCCACGCGGGCCCCATGAGCACCGACTTACGCCCATTCCTCCGCCTATAAATTCAATAATTCCTGAAACTCTCATAGCTAATTTTCTTTGATTTTTTCCGCCGTCACAAGTTTCTGTTCCGAGAAGATCCAATCTGGAAGTTTGTTCCGGCACTCTGCTGAAGGGGGGTTCCATTGCAGGAGGCTTCGTCATCAACCTTGCCGCCTCCATGACCATGTGTGAGTAATTCCCTTAGTACCTTAAAGGGCCATAGCAGTAACTAGATGGTTCTCTTTTTGATCTTCAATACCAAGTTCCCGTGAGCTGCCTCACATGATCATGATCAATTTGATGCAATCGGCAATGTGTTTGTCGGGATATGATGAATTTTCACCTTATGATCTGGTTGTTCATTGAATGCAATTGAATATTTTGAGGTTTATTTGTTGTATAATTGAATAGCTTTGTATGCTCTCCTATCTATCTATCTTTTTTGGCCAAATTTGATGGGTTTTTCTTCAGAGGGAATTGTGCATTGTTGTGGGTTCTAATCTTGCGATGATCTATATCCCAGTGACAGAAAGGGACAAAACAAGACGATGGTTTGTCATCATATTGGTTGATGTTTTACTGTCTACATTATGTCATCATGCTTATTGCAACACTCTGTTTCTTGTAAACTTAATACTTTTAGACGCAAGCTGGATAGCGGTCTTGAGTGGAGTATTAGTAGTACATGTAGTTGGATAATGGTCTACTTATCACGTACGTAATGCCTATACGAGACTATACCATAAATGATCGTAGTCACAAATATAAATATTGCAATTTATTCGCTGCCCAATTGTAATTTCTTCACCACACAACACGTGTATGCTTGAGAGAGATGTCACTTGTGAACCTATGGCTCCCTGTGTCTACTTTACATTACCGAAATCTTAGTTACACTTACTATTCTTTGATGTACCATTTACCTTTCTACCAAATATCATTATCCCATGCAATTTAATCTTGTAACTAGCAGGACACGAAGCTTGACAACCTTCTTAACGTGTCGGGGACAAGTTTGTTTTGTGTTGTGTGTGCAGGTACCAGTTACTTTGTTTGCCGAGAGAACTCCTTCTGATTCGATAAACCTTGTGAAAGTGCGTTATATCGACTAGAGGGGGGGTGAATAGGCGATTTTTATGAAATTCTTCACTGAGGAATTTGCTAGTGAGGAAATTCCTTAGCGAAGAACTACTAGCAGCGGAATAAGTACTCAGATGAAAACAAAGCAGAACACAAGCATGGTCATCATGATGAAATGAAGACTAGCACAGAGTACATAAAGCGTAATCACAGGATAACACAAGATGAAGACAAATAGACTGAAGAATTTGAACTGAGGAAATTGAGAAAGTCTTCAGTCAAAGTCTTCAAACATAGATATGATAAACAAACAGCACAATACTGAGGAAATGAAAGAGTTGAGGAAATGGAACTAGTAAGCTTGGTGAAGACAATGATTTGGTAGACCAGTTCCAACTGCTGTCTCAGTTGTACATCTGGTTGGAGCGGCTGAGTATTTAAACTCGAGGACACACAGTCCCGGACACCCAGTCCTGAGCACGCAGCTCGGGACACCAAGTCCTCACCGTATTCTCCTTGAACTAAGGACACACAGTCCTCGTCCAATCACTCGTGGTAAGTCTTCAGGTGACTTCCGAACCTTGACAAACTCGGTCACTCGGCGATCCACAATTCCTCTTGGATGCTCTAGACCATGACGCCTAACCGTATGGAAGAAGCACATTCTTCAAAGATAACAAGCGTCGGATCCACGCAGGATCAATCTCTTCAGTGATGCTCAATCACTTTGGGTTTGTAGGTGTTTGGGTTTGGGTTTGGATTTTCCTCACTTGATGATTTTCACTCAAAGTCCTCGGAGGATGGGTTGCTCTCAAATGACAAGTGTCAGTTTCTCTCGGAGCAGCCAACCAACTAGTGGTTGTAGGGGGGCGGCTATTTATAGCCTAGGGAGCAACCCAACATGATAAGACATAAATGCCCTTCAATGATATGACCGTTGGATGGATAAGATATTTTGGGACAGCTGGCGCGTAGCACAGCAACGGTCGGAATTTTGAGGTACAAATTCCTCAGGGCTATCATGTTCCTCATAGTGTAGGCAATCCGCACTGGTGAATTCCTAACTCCTCAGTCAGAACAAAGTCCTCAGTGACCAGAAGAACTGCGTCTCTGTCACTGAAGAAATTGACTGAACTGTATGAGATTTCCAATGGCTTCACTCGAAGGGATTGGTAGGTGTAGGATTTGAGTTGAGCATCAAATGGGAATTTTTCCTTAGTATTTCCTCGACCCCCTTTAACAGTACGGTGTTTCCTATGACTCAAGACAGAGAAAATGAAACTATGAAAACAAAAGTCTTCACGCTTCATGTTCCTCGAATGGATACAAAGTCTTAAAGGTCACACCAATTTCTTCACTTTCAAAGTCTTCAGAAAGTCTTCGGTATATAAAAGTCTTCAGTTAAAGAACTTCATTTTTAGGGGTCGACTTTCATTGTAAATATCAAACTCCTCATAGACTTATAGATCTGTGTACACTCATAAACACATTAGATCCTTAACCTATAAGTCTTCAATACACCAAAATCACTAAGGGGCACTAGATGCACTTACAATCTCCCCCTTTTTGGTGATTGATGACAATATAGGTTAAGTTTTCAATGGGGATAAACATATGAAGTGTAAATGCTGATATTGAGGAATTTGATTGCAAGATATAGAAGAACTCCCCCTGAAGTTGTGCATAGTGAGGAAATTGCTTTTGAAGCAATGCACACTTGAAGAGATGAATCATGGAGATCTCCCCCTATATCTTGTAATTCATACACGCATTTGATATATAATATGAAGAATTTGAAATGCATGATGAAATATGGTGACTGATGTAATTCAGCATGCGTGCGATAATATTAATGAGGAATAAGCATGCAGAAGTATCAGATCACCATCGGGTTTAAGTTTACAACTCGATCCAATAAAAGTTTCGGATGAACGAGAGTTGCAACTTAGCAAAAAAATGTAGTATTTGAGCATTAAAATAGACCCGCTTGAAGACTAACTCAAATTTCTCCCCCTTTGTCATCGAATGACCAAAAGGATCGAAACTGAGGACTAACGCCCCTGAAGATAATCAAGTTGATGAAGGAGCGCCAGCGTTGTTGGGGTCGGTTGTTGAAGTAGGGCCTGCCGCAGTGTCGTCCAAGTCTTCATGTTCATCAGTGTCGCGCGATGAAGAATAGGAGCTGGCCACCAAAGAAGGAACCTTGACCTTCTTGAATTTCTTCGGAGGAGGTGCAGACCAGTCAAACTCTTCTTTGAGATCCATTTTCTTTAGATCTTCAGCGCTATAGACTTGAGACAGAACAACCCAGGTGTGGTTGAGGGTTTCATGGAGGTAGTAGTGGTTTTTCTTCACTGCATTGTGTGTTGAAGTCATGTTGTGAAGAATTGAAACAAACTGACGCTTGAGCCATTTGTGATTGTGATCAACATTTTGATGAAGACTCAGGAGTAACTCACGATCAGTCATCACACTGGGTGCTGTAGCTTGAGGATTTTGCTTGGCATTGTTGGCGGCAGAGTCATGTGTGGCAGAATCATCATTGGTGGAATAGGATGCAGCCTTGTGAAATTGACCATCCAATGGACGAATGCCTTCATCTATCACAGCAGTTGCCTTGCCTTTGTCATCAGCTGAGGAAAATGTCCTTTTAAGGACTTCAATTGGAGGCAAGTAGCTGCAGTGGTTCAGAGTGTCAGCTTTGTAGTTGAGTGAAGACCTTGTCCTGATGAATCTCATAATCCATGGCGCATAAGGCTTCAGCTCAAACGGTGACATGGCAATATTGGCCAGAGTCCTCATGAAGAAATCATGGAAGTTGATGGGAACGCCATGATAGATGTTGAAAAGCATATTCTTCATGATGCCAACGACTTCTTCATCATTCGAGTCGTGGCCTTTGATAGGACTCATTGTCTTCGACAGAATGCGATAGACAGTCTGAGGCACATACAACAATTCCTTGACGAGGAAATTGGTTTGAGGGGCCTGCCCTGGCTTCAAAGGCTTCATCAGAACTTGCATGTAGTGATTTGAAAGCTCAGGTTCATTGTAAACACAACGTGCATCTTCAATGGGAGGACTTAGTGGAAGGGCACGAAGCAATTCAGACGCTGGTGCCTTGTAGTGAGTGTTCTCTGTCATCCAGTCTAGAACCCATGAATTCACATCTTCAGAATCGCCTGTGATGTGTAGCGTTGCGTAGAACTGAAGAATGAGTTCTTCATTCCAATCACATATGTCAGTGCAGAAATTCAGTAGCCCAGTGTCGTGAAGAACACTGAGAACTGGCTCGAAGCACGGTAGAGACTCCATGTCTACGTGAGGAATATGTGCATGATCGAAGACTTTGTCTTTGTTGAACAACACTAAGAAATAGAAGTTGGTTTGACTAGCAATCCAGAAATGCCTCTTCCTTATGCGAGCAGAGTCATATGGATTATAATCTGTGAAGAACACATGCTCACCAAAGAAGTCTTCAGCTTTAAACTTTTGCTTCCTTGAGAACGGATCCTTTGGCTTTGGCAAGGGAGTGTCAGTGAGTTGCATCACGACCTCAGGAATCGCGATCTCAGGTTCTTCAGGCTGAGGAATTTCTGGCTCCTCCTCAGGTGCAGTCACATTTTCAGCAGCAGCAGTTTCTTCAGCACTAGTGGCCGGAATATCTTCACGGACAGGTGAGGTGGTATGAGTTTCTTCAGAGCCCATTTGAACTGTTGGTGCAGGGGAGTGAGGAATTTGCTGCAGTGGAGTGAAGAGTGGAGAGTTGGGATGCTGACTTTCCCAAAAGTCATTATTCATCATTGGCGTTGTGCTGCCAATGTCCACGTCTTCATCATCAATTTCTTCAACACCAGCCTCTTCAGTAGTAAACTGAGGCATTGGTGATGGCACCACTGGGGTTGAAGGGATCGTATCCACTTCAATTTCCTCATCAATCTGCTCTGAGGAAGCAACAGATTGAGTTTCTTCATCAGATCCGCTTGGGATCTCATATTCTTCATCAAAAGGAACAAGGTCCTTTGATGGCATGGTTGAAATTGGAACAACATCAATGGGATTTTCAAAAGAGCTGGTCATAGGCTTCATCTTCTTTGGAGCTGAAGATTCTGAAGCACTTGATGCTTTCCTTTTCTTCACTGCAGCTCGCTCTGCAGCCTTGGTCTTCTTCACATTTGATGCAGATGGAAGGATAGGAGTGGGTGTAGGTGCAGGTGGAGCTGAGGAATCTGTTTGTATTTCTTCAGGCGCAACTGATGCAGTTGCCCTGACCTCTTCAGTTTCTTCAGGCGCACCACTAGTGGATGCCCTGGCAGTTTCTTCAGCAGCTGGAATGGAGTCATCAGCCCTGGAACTAGCATTTTCTTCAGCAGCCTGAAAATCATCAGCGGTGCTGGCATGTTCTTCAGTGGGCTGAGCAGAAGCTTCAGCTTGAGGAACTTCTTGTTGCGTTGGGGCTGCAACATTGGTGAACTTCTGAGTCAGTTTCACAAACCTGACTTTGGCTCCCTTCCAATCAGCGTAGTATGAGTCAAATTTGTCGCTGAGGGCTTTGATGTCAGCCTGCATCTTGACGAGTTCTTCAGTTGTCATCTTGACAACATTTTTCTTCAGAAGTTTCTATTTTCTGTACTGCGATTTCTTGATTTCTCTGGCCCTATCATATTTCCATTTCTCCTCTTGGATGAAATGAGTCAGCATGTGACTTTGACCAGGTGTCAACTTGAAGTCAGGCATAGGCGTGTTTGGATCCTTGTGCCAGAGATCAATGTAGTCTAGGATCACTCTTGGATCCAACAGCAGCGGCACAGGTGTGCCTTTGGCTCTAGCGGCCCTTTCTTGTCTGTCTCTGATGATTTCTGCAAGTTCTTCTTCATTAGCCTCATCATCGTCAGATGGTACATTGAAGACTACCTGCTTCTTCTTAGGACTTGGGCGAGGACCCCGTCCAGCAGTAGCCTTTTTCTTCAGCAGAGAGGGTCCAGCTGAGGAACTTTGTGCAGCTGAGGAACTTGCTGAGACACCAGAGGCAATAGAGATGCCTGCAGTCCTTTGACACATGGCAAGATGCACATGTGGTGAGGACTTTGCCGGAACTGTTGAGGACTTTGGAGGAGGTGTTGAGGACTTTGAAGGAGCAGGAGCAGCTTGAGGAATTTTCTTTGAAGATTTTGAAGTTCCTGGCCGTGAGGGCGCAGCTGAGGGTGAAGCACTTGGCTTTCGAGCGGGCTTCTTTGCCATTGATTTCCTTGGCTTCACAGAGGCCTCAGTGGCAGCAGCAGCAGCAGAATCTTCGTTGAATTTCTTCACTGCTTCTCTGGCTTGTCTTGCCAACTTGGCTTGACGCCTTGCCCATTCCTCAGGAAAATCCTCACCGCGTTTGATGCTAGTGGGATCAGCCACTTGGCCAGGTGCCAATGGGGCTCTTGGGCATGGAGGGTTGAGAGCGAATTTCCTCATGTACTTTGGAGTAACATATCTGTACTCCCTCCATTCTCTTGCCCATCTCCGTTCTATCCTTTGAATGCGCACCTTGCGCTGATTCTTGGTCTCTTTGCCAAACTTGGCTTCATCAGGCATGCAGTACTCTTTGTAAATGTCCTCAGGGATTTCAAACACAGTCATGACCTCAGGCTTCTTTCCTCCTTTCTGCGACCTCTTACCGTCTGCCATATTCTTCAGCTGAGGAATTTGAACAATAGAATTCTCTAAAGAAGTATGCAGTTTTTCTTCTAGGAACGCTGCAAATGAGTTAAGTTGATGAGAACCTAGTGATTCAGCAGCAGACATGAGTACCTGTGAACAGAGTATAGTTGCGAGGAATTTGGAGAGGTCATATGCGTTCTCAGAAGGTTTTTCAAAAAGAACAAGTTTGAGGAATTTGACCAGATGCGTCTTGAGGAATTTCACTAAGCGCGCTTTATCTTAGGTTCCAGAGTTGTATAGATCGAAGATCCACACAATTGAGGAATCTTGAAGAAAATGATGCTTAGGGAAATGAATCAAGAACAGATGACATGTGAGGTGTTTAGTGTGTGAAGATTTGAAGAATAAAAACACCTTTGAAGATTTTGTAGAGAAACTTCGAATCAAAGAGGGCAGTAAAAGTAACTTTTAATTACCCTGAATGAAGAACACGACGAAAAGAGAGGTGAAACAGTGAAGTTCGTTGGTGTAGATCTTCCACGCTCTAACTCGGCGGAGGAAGACGTCTACGACGGCGGCGGAGGTGAAGATTTCCGCGGTCGGCGCGAGTACGACGGCGACGAGGTCGAGGCAGTGAAGCTCTTCCTCACCGGCGACGATGAAGTAGCGGCGGCGCTAGGGTTTGGGAAGATCGAGCGGGAGAGAGAGTTCGAGCGGAGTAAAAGAAGTGAGGAAGGGATGAGGGGGTATTTATAGTAGCAGTGAAAAACTGTTCGCCCAAATATTTGGGACGAACGTGCCCCTGAACCTTCTCCTTCGCACGACATGTGTCACCCACGTACTTTGAAGTGGAGATCGTGTTAGATCGTGGGTGAATAGAATAATGCATCGTGAGATGCGGAACGGTTTGAGCGGCAAAACCGAAAATTTGGATAAGATTAGTTTTAAAGTTCCGTTCGCAATTTCTTCAGCTGACAAGGACACAGTGAAGATTTTGAACGAGTTTCAAGTAGAACGCACATGAAGAATTTGTGAATAGATTGGATTGAGTATAGCATAGAGGGGAAGGGTCTGATCACATTCACTTAGCAGAAAAACACCAACTTGAAGAAATAGCCATAAGTGAATGCTGTAGAGGACATAAACTCATATATATATATATAGCCAATGGAGAAAAACGACGGAAACAGTGAAGATTTTGAAAAGTTGAAGAATTTGAACAAGTGAGGAATTTCAAAAGTTGAGGAAAAACTCAAATTGAGGATTTTCAACTTTTGTGGTGGCGTGACCCACCGTATAAGAATGCTGATTTCAGACACCGCTTACAATTGTTGTAGGGTTCTAAGAATCAAATTCTTCATTAATTTCTTCACACTTAGAGTGTTATTCTTCATTGATTGAAGAGAAACGTTTCTTCATGTGTTGCACATCTAAGTCATCAATTTTGCATAAGTGTTAGGATGAGTGCCTTTTCAAAGTACATTCGAAGACTCTAAGATATTTAGCTCACACCGCAACTTGCTAAATCTCTTCTCATCCAAGGGCTTGGTGAAGATATCGGCTAGCTGTTCTTCAGTCTTCACATGCTCCATAGAAATGTCGCCCTTCAACACATGATCGCATAGAAAATGATGACGAATCGGAATGTGCTTTGTCTTCGAGTGCTGAACTGGGTTGTGAGCAATCTTGATGGCACTCTCATTGTCACAGAGGAGAGGCACATTCTTCACGTTGATGCCATAGTCCTTGAGTGTTTGCTTCATCCAAAGTAGTTGAGCACAGCAAGAACCAGCAGCAATGTACTCAGCTTCAACAGTAGATAGTGATACGCAGTTCTATTTCTTCGAGGACCAATAGACCAAGGATCGTCCGAGGAAATGACAAGTACCAGATGTTGACTTGCGGTCCACATGATCACCTGCATAGTCAGAGTCAGAATATCCAATGAGATCAAAATCCGAGCCCTTGGGATACCATAATCCTAGTGTTGGTGTGTGAGCTAGATATCGAAGAATATGCTTCACAGCCTTATGGTGTGATTCCTTCGGTGCAGTTTGAAATCGGGCACACATGCAAACACTAAGCATTATATCTGGCCTAGATGCACATAAGTACAATAAAGAACCAATCATGGAGCGGTATACCTTATGATCGAAGTCAATACCATTTTCATCAGTGCATAGTTGACCATTTGTGGGCATAGGAATTTTGATGCCTTTGCAATCTTGCATGCCGAATTTCTTCAGGACATCCTTGAGGTATTTCTCCTGATATATGAATATGCCATTTTGCTGTTGACGAATTTGAAGACCTAAGAAGAATTTCAACTCTCCCATCATAGACATTTGATATTCTTCACTCATCATATAGGCAAATCCATCACTATAACGTTGGTCAGTACAGCCAAAGATAATATCATCAACATATATTTGGCACACAAACAGTTCACCATCATAAGACTTAGTAAAGAGAGTAGGATCGAGTGAACCGGGTATGAATCCTTTCTTCATGAAGAATTCCTTCAAAGTATCATACCACGCCCGTGGGGCTTGCTTGAGGCCATAGAGGGCCTTATTGAGTCTCAAGACTTTGTCAGGATTCTTTGGATCTTTGAAATCTGGGGGTTGAGCAACATATACTTCTTCCTCAAGCTTACCATTGAGGAATGCACTTTTCACATCCATTTGATATAAGATGATATCATGATGGTTAGCATAAGCAAGTAATATGCGAATAGCCTCAAGTCTAGCAACAGGTGCAAAAGTTTCATCGAAATCAACTCCTTCAACCTGTGTGTAGCCTTGAGCTACTAAACGTGCCTTATTCCTCACCACAAGGCCATTTTCATCTTGCTTGTTGCGGTAGATCCATTTTTTGCCAATGATATTATGCTTGCGAGGATCTGGACAATTGACCAGTTCCCAGACATTGTTGAGCTTGAACTAATGTAATTCTTCTTGCATGGCCTGAATCCATTCAGGCTCCAGAAATGCTTCATCTACCTTAGTGGGCTCTGTGATAGAGACAAAAGCAAAGTGCCCACAAAAGTTAGATAAGTGTGAAGCTTTTGAGCGTGTGAGAGGACCTGGTGCTCTAATGTCATCGATGATCTTCTCCACTTGCACTTCTTTTGCAACGCGAGGATGAGCTGGTTGTCATTGAGGAATCTGATCAGCATTTTCTTCAGCATCAATTTCCTCAGCATTTTCTTCAGGTGCATCAGCTCGACGTTCTTCATGTTCTGGAATGAATTCTTCAGCAGATTCTTCAGTAGGAATGACATCTTCAGTAGCCTTGTGCTTGATAGAATCCTCAGGTGCTGGTTCATCTATCACAGAAGGTAGGTGCTCTCTTTGCGAGCCATTAGTTTCATCGAACCACACATCTACAGTTTCAACAATCTTGTGAAGAACATTGTTGAAGACTCTGTAGGTGTGCGAGTCCTTTCCGTAACCAAGCATAAAACCTTCATGTGCTTTCGGTGCAAATTTAGAGTTGTGATGAGGATCTCTAATCCAGCATTTAGCACCGAAGACTTTGAAATAACTCACATTGGGTTTCTTGTCAGTGAGGAGTTCATAGGCAGTCTTCTTGAAGAATTTGTGAAGATATACTCTGTTGATGATGTGGCACGCAGTATCAATTGCATCAACCCAGAAACGACGAGGGGTTTTGTACTCATCGAGCATAGTGCGAGCCATCTCAGCAAGAGTCCTGTTCTTGCGCTCCACGACGCCATTCTGTTGAGGAGTATAAGGAGCAGATAACTCATGAGTAATACCAAGTTCATCAAGATAGTCATCGAGACCAGAATTTTTGAACTCAGTGCCATTTTCACTTCTGATGTGCTTGATCTTTACACCAAAGTTGGTTGAAGCCCTCGAGGAAAATCATTTGAAGACTTCCTGCACTTCATGTTTGTAAGAGACAAGGTGTACCCATGTGTAACGAGAGTAATCATCAACAATAACAAAGCCATATTGAGATGCTTCATTTGAAACAGAAGAATAATGATTAGGACCGAAGAGATCCATGTGAAGCAATTCAAATGGACGAGTGGTGGTCATGATAGTCTTCGCCGGATGCTTGGCCTTGGTCATCTTTCCAGTTTCACAGGCACCGCATAAGTGATCCTTGAGGAATTTGACATTCTCAATGCCAATGACATGCTTCTTCTTTGCAAGCGTGTGCAAATTCCTCATGCCTGCATGACCAAGTCGTCGATGCCATAACCATCCTTCTGAAGCTTTTGCAAGTAGGCACACGGCTGGTTGTGAATCTGCAGAGAAATCAACAATATACAAGTCTCCTTTCCTAAAGCCTTCGAAGACTTTGGAATTGTCAGCTTCCATAATCACAACACAACAATACTTGCCAAAGACAACAACCATATCAAGATCACAAAGCATTGAGATAGACATAAGGTTGTATCCTAAGGACTCAACAAGCATGACTTTGTCCATGTGTCGATCCTTTGTGATAGCAACCTTACCTAGACCCAATACCTGACTTTTGCTTTTGTCAGCGAAGATAATATGCTTCAGATGTGATGATGATAAGGGAGCATCCATCAATAGATTCTTGTCACCAGTCATGTGATTTGTACATCCACTATCGAGGACCCACTCAGTGGCTTTGGGTTGATCATCCTGCAGATGAATTAGTGCAACTTACGAACCTTATATACTTCAGCAGTGAAGAATATGATATCACAATTCATCAGATCAATCTCATCAAGTAGTAAGACAAATAAAGCAGTAGGAGGACGTGTGAAATGAAAGTTCATTTCATCATGATTAGCCTGCGTCCTTTCAGGCAGTTTGTCAGGTCCCCAGCAAATTCTTCAGACGTTACAGTACGTCTGGAGACCTGACCTTGCAGAAGAGATTAGTTCTTTTTCTTCACCACCCACATCTGAAGGGGTGGCAAAGAGTTCATCACTCTGCGAGCTCCATATGAGAATGGTGGCATGGAGGCCAAACCATTTCGTTTCACATAAGAGTGGTTAGGGTAAGCATATGAGTAAGCAGAGAAATTCTTCGAGGACTTATGAACATAATAATTAGAAGAATAATGCTCATATTCATAGCCCTTGGCTCTTCCCTGCGAAACCGAGTTGTTAGCATGATGATGTTCATATGAGGACTTGATCCATGTGAGGAATTTGATCCCCTTGAGGAATATGGTCCATATGAGGGCTTGGATCCATATGAAGAATTTTGTCCATATGAAGAATTTGATCTGGGGTTCCTATTCTTCACAGGTGGTGTCATGAGGACATTCACCTGAAGACTTTCAAGGCAATTTTTGGGAACCCAGATTTTCTTCATATGGGAACCATTCCTGCAGTTAGTGCCAACATATCTAGCAAATACTTCACCATTCTGATTTTTGAACAGTTTATAGTTGGAGTCAAATGACTCATCAGAAGAATGAGAAGATTCACATGTATAACCAGATAAATTAGATGGATCAACTGGAGGTCCCTTTGCAGGAACCCATGAGGTTTTGGGGTACTGCTCAGGCTTCCAATATGTACCATCAGCATTGAGTTTCCTCTCAAAGGCAATACCCTCTTTCCTAGGGTTCCTGTTGAGGATCTGCTTTTTAAGCACGTCACAAAGAGTCTGATGCCCTTTGAGGCTTTTGTACATGCCTGTCATGTACAATTCCTTCAGCCCTGCATCGTCAGTGATACTAGCAATGTCCTCAGATGAGGAATTAGTGATAGCAGAGGCAGGTGAAGAATTTGTAACATTAGAAGCATTTGAACATTCAGGTGAGGAATTAGCAGATTCTCGTTCAATGCATTTCAAACATGGAGGAATAAATTCTTCCTGAGCAGCGCTGATTTGTTGAGCAAGTAATGAATCGCGCTCCTTCTGAAGATCTTCATAACTCACTCTTAGCTTCTCAAGATCTTGCTTTCTTTGAAGAAATTCATAAGAAAGCTTCTCATGATTAGATAAGAGAGTGTTATGTTGATCTTGAAGGGTGTCATACTTAGTATGAAGTCTCTGAAGACTTTCAGCCAAAGCTTTTGACTGATCCATTTCTTCACCCAACATATCATCGCTCTTATTAAGCATATAATAAACTTTTTCCAAAGCTTTTTGTTGTTTAGTGGCAAGGGAAGCAAGTTTGACATAACTGGGTCCAAATTCATCACCAGATTCTTCATCACTGGACTCACATAGGTAGCATTCAGTTACCTCAGCAGTTTTTGCCATAAGGCATGGAGTAGAGGATGATGCTTCTGGTTCGAATGTCATCGATTTGAGCGATTCCTTGAAATCCTCAAACCAAGGATCATGACGGGTTCGATGACCTTCATAGACCTCAGAGAGATGGTCCTAGATAAGCTTCGCATGATCGAGATGCATGATGTTCCTGAACTGATTTTGAGACAGATAGGAGCAGATGACGTCCTTCGCTGTGAGGTTAAGAAGAGTGTACTTGCGAATGTCATCAGCTCCCGCCGTCTTGCATAGATCGGTAAGACCAATCTCAGTGACGGTCCACATCTTGCTGTTCATCGCCATGAGGCGCTTCTTCATCATGGCCTTCCACAGGATAACACAAGATGAAGACAAACAGACTGAAGAATTTGAACTGAGGAAATTGAGAAAGTCTTCAGTCAAAGTCTTCAAACACAAATATGATGAACAAACAACACAATACTGAGGAAATGAAAGAGTTGAGGAAATGGAACCAGTAAGCTTGGTGAAGACAATGATTTGGTAGACCAGTTCCAACTGTTGTCTCAGTTGTACATCTGGTTGGAGCGGCTGAGTATTTAAACTCGAGGACACACAGTCCCGGACACCCAGTCCTGAGCACGCAGCTCGGGACACCAAGTCCTCACCGTATTCTCCTTGAACTAAGGACACACAGTCCTCGTCCAATCACTCGTGGTAAGTCTTCAGGTGACTTCTGAACCTTGACAAACTCGGTCACTCTGCGATCCACAATTCCTCTTGGATGCTCTAGACCATGACGCCTAACCGTCTGGAAGAAGCACATTCTTCAAAGGTAACAAGCGTCGGATCCACGCAGGATCAATCTCTTCAGTGATGCTCAATCACTTTGGGTTTGTAGGTGTTTGGGTTTGGGTTTGGATTTTCCTCACTTGATGATTTTCACTCAAAGTCCTCGGAGGATGGGTTGCTCTCAAATGACAAGTGTCAGTTTCTCTCGGAGCAGCCAACCAGCTAGTGGTTGTAGGGGGCGGCTATTTATAGCCTAGGGAGCAGCCTGACATGATAAGACATAAATGTCCTTCAATGATATGACCGTTGGATGGATAAGATATTTTGGGACAGCTGGCGCGTAGCACAACAACGGTCGGAATTTTGAGGTACAAATTCCTCAGGGCTATCATGTTCCTCACAGTGTAGGCAATCCGCACTGGCGAATTCCTAACTCCTCAGTCAGAACAAAGTCCTCAGTGACCAGAAGAACTGCGTCTCTGTCACTGAAGAAATTGACTGAACTGTATGAGATTTCCAATGGCTTCACTCGAAGGGATTGGTAGGTGTAGGATTTGAGTTGAGCATCAAATGGAAATTTTTCCTTAGTATTTCCTCGACCCCCTTTAACAGTACGGTGTTTCCTATGACTCAAGAAAGAGAAAATGAAACTACAAAAACAAAAGTCTTCACGCTTCATGTTCCTCGAATGAATACAAAGTCTTCAAGGTCACACCAATTTCTTCACTTTCGAAGTCTTCAGAAAGTCTTCGGTATATCAAAGTCTTCAGTTAAAGAACTTCATTTTTAGGGGTCGACTTTCATTGTAAATATCAAACTCCTCATAGACTTATAGACCTATGTACACTCATAAACACATTAGATCCTTAACCTATAAGTCTTCAATACACCAAAATCACTAAGGGGCACTAGATGCACTTACACCTTGGTTCTCAACTGAGTGAACTTATTGCTAGGTTACATCACCCTTACACTTGGTGGTTACTCAACCACTCTTATGAGAGAGCAGGCAGACCCTGCTCTCCTTTCTATTAGGTTCAATGTCTTTGTTGGGGTTGTGTGCTGGTGGCGATATCCCTAGGTAGGAATAATGTATCCCACCTTCGATCACCCGTCCCGATGGTGCATCTAGTATGGTCAGAGGGCATGAGAGGCGTGTCTCCGTCAGATCTCACGGGTTTCTGTCGATGCTGGTCTTCGATGGATCCATTTGGATTCAGTCTTCGCTTGTGTGCTTACATGTTTGATCCTTCTGATCTATATCTCCCTTCATCCGCAATGTTTATTACTATACTGTGTTAATCTTGTGGGTCCTTGTCATGACGTCTTTTTAGATGTCTACCGAGGGAGTCACGGATTAGGGGGTCCTCGGACAGCCGGACCATATCCTTTGGCCGGATTGTTGGACTATGAAGATACAAGATTGAAGACTTTGACCCGTGTCCGGATGGGACTCTCCTTGGCGTGGAAGGCAAGCTTAGCAATACAGATATGTAGATCTCCTCCCTTGTAACCGACTCTGTGTAACCCTAGCCCCCTCCGATGTCTATATAAACCGGAGGGTTTAGTCCGTAGGACAACAACAATCATACCATAGGCTAGCTTCTAGGGTTTAGCCTCTACGATCTCGTGGTAGATCAACTCTTGTAATACTCATATCATCAAGATCAATCAAGCAGGAAGTAGGGTATTACCTCCATCGAGAGGGCCCGAACCTGGGTAAACATTGTGTACCCCGCCTCATGTTACCATCTGCCTTAGACGCACAGTTCGGGACCCCCTACCCGAGATCCGCCGGTTTTGACACCGACATTGGTGCTTTCATTGAGAGTTCCACTGTGCCGTCACCGTAAGGCTTGATGGCTCCTTCGATCATCGGCAACGATGCGTTCCAGGGTGAGGTTTTCCTCCTTGGATAGATCTTCGTATTCGGCAGCTTCGCACTGCGGGCCAACTCGCTTGGCCATCTAGGGCAGATCGAGGGCTATGCCCCTGGCCATCAGTTCAGGTTCGGAAACTTGAACTATACTGCCGACATCCACGGAGACTTGATCTTTGACGGATTCGAACCCATGTCGGGTGCGCCGCACAATCACGACGAGCATGACGTAACTCTGCCGCCGGATAGTGTTCGGGAGATCACACCTGCAACTACTCCGGCCCTCAATTCGGAGCAAATTGTGCCATCCGAGGATGGGTGGATAGACCCCGCCATGGAGGCCGCACTCTCAGTGGCGGTAGAGCCTAATACTGACTCCACCCCTTATGAGAGCCGTGTTGCCGAACCATTGGATTTGTCCCCGGCCATAGGCTCCGAGCCGCCTGTGTCCGTGCCTATCGAATTCGATTGGGCACAGATCATGGAGTTTACCTCCGCGGATATCTTTCAGCACTCGCCTTTTGGCGATGTGCTAAATTCATTAAGGGCCCTCTCCTTGTCACGATAACCTTTGCCGAACTATGTCCGGCTAGAATGGGATGTGGACGACGAATAAATTAGTGCCCTACCCACCACCCACTTAGTAGCCACTGTCGACGATTTAACTGACATGCTCGACTTCGACTCCGAAAACATCGACGGTATGGACGATGATGCAGGAGACAAACAGGAACCACCTCCCACAGGGCGCTGGACCGCCACCTCATCATATGATATATACATGGTGGATACCCCCAAAGAAGCAAGCCAAGCATTGACGTCAGCGGCGCCGCTCTAAGTCCCGCCATAGCAAAAGTAGTGATACCGACACAAGAGACAATAACACTCCGGATAGTGCCGAAGACGACGACAATCCCCTCCAGCCAGATTTAGAGCGGGAGGATGAACAAGCTAGCCCTCCAGAACATGCGGCAGATGGAGAAACGAAGGATGACAATCACTACAAGAAATATGTCAACTTATGACCACCACTATTGGTCACTTAAAGGTCACAAATTTCCATTTATGACCTTTTTGTGACCAAAAGCAGAAGGTCAAAAGCTGGCCGTCGTAAACTGACTATAGCGACCTTTCTTCTGGAATGGTCAAAGACGTTTACGACCAAAATATTCCTACTGTGGCGTTTTGGTCACTAGCAACCTCCCCCAGGCCACGTAGGCATCCAGCGTGGCAAGCTGATGTGGCACAAGATTCAGCCCGGTCCAATTCGATTTTCTACATGGGTCGAGCCCAACAATTCGGCCTTTTTACTGTATATTTTCTCTATTGATTTTCTCTAGCTACATGGGCCTGGCCCAACAATTCGGCCTTTTTGTTAGGTTTTTCCATACTAGGGGGCCTCGGCCTTTTTTGCAGTATATTTCTTTTTTTTATTTTCTAAGGTTTTCTTGTTTCGCTTTTTAAACAGTCCAATGCTTGTTCGGTTGTTGCCTTTTCCAGCCCAATTATTAGTCCAATATTAGATCTCAGATTTTGAAAGAAATGTTTGGACAAAGTTGTTTCATATTCAAATCAGGAAAACTCCATGTCGAATTCAAATCATCCATCATATCACATCACATAACACATCTCCCAAGTTTACATAACACATCTCTCAGAAATACATTTACACATGTACGTATATAGCAGGAATATAGTAGGAACGTATATGCATGTGTGCTTGCTTGACCGGCGCATGCATCACTGTAGCAGCCAAACAAGTAGGCATCATTGATGTCTACTCACAGCTTTCCTCGCACCAGAAAAAGAGTCAAAGCAAAAAATATTAGACCATAATATGACACCAGACCATAGATTAGTAACTATAAATCGGAAAGCATATCCTCATCACCCTAAAATAGTCCAGACCATCACAAAGAAGCCAAATACTATTAACTGATGATTAGTAGACACAAACATGATTCAGCCACATAATGGCTACCACAAGCAAAAGTGACAACTGTGTAAGCAAGCTGCTAGTGTATACAAGGTGATTGAAATCCTGCTGTTTAGTACCACTGCTCAGTGGAAACGAATCAATGGCAAACACGAGTGAAGCTACCAAGACAATAAAAAATTTATATAATCAGTACCACTGCTCGATTTTTGCAATAGTTTAGAAAAGAACAATGAGTTTTCAGTAAAGAGGAATATGTGGCTAGAGCCTTTTCTGTTTGGTGAAGGTGAAGATGGTATGCACGCTTGTATTAACAAGAACAACAGCTGGGCGTTTTGTATGAGTAAGGAAAGCATAGATGCTTTTTTTAAGATCCACAAACCCAGGCACAACAAGTTTGTTTTTACTAGACTGTCAACATATATACAGTATTGCAATTATGTTCACAATCAGGTAGACACACTTGGCATATGCACAACAAAATAGAATCTGCCAACATCTGATAAGAACAAAGAACCTACCTTTTGGATTTGATTAAATTTCTCTCTGTGCTCATCCTCAAGTGCAACTCCACCGAGAACAACATCTTTTATTTGGCCTGGCAAGGAAATTAAAAAGCACCATTAGGAATGGAAAATGCATATGAGACAGCTATCTATCAAGCACTTGACTGAAACAGTAAGAAATTGTCAAGCCTCTACCTCTAGTCTGGTACCAAATCCCCACAAAATCATGTGGGCCAAAGTTACAAGCACAAAAGCAGGTTACAGTAGCATAAGCATGCAGCAACAACATAAGCATTTAATCAACAACAGTGTGAGCATAGGCATTAAATCAGCAGCAGCAACTGATCGAAACCAAAAGGTTCCAGATCATGTACGCTGGTCCTATACTTCTATCTTTTATAGAATGTTGCAATCAAACATTCTGGAATCTGGATAAACACGGACATCAAGCAAAATGTGCATGTAGGACGATTCATCGGCTAAAAAAAGAGAGGCATTTTGGGTGATTACCAAATACAGCCTTCTAAATGTGCATACTAGTTTCTAATGGGATTTAGCTTTTTTATTTGAGATAACAGTACATAAATCATCAGACCAGATATTGATTATATGCTTTCAATGAATGCAAACAAACCAACAAATGAGTATGAATGATGCTACTACATGACAACAAGTATATACTGCCATCCCTTTCCAATCAGTTCAGCTATGCATGTCAATTCTATTCCTAGCAGAAAAAATCAGAGCTAGGCTAGTGCAAATTGCAGTAGTATGTCATACAGTCAACCTGAGTATGAATGATGGATCTGATGTAGACAGTTAACCTGGCGAAGCTGAACAACTAGCACGATTTCAGAACGGATCACATCATGTATTGGACAGATGATTATTCATGAGAACAATCAAACGTGAGTCAACATTAGTTCAGTCTCCCAATTTTCGGAAAATAATACAGTCTTGTACATAAATGGATGTATCTCAAACATAACACAGTTATACAGTATCACACATAAATTTTGGACTAGAATCTCATGCGTTTGTACAGATCCATGACTGAACTTGATTAGAAAGAAGTGTGGAATGCTGGGACCTGTGGGATCTTGACGCACTTGCCCTGGCCGTCCAACAACCAGCCATGGTAGAGGCACTCCAGCTTGCCATCGACGCAGCCTCTCCTCCATCCTCGCCTGCACACGACAAAGAAAAGCGGGAGTAAGCACCGCGGCTTTGACCTAATGGTCCACAGATCGCGGCAGGTTGGTGCGACGGGATTCGCCGTACCTTGTAGGAGGTCTCGATGCGGTGCATGACGTAGAAGCCGAGGCCGCCGCCGAAGATGGTGCCGGCCATGATCCGCACGTACGCCCACCGTCGTGACCCGGGCGGCGCCATTGCTCATACACCAACGCCGTCTACGCCCGTAGAGGTGGATGGGGCGCCCGGCTCGATGGAGATGGGGTGTCCGGAGCAGACGAAGGGGAAGGGGAGGGGATCAGGAGGACGGCGACTTGGGAGGCGGCGGAAGCGGTGGAAGTGTACCGCGTAGCCACGGTTGACGGAGGGGATTGGTAGAGCGGGCAAAGAGGAACTGCTCGATCCGGATGGGGACACGGTGCAGCGGGCAGAGGAGCTGCTCGATGCAGAGGATCTCACGGGAGGAGGGGCTATGCGCCGCCCTGATCCCGGATCCGGCGGCCTCTAGCCTCGTCGTCGCCATAGCTGGTGGCTGCTCTGGCTGGCGCCATGGGTGGTGGCTGGGTCAGAGATCGGGGAGAGGGAGAGAGATGGAGATGGCGATGGAGGTGGCGGCGGCAGGAGGGAGCGAGGGCGGCATGGCGGATTGGTGGTGGACGCCATTGTGCTGGGGGTGTGGTGAGGCAGTGGGGCGGGAAGGTCGGAGAGGGGAGGAGGAGAGGGGAGGCGACGGGGTTCGCCATGGGAGGGAGCGGGGAGGGGAGGCGTGCGCGGACGGAGAAGAGAGCGAGGGGAGAAAGAATGGAGGCGGGGGGGGGGGGTGGATGGAAAATGTCCACGACGACTAGGGTTTTGCCTTAGGTGGGCTTGGGGTGAGGACTACCGTTGGATCCGCGAGCATCCGACGGTGTCCATCCACGATCCGCGTGAAACGCCCACAGACCAATTAAAATGCAGCACACGGGTACGATGTCATGACCATTTAAATTGGTCGTAATTGACTAAAAAATTGGTCTAGCTGATTAAAAATTCATTTTTCATTTCTCAAGTGCCTAAAACGAGTTTTTTGTGAGGGACCTACAATATATTTGTTGTAAAATTGGACAAAATCAACTTTTTAAAATATTAGAACATATTTAATGTATAATTGACCAAATACTTGGATGTCAAAAGTTTTGATTCTCCTCTCATGAATAAGACTAATTTCCGCTGATCCAGCTGGAAACGGGTCAAATTTGAACTGCAGCTATCTTATAGTTTGTTCTTTATTTTTTTCAAAAATAATTTTTAGGTACATAAGTATATATTTAATTATAGAAACACCAATAGTTTTGTAAGATTCAACCACTAGCTAGGAACGGTCATGCCCGCAGTTTTGACAACATTTTGAAACGGGCATGAAAAATTTAAAAAAAAATAAAAAATTGGAAAACCGTTGCATTGTGTTATTATATGTGACCAAGTTACCAGAAAAAATAATAAACTTGTAATACAACAATATTTTAAAAAAAAGTGTTCTCAGAAATGAGTTATCATGCGTGAAAATTCATGTATTTCAACCCAAACGATCAATCCTATGGCCACATTCATGGCATTAGTTTGTTCAAATGATCTCATATTTTGCACAAGGGTGCATATTGGAATGGCAAACAATGTTGCCTAAGAAAGTTTTCATTTTCGTTGGACAAAAAAACCATTTTCCATTTTTCGAGTGCCCGAAAGGAGGTTTTTTTGTGAAGGAACTACCAAATAATTGTTGCAAAATTGGACCAAATTATTTTTATAAAATACTAGGACATATTTAATGCACAATTGACAAAATGGTTGGGTGTCAAAAGTTTTGATCCACCTCTGGTGAAAAAGACAAATTCCCACCGATTCAGCTGGAAGCGGGTCAAATTTGAACTGCAGCTGCCTCATAGTTTGCTATTTATTTTTTCCAAAAATCATTTATAGGTACATAAGTATCTATTTTATCACAGAAACACCAAAAAAATTCCAAGATTCAACCACTAGCTAGGAACGGTCATTCCCGCCGTTTTGACCGCATTTTGAAACGGGCATAAAAAATTCAAAAAAAAATCAAAAAAATGGGAAACCTTCGCATTGTGTCATCATATGTGGCCAAGTTCCTAGGAAAAATAACAAACTTGTAATACAGCAATTATTTTTAAAAAGTGTTCTCAGAAACGAGCTATCATGTGTGGAGATCATTGGCTTTCAAGCCAAACGATCAATCCTATGGCCACATTCATGGCATAGTTTGTTCGAATGATCTCATATTGTGCACAAGGGTGCATATTGCAATGGCAAACAATGTTGCCTAAGGAAGTTTTCATTTTCGTTGGACGAAAAAACCATTTTCCATTTTTCGAGTGCCCGAAAGGAGGTTTTTTTGTGAAGGAACTACCAAATAATTGTTGCAAAATTGGACCAAATAATTTTTATAAAATACTAGGACATATTTAATGCACAATTGACAAAATAGTTGGGTGTCAAAAGTTTTGATCCACCTGTGGTGAAAAAGACAAATTCCCGCCGATTCAGCTGGAAGCGGGTCAAATTTGAACTGCAGCTGCCTCATAGTTTGCTATTTATTTTTTCCAAAAATCATTTCTAGGCAAATAAGTATCTATTTAATCATAGAAACACCAAAAATATTCCAAGATTCAACCACTAGCTAGGAACGGTCATTCCCGCCGTTTTGACCGCATTTTGAAACGGGCATAAAAAATTCAAAAAAAATCAAAAAATTGGGAAACCTTCGCATTGTGTCATCATATGTGGCCAAGTTCCTAGGAAAAATAACAAACTTGTAATACGGCAATTATTTTTAAAAAGTGTTCTCAGAAACGAGCTATCATGTGTGGAGATCAATGGCTTTCAAGCCAAACGATCAATCCTATGGCCACATTCATGGCATAGTTTGTTCAAATGATCTCATATTGTGCACAAGGGTGCATATTGGAATGGCAAACAATGTTGCCTAAGGAACTTTTCATTTTCGTTGGACGAAAAAACCATTTTCCATTTTTCGAGTGCCCGAAAGAAGGTTTTTTTGTGAAGGAACTACCAAATAATTGTTGCAAAATTGGACCAAATCATTTTTATAAAATACTAGGACATATTTAATGCACAATTGACAAAATGGTTGGGTGCAAAAAGTTTTGATCCACCTCTCGTGAAAAAGACAAATTCCCGCCGATTCAGCTGGAAGCGGGTCAAATTTGAACTGCAGCTGCCTCATAGTTTGCTATTTATTTTTTCCAAAAATAATTTCTAGTTACATAAGTACCTATTTAATCATAAATACATGGTTTGGTGGCGATACGTCGAGGTTTGGGCGGTGGCCGAGGGCCCCAACTCTAGAGCGCGTAAGCTCGCATGCCCGCCGCGTGGTCACCGCATGACCGTGGCGTTGCCATGTGTTCTGGGTGGCCTAGACATGTCTAGTGGGTTGGGCACTCCCCATGTAGGTTCTAGGAAGAAAATTACAACATAAAATTCTCACGAGGAGACCGATCGGTGCTCAAACATGAATTAGCAGCCAAGTGTTTGATTAGCGGTACAGGAAATGTACATGGCTAATGGGCGTGAGTTTTGGCTGAGGATGATCAGTTACTAAGAAGACCGTCTTCACAAATTTTCAGCTCAAAAGGAGGAGCCTAGCTGGTACTTGCTTTGCAAACCACCACATTGGACATAAATACGAATGTTGAAGCTCGACTCAAAATAATGAATGGATTGAGCTGGCATTTGGTGGAGGATGGTTATTTGGGCATAGGAAAGCACTGTAGAAAATGGATACTATTTGGACATGCCAAAGTGGTACTTCCTTCACAAACTGTTATTCTGAACAGAATAGGAAAATGAATATTTTTGAATTATTTTTGAACTAGGCAAGGAAGGTTTTTACATATTTGATGAAGATATGACCCAAAGAATTTATGAGATTTTTTTGGGAATTTTGGGAATGACAGAAATATAGGTTGCTTCACAACCTAGGGCAAAAACTGCCACATGGACATGCCACATAGGCAAAACTGATGAGGTGGCGCCTAGTCATAGCAACCCACCAAAATTTACAAGGCTATGACCATCTATATTGGTCGTTAACAACTAGAAATAAGGCAGCGGACTAGCGCTGTTTGCTTTATGACCTTTTCGTGTGAGGAAATTACGACCTTTCTGACCAAAATGGTCGCAATGGTTTAGGGTTTGGAGCCCCCGAACAGCTTTTGACCAATTGGTCTGAAATGGTCATAAATTTATGACCAATTCTTCGAGGGTCACTAACAGAAGGTCATAAGTTGACATATTTCTTGTAGTGAATTACATGCCTCTCTCCGAGGACGTGGTGAGCTTCGGCGACGAAGAATTTATCGTGCCTGAGGATCCCGTCGAGCAGGAGCGCTTCAAGCGCCGGCTTATAGCCACCGCAAATAGCCTGAAGAAAAAGCAACAACAGCTTCGAGCTTATCAAGATTTGCTAGCAGACAGATGGACCAAAGTCCTTGCGGCCGAGGAATACAAATTCGAACGCCCCTCCAAGAGTTACCCAAAGCGTAGGTTGCTACCCCGACTCGAGGAGGAAGCATTGAAACCTACATCACCAGCGTCCAAAGCGGCTGATCGGCCACCTCGTGGCCTAGACAGAGAGGCATTTCAGCCTGCACCCCGCCGCCACTCAAACAAAAATACCAAGGTCCGGGGGCAACACGCGGGACCTGCGAGACGTATTGAAAAAACAAGGCAAAACATGCAAGATCGATCTATGGATCACGGGGGCGCGCACCAACGCCGGACGATGACCGTCACGCCGGATACACCAAAACTAAATCCGGTCGGGCCGAATACAATAGACAAGACTCATATGAACTGCGTCGTGATATAGCCCGGCATAGAGGCGCCGCACACCCCCTATGCTTCACTGATGAAGTAATGGATCGCGAATTCCCAGAGGGTTTTAAACCCGTAAATATTGAATCATATGATGGTACAACAGATCCCGCGGTATGGATCGAGGATTTCCTCCTCCACATCCACATGGCTCGCGGTGATAATCTACATGCCATCAAGTACCTCCCACTAAAACTCAAAGGACCAGCTCGGCACTGGCTGAATAGCTTGCCAGCAGACTCCGTTGGCAGTTGGGAGGATTTGGAAGATGCATTCCTTGACAACTTCCAGGGCACTTATGTGCGACCACCGAATGCTGATGACTTGACCCATATAACTCAGCAGCCAGGGGAATCGGCCAGGCAATTCTGGACACAGTTCCTAACTAAGAAAAACCAAATTGTCGACTGTCCGGATGCAGAGGCCTTAGCGGCATTTAAGCATAACATCCATGACGAGTGGCTCGCCCAGCACCTCGGCCAGGAGAAGCCGAAGTCTATGGCAGCCCTCACGACACTCATGACCCGCTTTTGCGCGGGAGAGGATAGCTGGCTGGCTTGCAGCAACAACACATCAAGGAATCTTGGCACTTCAGATAACAAAGATACTAACGGCAGACCACGTCGTAACAGACACAAGCGCCGCAACAACGGCGATACCGCCGAAGATACGGCAGTCAATGCCGGATTCAGTGGCTCTAAATCCGGTCAGCGGAAAAAGCCATTCAAAAGAAGTACTCTGGGCCCATCCAGTTTGGACCGCATACTCGATCGCTCGTGTCAAATTCACGGCACCCCCGACGAGCCAACCAATCACACCAACAGAGAATGCTGGGTATTCAAGCAGGCCGGCAAACTGAACGCCGAAAACAAGGGCAAGGGGTTGCATAGCGACGAGGAGGAGGAGCCCCGGCCGCCGAACATGGGAGGACAGAAGAGGTCCCCCCCCCCACACAAGTGAAAACGGTGAACATGATATACGCAACCCACATTCCCAAGAGGGAACGGAAGCGTGCATTAAGGGACGTCTATGCGATGGAGCCAGTCGCCCCAAAGTTTAACCCATGGTCCTCTTGTCCGATCACCTTCGATCGAAGGGACCATCCCACTAGTATCCGACATGGCGGATCTGCCGCATTGGTCCTTGACCCCATCATCGACGGATTTCACATCACTCGAGTCCTTATGGATAGCGGCAGCAGCCTGAACCTACTCTATTAGGATACAATGCGCAAAATGGGTATAGACCCTTCGAGGATCAAACCCACTAAAACCACCTTTAAAGGTGTTATCCCAGGTGTAGAGGCCCATTGCACGGGCTCAATCACACTAGAAGTGGTCTTCGGATCTCCGGACAACTTCCGAAGCGAGGAGTTAATCTTCGATATCGTCCTGTTCCGCAGTGGCTATCACGCACTGCTCGGGCGAACCGCATTTGCCAGATTCAGTACGGTACCGCATTATGCATACCTCAAGCTCAAAATGCCAGGACCCCGTGAGGTTATAACAGTCAATGGAAACACAGAACGCTCGCTCCGCATGGAGGAGCACTGTCGGTGTCAAAACCGGCGGATCTCGGGTAGGGGGTCCCGAACTGTGCGTCTAGGCGGATGGTAACAGGAGACAAGGGACACGAAGTTTTACCCAGGTTCGGGCCCTCTCGATGGAGGTAAAATCCTACGTCCTGCTTGATTAATATTGATGATATGGGTAGTACAAGAGTAGATCTACCATGAGATCAAGGAGGCTAAACCCTAGAAGCTAGCCTATGGTATGATTGTCGTATGTTTTGTTGTCCTACGGACTAAAACCCTTCGGTTTATATAGACACCGAATAGGGTTAGGGTTACACAAAGTCGGTTACAATGGTAGGAGATCTAAATATCCATATCGCCAAGCTTGCCTTCCACGCCAAGGAAAGTCCCATCCGGACATGGGACGAAGTCTTCAATCTTGTATCTTCATAGTCCAGGAGTCCGACTGAAGGTATAGTCCGGCTACCCGGACACCCCCTAATCCAGGACTCCCTCATTAGCCCCTGAACCAGGCTTCAGTGACGATGAGTCTGGCGCGCAGATTGTCTTCGGCATTGCAAGGCGGGTTCCTCCTCCAAGTACTTCATAAAAGATTGTTAACACTAAGGATAGTGTCCGGCTCTGCAAAATAAGTTTCCACATATTGCCATAGAGAGAATAATATTTACACGAATCTAATCTGCTGACGTATTCCGTAGCGTGACATCACACTACGGCCAAGCCTCCATTCAAATCGCTTTCACTTCCCCACCTCAGCGCATATTGCGAGGCGGTTTCCTCAGCACGTCTTGTCGAAGCAGAGATCGAGTCCTCATTTATGGGATTCTCATCAATACGGACGTGAGTAACCCAACCGCGCCATTTATCACGGCGCTTGGGAGATAAGCGAGTTTTACCAGGCTGGTGGGGACGCATAGTTGCATCCGCCCATATAAGGGGATAAGGATCCACCTTTTTACCTACGCCTTCATCCTCGTTTTCCTATCCATCTTCCGCGCACTCGAGCTCCAGCGCCCAAGCCCGCACTTCCCACCTCAACCTTCTCCAGCCATGTCCGGAGCGGGAGGCAAGTGGATGGTCTCCTCCGTTACGGAGGGCCATATCAAAAAGCTAAGGAAGGCCGGATACTTGTCTAACGACATCGCGCACCGGCTTCTCGAAGAGGGGCAGCTCCTCCCCACCCCAAGGCCCCATGAGAGGGTAGTATTCCTTCCCCATTTCCTCCGCGGACTGGGTTTTCCTCTCCACCCGTTCGTCCGGGGGCTCATGTTCTACTATGGCCTGGATTTCCACGATCTGGCCCCGAACTTCATCCTCAACATATCGGCGTTTATCGTCGTGTGTGAGGCTTTCCTCCGTATCCGCCCCCATTTCGGCCTTTGGCTCAAGACCTTCAACGTCAAGCCGAAGGTGGTGCGCGGCAACCAGGCGGAGTGCGGAGGCGCCATGGCGGGCAAGATAGCCAACGTCCTATGGCTCGAGGGCTCCTTTGTGGAGACCCTGAAGTGGTGGCAATCGGGGTGGTTTTACATCACCGAGACGCGTGACCTTGAGTGGGTCGCAGCCCCCGAGTTCCGATCCGGACCCCCT
Organism: Aegilops umbellulata; assembly: GCA_032464435.1. Classification (NCBI taxonomy): domain Eukaryota; kingdom Viridiplantae; phylum Streptophyta; class Magnoliopsida; order Poales; family Poaceae; genus Aegilops; species Aegilops umbellulata. Next base: position 586,702,377 of record CP136058.1, on the reverse strand, counting down.
ACGCGGCTCACGTCCTGGAAAGAGACGGGCCTGTCGTGGGGCAACGAGGGAGAGGTGACCGTACTGCAAACATGCATCCAATCCCTGGTGAACAAGCAACTCAAGCTTGTCCATGTAGTCCAGGTCATGCTCGTCCGCCGGATTCTCCCGTGTCAACAACGGGCCTTCAACCTGTGGGAGTTCGAACCGACGCAGCACCAAACTTTGAGTAGGCTCTTCGACATGACGTCGAAGATGCCTGGAAGATGCTATTCAAGGGTGCCGAGGCTCCCGCATCCGCTTCCAAGGATCGCGGATTCAGCACACAGCGTCAAGCTAGTGCGGTGAGTTATCTTTTACCTTTTACAGGACATTTGTTTCTCATAGTTTGACTCTATGCGGGATCTATACTCCCTTACCTTTGACAGGAGTGGCAGGTGAAGTCCGGACAGATCGACTGTTCGGCCCCTTTTCCCGAAGAACCAGCCGATGCTCGCTTAGCGAAGCTGCTGGCTCTGGCACCTTACGCGGTGCCGGAGAAGAAGGCCAAGAAGAGGGCCACGGGGACTCGAAAGAGTTCCCGGCGCCAGGAAGTGTCGGATTCTACATCCGATGAATCCGAGACGTGCTCCTCCCGTGAAAACGAGGAGGAGGAAGAAGAAACCTCTCCCCCTCCAGCGAGGGGAGGAAAGAAGAGGAAGGCCGCCCCAACAGGGGAGGCCGAAGGTTCCAAGAAGGGAAAGACCCTCCCTCCGAACTACTCCACTGACGCCGACGAGGATAAAGAGGAGTGGCCGCACAGGGCCAGGCGCCCAGCGGCATCGTAAGTATTTGGACACTAGAGTAACTCACAACATTCCTTTGTTGCACAGCTTTCCCTTATGTCGAATATAATTATGCAGTCCGCCCAAGGTCGGGCTCGACGAGTCGTCGAGCGGCTCCCTGGATTCGTCGGACGTGAATTCAGTTCCGCCCGCTACCTCCCCCCGCACTGCGGACGACATCGAAGTGGCGTCGCAACAAGCTCCGGGCCAAGAGGAGGTGGTCCTGGAGGAGCCGCGAGGCGACCTCCCGGACTCCAGGAGTGAAGGGGACAAGACCCCCCAGGGCTCCAAGTCCGGCTTTGAGCCGGACACCGCGCCGGAATCTTCAACGGTTCCGGACTGCGGTAGGCGAACTCCCTCCAAGAGGAGCAAGCCTTCTGAGCCGACGGCCCCCATCCAACCGGGGGCGCTGGACAATCTGCTGTAGGTGCTTAACGGCGCCTCCATATACGAGGAGCACCGTACCATTATGAGTACGGTGATCCAGAAGGTTCAGTCCACCAAGAGCGGACTAACTGAAGCTTGTGCCAGCCTTCTAACAGGCTTCAAGGTGAGTTAAAAATATGCAAAAGTATTACCGCATAGACAGTAGCCCCTGATGTTCTGTTTGGCGTTCGAAAAAAAAACCGAATAGAGGATCAAATAATTTCGCAGGAGTCTAACAAAAAATTAGTCAATATGCGCGTGCAGGCTTTGCTGCTTGCTACCGCCGCGCTGACTGCGGAGGTAGGCACCCTGAAGCAGGGTCTCGAGCGGTCCGAGCAAGAGCTCGGCCTTGCCAGGCGGCAGCTCGAGGAAAAAGAAGGTAATAGATACCTTATAGAAAAATATATAAGAAGATGCAATTGCAAAAATGACAGGATTGTGCTGCTTATTGCAGGGGCCACAACTGAGGTGGCGACCCTCAAGCAGGCGTTGTCCGAGGCCGAGAAGAGAGCGGCCTCGGAACGCATCGAGCGAGAGAAATTTGAGGCGCAGGTCGGTGAGGCGCGGCAAGAGCTTGAGGCTCTCATGGAAAAACATGAGATTTTGGAGCGTGACTCAAAGACGCAAGCGTCCGAGCTCGCGGCGGCCATCGAAACCGCCAAGTCTGCCAAGGCCGAATCCCAGAAGGCCCTTCAGGATTTGGATGCGGTGAAAAAGATAGAGGCGGGTAAGGCATTCTTTATGCAAAGCAGACATATAAAAGTAAGCTACTTGTTACTTACCCGAATTCGGAGCTCTCCAGGGGCATTCGCAGATCTTCCCCGTAGCGTATCCGCCGCCGCCGCATTCTACCGAGCCGAGGAGGGCAACTCGACGGAGATGGTGTTCTGGTCTCAGTATGCTAAGGCCGGACACCCTGTGCCCCTCAGCGACCAACTGAAGTAGCTGGTCGAGCTCCACAAGGCAGCCGAACAGGCCATGAAGGGCTTTATAGTTCGGCTGTGGCCTGGAGAGGCCCTGCTTGGGAGCTACTTCGGACTGGTTCAGCGGCTGGTGGCGGCCTGTCCAAGGCTTGAAGTCATCAAGCGCTCCGTCTGCATCGAAGGTGCCCGGAGGGCCCTTCCCTGCGCTAAGGTGCACTAGGGCAAGCTGGACGGTGAGAAGTTTGTGAAGGACGGGCCACCGCCGGGGAAGGAGCATCGCAAACCCGAGAACTATTATAAGGATGTTCTGAAGGGCGCCCACCTTATGGCGGATGAATGTACCAAGGATGTAATTTTTGAACGAACTTGCTCGTGTTGTCCTGTGCGCTGAAAACTTGTTCATGTGTGCTAAGCAATGCTTTTGAATTTAAAATATTACTTTCTGTGCGGCCGTTTATCAAAAATTGAGAGATGGCCAGTCGTCGACTTCTGCCCCCATGCCACTAGTGCTGGGGTGTTCGGGATAAACCTGAGCGCTCTTTTTCCCATGTTTGGGTCCTTCGAGGGAGGCGCTCAGCACAACGAACAAGGCAATCGGACTATAATGCTTGAACACTCTCACTTAGCCATAGAACTCTATAATTTTAAATTTTGGCGAAGCCCCTAGAATTCGGAAGACCGAGTTCGGGGCGCTATCCACGCCTTGGCCGGACAAAGCCGGTTCCTCGCTCAAAGCGGCATAAGTCTTTAGGGACTCGAAAAACCTCTCAAACAGCGACCGGTCTCTCGCTTCATCATGACAGTCAGTTTTAGCTTTCTCTACTGAGGTGCTCAGCCCAGCTCAACTGGGGCACAATCGCAGTAGTTCTCCTAGTGCTACCTTAGCCGATATAGCGGAACGTAAGGCACCAAAACATAGGAGCCGGGCAAACCCAACTATTGACCCAAGACATGATTCGGAGCCGATGCATATAATGCTATAAGTTCGGGGTGCCGCACTTGTTAAAGTGTTCGGACTTCTCACACCATATTGAGGGGTACTGAAGCCCCTGGCGTATTTGCCGTACCATAGTGTACGGGTGCAACATGTCATTAATGAACATATATTTGGGAAAAGGGTAATGCAAAAAATAGATAAAGACTATGCATTGTTTAAAAGAGCTGCGATCAAAGCAGAACGATACAAATAGCGTGATAAGCAAAAGGTTGGACTATTTAACATGTCCGGTCCAGGGGCGGGCCGCGGAACTTGAATGCAAAACAGGTATACTGCTCGTGATAGAGACCACCTGGGAGTCCATAATGCGGCATGGCTTGTCTGCTACCCTGGTTCTTGCATCGTTTGTGCGGCAGTTGAATTGCCGAACAGGTCGTCCGAAGTATGGAGTCCTGAAAGTAAGAGAAGATAAAGAAAGAATTCGGCAGCCCCTAGTACGGTTTAAGCTGTGTTTTGGGCATGCCGTGATGGTGCCCCTTCCCCTGTGCCCATGGTATTTTGAGAGCGTAGTTATGTACGCGAAGCACTGGTTCTGCTATTTCGCGAGGGCTGGGGTTGGGGCCGCATTGTTACGCCTGCTCAGAACATGCCAGGCGGTCTTGTTGTAGGTTACTCCGGGCGCGCTTGACAGTGTCCGGCCTCTTAACGACCGGACTGGAGAACTGCCTAGAGAGGCTGCTTTGTACTTCCGCTGCGAGGGCCGCCGTGTGCTCCTCCGTTCGGAGGGAGCGTTCGGTGTTTCCATGGACCATAATTACTCCTCGAGGGCCTGGCATCTTGAGCTTGATGTATGCGTAGTGCGGTACCGCATTGAACTTTGCAAATGCGGTTCGCCCGAGCAGTGTGTGATAGCCACTGCGGAACGGGAGTATGTCGAAGATTAACTCTTCGCTTTGGAAATTATCCGGAGATCTGAAGACCACTTCAAGTGTGACTGAGCCTGTGCAGTTGGCCTCTACACCTGGTATCACGCCTTTAAAGGTCATTTTGGTAAGCTTAATCCTCGAGGGATCTATGCCCATTTTCCGCACAGTGTCCTGGTAAAGTAGGTTCAGGCTGCTGTCGCCGTCCATAAGGACCCTTGTGAGATGAAATCCGTCAATAATTGGGTCTAGAACCAATGCGGCGAACCCGCCATGACGGATGCTAGTGGGGTGGTCCCTTCGATCAAAAGTGATCGGGCAGGAGGACCATGGGTTGAACTTCGGGGCGACTGGCTCTATCGCGTATACGTCCCGTAACGCACGCTTCCGTTCCTTCTTGGGGATGTGGGTTGCGTATATCATGTTCACCGTCCGCACTTGTGGGGGAAAGCCCTTTTGTCCACTGCTGTTCGGCGGTCTGGGCTCCTCCTCCTCGTCGCTACGTAGCCCCTTGTTTCTATTTTCGGCATTGAACTTGCCTGCCTGCTTGAACACCCAACAATCCCTGTTGGTGTGATTGGCTGGCTTTTCGGGGGTGACATATATCTGGCACAAGCGGTCGAGTATTCGGTCCAAACTGGACGGGCCCTGAGTATTTCTTTTGAATGGCGTTTTCCGCTGACCGGATTTGTAGCCTCTGAATCCGGTGTTGACTGCCGTATCCTCGTTGCTGTCGCTGTTAACGCGGCGCTTTTGCTTGTTCCGACGCGACCTGCCACTTTTGTCCTTGGTATTCGAATTACCAAGGTTCTTGGGTAAGTTGTTGCTGCGAGCTAGCCAGCTATCTTCTCCCGCGCAGAAGCGGGTCATGAGTGTCGTGAGGGCTGCCATAGATTTCGGCTTTTCCTGTCCAAGGTGTCGGGCAAGACACTCGTCGCGGATGTTATGCTTGAAGGCTGCTAGGGCCTCTGCGTCCGGACAGTCGACTATTTGGTTTTTCTTTGTTAGGAACCGTGTCCAAAATTGCCTGGCCGATTCCTCTGGCTGCTGAATTATGTGGCTTAGGTCATCGGCGTCTGGTGGTCGCACATAGGTACCCTGGAAATTGTCGAGGAATGTGGCTTCTAGGTCCTCCCAAGAAACGATTGAATCTGCTGGCAAGCTGTTAAGCCAATGCCGGGCTGGTCCCTTAAGTTTGAGTGGGAGGTATTTGATGGCGTGTAGATCATCGCCGCGGGCCATGTGGATATGAAGGAGATAATCCTCGATCCATACCGCAGGGTCTGTTGTGCCATCATATGATTCGATGTTCACGGGTTTGAAACCCTCAGGGATTTTATGATCAATTACTTCATTTGTGAAGCATAGTGGGTGTGCGGCGCCTCTGTATTTGGCTATATCATGACGCAGCTCGAATGAGCTTTGTCTATTGTGTTCGGCCCGATCGGATTTATTATGTCCGGAGTGACGATCCCCGTCACATGCCGTGAGGCGCCCATGCGATCCGTAGATGGATCTTGTTTGTCTTGCCTTGTCCTCCAGTATCTCTCGCATGTCTGGCGCATTTTCCAGTGCCTTAGTATATTTTGAGCGGCGCCGGGGCACGGCTTGAGTGGAGGGCCGAGAGGCCTCTCTGTCACGGCCACGAGGTGGCCGGTCGGCCTTGTCATGCGCTGGTGATGTAGGTTTATGTGCTTCCTCCTCTAATCGGGGTAGCAACCTGCGCTTTGGTTAACTCTTGGAGGGGCGTTCGAGTTCATACTCTTCGGCCATAAGGACTTCAGTCCATCTGTCGGCTAGCAAGTCTTGATCAGCTCTAAGCCGTTGCTGCTTTTTCTTGAGGCTGCTTGCCGTGGCCATGAGCCTGCGTTTAAAACGCTCTTGTTCGGCTGGATCCTTTGGCACGATGAATTCGTCGTCGTCGAGGCTTGCCTCGTCTTCGGAGGGGGGCATATAATTATCATCCTCAACCTCTCTGTCTGCCGCTCTCTCGTGAGGGCTGGCTTCTCCATCCTCCTGTGCTGAATCTTGCTGGAGGGGGTGTTCTTCGGCGCTACCCGGAGTATTATTATCTCCCGTGCCGGAATCACCGTTTTTGCTTTGGCGGGATTTAGAGTAGCGCCGCTGACGCCGGCGCTTGGGTTGTTTCTTGGAGGTGTCATCCCCCACTGTTCCATCGCCATCTCCAACTTTTGGAGTGTCCACCATATATATGTCGTATGACAAGGTGGCCTTCCAGTGCCCTATAGGTGCTAGTTCTTGGTCGTCTCCTGCATCGTCGTCCATACCGTCGATGTCTTCGGAGTCGAAGTCGAGCATGTCGGTTAAGTCGTCGACAGTGGCTACAAAGTGGGTGGTGGGTGGGCTTTTAATTTCTTCATCGTCCGTATCCCAACCTTGCTGACCATAGTCCGGCCAGGGCTCTCCTGATAAAGAGAGAGACTTTAGTGACTTCAGGATGTCGCTGAAGGGCGAGTGCTGGAAGATGTCCGCAGCGGTGAACTCCATAATCGACGCCCAATCGGATTCGATCGGCAGGTGCGCGGAGGGCTTGGAGTCCGGAGAGGAATCCGGCCTCTCGGAGTCACGGGCCTTGCGGAGTGTGGGGCTGGTGTTTGGCTCAATCGCCTTTGAGATTGCAGCCCCCGAGGCGGCGTCTAACTGCTCATCCTCGATCGGCGCAGTCGGCTCCGAATTAAAGGTCGGAACCGAAGCGTGTGTGGCCTCCAGGGCACTGTTCGGCAGCAGAGCTAGATCATGCCCATCGAGACAGTGCGGCACGCTCGGCTGTGGCTCGAATCCGTCGAAGATCAAGTCCCCGCGGATGTCAGCCGTGTAGTTTAAACTTCCAAATCTGACCAGTTGACCAGGGGCGTAGCTTTCGATCTGCTCCAGATGGCCAAGCAAATTGGCCCGCAGTGCGAAGGCGCCGAAAACGAAGATCTATCCGGGGAGAAAAGTCTCACCCTGGACTGCATCCTTGTTGATGATCGAAGGAGCCATCGGGCCTAAAAGCGATGACACAGAGGAACTCTCAATGAAAGCACCAATGTCGGTGTCAAAACCGGCGGATCTCGGGTAGGGGGTCCCGAACTGTGCGTCTAGGCGGATGGTAACAGGAGACAAGGGACACGAAGTTTTACCCAGGTTCGGGCCCTCTCGATGGAGGTAAAACCCTACGTCCTGCTTGATTAATATTGATGATATGGGTAGTACAAGAGTAGATCTACCACGAGATCAAGGAGGCTAAACCCTAGAAGCTAGCCTATGGTATGATTGTCGTATGTTCTATTGTCCTACGGACTAAAACCCTTTGGTTTATATAGACACCAAATAGGGTTAGGGTTACACAAAGTCGGTGACAACGGTAGGAGATCTAAATATCCATACCGCCAAGCTTGCCTTCCACGCCAAGGAAAGTCCCATCCGGACACGGGACGAAGTCTTCAATCTTGTATCTTCATAGTCCAGGAGTCCCGCTGAAGGTACAGTCCGGCTACCCGGACACCCCCTAATCCAGGACTCCCTCAAGCACACTACGGCCCTCGCAGCTGAGGCACAAAGCAGCCTTTTAAGGCAAACCGCCAATTCGGCGATAAAGCCCCCGTACACCTTCAAGCGAGTCCGGAGTAACCTGCAACAGGATCACCCGGCACCTTCAGAGCTTGCCTAGCAATTCGGCCCCCGTCCTAGTCCCAGTCAAGCGACGAAATCTGTGCCGCGCGTACATAATTACGCGCTAAAATACCATGGGCATAGGCGGGGGCATGACCAAGGCACGTCCCACAATGCGGCTTAACCGCCCCATGGGCTGTATACCTTTATCATTTCCTCTCTTTCAGGACCTTACCCTCTGGAAGCCCTTTCCCGCAGCCTGATTGCTGGACACACTATGGGAAGGAACAACCAAGGACGCAAGAAGCTAAGACGTACAAGGGAATCCCCAGGTGGTCTCTGATAACAATCGAAGTACCCATTTTTAAATACCCATACACAGCTTATCCTTGGATAGGACATGTCAAATAGTCCTATTATTTGTTTATCGCACTACTTGTATCAGTACGCTTCGACGTATTATTTAAATAACAATGCATAGCATTAGTCTATTATTGCATTACCCTTCCTTTTTCTTGTCTGTTTATTTATGACAACTTGCACCCGTACATTCTGTACGACCAGTACGCCAGGGGCTTCAGCATACCCCATAATATGGCGTGAGAAGACCGAACACTTTCGACAGTGCCGTACCCCGAACTTATAGCATTATATGCATTAGCTCTGAATCATGTCTTGGGTCAATAGTTGGGTTTACCCGGGTCCCATGTTTTGGTACCTTACGTTCCACAAAATCGGCTAAGGTAGAGCTGGGAGAACTACTGTGATTGTGTCCCGGTTCTTTCGGACGAGCACCTCAGTAGGGAAAGCCGAAAACTGACTGTCATGATAAGGCGAGAGCTGGTCGCTGTTTGAGAGGTCTCAAGTCCTTAAAGACTTTTTACGCTTCGGGCGAGGAGTCGGCCTTGCCCAACTTAGGCGTATATAGCGCCCCAAATTCGGCCTTCCGAATACTAGGGGCTTTGCCAAAATTTAAAATTGAAGACTTCTATGGCTAAGTGAGAGTGATAAAGCCTTATAGTCCGATTGCCTGGTTCGTTGTGCTGAACACCTCCCTCGAAGGACCCAAAATTGGGATAAAGAGTGTTCAAGTTTATCCCGAACACGCCAGTACTAGTTACATGGGGGCAGAAGCCGACGACTGGCCAACCCTCAGATTTCATAAACGGCCGCACATAAGGTAATATTTTAAATTAACACGCGTTGCATAGCGCAAATGAACTCGTTTCACACTACAGGATCACATAAGTACGCTCATTCAAATATTACATCTTTAGCACATTCCTCCGCCACAAGGCGGGAACCCTTCAAGACACTATCATAATACATTTCAGGGTGGCGATGCTCCTTGCCTTCCAGCGGCCCCTCCTTCACCAGCTTTACGGCGTCCAGCTTCGCCCTGTGCACCTTCGCCCAGGCAAAAGCCCTGCGCGCACCCTTAATGCAGACGAACCATTTTATGACTTCAAGCCGTGGGCAGGCATTCACAATCTGCCTCACTAGACCAAAGTAGCTGTCAGGAAGGGGATCGCCAGGCCACATCCGGACTATAAGACCCTTCATGGCCTGTTCGGCCGCCTTGTGGAGCTCGACCAGTTGCTTCAGCTGGTCGCTCAAGGGCATTGGGTGTTCGGTCCTAGTATACTGAGACCACAACAACTTCTCCGTCGAGCTCCCCTCCTCAGCGCGGTAAAACTCCACGGCATCCAACACACTGCGGGGAAGATCTGCGAACGCTCTTGGAGAGCTCCGAACTCGGGTAAGTAAAAGGAAAGTTTCCTTCACATGCTTGCTTTGCATAATGAATGCCTTACCCGTTGCTATCTTCTTAACCGCCTCAATCTCCTGGAGGGCCTTGTGGGCTTCCACCTTGGCGTTTTGTGCGCTTTCGAGGGCCTTCGCAAGCTCGGACTCTCGCGTCTTAGAGTCAAGCTCCAAGGACTCGTGTTTTTTGGCGAGAGCCTGGAGCTCTTGCCGCACCTCGCCTACCCGGGCTTCTTGCTTTTCTTGCTCGATGCGCTCCTTGTCCGCTTTGTCTTTGGCCTCAGACAACGCCTGCTTCAGGGTCGCCACTTCGATCGTGGCCTCTGGCAAATTCATGATGATCCCATTATTTTACAACCAAATTCCTTTTTAATATATACAGGGTATAGCTTACCTTTGTTCTCTTCGAGCTGCCTCTTGGGAAGGCCGAGCTCTTCCTTGGGCCGCTCAAGGTCCTGCTTCAGTGCAGCGACCTCCGCAGTATGTGCAGCAGTAGCCAGCAGTGAAGCCTGCATATGCACATAGACATATTCTGATTAGACTCCTGCGTCATTATTTGATCCTCTATTCGGCCTTTCTTCGCGAACGCCAAACAGAGCATCAGGGGCTACTGTCTATGCGGTAATATTTCCCTATAAGTTGATTACTTACCTGAAAGCCTGTTAAGAGGCTGGCACAAGCTTCAGTTAGTCCGCTTTTGGCGGACTGAACCTTCTCGATCACCACACTCATGATAGTGCGGTGCTCTTCATCGATGGAAGCGCCGCAAAGCGCTTCCAGCAAGTTTTCCGGTGCCTCTGGATGGACAGAGGCCACCGGCACGGGCGGCTTTCCCCTCTTAATGGGGGGTCGCCTGACAGAGTTCGGAACCACTGGAGGTTTCGGCGCAGTGTTCGGCTGGAGGCCGAATTCGGAGCCCATGGGAGTCTTGCTCCCTTTGCGCCCAGGGTCCAGAGTGTCGCCTCGAGGTGCCTCTCGGACTACCTCCCCTCGGCTCGGTGCCCTTTGAGACAACACCTCGACGTTGTCCGTAGGGCGAGGGGTGGAGGCGGTCGGAAGGGAATCACTATTCATATCCGACGGGTCCAAAGAACCATCCGACGAAGATACGTCGATACGGGCTCGGGACAGACTGCATAATCATGTTCGGTGTGATAAGAAGCAGTGCAATAAAACATACCATGAATTACTATGGTATCCAGATACTTACGACTTCGCCAGGGGCTTGTCCCTGGGCAGCCCCTCGTCGTCGCTGTTGGTGGCCGTCATGGAGCAGTCCGGAAGGAGGGTCCTTCCCTTCTTGGACCCTTCGGCCTCCCCGGTTGGGGTGGCCTTCCTTTTCTTGTCTTCCCCAGCTGAGGGGGGGGGGAGAACTTTCCTCTTCCTCCTCCTCGTTTTCGTGGGAGGAGTGCGCCTCGGAGTTTTCGGACGATGAGTCCGATATAATCTTGTGCCGGAGACCCTTTCGGGTCCCCGTGGCCTTCTTCACCGGCACCTCGTAAGGCGCCGGAACCAACATCTCCGTTAGGGGAGCATCTGATGGATCCTCAGGCAGGGGGGTGATACGTCTCCAACGTATCTATAATTTTTGATTGCTCCATGCTATATTATCTACTGTTTTGGACCATATTGGGCTTTATTTTCCACTTTTATATTACTTTTGGAACTAACCTATTAACCAGAGGCCCAGCCCAGAATTGCTATTTTTTTTGCCTATTTCAGTGTTTCGAAGAAATGGAATACCAAACGGAATGAAACCTTCGGGAACGTGATTTTCTCACTGAAAATGATCCAGGAGACTTGGACCCCACGTCAAGAAAGAAAGGAGGCAGCCACGAGGGTGGAGGGCGCCCCCCTAGGGCGTGCCTCCTGCCTCGTGGGCCCCCCTTTGCTCCACTGACGTACTCCTTCCTCCTATATATACCTACGTACCCCCAAACGATCGGAGAGGGAGCCAAAAACCTAATTCCAACGCCGCAACCTTCTGTATCGACGAGATCCCATCTTGGGGCCTGTTCCGGAGCTCCACCGGAGGAGGAATCCATCACAGAGGGCTTCTACATCATCATAGCCCCTCCGATGAAGTGTGAGTAGTTTACCTCAGAGCTTCGGGTCCATAATTAGTAGCTAAATGGCTTCTTCTATCTTTTTGGATCTCAATACAATGTTCTCCCCCTCTCTCGTGGATATCTATTCGATGCAATCTTGTTTTTGCGGTGTGTTTGTTGAGACCAATGAATTGTGGGTTTGTGATCAAGATTATCTATGAACAGTGTTTGAATCTTCTCTGAATTCTTTTATGTATAATTGGTTATCTTTTCAAGTCTCTTCGAATTATCAGTTTGGTTTGGCCTACTAGATTGGTTTTTCTTGCAATGGGAGAAGTGCTTAGCTTTGGGTTCAATCTTGCGGTGTCCTTTCCCAGTGACAGTAGGGGCAGCAAGGCACGTATTGTATTGTTGCCATCGAGGATAACAAGATGGGGTTTTTTATCATATTGCATGAAACTATCCCTCTACATCATGTCATCTTGCTTAAGGCGTTACTCTGTTTTTAACTTAATACTCTAGATGCATGCTGGATAGTGGTCGATGAGTGGAGTAATAGTAGTAGATGCAAGCAGGAGTCGGTCTACTTGTGTCGGACGTGATGCCTATATACATGATCATACCTAGATATTCTCATAACTATGCTCAATTCTGTCAATTGCTCAACAGTAATTTGTTCACCCACCGTAGAATACTTATGCTCTTGAGAGAAGCCACTAGTGAAATCTATGGCCCCCGGGTCTATTCTCATCATATCAATCTTCCATCACTTTATTATTGCTTTGCTTTTTTACTTTGCTCTTTTATTTTACTTTGCATCTTTATACCAAAAGTACCAAAAATATTATCTATCATTTCTATTAGATCCCACTCTCGTAAGTGACCGTGAAGGGATTGACAACCCCTAATCGCGTTGGTTGCGTTGAGCTGTTTGTTTTGTGTAGGTATGAGGGACACGCGCGTAGCCTCCTACTGGATTGATACCTTGGTTCTCAAAAACTGAGGGAAATACTTACTCTACTCTGCTGCATCACCCTTTCCTCTTCAAGGAAATCCAACGTAGTGCTCAAGATGTACCAGGAAGATTTCTGGCGCCGTTGCCGGGGAGGCCTACGCCAAGTCAAGTCAAGATTTACTCTCCCGTCAACTAGCGATTTCTGGCGCCGTTGCCAGGGAGTCTACGTAAAACTCAACATACCAAGTACCCATCACAATCCCTTATCTCTCGCATTACATTATTTGCCATTTGCCTCTTATTTTCCTCTCCCCCACTTCACCCTTGCCGTTTTATTCGCCCTCTCTTTTTCGTTTGCCTTCTTCTCGCTTGCTTTTTGTTTGCCCGTGTGTTGGTTTGCTTGCTTGTCACGATGGCTCATGATAATACCAAATTCTGTGACTTTACCAATAGCAACAATAATGATTTCCTTAGCACTCCGATTGCTCCTCTTACCAATACTGAATCTTGTGAAATCAATATTGCTTTGTTGAATCTTGTTATGAAAGATCAATTTGCCGGCCTTCCTAGCAAATATGCCGCTACTCATCTAAATATCTTCGTTGATTTATGTGATATGCAAAAGAAGAAAGATGTCGATAATGATATTGTTAAATTGAAGCTATTTCGTTTTTCGCTTAGAGATCGTGCTAAAGCTTGATTTTTGTCTTGGCCTAAAAATAGTATTGATTCTTGGAACAAGTGCAAAGATGCTTTTATCTCTAAGTATTTTCCTCCCGCTAAGATCATCTCCCTTAGAAACGATATTATGAATTTTAAGCAAGTTGATCATGAACATGTTGCACAAGCTTGGGAGAGGATGAAATTAATGATACGTAATTGCCCTACTCATGGTTTAAACTTGTGGATGATTATACAAAACTTTTATGCCGGATTGAATTTTGCTTCTAGAAATATTTTGGATTCGGCCGCGGGAGGCACTTTTATGGAAATCACTTTAGGAGATGCTACTAGACTCCTAGATAATATTATGGTTAATTATTCTCAATGGCATACTGAAAGATCTACTAATAAAAAAGTGCATGTGATAGAAGAAATTATTGTTTTGAGTGGAAATATGGATGAACTTATGAAATTATTTGCTACTAAGAGTGTTTCTTCTGATCCTATTGATAGACCTTTGTCTACCTTGATTGAGAATAATAATGAATCTATGGATGCGAATTTTGTTGGTAGGAATAATTTTGGTAACAACGCGTATAGAGGGAACTTTAATCCTAGGCCTTATCCTAGTAATCCTTCTAATAATTATGGAAATTCCTACAACAACTCTTATGGAAATTTTAATAAGATGCCCTCTGAATTTGAGAATAGTGTTAAAGAGTTTATGAATTCACAAAAGAATTTCAATGCTTTGCTTGAAGAGAAATTACTTAAAGTTGATGATTTGGCTAGGAACGTTGATAAAATTCTCTTGAGGTTGATTCTTTAAAGCTTAGATCTATTCCTCCTAAGCATGATATCAATGAGTCTCTCAAAGCCATGATAATTTCCATTGATGAGTGCAAGGAAAGAACCGCTAGGATGCGTGCTACGAAAGATGCCTTTATTAAAGCATGTTCTTCCAATCCCTATGAAAATAAAGATGAAGATATAAATGTTATTGATGTGTCCCCTATTAAATCTTTGTTTTGCAATATGAATCTTGATAATGATGGGATTGATTATGATCCACCTCTACCTAGAAGGCGTTCCAAAAATTCGGAGTTTTTAGATCTTGATGCTAAAAGTGATAAAACCCTAGATGTTGCTAAACCCACTATTTTGGATTTCAAGGAATTTAATTATGGAAGTTGCTCTTTAATTGATTGTATTTCCTTGTTGCAATCCGTGCTAAATTCTCCTCATGCTTATAGTCAAAATAAAGCCTTTACCAAACATATCGTTGATGCCTTGATGCAATCTTATGAAGAAAAACTTGAGTTGAAAGTTTCTATCCCTAGAAAAATTTATGATGAGTGGGAACCTACTATTAAAATTAAAATTAAAGATCATGAGTTTTATGCTTTGTGTGATTTGGGTGCTAGTGTTTCCACTATTCCCAAAACTTTGTGTGATTTGCTAGATTTCCGTGATTTTGATGATTGCTCTCTAAACTTGCATCTTGCGGATTCCACTATTAAGAAACCTATGGGAAGAATTAATGATGTTCTTATTTTTGCAAATAGGAATTATGTGCCCGTAGATTTTATCGTTCTTGATATAGATTGCAATCCTTCATGCCCTATTATTCTTGGTAGACCTTTCCTTAAAACGGTTGGTGCAATTATTGATATGAAGGAAGGGAATATTAGATTCCAATTTCCATTAAAGAAAGGCATGGATCACTTCCCTAGAAAGAAAATAAAATTACCATATGAGTCTATCATGAGTGCCACTTATGGATTGCCTACCAAAGATGGCAACACATAGATCTATCCTTGCTTTTATGCCTAGCTAGGGGCGTTAAACGATAGCGCTTGTTGGGAGGCAACCCAATTTAATTTTTTGTTTTGTTGCTTTTCCTTATGTTTAGGAATAAATAATCCATCTACCTTCTGTTTAGGTGTGGTTTTATGTTTTAATTAGTGTTTGTGCCAAGTTAAACCTATAGGATCTTCTTGGATGATAGTTATTTGATCTTGCTGTAATTTCCAGAATCTTTCTGTTCACAAAAACAATTGTTACAAAACACCAGAACGTGATAAAATACTGATTCCAATTGCTGCTGATCAATAAACAAATTTCCTAGGTCGTACTATTTTGTTAGATTTTTTTGGAGTTCCAGAAGTTTGCGTTAATTATAGATTACTACAGACTGTTCTATTCTTGACAGATTCTGTTTTTCGTGTGTTGTTCGCTTATTTTGATGAGTCTATGGCTAGTAAAATAGTTTATAAACCATAGAGAAGTTGGAATACAGTAGGTTTAACACCAATATAAATAAAGAATGAGTTCATTATAGTACCTTGAAGCGGTCTTTTGTTTTCTTTCGCTAACGGAGCTCACGAGATTTCTGTTGAGTTTTGTGTTGTGAAGTTTTCAAGTTTTGGGTGAACTATTTTGATGGATTATGGAACAAGGAGTGGCAAGAGCCTAAGCTTGGGGATGCCCATGGCACCCCCAAGATAATCCAAGGACACCTGTCGGTGTCAAAACCGGCGGATCTCGGGTAGGGGGTCCCGAACTGTGCGTCTAGGCGGATGGTAACAGGAGACAAGGGACACAAAGTTTTACCCAGGTTCGGGCCCTCTTTATGGAGGTAAAACCCTATGTCCTGCTTGATTAATATTGATGATATGGGTAGTACAAGAGTATATCTACCACGAGATCAAGGAGGCTAAACCCTAGAAGCTAGCCTATGGTATGATTGTTGTATGTTGTCCTACGGACTAAAGCCCTCCGGTTTATATAGACACCGGAGAGGGTTAGGGTTACACAAAGTCGTTTACAATGGTAGGAGATCTAAATATCCGTATCACCAAGCTTGCCTTCCACGCCAAGGAAAGTCCCTTCTGGACACGGGACGAAGTCTTCAATCTTGTATCTTCATAGTCCAGGAGTCCGGCTGAAGGTATAGTCCGGCTATCCGGACACCCCCTAATCCAGGATTCCCTCAGTAGCCCCTGAACCAAGCTTCAATGACGACGAGTTCGGCGCGCAGAATGTCTTCGGCATTGCAAGGCGGGTTGCTCCTCCAAGTACTTCATAGAAGATTTTGAACACAAAAGACAGTGTCCGACTCTGCAAAATAAGTTTCCACATATTGCCATAGAGAGAATAATATTTACACAAATCTAATCTACTGACGTATTCCGTAGCGTGACATCACACCACGGCCAAGTCTTTATTCGAATCGTTTTTACTCCTCCACCTCAGCGCGTTTCGCGAGGCGGTTTCCTTGGCACGTCTTGTCAAAGCAGAGATTGTGTCCCCTTATTTACGGGGTTCTCATCAATACGGACGTGGGTAACCCAATCGTGCCCGTTGGCATGTTTTCTTGATTAAAGGCGAGTCCCAAACGGTTACAGGGAGGTCCCTTGATATTCCACCTCTTATAAAGAGACCAAGGCCTTGCTCCTTCTTTTCAATCTCAAACGAGTTCGCCCTTCGCCTCGAGTTCCAACACCCAAGGTTCCAGATTTCAGGCGCTTCGGATCTTCGACAATGTCCGGTTCCGACCTTCGAGGCTGATGGGCGCCCTCTTCTGTTACAGAGGAGGGCGTGCTAAAGCTGAGAGGGGCCAGGTTCTTGACCGGCGAAATCTCGCATAGGTTACCTGCTCCAGGGCAGGTCGTTCCCACTCCCAGGCCTGGTGAGAGCGTGGTGTTCATGTATCACTTCCTTCGGGGGCTAGGCTTCCCAATGGACCCCTTTGTGAGGGGGCTCATGTTCTATTACGGGTTGGAATTTCACAACTTAGCTCCGGAGTCCATCCTCCACATTTCCTCTTTCATCGTCATGTGCGAAGCTTTCCTCCGTATTAATCCCCACTTCGGACTATGGCTCAAGACCTTTAAAGTAATGCCGAAGATGATCGAGGGGCGGCATGCAGAGTGCGGAGGCGCTATTATAAGCAAGAATGTTGATGCTCCATGGCCCGAGGGCTCTTTCCAAGAGGAGTACAGCTTATGGCAACGAGAGTGGTTCTATATCACCGCTCCCAGGGGCACCAAGTGGGTGGCGCCATCTGCCTTTCATTCGGGTCCCCCACCACAGTTAGCGTCATGGGTCAATAAAGGACTTGACTGGGGGTCATCCAAGGACGTGCCCTTGTTGCAGGGCCGCATCAGGGATCTCTTAGAAGGTGACTTCAGCCTGGTCAAAGTGACGTAGGTCATGCTGATCTGTCGAACCTTGCCCGGGAAACGTCGCTCCCTCCACCTGTGGGAGTTTAATTCGGAGGGACCGCGAGCTCTTTAGCATTTCATGGGCGCAACGCCCGTGGAGATGTATAAATTGTTCTTCGGATCACAAGTGATGTGTCCGGACTTGACCGAGGACGCAGGATTGAGCTACAATCGCCCGGATACTAAAGTAAGTAGCCTTGTGCCCGGACTTGCTATCTGTATATTTGTTATGAAACTTGCTTCTAAAGAACTGTTCTTTAAGCAGGAGTGGACAGCAAAAGCAAAGCTTATCAGGTGTCCGGCTCCCCTCGCCGAGACCTCGCCGGATCCCGTGTTGGTCAGGATGTTGAAGATTGTACCTTTGAAGACTACGGCCTCCTCGAAGGAGGCTGTTCGGAGGGAAGGAATCGAAAATTCCACTCCGCAGGGAAAGAAGAGGACCGCCTCTGGAGACCCGGAGGCCGTGGCCTCTAAACGGGGAAAGATATCTTCGTTAGAGGGTCCTGCGCCGGGGGATACCCTGGCCGAACGATGCCCTTGTGACGCCCCCGATTCAATCGTACACTAATCATGCACGCAAATGTGTACGATCAAGATCAGGGACTGACAGGAAGATATCACAACACAACTCTACAAATAAAATAAGCCATACAAGCATCATAATACAAGCCAGGGGCCTCGAGGGCTCGAATACAAGTGCTCGATCATAGACGAGTCAGCGGAAGCAACAATATCTGAGTACAGACATAAGTTAAACAAGTTTGCCTTAAGAAGGCTAGCACAAACTGGGATACAGATCGAACGAGGCGCAGGCCTCCTGCCTGGGATCCTCCTAACTACTCCTGGTCGTCGTCAGCGGGCTGCACGTAGTAGTAGGCACCTCCAGTGTAGTAGGAGTCGTCATCAACGGTGGCGTCTGGATCCTGGGCTCCAGCATCTGGTTGCGGCAACCGGGTAGAAGGGAAAGGGGGAAAAGGGGGAGAAAAGCAACCGTGAGTACTCATCCAAAGTACTCGCAAGCAAGGAGCTACACTACATATGCATGGATATATGTGGAAAGGGCCATACCAGTGGACTGAACTGCAGAATGCCAGAATAAGAGGGGGATAGCTAGTCTTATCGAAGACTACGCTTCTGGTTGCCTCCGTCTTGCAGCAGGTAGAAGAGAGTAGACTGAAGTCCTCCAAGTAGCATCGCATAGCATAATCCTACCCGGAGATCCCCTCCTTGTTGCCCTGTTAGAGAGCGATCACCGGGTTATATCTGGCACTTGGAAGGGTGTGTTTTATTAAGTATCCGGTTCTAGTTGTCATAAGGTCAAGGTATAACTCCGGGTCGTCCTTTTACCGAGGGACACGGCTATTCGAATAGATTAACTTCCCTGCAGGGGTGCACCACATAACCCAACACGCTTGATCCCATTTGGCCGGACACACTTTCCTGGGTCATGCCCGGCCTCAGAAGATCAACACGTCGCAGCCCCACCTAGGCACAATAGAGAGGTCAGCACGCCGGTCTAAACCTAAGCGCGCAGGGGTCTGGGCCCATCGCCCTGAGCACACCTGCACGTTCCGAACGCAGCCGGTGAGCAGACCAAGCAACCTCCAGTACAATGGAAGTCACGTTACGCGGTCCAACCCGGCGCGCGCTGCTCAGTCGCTGACGTCACGAAGTGCTTCGGCTGATACCACGATGCCGAGTGCCCATATCTTTCCCGCGTAGTTGGTTAGTGCGTATAGACCAAATGGCCAGACTCAGATCAAATACCCAGATCTCGTTAAGCGTGTTAAGTATCCGCGAACGCCAACAGGGCCAGGCTCACCTCTCGCCCAGGTAGCCCCGAACTGCCCTACCGCTCCGCCACAACGATCCACACAGAGGGCCGTCGGGACAAAGGTCCTTTCAGCCCCCAATCCGTGAATCAGTCACGGGTACTCCTCGAGCCAACCCGACTTTGGTCACCACATGTATCATGTTTAAAGTATAGTATATATCCATGATCACCTCCCGAACTGATCACAGCCCAGTAGTATAGCATGGCAGATGGACAAGAGTGTAGGGCCACTGATGGAACACTAGCATCCTATATTAAGTAGTAGGATAGCAGGTAAAGGTAACAACAATAGTAGCAAGGACAGGCTATGCAGCAGTATAGGATTAACTGAATGCAGTAACATGCTACACTACTCTAATGCAAGCAGTATAAATCAGAGTAGGCAATATCTGGTGATCAAGGGGGGGGGGCTTGCCTGATTGCTCTGGCAAGAGAGAGGGATCGTTAACTCCGTAGTCGAACGGGGCAGCAGCAGCGTCGGTCTCGGTGTCTATCGAGAGAAGAGGGGGGAGAAACAATAAATATTTAAGCAAGCAGATGCATAATGATGCATGACATGACAAGTAACGGTGTTAGAGGTGCCCTAACGCGGTATGAGGTGATACCGGTGAAGGGGGGGGGGGAAACATCCGGGGAGGTATCCCCGGGGTTCCGTGTTTTCGAGCAGAGGAGCCGGAGGGGGAAAAGTTGCGAGTTTGATATGTTAGGAATGTGTAGTGGACGAACGGGCTACGTATCCGGGTTCGTCTCATCGTTCTGAGCAACTTTCATGTAGGAAGTAATTTCATCCGAGTTACGGATTAATTTATATGATTTTTCAAAGTTTTAACTATATTCTAGAAATTATTATTAATTCAAAAATAAACAGGAAATTGCTAAGTGTACCTAACCTTGTGTACACAGAAGTGTACCAGAGGGTGACATGTGGGCCCAGGGGGGTCCCAGTTGACCAGTCAATGTTTGACTGGTCAACAGGGGTGGGGCCCTCCTGTCATTGACTGTTTTAGTCTACTCTAACAGCTTAGTTATCTAAACTAGGTGGTCACCCTAATTAAGCTTAATTAATTAAGATAATTAACTATTTAACTAATTAATTAATTATTTTTATTAGTATAAATTGTTTTTACATTTTTTTCTAGTAAACAGGTGGGCGTGGGGCATTGTTGTCATAGGCCCGTGGGGCTCTAACGAGCACGCGGGTTCGGGCAAAGCCTCCTGGGGTGTGAGCGCAGACCGTATGGGCGCACGCCCAGGGGCATGGCCGTGGCCACACCAAGAGCGGCCGGTGTTGGTCGGCGGGTAGAGGCCGCGGGAGGGGCCGACGAGGACGACCGCCGATGCGGCCAAACAGCGGACGGACGGGCGCGGGGCTAGGCAGAGCAGCAGATGGGAGCGACGGCCGGAGATAAGGCCAGGGGCGGGATCACGACGGACGGTGCGGGGAGGCGGCAGAAGCAGCAGGAGGCATCGACGGCAGCGGCATCGAGGGATGCACGGGACACGGCCGAAGGCCAACGGCGCGCGCGGCCACCTACGATGACAGAGACGAGGGGGGGAAGGAGGGGGAATCAGCGGGGGCTCCCAGTAGAGTGTAGGGGACGATAGTGGGCTCGGGGAGACGCGGTAGCGAGCGATGTGCGGCGGTGTAGAGGGCACCGGCGTCGTGTGGCGGCGACTTGGGGCGGCGGTGTCCAGGCGGTGGGGCGCGACTCGATCCGGCGGCCTCGGGGTCGGTGACGGGGCGAGGCGATGGCGTCGAGGACGGGCGCCGGCGTCGAGGAGTGGGGCGGCGCAGCCGCCGAGGAGAGGCGGCGGGGTCGGGACGAGGCCGATGGGGGCGATGGGATCGGGGCACTCGCCCGATCCAGATCACGCGATGGGGGGTGGGGATCGCGGGGAGAGGGGTTAGGGTTTCGAGGGGGTTGGCCAAATAGGCCAACGGGTGTGCGGGAGCGGGCGGGCCTGGCCAGCAAAGGCCAGTTGGGCCACGTGGCCCACGAGGGAAGGGGGTTTCTGTTTTCTGTTTTTATTTTAACTTTAACCTTTTCTGTTTTCTTTTACCGTTTTATTTTATGTTAGCGCACTAAAACACTTTACAAAAAGTTGGTTCACCACCAAAATTAAGAAGTGAATATTTGTCACATGATCAACATTTCAGTTTCCATGTTTGTGAACTTTGAATTTTGGACTTAAATTTGAATTAAGATTTGAATCAAGCGAGGATTAGCAATAGTAAAGTGATGATGTGGCATCATTAGCAGAGGATTACTGTAGCTTAAATATCCGGGCATCACAATTCTCCTCCACTATAAGAAATCTCGTCCCGAGATTTAAGAGGTAGTGAAAGGGGGAAGGGTTTTGGTTACGAAAAATCTAACGGATCTTCTCGGTCCGGGTTGCCCTTCTCGAAGAGGTTGATCCATTACGTTGATGTCTTCATCCCTATGCTTCAGTGATCATGAAGAAGCCGGCATCCTTTCTTCAGGAACTCCATCGTACTTCCGAAAGAATAAAGGGTGGGCATTCTGGGAGAACGGACCTCGACAAGGTTGACTATCGGGTCGACAACATCGAGGAATGTGGTGGAAAGTAACTCTCGAATCGAAACTTAAGAAAATACCAAGAGCAAAGTAAGGAGGTATCATGGGAAGTTTCGAGCGGGCAGGCAATCGTTCGATGCCTGAAACAAAGTGTTGAAGGGATTTAGAGCAATGTGAAAAGCATTGCATCTGATACCTGAATAGATCAACAGGCAGGTGGCCCGTGAATTACATACAAAGTCAAGTGCAAGGAATAACTTTGACAACAGGGTGTACAGGAGAGTCAGGTTTCGATCATGTGGAACTGTGGGTTATGGGCCCACCACGTGGGTTCAAAGCAGGAAGGGCGGTGACGTCTTGCCCGATCATGAAAACAAGGCATGTCAGTGAATAACCGGTCAGTTATGTTGGTAGCATCATTGGTACCAAGAGCGAGGGACAAAGAGAACCATTTTCCTGCTCGTTGAACGAGGCGGACCATTAGGCAAAGTTCTCGTCCATCGGTGGATACCAGAATGTCATCAACAATAGTAACAGGGTCTTACTGACAGAGTTATACATCGAGGTGTTTACATAAGCAGGAGAACATTACTGCTTAGATCATATAGATCACAAGAAACGTTAAACCAACCAATGGAAGGGAAAATACGATTATTAGATTAAATAGAACAATGGAAAGGAAATTGTGTTTAAAAACATATTTCAAGGGTATATCCTACCCAAGGACAAGCAGATCATGATACCCATGACATGATGTAATGTAGAAAACTCTTTAGGTACGGGAGAGAATTTTCATGACATTATTCATACAGCGGTGTTTGGATAATTGAACAAGAAACATTTAGCATTGGGCTTCAAATGTTCTTGTTGATGAAGAGAGTACCACAGACATGCTTCGAGATAGCATTGACACGGTCTTCAAACAAAGGTCGGACTTTGGATATACAAAGGATTCATCAGGAACAATTTATAAAGAAAGTCATTCCATTTCCTCATGGATGAATGGTTAACCTTGCTAAAATGGAAACTAAAACATTAGGTCCTCCGGTCAGGTGTGCTAGGCATGACATCACCTTACCGGGTCATATAAGGACCAATGATATGTCTCTTGAAAAATGTCCCAACCATCATATCTGACCGAGATTTAGATCTGATTGGTGTCAGGATACCTCATACTCAGGATGCCTGAGAAGAAAAGGTGCAACACAATTGACGAGACGCCAATGTACTATGGTAGCGAGCTCCGAAACAAGAGTTCATCATTAAAACCAAGGAGAGGATGAAGAGGTGGCTGATGAACTCAGCGACAATTCATTATTTTCAAAAGATGGATTTACACACTTATGTGAACAAGGAGATAACATTTGTCGGATCAAATGATATAAGGATGTATGCTCGAGGAAAAAATACACAATTAAGCATTGGTTGAAAAGTGCACCCAAAATATGGCCTTAGGTAGCATGACCAATGTTGGAAAGGTGATTCGCTAACCAAAAGACTTAGAATGAAACTACCGGCCATTGACTTTAAAGCAACAGGGTTGCTAGAAGTTTTGAAATCGCACATCATAGTTCAATTGTCGGTTGTCCGGTTAGAAACAACACGGGGACCAAGGAATGAACAGATATGGCAAGAAGTATCATTATAGCAAGAATTCTGAAGAGGTGGAGCAATCCGCACAACATTCTTGACATCAAAGATGGTAATACTCCAAGGTAAAACAGATCATGAGCTAGATAGCGAGGAGCTCAAGGTACAACACAAAACAATAAACAAGTTTGTGTCGGGGGAAGGCAAGAATGTTGCCGATGATAACACAAAACATTGAGGGGCAAGGATGGTATTTCCCATCATGAATTCGATTGAAAACCTGGGAGAGCTCAAAATGCTGATGATGATCATGACACATTTGTCGAGAGATTCCATGAAGATGTACTCGAGCAGCGATGACATTAAGTCAAAGGTATGATGAAGCGAAAGGTTATTGGAACCATGGGTACGACACAAACTCGAAACCAAGCTTGTTGTCTGAGGTGGAATGATAAGACAAGGAAATCAACGTAAGCTTAACTCAGCGTCAAAAAGTGTGTTCCGGGAAGAAGGACCAGGTAGCACAGTTAAGATTTAGCACGTTAATGATATAGCCGATCAGGCTAGGAATGATATGATCGAGTACAAACTCGGACTTAAAGAAGATTATCAAGAGTTGCTGAACCATAGGGCAGACTCGGTTCAGTTATTGGTGTCTTTGAGTGTTTAATAACTCAGAGCCCATGAAAACTGTAATCAGTGAGAACGTAGTACTTGATGAAGAACTCATAAGAAGTTATGCAGTTCCAAGATAATCTCGAGATACCAGGGGGGTAATACTCGAAGACGGATCAAAGTAGAGGTTGGACCGGGGTATTGATCCACATAAGACAAGTGCTTACACTTGCATAAAAAATGATATTTAAAAGAGAACATGGTCGGAACCACGATTGTAAAAGGCCAGATCCCAGATATAAGATGAACTTATCCCAAGGGAATTAATATCATTTACAATAAGCTTCGATGATAAGTTTCACATCGGGTCCATGGGCATGAACGCAAAGGCTCAAGGTCGACTCCCACTTCTTCCATGCATAACCTTTCATTTTACTTCTCGCTTTTGATGAAGCTGTAGTGTAGAAATTTTATCTAGCAAAATACCAGAAGAGTATGACTCGTGAAAACTTTCGAGTTCACACATAATAAGGGAGGCATAGGTTCAACCCATCGGGGTATCGTGGAAACATATTCCGCAAGCTGCAATACTAAACATCACCAGCTTGAAAGTAGAACATTGTTCAAAAGCAGATGATACAATTTACCAAAGGCATTATATACCCATGGAAAGGATCACAAGGTTATTCCATATGAAGGACACTATCGGCTAAAATCCAACAAAGGGACCGATGGTCCACAAGGGATCTGATGTAGGCATCGGTACACAATCAGATAAGGAAACAATGCAAAGGCATCTGATTATAGAATATCTAAATAATTCGATGCTTAGATAACAAAGGAATTATGATTTCCAAAATGAAGGATCAGTAGCAGACGCTTTGATTAAGATTGGATAAGTTGAACAGACTTACGGGTACAATCGACGGCAATTTGATTGGTCGAGAACCAGCTCATGTTTTAAATGACATCTGAGCCGGAAGGAGGAATTCTATGATCTGAGTGAGAATTGCGAGCATTCGCAACATATTGAATCAATGACTCAAAATGATATTGACAAAGGTTGCCATTAAGATTACTATACTTATGGGATTAACCATAATGCAAGCAAGCAAGAATTTCAGGAGCGATAGGTTGCTCAGGATTTTTGGAAGACCGAATGGTATTTCGAAGAAGTTTGTGAAATACATGAATCATATGGGGATGAGCGGATACTCGATAAATGCGAGAAATTATCCGTAGGGGTATTCATGTGGCAAAGAACTGCAAGGCAATAGGCACAAGGTATTCTCGGGGTATCTTATAAAAACAAGATCGGCTGGGAATAAAATAAGCACGACAGGTGTAAATACTTATCCATAGGGATAGTTCGGTGCTAGGGAATTGCAAAAGCAACGGCACAAAGTCTCGGGAGAACATCGGAGAGTATTGTCAGAATCTTCTGTTGGAGCAGTCGATCATCTGTAATGAAGGGGCTCTCCGGCAGGAAGTGGTAACGAGAACCTAAAGTTAGATTTTAGCAAATTCATTTAATCCGAATAGAAGAGAGATCAGAATCCTAGAGTATAGACGAGGAGTAAAAGATCCTAATACCACCCAATGGCGACGTGGGCCCATGGGCCGCACGGCCATGTTAGTAAAACAGTTTTCAATGTCTAGACTCGACTTCGGCCAAAGAGTGTGGAAGGGGGATTCCTACAGGCAGTCGGCTCTGATACCAACTTGTGACGCTCCCGATTCAATCGTACACTAATCATGCACGCAAATGTGTACAATCAAGATCAGGGACTCATGGGAAGATATCACAACACAACTCTACAAATAAAATAAGTCATACAAGCATCATAATACAAGCCAGGGGCCTCGAGGGCTCGAATACAAGTGCTCGATCATAGACGAGTCAGCGGAAGCAACAATATCTGAGTACAGACATAAGTTAAACAAGTTTGCCTTAAGAAGGCTAGCACAAACTGGGATACAGATCGAACGAGGCGCAGGCCTCCTGCCTAGGATCCTCCTAACTACTCCTGGTCGTCGTCAGCGGGCTGCACGTAGTAGTAGGCACCTCCAGTGTAGTAGGAGTCGTCATCGACGGTGGCGTCTGGATCCTGGGCTCCAACATCTGGTTGCGGGAACCGGGTAGAAGGGAAAGGGGGAAAAGGGGGAGAAAAGCAACCGTGAGTACTCATCCAAAGTACTCGCAAGCAAGGAGCTACACTACATATGCATGGATATATGTGGAAAGGACCATATCAGTGGACTGAACTGCAGAATGATAGAATAAGAGGGGGATAGCTAGTCTTATCGAAGATTACGCTTCTGGTCGCCTCCGTCTTGCAGCAAGTAGAAGAGAGTAGACTGAAGTCCTCCAAGTAGCATCGCATAGCATAATCCTACCCGGCGATCCCCTCCTCGTTGCCCTGTTAGAGAGCGATCACCGGGTTATATCTGGCACTTGGAAGGGTGTGTTTTATTAAGTATCCGGTTCTAGTTGTCATAAGGTCAAGGTACAACTCTGGGTCATCCTTTTACCGAGGGACACGGCTATTCGAATAGATTAACTTCCCTACAGGGGTGCACCACATAACCCAATACGCTTGATCCCATTTGGCCGGACACACTTTCCTGGGTCATGCCCGGCCTCGGAAGATCAACACGTCGCAGCCCCACCTAGGCACAATAGAGAGGTCAGCACACCGGTCTAAACCTAAGCGCGCAGGGGTCTGGGCCCATCACCCTGAGCACACCTACACGTTGCGAACGCGGCCGGTGAGCAGACCTAGCAACCTCCAGTACAACGAAAGTCACGTTACGCGGTCCAACCCGGCGCGCGCCGCTCAGTCGCTGACGTCACGAAGTGCTTCGGCTGATACCACGACGCCGAGTGCCCATATCTTTCCCGCGTAGTTGGTTAGTGCGTATAGACCAAATGACCAGACTCAGATCAAATACCCAGATCTCGTTAAGCGTGTTAAGTATCCGCGAACGCCAACAGGGCCAGGCTCACCTCTCACCCAGGTAGCCCCGAACTGCCCTGCCGCTCCGCCACAAAGATCCACACAGAGGGCCATCGGGACAAAGGTCCTTTCAGCCCCCAATCCGTGAATCACTCGCGGGTACTCCTCGAGCCAACCCGACTTTGGTCACCACATGTATCATGTTTAAAGTATAGTATATATCCATGATCACCTCCCGAAGTGATCACAGCCCAGTAGTATAGCATGGCAGACGGACAAGAGTGTAGGGCCACTGATGGAACACTAGCATCCTATACTAAGCAGTAGGATAGCAGGTAAAGGTAACAACAATAGTAGCAAGGACAGGCTATGCAGCAGTATAGGATTAACTGAAAGCAGTAACATGCTACACTACTCTAATGCAAGCAGTATAGATCAGAGTAGGCGATATCAGGTGATCAAGGGGGGGGGCTTGCCTGGTTGCTCTGGCAAGAGAGAGGGATCGTCAACTCCGTAGTCGAACGGGGCAGCAACAGCGTCGGTCTCGGTGTCTATCGAGAGAAGAGGGTGAGAAACAATAAATATTTAAGCAAGCAGATGCATAATGATGCATGACATGACAAGTAACGGCGTTAGAGGTGCCCTAACACGGTATGAGGTGATACCGGTGAAGGAGGGGAAACATCCGGGGAGGTATCCCCGGGGTTCCGTGTTTTCGAGCAGAGGAGCCGGAGGGGGGAAAAGTTGCGAGTTTGATATGTTAGGAATGTGTAGTGGATGAACGGGCTGCTTATCCGGGTTCGTCTCGTCGTTCTGAGGAACTTTCATGTAGGAAGTAATTTCATCCGAGTTACGGATTAATTTATATGATTTTTTAAAGTTTTAACTATATTCTAGAAATTATTATTAATTCAAAAATAAACAGGAAAGTGCTAAGTGTACCTAGCCTTGTGTACATAGAAGTGTACCAGAGGGTGACATGTGGGCCCAGGGGGGTCCCAGTTGACCAGTCAATGTTTGACTGGTCAACAGGGGTGGGGCCCTCCTGTCATTGATTGTTTTAGTCTACTCTAACAGTTTAGTTATCTAAACTAGGTGGTCACCCTAATTAAGCTTAAGTAATTAAGATAATTAACTATTTAACTAATTAATTAATTAATTTTATTAGTATAAATTGTTTTTACATTTTTTTCTAATAAACAGGTGGGCGTGGGGCCTTGTTGTCATAGGCCCGTGGGGCTCTAATGAGTGCGCGGGTTCGGGCAAAGCCTCCTGGGGTGCGAGCGCAGCCTGTATGGGCGCACGCCCAGGGGCATGGCCGTGGCCACACCAGGAGTGGCCGGTGTTGGTCGGCGGGTAGAGGCCACGGGAGGGGCCGACGAGGACGACCGCCGATGCGGCCAAACAGCGGACGGACGGGCGCGGGGCTAGGCAGAGCAGCAGGTGGGAGCGACGGCTGGAGATAAGGCCAGGGGCGGGATCACGACGGACGGTGCGGGGAGGCGGCAGAAGCAGCAGGAGGCATCGATGGCAGCGGCGTCGAGGGATGCACTGGAGCACGGCCGAAGGCCAACGACGCGCGTCGCAACTTACGACAACAGAGATGAGGGGGAAGGAGGGGGAATCAGCGAGGGCTCACAGCAGAGTGTAGGGGACGGTAGTGGGCTCGGGGAGACGCAGTAGCGAGCGATGTGCGGCGATGTAGAGGGCACCGGCGTCGTGTGGCGGCGACTTGGGGCGGCGGTGTCCAGGCGGTGGGGCGCGGCTCGATCCGGCGGCCTCAGGGTCGGTGACGGGGCGAGGCGATGGCGTCGAGGTGAGGCGGCGCCGGCGTCGAGGAGTGGGGCGGCGCAGCCGCCGAGGAGAGGCGGTGGGGTCGGGATGAGGCCTATGGGGGCGATGGGATCGGGGCACTCGCCCGATCCAGATCACGCGATGGGGGGTGGGGATCGTGGGGAGAGGGGTTAGGGTTTCGGGGGGGTTGGCCAAATAGGCCAACGGGTGTGCGGGAGCGGGCCGGCCTGGCCAGCAAAGGCCAGTTGGGCCACGAGGCCCACGAGGGAAGGGGGTTTCTGTTTTCTGTTTTTATTTTAACTTTAACCTTTTCTGTTTTCTTTTACCATTTTACTTTATGTTAGCGCACTAAAACACTTTACAAAAAGTTGGTTCACCACCAAAATTAAGAAGTGAATATTTGTCACATGATTAACATTTTAGTTTCCATGTTTGTGAACTTTGAATTTTGGACTTAAATTTGAATTAAGATTTGAATCAAGCGAGGATTAGCAATAGTAAAGTGATGACGTGGCATCATCAGCAGAGGCTTACTGTAGCTTAAGTATCCGGGCGTCACAGCCCTCAAGGGGGCCAGCCCTCCACCGAGCCGTAAGTAGAGAGAGGTTTTTCCTTTGAGAAGAATCCTTGTTTTATATCTAAGAAGAGTAACCGAAAATTTACCTTGTAGTTCGGACCTCAGCCCTTCTCTGCAGAGCTTGTCTTCGGGGGATCTTCTTCCGGAGATGATGGAGAGCGGAACGCCTCCCCCTGCCGAACTGCCTAGAGAGGCGGGCGACCCTGAGGTATCGTCGCGGAGGGTTTCTCCGAATTCGGCGGGGCCGGAAGGCAGCCATATGGCCCCCCAAGGCTCTTCGTCTTTCGAGAAAGGTAACGGGACGAATGCGGCACCGTCTGGTGCTCGGTCGGAGGACTTGAAGAATCTGCTAGGGCGAGCATCTATCTCAGAGGAGCATCATGCATTGATGGGCACGGTGATTGAAAGGGTTTCGTCCGCGGAAAGTGGATTGCACGAGGCCGTCAGAAGTTTACTGACGGGTTTTGAGGTATGCGGAATAACGCGCCCTTTTTTTAACAGTGGCGCATGAACAAGATGCACCATGTGCACATAGTAGCCCCTGAGAATCTATGCGGTGTCAAAATTAACGGTGCACAGAGGATCATAACCCCAGGTCTAAAACGTTATCTTTGTATGCAGGTGACGAATTGTCCGGCGTCCAGCCGGACTAATGGGTTTGCCGAGCTAAAGCGGCAACTTAACGTGGCAGAAGCCGACATCGTGCTTGTTAACAAGCGGCTTGACGAGGCGCAAGGTATGTAACCCCTCAAGTGGCACCTGGTAAGAGGAGCCTATGCCAGTATCTTACCCTGAGTGTGCTTGACGCAGATGGTGCGGCTGCCATGGAGAGTCTTCGGGCTGAACTTGCCCGGGCCAAGGAACAAGCCAGAAAAAGTGATGCGGCTGCCAAGAAGGACCTTGAAGAGCTGAGAGCCGAACAGGCTGCTCACTGCCGAAGCAGGAAAGAGATGGCCGAAATGGCCGTGAAGCTGAAGACCGCTGTTGACCGTTGCAAGCTTCTGGAAAAAGAAGATCGGGCAGAACAGACGGACTTGAAGAAGGTCGTTGCCGATGCCAAGGATGCTCGCTCTGCTATGAGAGCTGCGAAGGAGGAGCTTCGTGAAGCCGGAGAGATCACGGCTGGAAAGCCCTTCATGCTGCGGAGGAAGTGTTGTGATCCTAAGCATGCTCCGTTGGACCGGCTGTGGAGTACGACGGACACCTATCTAGGTTTGGAAGCAAGTGCTGCTGATGCGACCGAACACTTTCGAGATCAAGAAGATCGCGAAGTGGAGAAACTCTTCTGGTCGCAGTTCCATAATCCAGAGCATCCACTGTCAGTGGCCGATCGTCTGGCCGAATGGGCCGAGCTGAATAGGTTGTCCGGACTTGCCATGAAGTGTGTCATGAGTCATCTCTGGCCGGAGAGATCGGAGCCGAAGAGTTATTTCAGCTTGGTGCAGCAATTCCTTGGTGCGGTGCCACGTATCAATGCAATGAAGAGTTCAGCATGCATAGAGGGTGCACGGATGGCTCTTACCCGTGTCAAGACATACTGGGCGGAGATGGAGACCACCGTTGTTGCATCCCGAGACTCGGACAAAAGCAGAGTACCCTCCGAGCACTATTTTCAGGAAGTTCTTCAAGGCGCTCGTGTAATAGAGACGCGGTGCTCGAAGGATGTTATGTTCTAATAGCATATTTAATTGTAAAGCAATATTTTGATAAATTGTAGAAGCCTTTTATACTTGTGACTTCAAGTATTTGAAACACCTCCTGTGCGGCCGTTTTAAGATATATATATATATATATATATATATATATATATATATATATATATATATATATATATATATATATATATATATATATATATATATAATCTGAAAGATGGCAGTCGTTGGCTTCAGCCCCCACGCACATAGTGTGGGGGTGCTCGCAGAAGGCGCATTTTCACACTTAATCCAACGTCTTGGTCCTACAAAGGAGGTGATAGCGCAGCGAGCTAGGCAACCGGACTATAATGCTTTATCACTTTCACTTAGCCATAGGAGCTTGACAGTGAGGCTACTTAGATAGCCCCTGGTGGCGCCTGCGCTCGCCCGAAATCGGGGCGCATATGTGCCTGGCCGGGACACGTCCCTTCGTTAATGCGGAGGAATCCTATAGATTCCGGTGAGTCATCGAGTGGTTGACCAGTCTCACGCTATATCATGACGGTCAGTTTTCGGCTTTCTCTACTGAGGTGCTCGCCTGGCCGAACCGGGGCATAATCGCAGTAGTTCTCTTGGTGCCGCCTTAGCCGATAGTGCGGAACGTAAGGCAGCCAAACAGAGGAGCCGGGCAACCCAACATTTGACCAAAGACATGATTCGGAGCTGATGCATATAAGGCCAAACTCGCGACGTCGAACACTCCCTAAGGTATTCGGTATTTATGAGTGCGGGCGGGACAACGCCCTTGGTTATAAGCCCCTTGTGTCCAGGTACGCGCAAAATTCCTGACGTGGCCACATGCCAAGACGCCAGTCCCCTCCTTGATTATAACGAAAAACTGGAGGATGTGTACCAACAAGAGACAGTAAAAAAGTTTTACGCAGGGTCTTAATCTGAAAAGAATCCTTGGAACGGGTCCCTGCTGCACGTCTGCGCCTGTGTCTCCATTGTGCCGTATCCTGGATGGGCGCAGCACGATGTTCATTTGTAAAAGAGAGGAACTTAGTTGAAAAAAAGGGTCGTGCCGAACAGAAGTTATACTAAACAAGCAAAGTATAGATTGAAATGGGAAAAATTGAGCCTGATTGTCTCATATTGTATATGCGCGGGGCCCCTAGCGCAGGGGTGAAAGTGCAACTATCCCTGAGTGGCTTTGGTAATTCCTAACAACATATAGCTCATTGAGCTAACATCATTCCAAGATGAATATTTCAGAAAAGCTCAAATGGATGGCATGGCGTGGATGAGGAAAGTGGATCTCTCAAAATTACAAGGACAAAGGATTGGCTCAAGCTTCAAGAACAAGACTCTACATTTTACATTTTTAGTGATCCAAGATCATATTGAGTCCATAGGAAAAGCCAATACTATTAAGGAGGGATGAGGTGTTGCTTAATGAGCCTCTTGCTTCATGTGCTTAGTGATATGCTCCAAAATCCTCAACTACCTTTTCATATCCACATATGACCCAAACCTAAAGTCAAACTCGGCCCCACCGATTCTTCCTATCCCGAGCCACCGAGTTTCACATGTCATAGCCACTGCCACAAACCCTAGCAAATCGGTTTCACCGATAGGGATCTCGGTCTCACCGAGATGGGATTGCAATTTCTCTGTTTCCCTTTGTAACGTTTCGGTCCAACCGAAGTGAGCGATCGGTCCCACCGAGATTGCAATGTAAACTCACTGTTTCCCTTTCGTAACATTTCGGTCTCACCGAAAAGAGCGAATCGGTCCCACCTCGTTTAGCTGACCAACTCTCTGGTTAGCTTATTACCAAAATCGGTCCCACCGAGTTTGTGTAATCGGTCACACCGAGATTACGTTATGCCCTAACCCTAACCATATCGGTCCTACCGAGTTGCATCTCAGTCCCACCGAAAATCCTAAAGGTCACTAGGTTTGCTGAATCGGTCCAACCGAGTTTAACGATTCGGTCCCACCGAGTTTAGCAAATTGTGTGTAACGGTTAGATTTTGTGTGAAGGCTATATATACCCCTCCACCCACTCTTCATTCATGGAGAGAGCCATCAGAACAGATCTTCACTTCCAATACACATTTTCTGAGAGAGAACCACCTACACTTGTGTTGAGCTCAAGATATTCCATTCATACCATATGAATCTTGATCTCTAGCCTTCCCCAAGTTGCTTTCCACTCAAATCTTCTTTCTACCAAA
Source organism: Aegilops umbellulata (assembly GCA_032464435.1). Classification (NCBI taxonomy): domain Eukaryota; kingdom Viridiplantae; phylum Streptophyta; class Magnoliopsida; order Poales; family Poaceae; genus Aegilops; species Aegilops umbellulata. The sequence continues at coordinate 586,669,310 of CP136058.1, read as the reverse complement.
TCCAAATCCTGTGAGAGAGAGTTGAGTGTTGGGGAGACTATCCTTTGAAGCACAAGAGCAAGGAGTTCATCATCAACACACCATTTGTTACTTCTTGGAGAGTGGTGTCTCCTAGATTGGCTAGGTGTCACTTGGGAGCCTCCGACAAGATTGTGGAGTTGAACCAAGGAGTTTGTAAGGGCAAGGAGATCGCCTACTTCGCGAAGATCTACCGCTAGTGAGGCAAGTCCTTCGTGGGCGACGGCCATGATGGAATAGACAAGGTTGCTTCTTCGTGGACCCTTCGTGGGTGGACCCCTTCATGGACTCGCGCGACCGTTACCCTCCGTGGGTTGAAGTCTCCATCAACGTGGATGTACGATAGCACCACCTATCGGAACCACGACAAAAACATCCGTGTCTCCAATTGCGTTTGAATCCTCCAAACCATTCCCTTTACATTCTTGCAAGTTGCATGCTTTACTTTCCGCTGCTCATATACTCTTTACATGCTTGCTTGAATTGTGTGAAGATTGCTTGACTTGTGCTAAGATAGCCAAAATCTGCCAAGAACTAAAATTGGGAAAAGGATAGATTTTTATTTGGTCAAGTAGTCTAATCACCCCCCTCTAGACATACTTTCGATCCTACAAGTGGTATCAGAGCTTTGGTCTCCATTTGCTTTGATTTCCATAGCTTTTGGTGGTCATAGCCTTGGTTTCACAACCTAGGAGAGTATGGCATCTAGCGAGGGAAATTATCACCGTAGAGGTCCTTACTTTGATGGTACTAATTTTGCTAGTTGGAAGCATAAAATGAAAATGCAAATTCTTGGACATAACCCCGCCATTTGGGCTATTGTGTGTGTTGGTTTGCAAGGTGACTTCTTCGATGGGAAAGAACCAAACCGTAAAGCTACCGCTGAAGAGTTAAAGATGCTGCAATACAACACTCAAGCTTGTGATATTCTCTTCAACGGATTGTGCCCCGAAGAATTCAACAAAATCAGCCGTCTTGAGAATGCAAAGGAAATTTGGGATACTTTGATTGATATGCACGAAGGTACCGACTCCGTCAAGGAATCCAAATTGGATGTGCTTCAAAGTCAACTTGACAAGTTCAAAATGAAGGATGGTGAAGGTGTCGCTGAAATGTACTCTAGGCTTGCTCTTATCACAAATGAGATTGCCGGCTTAGGGAGTGAAGAGATGACCGATAGATTCATCATCAAGAAGATCCTAAGAGCCTTGGATGGAAAATATGATACCGTGTGCACATTGATCCAAATGATGCCCAATTACAAAGATCTCAAGCCAACGGAAGTCATTGGAAGAATTGTTGCTCATGAGATGTCACTCAAGGATAAAGAGGAACTTCACAACAAATCAAGTGGTGCTTACAAAGCCTCATGTGAAGCTCCCACATCATCAAGTGAGAAGCAAATATTCAATGAAGAATTGATCTTAATGGTGAAGAACTTCAACAAGTTCTACAAGAGTAGAAGCAAAGATAGAAGCTCCAAGTCAAGGTCCTACAATGACAAAAGATCTTCTAGTCGAGAGCAAAACTGCTACAATTGTGGAAGACCCGGACACAATTCCAATGAGTGTACGGCTCCCTACAAGAAAAGAGAAGACTCTCCAAAAAGAAGTAGCCGAAGAGAGGAATCACCATCTAGGGAAAGAAGGAGTAGAGATGATCGTTATGAACGAAGATACTCACGGAGAAGCAAGGATTCGGAAAGAAAGGACAAGTCATCAAGGAGCTACACAAAACAAAGACATCAAGCTCATGTTGGTGAATGGGTATCCGGCTCCGACTCCGACAACCACTCCGAGAGAAGTTATCACTCCGATTCCGAATAAACTCAAGATGAAGGTGTTGCCGGTCTAGCACTTGTGTCAACCAACTCCTACGACATATTTGACTCACCAAATGAAGGTGTTGGAATATGCTTCTGGCTAAAGGCCCAAAGGTATCACACCCCGAGTATGTTGATTTCAATAGTGATGAAGATGACTTGTTAGGTGATGATGATTTACTTGTTGACAACTCTAGTGATGCATACTATGATGAAACGTCAATTAATCATGCTAATCAAGATAAAACGAATGACAATGATAAGGAGAAGATTGAGGCTCTAACTAAAGAACTAAACACTCTTAAGTTAGCTCATGAAACTATCTTAGGAGATCATCGAGAACTTTTAAGAACACATGAGAGATTACGCTTTGAAAAGCTCAACCTTGAGCAAGAGCATGAGTTCTTAAAAGCAATCAATAATGATCTTCGTAAGAAAAGTTCTTCTTACATTGCCAAGCGTTTACTCTTATCCACTTACATGCCTCAAGTCAAGTCTAGTAAAAAGAACAAGAAAGATTCTTCCTCTAGTAGTAACAATGATCATGTTAAATCCAATATTGTTGCTTCTAGTAGTTCTCTTGATTCCACTAATGATTCTCTTATCCAAGTTACACTTGAGCAATAAAATAGCCTATTGAAGGGAATTATAGAGAAAGGAGTGTACAAGAGCCTTGCTGGGAGTAAGCAATTCGAGGAAATTGTACGCAAGCAAGGAAGGCACCGGAAGAATCAAGGTGTTGGTTTTGAACGAAAGTTCAATGCCAATGGAGTTGAGTGGGAAGAAGAGCAATACCTCAAGACAAAGTTTGTTCCTCAACAAGAGAAGTATGATTCTACTTCTTTCAAAGGGACACAAGCTCAAGATGATCTTCCACCACAAGACTACAAGCAAAAAGGCAAGGACAAGCTTCAAGAGGAAATTGATGCATTTGAAGAAGCTCCTAAGAACTTAGTCAAGTGGATTCCTAAGACTAATTCAAGTTTCACTTCATCAAGTACGACTAGAACTCCAAGGATTCCCATCAAGATGGTGTGGATCCAAAAGAAGAAGAACTAGAGAGTTCTTGAGGGTGACTCCGCCAACATACTTCGCTCTTATCATTTTGGCAATAACAAGTGCAATCAACTTCCACATCTTGCAATAGTTCAAGGAGTCACAAACCCTCTTGTTGGTAAGACAAGGGACAAGGTAACCTAAAAGATTTCATAGACATCATCTTGTGTGTGCATCACTCTATGTCTATGGATATCCTTGTTTGTTCCTTGTGGGACTAACCCGTGTAGGTATTGAAAGTGCAACTCACTCCAATGGATAGCTCGAAATGATCTATATCAACATTGAGCATCCACATCTTCAACATCTACATGAAGTCATCATCGACAAAACCCAAGGTTAGTTCATCCCTCTTAATTAGGGGGGATCTCGCATCTAGGGGGAGCTTTACTCTAAGAATTGAGCTAAAGCAACTCTAATGGTGTGAACACAACAATGCTTTATGTAAAAGTGGTAACCCCACTTGTGCTTAAACGATGAGTATGACCTATGATCAAATGTTCTCATTTGACTCCTAAGTCAATATACTCATATATAGATGACCTAGTCATCGCCAATTGCTTGATAGATGCTAGAATTGGTTGTGCATGCTTTGCCACATATTTCAATTGCCATTTTATTGTGTGAGCATGTTGAGAGCATATTTTACTCATTCGAGGACATCCACTTGTTTTTTGATTGATTGGTTTTTCTTTTTCTTACCAAGTGGATGGACAAGAATGCCTAAAACCTTCTCTAGCTATCTATGCTTTTCTCGTCTCAAACTCTATTCATGCTACATCACAAAATTTGATCAAGTCAGATTCAAACCACTCTTGTGAGGAGCACTCGGAGTCCCCGATTTGTCATAGACTTAAACTTCCAAAACTTCTTTGTGCTTTTCGGTCTGACTGATTCCTCCATTTCGGTCATACCGAGATCACTAAGTCAATCTAGGTTTTCACCTCGGTGCAACCGATTTGAACTTTTTGGTCACACCGAGTTGCTATAACTGTCAACAGTTATGCATCTCGGTGCCACCGAGTTGTTCCACTCGGTCACACCAAAAGGGTCGGGCTATATATACTCACGGGCAAAATTTTGGAAATTTCTCCGAAACCTCTTCGCCCGCGCATAGCTCGCTCTGCCTCCTGGGTCTCCGATCGTCCTCCTCGTCGCCAGCCGCCTCCAGTCGCTGGTCTCCGCCGCCATCAACGGAATTCGTCTCCGCCGCTGCCGCCATAGCAAGTCCGCCGCCGAACTAGGGTATGGACTCGATCACAGTGCTATTCCCCGTCCAAATCTTAGCACATTGTGTTCTTAATGAATCTTGCTACGATTGAAACACTCCTATCCAGTCAAAACAATCCTTAGAATAGTTGAGATTCGAAAATTTAGGTTTAGGTTTCCGCCGAAATCATCTCGGACCCACCGGGTTGCGGAACCCGGTTCCACCGATTCGGCCACGGACATTGCACATGTGGTTCTCGGTCTGACCGAGAATTACAAATCGGTGAGACCGAGTTCAGGACTTTGTGAAACCTTAGCAGTCTCGGTGCCACCGAACCGTGACTCGGTCTGACCGAGTTCACTAGTTTTGGTTCCAAAAGCTGCTTCGGTATCACCGAGTTTGCAAATCGGTTGATCCAAAATGCTTTCTGTAGAAAACTAAAACTAAGTTTTTGGTTCTTTATTTTGCAAAAATCTCTGCATTTTGTGATGCTCATCCACTCTATCTCATCTATAAACTATTCACAGGGTCAGCTGTCTGAACTTCAACATGTCTGATCAGAGTGATAGCCAGAACAGATCTGAGGAGCAGGCTCATTTGAGTGAGGGCACTAGTCCCTCTAGTAGTTCTGATGAGGGTAGCAGGAGCACCCCAAGCAATCTGCCAAAGCTGCCACTAGAGCAAGCAAGAATAGAACCTCTGAGTCAGAGGATGAGGACTATGTGGCAGAAGAGGAAGCCACGTCCAAGAAGAAGGTACTCAAGAAAGAGTATGGCTCAGCTGCAGCCACAAAGCCAGGACTGAAAATCAAAAGGATAGCAGGGAGACAGCCAATGTCCAAAGCCAGGGCATCCTCTCAGAAATCTTCCAAGTCAACTGCAGAAGACGAGGCTGTGAAAGAAAATAAGGAAAGAAAAAGGGGCAGATGGTGCAAGAAGGTTGATCCAATGGCTGAGTTTGAAAAACATTCATCAGATGAAGAAGAGGAAGAAGAGGTTGCTGCACCAGCACCTAAGGCACAGAAACTCATGGGAGATGCCATAAGGTCAGGGGCTACTGCATCCAAGCCCAAGGAAGCACCCAAAGCTGCATCTAAGCCCAAGAGTGCACCAAAGAGAAACACCAGAAACATATCTGCTGCTGAAAAGAACAAGGCCCCAGTGCCTGACATTGCTGAAGAAGAAGAAGAAGGACAAGTGCTCAGGAAGCTTAAGCCCAAGATCCCAGACCACAATGATGCTCATCCTGTGGCTGATGACATGAAGATTAGAAGAGATTCAGGGCTGAAGAAGTGGAGAGAAGCAGATCCATATGCTTCAAGGAGAAGAACTGCTGTGGATTACAGGTTTCATACCAAGGAACAGCAGGATTTCTATGAGACAGTGCTGCTTGATAAGAAGCCCATAGTTTGTGACATGAGATGGGTTGATTGGGAGTACATCAAGGAGAATGAAGAGCACTATCCTGGAGTATATGACAGCTTCAAGGGTTGTGGAGTTGCAAACTTTGTTGGGCAGAAGCTCACAAAGTGGAATGAAGAGTTGATCATGCAATTCTACTCCACAGCACACTTCTATCCAGATGGCAGGATTGTGTGGATGTCAGAAGGAACCAGATATCAGTCAAGAGTTGCTGAGTGGGCACAGCTCATTAATGCCCCAGAAGAGCAGGAAGATGACTTGGACATATATGACAAGAAGAAGATGGATCACAATTCCTTGTCCAACATGTACAAGGAGATCCCAAACAAGGCACTTGATACTTTCAAGTTTGGCTCAGTGCATTATCTTCTGTCAGGGCTGCCCACTATTAATTGGATTCTGAGGCACACTCTATTGCCCAAGTCAGGTGATCACAAGATGATCCGAGGCCATGCAATAAACATGCTCCATGTATTTGATGTGCCACAGAAGTTCAAGGTGATGAGCCTCATGGTAGAGACCATTAAGAGAACAGCAGCTGATCAGAAGAGGAGTTGTGGATATTCCCCACAAATTCAAGAGCTGATAAACTCAAAGATGGGCACAGGCACATACTTGCTGGACAAGGAACACCTGCCCATCCATCCAGACTTTGAAGACAATCAGGTTGTCATGAACAAGGATGAACCATCATCGGCACATGCTCAAGCACAGAAGGAGAAGGCCAAGATGGAGAAAGCTGCCAGGATGCCAACTCAAGAGGAGGCATCTGAGTACTTCTTGAAGAACAAGCAGGAGCAACTAAGTTACCTGATATCATCCACTCTGAGGATTGAGAAAGGACTGGCCACCCTAAATCAAAACCAAGAGAGTTTGGAAAGAATCATGGAACAAAAGTTCTATGACCTAGATGTGAAGGTGACAGAGGTCCAGTCTGTTGTGGAACAACTACAAGAAGATATGCAGGAGAGGAAGGGCAAGACCACAACTGATGCATTTTCCAGGGTGCCCAGAGCTCAGAGATCATCTGCAGTACCTGTTCCTGACACCAGAGCCACCACTTCTGCACCAGCTACAGCTTCTGTTCCACCAGCTCCAGCTCCTACCCCAGCAGCTCCATCTACATCGACTGAAGCCTTCGTTCTTGGAGTTCTCCGGACACCACCACCAGAAGACCAAGCCTGAGAGTCGTTTAGTCCTATGCATTTTGTATGAACATTTTGGTAACTTGTTGCCAAAGGGGGAGAGAAATGTATAGATCATAGGCTTCGAGAGAGAGAGTTTGCATTTTGTTCTCTCTTGTCTTTTGGTTGATACTTTATTTGCTTTTGAGTGTTTGAGATACAATGCCGTGATTTGTGAGACATTGATGATCATGTGTTTGATCATAAGCTACACTTAATGCTTGTTGGATGTTACAATCAATTTATCCATATGTTGATCATTCACTTTGCTTGGTGATGAGTGCATGCATTTAACTCTTATCATTTTCAACGCTCCACCAAGATGTATGTGACATGGAAGAGTAACCCATGATCCTAACTCATTGTGCATTTGCAGTCCAAAGCAAATCTTAAATATGCACAAATTTAGGGGGAGCTCTTACTTATCACATACTTCTCAAGCGACGATATATTCCAATCTTATTATCATTTGTCGAAGCTTTGATCTATATGTTGTCATCAATTACCAAAAAGGGGGAGATTGAAAGTGCAACTATCCCTGGGTGATTTTGGTAATTCCTAACAACATATAGCTCATTGAGCTAACATCATTCCAAGATGAATATTTCAGAAAAGCTCAAATGGATGGCATGGCGTGGATGAGGAAAGTGGATCTCTCAAAATTACAAGGACAAAGGATTGGCTCAAGCTTCAAGAACAAGAGTCTACATTTTACATTTTTAGTGATCCAAGATCACATTGAGTCCATAGGAAAAGCCAATACTATTAAGGAGGGATGAGGTATTGCTTAATGAGCATCTTGCTTCATGTGCTTAGTGATATGCTCCAAAATCCTCAACTACCTTTCCATATCCACATATGACCCGAACCTAAGGTCAAACTCGGCCCCACCAATTCTTCCTATCCGGAGCCACCGAGTTTCACATGTCATAGCCACTGCCACAAACCCTAGCAAATTGGTTTCACCGATAGGGATCTTGGTCTCACCGAGATGGGATTGCAATTTCTCTGTTTCCCTTCGTAACGTTTCGGTCCAACCGAAGTGAGCGATCGGTCCCACGGAGATTGCAATGTAAACTCATTGTTTCCCTTTCGTAACATTTCGGTCTCACCGAAAAGAGGGAATCGGTCCCACCGAGTTTACCTGACCAACTCTCTAGTTAGATTATTACCAAAATCGGTCCCATCGAGTTTGTGTAATCAGTCACACCGAGATTACGTTATGCCCTAACCCTAACCATATCGGTCCTACCGAGTTGCATCTCAATCCCACCGAAAATCCTAACGGTCACTAGGTTTGTTGAATCGGTCCGACCGAGTTTAACGATTCGGTCCCACCGAGTTTAGCAGATTGTGTGTAACGGTTAGATTTTGTGTGGAGGCTATATATACCCATCCACCCACTCTTCATTCATGGAGAGAGCCATCAGAACAGATCTTCACTTCCAATACACATTTTCTGAGAGAGAACCACCTACACTTGTGTTGAGCTCAAGATATTCCATTCATACCATATGAATCTTGATCTCTAGCCTTCCCCAAGTTGCTTTCCACTCAAATCTTCTTTCTACCAAATCCAAATCCTATGAGAGAGAGTTGAGTGTTGGGGAGACTATCATTTGAAGCACAAGAGCAAGGAGTTCATCATCAACACACCATTTGTTACTTCTTGGAGAGTGGTGTCTCCTAGATTGGCTAGGTGTCACTTGGGAGCCTCCGACAAGATTGTGGAGTTGAACCAAGGAGTTTGTAAGGGCAAGGAGATCGCCTACTTCGTGAAGATCTACCGCTAGTGAGGCAAGTCCTTCATGGGCAACGGCCATGATGGAATAGACATGGTTGCTTCTTCGTGGACCCTTTGTGGGTGGAGCCCTCCGTGGACTCGCGCGACCGTTACCCTTCGTGGGTTGAAGTCTCCATCAACGTGGATGTATGATAGCACCACCTATCGGAACCACGACAAAAACATCCGTGTCTCCAATTGCGTTTGAATCCTCCAAACCCTTCCCTTTACATTCTTGCAAGTTGCATGCTTTACTTTCCACTGCTCATATACTCTTTGCATGCTTGCTTGAATTGTGTGAAGATTGCTTGACTTGTGCTAAGATAGCCAAAATCTGCCAAGAACTAAAATTGGGAAAAGGATAGATTTTTATTTGGTCAAGTAGTCTAATCACCCCCCTCTAGACATACTTTCGATCCTACAAGGGGTATACGAATATTAAGCCTTTATTAATGATATGTTTACGCGGACTCGTCCAGCCGTGTCCGTGGTCTTAACGACCTGTTTGGATGTTTTTGGCTAATGAAGCCGTATTATTGTGGGGCTGTTAAGGCAGCCGCATGATCCTCCGCATGGGGGACGCGTTTGATGTTTCCCTTTAGTGAGATGATGCCTCGTGGACCGGGCATCTTGAGCGTAAGAGATGTGTAATGCGGTATTGCGTTAAAGCGGGCGAAAGCTTCACGTCCCAGCAGTGCTTGATAGCGACTTGAGAATGAGACGATGTGGAAAGTAAGCTTTTCGCGGCGGAAGTTATCGGGGAAACCGAATATGACTTCAAGCCGGAGAAAACCCATACAATGGGTATCCGGACCTGGCGTTACCCCTTGAAAGGAGGTTTTGCTGTGGCGAATTCTTGTTGGGTCTATCCCCATGTGGCGGATTGTGTCCTGATATATTAGGCTTAGACCGCTGCTGTCGTCCATCAGGACATTTGTAAAGTGGAGTCCGCCAATTATTGGATCGAGTACCAAGGCAGTCCAGCCTGCGCTCCTGATACTTCTAGAGTAATCCCGATGATCGAAGATGATTGGTTTTGACAACCAGTGGAGGGACTCCTTTGGGATAGGCCGTATGGCGCGTGCCTTTATGGGCGCCGCACGTTTTGTTATGTGAAGTAAGTTTACTATTTTTACTTCTTGTGGAAAATTCGGTTGTTTCCTGGTGCTCTGCTTTTGGGGTTCGTCATCGTCTTCGCTTGGTGTGTCGAGCCCCTTGTGTTCGGCGTTGAGTCTGCCGGATTGCTTAAAAACCCAGCAATCTCTATGGGTATGGTTTGCAGGCTTCCCAGGAGTACTGTGTATCTGACATATCTTGTCTAAGATTGTGTTTAAGTTGGACAATTCGTCCCTATTATCTTTGGGGGCTGCTTTTTCTGATTCTGCCGCGAGCTTTTGAATCCGGCATTGACTGTCGTGCTCTTTGGACTGTTTGCCTTAGTCCGGCGCCGGTCCTTGTTGCGTCGCAGTTTTCCGTTTCCATCCGTAGTTTCGGATGTACTTGGGTCGCTAGTGCTACATCTTGCCAACCAGCTGTCCTCTCCTGTGCAAAAGCGGGTCATGAGGCTTGTTAATGCGGCCATTGTTCTTGGCTTTTCTTGGCCGAAGTGTCTGGCGAGCCATTCGTCTCGGACATTATGCTTAAAAGCTGCTAAGGCTTCGGCGTCCGGACAGTCGACTACCTGATTCTTTTTAGTAAGAAATCTATTCCAGAATTGCCGAGCTGACTCTCCGGGCTGTTGAGTTATGTGACTGAGATCGTCTGCATCCGGAGGGCGGACATAGGTCCCTTGAAAATTTGCTCGAGAAGCGTCCTCGAGATCTTCCCAACTTCCAATTGTGTTTTCAGGAAGGCTTTTGAGCCAATGTCGGGCTGGCCCTTTAAGCTTGAGGGGTAAGTATTTTATGGCGTGGAGGTCATCTCCTCCGGCCATATGTATGTGGAGGATATAATCCTCAATCCAGACTCTGGGGTCTGTTGTTCCATCGTATGCCTCTATGTTTACGGGCTTAAATCCCGCTGGAAATTCATAATCCAGGACCTCATCGGTAAAACATAGGGGGTGTGCGGCACCCCTGTATTTGGATGTGCCGTGATGTTCGGATACTGGTTTTGTTGCATTGCTTACGAGAGCTTGCTTTCTTGGCCCATAAATAGATCTGGCTGGGCCATCTTTTTTATGTGAATCCTTGAGTGGATCGCGTGCTGGCTTGTGTGCGGCGCCGCTTGCCGCTCCATGCTGGCCGTGGGGTTGTCTATCCGACCGGGTGGCTTTCTTACTTTTTGACTGTGGGGGCTCTAGGGCCTCCTCGTCGACTTCCGGTAGTAGCTTTCACTTCGGATAACTTTTTGTGTGGCGACTGCCACCGTATTTGTCTGCGGTGTTGAGTATTTTGCTCCAGTTGATTCTGAGTGCGTCTTCCGCGCTTTTGAGCTTCCGCTTCTGTTTTTTCAGGCTGCGTGCAGTAGCAACGAGCCTTTTGTGGAGGTTCTTCTGCTCCGTGAGCTTATCTGGTGTAAGGTCGTCCGGAATGCCGTTTGAACCGGGGGTGGGTTGTTCGGTTTCTTTAACCGAGTTGCCATGTTCGGACGGTTGCTCTAAGGCATGCTCGTCGTCCGCCGGCTTATCCTGCTCTATGGCTGGGTCTTCATGGCTGGGTCTTCATGGCTGTCGTCTTTATCGAGGCGGGGCTTGGAACGGCGTTTACGTCACCCCTTTGATTGTTTTTCGAGAGATCGATCCCTCGTTGCATCCCTGTGTTCCTCATTGTCGCCTTCTTTAGGTGTATCCACCATGTACACATCATGAGATGAGGTTGCTGTCCAATGCCCTATAGGTGTTGGTTCATGCACGTCTCCTGCATCGTCGTCCATACCGTCGATGTCTTCGGAGTCGAAATTGAGCACGTCGTTTAAATTATCGACGGTGGCTACCAGGTGGGGGGTGGGTGGGCTTTGAATTTCTTCATCGTCCGTATCCCAACCTTGCTGACCGTAGTTCGGCCAGGGCTCTCCTGATAAAGAGAGAGACTTTAATGACTTCAGAATATCGCCAAAGGGCGAGTGCTGAAAGATGTTCGCGGCGGTAAACTCCATGATCGGCGCCCAATCGGATTCGATCGGCAAGGGCGCGGGGGGCTTGGAGTCCGGAGAGGAGTCCGGCCCCACAGAGTCATGGGCCTTGCGGGGTGCGGCGCTCGTGTTCGGCTCAATCGCCATTGGGATCGCAGCCCCCGAGGCGGCGTCCAACCACTCGTCCTCGATCGGCGCAGTTGGTTCTGAATCCAGGGTCGGAACCGATGCGTGCGCGGCCTCCAGGGCACTGTTCGGCGGCAGAGCTAGATCATGCCCATCGCGACAGTGCGGTGCGCTCGGCTGTGGCTCGAATCCGTCGAAGATCAAGTCCCCGCGGACGTCAGCCGTGTAGTTTAAACTTCCAAATCTGACCTGATGGCCAAGGGCGTAGCTTTCGATCTGCTCCAGATGGCCAAGCGAATTGGCCCGCAGTGCGAAGCCGCCGAAGACGAAGATCTGTCCGGGGAGAAAGGTCTCGCCCTGGACCGCATCATTATTGATGATTGGAGGAGCCATCGGGCCTAAAAGCGACGACACAGAGGAACTCTCAATGAAAGCACCAATGTCGGTGTCAAAACCGGCGGATCTCGGGTAGGGGGTCCCGAACTGTGCATCTAGGCGGATGGTAACAGGAGACAAGGGACACGAAGTTTTACCCAGGTTCGGGCCCTCTTGATGGAGGTAAAACCCTACGTCCTGCTTGATTAATATTGATGATATGGGTAGTACAATAGTAGATCTACCACGGGATCAAGGAGGCTAAACCCTAGAAGCTAGCCTATGGTATGATTGTTGTATGTTGTCCTACGGACTAAAGCCCTCCGGTTTATATAGACACCGGAGAGGGTTTGGGTTACACAAAGTCGGTTACAATGGTAGGAGATCTAAATATCCGTATCGCCAAGCTTGCCTTCCACGCCAAGGAAAGTCCCTTCCGGACACGGGACGAAGTCTTCAATCTTGTATCTTCATAGTCCAGGAGTCCGGCTGAAGGTATAGTCCGGCTATCCGGACACCCCCTAATCTAGGACTCCCTCAACACCAAAAAGTCAAAGCTTGGGGATGCCCCGGAAGGCATCCCCTCTTTCGTCTACTTCCATCGGTAATTTTACTTGCAGCTATATTTTTATTCACCACATGATATGTGTTTTGCTTGGAGCGTCTTGTATGATTTGAGTCTTTGTTTGTTAGTTTACCACAATCATCCTTGCTGTACACACCTTTTGAGAGAGCCATACACGAATTGGATTTTGATAGAATACTCTATGTGCTTCACTTGTATCTTTTGAGCTATATAGTTTTGCTCTAGTACTTCACTTGTATCTTTTAGAGCACGGTGGTGGATTTGTTTTATAGAAACTATTGATCTCTCATGCCTCACTTAGATTATTTTGAGAGTCTTAAATAGCATGGTAATTTGCTTAAATTTTTCAATATGCTTGGTATTCAAGATTTGTAAAACTTTCTTTTGAGTGCGTTGAATACTAAGAAAATTTTGATGCTTGATAATTGTTTTGAGGTATGAAGATGATGATATTCAAGTCATGCTAGATGAGTAGTTGTGAGTTTGAGAAATACTTGTGTTAAAGTTTGTGGTTCCCGTAGCATGCACGTATGGTGAACCGTTATGTGATGAAGTCGGAGCATGATTTATTTATTGATTGTCTTCCTTATGAGTGGCGGTCGGGGACGAGCGATGGTCTTTTCCTACCAATCTATACCCCTAGGAGCATGCGCGTAATACTTTGCTTTGATAAATTGTAGATTTTTGCAATAAGTATATGAGTTCTTCATGACTAATGTTGAGTCCATGGATTATACGCACTTTTCCCATCCTTCCACCATTGCTAGCCTCTCTAATACCGCGCACTTTTCGCCGGTATCATACACCCACCATATACCTTCCTCAAAACAGCCACCATACCTACCTATCATGGCATTTCCATAGCATTCCGAGATATATTGCCATGCAACTTTCCACCGTTCCGTTTATTATGACACGCTCCATCATTGTCATATTGCTAGCATGATCATGTAGTTGACATAGTATTTGTGGCAAAGCCACCTTTCATAATTCTTTCATAGTCCCTCTGTCCCATAATATAAGAACGTTTTTTACACTACACTAATGTCAAAAACGTTCTTATATTATGGGACGGAGGGAGTACATGTCACTCTTGATTCATTGCATATCCCGGTACACCGCCGGAGGCATTCACATAGAGTCATATTTTGTTCTAAGTATCGAGTTGTAATTGTTGAGTGGTAAGAAAAATAAAAGTGTGATGATCATCATTTTTAGAGCATTGTCCCAAGTGAGGAAAGGATGATGGAGGCTATGATTCCCCCACAAGTCGGGATGAGACTCCGGACGAAAAAGAAAGAAAAGAGGCCATAAAAAAAGAGAAAAGGCCCAAATAAAAAAATTAAAAAATGAGAGAAAAAGAGAGAAGGGACGATGTTACTATCCTTTTACCACAATTGTGCTTCAAAGTAGCACCATGATCTTCATGATAGAGAGTCTCTCATTTTGTCACTTTCATATACTAGTGGGAATTTTTCATTATAGAACTTGGCTTGTATATTCCAATGATGGGATTCCTCAAAATGCCCTAGGTCTTCGTGAGCAAGCGAGTTGGATGCACACCCACTTAGTTTCTTTTGTTGAGCTTTCATATACTTATAGCTCTAGTGCATCCGTTGCATGGCAATCCCTACTCACTCACATTGATATCTATTGATGGGCATCTCCATAGACCGTTGATACGCCTAGTTGATGTGAGACTATCTTCTCCCTTTTTGTCTTCTCCACAACCACCATTCTATTCCACATATAGTGCTATATCCATGGCTCACGCTCATGTATTGCGTGAAGATTGAAAAAGTTTTGAGAATGTCAAAAGTATGAAACAATTGCTTGGCTTGTCATCGGGGTTGCGCATGATTAAATACTTTGTGTGGTGAAGATAGAGCATATCCAGACTATATGATTTTGTAGGGATAACTTTCTTTGGCCATGTTATTTTGAGAAGACATGATTGCTTTGTTAGTATGCTTGAAGTATTATTATTTTTATGTCAATATAAACTTTTGTCTTGAATCTTTCGGATATGAATATTCATGCCACAATTAAGAAGAATTACATTGAAATTATGCCAAGTAGCACTCCACATCAAAAGTTCTTTTTTATCATTTACCTACTCGAGGACGAGCAGGAATTAAGCTTGGGGATGCCTGATACGTCTCCAACGTATCTATAATTTTTGATTGCTCCATGCTATATTATCTACTGTTTTGGACCATATTGGGCTTTATTTTCCACTTTTATATTACTTTTGGGACTAACCTATTAACCGGATTCCCAGCCCAGAATTGTTGTTTTTTTGCCTATTTCAGTGTTCCGAAGAAACGGAATATCTAACGGAGTCCAAACGGAATGAAACCTTCGGGAACGTGATTTTCTCACCGAATATGATCTAGGAGACTTGGACCCCACGTCAAGAAAGAAAGGAGGCGGCCACGAGGGTGGAGGGCGCCCCCCTAGGGCGCGTCCCCCTGCCTCATGGGCCCTCCTTTGCTCCACCAACGTACCCCTTCCTCCTATATATACCTACGTACCCCCAAACAATCAGAGAGGGAGCCAAAAACCTAATTCCACCGCCGCAACCTTCTGTATCCACGAGATCCCATCTTGGGGCCTGTTCTGGAGCTCCGTCGGAGGGGGCATCCATCACGGAGGGCTTCTACATCATCATAGCCTCTCCCATGAAGTGTGAGTAGTTTACCTCAGACCTTCGGGTCCATAGTTAGTATCTAGATGGCTTCTTCTCTCTTTTTGGATCTCAATACAATGTTCTCCCCCTCTCTCGTGGAGATTTATTCGATGTAATCTTCTTTTTGCGGTGTGTTTGTTGAGACCGATGAATTGTGGGTTTATGATCAAGATTATCTATGAACAATATTTGAATCTTCTCTGAATTCTTTTATGTATGATTGGTTATCTTTGCAAGTCTCTTCAAATTATCAGTTTGGTTTGGCCTACTAGATTGGTTTTTCTTGCAATGGGAGAAGTGCTTAGCTTTGGGTTCAATCTTGCGGTGTCCTTTCCCAGTGACAGTAGGGGCAGCAAGGCACGTATTGTATTGTTACCATCGAGGATAACAAGATGGGGTTTTTATCATATTGCATGAAACTATCCCTCTACATCATGTCATCTTGCTTAAGGCGTTACTCTGTTTTTAACTTAATACTCTAGATGCATGCTGGATAGCGGTCGATGAGTGGAGTAATAGTAGTAGATGCAGGCAGGAGTCGGTCTACTTGTGTCGGACGTGATGCCTATATACATGATCATACCTAGATATTCTCATAACTATGCTCAATTCTGTCAATTGCTCAACAGTAATTTGTTCACCCACCGTAGAATACTTATGCTCTTCAGAGAAGCCACTAGTGAAATCTATGGCCCCGGGGTCTATTCTCATCATATCAATCTTCCATCACTTTATTATTGCTTTGCTTTTTTACTTTGCTCTTTTATTTTACTTTGCATCTTTATACCAAAAGTACCAAAAATATTATCTATCATTTCTATTAGATCCCACTCTCGTAAGTGACCGTGAAGGGATTGACAACCCCTAATCGCGTTTGTTGCGTTGAGCTATTTGTTTTGTGTAGGTACGAGGGACTCGCGCATAGCCTCCTACTGGATTGATACCTTGGTTCTCAAAAACTAAGGGAAATACTTACTCTACTCTACTGCATCACCCTTTCCTCTTCAAGGAAATCCAACGCAGTGCTCAAGAGGTAGCAGGGGCTGGGCAATCGATCTGCTCCATTGTCTCTACCCAGTCCTGTTAATAGCATGGAGGCTTAGATTCCGCACATGATTAAACTGGGGAAAATAAACATCCTGTGAGATGTAAAAAGCTTACCGGATTGGCATGGCGCTTTGCGCTGAGTCCGTGATCCTCGGTAAGGGGAGGAACAGCCTCTCCTACCCACACTCACTTTCTCCCCACTTCATTCTCTCCACCTCCTCGTCTCGGGTGCCTCCTCTTTTTCACCTCATTTCCACCATAGATTCATTCAAATTAAGTGGTTAAATTACCTTGTTTTGATAGGTAAGTAAGGGGGGAAGCTATATTTATGTTGTTCTCCCTACAACAATGTGCACATGCACTTTTTATGGCCTAGCTAGATCTATGTATGTTCGTGGTGTTGCATATGTTTGTGGTGTTGCATATGTGTTTGTGTTTGGAGGTGTACCGGTATTTGAAATGCGATAGTTGCCAATATTTTGCCGGAATGTTGATTCATTTCCGTTTCGGCGATAATTTTGGCATTAAGCATTCTTTTTGGTCCTATTTTTAGGGAAAGTCATGCCAAATTTTTTCTTGGTTCTAAAATATCGTTGTGCTCTACCCCGCAGGCGACCATGGTCCGCACGATGACCGAAGGCATCATGAATAGGTTTTTGAGGTCCGCGAAGGCCGAGATGCTTCAAAAGAACGAGACGGAGATAAGATGTCCGTGTCGAAGATGCAAGCTGAAGAGCCTTATTGCGGAACCGGATTCCGGGCAGGTGCGGGACCACCTGCTCTTGCGTGGTTTCATGGATGGCTATCGGTGGCAAGGTGATGAAGATGACTACGAAGTCGTCCATGGGGGCCGGGCAAGAAATGAGGAAGGGCAGCAAGACAACCAAGATGAAGAATCCCCAGGAGATGATCACGACGGTGATGTTGTACACAGTCATCATGTAGAAGATACAGGACATGATGATGAGGAAGAAGCCGGAGCAGACGACGGGCATGATCATGAAGATGATGATGCCGGCGGAGCAGACGACGGTGGACCATCGATGGGCTGGGTGCAGGACCCTTATATTCAGAGCTGCTTCTCAAGCAGACGGATAACGCAAGAGCTGCCGCCCGAGAGAAAGCCAAGATGGAACAACTTGAGTTAGACGTGGTTACTCCATTGTATGAAGGATGCAGGCCCGAGGATACCCGCCTGAAAGTAACGCTCATGGCTCTGGAGATGAAGGTAAAACACAAAATGACCGACGCATGCTTCGACGAGAACATGTCATTCTGGCACGAACGTCTTCCAAAGGGGAACAAGTGCCCGACCAGTTTGGAGGAGGCGAAGAAAATCGTGTGTCCTCTGGATTTACCGCACGTGAAATACCATGTGTGCATGAACAATTGCATCATTTATCGGGACGAGCACGCGGAGTCTACCATATGTCCGGTGTGCGGCGTCACTCGATACAAGAAGAGGAAGAAAGCTCCTCGAAAAGTGGTGTGGTACTTTCCGATCACTCCTCGTCTGCAGCGGTATTTTGCGGATCCTAAGGTAGCAAAGCTCCTGCGTTGGCACGCGGATAGGGAGGAGAAGAAGCGAGAAGATGACGCAAATGATCCGGAGATACATAAAAAAGACAAGATGTTGAGTCACCCTAAGGATGCGAGCCAGTGGCAAGCGTTGAACTTCGAATACCCAGAATTTGGGAAGGATCCAAGGAACATCGTGCTGGGCGCGAGCACCGATGGAGTCAATCCGTTTGGCAGCCAGAGAAGCACACATAGCACCTGGCCTGTGTTTGTGTGGATGTACAACCTTCCCCCTGGTTGTGCATGAAGAGGAAGTACATTCACATGAGTATGCTAATTGAAGGGCCAAAACAACCAGGGAACGACATCAATCTGTATCTGGGGCTGCTGAAGGAGGAGCTAGACACGCTGTGGAAAACGCCAGCCAATACGTGGGACGCCGCACAGAAAGAATATTTCCCTATGAGAGCCGCACTGCTCACGACGGTGCACGACTATCTCGGTTACGGATATCTCGCGGGGCAGGTAGTCCACGGATTTTCTGGATGCGTAAGGTGCATGGATGACACAACGTATCGCCAGCTAGATAGAGATCCCGGGTCTTCGAAAACCGTGTTCATGGGACATCGAAGGTGGCTTCGCGACGATGACCCGTGGAGGAAACGCAAGGATCTGTTCGATGGTGAAATCGAACCCCGAAAACGCCCGTGTACGAGGAGCGGCGAGGAAATAGACAAGATGTTGAAAAATTGGAAAGACTGCCCACTGCCGAGAAAGAAGCAAAAGGCGCCAGAGCAGGGAAAGAAGCGAAAGGCGCCAGAGCCGCTGCTGAAGGTATGGAAAACGAGGTCTGTTTTCTAGGACTTGCCGTACTGGAAGATCCACCGTGTGCCTCACAGCCTTGATCTCATGCATATCACGAAGAACGTGTGCGAGAGTCTGCTTGGTACCCTGCTCAACATGCCAGAGAGGACCAAAGATGGGCCGAAAGTAAGGGCAGACTTGAAATCAATGGGCATCAGGCAGGAGCTTCACGCTATATATGATGATGATGATGATGATGATGATGATGATGATGATGATGATGATGAGGCGAAGCAGGACACAGAAAGTCGTCGCAAAGGCAAAAAGGCCAAGAAGACCGGAAATGACTACCCTCCCTCGTGCTTCACTCTAAGTCAGGACGAGATCGAGCCGTTTTTCACCTGCCTCCTAGGAGTAAAACTTCCTTACGGTTATGCGGGGAAGATAAGCAGATACCTAGACCCAGCGAAGCAGAAGTTCAGCGGGATGAAGTCTCACGACTGTCACATGCTGATGACGCAGATCATTCCAGTTGCAATCCGTGGGATCATGGACGCGCACGTCCGTGAAATGCTATTTGGCCTATGCAACTTTTTCGACGTCATCTCTCGGGAGTCGATTGGCGTGAGGCAACTCAGAAGGCTACAGGAAGAGATCGTGGTGATACTATGCGAGCTTGAGATGTACTTCCCGCCCGCATTCTTCGACGTTATGGTGCATCTGCTGGTCCATATAGTGGAGGATATCATCCAACTCGGGCCGACGTTCCTGCACAGCATGATGCCGTTCGAAAGGATGAATGGTGTCATCAAAGGATACGTTCGCAACATGTCACGTCCAGAGGGAAGCATAGCCAGGGGCTTTCTGACCGAAGAGTGCATCTCCTACTGGACAAATTATCTAGGCATCGAGAACCCCATTGGTCTGCCCGTCAACAGGCACCTCGGCAGGCTCGCTGGATGGGGTCACCGTGAGGGTCGCCGCGAAATGCATGTCGACTTCGAGGGTCGACTCACCGACTTTGAAAGAGCAAACCTAGTCGCGCTACAACACATAGACATGGTCGATCCTTGGGTGGTAGAGCACAAAACCTTTATTAAGAAGACGTACAATGACCGAGGCCAACAGAGGACGGACGGAGATATACTCAAAGAGCACAACTCATGTTTCACGCGTTGGTTCAAGCAGAAGCTTCTATCGTACCCTTTACATGAGGATTCTTCCGCGGAAGAACAACTCATATTCGCCTTGTCACAGGGCGCCGAGCACAACCTGATGACCTATGAAGCGTACGATATCAACGGCTACACATTCTACACCGAGGCCAAGGACATGAAGAGCGATGGTTATCAGAACTCCGGGGTAACGATGGAATCCTACACCGGTAACGACAAGGACAGATACTACAGAAGGATCGAGGAGATCTGGGAGCTGAGCTACGCTGGAGAGAAGGTCCCGATGTTCCGTGTCAGATGGGCCAAGAGCGTCCTAAAAGAAGACCGGTATTTCACCACCATGGTTATACCCGAAGCCAAATCCAAGACCGCGGGCGCAAACGTCACCGCGAAAAATGAGCCATGGGTACTGGCTTCCCAAGTGGACCAATGCTTCTTCATTACCGACCCGTCAAAGACCAGTCGTGTTGTCGTGAGGAGAGGCAAAAGGAAGATCATCGGAATGGATGGAGTAGCCAATGATCAAGACTTCGACAAGTACGGCGACCCGAGGATCGAACATGACGACGATGATGAAGTAGCAGCATACACCACAAGAAGAAGCAGGACCACCCTACCTAAAGGACGTCCGTTCCATAGAAGAACTCCATTTGCGAAAAAGAAGGGCAAGAAGATTATGAACAGATAGCTAGCTAAGATCGATTGTATTTAAATAGTAGCCTTCATTTCTCGTTTGTATTTCATGGGCACTTTTTGAACTATCATGAATATTTTTAAATTTCATGGACACTCGATCTCGATCCCCCTCCATCTCGATCGCTATCCCACCTCGCCAGATCCGGTCCACCTCGCCGCCGAGCACCCCCCGGTCCACCGGCCGCCGCCGCCGACCCCCCGCACCCTCGATTCCCCTACTAAACCGCCGCCGCCGACCCCCCGCACCCCCCGCACCCTCCTCCGCTCCACCGGCATTACTGTTTGATGATATTTTTTAAAAAAAATATTACTGTCTTATAAAAAAATATTACTGTTATGATTTAAACAAGTTTGAACATATTTAAACACAAATAAGTATCAAACAACATTTTAAATGCATAAAAAATTGTGGAGCCTGGGAATCGAACCCAGGACCTCCTGGTGTGAGAACTGGCTGCTGACCAGTCGAGCTAGTAGAGGGGACTTGATGTGGATCAAGTCAGGTGGGAGATAACCTGTTGGCTCGAGCATTAATCAAAAAAAAATACTAATGGCGCACCAGGGTGAGGTGCGCCATTAGTATGGATGTACTTATGGCGCACCGAGGGGTGGTGCGCCATCAGTATTGTGCCGCCCCCATCCATATTCCCTCCCCAGCCCAAACCTATCCCCTCTCTCTCCCTCGCCCTCGCCCTCGATCCCCTTCCCCTCTCCTCTCCCGACGCCGCTGCCCCGCCGCCTCGACGCCGCGACGACGCCCCGACGCCTCGACGCCGCCCCTTGCCCCTGCACCCATCACCGGTGCCCCGTCGTCCCTGTCGCCCGTCTCCAACCACCGCCGCCTGAGACCCCGACGTCGGCGCCGCTCTCCCCGTCGCCCCACCTCGTTGGACGCCATCGCCCCGCCGCCCTCGACGCCGCCCCGACAGCAGCGCCGCCCCGTCCACACCACCGTCGCCGGAGCACCACCACCACCCGGACCTCATCGCCTCCTCCCTTGCGTCTTCATCATCCCCGACATCCTCCCCGCGCCCCACTGCCCTATCCCTACGGCCCCCGTGAGCTCCCCCTCCTCCTCTCCCCCTCTTGTCATCAAATCAGCACAGTACACAATTTTTTCATACATTTTTTTATCAAATCAGCACAGAGTATGCAGTGACCTGTATTGATATGTGGTGTATGTTGGGAACCTTGTCAATTTTAGAAAGTAGTAAGTAGTTGTTAAATCAACGAAGAGAGGGAACGCTAGTTAGTTGAAAGCAACTTTTTATATGTAGCAGCAGAAGTGCTGCAATTAGTAAATATGCCCCTAATTAGATGTTTCTCACACAAAAGTTTGCTGATGTTGTTAATTACCGAAACACTATCTGTGATGCCAAGTTTTGTGTGATGCCATCTATTTCCACGCCCTACTTTGTGTCTCAATTTGTAGTATGACGTCACTTGCCTATTATGCACACTAAGTGGCTAAGTAGTAGTTGAATACTGATGAAATCCTCAATCAGAATTTATTAATGCTAGCCAACACCTCAAAGCTATGCCAAATAGTTAAAATGCCATGCATTTAATGAATTGTTGTATTTCTTGCTATCTAAATTTGACGAGTTCAAAGAATGGCTATGCATCACAAACTACTCTTTTATGGACCATTTATTAATCTTGCAGATGTTTCTAGTTTAAATCACTTCTTTGGCTGTGTAAAACTTGTGTTCTTATCTGGCCTGCGGCCAACTCGCAATCCAAATTCAGCGGGTTCTAGTAGTAATACCACTATTTCTTCTTCTTGTTTTAAGAGAAAAGAGAGAGGGTAATGTCATGGTCTCTGCATTAGTGATGCACACAACTTTGCTATAGCGCACTGAGTTAATCATAAGCAAAGTGTTGAGCTCAGTGTTAATTTTTACAGTATTTTTACAGTATTTTTGCTGCTTTCACTCTTATTAGTGGGTAACGGTATTTTGTATGCATAAATGTGCACCACCACAAGATTTGTGCTACTGAAACTATTAGTTTCAAACTAAGGAGCATCAGCGTCTTACTGCCATGCTTAGTTTTTTTATCCATTCTTAGTTGTCTATCTGTCATATCAATATCTATCTGCCATGCTTAGCCTGCAATGGGCACTCTTCTTGTAAACACAAATTCAGATTTATATACTATATGCTGGCATAGTACTTTAACAGAAATCATTCACCGATTTTCTAATAACTAAACAAAGCTGGAAGACATCCACCTTACTAAGCCATTACTTGTGTGCATCTCTACTTTCCTTGCAAATCCACATGTTCCTTATACTTGTATATAATATGAGTAACAACAATACCATGGTAAAAACATGTACTCAGGCTTAATGTACTTTCTGATATTTAATCGTTACTCCTAAACAGTTCAGATCCATAACTTGCTCGTTACAGTTCTGCTTAATACCGGGGTCCTGTTGTTTTAGTTCATGACAGCATTTGTTTTTGTTTGCATTTTCTCACATTCTTCTTGTATCCAATCCAGTATTGCTTGTAGTGGTTTGTCCAAAATGTTGAATGATACTGCCTAGAGATGCATATATTGTTTCACCTCTTCACAGGCCAACGTATTTTCCATGTTGTGATGGAGGCCTTTTTTTAACACTGGCCTTTGCCACCTGTTGTTTGTCTTGGAAATAGAGCATTGGACAGAGATTAAAGCAAGTAGCACATTGCCTTGTCCACCTGGGATAATGATTTTGCAGGTACCCCGAGAGGCCCTTGAGTTTGCCGGAATATCGATTAACTTCCGTTCCGGCAAATTCGGGTACTCCATATGTCCTATTTTCAGCAAAGGTCATGCTGAAATTTTCCGTGAATTTTAGCATGACTTTGCTAAAAATAGGACATATGGGGTACTTGTGACTAATGCATGGGCCGGGGTATCTTAGTTGTTAATTAAGTAGGATCAAGTGCCTCTTTATTCTAGCTGCATTAAACCATAGGCGGCAATAGAGCTAAGTGATTAGGCCCAACTTAGAATTCTCCTTCCCAGCTTAGCTTTTAGGATGCCTGTTGGAGAACATAGCAGAAATTCAAAATTTTCCTACGTGTCACCAAGATCTATCTATGGAGAAACCAGCAACGAGGGGAAGGAGAGTGCATCTACATACCCTTGTAGATCGCTAAGCGGAAGCGTTCAAGTGAACGGGGTTGATGGAGTCGTACTCGTCGTTATTCAAATCACCGATGACCAAGTGACGAACGGACGGCACCTCCACGTTCAACACACGTACAGCCCGGTGACGTCTCCCATGCCTTGATCCAGCAAGGAGAGAGGGAGAGGTTGAGGAAGACTCCATCCAGCAGCAGCACAACGGCGTGGTGATGATGGAGGAGCGTGGCAATCCAGTAGGGCTTCGCCAAGCACCACAAGAGAGGAGGAAGAAGAGACGCAGGGCTGCACCAACGAGAGAGATCGAATCACGTGTTTTTGGGCAGCCCTAGGCCTCACTATATATAGGGGAGAGGGAGGAGGGTGCGCCCCCTCTAGGGTTCCCACCCCTAGGGGGGGCGGCAGCCCTAGATGGGGAAGGGGGAGGCGGCCAAGAGGGGAGGAGAGGGAGGCGCAGGGAGCATGGGCCTTAGGGCCCATCTGCCCTAGGGTTTGCCCCCTTATCCTCTCCCTTGCGCCTTGGGCACTTGTGGGGGGGCGCACCAGCCCACCTGGGGCTGGTCCCCTCCCACACTTGGCCCAAATAACCCTCCGGGGATGGTGGCCCCACTTGGTGGACCCCCGGACACTTCCGGTGGTCCCGGTACACTACCGGTGATGCCCAGAACACTTCCGGTGGCCAAAACCATACTTCCTATATATAAATCTTTACCTCCGGACCATTCCGGAACTCCTTGTGACGTCCGGGATCTCATCCGGGACTCCGAACAACATTCGGTAACCACATACAAACTTCCTTTATAACCCTAGCGTCATCGAACCTTAAGTGTGTAGACCCTACGGGTTCGGGAGACATGCAGACATGACCGAGACGTTCTCCGGTCAATAACCAACAGCGGGATCTGGATACCCATGTTGGCTCCCACATGTTCCACGATGATCTCATCGGATGAACCACGATGTCAAGGACTTAATCAATCCCGTATACAATTCCCTTTGTCTATCGGTACGATACTTGCCCGAGATTCGATCGTCGGTATCCCGATACCTTGTTCAATCTCGTTACCGGCAAGTCTCTTTTACTCGTTCCGCAACACATCATCCCGTGATCAACTCCTTGATCACATTGTGCACATTATGATGATGTCCTACCGAGTGGGCCCAGAGATACCTCTCCGTCACACGGAGTGACAAATCCCAGTCTCGATTCGTGTCAACCCAACAGACACTTTCGGAGATACCCGTAGTGCACCTTTATAGCCACCCAGTTACGTTGTGACATTTGGCACACCCAAAGTATTCCTACGGTATCCGGGAGTTGCACAATCTCATGGTCTAAGGAAATGATACTTGACATTAGAAAAGCTTTAGCATACGAACTACATGATCTTGTGCTAGGCTTAGGATTGGGTCTTGTCCATCACATCATTCTCCTAATGATGTGATCCCGTTATCAATGACATCCAATGTCCATGGTCAGGAAACCATAACCATCTATTGATCAACGAGCTACTCAACTAGAGGCTTACTAGGGACATGGTGTTGTCTATGTATCCACACATGTATCTGAGTTTCCTATCAATACAATTCTAGCATGGATAATAAACGATTATCATGAACAAGGAAATATAATAATAATCAATTTATTATTGCCTCTAGGGCATATTTCCAACAATGCCTCGGTGTCGACAAACCATTAATTATACAACCTTGGCTTTTAGGGTGCCTCGGTGTCGATAAAAACCGAAATGATGAAAGCTTAGGCTTTTAGGGTGCCTCGGCGTCGAAAAACCCTCAATGATAAAAGCTTAGCTTTTAGGATGCCTCGGTGTCGACAAACCCTAAATGATGAGACCATGATCTTGTTCCTTGACAATAACCAACTTTTTGACCAAACTTTGTTCCTATTTAGAGAGAAACATGGCCATGAGGCCGGGGGTTCGGGCGGCAAGGCATTCTGGGAGCTGTCCCAGGAGATGGAGGAACAACCTCACTTGTATGAGGACGCCGCCTTCCCCATCGATCCTGAGACCACTGATGGTGCTGCCGAGGATGACCCCACTGATGCCACCACTGATGGTGCTGCCGAGGATGCCACCACTGATGATGGCGGCGCACGCACAGATGGCAGCCAACCGAAGAGGCAACGGAAGGACCGGCGCCCGACCGTGCTCCGCACCCTCAAGGAGGAAGTTACTGAAGTGGACTCCGACGGGAATCCAACGGCGCCCGAACGAATAGTCAAGGGGTACTCGCTTCAGCTCGGGTGCATTCTCCGGAGCACCGTCTCGATCAACACCGAGAACCTGAGGCATCCTGGCCGAGGGAATTTGCGCAACCTCCTCTTCACGAAGCTGCACGAACGATACAAGTTCCCCGCTGAATTTGAAAACACAAGCCTCAAAGGGAATAAAGTGAACAATGTTGCCCTCACGAAGATGAGCAAGGCCCTGACTACTTGGAAAAGCAATGTGAAGAGAATGATCGAGAAAGGTGAGAGTTATGAGAAGATCAAGGAGAAAAATCCTTCGATCACCGAAGATGACTACAACGACTTCAAGATCAATTGCTCGAGCACCGCAAACTCCGAATCAAGTCGGTGGGGGAAACAAATGCGGGAGCTGAACTTAGGGGAACACACACTCGGTCCCGGCGGTTACAGAGTGGCGGAGCCTATATGGGACAAGGAGGAGGCAGACCGTGCCGAGCAAGGCCTACCGCCCCTCTTCGATAAATACGGTGACAAGCAGACCAGGAACTATGTCAGGGCCCGGTACAAGAAGGACCCGAAAACAAAGGAGCTTACCACGGATCCGAAGACCAGGGCGCTTCAGCTTGTTCTGGTAAGGAATACCCCCCCCCCCCCCCCCCGCGCGTAATTAGCTCCATATGGTTGCATTCTAATTAATGAAGCCAAATTTCTAAATGGTTCACATTCCTTCTGCAGGCGACTGAAAGCAATAGAGCGGGGTCGACTAAGAGCAACCCTTGGGACACCACTCTAAATAGGGCGTTGAATGTAATGAAGAACAAGGATAAGCTCAGTAAGCCGGTCGTCAGCTGGTCGTGTGGCCGGCAAAGGCTTGTCGACAAAATGGGGGTCATACTATAACACTGGTGGGTGAAAGGAGAAAAAGACCAGGTCGGAAAGCCAGGCGCGCGAGGTTCAAGAACTCAAGGCACAGGTGGCGCGGATTCCGGAGATTGTCCAAGAGCAAGTGCAACAACAACTCGGAGAGATGATCACCGCCATTGTGCCTACCTTGATCCAGGGGTTGAGTGCGTGGATTGCGGGCGGCCAACAGGGGCCGCCCCCGATTCCTAGCTTCACGGCCAGCAACTCGCAAAACGCGATGGCGGGGCCATTGGTGTCTCCGGCGGAGGCGGCATTGGTGTCTCCGACGCCGGCACGGGAGCTTAATGCACCCGGGTGTACGCCGGCCGGCACCTCTGCAGCAAGCGGCCCCTCCGTCAACTGCACGCCCGCCGTTGGCGGTGCCTCGACATTAGCCGAGCTCGACGCCATCATCACGATAACTAATTAAGCTTCTCTCGGCCGAGGACTTCATCTCCTTGCCTTTGACTGGGCATCCCTGACGCCCTACATGTTTTCCCAGGGCGCCGCCGACGTTCCGTGCACTCTCCTGCACTTCGTGAACAACGAGTTGGTCGATGTCGCCAAGGGCAAAATCGTTCAACCAGGCAACCCCTTGTTCCACGGTACCCAGATGCCACCCAACTTGTTTAGGGTTCAACTGGTTCGGGTGCTGCCAGGCTGCGACGAGTTGTTACCTCCGATTCGACCCGTCGGGGCCGACGATGATGACGTGATGACCCTCAGCGCCTGCCTGAGCTGGCCCCTGCTTTGGCCGAAGAGCCA
The DNA here is from genome assembly GCA_032464435.1 of Aegilops umbellulata. Taxonomy (NCBI): domain Eukaryota; kingdom Viridiplantae; phylum Streptophyta; class Magnoliopsida; order Poales; family Poaceae; genus Aegilops; species Aegilops umbellulata. Next base: position 586,641,713 of record CP136058.1, on the reverse strand, counting down.
GATTCGTTTGGGGGTGGGGGACACCACCCCAAAGACAACACCGCCAGTCGTGCCGGCGCCAAGTCGGCCCCATGGCAAGACCGCCGCAACGGCGCCGGACATCCCTATGCCACTGGATCCAAACATGCATATGGCACAGGATCAGAACGACGACGACGACGATACATTTGCCAATGTCGATCAGTACTTTGCCGATCATGGGTACGATGGCGACTTCATGGGGCCTCCTTCTCAAGAACCCAACCCAACAAAAGACGTGCGCGATCTAGCTGGTACCGCGGAGAAGCCAAGTTGCAATAGGCGTCATCTGCCGTTCAGCTCTCAGGAGACGCCTCCAGCTGCCGACTTCACCGAGCCTCAGATAGGCGAGGTGCGAAATATTCTCAGCCCCAACACACTCAAGAAGGCGGTCTGTGAGCATAACTCGGTCCCATTACAGGAGAAGAAGAAGGCACGCAAAAGAAAGACTAACAAGGGTGCGGGCCAGCCGGCACCGAGTACGATCCGTGCTCAGGACGGGCCACCTTCACCTGAGGATTTAATGAGGAGGGTGCATGTGGCGGGTAGGCTGATGCTACCGAGAAATATGCTCGATGTTGCAGCCGGTGCTATGCGGAGTCTGCATGACAGTGTTCTTTCTTTGGAGAAGCGGCGTCTCAGAGAGAAGGATGTGGCATAGCCGGTTTTCGTGGCCAAGGTGCCAGAGGGCAAGGGCTTTGTGGATAACTCCATCGGGGGTACGATCGTCCTGCGGTTTGATGACATCCACGCTATGTTGAACCTTCATCCGCTGCACTACACCTTCGTTCGGCTATTTTCGCTGAGTATGGAGATGCGGATCATTCGCGACAAGACCCCAGACATCATGATAGTCGACCCCTTCTACATGCGTGCCAAGATCTTGGGCAGCGCTGGGGACCGGCAAGTCGCGAGTTCTTACCTCGAAGGCGTCATTCTGGCAAACCCAGATAAGGATAACTTCCTCGTGCCTTACTTTCCCGAGTAAGTCCTCCCCTCAACCGCCCCGTAACATATGAATTCTTAGATTTCGATCGTTTTTCTTTTAACATTCCGTGTTTTCTGCAGTGACACACATTGCACGCTCATCCTCCTAAGCCCCAAATATTCCATGGCCACATATTTCGACCCGGACCGTCAGTCGAACGTAGACTACCCAAATGTCAAGAAGGTTCTTGATGATGTTCTCCCCGGCTACGCCAAATCTGGAGGCACCTTCACCAGGCCTATTCGTAAGTACGGCAAGCACGTGTTCTCCCACAATACGACGTTCTGCTGCGTCAAGCAGCCGCCTGGCGGTCAGAAGGGTGCCTACTACGCCATCCATCACATGCGGGCGATCGTACGGGACCATCATCAACTTCTGCTACCGAGTAAACTCAAAGATTGGGCCGCGAGCGTGTCGGCAATCCAGGACGCGGACATCAGACAAGAATTCTTTCGCATCCAGTCGGAGTTTGCGGAAATCATCCATCAAGATGTCCTTCGTACCTCGGGGCATTTCTACCTCAGAAATCAACCGTCCAACAGTGACATCGACACAATGCTACAAATGCAGGCTGACAACGCCCGTAATTTCATGACTCCCACAATAGACGGTGGCTTCATCCACGCTCCGGTCCCTTGAGTCGAGTCGAAAGCAGTGATGCTGTGTCTAGTTCTGAAACATCGATTGGCTCATGTTGTAATTAAACTTTAATGAACTTGTAGTATGTCTCTTTGGTTTCGAGAGTCGTTCAACTTAGATGTAATCGATGCTATTAATGTCTTGCTTTTCTCTTCCGATCGTTCTGTTGCATACTTATATATTGCTTATGTATTGTCTGTGAATTGGTACTAACGTTTCGTTTGGCTAGTGCATAGCGATGCCGTCGTATGTCGTGTACAAGGGTAAGGTTCCCGGAGTCTACGACGACTGGGAGGAGTGTCGGAGACAGGTTCACCGATTCAGCGGTAACACTTACAAAGGGTACACCACTAGGGCCGAGGCCGAATCTAGATACGCCCGCTATCTAGCGGGAGAGGGGAGGGAGCGTTGGAGGAACCGGATGAAGACGAGTTTCATCGTGATGATGCTCATCGTGATGACCGCAGCTCTCTTCTATGTGATGGTAGTTTAGATGATCGATATCGACTTGTAGTGTGAAGACAAACTCGCTACTCGCGGTCTCGAGACTTGTAATATAATGTTCTATCTTTGTTCGGTCTTTTTAATTCGGAGACTAATATGATGAATTGTATTCGGAGACTAATATGATGAATTGTATTCAGAGACTAATCTTCTATTGTATTCGATGAATCTGTTGTTGATGTGTGTTGTCTATATTTTGTCCAATTATACATTTTGTAACCTGTGCAAAAAAACAGAAAATTAAAAAATTAAAAAAACATAATATTCATACTAATGGCGCATCACATCACAGTGTGTCATTAGTATGCCAGTGCGCCATTAGTATGCCGAAGTTACTAATGGCGCATCTTGTTGTCGTGCGCCATTAGTATGCCAAAGCACCTGGGTATACATGGCCCCTGGGAGGCATACTAATGGTGCACTGTTGTATATACTAATGGTGCATCTGAGGTGCGCCATTAGTATACCAGATACTAATGGCGCACCAGTGGTGCGCCATTAGTAAAATATACTAATGGCGTGGTACTAATGGCGCACCACTAATGCGTCATTAGTGGCCAAATTAGGTGCGCCATTAGTAGCCCTTTTTCTAGTAGTGTTAGACGCACAGTTCAGGACCCCCTACCCGAGATCCGCCGGTTTTGACACCGACATCTACTACAACAAAGTTTGCTAGGCTTCGATGAGGGAGGGGCTATGACGACGCCTTGTGGTCATCATTAGGTGGTCCATGGATCTAGTTGTAATTTTTTTAGCTCTGGTGTTTTCTTTAATGTCATGATTGACTATGAATAGATTGAGAGTCTCTCCCATAAAAAAAGTTATTCAAGGAATCCCCAATAAAGATGACAATATGTTTCGACATAACAGACAGAGACAACGGTATATTTTTAAAACGAACGGTACACAACTTTTACATTAAGTAGACGATGATCGCAGAGCACAAAATAACAGAATCCATGGTTATGTCGAAATTCGATCGTCTGACAGCAATGGAATCATCAACTAGCTTTCAACGTCGTAGGAATTGGTTTTTTCTGACCTGTCGGGAGGAAAATCTTGTTTTAAAAGGAAGAGAATAAAATGAAAACCTAGTAACTAATGGGAGGCCGTAGTTGAAACACATCCACACACATATATATTAGCTAGCATGCAGCATTTCATGGTGTCAGCCCGGCGAGTGAGGGCATCTCCAGCAGTGCCCCCAACAGACCCCCCCCCCAGGCCACTTTTTCGGCGCTGGTGCCGAAAAAACGGCCCAGTCGCGCCCCCAGGACGCCGAAAATCGCCGGTTCGGACCTTTTTTCCGCCCGGCGGTCACAGGCCGAACCCGGCGCGCTGGGGAGCAGTTGGGGGCTCCGGCGCTAGGGAAAAGCACGCCTGGCCCACACCGACAGGGGAAAAGTCAAGGTTTTCTTCCCCCGACTCGCCTCGCATCCCCCGCGCCCTCGGCCACCACTAGATATATCCCGGCGACGGCCGCCGCCCTACTCCGCTAGATAGCCATTCCCCGCCGGAAAATAGCTGCGCTTCGCCGCGGCAGCCCCTCCGACAGTATATTGGAGCATAGAGTGTTTTTACAAGTTCTGTCGGGCAGTGGTGGCAGTGTTTGGGCCACAATACTTGAGAACACCCAATGCGGAAGACACTGCTCGGATCCTAGCCCAGAATGCAACAAGAGGATTTCCTGTGATGCTTGGAAGCATCGACTGCATGCATTGGAAATGGAAGAATTGCCCATTTGGTTGGCAGGGGATGTACAAAGGCGCCAAAGGCGGTTGCAGTGTGGTGCTTGAGGCGGTAGCCACACAGGAGCTCTGGATTGGCACTCCTTATTTGGTATGCCAGGAACTCACAACGACATCAACGTGTTGTAGTGCTCTCCTGTTTTTGCCAAGCTCGTTGAGGGCCATTCTCCTCCGGTGAACTTCGAGATCAATGGGCACAAATACAACAAGGGGTACTATCTAGCTGACGGCATCTATCCGAGATGGTCGACATTTGTGAAGACGATCTCAAACCCTGTGGCAGGAGGCAAGAACGCCTGGTTTGCGAAGCTTCAGGAGGCTTGCAGGAAGGATGTCGAGCGGGCATTTGGTGTGCTCCAATCTCGATTTGCTGTTGTTCGGTACCCCGCTCAGACCTGGTCCAAAGATTAAATGTGGGAGATTATGACTTGTTGTGTCATCTTGCACAACATGATCATCGAGAGCGAGCAAGAAGACCCAGTGTTTGACACTGAACCATACTACAGGCAGGGTCCTCTAGCCGAAGTTGATCACCAGCTACCGGCAACTTGGACTGCCTATCTCAGTATGCGTCAGGAGATCCGAGACCCACAGGTGCATCATCAACTGCAGAAAGATCTGATTGAGCATCTATGGAGGCTCAAAGGGGACGCCGTGTGATGAAATACGAGTATTTATTTGTTGAACTATATAATTTGTATTGAACTATTTGTTGTTGTACTATTTTGTTGAAGTATTTGATTTTTCTGTGATGAAATATGTGATAAGAAATAATTGTGTTGATAATTGAACGCCGAGACACGGCGAAACCATGCCGAATATGGGCCTACTCTCGCCCATATGGGCCCTTTATTCGTCGAAATTGGGCTGCAAAGTGGGCCAATTTCAGCGCCTGGGGGCGACGACTGGACGCAAAACCGCCCCAAGCGTCGATTGAATCGCCGGCTCCCCCGAGGGGGTGATTTTTATGCGTCCTGGAGGGGCCAACGGCTGGAGATGCCCTGAGTCACCATGCATGTACCTGTCACAGCAACTTGCGCGCTCACCAGTCCGATGATGGACAGCAATGTGTGGCAGCACTGCACCAGCAGTTAATTAGCCGGCTGTGTGCCCAACCGCGCGGTGGGGCAGCAAATAGGAGTGAGTCGCGTGGCTGCCATTCCGGCGACGTGGTTTGACTGCGCGCCATTCCGTGGCCCGAAACTTTCTGAAAGAAAGAAAGCAAGCAGTGTACATGATCGCTAGCCAAGCGCAACGCATCCGTTGTTTTTTGCGTTGAGTATATGTGTTGCGCATATTATGTATTGGGTCTACCTCTTAGTTTTCTTGTATGGTTGAGATCGTAGTCCATCGTTGTACATCATATATACTGCACTTATGAAATCATCGCTTGAAAGCATGGGAAAAAAGACTCGAATTGATGGGAAAGATACATTTTGTGGAATGAATCAACAACGCATGAGCTCATGACCTGTCAGTTAACGATTTGATAGCTTGGGGGCACATGCGGACGACCGGGCCATAGTAGACAAGATCGCGGCAGAAGCTACGACTCAACCGCCGAGCACAAGCACCGAGCTACAAAGCAACACGAGGACATGACAGCTCCGATTTTGCTGACCAGCTTCACAAGAGAAGGCTGCAATGTACTTTATGTGATCTTTCCCAGACGAGCTTTCTGTATAGCCCAAGTAGAACCAAGGGGTTCCAATATTGCTCGGTGTTTTTCTTTGATAATATATTCTTATAGTATTTCTCTAGAGCAATTTCAATGGGGCGACCCATTTCGTCTGCGGCCGTCCGTTTGTGTCGGCGCGGACAAAAAAGCCGGTCCAACGTGACGACGCAAGCGGACGCGCGTCCGCTTTCGTCCGTCTGCCGATCCATTCCCGGTCATTTTTTAGCCTGATTTGCGTCGGCACGGACACAAGACGGATGCGTGCGTGCTCGCCCTCTTTCCTCACCGGGCCCGCTGGTCGGTGGCACATTGGATTCACACACTCGCCCGCCTGCTACATCGCCAACGTCGCCGGACATTTTTTTAGATTAAAATGGATACATAGATAGTTTTCGCGTACACAGATAAAAAAAAGACCACTACTCGTCGCTTTCTGACTCTGACTCGGTAATGTCCTCCTCCGACGTTTGAAGGTAGGCGTCAGCAAGCTGCTCATCTTCAAAGTCCCAACCCAACGTTTCTCATAGCTTCAGTTTCAGTTGAGTTGCCTGCTTCCGTGAACGCTTGTCCTCCCGATAGATGGCTCGCTCCCTCCTCCTCGCGTCCCTCTTCGATCTCAATTGCTTGTAGAACTGGCGCTCGTCGACGATGTCCTGCGGGTAGCCTCCGCGCCACACCACCAAGACTTCCACGTCTTTCTCTGCGATGGCGAGGCGATGATGCCGCCTCCGGTGGACACGACGATCCTCGTCGGTGAAAAGCCGCGGGAGACGCGCCAGATCCTGCGCCCGCTGTCTCGACACGTTGGGAAAATTCATATCCCGACGAGGCCCTAGGAGGCGCCACGCCGCCGCATCGTGCGCGCGGGCCGCCTCCTCTGCGGTGTCATAGGTGCCGAGGACGGGACGTTTTTCGCGAAACCAGATCTCGGCGGAGAAGACGCCGGAGCGGCGCTCGCGGACTCCGTGAAAATCCGAAGCGCCCAGGCGGCGGATCAACATGGTGGCGCAGAGGCGGCGAGAGTGGGCGGCCGACATAGTGTGGAGGGAGCGCCTTCTTTATAGCGAGCGCCGGCCGTGGCGCGCGCGCGAACCTTTCCCGCACGCTGGAGCGCCAAAACCAGCGCGCGCGCTAGGCTGCTTTACCCCGCGCGCGAACCTTTCCCGCGCGCTGGAGCGCCAAAATCAGGGCGACGACACGATGTTAAACGCGCGCGGTCATGAAAATGGATCGGCCCGTTAGGCGCACTGCCGACCTAAAACTAAAAGAGGGTGGACGGCGGGCGGGCGGCCGACCCAAACAGACGAAAAGCGGACAAAAATACCGTCCGTTTGAATCGGCCCGTTGGAGTTGCTCTTAGGGAGAGAGTATATATGGAAGAAGACAACGAGTCGCTCAAGTTCATTCTGATTTCTAGTGGTTCGTATCCGGGCTGCACCCGATTGCGTTTCCAGTTCTCAGATGGGGTTCCTTCTGGACCCAGTCTCTGGTTAGAATCAGAGGAAGAAAAAAAAAGAAAAAAAGATCTCGCAAAAAGAAAAGGGGAAGAGAAAAAGAAGTCGCAGCCAAGCCATGAGTTGGCTAGCTAGTGGGATCTTTTTGAAAAGGGTATTTGCGTCTTTTTCACTCAAACGGAGGCGGTTGGATCATTGCTTGTGGCATGTCCCAGGCCATCTAGTAGGCAACCACGGACTCCCCGACGGCGACGTGACGTCCCAGGCGACCTTGAGGTGTGCACCGGTTGCAGTGTCCCCGACGTAGGAGACCTCACGCGGGTCATGGCGGACGGCTGCAGGCACGTTGCTTCCCCGACGGCAGCAACCGACGGACGCAGATCCCGGCCGCCCGGGGAGCCCGCAGCGCGGTCGACGCAACATGGCCGCGGACCACCATAGGCGCGCGCGAGTCCAAAAATATTCTGTAGAGCTTAGGCTTAGGTGCACCCCTTTATCTAGCCACTAAATATCCGCGTCCCGCGCGAGTCGCGGGGTTGGCAATAGCGGAGAACCCGGGCCGAGGCCGCTCGAGTCGTAGTCTCGTAGACCAACGACGGCCGCACGCATGGCGGAATCTGCAGCGACGGCAAACCTGTAGCGCATGGTGAGGCCATGGGACGAACGACGGGCGGGCGCATGGCGGAGCCGGCAGGGGCGGTGGACCCGGAGCACCTGCTGAGGATACGCTCGCATGGCGGTGGCGACGCCACGGTCGTCGAGGACGGCGTGGAGACAATGATACGGGCAATCTGCGACTAGATCAGCGACGGGTTACACAGATCAATCAAACATGATTTAAGGGGTGATCGGGCCTTTTCAGATGTTTTCTGCAAGTACCAAAATACTCTTTTTTTTAGGGAAGACCTAACGGCTAGCTTTATTAACTTCAAGCAATGCTTACATCATCCGCAATTAAAACCGAAATGAAACTAGGGGGAGCATCCAACCACACAGACGGTGGAACATCCCGTCCCTGTTGAGCTAGCCTATGAGCAACCATTTTTTTTAAACCAGGCATTACCCTTTTCCATTACTGCAACATAATGAAAATACAGCAGTCCAAAGCAAGGAGAAAAGAAGAAGCAAGTCCAAAGCATCGCTGGGAAACCCACTGTGAGCACTCGCCATCGAGATTACTCACTGTGGGGCGAAAACCCGACGACACCTAAATCTCGGTATCAAAGACCCAGGAGCCTACAGCCCCAAAAGCACCCACAAGAAAACACACTCAAAACAACTGAGCAATAGAGGTCCAAACCCACGCAGGGGGAAGCAAACACAAGCATCTAGCTAAACCATGGACTCCCATCTTCCAGCGATCAACGAGCCGATTCTTCATGATTTGTTGCACAGATTCTCATCATCATCGACGTGTTCTCCTTCAGCATCTTTGCCCCGTCCCTCATGGTAGTCGCGTCATCTTGCTTCGGCAGTCCTGCCTAGTAACACATTAGAGCACAAGCAGCAAAGACGCATTCAAATGGGTTTTTAAGATGTTTGAACTCAAAAGTAGCTCGATTGCGACAAGACCAGATCGCCCAACACACAGCAGCAATCCCCGCTGTGTAAAACCTCTCTCCACCAGGGAAGAAAGTAAAGCACCAAACGTAGGCTTGCCAAATGTTACCAGGGCATAGAGCAGTGCCAAACATGCATGCCACTGTCCTCCAGGTCACCCTAGCGACAGGACAAGCAAAGAACAGGTGCTGAGCAGTCTCTCGCCCACCATAAAAGGAACATTTAGGGTTTCCTTTCCAACCTCGATGTTTCATCACATCTCTAGTCAGGACCGCATCCTGAAACAGCTGCCATAGGAAGATTTAGGTTTTCAGAGGTATCCTGGCATTCCAGATCCATCTATAATCACACCCGGCAATATTCTTTTCCAGGAAAGAGTATACAGACTTAGTAGTGAATGAGGATCCCCCCCCAACCCCCACTTAATCACATAGGCGGCCTCTGAGACACAAGCTTCTCTGTCCATGGTACACACACTTATCCACTGATCACTAAGGTCATTATTCAGTCTCCTTCTAAAGAAAGAGGAGGGATCAGCAGGTAGGCACTTATCAACCGTGCACTCAGGGTAATTGCATATAGAAAAAAGACGAGGGAATTGTTCAGCTAGAGGGACATTGACCCCAATAGGATCAATCCATAACCTGGCAATATTCCCTGACTGTATGATCACTCTCCTTCCTACCATATAAAGTTATTTCACCTTCATTATGGCTTTCCAGCACGACGAGTCATTGTTTTTCATTTTAATATCAGCCACTGTAGCTCTACTAAAATATTTGGCTTTCACAATATCCTGCCACAAGCCTGACTTCGTTTCCAACTTCCACCACCATTTGGTAAGCAAACTGAGATTCTGTTTATGTAAATCCTTCACGCCTAGCCCCCCTTTGTTTTTGGATCTGCAAATTCTAGTCCACTTAACAAGGTAGTAACGTTTCTTATTCTGTGTCACATGCCAAAAGAATCTCCTCCTATACTTATCAATCCTAGCAAGTATAGTCTTGGATAGAAGAAACATGGACATATAATAAAAGGCAATGCTAGAAATATTAGCATTAAGTAACGTGAGGCGACCTCCAGAAGAGGCATTGCCCCCCAGCCCAGACTCGCATTTTTTGATGTATATAGACTCCAAGAAATCCCAATCAGCTACTTGAAGTGAGGAGAAGGTCACTGGTACCCCAAGATATATCATGGGGAAGTGCCCTATTTGGCAATCAAAAATATCCGCATATGCTTCGAGTATATCATCATCCCCCCCCCCACACACACACACAGAATTTCACTTTTTTGAAAAATAATCTTGAGCCCAGACATGAGCTCAAAGATGTACAGTAGCAGCTTCATATTCACGATCTTATCCAGATCATGTTCTATGCACAGGACCGTGTCATCTGCGTACTGTAGAATAGCCACTCCATGTTCAACAAGATCTGGTGCGAGCCAATGATCAGATTATTTTTCTGGGCCTGTAGCACCATTTTACTCAAGCATTCGACAGCTATGTTAAAAAGGAACGGTGACACGGGGTCTCCCTGCCTAACCCCTTTAAAACTTTTAAAGTACGACCCCATGGTGTTGTCCAGTTTAACACTGACTGTGCCATCAACAATGACACTTTTAATCCATTTACACCATGTAGTACCAAACCCTCTCATCTCGAGACATTCCAACAAAAAATCCCAGTTTACCTTGTCGTAAGCTTTCTCGAAATCAAGCTTAATGACAATGCCCACTTTTTTCTTAACAAAAGTATGATGCAAGATTTCATGCAAAGATAATACTCCGTCCATAATATTTCTATGTTTGATAAACGCATTCTGATGCCTGCTAAACAGCTTGTCAGCAAAAGGAACAACTTTGTTGTCAAGCACCTTAGTGATCAACTTGTAAGGGCACCTAAGCAAATAGATTGGTCTGAATTGCTGGATCTTATTAGCCCCATTGATTTTAGGTAGCACGGTTATTATACCATAGTTTAATCTACTAACATCAAGTTCCCCTGCATGAAAAGCAGTGAACAAATTCATAATATCTTTTTTCACTATATCCCAGCAATGTTGATAGAACTCAGCAGGTATATTATCTGGGCCTGGGGCTCTATTGCTTTTCATGGAAAAAAGAGCTTTTTTACTTCCTCCTCCATAAAAGGTCTATTAAGAATTTCATTATCTATCTCATCAAGTTTCTCTTCTTCCCCCACACTTCTGGGTCTAGATGAAACATGTTCCCTTGGGCTGGCCTAAAAAGGTTTCTGTAAAAATCAGTAGCATGTTCCAGGAGTTTTTCTGTCCCCTCAATCACCGTGCTCCCAACGTTAAGGGAGTGAATAGTATTTTTCCGCTTATTACCATTACTATTTTCTGGTACTAAGCAGTATTTCGATCCCCCCCAAGCAACCATCTCTCATTAGATTGTTGCAGTAGGAAAAGTTCCTCATTGACTAGTATCTCATTTAACTCCACCAGGAGATCAGTTTTCCTACAGAATAATTCATGATCTATACTTCCTTCCTCCTCACACCTTCCGATAGAGGCTAGCTTATCCCTGATCTCCTATTTTCTTTTTTTCTCATGACCGAATTTATTCGATCCCCACCCTTTGAAAAATTTCTTGAATCTTTTGAGCTTGATATTCAAAATATCAATAGGGTCAGTAGCATTCACGTTTTGGTTCCAGATTTTGTCAACTAAAGGAACAAAATCCTCAGATTCTAACCAACTCAGCTCAAATCTAAATTCTCTCTTTTGTGGAGCTCTGACAACATGGTTATCAGAGTACAAAAGGAGAGCATTGTGGTCAGAGACCTCCCTAACGAGCTTTTTCATATTAACAAGAGGAAACATATCCTCCCAATCATTGTTCATCAACACACGGTCTAATTTTTCCAAGGTAGGATGAGCCTGGTTATTAGACCAAGTATAAGCCCCCCCCCCCACTCATGTGTATCTCATTCAAACACATAGTATTAATAATCGAATTAAACAGATCAGAATGGGCTGAGCAACGCCATCTTTTGTTTTTCTCCCCACTATGTCTGAGGATATTAAAGTTGCCTCCAATCAATAAAGGTGTTTGGACATGGCAAAAAAATCTGCAAATTCACTAAGATACTCACTTTTATCACATTCATGAGCTGCACCATAGACAGTACAGAGGGTCCATATCCTCTTCATTTCGATATCATACAAAGATACCTGAAGAATAAATCTCCCCTTTCTCCAAGCAATTGCTTCAAATTTCTCCTTCCTAACCCCACATAAGATTCCCCCAACTTTACCAATTGATGGGATCCAATCCCACTCAAACAAATTGTGCGGGTCAAGTTTTCTGAAATAGCTATCCAGAAAATTCTTTTTTAAAGTTTCTTGCAAACACAAGAAATCAAGGGAATGATCTTTAATGATATGGGATAGGCAGGTTTTCATTCCTTTTTTTCCTGCCCCCCTACAATTCCAAAATAGACCTATCATTTATGGCTTTTACCTTTTCTCCCCCCTCTGGTGGCCCTGGTATTATGAACAGGGCTGCCAGCTTGTTTCTTTTGGATGAGGTTTTGGCTTCTAGTAATAGGTCTGGAAATAGCCACTTGCACCTTTGGGCTTTTTCTCTTCCTAGACCTAACTATAGTAAATTGCTCTTCCGAATCCTCATCCCCATCTCCCCACTCAGTACTAACAGGGGTTTGGTCTCCCTTCCCATCAGTGATATATATCAATTCCTCTTCAATCCTCACATTTTGATCCCCTTTCTTTTAAAATTCTCTCCCCTAACAATTTCAAGTTCTCTAATAATGTCCACATTAGAGAAATTATTGTCAGGGAAAGCTACCCCCATTTTTAAAGCTCGAATCATAAGCTCAGGATCAGATAAAGCATCAAAAGAGTTATGATTTGCAGAGTTACCTTCCAGATTTCTCTTCTTGGAAATAGCAACAGCCTTCACTTGTATTTTTTCTCCCACAGTCTGCAAGTTTCTTAAGCTAAATCTCTGGACTTCTTCAGGAACAAGAGGAGGGGTAGGAAGCACCTCTCCCCCATCCTCAGAAGAAGAAGTAAGATATTGTACCAGGTATTCAGATTTCCCCATCTTGGAAAGATCTTCTCCTTCAATCTCCACCACCTGCTCACAATCCACAGCCATACTTAAACGGGCTGCATTATCATGGGATATAGCAACATCAAAGGAACATTCATCCTTGTTTTTTGTTACCTGAATCTCATAAGCATTATGTTTAGTATCATCAATACCCAACATTGCCTGAGAACCATGTGTATTTTCATTGTTATACGCCTCCACGGCCATAGTTTCAATTAACAGCGTGTTATCCTCTGATTCATCAGATTCCATACTCTCTTCCTCCTTTGCATCAGTTGGGTCATCACCCCTATCACACCATGTTTAATGTTTCCCTCATTCTTTTCTTTATAACCAGATTTAGGATCACTCTTGCCCCAGATACTTGTACTAGCATGGGGGGACTTTTTTCCATCCAACCCCACTTGCACAGTCTTTCTTTCTCTTTCTGGATCACGCACCAGCACCTTCTCGACTTCATAGAAGAAATCAAAGAAGTGTGTGCCCAATACTACCTCAGCAACCCCAGGAATTTCGTCCACATTGCAACAGCCCAGCCGGACCCTGACAAATTCGGGCTTGTGTAGGGTGGCCATGTCGATCTCAAGTGGAACGCCCACCAGAGAAGAAACAAAAGCAATATTCCTCTCATTCCTTCATTCCAGAGGCACATTAGCAACTTTCACCCATGCCATCTCCATAACTCCCTTAGCCCCAATGTTAGCCGACCAGGGAACAATCTTAACTACCACACCACAAGATTTGAGGATCATTCTATCATTATAACATGCTTTTTTCACATCTCTTTGATTGGGAAAACGCATCACATAAGTATTAGGGCCAATGGTTCGAGCAGTGCAGTGCCACTTGGTCCCAATATAATCAGAAAAAGCATCTTCTAATTCCTTAACACTAGCTTCACCCTTTATGACAGTAATAACCACGCTAGTAGATCTCTCCTTAAGCTGCTTAGCAGTGCACAAATCAGGAATGTAAAAGAAGCCTTGCCCCTTGGCCTGGAACGCACACATGGGAGCAACGCATTCCCAGGGCAAAAAAGTGACACACACCGAAGCCAGATGACCCATCTTGTTGCATCTTTCACAGAATGCTTGCGGACAACTAGCAGATGTATGACTAGTAGCTTTGCAGATAGGGCAAGGATCATAAGCCTTGGAAGGGGGCACCTGATTGGGAGGAATCGCACGAGGAGTAGCGTTAGGCACCAGATTAGGAGGAATCGCCTATGAGCAACCATATTGGACTCTCTATTACAATGCTGAAAAAAGACCTCCCCGAAATCCAAACACAACTGACGGCATTCATCAAGGATAGGGCCTGCCACCATCGATTGGCCAAAGTTATTTGCCATCGACTCCACCACTGTAATGCTATCTGCCCGACCAACGAGAGTATTTGCACCAATAGACCGAGCAAGTTTTAGTCCCTCCAAAAGTGCAGCCGCCTCCACCGACTCTACATCCGCCACATGTTCTAATTTTGCCGTAGATGCCGCAACGAAAAAACCCGAATGGTCTCTTATAACAGCACCGTACGAACCTGTATGGTCATCCTCCGAAAAAGAAGCGTATGTGTTCAAAACCAGCTGGCCCTTCAACGGTCTCGCCCATCTGTTAGTTCTTGGGGGAATCACCTTCGTTGTTGCTGCCCGAACAAAGTTAAGGGCTATAGCTAAGATGGCTTGGTCTTCTTTTTGGTGAAGGTGTAAGTTCTAACGTCCACTGTCACATTTACCTGAAAACTGTAAACCTTTTTAAAGGGGGTGTATCGAAGCAAATATGTGAAGAAACGCCCCCTGCAGCTTAGCTTCCTCGCTCGTTACTTTTTTTTAGAAGAATGCCCCTCGTTACATATGCCGATAATTTCGCGTCAGGTCCAAACCCTATGAGGCTATGCTGCTCATCTAGTTGAAGGACAGGAAAGATGAAGGTCTGAGCCAACAGCAGCGGGCACACAACGACAACCAAACCGGAACAAACCGTGAGGGCATGGCCAACGGGCTGCTCCGACAACCAAACCGGAACAAACCGTGAGGGCATGGCCAACGGGCTCCTCCAGACCTGCTGCCCCGCTGTCCACCTAGGTTCGGATGCCATGTTGGAAAAAAAAGCGGTCGCCCCAAACCTCATGGTGTAGCCTGCAGAAGAGGCTGCTACTCCACCTAGGATGATCTCAGCATATCAAGTCCACAAAATGGTGGCCTCAACTCTTGGCGATGGAGGAGAGAAAACTGAACTATGGCCTCACCTCACTGAGTCTAGTTGGAGGCGATGGGGCAGCACCATGGTGATGCTTCCATTGTACATGCCCTAAAGGTGGGCGGAGTTTGGGCCTAGGGGTACCGGACCATGAAACCTGCGCTGCATTTATCGCATAGGAACTTCCATCATCTTTTCTCAGAAAAAAGAAGGAACTTCCATCATCTTTCTTCATAGATCGAACATGTGTCATTTGAATCGAATGAAGCTGAAAACAGGAACTAGTTTAAGCTCATACCATGTTCCGCTAACCTCCTCAGAATTTAAAACGTACAGATGACGGTCTTATCACTCTTCATCTTTGAATCAACATTACATGGTGTCCTTACGCACCAAAAACCGCTCACTCAAAAAAAAGTCAAGATCAAAAATATCATTATGATCGTTACATAGCACCGGCTCGCGAAAACGCCGGCGAAAATAAACAGCTCGCTACTGGTCAAAAATTACGCTCACAAAGGCACACATATCTATGGAAACAAGAGTTTTTTTTATCCCTTTTCCATTATTGAAAAAAATGTATGGTATGCTTTGGACTATGTAAGGTATGTCCCACGGGCAGGACTTACGCCGCGGCCAACTTCATCTCCTGCTGGTCCTCGAGATTCAGAACGTCGAGCAGCTTTGGCCAAGATTCAGGGATTCCTCCGGGTAAATCGAACTCGAGAACCTTCCCCTGCTTCTGGTAGAAATCCTCCACAGGTTGACTCTGAAAAGGCCAACAAGACAAATGCTAATTATGATTGCTAGTTCCATCAAGTATGTGATCGAAAGCATTGTAGCGCTACTGATGATGCTCGGCACACTAACAGAGTGCAAGAACTGCATGCTTCAGGAACTGAATTTAACTACCTGGAGTAAAAAGCAAGGAATTATGTACTGAGTCTGGAAATGCAGAGTGCAATACCATTTCATTGTAGATCCGCAGGCGATTTCTCACAACCTCTTCGGTGTCATCGTCTCGAGTAAGAAGCTTTGACATGCAGTTATTGGGGGGTAACAATGGTGACATGTAGATCGGTGGTAGCCCATTTTCGGCCTTGACATCAATGCAGGCCAAATTGAAGTTCTTACCACATTGGCCACAAATACGTCTACCAAGGCACTTCTGTACTATGATATCTTCTCTCAACTTCAGATTAACCACCATATCAATGTCTGTAACTCCGTCAAGAATTTCCTGAGCAAGGCATATGGAAGAAAAACATTGTTAGTCTGGACCATCATGACTAAGTAAAAAACCATCAAAGATTATCTGATTGCAGCTTTGCTTGACACAGCCAGTTAATCAAAGCGTTATATATATCAGCAAGCTAAGCAGAAAGCACTCATGCAATCACACCTCTAAATAAAGATTTTTTAGATATATATCGCATTGCACTTCTGCAAATCAAGCCAGCAAGAAAACAATTAACTGAAATTGATGGAATTCAATCACCAAGTTCTTCCTACCAGAAGGAATAAACAAAGCAGAAATGGCTCATGATATGTAAAAAAATCCTCACCGCTTGGTTTACAGTGCGTGGAAAACCATCAAGAATAAATCCTGATTCACCCTTCTCTTCTCCTTTCTTCAGCCGTTTAGATAAAAGATTGATGATAATTTCATCAGAAACCAGCTTTCCTTGATTAACAATTTCCTTAAGCTGCAGAAGAAAAACCAACCATGTCATTTCCAAAGGAAAGAAAAAGGATAATCAGATAAAGAGCAAAGCTAATATAGCTCGATCATGCAGCACCCATGCCAAGACACAGTAAAAAAAAGGCCTTCTGATGCATGCATCATTGTCATCCATTAAATAAGAATGATACATTTATGGTTTGTAACCACCTTAGCAATAGACTCTGGGGGAAGCAATAGGATAAGTATATGTTTACTCTTCCTGTCTATTCAGGATTGAAGTATTAGAAAAAGTTCTAGTGAATAGCCTGCTATGCTTTTCCAATTGGAAGTATTAGAACGTAAGTTAATGCCCGCTACACTTTTCCAATTGGAATAAAATAGCCAAAGGCAGAATCATCCCCTGAAACACCATCCTAGCCCTAGGATTTAAAGATATAGTAACTAGACTGTTGGTGTCTATGGATTCAAAAACAATATTACTATTGCTCGGCATTTTCGTAATCAATCTACATCTATAGAAGATGCAAAATTTTAACCGAATTATGATCTCAGGTCTGCAATGGAGTCGAAATGTATCGCAATAGCACGCTGAGTTTAAAATGGCATATCCTATCCAACTCAAGCAATCCCCGACAAAATCCTGACGATTAAGTCTGAATGTCCAGTACAAAATCATACACCCCCCCCCCTGCCTAGATAAGGTGTTAAGTACATCTGTATCTACAAAAATCTAAGACAAGTAATTTGGAACGGAGGTAATAATATTTACCTCTAGATCTAAATGAAAACCATTCGGGTCCTACTTCACAGCTAAAAAAATAATCGCGAATCACTTAGAGCAAGGACAATTAGGCACATCTCCCCCGATCTATGATATATACACCATAGCAGAAGCAAGCCACGAATCCCAATTCAGAGATCCAGATCGGGATCTGGAAATCAGCGGAGAGGGAAATGGGGGAGAGGGACTCACCTGCACAGCATCGGGCCCGGTGGAGGCGAGCTCGTCGCGGACGAGGTCGCCGGTGGCGATGTGGGGCACGCCGAGGAGGCGGGAGAGGCGGCTGGCGTAGGTGCCCTTGCCGACGCCGGGGCAGCCGAGGAAGACCCACTGCACGTTCCTCTCGTGCGCCGGCCGGCGCCTCCTCTCGGCCCCCGCGAACGGGAAGGCCGGCGCCGCCGCGGGCGCCTGCTCGGGCGCCAGCGACGTCGCCATGCGCCTCCTGCCCGCCGCGGCGGCGACGGAGGAGGAGCGGAGCAGGCGCTGTACGGCCGCCATGGTGAGGCAGGCGCGTGGCGGGGACGGAGGCGCGGGGTTTTAGGGTTCGGTGGCCCCTCGCCGTTTCCTCCGCCGGGTATTTGTACGCGCGCGCGGCGGCTTCGCGAGCACAGATGCGACGAGGGTGGGGAGGGGGGCTGGGGGGAGAAGACGATGCCGGGCTGAGGCGAGGGAGGCGTGGCGCGGGTCCAGTGCCAACGCTTGGGACGGCCCTACATGTCGGTGTCCGTGGTCCTCTGGACCCGGTGCATGCGTGGCGCGCGCGAGGTTAAAGCGGTTCGTGCAGAATGGCAGCAGTAGTACGGTTTCACCGTCCGATTCGAATCTGGATGTTTGTGCCGATGCGAATCTGGATGCCGGAGAATATCCTTTCTCAGCACCTAAAGCTATTTCCTCCCTAAACATCTTCGACATCTGTTCGATAAAAAACGCTGACTTTAATTGAGCCTCACATTTAGTCCAAAAGGTTGTGCGCACTTTACTGCGCCATTCGTGTTGTTGTGTTTCTTTGAAAATAATCACTCTGCTTCTCAAAATATAAGGTGTATTATTTTTTTGAAAAGTCAAAGCTTTTACATTTGATTAAATTTATAGTGAAATATATCAAAATCCATAATATCAAATCGGTACTTTTAGATCTAACATGAAATGAATTACCATACTTCTTTTCAATATTGTGCATGTTGAAAGTTATGCTATGAACTTAGTCAAAGTTAAAGAAATTTGACTTTCTAAAAAAATAATACCTCTTATATTTTATAACTGATGAAATATTTATTTGGCAGATGGGGGAGATGGTAGAGTGTGTTTTAATTTTATTTATAATGCGTGATTTGGCGGGACATTCGTGGTGTGAATCTGTGTCACCCGCTAACCAACCTTTATTTATGTGGGGCAATTTATGTGTGGGTGCTTGCATATCCTATATTGATGTTACAATATCACATGGTGGTGCTTCTTTTTTCTAGGTGGTGGGAGGGTGTGCGGGACTGGTATGTTTTTATAGGCTGGTTGTTGCTGATTGATTTAAAAATCATTTGCTTAGTCAAAATCGTAAACCAAATCAAAATTGAACACTTCAATTGAATGAAAGAACTTCAAAATTTGGGAATATATAAGTAAAAGAATTGAATGGGAGAGCTTGAGAAATTGATGACCTGGTCAAAATTGGATGACTCAATTCTAAATTAAATATTTTAATTAATTGTGAGGCCTTAAAAATTAGGAAGCATAGTGTATAGTATAAAAGAATTGAATGATGAAGTTTCGAGAAATTGTTGACCCGGTTTAAATCGCGTGACTCAATTCTAATTAGAGAGCTCAATCCAATGTGGGCTTTTTAAACCAGGGAGCTTAGTGTTACAAAGGATACGCCCGCTGACCAGCACACCTCAAATCGGCATCAAAATTAGGGACGATATAAGGGCGATCAAACGCGACCAGACTCTAGGTCATAGCGGTCCCTGTCGGTGTCAAAACCGGCGGATCTCAGGTAGGGGGACCCAAACTGTGTGTCTAAGGTCGATGGTAACAGGAGACGGGGGACACAATGTTTACCCAGGTTCGAGCCCTCTCTATGGAGGTAATACCCTACTTCCTGCTTGATTGATCTTGATGAATATGAGTGTTACAAGAGTTGATCTACCACAAGATCGAAATGGCTAAACCCTAGAAGTCTAGCCTGTATGACTATGAGTATGAGTATTGGCCTCTACAGACCTGGCCCTCCGGTTTATATAGACACCGGAAGGGTCTAGGGTTACACAAAGTCGGTTACAGAGAAAGAAATCTTCATATTCGGTTGCCAAGCTTGCCTTTCACGCCAAGGAGAGTCCCATCCGGACACGGGTAGAGTCTTCGGTCTTTGTATCTTCGCAGCCCATCAGTCCGGCCCATGGCTAACAGGCCGGACGCCCGAGGACCCCTTAGTCCAGGACTCCCTCAATAGCCCCCGAACCAGACTTCAATGACGAGGTGTCCGGCGCGCAGATTGTCTTCGGCATTGCAAGGCGGGTTCCTCCTTCGATGACTTCCAAGTGATGTATTCGGCCTTCCATTTAATGTCGTACCCCTCGGCTTCTGTGTATTAACAACTTCAGCTTCTACGTGTCAAGCGAATGCGAGAGGTTAGGGTATTTTTGCATATAACACCCCGGCCATGCGAGAAAGAGCGTCTATTTAAAGAGAATGGATCCTAGATCCATTCGGCACCATGCGGAAAAAATCCTCAGAGATTGCTAGGAAAGACCACTCCAACATGGCTAGCGCTCCCAGCTCCTCCTCCCGTCCCTACGGCCCAGAAAAAGGTGAGTGGGAGAGGTGCTCCGTATCCCATGGTCAGCTGAAGAAGCTGGAATCACAGGGATTTCTCCCTCCTGCGGATCTGGTCCCTGTTCGAGCAGGGTTGACCTCCTTCAATGGTGAGGCCCAGGCGGAGAATTTCCCCAATCCGTTTGAGGGGGAACGAGTGTGTTTCATCCCCTATCTGCTAAGAGGTGTCGGATTTTGACACGTCTCCAATGTATCTATAATTTTTGATTGCTCCATGCTATATTATCTACTGTTTTGGACAATATTGGGCTTTATTATCCACTTTTATATTATTTTTGGGACTAACCTATTAACTGGAGGCCCAGCCCAGAATTGTTGGTTTTTGCCTATTTCAGAGTTTCGAAAAAACGGAGTCCAAATGGAATGAAACCTTCGGGAACGTGATTTTCTCACCGAACGTGATCCAGGAGACTTGGACCCTAAGTCAAGGATGCTTCGAGGAGGGCACGAGGTAGGGGGCGCGCCCTCCACCCTCGTGGGCCCCATGTTGCTCCACTGACGTACTTCTTCCTCCTATATATACCTACGTACCCCCAAACGATCAGATACGGAGCCAAAAACCTAATTCCACCGCTGCAACCTTCTGTACCCACGAGATCCCAATTTGGGGCCTGTTCCGGAGCTCCGCCGGAGGAGGCATCCACCATGGAGGGCTTCTACATCATCACCATAGCCCCTCCGATGAAGTGTGAGTAGTTTACCTCAGACCTTCGGGTCCATAGTTAGTAGCTAGATGGCTTCTTCTCTCTTTTTGGATCTCAATACAATGTTCTCCCCCTCTCTCATGGAGATCTATTCGATGTAATCTTCTTTTTACGGTGTGTTTGTTGAGACCGATGAATTGTGGGTTTATGATCAAGATTATCTATGAACAATATTTGAATCTTCTCTGAATTCTTTTATGTATGATTGGTTATGTTTGCAAGTCTCTTCGAATTGTCAGTTTGGTTTGGCCTACTAGATTGGTTTTTCTTGCTATGGGAGAAGTGCTTAGCTTTGGGTTCAATCTTGCGGTGTCCTTTCCCAGTGACAGTAGGGGCAACAAGGCACGTATTGTATTGTTGCCATCGAGGATAACAAGATGGGGTTTTTATCATATTGCATGAATTTATCCCTCTACATCATGTCATCTTGCTTAAGGTGTTACTCTGTTTTCATGAACTTAATACTCTAGATGCATGCTGGATAGCGGTCGATGAGTGGAGTAATAGTAGTAGATGCAGGCAGGAGTCGGTCTACTTGTCTCAGACGTGATGCCTATATACATGATCATACCTAGATATTCTCATAACTATGCTCAATTATGTCAATTGCTCAACAGTAATTTGTTCACCCACCGTAAAATACTTATGCTCTTGAGAGAAGCCACTAGTGAAAACTATGGCCCCCGGGTCTATCTTCATCATATTAATCTTCCATCACTTTATTATTGCCTTTGCTTTTTTTACTTTGCTTTTTATTTTACTTTGCATCTTTATCACAAAAATACCAAAAATACTATCCTATCATATATATCAGATTTCACTCTCGTAAGTGACCGTGAAGGGATTGACAACCCCTTATCGCGTTGGTTGCGAGGAGTTATTTGCTTTGTGCATGTACGAGGGACTCGCGCGTAGCCTCCTACTGGATTGATACCTTGGTTCTCACAAACTGAGGGAAATACTTACGCTACTTTGCTGCATCATCCTTTCTTCTTCAAGGAAATCCAACGCAGTGCTCATGAGGTAGCAGATTTCCAATTCATCCATTCCTCCGAGGGCTGCTGGAGTATTACAGCCTCCAACTGCACAACTTTACTCCTGCCTCCATTCTGCATATCGCAGGTTACGCGCTCTTTGTGAGCTGTTCCTGGGTTGTGAGGCCCATTTTGAATTGTGGAGGAGGCTATTCTGCCTCGTCCCGTGTAACCACGAGGGATCAATATTTGAAGTGGGCGGAGCCGAAATATGGCGCACCTATCCGGCACACCAAAGAAGGCATCCGAAGAGTGGCCTTTCGAATGGTTCTTTATTGAGGACGTCGCACTTACAGACCCAGTTCGGAGGGGTCTTCCCGAGTTCACAAGCGTTCCTTTGAAGAAGCGCCATAGCTGGCGCCCCCGGAGCCTTGAGGAGGAAGATAGTGCGGATGTTCGTCAACTCATGAGCAAGATAAGGACGCTCGCTCAGTCCGGATTATCAATAGTCGAAGTACTGGCGACTTCCATAGTACGGGGGGGTTCAGCCACTCCAATACAGAGGGTTTCCCATGTGCCACTACAATGGGGAGGATGACGCCTCCCGCTGTGGCAGGAAAGGTCCGGACACCCCCGCCGCTCTGGCCAAAATATTGGCCAAACTGTTCAAAGGGGAGGAAGAGGAATTTCTATGAATCAAGCGCAGAGATGGATTTTCCATGTACAGTCCTCCTAGTTGGGTAAGTCCCAACTCCTCTGCTCTACTTACTCCACTCCCTGAGCTATTTTCTGAAAATGCGTTATATCGACTAGAGGGGGGTGAATAGGCGATTTTTATGAAATTCTTCACTGAGGAATTTGCTAGTGAGGAAATTCCTTAGCGAAGAACTATTAGTAGCGGAATAAGTACTCAGATGAAAACAAAGCAGAACACAAGCATGGTCATCATGATGAAATGAAGACTAGCACAGAGTACAGAAAGCGTAAACACATGATAACACAAGATGAAGACAAACAGACTGAAGAATTTGAACTAAGGAAATTGAGAAAGTCTTCAGTCAAAGTCTTCAAACACAGATATGATAAACAAGCAGCACAATACTGAGGAAATGAAAGAGTTGAGGAAATGAAACCAGTAAGCTTGGTGAAGACAATGATTTGGTAGACCAGTTCCAACTGCTGTCTCAGTTGTACATCTGGTTGGAGCGGCTGAGTATTTAAACTCGAGGACACACAGTCTCGGACACCCAGTCCTGAGCACGCAGCTCGGGACACCAAGTCCTCACCGTATTCTCCTTGAACTAAGGACACACAGTCCTCGTCCAATCACTCGTGGTAAATCTTCAGGTGACTTCCGAACCTTGACAAACTCGGTCACTCGACGATCCACAATTCTTCTTGGATGCTCTAGACCATGACGCCTAACCGTCTGGAAGAAGCACAATATTCAAAGGTAACAAGCGTCGGATCCACACAGGATCAATCTCTTCAGTGATGCTCAATCACTTTGGGTTTGTAGGTGTTCGGGTTTGGGTTTGGATTTTCCTCACTTGATGATTTTCACTCAAAGTCCTCGGAGGATGGGTTGCTCTCAAATGACAAGTGTCAGTTCCTCTCGGAGCAGCCAACCAACTAGTGGTTGTAGGGGGCGGCTATTTATAGCCTAGGGAGCAACCCGACATGATAAGACATAAATGCCCTTCAATGATATGACCGTTGGATGGATAAGATATTTTAGGACAGCTGGCGCGTAGCACAACAACGGTCGGAAATTTGAGGTACAAATTCCTCAGGGCTATCATGTTCCTCACAGTGTAGGCAATCCGCACTGGCGACTTCCTAACTCCTCAGTCAGAACAAAGTCCTCAGTGACCAGAAGAACTGCGTCTCTGTCACTGAAGAAATTGACTGAACTGTATGAGATTTCCAATGGCTTCACTCGAAGGGATTGGTAGGTGTAGGATTTGAGTTGAGCATTAAATGGAAAATTTTCCTTAGTATTTCCTCGACCCCCTTTAACAGTACGGTGTTTCCTATGACTCAAGAAAGAGAAAATGAAACTACGAAAACAAAAGTCTTCATGCTTCATGTCCCTCGAATGAATACAAAGTCTTCAAGGTCACACCAATTTCTGCACTTTCAAAGTCTTCAGAAAGTCTTCGGTATATCAAAGTCTTCAGTTGAAGAACTTCATTTTTAGGGATCGACTTTCTCTGTAAATATCAAACTCCTCATAGACTTATAGACCTGTGTACACTCATAAACACATTAGATCCTTAACCTATAAGTCTTCAATACACGAAAATCACTAAGGGGCACTAGATGCACTTACAATCTCCCCCTTTTTGGTGATTGATGACAATATAGGTTAAGTTTTCAACGGGGATAAACATATGATGTGTAAATGCTGATATTGAGGAATTTGATTGCAAGATATAGAAGAACTCCCCCTGAAGTTGTGCATAGTGAGGAATTTGCTTTTGAAGCAATGCACACTCGAAGAGATGAATCATGGAGATCTCCCCCTATATCTTGTAATTCATACACGCATTTGACATATAATATGAAGAATTTGAAATGCATGATGAAATATGGTGACTGATGTAATTCAACATGCGTGCAATAACATTAATGAGGGATAAGCATGCAGAATAACGTAGCAGAAGTATCAGACCACCATCGGGTTTAAGTTTGCAACTCGATCCAATAAAAGTTTCGGAAGAACGAGAGTTGTAACTTAGCAAAAAACGCCCTTATAATAGACCCGCTTGAACACTAACTCAGATTTCTCCCCCTTTGTCATCGAATGACCAAAAGGATCGAAACTGAGGACTAACACCCCTGAAGATAATTAAGTTGATGAAGGAGCGCCAACGTTGTTGGGGTCGGTTGTTGTAGTAGGGTCTGCCGCTGTGTCGTCCAAGTCTTCATTTTCATCAGTGGCACGCGATGAAGAATAGGAGCTGGCCACCAAAGAAGGAACCTTGACCTTCTTGAATTTCTTTAGAGGAGGTGCAGACCAGCCAAACTCTTCTTTGAGACCCATTTTCTTTAGATCTTCAGCGCTGTAAACTTGAGACAGAACAGCCCAGGTGCGGTTGAGGGTTTCATGGAGGTAGTAGTGGTTTTTCTTCACTACATTGTGTGTTGAAGTCATGTTGTGAAGAATTGAACCAAACTGACGCTTGACCCATTTGTGATTGCGATCAACCTTTTGATGAAGACTGAGGAGTAACTCACGATCAGTCATCACCCTGGGTGTTGTAGCTTGAGGATTTTGCTTGGCATTGTTGGCGGCAGAGTCATGTGTGGCAGAGTCATCATTGGTGGAATAGGATGCAGCCTTGCGAAATTGACCATCCAGTGGACGAATGCCTTCATCTATCACGGCAGTTGCCTTGCCTTTGTCATCAGCTGAGGAAAATGTCCTTTTGAGGACTTCAGTAGGAGGCAAGTAGCTGCAGTGGTTCAGAGTGTCAGCTTTGTAGTTGAGTGAAGACCTTGTCCTGATGAATCTCATAATCCATGGCGCATAAGGCTTCAGCTCAAACGGTGACATAGCAATGTCGGCCAGAGTCCTCATGAAGAAATCAGGGAAGTTGACGGGAACGCCATGACAGATGTTGAAAAGCATATTCTTCATGATGCCAACGACTTCTTCATCACTTGAGTCGTGGCCTTTGATAGGACTCATTGTCTTCGACAGAATGCGATAGACAGTCCGAGGTACATAGAGCAATTCCTTGACGAGGAAATTGGTTCTAGAGGCCTTCCCTGGCTTCAAAGGCTTCATCAGAACTTGCATGTAGTGATTTGAAAGCTCAGGTTCATTGTAAACACAACGTGCATCTTCAGTGGGAGGACTTAGTGGAAGGGCACGAAGCAATTCAGACGCTGGTGCCTTGTAGTGAGTGTTCTCTATCATCCAGTCCAGAACCCATGAATTCACATTTTCAGAATCGCCTGTGATGTGCAGCGTTGCGTAGAAATGAAGAATGAGTTCTTCATTCCAATAACATATGTCAGTGCAGAAATTCAGTAGCCTAGCATCGTGAAGAACACTGAGAACTGGCTCGAAGCATGGCAGAGACTCCATGTCTACGTGAGGAATATGTGCATGATCGAAGACTTTGTCTTTGTTGAACAACACTGAGGAATAGAAGTTGGCTTGACTAGCAGTCCGGAAACGCCTCTTCCTTATGCGAGCAGAGTCATATGGATTATAATCTGTGAAGAACACATGCTCACCAAAGAAGTCTTCAGCCTTGAACTTTTGCTTCCTTGAGAACGGATCCTTTGGCTTTGGCAAGGGAGTGTCAGTGAGTTGCATCACGACCTCAGGAATCGCGATCTCAGGTTCTTCAGGCTGAGGAATTTCTGGTTCCTCCTTAGGTGCAGTCACATTTTCAGCAGCAGCAGTTTCTTCAGCACTAGTGGCTGGAATATCTTTACGGACAGGTGAGATGGGATGAGTTTCTTCAGAGCCCATTTGAACTGTTGGTGCAGGGGAGTGAGGAATTTTCTGCAGTGGAGTGAAAAGTGGAGAGTTGGGATGCTGACTTTCCCAAGAATCATCATTCATCACTGGCGTTGTGCTGCCAATGTCCATGTCTTCATCATCAATTTCTTCAACACCAGCCTCTTCAGCAGTAAACTGAGGCATTGGTGATGATACCACTGGGGTTGAAGGGATCGTATCCACTTCAATTTCCTCATCAATCTGCTTTGAGGAAGCAACAGATTGAGTTTCTTCATCAGATCCGCTTGGGATCTCATATTCTTCATCAAAAGGAACAAGGTCCTTTGATGGCATGGTTGAAATTGGAACAACATCAATGGGATTTTCAAAAGAGCTGGTCATAGGCTTCATCTTCTTTGGAGCTGAAGATTCTGAAGCACTTGATGCTTTCCTTTTCTTCACTGCAGCTCGCTCTGCAGCCTTGGTCTTCTTCACATCTGATGCAGATGGAAGGATAGGAGTTGGTGTAGGCGCAGGTGGAGCTGAGGAATCTGTTTGTATTTCTTCAGGCGCAACTGATGCAGTTGCCCTGACCTCTTCAGTTTCTTCAGGCGCACCACTAGTGGATGCCCTGGCAGTTTCTTCAGCAGCTGGAATGGAGTCATCAGCCCTGGAACTAGCATTTTCTTCAGCATCCTGAAAATCATCAGCGGTGCTGGCATGTTCTTCAGTGGGCTGAGCAGAAGCTTCAGCGTGAGGAACTTCTTGTTGCGTTGGGGCTACAACATTGGTGAACTTCTCAGTCAATTTCACAAATCTGACTTTGGCTCCTTTCCAATCAGCATAGTATGAGTTAAATTTTTCCTGAGGGCTTTGATGTCAGCCTTCATCTTGACAAGTTCTTCAGTTGTCATCTTGACAACATTTTTCTTCAAAAGTTTCTCTTTTCTGTACTACGATTTCTTGATTTCTCTGGCCCTATCATATTTCCATTTCTCCTCTTGGATGAAATGAGTCAGCATGTGGCTTTGACCAGGTGTCAACTTGAAGTCAGGCATAGGCGTGTTTGAGTCCTTGTGCCAGAGATCAGTGTAGTATAGGATCGCTCTTGGATCCAACAGCAGCGGCACAGGTGTGCCTTTGGCTCTAGCGGCCCTTTCTTGCCTGTCCCTGATGATTTCTGCAAGTTCTTCTTCATCAGCCTCATCTTCTTCAGACGACACATTGAAGACAACCTGCTTCTTCTTAGGACTTGGGCGAGGACCTCGTCCAGCAGTAGCCTTTTTCTTCAGCAGAGAGGGTCCAGCTGAGGAACTTGGTGCAGCTGAGGAACTTGCTGAGACACCAGAGGCAATTGAGATGCCTGCAGTCCTTTGGCACGTGGCAAGATGCACAGGTGTTGAGGACTTTGTCGGAACAGCTGAGGATTGTGGAGGAGGTGCTGAGGACTTTGGTGGAGCAGGAGCAGCATGAGGAATTGGCTTTGAAGATTTTGAAGTTCCTGGCCGTGAGGGTGCAACTGAGGGTGAAGCACTTGGCTTTCGAGCGAGCTTCTTTGCCATTGATTTCCTCGGCTTGACAGAGGCCTCAGTGGCAGCAGCAGCAGCAGAATCTTCATTGAATTTCTTCACTGCTTCTCTGGCTTGTCTTGCCAACTTGGCTTGACGCCTTGCCCATTCCTCGGGAAAATCCTCACCGCGTTTGATGCTAGTGGGATCAGCCACTTGGCCAGGTGCCAATGGGGCTCTTGGGCATGGAGGGTTGAGAGCGAATTTCCTCATGTACTTTGGAGTAACATATCTGTACTCCCTCCACTCTCTTTCCCATCTCCGTTCTATCCTTTGAATGCGCACCTTGCGCTGATTCTTGGTCTCTTTGCCAAACTTGGCTTCATCAGGCGTGCAGTACTCTTTGTAAATGTCCTCAGGGATTTCAAACGCAGTCATGACCTCAGGCTTTGTTCCTCCTTTCTGCAGCCTCTTACCATCTGCCATATTCTTCAGCTGAGGAATTTGAACAATAGAATTCTCTAAAGAAGTATGCAGTTTTTCTTCGAGGAATGCTGCAAATGAGTTAAGTTGATGAGAACCTAGTGATTCAGCAGCAGACATGAGTACCTGTGAACAGAGTATAGTTGCGAGGAATTTGGAGAGGTCATATGCGTTCTCAGAGGGTTTTTCAAAAAGAACAAGTTTGAGGAATTTGACCAGATGCGTCTTGAAGAATTTCACTAGGCGCGCTTTATCTTAGGTTCCAGAGTTGTATAGATCGAAGATCCACACTGTCGGTGTCAAAACTGGCAGATCTCGGGTAGGGGGTCCCGAACTGTGCGTCTAGGCGGATGGTAACAGGAGACAAGGGACACAATGTTTTACCCAGGTTCGGGCCCTCTTGATGGAGGTAAAACCCTATGTCCTGCTTGATTAATATTGATGATATGGGTAGTACAAGAGTAGATCTACCACGAGATCAAGGAGGCTAAACCCTAGAAGCTAGCCTATGGTATGATAGTCGCATCCACCCATATAAGGGGATAAGGATCTACCTTTTTACCTACGCCTTCTTCCTCCTTTGCCTATCCATCTCCTACGCACCCGAGCTCCAGCGCCCAAGTCTGCACTTCCCACCTCGACCTTCTCTAGCCATGTCCGGAGCGGGAGGCAAGTGGATGGCCTCCTCCGTTACGGAGGGCCATGTCAAAAAACTAAGGAAGGCCGGATACTTGTCCGATAACATTGCGCATCGGCTTCCTGAAGAGGGGTAGCTTCTCCCCACCCCTAGGCCCCATGAGAGGGTTGTATTCCTTCCCCACTTCCTCCGCAGACTGGGTTTTCCACTCCACCCATTTGTCCGGGGACTCATGTTCTACTACGGCCTGGATTTCCACGATCTGGCCCCGAATTTTGTCCTCAACATCTCGGCGTTTATCGTCGTGTGTGAGGCTTTCCTCCGCATCCGCCCCCATTTCGGTCTTTGGCTCAAGACTTTCAACGTCAAGCCGAAGGTGGTGCGCGGCAGCCAGGCGGAGTGCGGAGGCGCCATGGCGGGCAAGATAGCCAACGTCCTATGGCTCGAGGGCTCCTTTGTGGAGACCCTGAAGGGGTGGCAATCATGGTGGTTTTACATCACCGAGCTGCGCGACCCTGAATGGGTCGCAGCCCCCGAGTTCCGATCCAGATCCCCACGCAGCGCACGTCCTGGAAAGAGACGGGCCTGTCGTGGGGCAACGAGGATGAGGTGACCGGACTGCAAACATGCATCCAATCCCTGGCGAACAAGCGGCTCAAGCTTGTCAATATAGTCCAGGTCATGCTCGTCCGCTGGATCCTCCCGTGTCAACAACGGGCTTTCACACTGTGGGAGTTCGATCCGGCGCA
Source organism: Aegilops umbellulata (assembly GCA_032464435.1). NCBI lineage: Eukaryota > Viridiplantae > Streptophyta > Magnoliopsida > Poales > Poaceae > Aegilops > Aegilops umbellulata. The sequence continues at coordinate 586,612,017 of CP136058.1, read as the reverse complement.
GCACCAAACCTTGAGCAGGCTCTTCGACACAACGTACGAAGATGCCTGGAAGGTGCTGTTCAAGGGCGCCGAAGCCCCCGCGTCCGCGTCCGAGGACCGCGGATTCAGCACGCAGCGTCCAGCTAGCGCGGCGAGTTATCCTTACCCTTTTACAGGAAATTTGTTTCTCATAAATTGACTCTATGCGGGATCTAAACTCCCCTACCTCTGACAGGCATGGCAGGAGAAGTCCGGACAGGTCAACTGTCCGGCCCCTTTGCCCGAAGACCCAGCAGATGCTCGTTTATCGAAGCTGCTGGCTCCAGCGCCTTATGTGGTGCCGGAGAAGAAGGCCAAGAAGAAGAAGGCCACGGGGACTCGAAAGAGTTCCCGTAATATGGTAGTGTCGGACTCGTCGTCTGACGAATCCAAGACGCACTCCTCCCGTGAAGACGAGGAGGAGGAAGAAGAAACCTCTCCCCCTCCAGCGGGGGAGGAAATAAGAGGAAGGCCACCCCAACTGGGGAGGCCGAAGGGTCCAAGAAGGGGAAAACCCTTCCGCCGGACTACTCCCCTGACGCCGACGAGGGCGAAGAGGAGTGGACACAAAGGGCCAGGCGCCCGGCGGGATCGTAAGTATTCGGATACTAGAGTGACTCGTAGCTTTCCTTTGTCGCACAGCTTTTCCTTATGTCGAACATAATTATGTAGTCCGCCCAAGGCCGGGCTCGGCGAGTCGTCGAGCGGCTCCCTGGACTCGTCGGACGTGAATTCACTTCCGACGGCTACCTCCTCCCGCCCTGCGGACGACGCCGAAGTGTTGTCCCAGCAAATTCCAAGCCAGGAGGAGGCGGTCCCGGAGGCGCCGCGAGGCGATCTCCCGGACTCCAGGAGTGGAGGGGACAAGACCCCCCAGGGCTCCAAGTCCGGCTTTGAGCCGGACACCGCGCCGGAATCTTCAGCGGTTCCGGACTGCGGTAGGCGAACTCCTTCTAAGAGGAGCAAGCCTTCTGAGCCGGCGGCCTCCGTCCAATCGGAGGTGCCGGACAATCTACTGGAGGTGCTTAACGGCGCCTCCATCGACGAGGAGCACCGTACTATTATGAGTACGGTGATCCAGAAGGTTCAGTCCGCTAAGAGCGGGCTGACTGAAGCTTGTGCTAGCCTTTTAACAGGCTTCGAGGTAAGAAAAAATATGTAAAAATATTACCACATAGACAGTAGCCCCTAATGCTCTGTTTGGTGTTCGGAAAGAAAAGTCTAATAGAGGATAAAATAATTTCGCAGGAGTCTAACAAAAAATGAGTCAATATGCATATGCAGGCTTCGCTACTTGCTACCGCCGCACTGACTGCAGAGGTAGGTACCCTGAAGCAGGGTCTCGAGCGGACCAAGCAAGAGCTCGGCCTTGCCAAGCGGCAGCTCGAGGAGAAAGAAGGTAAGAGATACCTTATAAAAAAAGATGCAATTGCAAAAAATTATAGGATTATGCTACTTGTTGCAGGGGCCACGACTGAGGTGGCAACCCTCAAGCAGGCGCTATCCGAGGCCGAGAAGAGAGCGGCTTCGGAGCACAATGAGCGGGAAAAATTTGAGGCGCAGGTCGACGAGGCGCAGCAAGAGCTTCAGGCTCTCATGAAAAAACATGAGAGTTTGGAGCTTGACTCTAAAACGCGAGCGTCCGAGCTCGCCGCGGCCGTCAAGACTGCCGATTCTGCCAAGGCCGAAGCCCAGAAGGCCCTCGATGAATTGGATACGGTGAAAAAGATAGCGGCGGGTAAGGCATTTTTTATGCAAAGCAGACATATAAAAGTAAACTACTTGTTACTTACCCGAATCCGGAGCTCTTCAGGGGCGTTCGCAGATCTTCCCCGCAGCGTATCCGATGCCTCCGCATTCTACCGAGCCGAAGAGGGAAGCTCGACGGAGAAGGTGTTCTGGTCTCAGTACGCTGAGGCCGAACACCATGTGCCCTTGAGCGACCAGCTGAAGCAGCTGGTCGAGCTCCATAAGGCGGCCGAACAGGCCATGAAGGGTTTCATAGTTCGGTTGTGGCCTGGAGAGGCCCTACCTGGGAGCTACTTCGGACTAGTGCGGCGGCTGGTGGAGGCCTGTCCACCGCTTGAGGTCATCAAGCGCTCCGTCTGCATCGAAGGTGCCCGTAGGGCCCTTGCCCGTGCAAAGGTGCACTGGGGTAAGCTGGACGGTGAGAAGCTTGTGAGGGACGGGCCGCCGCCGGGAAAGGAGCATCGCAAGCCCGAGAACTATTACAAGGACATTCTGAAGGGTTCCCACCTTGTGGCGGATGAATGTACAAAAGATGTAATTTTTGAATGAACTCGCTCGTGTTGTCCTGTGCGCTGAAAACTTGTTCATTTGCGCTAAGCAATGCTTGTTGAATTTAAAATATTATTTTCTGTGCGGCCGTTTATCAAAAAATTGAGAGATGGCCAGTCATCGGCTTCCGCCCCCATGCCACTAGTGCTGGGGTGTTCGGGATAAACATGAGCGCTCTTTTTCCCATGTTTGGGTCCTTCGAGGGAGGCGCTCAGCACAACGAACAAGACAATCGGACTATAATGCTTGAACACTCTCACTTAGCCATAGAACTTTATAATTTTAAATTTCGGCGAAGCCCCTAGTATTCGGAAGACCGAGTTCGGGGCGCTATCCACGCCTTGGCCGGACAAAATCCGGTTCCTCGCTCTAAGCGGCATAGGTCTTTAAGGACCCGAGAAACCTCTCGAACAGCGACCGGTCTCTAGCCTCATCATGACTGTCAGTTTTAGCTTTCTCTATTAAGGTGCTCAGCCCAGCTCAACTGGGGCACAATCGCAGTAGTTATCCTAGTGCTACCTTAGCCGATATAGCGGAACGTAAGGCACCAAAACATAGGAGCCGGGCAAACCCAACTATTGACCCAAATCATGATTCAGAGCCGATGCATATAGTGCTATAAGTTCGGGGTGCCGCACTTATGGAAGTGTTCGGACTTTTTACACCATATTAAGGGGTACTCAAGCCCCTGGCGTATTTGTCGTACCACAGTGTACGGGTGCCACATGTCATTAATGAACATATATAAAAATAGAGTAATGCGATAAATAGACAAAAAGCTATGCATTGTTTATAAGAAGGCTGCTATCTAAGCAGAACGATACAGATAGTGCGATAAGCAAAAGAAATTGGACTATTTAACATGTCCTGGCCAGGGGCAGGCCGCGGAATTTTATTCAAAACAGGCATACTGCTTGTGATAGAGACCACCTGGGAGTTCCATAATGTGGCATGGCTTGTCTACTTTCCTGGATCTTGTATCGTTTGTGCGGCAGTTGAATTGCCGAACAGGTCGTCCGAAGTATGGAGTCCTGAAAGTAAGAGAGAAAAACAATCCGGCAGCCCCTAGTACGGTTTAAGCCGTGTTTTGGGCGTGCCGTGAGGGTGCCCCTCCCCTTGTGCCCATGGTATTTTGAGAGCGTAGTTATGTACGCGAAGCACTGGTTTTGCTGTATTGCAAGGGCTAGGGTTGGGGGCCGCATTGCTACGCTTGCTTGGGACGTGCCAGGCGGTCTTGTTGTAGGTTACTCCGGGCGCGCTTGACAGTATCCGGCCTCTTAACGACCGGACTGGAGAACTTCCTAGAGAGGCTGCTTTGTACTTCCGCTGCGAGGGCCATGGGTTGAACTTTGGAGCGACTGGTTCCAGCGCGTATACGTCCCGTAACGCACGCTTCCGCTCCCTTTTGGGGATATGGGTTGCGTATATCATGTTCACCGTCCGCACTTGTGGGGGAAAACCCTTCTGTCCACTGTTGTTCGGCGGCCTGGGCTCCTCCTCGTCATTGCTATGTAGCCCCTTGTCTCTGTTTTCGGCTCTTAACTTGCCTGCCTGCTTGAACACCCAACAATCCCTGTTGGTGTGATTGGCTGGCTTTTAGGGGGTGCCATGTATCTGGCACAAGCGGTCGAGTATTCGGTCCAAACTGGACAGGCCCTGAGTATTTCTTTTGAATGGCTTCTTCCGCTGACCGGATTTGTAGCCTCGGAATCCGGCATTTACTGCTGTATCCTCGTTGCTGTCGCTGTTAACGCGGCGCTTTTGCTTGTTCCGGCGCGACCTGCCGCTTTTGTCCTTGGTATCCGAATCACCAAGGTTCTTGGTTAAGTTGTTGCTGCGAGCTAGCCAACTGTCTTCTCCCGCGCAAAAGCGGGTCATGAATGTCGTGAGGGCTGCCATAGATTTCGGCTTTTCCTGTCCCAGGTGCCGGGCGAGCCACTCGTCGCGGATATTATGCTTGAAGGCTGCTAGGGCCTCCGCGTCCGGACAGTCGACTATTTGATTTTCTTTGTTAGGAACCGTGTCCAGAATTGCCTGGCCGATTCCTCTGGCTGCTGGATTATGTGGCTTAGGTCATCGGCGTCCGGTGATCGCACATAAGTGCCCTGGAAGTTGTCAAGGAATGCGGCTTCCAGGTCCTCCCAAGAACCAATTGAGTCTGCTGGCAAGCTGTTAAGCCAATGCCAGGCCGGTCCCTTAAGTTTGAGTGGGAGGTATTTGATGGCGTGTAGATCATCACCGCGGGCCATGTGGATGTGAAGGAGATAATCCTCGATCCATACCGTAGGATCTGTTGTGCCATCGCATGATTCGATGTTTACGGGTTTGAAGCCCTCGGGGATTTTATGATCCATTACTTCATCTATGAAGCATAGTGGGTGTGCGGCGCCTCTGTACTGGGCTATATCATGACGCAGCTCAAAGGAGCTTTGTCTATTGTGTTCGGCCCGGTCGGATTTATTGTATCCGGAATGACGATCACCGTCACGTGCCGTGGGGCGCCCGCACGATCCGTAGATCGATCTTGTTTGCCTTGTCTTGTCCTCTAGTATATCTCGCAGGTCTGGCGCGTTTTCCCGTGCCTTAGCATGTTTTGGGCGGTGTCGGGGCATGGCTTGAGTGAAGGGCCTAGAGGCCTCTCTGTCGCGGCCACGAGGTGGTCGGTCTGCCATGTCATGCGCTGGTGATGTAGGTGCTTCCTACTCTAATCGGGGTAGCAGCCCGCGCTTTGGGTAACGCTTGGAGGGGCGTTCGAGTTCATACTCTTCAGCCACAAGGACTTCAGTCCATCTGTCAGCTAGCAAATCTTGGTCAGCTCTAAGCTGTTGCTGCTTTTTCTTGAGGCTGCTTGTCGTGGCTAAAAGTCTGCGTTTGAAACGCTCTTGTTCGGCGGGGTCTGATGGTACGACGAATTCGTCGTCGTCGAGGCTTGCCTCGTCTTCGGAAGGAGGCATATAGTTATCATCCTCAACTTCTCGGTCTACCGCTCTCTCATGAGGGCTGGCTTCTCCATCTTCCTATGCCGAATCTTGCTGCAGGGGGTGTTCTTCGGCGCTATTCGGAGTAGTATTATCTCCAGTGCCGGAATAACCGTTTTTGTTTGGCGGGATTTAGAACGGCGCCGCCGGCGCCGGCGCTTGGGATGTTTTTTAGAGGTGTCATCCCCCGCTTTTCCATCGCCATCTCCTTCTTTTGGAGTGTCCACCATATATATGTCATATGACGAGGTGGCCTTCCAGCGCCCTATAGGTGTTGGTTCCTGTTCGTCTCCTGCATCGTCGTCCATACCGTCGATGTCTTCGGAGTCGAAGTCGAGCATGTCGGTTAAATCGTCGACAGTGGCTACAAAGTGGGTGGTGGGTGGGCTTTGAATTTCTTCATCGTCCATATCCCCTCCTTGCTGACCATAGTCCGGCCAGGGCTCTCCTGATAAAGAGAGAGACTTTAGTGAGTTCAGGATGTCGCCGAAGGGCGAGTGCTGAAAGATGTCCGCGGCAGTGAACTCCATGATCGGCGCCCAATCGGATTCGATCGGCAGGGGCGCGGGGGGTTCGGAGTCCGGAGGGGAATCCGGATCCTCCGAGTCACGGGTCATGCGGAGTGCGGGGCTGGTGTTCGGCTCGATCGCCTTTGAGATCGCAGCCCGTGAGGTGGCGTCCAACCGCTCATCCTCGATCGGCGCAGCAGGCTCCGAATTAAGGGTCGGAACCAACGCGCGTGCGGCCTCCACGACACTGTTCGGCGGCAGAGCTAGATCATGCCCATCGAGACAGTGCGGCGCGCTTGGCTGTGGCTCGAATCCGTCGAAGATCAAGTCCCCGCGGATGTCAGCCGTGTAGTTCAAACTTCCAAACCTGACCTGATGGCCAGGGGCATAGCTTTCGATCTGCTCCAAGCGGCCAACCGAATTGGCCTGCAGTGCGAAGCCGCCGAAGACGAAGATCTGCCCCGGGAGAAAAGTCTCACCCTGGACCGCATCCTCGTTGATGATCAAAGGAGCCATCGGGCCTAAAAGTGACGACACAGAGGAACTCTCAATGAAAGCACCAATGTCGATGTCAAAACCGGCAGATCTCGGGTAGGGGATCCCGAACTGTGCGTCTAGGCGGATGGTAACAGGAGACAAGGGACACAATGTTTTACCCAGGTTCGGGCCCTCTTGATGGAGGTAAAACCCTACGTCCTGCTTGATTCATATTGATGATATGGGTAGTACAAGAGTAGATCTACCACAAGATCAAGGAGGCTAAACCCTAGAAGCTAGCCTATGGTATGATTGTTGTATGTTGGAGTTGTCGTCCTACGGACTAAAACCCTCCGGTTTATATAGACACCGGAGAGGGTTAGGGTTACACAAAGCCGGTTACAATGGTAGGAGATCTGAATATCCGCATCGCCTAGCTTGCCTTCCATGCCAAGGAAAGTCCCATCCGGACACGGGACAAAGTCTTCAATCTTGTATCTTCATAGTCCAGGAGTCCGGCTGAAGGTATAGTCCGGCTATCCGAACACCCCCTAATCCAAGACTCCCTCACACACAATTGAGGAATCTTGAAGAAAATGATGCTTAGGGAAATGAATCAAGAACATATGACACGTGAGGTGTTTAGTGTGTGAAGATTTGAAGAATAAAACACCTTTGAAGATTTTGTAGAAAAACTTCGAATCAAAGAGGGCAGTGAAAGTAACTTTTAATTACCCTAAATGAAGAACACGACGAACAGAGAGGTGAAACAGTGAAGTTCGTCGGTGTAGATCTTCCACGCCCTAACTCGGCGGAGGAAGACGTCTACGGCGGCGGCGGAGGTGAAGATTTCCGCGGTCGGCGCGAGTACGACAACGACGAGGTCGAGGCAGTAAAGCTCTTCCTCACCGGCGATGATGGAGTAGCGGCGGCGCTAGGGTTTGGGAAGCTCGAGCGGGAGAGAGAGTTCGAGCGGAGTAAAAGAAGTGAGGAAGGGATAAGGGGGTATTTATAGTAGCAGTGAAAAACTGTTCGCCCGAAGATTTGGGACGAACGTGCCCCTGACCCTTCTCCTTCGCACGACATGTGTCACCCACGTAAAGTGTAGTGGAGATCGTGTAAGATCGTGGGAGAGTAGAATAATTCATCGTGGGATGCGGAACGGTTTGTGCGAGAAAACCGAAAATTTGGATAAGATTAGTTTGAAAGTTCCGTTCGCAATTTCTTCAGCTGACAAGGACACAGTGAAGATTTTGAACGAGTTTCAAATAGAACGCACATGAAGAATTTGTAAATAGATTGGATTAAGTATAGCATAGAGGGGGAAGGGTCCGATCACATTCACTTAGCAAAAAAACACCAACTTGAAGTAGTAGCCATAAGTGAATGCTGTAGAGGACATAAACTCATATATATATATACAGCCAATGAAGAAAAACGACGGAAACAGTGAAGATCTTGAAAAGTTGAAGAATTTGAACAACAGAGGAATTTCAAAAATGAGGAAAAACTCAAATTGAAGATTTTCAACTTTTGTGGTGGCGTGACCCACCGTATAAGAATGATGATTTCAGACACCGCGTACAATTGTCGTAGGGTTCTGAGAATCAAATTCTTCGTTAATTTCTTCACACTTAGAGTGTTATTCTTCATTGATTGAAGAAAAATGTTTCTTCATGTGTTGCACATCTAAGTCATCAATTTTGCATAAGTGTTAGGATGAGTGCCTTTTCAAAGTACATTCAAAGACTCTAAGATATTTAGCTCACACCGCAACTTGCTAAATCTCTTCTCATCCAAGGGCTTGGTGAAGATATCGGCTAGCTGTTCTTCAATCTTCACATGCTCAATAGAAATGTTGCCCTTCAACACATGATCGCGAAGAAAATGATGACGAATCTGAATGTGCTTTGTCTTCGAGTGCTGAACTGGGTTGTGAGCAATCTTGATGGCACTCTCATTGTCACAGAGGAGAGGCACATTCTTCACATTGATGCCATAGTCCTTGAGTGTTTGCATCATCCATAGCAGTTGAGCACAGCAAGAACCAGCAGCAATGTACTCAGCTTCAACAGTAGACAGTGATACGCAGTTCTGTTTCTTCGAGGACCAACAGACCAAAGATCGTCCGACGAAATTAAAAGTACCAGATGTTGACTTGCGGTCCACACGATCACCAGCATAGTCAGAATCAGAATATCCAATGAGATCAAAATCCGAGCCCTTGGGATACCATAATCCTAGTGTTGGTGTGTGAGCTAGATATCGAAGAATATGCTTCACAGCCTTATGGTGTGATTCCTTCGGTGCAGCTTGAAATCGGGCACGCATGCAAACACTAAGCATTATATATGGCCTAGATGCACATAAGTACAATAAAGATCCAATCATGGAGTGGTATACCTTATGATCGAAGTCAATACCATTTTCATCAGTGCATAGTTGACCATTTGTGGGCATAGGAATTTTGATGCCTTTGCAGTCTTGCATGCCGAATTTCTTCCGGACATCCTTGACGTATTTCTCCTGAGATATGAATATGTCATTGCGCTGTTGACGAATTTGAAGACCTAAGAAGAATTTCAACTCTCCCATCATAGACATTTGATATTCTTCACTCATCATATAGGCAAATTCATCACTATAACGTTGGTCAGTACAACCAAAGATAATATCATCAACATATGTTTGGCACACAAACAGTTCACCATCATAAGACTTAGTAAAGAGAGTAGGATCGAGTGAACCGGGTGTGAAGCCTTTCTTCATGAAGAATTCCTTCAAAGTATCATACCACGCCCGTGGGGCTTGCTTGAGGCCATAGAGGGCCTTATTGAGTTTGAAGACTTTGTCAGGATTCTTTGGATCTTCGAAACCTGGGGGTTGAGCAACATATACTTCTTCCTCAAGCTTACCATTGAGGAATGCACTTTTCACATCCATTTGATATTAGATGATATCATGATGGTTAGCATAAGCAAGTAATATGCGAATAGCCTCAAGTCTAGCAACAGGTGCAAAAGTTTCATCGAAATCAACTCCTTCAACCTGTGTGTAGCCTTGAGGTACTAAACATGCCTTATTCCTCACCACGAGGTCGTTTTCATCTTGCTTGTTGCGGTAGATCCATTTTGTGCCAATGATATTATGCTTGCGAGGATCTGGACGATTGACCAGTTCCCAGACGTTGTTGAGCTTGAACTGATGTAATTCTTCTTGCATGGCCTGAATCCACTCAGGCTCCAGAAATGCTTCATCTACCTTAGTGGGCTCTGTGATAGAGACAAAATCAAAGTGCCCACAAAAGTTAGATAAGTGTGAGGCTTTTGAGCGTGTGAGAGGACCTGGTGCTCTAATGTCATCGATGATCTTCTCCACTTGCACTTCTTTTGCAACGCGAGGATGAGCTGGTTGTCGTTGAGGAATTTGATCAGCATTTTCTTCAGCATAAATTTCCTCAGCATTTTCTTCAGATGCATCAGCTCGACGTTCTTCATGTTCTGGAATGAATTCTTCAGCAGATTCTTCAGTAGGAATGACATCTTCAGTAGCCTTGTGCTTGATAGAATCCTCAGGTGCTGGTTCATCTAACACAGAAGGTAGGTGCTCTCTTTGTGAGCCATTAGTTTCATCGAACCGCACATCTACAGTTTCAACAATCTTGTGAAGAACATTGTTGAAGACTCTGTAGGTGTGCGAGTCCTTTCCATAACCAAGCATAAAACCTTCATGTGCTTTCGGTGCAAATTTAGAGTTGTGATGAGGATCTCTAATCCAGCATTTAGCACCGAAGACTTTGAAATAACTCACATTGGGTTTCTTGTGAGTGAGGAGTTCATAGGCAGTCTTCTTGAGGAATTTATGAAGATATACTCTGTTGATGATGTGGCACGTAGTATCAATTGCATCAACCCAGAAACGACGAGGGGTTTTGTACTCATCGAGCATAGTGCGAGCCATCTCAGCAAGAGTCCTGTTCTTGCGCTCCACGATGCCATTCTGTTGAGGAGTATAAGGAGCAGATAACTCATGAGTAATACCAAGTTCATCAAGATAGTCATCGAGACCAGAATTCTTGAACTCAGTGCCATTGTCACTTCTGATGTGCTTGATCTTTACACCAAAGTTGGTTGAAGCCCTCGAGGAAAATCGTTTGAAGACTTCCTGCACTTCATGTTTGTAAGAGACAAGGTGTACCCATGTGTAACGAGAGTAATCATCAACAATAACAAAGCCATATTGAGATGCTTCATTTGAAACAGAAGAATAATGATTAGGACCGAAGAGATCCATGTGAAGCAATTCAAATGGACGAGTGGTGGTCATGATAGTCTTTGCTGGATGCTTGGCCTTGGTCATCTTTCCAGCTTCACAGGCACCGCATAAGTGATCCTTGAGGAATTTGACATTCTCAATGCCAATGACATGCTTCTTCTTTGCAAGCGTGTGCAAATTCCTCATGCCTGCATGACCAAGTCGTCGATGCCATAGCCATCCTTCAGAAGCTTTTGCGAGTAGGCACACGGCTGGTTGTGAATCTGCAGAGAAATCAACAATATACAAGTCTCCTTTCCTAAAGCCTTCGAAGACTTTGGAATTGTCAGCTTCCATAATCACAACACAACGATACTTGCCAAAGACAACAACCATATCAAGATCATAAAGCACTGAGACAGACATAATGTTGTATCCTAAGGACTCAACAAGCATGACTTTGTCCATGTGTCGATCCTTTGTGATAGCAACCTTACCTAGACCCAATACCTGACTTTTTCTTTTGTCAGCGAAGATGATATGCTTCAGATGTGATGATGATAAGGGAGCATCCATCAATAGATTCTTGTCACCAGTCATGTGATTTGTACATCCACTATCGAGGACCCACTCAGTGGCTTTGGGTTGATCATCCTGCAGATGAATTAGTGCAACTTACGAACCTCATATACTTCAGTAGTGAAGAATATGATATCACAATTCATCACATCAATCTCATCAAGTAGTAAGACAAATAAAGCAGTAGGAGGATGTGTGAAATGAAAGTTCATTTCATCATGATTAGCTTGCGTCCTTTCAGGCACTTTGTTAGGTCCCCAGCAAATTCTTCAGACGTTACAGTACGTCTGGAGACCTGACCCTGCACAAGAGATTAGTTCTTTTTCTTCACCACCCACATCTGAAGGGGTGGCAAAGAGTTCATCACTCTGCGAGCTCCATATGAGAATGGTGGCATGGAGGCCAAACCATTTCGTTTCACATAAGAGTGGTTAGGGTAAGCATATGAGTAAGTAGAGAAATTCTTTGAGGACTTATGAACATAATAATTAGAAGAATAATGCTCATATTCACAGCCCTTGGCTCTTCCCTGCGAAACAGAGTTATTAGCACGATGATGTTCATATGAGGACTTTGATCCATGTGAGGAATTTGATCCCCTTGAGGAATATGGTCCATATGAGGACTTGGATCCATATGAAGAATTTGGTCCATATGAAGAATTTGATCTGGGGTTCCTATTCTTCACAGGTGGTGTCATGAGGAAATTCACCTGAAGACTTTCAAGGCACCTTTTGGGAACCCAGATTTTCTTCATAGGGGAACCATTCCTGCAGTTAGTGCCAACATATCTAGCAAATACTTCACCATTCTGATTTTTGAACAGTTTATAGTTGGAGTCAAATGACTCGTCAGAAGAATGAGAAGATTCACATGTATAACCAGATAAATTAGATGGATCAACTGCAGGTCCCTTTGCAGCAACCCATGAGGTTTTTGGGTACTGCTCAGGCTTCCAATATGTACCAGCAGCATTGAGTTTCCTCTCAAAGGCAATACCCTCTTTCCTAGGGTTCCTGTTGAGGATCTGCTTTTTAAGCACATCACAAAGAGTCTGATGCCCTTTGAGGCTTTTGTACATGCCTGTCATGTACAATTCCTTCAGCCCTGCATCGTCAGTGATACTAGCAATGTCCTTAGATGAGGAATTAGTGATAGCAGAGGCAGGTGAAGAATTTCTAACATTAGAAGCATTTGAACATTCAGGTGAGGAATTAGCAGATTCTCGTTCAATGCATTTCAAACATGGAGGAATAAATTCTTCCTGAGCAGCGCTGATTTGTTGAGCAAGTAATGAATCGCGCTCCTTCTGAAGATCTTCATAACTCACTCCTAGCTTCTCATGGTCAGATAAGAGAGAGTTAAGCTGATCTTGAAGGGAGTCATACTTAGAATGACGTCTCTCAAGACTTTCCGCCAAAGCTTTTGACTGATCCATTTCTTTGCCCAACATATCATTGCTCTTACTAAGCATTTCATGAGCCTTTTCCAAAGCTCCTTGTTGTTTTGTAGCAAGGGAAGCAAGTTTGACGTAAGTGGGTCCAAATTCATCACCAGATTCATCATCACTAGATTCAGACAGATAGCATTCAGTTACCTTTTCACCATCTGCCATAAGACATGGTGAGGAAGATGATGATTCTAGTTCAAATGTCATTGACTTGAGAGAGTCCTTGAAGTCCTCGAACCAAGGATCATGATGTGTTCGATGACCCTCATAGACATCAGAGATACGGTCCAAGATAAGCTTCGCCTGATCGAGATGCATGACGTTCCTGAACTGATTTCGAGACAGACTGGAGCAGATGATAGCCTTCACTGTGAGGTTGAGATGAGTGTACTTGCGAATGTCATCAGCTTCCACCATCTTACACAGATCGGTCAGACCAATCTCAGTGACGGTCCACAGCTCACTGTTCATCGCCATGAGACGCTTCTTCATCATGGCCTTCCATTTGGGATACTCATGACCGTCAAAGATGGGGCATGTCACTTTATTCATATCTGCGGTCGACATAACTAAAACTCCAGGCGGTTAAACCAAAATCACACAGAACAAGGGAGTACCTTGCTCTGATACCAATTGAAAGTGCATTATATCAACTAGAGGGGGGGGGTGAATAGGCGATTTTTACGAAATTCTTCACTGAGGAATTTGCTAGTGAGGAAATTCCTTAGCGAAGAACTATTAGCAGCGGAATAAGTACTCAGATGAAAACAAAGCAGAACACAAGCATGGTCATCATGATGAAATGAAGACTAGCACAGAGTACAGAAAGCATAAACACAGGATAACACAAGATGAAGACAAACAGACTGAAGAATTTGAACTGAGGAAATTGAGAAAGTCTTCAGTCAAAGTCTTCAAACACAGATATGATAAACAAGCAGGACAATACTGAGGAAATGAAAGAGTTGAGGAAATGGAACCAGTAAGCTTGGTGAAGACAATGATTTGGTAGACCAGTTCCAACTGCTGTCTCAGTTGTACATCTGGTTGGAGCGGCTGAGTATTTAAACTCAAGGACACACAGTCCCGGACACCCAGTCCTGAGCACGCAGCTCGGGACACCAAGTCCTCACCGTATTCTCCTTGAACTAAGGACACACAATCCTCGTCCAATCACTCGTGGTAAGTCTTCAGGTGACTTCCGAACCTTGACAAACTCGGTCACTCGGCGATCCACAATTCCTCTTGGATGCTCTAGACCATGACACCTAACCGTATGGAAGAAGCACATTCTTCAAAGATAACATGCGTCGGATCCACGCAGGATCAATCTCTTCAGTGATGCTCAATCACTTTGGGTTTGTAGGTGTTTGGGTTTGGGTTTGGATTTTCCTCACTTGATGATTTTCACTCAAAGTCCTCGGAGGATGGGTTGCTCTCAAATGACAAGTGTCAGTTTCTCTCGGAGCAGCCAACCAACTAGTGGTTGTAGGGGGCGGCTATTTATAGCCTAGGGAGCAACCCAACATGATAAGACATAAATGCCCTTCAATGATATGACCGTTGGATGGATAAGATATTTTGGGAGAGCTGGCACGTAGCACAGCAACGGTCGGAATTTTGAGGTACAAATTCCTCATGGCTATCATGTTCCTCATAGTGTAGGCAATCCGCACTGGTGAATTCCTAACTCCTCAGTCAGAACAAAGTCCTCAGTGACCAGAAGAACTGCGTCTCTGTCACTGAAGAAATTGACTGAACTGTATGAGATTTCCAATGGCTTCACTCGAAGGGATTGGTAGGTGTAGGATTTGAGTTGTGCATCAAACGGAAATTTTTCCTTAGTATTTCCTCGACCCCCTTTAACAGTACGGTGTTTCCTATGAATCAAGAAAGAGAAAATGAAACTATGAAAACAAAAGTCTTCACGCTTCATATTCCTCGAATGAATACAAAGTCTTCAAGGTCACACCAATTTCTTCACTTTCAAAGTCTTCAGAAAGTCTTCGGTATATCAAGGTCTTCAGTTGAAGAACTTCATTTTTAGGGGTCGACTTTCTCTGTAAATATCAAACTCCTCATAGACTTATAGACCTGTGTACACTCATAAACACATTAGATCCTTAACCTATAAGTCTTCAATACACCAAAATCACTAAGGGGCACTAGATGCACTTACATTTTCAATGAACATTAATCCATCCATTTATAACAGCGTTGGAGAAAGATTTCCGAAGGGCTTCACAGCCCCGCCCCGCAGCCCGATGGGCACAATCGGGACCTTGACCCCGGATTCGAAGAGGATCGGGATATATTCATGGTGCTCGAGGACGGGGTGTTTTACCAGGCGAGCTACGACGGCACAGAAGTGGCCATCATCACCGATTACCCCGGTCTTCTCCCTGCTTCACACGTAAGTAGTCAGGAGACATCTCATCTGAAAGAGTTCTCTCAATCTGCCTCACCCATCACACCGTCCTGTGCTCAAAAGGGGAGGCGTTCGGTGCGCCATGCTGCCCCAGGGGTATCTCCAAGGAGAGCAACCCCTACGCCAGGAAAGCCTTCGAAGAGGAAGGCAAACAAATATACGGTCGAACCTTCATCGAAGAGGTATGGATTCGCAAATATGCTCTTTAGCAGTCGCATCCAACTGTGATTTTTATGTTCGCCCTGCATCAGGAAAAGGGTTTGCCAGACTATGTCCAGGGATCCGGCCAGTCATACTCCCAACACCCGGGATTCGGTCCCAGCCGAGGAGACGGGGGTCGATACGGGGGCGACGTCGGACTGTACTTCGGCTGAGGGCTCGAAAGGTATGTCCGTTACCAACTCGGAAGTGGAGAGCGCCATGAATCATCGGCGCCGGAGGGCCGTTTTACGAGATCATCGCTTCTCAAAAGAGGCGTTCAGTGCCTTCAGCTCGGCTGATGCATACATCCGGGCTGCTCGAGATGGTCTTAACAGGGCCACGGAGTAGCATTTAAAAGATGTACAGGTAAGTTTAATTTGTCCAGATATGCTAACCATATGCCAGTAGCCCCCGAGACTTGAAGTAGTTGGCCCAACTGATTTAAGGATCGTTGTACAACCAGGTTCTTACAGAGAAGAACATCCTACTAGCCCAAGAGCTAGAAAAGTGTCGGACACAGCTAACTACTGCTACCGTCAAACTAGAGAAGTCCAAGAAGGCGTCTTCTGGTAATATTTCCCTCCATCGAGAAATAATAATTATATACCAGTTATGCTAACACTGTTGCTTATCTCATGACAGGATCGTCAGATCAACTAGAGGAGAAGCTGAAAACCGCACAGGCGGGAGAGAAAGAGGCCAAAAGACTACACGCCGCGGGCGAGCGAGTGCTGACCCGAGCCAGGGAGGAGAAAAACAAGCTCCAAGATTTGAACACCCAGCTGGGCGAAGAGCTGAAAGATGTGCGGGCCCAGGTGGTTGACTCCGTAAAAGAAAATAAAAGGCTGCGAGGCGGCATATTCAGTATGTGACCGAACTATACTTTAAAGTAATTCAGAGATTAAGGGATCTGACAGAGCTATGTTTGTAGGTATGCTAACGGGCCGTCCTGAAGAGGAGGTATCCGGATCGTCGAGCGATCTACTACAAGGGCTGTCCCAAATGCACGAGCAAGCTCGGCAGGCAATGCGGAGTGTTGCCAAGGCCTTATGGCCATCCGCCTCCCCTCCAGGAAGTATGGAGGAGCTTGTAGAGCTATTCAAGGGAGCGCATCGGCGTATCCGATTATGGAAAATATCGTCCTGCCGGGAGGGCGCGCGAGAGGCCTGGGCCATGGTGAAAACACAGTATACCAAGCTTGATCCGAATTGCATGGCCCGAGTCGGACCTCTAGGGTCAGATGGGAAAGAAGTTCCTGTAAATTTGGTGTATGACCAAGTAGAAGAAGCCGCCCGGTATTCCCAGCAGGATTGTAAGTTAGACAACCTGCTAAGTGGTATAGAGGAGGAAATTTTTGAGTCCAAGTGACTATGTATTTTCCTTCTAGCTGAATTGTAAAATGATTGTCATGGCAGACCTTTTCGCTTCGACCTCTGGACTCAAAGGTGCAGAGTGTTTCCGAATACCTGAGCGGTAAAATAGACCGGGGTATGTGTGGAAACCAGGTGTAGGGGTCATAGTTGCTTGAATAGACAAGTTGTATCTGGCTAGTTATGTTATATTATATTATGATTGTAAGAAACATCTTCCAGAGAGAATAGTTCCATTAAGGGTTCCTTTCCCTGGGTGTGCATGCGTCAAAATGCATGTCCAGACTGTGATTGGAACAATCGCAGTATAAGTAACATCTGGGGGTTCACGATGGGGTGAAAGCAAAAACATCTTTAATCCACCGACCGAATATTCCCTTAAGAACACTAGCTTTCGGCTTCACCCAGTCCGAGGTACACGTCCGGATGACCCAGCAGTAACAATCACAGAGGTTCTCCCTTTATGCCCTAGCCGAACTAACGGGAGCGTAGGGCATAAGCACAGGAGCCAGGCAACCAAGCTTGGCCAAAACTTAAGTCATATCGATGCATATAATGGTGAAGAAAAGGTACATATGGGGAAAACACGCATATGTGATGAGCTTGATGCTCAAAAAATAACATTAACGAACTTCTGTCAAAGAAGCCCCCAGGCATAATGGACGTACATATTTGAGTATGTGTATGTCACATGTGCACGGTTGAGCCGCATGAAAAGCTTTAAAGCTAATAAAAAAGGAAAAGGCGAAAAGAGAGGAAAAAGCAATGGGAACAATAAGGAGAAGGAAAAGAACAAAGAGTTCGGCGCTAGGCATAGAATCTTCAAAGTCTGGCCGCGTTCCAAGGATTCAACTCTAGGTGATTGTCTTACGCATCACGCAGGTGGTACGCTCCTTCAGTGAGAACTTCATCAATGATGAAGGGACCCTCCCATTTGGGCTTGAGTTTGTCCTTTTTCTTCTCCGACAAGCGTAGAACGAGTTCGCCAACATTATAAGTCTTGGCCCATACTTCTCTGTTTTGATATCTGCGAGCCTGTTGTTGATAAAATGCGGAACGGGATTTTGCAACGTCTTGCTCCTCCTCCAGGGCGTCTAGGCTGTCCTGCCGATCGAGCTCGGCCTCTCTCTCTTCATACATGCGCACTCGAGGTGAGTCATGAATAATGTCGCAGGGTAGCACCGCCTCTGCGCCGTACACCATGAAGAAAGGTGTGTATCTGGTAATGCGATTGGGCATGGTCCGTAGCCCCTAGAGTACGGAGTCGAGCTCCTCAACCTAGTGCTTGTCTGATTCCTTCAAAGATCGCACTAGCCTGGGTTTGATGCCGCTCATAATAAGACCATTGGCCCGTTCGACTTGACCATTTGTTTGCGGGTGATAGACGGAGGCGTAATCAAGCTTAATGCCCAGATTGGCGCACCAATTTTTCACCTCATTGGCTGTGAAGTTGGAGCCGTTATCGGTGATGATGCTGTGTGGAACACCATAACGGTGTACAACGCCGGATATAAAGTCTATCACTGGTCCGACTTCGACCCTTTTAACTGGTTTGGCCTCTATCCACTAGTGAATTTATCCACCATGACCAGCAAATATTTTTTCTTATGGTTTCCTCCTTTAAGGGGTCCGACCATATCAAGCCCCCAGACCGCGAAACGCCAACTGATGGGGATTGTTTGCAGAACGGTGGGTGGCATATGGCTCTGGTTGGCGAAAAGCTGGCATCCAACACAACGTTGGACAAGGTCCTGCGCGCCTGCTCGGGCCATCGGCCAATAAAAATCTGTACGAAAGGCCTTGCTAACAAGGGCCCAAGCTGCGGCATGGTGGCCGCCGAGACATGCATGAACTTCAGCCAAGAGCTGCCGCCCCTCCTCCTCGGAGATACATTTTTGAAGGACTCCGGTAGCGCTTTTCTTGTAGAGCTCTCCGTTGTGAACCTTCTAGGCCTTCGAGCGCCGGACAATGTGGCGGGCCTCGTTCTGATCCTTAGGGAGTTCTTTCCTATTAAGGTAGGCCAAGAAGGGTTCAGTCCATGGGGAGATTACTGCCATAATGAGATGGGCCGACGGTGTTATTTCGGTGGCTGAGCCCCCGATGATATCTGTGTGCTCGGAATCTGGGGTTGTGTTTGGATCCGGACTGGTGTCGCCGCTCTCCCCTTGCCACACCACAGATGGCTTAAAAAGCCTTTCCAAGAAGATGTTAGGTGGGACGGGGTCGCGCTTGGCACCGATGCGAGCAAGGACGTCCGCCGCTTGATTACTTTCTCGAGCCACGTGATGAAACTTGAGCCCCTCGAACCGAGCCGACATTTTCAGGACAACATTGTGATAAGCCACCATCTTCGGATCTTTGGCGTCAAAATCTCCATTTATTTGAGATATTGCGAGGTTTGAGTCCATGCGCACTTCTAAGCGTTGTATGCCCATGGGGACGACCATCCGAAGACCATGCAATAAGGCCTCGTATTCGGCTGCGTTGTTGGAGTCTGTATATAATATTTGGAGTACATACTGGACTACATATCCAGTGGGGGACGTTAAAACAACGCCCGCTCCTAATCCTGCCAGCATTTTGGAGCCATCGAAATACATAACCCAGTTTGAATATGTGCCGTACTCTTTAGGGAGTTCGTCCTCTGTCCATTCGGCGACGAAGTCCGCCAGTACTTGGGATTTAATGGCCCGACACGGTTTGTATGTTATGTCGAATGGAAGGAGCTCAATGGCCCATTTGGTAATCCGGCCCGTAGCATCGTGGTTGTTTATTATATCATTGAGTGGTACTTCGAAAGCCACCGTGATCGAACACTCTTGGAAGTAGTGTCGTAGCTTCTGGGATGCCATGAAGACCGCGTATGCTATTTTTTGATAATGGGGGTACCGGGATTTGCATGGTCTGAGGACAATGGATACGTAGTATAACGGCTTCTAAAGCGGGAATTTGTGTCCGTCCTGTTCTCATTCTACGACGAGCACGGCGCTTACCACCTGGTGTGTTGCCGATTGTATAATAATATTGGTTCACCGACATTTGGCGCGGTCATGATTGGTTTGCTTGCTAGAAGGGCCTTTATTTCTTCTAGTCCGGCCGTTGTCGCATCCGTCCACTCGAAGTGATCGGTGCGCCTTAGAAGGCGATAGAGTGGGAATGCCTTTTCTCCCAATCTGGAGATAAAGTGGCTTAAAGCCGCCACGCACCCGACGAGTTTTTGGACCTGCTTAAGGTCCGTTGGCATAGCCAATTTTGACAAAGCTCGAATTTTGGCTGGATTTGCTTCAATTCCTCTACTGGAAACGATGAATCCCAACAGTTTTCCAGCGGGGACGCCGAAAACGAACTTTTCTGGATTGAGCTTGATGTCATAGCACGGAGGTTGTTGAAATGTGAGACGTAAATCGTCTATCAGTGACTCGACGTGCCTGGTTTTGATGACGATGTCATCCAATATGCTTCAACTTTCTTGCCGACCTGCTTCTCCAGACATGTTTGAATCATGCGTTGGTAGGTGGCGCCAGCATTTTTGAGCCCAAAAGGCATAGTGTTGAAGCAGAAAGGCCCATGTGGGTTAATGAATGCCGTTGTGGCTTGATCGGACTCCTTCATCTTGATTTGATGGTATCCGGAGTACGCGTCGAGGAAACACAGTGAATCGCGTCCTGCAGTTGCGTCAATAATCTGATCGATGCGAGGGAGGGGGAAGGGATCCTTAGGGCAAGCCTTGTTGAGGTCTTTGAAATCGACACATACGCGCCAGGATTTATCCTTCTTTGGTACCATCACCAGGTTTGCTAGCCAGTCCAGGTGTTTGATTTCTCTGATGAATCCGGCTTCGAGTAACTTGGCTAGCTCTTCTCCCATAGCTTCTCGTTTGGGTTCGGAAAAACGCCGCAGTGTTTGTTTGACCGGTTTATACCCCTTTAAGATATTGAGGATGTGTTCGGCTGGCCTGCGTGGGATTCATGGCATGTCAGAAGGGTGCCAAGCGAATATGTCCCATTTTTCATGCAGGAACTCTTGTAGCACGGCATCGACCGTTGGGTCGAGTTGTGCCCCGATAGATGCTGTCTTGTTGGGGTCCATTGGATGGACCTGGAATTTGACTATTTCTTCTGCCGGCTTGAAGGAGGTGGATTTGGGTCGTTTGTCTAGGATCACATCGTCCCTGTCCACTATGGAGCGTAGTGCGGTTAACTCTTCGGCCGCGAGGGCTTCAGATAATGCCTCAAGGGCGAGGGATGCGGTTTTATTTTCGGCGCGGAGTGCTATGTCCGGATCACTGGCGAGAGTGATTGTGTCATTGGGCCCGGACATCTTAAGCTTCATGTACCCGTAATGAGGTATAGCTTGGAAGCGTGTAAATGCATCTCACCCCAAGAGGGCGTGATATCCGCTGTTGAAAGGGGCCACATGGAAGGTTATCTCTTTGGACCGATAATTCTCTGGCGTGCCGTATCTATACTACTATTAAACAAGAAAACATATTCATCACTACGTGCACCCAGCCTAACCTACACATAATAACACAGAGGAATTACAGCCTCCCGATCAAACCACTTAATTTGATCTAACAGTCAATATTTCACCAACCAACATCCAATGTGCGTTTAGCAATTTACCAGGCGGACGAAAACTCTGCCTGTTGGAAATATGCCCTAGAGGCAATAATAAATAGGTTATTATTATATTTCCTTGTTCATGATAATCGTTTATTATCCATGCTAGAATTGTATTGATAGGAAACTCAGATACATGTGTGGATACATAGACAACACCATGTCCCTAGTAAGCCTCTAGTTGACTAGCTCGTTGATCAATAGATGGTTACGGTTTCCTGACCATGGACATTGGATGTCATTGATAACGGGATCACATCATTAGAAGAATGATGTGATGGACAAGACCCAATCCTAAGCCTAGCACAAGATCATGTAGTTCGTATGCTAAAGCTTTTCTAATGTCAAGTATCGTTTCCTTAGACCATGAGATTGTGCAACTCCCGGATACCGTAGGAGTGCTTTGGGTGTGCCAAACGTCACAACGTAACTGGGTGGCTATAAAGGTACACTACAGGTATCTCCGAAAGTGTCTGTTGGGTTGGCACGAATCGAGACTGGGATTTGTCACTCCGTGTGACGGAGAGGTATCTCTGGGCCCACTCGGTAGGACATCATCATAATGTGCACAATGTGATCAAGGAGTTGATCACGGGATGATGTGTTGCGGAACGAGTAAAAGAGACTTGCCGGTAACGAGATTGAACAAGGTATCGGGATACCGACGATCGAATCTCGGGCAAGTATCGTACCGATAGACAAAGGGAATTGTATACGGGATTGATTAAGTCCTTGACATCGTGGTTCATCCGATGAGATCATCGTGGAACATGTGGGAGCCAACATGGGTATCCAGATCCCGCTGTTGGTTATTGACCGGAGAACGTCTCGGTCATGTCTGCATGTCTCCCGAACCCGTAGGGTCTACACACTTAAGGTTCGATGACGCTAGGGTTATAAAGGAAGTTTGTATGTGGTTACCGAATGTTGTTCGGAGTCCCGGATGAGATCCTGGACGTCACGAGGAGTTCCGGAATGGTCCGGAGGTAAAGATTTATATATGGGAAGTCCTGTTTTGGTCACCGAAAGAGTATCGGGTTTTATCGGTAACGTACCGGGACCACCAGGAGGTTCCCGGGGGTCCACCAAGTGGGACCACCGGCCCCGCAGGGCTGCATGGGCCACATGTGGGAGGGGACCAGCCCCAGGTGGGCTGGTGCGCCCCCCACAAGGGCCCAAGGCGCCTAGGGTTTGGGGAGGGGGCGCCCCACCTAGCTTGGGGGGCAAGTTTCCCCTCTCCACCCCCTTGGCCGCCACCCTAGATGGGTTTGGGGCAGCCGCACCCCTTGGGGTAAAAACCCTAAAGGGGGCGCACCCCCTTCCCTCTCCCCTATATATACTTGAGGGTTTTGGGGCTGCCAACACAAGAGTTCCGATCTCTCCATGGCGCAGCCCTGCATCTCTCCTTCCTCCTCTCCCGCGGTGCTTGGCGAAGCCCTGCATGATTGCCACGCTCCTCCACCACCACCACGCCGTTGTGCTGCTGCTGGATGGAGTCTTCCTCAACCTCTCCCTCTCTCCCTGCTGGATCAAGGCATGGGAGACGTCACCGGGCTGTACGTGTGTTGAACGCGGAGGTGCCGTCTGTTCGGCACTAGGATCATCGGTGATTTGGATCACGACGAGTACGACTCCATCAACCCCGTTCACTTGAACGCTTCCGCTTAGCGATCTACAAGGGTATGTAGATGCACTCTCCTTCCCCTCGTTGCTGATTTCTCCATAGATAGATCTTGGTGACACGTAGGAAAATTTTGAATTTCTGCTACGTTCCCCAACACTGCCATCCCGCGTCCCCACGTCGTGTTCGTGGCTAAAATTACGGGCCTCCTCCCCACCTCCTCCTCCCAGAAAAAATAGTAAGTAGTACGCGCCCGTCGCCCACACCTCCCGCGAACACCGCCCAACCCGATGACGCCGCCGCCCCACCCAACGCTTGCCTTCCCCGCCGCCCCGCCGCTCCTCCTACACGACGTAGCCCACACACCTCTAGCCATCGGCGGTGTATCACGGGTCATCGTCTGACGCTCCTCAGTGGTCTCGCGTGATAGCTCTGTCAGATACGAGGGAGGAGGCGTCGATACGAGTACCGAGCGAGCTCATGGAGCGGCTGGCCGGCTAGGCGGTGTCTACCTAGCTCCAGGAACACGCCGAGCTACAGCAATTGGCAGGGGAGGCTTGACATAACCGAGTTCATCGGCCATGGCGGCAAACAGAGCCGAAGCTTGCGAGGCAGCGGCTACAGATCGAGGATGATGACTAAGAGAGAGGGGAAAGGAGGCACAGATAGCCACGAGGAGGTTCGTGCTGTCGGCAGGACCGGAGAAGGCAGGAGCACGATGAATCGACGCCGGCGGCTTACGGATGGTGTTGGAGAGGATGATGTCCGTGTGCTCTGTGCAGGGCGTCGCAACTCGATTCGTTCGACATGGAGGATCAAGAGGGCGTCGTGGTTCTCTCGGATGCGACGGCTTGTCGGGGATAGACCGCTGGCTATGGCGTGCGGCGAAGAGGGAGTTCGAGGATGAGGGGAGGGTGCACCAGATCGAGGCAGGTCACAAATGCATTGACTGCTCCCCGGCGCATCAGCGGTGACATCTAGCACACGCGGCAGCAGTGCGTCGATGGCGGCTATAGGATGCGTGCAGCAGCCTGAGCATTCGCGTTGTGGTGGCAGCGCAGTGCCGCGCACGCGGCAGTGAGTGTGTCGACGACCGGCTAGAAGAGGCGTGCGACAGCCTAGGCGTTCACATTGTGGTTGCAGCGCAGTGCCGTGCAGCGGCGACAACTAGGGCGCTCAACGGCGGGGTGTGCAGAGCAGGAGCCAGCTAGGTCGCTCCGCGGCCGGCAGAGTTGGGGCGCCGCAGCCGCCCGGCATGCTGCGTGCATGATGCTATCAGGCATGTTGTGCATTAGTGTTGTCCGGCAGAGGCGCGCGCAGCTGGCCGGCGTGTGTGAGGTGCGTGCCTGGGGCTGCCGGCAGGCTGTGCGTGCGGCTTGCTTAGTTCAGGTACTGTCAAATTCAGGAGAGGAAGAGAACTCGAGTGGTGCTGTCAGTTTCTGCATTCAATGTCGGTGATTCAGATTCAGCATGGATAATGTTGTTTAGGACTGAAAGTTTGTCATGGACTCATGGTTGAATAAATAGGCATGGTTGACTTTAGTTGCTAGAAGGAAAAACAGTGCTATAAATTTTAGAATTAGGATGGCGTTTTGCACGGTTCTATCAAATTATTTGCATTGTACAGTCACAATTCTAAGCTTAATCTTGTTAGCTATGTAGCATTGCAGATCAGGCTCTTTTTTCCTAGCAGATCAATACCTTGGTCAGATTTAGCTTATTTGATAGTAAACAAACAATAAATAGTGTGAATATAACAAATAATTATGCGGTGGTGACCTATCAAAACTATTAATGTGAATTTTCTAGTTCCGATTTTTATAATTTTTATTCTTCCCTTCAGATCCACGGTTTGCTCTTCTAACACATAACACTAGATATGCACATGCAGCCCCTTTCAGTTGAGCTGGGTCTGGGTATCCTTGGGAACATTTTTTATGGAATCCAGGTAAGTTCAGCATGATAATCATTCCATTTCGTTGATTTACTCTCTATTTGTGTCACTTGTCATGACTTCATTCCTGTTAAATTTGCAGCGCCCCCTAAACACTATTGCTATTAGATCTGAAGACGATGCACTCTGGGAATTTAAGACAAAAAGCTGGGTAATGCATTTAGCATATTTTAATTGTGAACGAGGGATATCCTGTTAATCATTGGCAGGCCCTCTAAAACATCTCCTATTATTATTTGCTTCAGCTGTTGGAGATGTTCTCGCCGGCGAAGATCTATATGTTGTATGTTCTTATGATGTTGAATTTTCCTTTATGGATATTACTGTACAAAATGATAGCAGCTTTGGGCCTCTGCCCACATGCTAATGTTCGCTGGCTCTATGACTGTCTTTGAGAACAATTTGATGAACCATCATCTATATAGCGAATAAGTTATTCTTACAAGATATAGTAAATAAGTTGTTAATTCAGTTTTTATCTATGATCTCTCTAATACTGTTTGATACAAAAAAATGTTCATTTGGATGCAATATGTTCTGAAAAGGCCCTTGTCCATTACTCATTGGGTGTTATCTCCATTGCTATTCACTGTATGATGAAATAATTACAGATGGTTCTTGCACATACTTGGTCATTAGGTGTGATAGTTGTTAATTTAGTGTTTGGAAGTAACCAAGGATACTAAAATTATTATTTGGTGTTTTTTTCATTATTTATTGATCATACGGGGAAACCCACTTGCCTTTTCTTATTTCTGAAAGTTTATGATGATTTTGGGCATACCAAGCTTAAAGAAGATATCTCGCAAGTAAGCTTGATATACTCTGCATACATCTTGATTATATGATATCCTCATTGCTTTTAGGATAGCACTGTGGACTTGGGCTTTTTGGATGGAAAAAAAGTTGATCCAAACCGACACCATGTATTCTCATGGATGTATGAGTCATCTCACTGTAGGTGGAGCTAGCGTTTAAATTACTTTATTTTATGCTTTGTCAGTGTAATCTCCAATTTCATTCGCATGTATACCATTACTCTTCTCATGGTCTTGCAGATGCATCTTGTCTAGCTTTTCAGCCTTGCAAATTAGAGGTTTTGACTGATACATGCATATTATTGGAATATTTGGTGCATTGAAAATACTATGGGTGGAATTAACAAACTGACTGAATGTATGAAAGAAACATGGATTCTTTGTCAGCTTCTCTTGGAGCTTCTGCTAATTTCAACAAGGTAATACTTAAGATTTATTACAATCTTGTATTTTTTTATCTGAATCACTTATCATCTATACTATTGCACACACAAAAAAAACTTGCATGATTAAACAGAGGAGGAACTTAAAGAATTGGAGGGAGCAGTGTGTGTCAGTTAGATCGATTTGTAATTCACCGGTGCACGTTGAATACTCTAACATATACACCAAATATTCATATATGATTGTAATATTAGTCAAGACGTGCGTTGCACGTGCACACTTACTAGTACCACGTCAAGTGTGATTTTTTCCCGCACACCGCGCCTCCCGACTAGGAATGATTCCTCGGAAGGTCGTTCCGCTTTGCTCGATGCGACTCCTGTCTATTTCCATTTTGTGGAGTGTATCCTCATAAATGAGGTTTAGTCCGCTGCCGCCATCCATGAGAACTTTGGTGAGCCGAAAGCCGTCCACGATTGGACTAAGGACCAAGGCGGTTGGTGCTCAGACTGTCTTGTATTTTGGTTCGTCACTGGCATTAAAAGTTATAGCCATGTCATTCCAAGGGTTTACTGCTGTGATTTGGCAGACTTCAGCGAGTTCGAGGAGTGCCCTTTTGCGCCTATTGTTTGAAGCAAATGTCTCGAAGACCGTCAATACTTTGAGGTTGTCATCTTCCGGGGGGTGTTGTTCTGGGGAATTCTTGGTGAGGATATCCTCGCCGCTCTTGGCCACTTGCCGGAGTATCCAACATGCTCTAAGGCTATGGGTTGGTATGTTGTCCGGTGTTGTGTGTATTTTGCATGGCCCATCGAGCCACCCTTCCAGAATGGTTCCGCGCCCCGTAGTGGGCTTGTATTTCTTTACTATTGGACCGGGCGTGCCACGAGGGTGCGCCCTTTTCGCCTGAACGAGGGGTTGAGTGGGGACCGATGGTTTCCAACGGGCTGCCTGAGTTTTCCAGGCGCTTTCCATTGCGCTGTACTTCTTTATGATAGTTGCCAAGTCAGCGAAGTGTAATATGCGACGGCGGTTGATGGCATTGGGGATTCCTTCGTCCGTGCAATTAGTGCGGAACGCTGAGATCGTGTCTTCGTCGCGGCAATCTTTAATTTTGTTTTTGACAAGAAGGAATCTGGCCCATAAGTGATGGACCATTTCCTGAGACTGCTGTTGTATGCTCCTGAGAGCGCTTATGTCCGGGTGGGTGGGTGGATTTAAATCTGAACCTTGACCCAATTTTGGATCCGGAGTCTGAAAATTTTCCGGACTCAACGGTCCAGGCTCCGGGATATCAACTGATCTTTTAGGCTTGTCGTCCGATTTTATGTTCTGAGGACAAGATGCATCTCTTCGCAGGTGGGTGTACAGTTCTTCGAGGTTGGAGATCTGGACATAGTTCGTCCTCAGTATGGAGGAAGAGTTGTCGCCTCGCTCCTCGACTACCGCTATCTGGTGGGTGATCGGTGGAGCTTTGATTTCTCTCTGATCGGTTTTAAGCCCAATTCGATCATAGTCTGTAGCGACCCCCAGGGCAGTGATGCGATCTAAGAGCTCGTTTAAAGACGAAAGCTCTGCCGGATCCATCTTCTTGGAGTGTTCTGTTGGAAATATGCCCTAGAGGCAATAATAAAAGCATTATTATTATATTTCCTTGTTCATGATAATTGTCTTTATTGGTGCTATAATTGTGTTATCCGGAAATTGTAATACATGTGTGAATAACAGACAACAATATGTCCCTAGTAAGCCTCTAGTTGACTAGCTCGTTGATCGACGGATAGTCATGGTTTCCTGACTATGGACATTGGATGTCATTGATAACGAGATCACATCATTAGGAGAATGATGTGATGGACGAGACCCAATCCTAAACATAGCATAAGATCGCATAGTTCGTTTGCTAGAGTTTTCCAATGTCAAGTATCCTTTCCTTAGACCATGAGATCGTCTAACTCCCGGATACCGTAGGAGTGCTTTGGGTGTGCCAAACGTCACAACGTAACTGGGTGACTATAAAGGTATACTACGGGTATCTCCGAAAGTATCTCTTGGGTTGACACGGATCGAGACTGGGATTTGTCACTCCGCTTGACGGAGAGGTATCACCGGGCCCTCTCGGTAATGCATCATCATAATGAGCTCAATGTGATCAAAGTGTTTGATCACGGGATCATGCATTACGGTACGAGAAAAGTGACTTGCCGGTAACGAGATTGAACGAGGTATTGGGATACCGACGATCGAATCTCGGGCAAGTAAAATACCGATTGACAAAGGGAATCGTATACGGGATTAATTGAATCCTCGACATCGTGGTTCATCCGATGAGATCATCGTGGAGCATGTGGGAGCCAACATGGGTATCCAGATCCCGCTGTTGGTTATTGCCCGAGAGCCGTCTCGGTCATGTCTGCATGTCTCCCGAACCCGTAGGGTCTACACACTTAAGGTTCGGTGACGCTAGGGTTGTGAAGATATGTATATACAGTAACCCGAATGTTGTTCGGAGTCCTGGATGAGATCTCGGACGTCACGAGGAGTTTCGGAATGGTCCGGAGGTAAAGAATTATATATAGAAAGTGCTGTTTTGGCCATCGGGACAAGTTTCGGGGTTATCGGTATTGTACCGGGACCACCGGAGGGTCCCGGGGGGTCTACCGGGTGGGGCCACCTGCCTCGGGGGGCCACATGGGCTCTAGGGGTGCGCCTTGGCCTACATGGGCCAAGGGGAACCAGCCCCTAGAGGCCCATGCGCCTAGGGTGGGGGAAACCCTAAAGGGGGGCTCCCCCTTGCTTGGGGGGCAAGCCCCACCCCTTGGCCGCCGCCCCCCTAGGAGATTGCATCTCCTAGGGCCGGCGCCCCCCTAGGGGGCTATATAAAGGGGGGAGGGGAGGGGGGCAGCCGCACCCCTTGCTCCTGGCGCCTCCCTCTCCCTCTCCAACATCTCCTCCTCCTCCGTAGAGCTCGGCGAAGCCCTGCCGGAGTACTGTAGCTCCACCATCACCACGCCGTCGTGCTGCTGCTGGAGCCATCTTCCTCAACCTCTCCTTTGCCTTGCTGGATCAAGGAGAAGGAGACGTTATGCTGACCGTACGTGTGTTGAACGCGGAGGTGCCGTCCGTTCGGTGCTAGGATCTCCGGTGATTTGGATCACGTCATGTACGACTACCTCATCCCCGTTCCTTGAACGCTTCCGCTCGCGATCTACAAAGTGGTATGTAGATGCAATCTCTCTCCCATGACTCGTTGCTTAGATGAACTCATAGATGGATCTTGGTGAAACCGTAGGAAAAATTTTAATTTCCTGCAACGTTCCCCAACAGTGGCATCATGAGCTAGGTCTATGCGTAGTTCTCTATTGCACGAGTAGAACACAATTTGTTGTGGGCGTAGATGTTGTCAACTTTCTTGCCGCTACTAGTATTATCTTGCTTCAGCGGTATTGTGGGATGAAGCGGCCCGGACCAACCTTACACGTACGCTTACGTGAGACCGGTTCCACCGACTAACATGCACTAGTTGCATAAGGTGGCTGGCGGGTGTCTGTCTCTCCCACTTTAATTGGAGCGGATTCGATGAAAAGGGTCCTTATGAAGGGTAAATAGAAGTTGACAAATCACGTTGTGGCTTTCACGTAGGTAAGAAAACGTTCTTGCTAGAACCCTAATTCAGCCACGTAAAACTTGCAACAACAATTAGAGGACGTCTAACTTGTTTTTGCAGCAAGTGCTTTGTGATATGATATGGCCAAAGTTGTGATGAATGATGAATGATCTATATGTGATGTATGAGATGTTCATGCTATTGTAATAGGAATCACGACTTGCATGTCGATGAGTATGACAACCGGCAGGAGCCATAGGAGTTGTCTTTATTTTTTGTATGACATGCGTGTCATTGAGAAACACCATGTAAATTACTTTACTTTATTGCTAAACGCGTTAGCCATAGTAGTAGAAGTAATAGTTGGCGAGCAACTTCATGGAGACACGATGATGGAGATCATGATGATGGAGATCATGGTGTCAAGCCGGTGACAAGATGATCATGGAGCCCCAAGATGGAGATCAAAGGAGCTATGTGATATTGGCCATATCATGTCACGTTTATTATTTGATTGCATGTGATGTTTATCATGTTTTGCATCTTGTTTACTTAGAACGACGGTAGTAAATAAGATGATCCCTCATAATAATTTCAAGAAGTGTTCCCCCTAACTGTGCACCGTTGCGACAGTTCGTTGTTTCGAAGCACCACATGATGATCGGGTGTGATTGATTCTAACGTTCACATACAACGGGTGTAAGACAGATTTACACATGCAAACACTTAGGTTGACTTGACGAGCCTAGCATGTACAGACATGGCCTCGGAACGCAGAAGACCGAAAGGTCGAGCATGAGTCGTATAGAAGATACGATCAACATGAAGATGTTCACCAATGTTGACTAGTCCGTCTCACGTGATGATCGAACACGGCCTAGTTGACTTGGATCATGTAATACTTAGATGACTAGAAGAGGGATGTCTATCTAAGTGGGAGTTCATTAAATAATTTGATTAAATGAACTTTATTATCATGAACTTAGTCTAATTTTTTTTACAATATGTCTTGTAGATCAAATGGCCAACGTAGTCCTCAACTTCAACGCGTTCCTAGAGAAAACCAAGCTGAAAGACGATGGCAGCAACTATACGGACTGGGTCCGGAACCTGAGGATCATCCTCATAGCTGCCAAGAAAGATTATGTCCTACGAGCACCGCTGGGTGACGCACCTGTTCTCCCTGCAGAACAAGACGTTATGAACGCTTGGCAGTCACGTTCCGATGATTACTCCCTCGTTCAGTGCGGCATGCTTTACAGCTTAGAGCCGGGGCTCCAAAAGCGTTTTGAGAGACATGGAGCATATGAGATGTTCGAAGAGCTGAAAATGGTTTTCCAAGCTCATGCCCGGGTCGAGAGATATGAAGTCTCCGACAAATTCTTTAGTTGTAAGATGGAGGAAAATGGCTCTGTCAGTGAACACATACTCAAGATGTCTGGGTTGCACAACCGCTTGACTCAACTGGAAGTTAATCTCTCGGATGAAGCGGTCATTGACAGAATCCTCCAGTCGCTTCCACCTAGCTACAAGAGCTTTGTGATGAACTACAACATGCAGGGGATGGTGAAGACCATTCCTGAGGTATATGCTATGCTGAAATCAGCAGAGGTAGAAATCAAGAAGGAGCATCAAGTGTTGATGGTGAATAAAACCACTAAGTTCAAGAAGGGCAAGGGTAAAAAGAACTTCAAGAAGGACGGCAAGGAGGTTGCCGCGCCCGGTAAGCAAGTTGCCGGGAAGAAGCCAAAGAATGGACCCAAGCCCGAGACTGAGTGTTTTTATTGCAAGGGAAGTGGTCACTGGAAGCGGAACTGCCCCAAATACTTAGCGGACAAGAAGGCCGGCAAAACAAAAGGTATATGTGATATACATGTAATTGATGTGTACCTTACCAGTACTCGTAGTAGCTCTTGGGTATTTGATACCGGTGCAGTTGCTCACATTTGTAACTCAAAGCAGGAGCTGCGAAATAAACGGAGACTGGCGAAGGACGAGGTGACGATGCGCGTCGGGAATGGTTCCAAGGTCGATGTGATCGCCGTCGGCACGCTACCTCTACATTTACCTACGGGATTAGTTTTAAACCTCAATAATTGTTATTTAGTGCCAAGTTTGAGCATGAACATTGTGTCTGGATCTCGTTTAATTCGAGATGGCTACTCATTTAAATCCGAGAATAATGGTTGTTCTATTTATATGAGAGATATGTTTTATGGTCATGCTCCGATGGTTAATGGTTTATTCTTAATGAATCTCGTACGTGATGATACACATATTCATAGTGTGAATACCAAAAGAGTTAAAGTTGATAACAATAGTCCCACATATTTGTGGCACTGCCGCCTTGGTCACATAGGTGTCAAACGCATGAAGAAGCTCCATGCAGATGGACTTTTAGAGTCTCTTGATTATGAATCATTTGACACGTGCGAACCATGCCTCATGGGTAAAATGACCAAGACTCCGTTCTCAGGAACAATGGAGCGAGCAACCAACTTATTGGAAATCATACATACCGATGTGTGCGGTCCAATGAGTGTTGAGGCTCGCGGTGGCTATCGTTATGTTCTCACCCTCACTGATGACTTGAGTAGATATGGGTATATCTACTTAATGAAACACAAGTCTGAAACCTTTGAAAAGTTCAAGGAATTTCAGAGTGAGGTTAAAAATCAACGTGATAAAAAGATCAAGTTTCTACGATCAGATCGTGGAGGAGAATACTTGAGTCATGAATTTGGCACACACTTAAGAAAATGTGGAATAGTTTCACAACTCACGCCGCCTGGAACACCTCAGCGTAATGGTGTGTCCGAACGTCGTAATCGCACTCTATTAGATATGGTGCGATCTATGATGTCTCTTACCGATTTACCGCTATCTTTTTGGGGCTATGCTTTAGAGACTACCGCATTCACTTTAAATAGGGCTCCGTCGAAATCCGTTGAGACAACACCGTATGAATTATGGTTTGGGAAGAAACCTAGGCTGTCATTTCTAAAAGTTTGGGGATGCGATGCTTATGTGAAGAAACTTCAACCTGAAAAGCTCGAACCCAAGTCGGAAAAATGCGTCTTCATAGGATACCCTAAAGAAACTATTGGGTATACCTTCTACCTCAGATCCGAAGGCAAGATCTTTGTTGCCAAGAATGGATCCATTCTAGAGAAAGAGTTTCTCTCGAAAGAAGTAAGTGGGAGGAAAGTAGAACTTGATGAAGTGTTACCTCTTGAACTGGAAAATGGCGAAACTCAAGAAAACGTTTCTGAGGTGCCTGCACCGACTAGAGAGGAAATTAATGATGATGATCAAGATACTTCTAATCAAGCTCCTACTGAAATTCGAAGGTCCACAAGGACACGTTCCGCACCAGAGTGGTACGGCAACCCTGTCTTGGAAATCATGTTGTTAGACAACGGTGAACCTTCGAACTATGAGGAAGCAATGGCGGGCCCGGATTCTGACAAATGGCTAGAAGCCATGAAATCCGAGATAGGATCCATGTATGAAAACGAAGTATGGACTTTGACTGACTTGCCCGTTGAGCGGCGAACCATAGAAAATAAATGGATCTTTAAGAAGAAGACAGACGCAGATGGTAATGTGACCATCTATAAAGCTCGGCTTGTCTCTAAGGGTTATCGACAAGTTCAAGGGGTTGACTACGATGAGACTTTCTCACCGGTAGCGAAGCTGAAGTCCGTCCGAATCATGTTAGCAATTGCCGCATTCTACGATTATGAAATATGGCAAATGGACGTCAAAACGGCATTCCTTAATGGTTTCCTTAAGGAAGAATTGTATATGATGCAGCCGGAAGGTTTTGTCGATCCTAAGAATGCTGACAAGGTGTGCAAGCTCCAACGCTCGATTTATGGGCTGGTGCAAGCATCTCGGAGTTGGAACATTATCTTTGATGAGATGATCAAAGCGTTTGGGTTTACGCAGACTTATGGAGAAGCCTGCGTTTACAAGAAAGTGAGTGGGAGCTCTGTAGCATTTCTCATATTATATGTAGACGACATACTTTTGATGGGAAATGATATAGAACTCTTGGACAACATTAAGGCCTACTTGAATAAGAGTTTTTCAATGAAGGACCTTGGAGAAGCTGCTTATATATTAGGCATCAAGATCTATAGAGATAGATCGAGACGCCTCATAGGTCTTTCACAAAGCACATACCTTGATAAGATATTGAAGAAGTTCAATATGGATCAATCTAAGAAAGGGTTCTTACCTGTGTTACAAGGTGTGAAATTGAGCTCAGCTCAATGTCCGACCACGGCAGAAGATATAGAAGAGATGAGTGTCATCCCCTATGCCTCAGCCATAGGTTCTATTATGTATGCCATGCTGTGTACCAGACCTGATGTAAACCTTGCCATAAGTTTGGTAGGAAGGTACCAAAGTAATCCCGGCAAGGAACACTGGACAGCGGTCAAGAATATCTTGAAGTACCTGAAAAGGACTAAGGAAATGTTTCTCGTTTATGGAGGTGACGAAGAGCTCGTCGTAAAGGGTTACGTCGACGCTAGCTTCGACACAGATCTGGATGACTCTAAGTCACAAACCGGATACGTGTATATTTTGAATGGTGGGGCAGTAAGCTGGTGCAGTTGCAAGC
Source organism: Aegilops umbellulata (assembly GCA_032464435.1). Classification (NCBI taxonomy): domain Eukaryota; kingdom Viridiplantae; phylum Streptophyta; class Magnoliopsida; order Poales; family Poaceae; genus Aegilops; species Aegilops umbellulata. The sequence continues at coordinate 586,577,819 of CP136058.1, read as the reverse complement.
AAAGCGTCGTGGCGGGATCTACATGTGAAGCGGAGTACATGGCAGCCTCGGAGGCAGCACATGAAGCATTTGGGTGAAGGAGTTCATCACCGACCTCGGAGTCATACCCAATGCATCGGGGCCAATCAAACTCTTCTGTGACAACACTGGAGCTATTGCACTTGCCAAGGAGCCCAGGTTTCACAAGAAGACCAGGCACATCAAGCGTCGCTTCAACTCCATTCGTGAAAATGTTCAAGATGGAGACATAGAAATTTGTAAAGTACACACGGATCTGAATGTCGTAGATCCGTTGACTAAACCTCTCCCTAAGGCAAAACATGATCAGCACCAGAACTCTATGGGTGTTCGATTCATCACAATGTAACTAGATTATTGACTCTAGTGCAAGTGGGAGACTGTTGGAAATATGCCCTAGAGGCAATAATAAAAGCATTATTATTATATTTCCTTGTTCATGATAATTGTCTTTATTGGTGCTATAATTGTGTTATCCGGAAATCGTAATACATGTGTGAATAACAGACAACAATATGTCCCTAGTAAGCCTCTAGTTGACTAGCTCGTTGATCGACGGATAGTCATGGTTTCCTGACTATGGACATTGGATGTCATTGATAACGAGATCACATCATTAGGAGAATGATGTGATGGACGAGACCCAATCCTAAACATAGCATAAGATCGCATAGTTCGTTTGCTAGAGTTTTCCAATGTCAAGTATCCTTTCCTTAGACCATGAGATCGTGTAACTCCCGGATACCGTAGGAGTGCTTTGGGTGTGCCAAACGTCACAACGTAACTGGGTGACTATAAAGGTATACTACAGGTATCTCCGAAAGTATCTCTTGGGTTGACACGGATCGAGACTGGGATTTGTCACTCCGCTTGACGGAGAGGTATCACCGGGCCCTCTCGGTAATGCATCATCATAATGAGCTCAATGTGATCAAAGTGTTTGATCACGGGATCATGCATTACGGTACGAGAAAAGTGACTTGCCGGTAACGAGATTGAACGAGGTATTGGGATACCGACGATCGAATCTCGGGCAAGTAAAATACCGATTGACAAAGGGAATCGTATACGGGATTAATTGAATCCTCGACATCGTGGTTCATCCGATGAGATCATCATGGAGCATGTGGGAGCCAACACGGGTATCCAGATCCCGTTGTTGGTTATTGCCCGAGAGCCGTCTCGGTCATGTCTGCATGTCTCCCGAACCCGTAGGGTCTACACACTTAAGGTTCGGTGACGCTAGGGTTGTGAAGATATGTATATGCAGTAACCTGAATGTTGTTCGGAGTCCCGGATGAGATCCTGGACGTCACGAGGAGTTTCGGAATGGTCCGGAGGTAAATAATTATATATAGAAAGTGCTGTTTTGGCCATCGGGACAAGTTTCGGGGTTATCGGTATTGTACCGGGACCACCGGAGGGTCCCGGGGGGTCCATCGGGACAAGTTTCGGGGTTATCGGTATTGTACCGGGACCACCGGAGGGTCCCGGGGGGTCCACCGGGTGGGGCCACCTGCCTCGGGGGGCCACATGGGCTCTAGGGGTGCGCCTTGGCCTACATGGGCCAAGGGGAACCAGCCCCTAGAGGCCCATGCGCCTAGGGTGGGGGAAACCCTAAAGAGGGGGCTCCCCCTTGCTTGGGGGGCAAGCCCCACCCCTTGGCCGCCGCCCCCCTAGGAGATTGCATCTCCTAGGGCCGGCGCCCCCCCTAGGGGGCTATATAAAGGGGGGAGGGGAGGGGGGCAGCCGCACCCCTTGCTCCTGGCGCCCCCCTCTCCAACATCTCCTCCTCCTCCATAGAGCTCGACGAAGCCCTGCCGGAGTACTGCAGCTCCACCATCACCACGCCGTCGTGCTGCTGCTGGAGCCATCTTCCTCAACCTCTCCTTTGCCTTGCTGGATCAAGAAGAAGGAGACGTTACGCTGACCGTACGTGTGTTGAACGCGGAGGTGCCGTCCGTTCGGTGCTAGGATCTCCGGTGATTTGGATCACGTCATGTACGACTACCTCATCCCCGTTCCTTGAACGCTTCCGCTCGCGATCTACAAAGTGGTATGTAGATGCAATCTCTCTCCCATGACTCGTTGCTTAGATGAACTCATAGATGGATCTTGGTGAAACCGTAGGAAAAATTTTAATTTTCTGCAACGTTCCCCAACATGTTCGGAGTCAAGCGAAGGGGATTTTAGATGACCTGAGAGGTCATCGTCGGCTTAGCGGCCGAACGGGCGGTCATGGCAAAGCCGCCCAGCCGGAGGGTTTGGCCTAGGGCCAGTGCTCCTCCAGAGATGATATTGTCCATGAGAACAAGGCGAGCCATTGATCCTATCTTCGACGTCACAGTGGAACTCTCAATGAAAGCACCAATGTCGGTGTCAAAACCGGCGGATCTCGGGTAGGGGGTCCCGAACTGTGCATCTAAGGTCAATGGTAACAGTAGATGGGGGACACAATGTTTACCCAGGTTCGGGCCCTCTCTATGGAGGTAATACCCTGCTTCCTGCTTGATTGATCTTGATGAATATGAGTGTTACAAGAGTTGATCTACCACGAGATCGTATTGGCTAAACCCTAGAAGTCTAGCCTGTATGACTACGATTATGAGTATTGGCCTCTACAGACCTGGCCCTCCGGTTTATATAGACACCGGAGGGGTCTAGGGTTACACAAAGTCGGTTACAGAGAAATAAATCTTCATATTCAGTCGCCAAGCTTGCCTTCCATGCCAAGGAGAGTCCCATCCGGACACGGGTAGAGTCTTCGGTCTCTGTATCTTTGCAGCCCATCAGTCCGGCCCATGGCTAACAGGCCGGACGCCCGAGGACCCCTTAGTCCATGACTCCCTCAGTCCCACCGGCATCCGCCTGAAACTCCTTCCTAGTCAAGACAGAGGCACCTAAATTTTAGTCCCACCTCAACGCGAGGCGGACGCTGACCGATGTAAATAGCCATGTCGGCGGATGATGGCAAGCTTCTCTCTTGTTGCATGGGTCGATCAATTCTTGTTGTGTGAACGAGGTAGCTTGACACTAAATTGCATTTCATCAATTGATGATTGTTCATCAAGTGTCAAGTTCATCCCGTTCATATACGTTGATACACTACTAGGGAAAACCTTATACACAGAGGTATAGCAGTAGTGTTGGTCAAAACTCGGCGCTAGCGCTACTTAGTAGTAGCGCTTCTTACAAAACCACGCTACAACCATTGTTTTAGCAGTAGCGTGTCTCCGCAGGAAAGCGCTACTACTAAAATTCCCTCACTAATGCCGGTAGGCTAGGAATAGTAGTAGCGGTTCACCCAGAAGCATGCTACTACTAAAAACTTTGTAGCAGCGCGTTTATGCTGTAGAGCGCTACTGCTATGAAAAAGAAAATAAATAGAAAAATAAGTAGAAAAGTAAATGAAAATGAAAGAAATAGAAAAAGGAGAAATGAAAAAAAGAAAATGTAAAGAAAACAAAAGAAAAAGAAAAAGAAAACAGAAAGGAATAGTTGTAGCGCTTTTCTCTAAAACACGTTATAGATATCTTAGCTATAGCGCGTTTCGGCAGAACACACTACTGCTAGTTTGAATCAAATCCCGGTAGGCCGGGCTCAAAATTTCGCTAAGTCCTTTCCCCCCTCTACTCCCGGCCCCCCTGTCCCCCAACTGCTCCATCGCCGCCGTCGCCCTGCCGCCTTCGACCACACCGCCACCGCCCGAGGCCGCCTTCGACCACACCGCCGCCGCCCGCTGCCTTCGACCACACCGCCGCCGCCCGAGGCCGCCCTCGACCTCACAACCGCCGCCCGAGGCCATCGTCGACCTCACCGTCGCCTTCCTCGAGCTCACCGCCGCCGCCCTCGACCTCACCGCCGTCGCTCGAGCCAGAGCCTGCCCTCGCCGCTGACCGTAAGGCTCTGCCTCTCCTGTCCCCTACCCTCCTCTCTCTCTCTGCTAGGGCAATTCATATATATGTTGATACTGTGTTCATATGAACCCTAGGTGTTCATATGAACCCTAGATTTTTTATGGCAGTAGGCATTTTATAGCATTTAGGAAAAATGATTAGCAATTTTTTTAGGAAATTAGCTAGGGCAATTTTTATGAAAATGCCTAAACAGTAATTCCATTTAGCTTTAAACTAATAGAGGGTATGTAAATAATAGTAGCATTTAGATTTAAATTAACAGAGGCTATAAACAAAAAACACTTAGCTATAAAAAAATATTTGGACTACGGACCTGAATTTGTTCCAAATTTCATTCAAATGAAATTTGAATTATTTGGACTATGGATCTGAATATTTTTGAAGAAATTGGGTGTAGGTACTAAGGTCTTGCTGTGGAAATTTTGGTGAGGTCAGAAGGGTTAGAGAAAATGGAGTTCCTAGACTTTTAGCTTTAGACAAAAAACAAAAGTATTTAGCTATAAATAAAAAACAGTAGCTATGGCATTTAGCTATAAACAAAAAATAGAATTGTTTTTCTTTTCAAAAACTTGGTCAAACTAATTGTTGCTATGTAAACAAAAAACAAGACTGTTTTTATATGATATATGTCATTGATGTTCATTTGCATATTCCATTATTGTTGATTATATCTTTTCATTGAAGTGGCCATGTTATATGCAAATTCCTCAATAGTGTTAGCTCATGTTATATCTTTTCATTGAATTAGTTCGATTGTGCCCAAGTGGCTTTGTTATTTCCAGGGAATGATGCTGAGTGGCCTATGTTTTGCCGGAATGTTGATTCATTTCTATTCCGGCAAATTTCAGGTTCTCGATTTGTCCACTTTTTAGCAAAGGTCATGCCGAAATTTTCCGTGAATTTCGGCATGACTTGTGCTACAAACTAGGACATATCGAGTGCCCGGGATTTGCCGCACCAGGAAGGAGTCAACATTCCTGCAAAACAATAGGCGTTTTTTATGTCATTATTCATTTTATTAGGTCTAGAATTAATTGACTAGATTTAATCATAGGAAACATGGCTAGCAACAATGAAGGACAGGGTTCTGGTGATTGCGACGACGTCTACCGGGCGGCAGATGAATTTTTTATCCTTGCCGACGATCAACCGATGTTGTTGCTGGGCCCACCGGTGGCATCGGGAACTGAGACCGACACGCAGACCGGTGCTGAGACTGAGACCGGCGCTGAGACTCAAACCGGCGGCGTAGCGGCGGGCGCGCCGTCCTCATCATCCTCTACCCCATATTCTCCCACGCTCTTTACTTGGACTCGTCGAAGAACATTCACAAAAAGGATTACCCCCACATCAAGGATGTTCTCGACAGTGCTATGTTTTACTACCAAGCAAGGGGTGGAGAGGTCAGGGACAAGAAGAGAAGGGGCGGCAGGGTCGCCTTCGGCCATAAGACCGACTTCTGCTGCTCCCAGCAACCGAACGATTCTCTTAATGATGGATTCTATGTCCTACACCACATGCTGGAGTACAAACGGGATCACCAGAACCTTCGCATGTCACCTAGATCCGGCGATGCCCATATTCTGCAATGGGCAAAGGACATAGGAGATATCGAGGATCATCGACTTCGAGCTGAGTTCTATAACATCCAGCGCGAACTTGCCCAAATCATCATGAAGGAGGACGTCGGAAAAACAGGGATGTTCTACGGAGAAGGACAAATGTCGCGGGAAGACGTCCGAACATGGATAGCCTCTCAGCGTCTCGACATGAAGCCTTTCACTAAGCTCGAGGACTATCTCCCTGACTTGGATGGATGGAACGACATGTTGGAGTGATTGTCGATATATGACAATGTGTCCGTTTAGTCCATACTTTCTGTATGACAAAACTTTGAGTTATGCATGGTGAAACTTTATTTGTGATGTAATTAAACCGTTCTCCTCCTCGACTAGCGAAAATCACTCTAGTTAGGGCATTTTGGGGTACGATGAACTTTGTTATTTATGCTTATGATATGTTGTTTCTATTTTTGCCAAGTCTGTCTCTTTCTGTTGCTCAACTATATATATTGCATATCATCGACTCATGTGACGATGCAGGTGCATAAATCATAGATGGCGAAGAAGTGCTACGCCAGTAGTATATATACGACAAGTGGCCGCAGTGTCAGGCAGGTGTACCGGTTTCCGGTTTCCGAGCGACAAGCGGTAGTTAGTTTAGGTTCACGTTAATGCGAGAGAGGGATACAAACTCATGTACTCAAAGTGATAGCTCTTCTCGCGTATATCATTATTTAGATGGATGACGATGTATTTGCAAGTAATCGAGACTTGCATCGCTATTTTCGAGATGATGACGAGAGACCATTTTGTGTTGGATGATGATTATGATGATGACATGATTTGATGAGACTAATTGTATGTATATGCTATGATTACATTTGTATGTGTATGATATGCTAAAGATTATGGTATAAAGTCTATTCAAATACAAAACAAATATGCAGGAAAAAAACTAATAAAACTAGTAGTAGCGAGGGGGGGGGGATTTAGCAGTAGTGCCGCCTTACCAGTAGCGCTTCCCAGTAAACAGCGGTGCAGATAATATCAGCAACGCCCTTTTCTAAAGAGCGCTACAGCTATTCATGTATAGCAGTAGCGTGGGACAACAGACGATACTGCTATACGTTAGCTGTAGCGCCTTATTAGTAGCGGCGGTCCCCGCGCTACTGAGAGGCCCAAAACCCGCGCTGCTGCTAAGCTTTTCCCTAGTAGTGATAGCCCTACTACAATCAAAGAGATTTTTAAAGTGTTCATCGAATTTTATTTTGGCCTACACCCTTGCACCGTTCGTCACATTGTGATTAAAAAGAGCCGTGCCAAGATCAATGTTCTGTTTGTGAAGAAGATAGACCATGACTATTAATCAGTGATAGTGCATCTCCTTAACAAAGGATGCATTGATGACTGAAGTTTATCGCTTCTGGACTCGGCTATTTTAGCCGGCCGACTAGCTCCTCACGCGTAAAGGTGGGACTAAACATCTGAAAGCCGTCGGCACAATACATATGTGAAAATTATAGTATGAGCACATTATTATTCGGTGTTTTTTGACAGCCTCGCCGACCCAACGTCCGCAGCATCCAAAATGGTCGACGTGCATGTGTTTGCATGTATTAGTTGTTTTGGAAATAGGGTTTGTGTTTGCAAATGGTAAATTTTCAGGCCCGCCCGGTCATTGTCCGTGGGCGCATCCGTTGACATTTAGGGGCTCAAATTTGCAGGTTGCAGTTGTAGATGCTCTCATAGGGCCAAGTTGTCACGGCTCATTTTCTCTCTTCCTATTGAGAGTTGCCACTTCTTCCCAGTTCTTTTTGGCGTTTTTCCTAAAAAGGCATAGTTTCCCATATAACCCCCCTCCCCCCCGACATAGCTCCCCCCCCCCCCCCCGACTCAAGCAGGTACGAATCAGAGATCCCTTCCCCCATTTTTTGGCCGATGTGGCGATGGTGGTGCTCCCAGCTATTTCTCCTCTATGCCTTTCGGGGGCAAGAGTGTGTTGTTTCTGTAATAGAGTGTTTGTTGCAGGAAGTAACAAGTGCGCATGCAGTCTTGTTTCTGCAACAGAGCGTTTGTTACGGGAAGTAACAAGTGGGCATGCGGTCTTGTTTCTGGAACATAGCGTTTGTTGCTGGAAGTAACGAGTGGACATGCGGTCTTGCTTTTGCAATAGACTATTTGTTGCGGGAAGTAACGAGTGGACATGCAGGGCACAAACACTACATCGTACGGTTATCAGCTCGGGTATCCAACGGCCGTCGAGGCGACGGATAATATCTAAACATCGGCCGGCGGACGCTTAGCAGGGGAAGCTCCCGGATGGACAGTGCGTGCAGTGGCATCCCGAGCCTTATCTCCATGACGCAGCCGACTCATGTCTATTATGGGTCGGCTGCGTACAGTCACAGAGGTCATGGGCCCACGAAGATCCATGCCTAGGCCCTCTCAAAATCCAGCCCATGTTGTATTGAAGATGGCGCGGACCAGAAAGCGGAGAAAGAAGAGTGCGTCTTCGCACCGTTTCTTTCGTTCCTTTTCTCCAACGGTCAGGGCGGCCGCCGAGATCCGTGCCTCCCAGCCTCGCCGTCGCGGCCGGAGGCGACGGCTGAGGGCCTTGTGGGTTTTTCTTTCGTTCCTTTTCTCCAACGGTCAGGGCGGCCGCCGAGATCTGTGCCTCCCAGCCTCGCCGTCGCGGCCGGAGGCGACGGCTGAGGGCCTTGTGGGTGGTTGGGGCAGATGGGAGTACTACTACTTACTAAATGTCTAGCAGATTTAATTGCCGCGGGCTTGCAGCGAGTCCCTGCTAACGCCCTGCTTGGAATGGGTGTAAGATTATACACCCGTAATTATTTTGCAAGTGTATAATACCGGTCAGTACGTGATTTCCGCCTGGAAACGAAACGACGCGTGGAGGCATGTATTTTAAACCGGCCAGATACGGAGCGGAAACGATCATCCAAGCGGGGCCTTAGGCTTGCTTCTAGGTTATGATATATACACCGAAAGTCTGAAATCGAGATACACTTTTGGTCTATGCTGATGCTTGGGAAATTGGGTGCCCCACTTTTCTTCCAACTTTGATCATTTGCCCCACCCGTCACAGGCATGGGGCAAATCATCAAACCTCAAGTAAAGTGTGTGATGCGAATGGTTTTAAACAGATTCAGGAGAAGAGTCAGGTTAAGGTGTTCTATGTTTCACTGTATTTGGATAAGATGCACACCACTGAACACACAAGATCGTGCTCCATCAACCAGCACGGTACTCCATCTCAAACAGTAAACTCTACTGAATCTTCTTTCTGAACCAAGTCAACATTTAAGGAAGCATCTTTGTTCAAAACTAGGATGGTGGCCCGCGCAAATTCATGGGCAGCATCTTGTTATTTTACAAAATGTAATAGTTTCATTTTGATTTTTCCTCCCTCGCGCACGACGCAGATGTGAGTGTGTGGCTACCTAAAACAATGTTTTGGGATTTGGCTCTGGAGTTTTCCAAATAATTATAAATCTTTGGTCTCTGTCGGAATTGCTGTTGTGTTCTGAACTATTTGGAGAAGTAGAAATGATACTATTTGTTTTGCAGATAAGAGGATCAACGATCCTTTTGCTTTGATTCATCTGTTTTGCTACCAGATTAGTTCTTGGTCAGTTCTGCAGCAAAAACAGTAATATCTAGAGGAATAGAGCAAATAGAGCGAATAAGCGAGATCTTCAGGGCTGCTGACCTGCTTTAGTAGGCGGCGACCTCGGCATCACTAGAAATGGACTTTGGCGAGATAGCTGGCGTTATATAACGGGCGAATTGGCCCAAAACGTGCATTCATAATGAAGCTTGTGCTTTACTCTCAACTGATTAATTTACATGATTGATATGACTATCGATAAGCTTCACTTGAAGAGTACCCCAGAAACGAAGCAGCAAAAGGCAAAAAATCACATTGATGCGCTTAACATCGGCCGTAATCCAGCTATGTAATGGTAGCAGACTGGTAGATTTGCTGCATCACCCCTCTGAAGCGGTCAATGTCGAGGGTGACGTTCTGGCCATTGAAGAAAGTTTCCCAAGCCACACCGAACCCCTGCCTTTGTATGGAGCGGGGGTCGGTGAAAACGGTGTGGTTCCTTGGGTATATGTACTTGAGCGTCGTCTCCTCGGCGGTGGCCTCGTACTCGACGTACCGGAGCCCCATGTCGGCCGTCGGCGCTCCGAAGGCGCTAAAGGACGCCCACCTCATGTCACCCCACGGGACGATCTGCATCACCGTGCCGTTGCGTGGGAGGAACACCAGGTTGGTGAGCCCTGCGCCGTGCACACCCAATATCACGTCGCATGAGTTCACCACCTCCGCGAACCGGGCCATGTCGCTCACGACCTCCGGACCCGCAGACACCACCTCGAAACCAACCTCCGTGGCAGTTCCGATGGCCTCCGCCTCGTTGGCGATCTCCCTCGACCTGCGCCGCGACACCACGACGAGACGAGGCCTGTCGCCGGAGGTTATGTTTACGGGGGTCGCCCACTCACGCTTCAATGAGTAGGCTGACCGGAGGAAGTCCCGGAAGTCAGTCATGGTGTAGCCCTTGCGGGACAGAGCCGGGATGATCCCTAGTTCCTTATGGCTCTCGGTGCCGACGCGCACCGACGGGAAGCAACGGACCTCGACGTCAGCGTCGAAGTCGATGACGGGGTAGATGGAGAGTGCGGCGAGGATATCCTTGAACTTGCCAAGCCATTTCGAGTCGTAGTCGGTGGCCACGAGCTGGACGCGGCCTTCGAACTCCCGCGCAGTGTTGAAAAGAGGGATGATGCCGTCGGTCATGGCGTGGAAGAAGTTGGCGAGGTAGCCACCGGAGGAGAAAATCACCGCGGGGACGTCGTGCGTCACCGTGCACCCTGGCGGATCCGGCCCCGGTGGGGCGCTCCATCGGATGGTCACCTCCCTAACAGTCTGCATAGTCTGTGGCTCCCATTTGCGCGTGTACGGGTGGATCGTCACCGTCCCGCTCTCAGGTCGGTAACTGTCTTCGGACGCCGAGACCACATACACACTGGCGGCTTTGCCGTGCATACGGACATCACCTTCCATGGCGCAGATGTCCATGCGTTCACTGCGAAAGTCGCAACTTGACTTGCTTCTTGGTGCTGCCACATCTGTATCATGCACACAACAGTTATTAGTTTTTTCTTTGAGGAACAATAGTCTTAATTAGTTCTAGTCAGAAACTTCGCTTTAGCTTTTCTTTTGTCAATCTTGGGAAAATTTCAATTGCAGTTGAATTATTTATTTCATCATTGGCAGCTCTTTATTACTCCCTTCGTTCGGAATTACTCGTCCAAGAAATGAATGTATCTAGATGTATTTTAGTTGTAGATATATCCATTTTTGTGACAAGTAATTCCGAACGGAGGGAGTACACAAGAACGACGTTTTATAGGACTGGCTCTAGGGTGCCTTTTTTTCAAAAGAAAAATCAAAATATATTTAAAATTTACAAAAATATCTTTTTTTTCTACAACTACATACACATGTTCTCTAAGTTTGTGTAAAATTTTATTAAATAATATATGATTATTGGTAGGCTACAAAAAGAAGACAAAATTATGGCACAAAATAGAACAGAGATTTAACAAATTTTCATCTATATATTTGTCTTTTTTAGGTGATCTATATATCTGTCTTTTTTGTGTACATCACGAATGAACATATATGTTCATAAACTTCATACTACTATATGTGTATTTTTTCCAGGATTTTTAAGATGTAGAAAATGTATTTTCGCTAACAAAAATTCCAAGCTCCCTGATGCTTTTTACATACTCTATATGTTGGTACTGTATGTACAACCAACACGATGTATGTTAGTAATTAGTACGTTTGCTACGAAATTCTACTCTTAGTATATATCGCGAAATTCGTTGCCTCAACAAAATTATGAATGAAAATAAACAGTGCTTGAATATGCACTATACTTTGTACGTACCTGATTTTACCAAAGAACCATCCACTCCCCCGTTCATCGCTTGGAGCCCCTTTTCGTTCCCGAGATCTGCAACAGAATACAGTATTCAGTTTAGCCAGACTTGACTTTTGAACAAGCTAATTGAACCCCCGTTCTGCAGAGAAACGGGAGTAGTTACTTACCTCTGTTCGCATCGACGACGTCGCTTGATCCGGGAGAAGGTGGTGCTTCCACGACCGGAGCTGAATCAAGTGAAGGATCGGGCAACACACTATCATGGTAGATTTGCTGCAAGACCCCTCTGAAGCGGTTGATGTCGAGGGTGACGTTCTGGCCGTTGAAGAAGGTCCCCCAAGCCACACCGAACCCCTGCTTCTGTATGGAGCGGGGGTCGGTGAAGACGGCGTGGTCCCTCGGGTACACGTACTTGAGCGTCGTCTCCTCGGCGGTCGCCTCGTACTCGACGTACCGGAGCCCCATGTCGGCGGTCGGAGCGCCGAAGGCACTGAAGGACGCCCACCTCATGTCGCCCCACGGGACGACCTGCAGCACCGTGCCATTGCGCGGGAGGAACACCAGGTTGGTGAGCCCTGCGCCATGCACGCCCATGATCACGTCGCACGAGTTCACCATCTCCGCGAACTGGGCCATGTCGCTCACGACCTCCGGCCCCGCAGGGACCACCTCGAAGCCAACCTCCGTAGCAGCTGCGATGGCCTCCGCCTCGTTCGCGAACTCCCTCGACCTGCGCCGCAGCAGCATGACGAGGCGAGGCCTGTCGCCCGAGGCCCGGTTTACGGGGGTCGACCACTCACGCTTCAGCGAGTAGGCCGACCGGAGAAACTCCCGGAAGTCCGTCATCGTGTAGCCCTTGCGGGAGAGGGCAGGGATGATCCCTAGCTCCTTATGGCTCTCGGTGCCGACGCGCACCGACGGGAAGCAACGCACCTCATCGTCGGCGTCGAAGTCGATGACCGGGTAGTTGGAGAGGGCGCCGAGGATATTCCGGAACTTACCAATCCACTTGGGGTCGTAGTCGGTGGCCACAAGCTGGACGCGGCCGTTGTACTCCCGCGCGGTGTTGAAGAGAGGGATGATGCCGTCGGTCATGGCGTGGAAGAAGTTGGCGAGGTAGCCGCCAGAGGAGAAGACCACTGCGGGGACGTCGTGCGTCACCGTGCACGGTGGCGCATCCGGCCCCGGTGGGTTGCTCCAGCGGATGATCACCTCCCGGACAGTCTGCATGGTCTGTGGCTCCCACTTGCGCGTGTACGGGTGGATCATCAACGTCCCATTCTCTGGCCGATAGCTGTCGTCGGATGCTGAGACCACGTACACGGTGGCGGCTTTGCCGTGCATACGGACGTCGCCTTCCATGGCGCAGATGTCCATGCGCTCATTGCGGAAGTCGCAACTTGACTTGCTTCTTGATGCTGGCACATCTGCATCATGCACGCAACAATTACTACTTATATTTTTTAGGAGAAATAGATCTAAGTCGTCTTATATTTGTTTACACAATGAGTACTAGTTAGAAACTTCTCTTTAGGTTTTTCTTTGTCACTATTGGGAAAATTTCAATTGCAGTTTGATTATTCTGCAACCCCTCCCATAGAAATAAGTCCCGGGGAACTACTCGGTTTGTCTACGATTCAATCCAAAACTCTTAACCGATTCAAAACTGCCTAAAAATCAATATACTGATCATTCTGGAAAAGGTTTCAGATATTCTTGCTAAACTGATTGAAAAATACACTAGAATTATATTTCATGCAATTTTGCCATTTTTCGTCCAAAAATAAATTATCCAGAAAAAATGAAATAATTCTATAAACTCAAGACTAATAAACTGATAATTTCGGGAAGATTCAGGGTTTTTTTGCCGAATAGATTTAATGATACCCATAATTTACGATTTCAGACCCTCTTTTTAACCAAATTTTGTCCAAAAGTGAAAGTAACAAGAATAATTTGGAAAAAAGCACAAGCTATAATAATTATATACTGATGATTACTGGAAAGTTTTGAATATTTTTCCTAACAGGTTTACCAATATCCTGAAATTACAATTTCAGCCCATTTTTTCTCATATTTGTCCAAAAAAATAAAATTATCTAGAATTTTTTGAACTAATTCGTTATGAACAAGAATAATACACTGTACATTCTGGGGAAGTTTTAGACGTTTTGGCCAAACATATTTAAAATATTGTGAAAATATATTTTTCTGCCCTATTTTAGTCTATGCGTCGGGTATCAACTGATTGGGCGGTCAACGGGGTCAAACCCGGCCTATGCTAGCCAAAACAAGGGTCAGGGGAGGGGAGGGTTGAATGCTAGCCAGTTTTGTTAGATCCAGGTTGAATCCTAGCTGATTTTAGAGTTGAGTGTTGACCCTCTGAATAGTTTGTAAGAGCATCTCCAACAGGCGCCCAAAAAAAGCTCCGCGCACTAAAATTTTGCTTTTTTGGGCGCCGAGCAGCTCCAGCAGACGCTGTAGCGCTAAAAGTTTTTGGGCTCGCGCTGAAAAACGCTATCGTGCGCAGCATATTTTGGGTTCTGGATTGGGCGCGCTTCACAATTTGCACTGTCTGCTTTTTGGGCGCGCGTCTTTGGGCGTCTGCTAAAGCAATATTGGTCCCGGCGCACTAAAAGTGCTAAAATGGCGCGCTATAACTATTATTGGGCGCGCGATTTTTGTGCGGCCGTTGGAGATGCTCTAAAGTGAAATTCTCTCTGTTAAATACTCTATATGTTGGTAGTTGGTACGACTGTACAACTAAGTGCAATGTCTGTTAGCCTTATTTCAAAAAAAAAAAGTCATTAGTTTGTTTGCTACAGTTATATGTTTTCTCCTTGCTAGCCAGAGTGCTCCAACCAGTGCTTGAATATGCAGTATACTTTTGTACTTACCTGGTTTTGTCAAAGAACCATCTACACCCCCGTTCATGGTTTGCAACCCCTTTTCCTCGTCTTTGAGATCTGCAACAGATTACAATATTCAAATTAGTCAGACATTGACTTTCGAACAAGCTAACTGAACCTCCATGTTCTGCAGAGGAAAGTTCACTGAATTTAACTACCTTTGTTCGCGTCGACCACCTCGCTGGGCATCTCGTCGGGAGGAGGTAGTGCTTCGACGACTGGATCGGCCATTACAGTATTCTGGTAGATTTGCTGGAGCGCCCCTCTGAAGCGGTCGATGTCGAGGGTGACGTTCTGGCCGTTGAGGAAGATCCGCCATGTCATACTGTACCCCTGCCTGCTTATGGAGGGGATGTCGGTGAAGACGGCGTGGTCACTCGGGTACACGTACTTGAGCGTCGTCTCCTCGGCGGTGGCCTCGTACTTGACGTACCGGAGCCCCATGTCAGCCGTCGGCGCGCCGAAGGCACTGAAGGACGCCCAGCCCAGGTCGCCCCACGGGACGACCTGCAGCACCGTGGCGTTGCGAGGGAGGAACACCATGTTGGCGAGCCCAGCGCCATGCACGCCCACCATCACGTCGCACGTGTTGATCACCTCCGCGAACCGGGCCATGTCGCTCATGGCCTCTGGCCCTGCCGGCACCACCTCGAAGCCGACCTCCGTGGCTGCTGCCATGGCCTCCGCCTCGTTTGCGAACGTCCTCGAGTTGCGCCGCAGTATCATGGCGAGACGAGGCCTGTCGCCGGAGGCCCGGTTTACGGGGGTCGACCACTCACGCTTCAGCGAGTAGACCGACCGGAGAAAGTCCCGGAAGTCCGTCATGGTGTAGCCCTTGCGGGAGAGGGCAGGGATGATCCCTAGCTCCTTATGGCTCTCGGTGCCGACGTGCACCGACGGGAAGCAACGTACCTCGTTGTCGGCATCGAAGTCGATGACCGGGTAGTTGGAGAGCGCGGCGAGGATGTCTCGGAACTTGTCAACCCACTCGTGGTTGTAGTCGGTGACCACGAGCTGGACGCGGCCGTCGTACTCCCGCACAGTGTTGAAGAGAGGGATGATGCCGTCGGTCATGGCGTGGAACAAGTTGCTGAGGTAGCCGCCGGTGGAGAAGACCAACGCAGGGACGTCGTGCGTCACCGTGCACCGTGGCGCATCCGGTCCTGGAGGGTCGTTCCAGCGGATGGTCACCTCCCTGATAGTCTGCATCGTCTCTGTCTCCGACTTCCGCGGGTACGGGTGGATCGTCATCATCCCGTTCTCAGGCCGGTAGCTGTCGTCGGACGCTGAGACCACATACACTGTAGCGGCTTTGCCATGCATACGGACATCACCTTCCATGGCGCAGATGTCCATGCGTTTACTGCTGAAATCGCAAGTTGACTTGCTTCTTGGTGCTGCCACATCTGTATCTTGTAGACAAGAGTTAGTAGTAATTAGTACACTAGTTTGAGACTTCTCTTAAGTTTTCTTTTGTTACTATTGGGAAGTTCTCAATTGCCGTTAGACTATTTCATTTATGAGCAGCACCTTACTATACAGTGCTCTTTTCGGGTGGAATATAAGTTTGGCATGGGAATATAGGTCGTCAATTTAACTATGAAAACATGTACAATATGCCAAAAAATATATGTTTACACAAAGTTTATTGGATGATTGAATCTTAAAAATATTTTTGTTGTCAACAACACATTTTTCACTAATCAAATTGAAGTCCTGAAATCCATGTGGCCGACTTTAATTTTATTCCGGAGAGAGTATATACTTCATATTGGTACTGTGCAACTAACACAGTGCCTGTTACTCCCTCTGTTCAAATATAAAAGGCCTAACACATTTTTCGAGATTGTCTTTAATTATTGATAAAATTAATAATATATAAGATGTATAAATTAAAATTTACACCTACTTAAAAAAAGCTTCTTCCACATATGAATCTGTTGGTATACCTTTTTAGACACACACATTATATACTACTGTTCAATGATATAGTTTTTGAACATACGCATCATCATATACTTTTGTTCTAACCAATGGTCAAAGCCTCAATGGGTACCTAAAAAATGTATTAATTAAGCCCTGTGTATTTGGATGGAGGAAGTAGCATTAGTTTGTTTGCTATTTAATTTACTCAGGCTTGACTTTTGAAAAAACTAGTAACTTAACGACCGTTCTGCATAGAAAAGGCGAAATTACCTCTCTTCGCATTGACGACGTCGCCAGGGGTCTCGTCACTTGATGGGGGAGAAGGTTGTGCATCCACGGCGCCGCTGTGCGTCTCGTCATTTGATGCGGGAGAAGGTGGTGCATCATTGGCCTTGCCTAGCGTCTCTTCATTTGATGTGGGAGAAGGTGGTGCTTCTACGGCCTCGCCGGGCGTCTCGTCGCTTGATGGGGGAGAAGGTTGTGCATTGACGGCCTCGCTGGTCATCTCGCCGCTTGATGGGGGAGAAGGTTGTGCATTGACAGCCTCGCTGGCCGTCTCGTCGCTTGATGGGGGAGAAGGTGGTGCATCGGCGGCATCGCCGGGCGTCCCGTCCCTTGATGCCGGAGAAGGTGGTGCTTGGACAGCCAAATCTGAATTAAATGAAGGGTCAACCACAAGGCATATACTATTAATGTTAGCGTCAGTCGATGATTTCATTATACTAGAACTGAAGCTTCTCTGGCCCGGTTAAAGAATGAGTTTTGTTGCGTACCATGCGCAGCTCTTAACTTGGCTACCTCAAGTAGTAGTTCTTTGTGCGCAGCTCTTAGCTCGGCCACCTCACGCAGTAGCTGCTTCATCATAACACCATACTCGGTACCTGGGACGGCGAAAGAGGACGTAGTGGCGGAGTTAAATTGCCTGGATTACAATGGTTAATAGTATCAGCTTTCCTAAATCTAGGGTCTATTTACTCGGTACCTCAAAACATAAAGCATTCTGTAGCCAATGCTAGCACTTCATTCCAAATTATTGAAGTTCAATTAAGCTCTATTCTAAGTCAAATTTCTTAGAGTCCATAGTATGAAAATGTACTGCTAATATATAACATCAAATATACATAGTATGAAATTACATTTTATAATGAAACTAATTTGGCATTGTAGATGTTTATATTTTAAAAAATATGGTCAAACCTAGAAAAAAACTGGCATATGATCAAACACGAACTTCAATTAATTTGGTACGGAGCGAGTATTATAGAATGTGTGGTGCACTATGCGTTTAGCCAAACTTGACTTTTGCACCAGCTAATTAGCTTAACCTCTCTTTCTGCAGATAAAAGGCGATTAATTACCTATGTCGGCAAAAATAAAATAAAATTAGTACCTCTGTTCGCACCGACAACCTTGCCAGCCATCTCGTGGCTGGATTCGCGAGAAGATGGTGCTTCGACGACCGAATCTGAATTAAATGAAGGATCCACATACCATTGCTGTTAGCGCCAATCGATGATTTACTTAGAGAGCTGAAGATTCTCTACTGTAGCTCGGTCAAAGATCGGTACCATGCTCAGCTCTGAACTTGGCTACATCATGTAGTAGTCGCTCCTGCTGCTGCCATATTGTATCCTCTATACCTGTGATGGCGAAAGAGGACGTAGCGGGAAGTTAATTGCATGGATTTCACGTTAACAATCCAGATTGCATACTCTTTCGCTCCGCTCACCTGAAGACGGAACCTTGTGAGTCGATTGTCGAAAATACTCCGCAGCTTCGGTAACGCTGGTCCCTGTAACTGCAAAACATGGAGGAAAGTCATGTTCAGCTGTAGATTTTACATGTAAAGCTGCTGAGATCGGACTACGCGCTGCGGAGAACATCAAAACCGATGTCTCGAGACGTACGCGCCCTTAAAAGTATCACTAAAATGTTGATCCGGATCGAGATCTTGTCAACTTCAAAGCGAGGGATTGGATTGATTCATTGGCTGGCGTGCATGCATGTGGAAAAAATCAGTAGACCCAACTTTGAACAGTTGTTTAATTCTTGGTGAATCCAAAAACTCAAACATTTTGTCGAAGATGATCAAGCTCATGGTCAATATATACATTACTCATGCTGCAACAAGTATGTTCGATCGTTGTTGCAGCTTACTATGGACCAACAGTACTAGTACCCTTCTTCTTGGGAAGAAGAATCGAAGAAGAACGCACACGGGTACATAGATCAGATGAACACTTGGAAAACAGATGAACACTTGAAAAAGAGTTCTGAACTTCTGATTATAATTGAGAGGACTTACGTCGGGGAACCTGAGGCATGTAATCGGCATTGAGCAGGACGAAGACGAGGATAGGAACCAGAAGCCACACGATGGCCCTTGCTCCTGCTCTGCTCGCAAGCTTCTTGCCGCTCTCGTTCCTCCTCGCCTTTTTCATCTCGCAGCCGGGCTGCTCTTGTACTGGCTTGAGCACTTAGCTCTCTACTGAATAATGGTGGTCACTGATCCTCCCTCACTGACCTCGGAGCTACTAGTATAGTATGTGTGCGTGGGACTTAATGACACTCGAGGTCAACCCGAAGATTTAGTACAAGTGAAGCGTGATGTGATCTCGTTTCTGAACGCGCTTTAATGCGCGAGCTTAGTTTAATCCCAGCTTTCTCATACCCCAGAGTGTGTCTTAAGTCTTTGGGTTGACCTCGACCTGGAGTGTCATTAGATCCCATGCACTGTAATAATGGCTCCATTGCGTTAATCGAGCATATATACAGCCATTCGCCGACTAAGCATACGACTAGTCTATTCCACTCCTACGCTCTCGTGATAAACTAGCCTAACCCGCGCGGCGGCACGCCGCGCTTGGTGATTACTTGCGAATATATGTAGTCTATTGATTTCAGAATAAATCAATGCATATTCATTTACTTTTTAATTCAAGCAAGTCAGAAGGATATATAGAGCCATTGAAGACGCTGGACATGTGAAGTTATTAAAATCTTCCAAATGCGTGGATACAAAGAGAGTATTTAGAAGTGGCACGCTTCTAAGATAAACTAAAATTTCAAACTATATGCAGTCCACTCTACGTGGTGAATTGTATATAGAGACACAACCACGCTGTATAAGTAAGCTAGAAGCAGTCTGTGATGGATTAGATCATTCTGGTGTATCCACCTGCAGGATTGGTGCCGGTGATGAAGTGGTATAGAGCTTTTGTAAATTCTTACACATGTCCAACACGAGGATACGCGCCTGTGTACGTGATGATAGGATCATCGCTGTCTGGGCGCTGAGGGTACATACGGAGTGACAATATATCAAAAAAGTTGTTGCACATTTCTGCTAGAATCATTGTTTGTCTTGTAAACTCATTTTGCTGTGTAGCTACTTGCTGACGGGCCATATTGATAGCCATTGCTTTGCTTGTGCGTTTTCTCTGGCTGTGAATAGTCTTTCCTTTGTAACTTCAAGAGCATCGTAATTATGGTCATTGATGGAAACATTATAATCTGCACAAATAGAGTTTTGCTAGACTTACTGACACAAATTCACGGATGACAACCTACGGGCTGACCTGGCGACATTTCATTGGTAATCAAAGGGGTCTACAGTTGAAAACAGGGGGAAGGAGAGGTAAATTAGTCGGGACACGTAATCCCGTGCGTTCCCTCCGTGTCTTTCTATCCGTAAGTGTAGGATTTTCGGCACAGATACATTTTAAGGCATGCCCAGCCCAGCCCATCCCTCCCTTTCCCGCTTCCTCTAACACAAGTCAGGAAGCCACCAGCGTGGAAAAAAAAAATAGATGGATTGAGCAACGGGACATTGATTTAGCCTCTCAACCGCCACCGCCACCTCTAACCCTCCCGTCGTAGTCTCCGCTGCCCTGCCCAAACCGTGAGAAGTCGTAGCCAACGGGGAGGGGCATGGGCGTGTTTGGGGAGGCGTAGGGGTTCGCGGTAGAGTCGGCGACCGACGGTCGACGATAACAACATCGGCCAGATTGATGCACTGAACCCCACCATATCGGGTACATAATGGTAATCTACGTACATGTACCTCGACTCTTCATTGAACTTTTCAGGTTTGGACAGCCCAAGCCTAGTTGAAGGAATACGCAGAGGGGAGGACATTGCTGGCTGGAAGGAATGCATGCAAATCAAGAGAAGTATTGGATCCATTGTTAAGCATGGATATGTTACGTTTGATGCCAAAATACAGTACAAAAAATATGGAAAGCATGGCTTCTTTTCTGGTGTCGGTATCTATAAAACGTAACCTTGTCTGATAGAAAAAGTTCAATCAGTTGTTGTCATGAAAATACACTCTTAATCATTGCTACTCGGCTGGTTTTCTTCTCATAGATCATCAGTTAAAATTGAATAGTAGAAATATCCGTGTCCATTTGCTATGCTGAAATTCTGCATTGGCGGTGGCACATTCCTACATGCCATGTTCAAAATCTTGTGATTGCTGACTAACCAAAAAATCATAATTCCGACATATTAGATCTTGGCTAAAACCCATGACACCTGTTTAATTCCCAGCTTAGAAATACTGAATCATGTCAAACAATAGATAGAAGAAAAACGTACACACATATATCTGAGCATTTACTACATATATCCAACTAATTGAATATATATAGCTAAATTTCGATAAATTGAGACCGGAGCCTTGCTGATCTCTCGATTTGAACCGACCTTGCAACAGTGAAGTGTTGTTCCTGAACATACAAGATAGTTAAGCAGGGAGCCAGGAAGGATGCTGTAAAGGGATGCCTACCTATGCCTACTCGCCGAATAGGAAGCCCAAAAAGGATGGGTCCAAGTTACTAATTAGTAATTAGCAGCTATTTGAGTTATCAACAGAATCTTGTCTAGCAGAGAATCCATTCGAGGTCGAGAAAGAGCAAATTAAATGACGAAAGGAGCAAGAACAACCGTCCGCACTTCATGCATGCACAAAACAATAACCGCTCAATGCACAGAGGAAACTTACGCAGCATATATACCAGTAATTAGGATAATTACACATGCCATCACACATGCAGGCTGTGGACTCGCACTTATAAACCCGTGCAGCCACAAAAGAAGCACACAACATGCGCCCATCAGTGCGTTCTCAGTTCCAAGCTCTCACTCGTCATCAATCAGTACCGCACGTTGCCCGACCAGCTCCATTGGTCGTTCCTGTGCTTGCTGGCGTCATGCTCGTCGCCGGACTGGTTGCGCTGGTAGTTGTTGTTGCTGCCGTCTCTCGCGTCGGTGTACTGGCCGCGCTGGTAGTCGTTGCTGTTGCTCGCCGGACCGCGGCTGGTGGTGGTTCTGCGCCGCGTCGGACTTCGGCGGGCGCTGCAGGTTCTTAACGTACGCCCAAGCCTCCAGCTGAAAGACCTTGTTCCACCAGCGGTTGACGTTCTTGTGGCGATGGAACGCGGGTCGGAGGCGAGGCGGTCAGCGTTGGGCAGGGAGGCGTTCACCACCAATCCCGTTGCCCACCGCGAGGAGGCCGGCATCTGCCATGTCACGGGCCCCTCACACTTGCGTGCTGGTGATGATGTAGATAGCCACGCCGAAGTAGTCGCCCAGCTAACGCGTGCACCGCGCGCTCGGAGGCGATGGTCATACTCATAGCAAAGCACATCGGGAGCTCCTCCACCATGCAGGCGACGACGGCGAACCGCGCCATCCACGGCACGTCCTCGGAAAGTACCTGCCCAACCTCCCTCCCTAAAATCGCTGCCGCCGCGCTGGCGCACATCGCCCACTCGCCATCGGATTCGTCCCACAAACCACCGCCGTCTTGCAAGGCTGCGCGCGTCATCCACTATCGCATCGGACGCCCGCCAGCAAGCAAGCTGGTTTCATCCGCCATGGACGTTCGCGCCTGAGGGGGCCTGCACTGCAGCTCCTCAGGGCGGCAACACTGGAGACTAGACGTAGCCTCACATGTATCAATGATGAGCTTGGCCGATTAACCGACCGAGGAGGCGAGGACCAAGGAGGACGCCGTCCACGGCAGGTTGTTGATGCGGTCCCGTGAGCTACGCACCATGGTAGGCTGCCTCGCGCGCTAGGGCGCATGTGCTTGCATCTTCCATCACCGGCTGAAGGTGGAGGTCGTAGCTTCCACGACCACGAAGCTAGCCACCACTGTGGCCCGCGCTCGGAATCCACCCCGCCATCGAAGCCTAGGCCGCAGCCGACCGGCTCCATGGGCTGAAGCTACGGCTGATCCATACCAAGCGTCCAGGCCCCGACTGGCGCCGCAAAGAAGGTCGATGGGGAGAAGGAGGCCTCGAGCAACGGCAACGCGTCGCTGACAGCCAGGACGTGACGGCGACGACCACTGCACTGCTACAGGTGAAGTCGAGCGGCTGGCTAAAGGGAAGAAGGACAGCGTAGGAGCAGCCTCCGATGGCGACCACCATGCTACAGAGGCGGCGTCGCTGGTTGCGGGAGAGCGGCCTGGTGGTGATGGAGTCGATCGGCGGACCGAGAGGAGGACAATTCTGGAAAGCATGGCAGAGATAATCGCGGCGAAGGACGACAAGGACAACGTCCGGGCATCGTCACGGGTCCTCGAGGAGCTTCTTACGTGTTGCCTCGCCGTCAACACCGCCGAGCACCACGGCGCCATCGTCTCCGTGTTCGGGCGCGCCTGGCTGGACGACACGACCAGTACGTACATGCCGCCACCGAACTCTTGCTGCTTGGCCTCCACTTTGCCCATCCCGCTGTCGCTCTCGATAAATTGTTGCTGGTGGAACTGGTGGAGAATTGAGAAAGATCGAGATGCAGCTGCGTCAATGGAGGCGCGCCGAATGCCCTTGATCGAAGGCAGGGGGCTTTTTATAGGTGTATAAAGGCGGTGGAGGATCTGACGGGAACCTTCTTCCCAGGCCTTCGAGAGGGCTCCATCAAGGGCGGCAAGGCGGCGCTGCATTGGGAATCGAGAGTTGGAAAGTAAAGCGATGGGGAGGAGCGACACGCACGAATACCACACGAATTACGCTGTCAAAATTAGAAGATGGACACGTACGTAGGAGAACAACCGCATGCCAACAAAAGCCACACAAATCACAAGAGCTGGGCATGCAGATTTTTTTCCAACTAAAAAACGTGGTCAAATTACAAACTGACACAGCAAAGAGAATGTTGTACACTCCTACTGAATCGCTAGATCCACCCCAATGTCTACATGCCCAAATCCCCCACTAATTAATGTGTCATCACCCCATTGGTCAGGTATTTTACTGATTGAAAAAAGTCAAAAAAAGCAGGTAAATCAAACCTGGCCAGATTTAGTATATAGTATATTACGATAAAATATCTCTTTATAGAGTCGTACAGTACTCCTTATACCAAATTGTACTGTAGTTTTTCTTGTTCTAATAGTAGTAAGAGCAACGCTGATCACCAAACCGTCCGTCGAAGGTTCTGACACTTTTAGACTAGCCACAGTGAAGTAACTTCAGCAGTAACATCGAGTCCAACTCAACAAATTTGCTTATGTGGCAATGAGTTAATGAGGAGAGAGGTAGTCTGAGTAACTTAGCTAGTTACTGTAATATCACATGTCCCAATGCAATATGAGTCTATAACCTAATAAATAAGGCTTTGTATGTTACCATACTTATGTTACTACCCATTATAAAAGGTAGTAATATAGTTTAGGGATCCATGGCTAAACTAGATCCCATGCACTGTAATAATGGCTCCATTGCGTTAATCGAGCATATATATACAGCCATTCGCCGACTAAGCATACGACTATTCTATTCCACTCCTACGCTCTCGTGATAAATTACGATAAAATATCTCTTTATAGAGTCGTACAGTACTCCTTATACCAAATTGTACTGTAGTTTTTTTTTTCTAATAGTAGTAAGAGCAACGCGGATCACCAAACCGTCCGTCGAAGGTTCTGACACTTTTAGACTAGCCACAGTGGAGTAACTTCAGCAGTAACATCGAGTCCAACTCAACAAATTTGCTTATGTGGCAATGAGTTAATGAGGAGAGAGGTAGTTTGAGTAACTTAGCTAGTTACTGTAACATCACATATTCCAATGCAATATGAGTCTATAACCTAATAAATGAAGCTTTGTATGTTACCATACTTATGTTACTACCTACTATAAAAGGTAGCAATATAGTTTAGGGATCCATGGCTAAACTATAAGACTACCCACTATATTGCTACACATAAATCGTCCATAAATCGGGAGAAACTTTGAGGGAGCCCGAACATGCAAAGGTGCAGCCAACTCAACCTTGAACCCCACCATAAACCCACATCTAATCCATTTCGGCCACTATGCTAGTGGACGAGGAAAGCTATGCATGGTCTCTCGTTTTGAAGGCAAAAGCAAACCTAAGCGAACTTGTGAACTGCAGTAACTTGGTACGTGGTGTGTGTAATACTACTAGTACCGGTAATACTCAGGTAGACTTGATTTCACTACTGGAAACTCAAGTAGATCATGATTAAGCATTACATTACACCGAAGAAGATTGAAAGAAAAAGAATACCCCAATAAGAATAGCCAAATAAAATGCCCTCATCGAATATAGGCCCACAACTGCCCCTCCCCAGGGTGGCAACATGGGCAGGTATGACCAAAACAACCGTTTTGACCCTTAATGACAAAATTAGCATGATTTGACCCCTAACAGAAACTTTAGCACGATCTGACTCTTTTGGTAAACGCCTAGCCTCCGGGCGTTTCTACTCCACCTAGATAGGCTAAAGTGAATGGTGTTTCTGGCCTGGCCCACGACCTGGTCGAGTTGCCATTGACCGCCTACGTGGCCAGGGAGAAACGCCTAAGTGAAACTTGTTTTTGGAAACACTCCAATCCCTGACATTTTCTCCCCAAATAGGTAAGTGTCTGTGGGTGTGACCCAACCCATTCGCAACCCCATGGGGTCGTCTTCCTCCCGGACCATGAAGAAAAGAGGTGTCGTCCCTCTCTCCTCCTCCATCAAATCCCTCCCAAATCGAAGCGTTTGTCCGCCAAAACTTGTGGATCCGAGCCTCCCCAACTTGCTTGAGGTATTCTCCCCCTACTCCTCAAATTCTTTGCACTTGGAAAATGCTATTTTAGGTGCATTTTTGTGTACTGGTGAAACGCTAAAAGTAGGTAACCCCCCCCCCCCCCCCCAAATTGAAGATTGTTTGGGCTACATTTGGTTGAGAAGCAACATACAGTTGAACTCCTATCATGTATTACTATCGTGAAATCATTGCTTTAGAGAAAAAAAAGGAATTGTCTATGTACATGGCTATGTTTTGGTGAAATATGTATGTGATTTAGAGAGAATTATGGTAGGGATTGTATATGATTATTCAAATGTATTTATGATTGTATATGATTCATCAAAATTTAGTAGCATGTTAGTAGGATGTAGGTATTGTTGGCTTTTTGTTGACCAATAAAATAAATTATAGGTTTAACATTTAAATTTGTTTGAACTAATTGTAGTATCTATGCGAGCTAAAGTACAACTTCATTACAACTAATTAAAAATAACACCACCACATCTTGATGTAGACGTGGTAGTGACCTCCCCCAAGCTTAAGCTTTTGCAAGCCCGAGCCGGTGAGATCAATGTGGCAGCGGCTGATCGGGATCCCATCCTTGGCTCCAGTTTGAGAAGCTTCTGTTCATGTAGACAGACGTGCCTCGAAGGGACTCGGCGAGGTTGTTCATGCCATTGATGGAGCCCTAAAGACTGTAGTGGTCACTGTAGGTGTTGTTGAATTCTTGTTGTGGATGCTCCTCTTGGTGTTACTCCTCTTCTTCTTCGGTGGCGAGGTTACCTTCATCAACTTGTTCAGGTTCAAGGGCCTCTTGGTCAAAAGATGCATCTCCTTCGTGTGGCACATAATGCAATTGTACATCTTCTATGTAGAAACGGTTAAGCATAGGAGTAGGAAACAAGTACCTAACTCCAGGAACTCGAATACAATGACGATCACGGTGAACTACTACTATTCCAGCGCTAGAGAGAACTCAAATATTTATATGGTTGTTACCGACAATGGGGCGGAGATGGTTGTAGTTGAGGCCAAGGGAGTTGGCCAGCATGGTGATGACTCCTCCACACACGATATCCCCTTGTGCATGTGTTGGTTGGTGCGTGAGGTTTAGCAAAAATATTGCCCCTAGGTTGGGCAAATAACCGACGTTGACGTTGTATGCTTTCCTGAGAATTAGCATATTCTCGTCATTCTCCGTAGAAACTTCTCCTCGTGCCTGCAACGAGTTAGTGATAACATAATAGAAATATCGAATAGCAGGACTTTCAATACAACTGGCGCTTTTTGTGGTACCATGGTAACTCATCTGATAGAAGGATGACCCAATAGAAACTTTGAACCAAACCCAATCACGACATACTAGAAACTTTGAACCGAACCCAATCACGACCGCGAAGTAAACTGAGTAGATCACGCATCGAACAAAATCAGACCAGATGAGAAATAAAGATAGAGCTAGGCAAATCTTTCGAGAAATATATTATAATAATTCGAGAATAATGGCTCATTGTCTTAACAATCACAATGGTAACACGGTATGCTTATAGATAGAATAACATGACAGTGCAAACAAAGTGAACTAAGATGCTTGCTAACAGAACAGTGATGGAGTGAAGAAATACAAAGATGACACATGAAGGAAATAAATGAGAAGAAAACAGATCGAATGAAATCTATTGTGAGATGTTGCTCAGAGCATAGCTAAGTTGAATAACCATGTAACACCACAGAACAACTAGATGAGCGTACAAAAAAATGATCTTAAGAACAACACACTGAAATATACTAAGCAGCATGTGGGATAGACACATATATAAGATGATAGTAATAGACCATTTATATCTTACCGGCACTAAGCACCGAATGTAAACTGCTGAAAGGTATGTGGTAGAGTAGAAAGAACTGGTGGTGCTCGATGGCGACAGATGGATTTGGTAGACCAGTTCGCCCTTCTGTCAAAGGACTACATCTGGTTGGAGGGACTTGTGATTGAACACAGGATCAAATCTCTCCTCGTCATATTCCCTTCTGTCGGTGTTCTAGGAACGGGGGTCCCCAGACTTTCCTGCCTGCGGCCCATGGCGTGGCTAGGCAGCAGGCCGTACGGCCCATCTTCATCGACAAGGGATCCAAGACCCTCGCGAGGGTCCAAGCCTCACGAGGCGGACGACGCAAACTCCGGAGTGGCCTAGACAGGAAGGCTCACGAGGAGTGGAGATATCAAGGCAGGGCAAACCTCACGAGGCTCTCATGACGTGAGCCATGACGAACGGTGCCAGGCGGGTGCCATGCGGGCGCCGGTGTGCGCAGCGTCCTTATTTCCTCTTTGGTGCTAAGGAGGCAAGCGCAGATGAAGAGTATCGAGGCATCAGGCAAAGGTTGCCATATTGGTGCAACAATACGAAAACGAGGAGGACGGCAAGGCGGAGGTCATCGTGGAGCCCAAGACGGCATCACCCGAGAGCTTTTCGCAGGTGAAAACCGCTTTTGTCAGGATAGCTTGTACTAGCCGTTCCCCTTCAAATTTGCCCGCCATTGTTGGCTCCCTTCCCGCTCGATATTTGGGAAGAGGACCAGGGACTCTATAAATAGGACTAGCCACCACAGTAGGAGGCAACTGATCCGGAGCTGGTTCAGGTCTTCCTTAGCTACACAAACACAAGAACACCTCAACCTCAGGAGGCTGTTCTTCTCTTGTACTATTCATCATCAGCCCGAGAGGCAATCCACCACCACCACACTGGAGTAGGGTATTGAAAGTGCAACTATCCCTAGGTGGTTTTGGTAATTCCTAACAACATATAGCTCACTGAGCTAACATTATTCCAAGATTAATATTTCAGGAAAAGCTCAATGAATGGCATGGCATGGATGAGGAAAGTGGATCCCTCAAAATTCTAAGGACAAAGTTTGGCTCAAGCTTGAAGCTCAAGACTCTACATTTTATATTTTAGTGATCCAAGATCACATTGAGTCTATAGGAAAAGCCAATACTATCAAGGAGGGATGAGGTGTTACTTAATGGCTTACTTGCTCAAAGTGCTTAGTGATATGCTCCAAAATCCTCAACTACCTTCCCACATCCACATATGACCTAAACCAAAAGTCAAACTCGGCCCCACCGATTCTTTCTATCCGGCGCCACCGAGTTTCAAATGTCATAGCCACTGCCACAAACCCTAGGCAAATCGGTCTCACTGATAGGGATCTCGGTCTCACCGAGATGGGATTGTAATCTCTATGTTTCCCTTCGTAACGTTTCGGTCTTACCGAGATGAGCGATCGGTCCCATCAAGATTGCAATGTAAACTCTTTGTTTCCCTTTTGTAACATTTCGGTCTCATCGAGATGAGCGAATCGGTCCCATAGAGTTTACCTGACCAACTCTCTGGTTAGCTTATTACCAAAATCGGTCCCACCGAGTTTGTGTAATCGGTCACAGCGAGATTACGTTATGCCCTAACCCTAACCATATCGGTCCTACCGAGTTGCATCTCAGTCCCACCGAAAACCCTAACGGTCACTAGGTTTGCTGAATCGGTCCGACCGAGTTTAACCATTCGGTCCCACAGAGTTTGGCAAACTGTGTGTAACGGTTAGATTTTGTGTGGAGGCTATATATACCCCTCCACCCACTCTTCATTCGTGGGGAAAGCCGTCAGAACATACCTACACTTCCAATACACATTTTCTGAGAGAGAACCACCTACACTTGTGTTGAGGTCAAGATATTCCATTCCTACCATATGAATCTTGATCTCTAGCCTTCCCCAAGTTGCTTTCCACTCAAATCTTCTTTCCACCAAATCCAAATCCTGTGAGAGAGAGTTGAGTGTTGGGGAGACTATCATTTGAAGCACAAGAGCAAGGAGTTCATCATCAACACACCATTTGTTACTTCTTGGAGAGTGGTGTCTCCTAGATTGGCTAGGTGTCACTTGGGAGCCCCCGACAAGATTGTGGAGTTGAACCAAGGAGTTTGTAAGGGCAAGGAGATCGCCTACTTCGTGAAGATCTACCGCTAGTGAGGTAAGTCCTTCGTGGGCGACGGCCGTGATGGAATAGAAAAGGTTGCTTCTTTGTGGACCCTTCGTGGGTGGAGCCCTCCATGGACTCGCACAACCGTTACCCTCCGTGGGTTGAAGTCTCCATCAATGTGAATGTACGATAGCACCACCTATCGGAACCACGACAAAAACATCCGTGTCTCCAATTGCGTTTGAATCCTCCAAACCCTTCCCTTTACATTGTTGCAAGTTGCATGCTTTACTTTCCGCGGATCATATACTCTTTTGCATGCTTGCTTGAATTGTGTGGAGATTGCTTGACTTGTGCTAAGATAGCTAAAATCTGCCAAGAACTAAAATTGGGAAAAGGCTAGATTTTTATTTGGTCAAGTAGTCTAATCACCCCCCTCTAGACATACTTTCGATCCTACAAGTGGTATCAGAGCTTTGGTCTCCATTTGCTTTGATTTCCATAGCTTTTGGTGGTCATAGCCTTGGTTTCATAACCTAGGAGAGTATGGCGTCTAGCGAGGGAAATTATCACCGTAGAGGTCCTTACTTTGATGGTACTAACTTTGCTAGTTGGAAGCATAAGATGAAAATGCATATTCTTGGACATAACCCCGCCGTTTGGGCTATCGTGTGTGTTGGCTTGCAAGGTGACTTCTTTGACGGGAAAGAACCGAACTGTGAAGCTACTGCGGAAGAGTTGAAAATGCTGCAATACAACGCTCAAGCTTGTGATATCCTGTTCAACGGATTGTGCCCCGAAGAATTCAACAAAATCAACCGTCTTGAGAATGCAAAGGAAATTTGGGATACTTTGATTGATATGCATGAAGGTACCGACTCCGTCAAGGAATCCAAATTGGATGTGCTTCAAAGTCAACTTGACAAGTTCAAAATGAAGGATGGTGAAGGTGTCGCTGAAATGTACTCTAGGCTTGCTCTTATCACAAATGAGATTCCCGGCTTAGGGAGTGAAGAGATGACCGATAGATTCATCATCAAGAAGATCCTAAGAGCATTGGATGGAAAATATGATACCATGTGCACATTGATCCAAATGATGCCAAATTACAAAGATCTCAAGCCAACGGAAGTCATCGGAAGAATTATTGCTCATGAGATGTCACTCAAGGATAAAGAGGAACTTCACAACAAATCAAGTGGTGCTTACAAAGCCTCATGTGAAGCCCCCACATCATCGAGTGAGAAATAAACCTTCAATGAAGAATTGAGCTTAATGGTGAAGAACTTCAACAAGTTCTACAAGAGTAGAAGCATAGAGAGAAGCTCCAAGTCAAGGTCCTACAATGACAAAAGATCTTCTAGTCGAGAGCGAAACTGCTACAATTGTGGAAGGCCCGGACACCATTCCAATGAGTGTACGGCCCCCTACAAGAGAAGAGAAGATTATCCCAAGAGAAGAAGTAGCAGAGAAGAATCACCATCTAGAGAAAGAAGGAGTAGAGATGCTCGTTATGAATGAAGACCCTCACGGAGAAGCAAGGATTCGGAAAGAAAGGACAAGTCATCAAGGAGCTATACAAAACGAAGACATCAAGCTCATGTTGGTGATTGGGTATCCGGCTCCGACTCCGACAACCACTCCGAGAGAAGCTATCACTCCGACTCCGAATATACTCAAGATGAAGGTGTTGCCGGTCTAGCACTTTTGACAACCAACTCCTACGACATATTTGACTCACCAAATGAAGGAGTTGGAACATGCTTCATGGCTAAAGGCCCAAAGGTATCACACCCCGAGTATGTTGATTTCAATAGTGATGAAGATGACTTGTTAGGTGATGTTGATTTACTAGTTGACAACTCTAGTGATGAATACTATGATGAAACGTCAATCAATCATGCTAATCAAAAGAAAACGAATGACAATGATAAGGAGAAGATTGAGTCTCTAACTAAAGAACTAAACACTCTTAAGTTAGCTCATGAAACTATCTTAGGAGATCATCGAGAACTTTTAAGGACTCATGAGAAATTACGCTTTGAAAAGCTCAACCTTGAGCAAGAGCATGAGTTCTTAAAAGCAATCAATGATGATCTTCATAAGAAAAGTTCTTCTTACATTGCCAAGTGTTTACTCTTATCCACTTACATGCCTCAAGTCAAGTCTAGTAACAAGAACAAGAAAGATTCTTCCTCTAGTAGTGACAATAATCATGCTAAATCCAATATTGTTGCTTCTAGTAGTTCTATTGATTCCACTAATGATTCTCTTAGCCAAGTTACACTTGAGCAAGAAAACAGCTTATTGAAGGGAATTATAGAGAAAGGTGTTTACAAGAGACTTGCCGGAAGTAAGCAATTCGAGGAAATTGTACGCAAGCAAGGAAGGCACCGGAAGAATCAAGGTGTTGGTTTTGAACGAAAGTTCAATGCCAATGGAGTTGAGTGGGAAGAAGATCAATACCCCAAGACGAAGTTTGTTCCTCAACAAGAGAAGTATGACCCTACTTCTTTCAAAGGGACACAAGCTCAAGATGATCTTCCACCACAAGACCACAAGCAAAAAGGCAAGGACAAGCTTCAAGAGGAAATTGATGCATTTGAAGAAGCTCCTAAGGCCTTGGTCAAGTGGGTTCCCAAGACTACCTCAAGTTCCACTTCATCAAGTACAACTACAACACCGAGGATTCCCATCAAGATGGTGTGGATCCCGAAGAAGAAGAACTAGAGAGTTCTTGAGGGTGACTCCGCCAACATACTTCACTCTTATCATCTTGGCAAGAACAAGTGCAATCAACTTCCACATCTTGCACTAGTTCAAGGAGTCACAAACCCTCTTGTTGGTAAGACAAGGGACAAGGTAACCTAAAAGATTTCATAGACATCATCTTGTGTGTGCATCACTCTATGTCTATGGATATCCTTGTTTGTTCCTTGTGGGACTAACCCGTGTAGGTATTGAAAGTGCAACTCACTCCAATGGATAGCTCCAAATGATCTATATCAACATTGAGCATCCACATCTTCAACATCTACATGAAGTCATCATCGACAAAACCCAAGGTTAGTTCATCCCTCTTAGGGGGGATCTCGCATCTAGGGGGAGCTTTACTCTAAGAATTGAGCTAAAGCAACTCTAATGGTGTGAACACAACAATGCTTTATGTAAGAGTGGTAACCCCACTTGTGCTTAAACAATGAGTATGACCTATGATCAAATGTTCTCATTTGACTCTTAAGTCAATATACTCATATATAGATGACCTAGTCATCGCCAATTGTTTGATAGATGCTAGAATTGGTTGTGCATGCTTTGCCACATATTTCGATTGCCATTTTATTGTGTGAGCATGTTGATTGCATATTTTACTCATTCGAGGACATCCACTTGTTGTTTTGATTGATTGGTTTTCTTTTCTTTTGCCAAGTGGATGGACAAGAATGCCTAAGAACCCTCTCTAGCTATCTATGCTTTTCTCGTCTCAAACTCTATTCATGCTACATCACAAAATTTGATCAAGTCAGATTCGAACCACTCTGTGTGAGGAGCACTCAGAGTCCCCGATTCGTCATAGACTTAAACTTCCAAAACTTCTTTGTGTGTTTCCGTCTGACCGATTCCTCCATTTCGGTCATACCGAGATCACTAAGTTGATCTAGGTTTTCAATCTCGGTGCAACCGATTTGAACTTTTCGGTCACACCGAGTTGCTGTAACTGTCAACAGTTATGCATCTCGGTGCCACCGAGTTGTTTCACTCGGTCACACCGGTAGGGTCGGGCTATATATACTCACGGGCAAAATTTTGGAAATTTCTCCGAAACCCCTTCGCCCGCGCATAGCTCGCTCTGCCTCCTGGGTCTCCGGATCGTCCTCCTCGTCGCCAGCCGCCTCCTGTCGCTGGTCTCCGCCGCCGTCAACGGAATTCCTCCCCGCCGTTGCCGCCGTAGCGAGTTCATCGCCGAACTAGGGTATGGACTCGATCACAGTGCTATCCCCGTCCGATTCCTAGCACATTGTGTTCATTATGATTCTTACCACGATTGAAACGCTTCTATCCAGTCAAAACACTCCATAGATTAGAGTTGAATCGAACATTTAGGGTTAGGTTTCCGCCGAAACCATCTCGGACCCACCGGGTTGCAGAACTCGGTTCCACCGATTCGGCCAAGGCCATTGCACATGTGGTTCTCGGTCTGACCGAGAATTGCAAATCGGTGTGACCGAGTTCAGGACTCTGTGAAGCCCTAGCAGTCTCGGTGCCACCGAACTGTGACTCGGTCTGACCAAGTTCACTAGTTTAGGTTCCAAAAACTGCTTCGGTATCACCGAGTTTGCAAATCGGTTGATCCTAAATGCTTTCTGTGGAAAACTAAAACTAAGTTTTTGACTCATTCTTTTGCAAAAATCTCTGTATTTTGTGATGCTCATCCACTCTATCTCATCTACAATCTATTCACAGGGTCTGCAGTTAGTGTTTGCAACATGTCTGACCAGAGTGACAGCCAGAACAAGTCAGAGGAGCAGGTGCACATGAGTGAGGGCACTAGTCCCTCTAGCAGCTCAGATGAGGGTAGTAGAAGCACCCCAAGCAATTTGCCAAAGGCTGCCACTAGAGCAAGCAAGAAAAGAACTTCAGAGTCTGAGGATGAAGATTATGTGGCAGAGGAAGAGGAAGCCACATCAAAGAAGAAAGTGCTGAAAAAGGAATATGGCTCAGCTGCAGCCACAAAGCCAGGTATGCAGAAGAAGGCACCTGCAAGGAGAGTTCCCACTTCCAAACCTAGGAAGGTTGCCACTGGAGAAACCATAAAGTTTACCATTGTGTCAGAAGAGGAAGCTGTTGGCCGAGATAAGAAGAAAAAGAGAGTCAGAACCACTACTGCTAGAGTTCTTGGCAAAACCTCTATGAGGAGAGGTTTTGAAGAAGAAGAAGAAGAGGAAGAGGTTGCTGCACCAGCACCTAAGGCCCAGAAGCTTATGGGTGATGCTATCAGGACAAGGGCTGCTTCATCAAAGCCCAAAGAAGCACCCAAAGCTGCCTGCAATCCCAAGACTGCACCAAAGAGGAATACAAGAAACATATCTGCTGCTGAGAAGAACAAGGCCCCAGTGCCTGAGACTGTTGCTGAAGAAGAAGGAGATGAAGAGCATGTTCTGAGAAAATTGAAGCCAAAAATTCCAGACCACAATGATGCTCATCCTGTGGCTGAGAACATGAAGATCAGGAGAGACTCAGGACTGAGGAAATGGAGAGAGGCAGATCCATATGCTACCAGAAGAAGAACTGCTGTTGATTACAGGTTCCACACCAAGGAACAACAATATTTCTATGAGACAGTGCTGCTTGACAAGAAACCTATAGTGTGTGACATGAGGTGGGTCGACTGGACCTACATGAAGGAGAATGAGGAACACTATCCTGGTGTGTATGACAGCTTCAGTGCTTGTGGAGTTGCAGACTTTGTTGGGCAGAAGCTCACAAAGTGGAATGAGGAGCTCATAATGCAATTCTACTCGACAGCACACTTCTATCCAGATGGCAGGATAGTATGGATGTCTGAAGGTACAAGGTACCACTCAACTATTGATGAATGGGCAAATCTGATCAATGCTCCTAAGGAAGAAGAAGATGACTTGGATGTCTATGCCAAGAAGAAGATGGATCACAACTCTATGGCCAACATATACAAGGAGATTCCTGAAGATGATCTTGAGACTCACCAGTTTGGGTCAGTAAAACACTTGCTGTCAGGGCTGCCTACAATCAACTGGATCCTAAGGCACACTCTTTTGCCCAAGTCTGGTGATCACAGAATGATCAGAGGCCATGCAATTAACTTGCTACATATATTTGATGTGCCACATAAATTCAAGGTCATGAGCCTTATAGTTGAGACTATCAAGAGGACAACAGCAGACCAGAAAAGAAGTTGTGGATATGCCCCACAGATCCAGGAGTTGATAAACTCAAAGATGGGCACAGGTACATACTTGTTGGATAAGGAACACTTGCCTATCTATCCTGACTTTGAGGACAATCAAGTTGTGATGAATGAGAATGAACCATCATCAATACAAGCTCAAGAGAAGAAGGAGAAAGCAAAGAAAGAGAAGGCTGCCAAGATGCCAACTCAAGAGGAGGCATCTGAGTACTTTTTGAAGAGGAAGCAGGACCAGCTTGGTTATTTGATAGCATCAACTCCGAGGATTGAGAAGGGGTTGGCCACCCTAACTCAAAACCAGGAGAGCCTGGAAAGAATCATGTAACAAAAATTCTATGATTTAGATGTCAAAGTAACTGAGATTCAGTCAGTTGTGGAGCAGCTACAGGATGACATGCAGGAGAGGAAGGGCAGAACAACCACTGATGCATTTGCCAGAGTGCCTCGAGCTCAGAGATCATCTGCAGAGCCAGTAACAGACACCAGAGTCACTTCATCTACACCAGCTACAACTCCAGCGCAACCAGCTCCAGCACCAACTCCTTCAGCTCCATCTACATCAACTGAAGCCTTCGTCCTTGGCGTTATCCGGACACCACCACCTGAAGATCAAGCCTGAGAGTCGTTTTAGTGCTATGCATTTTCTATGAACTTTTTGTTAACTTGTTGCCAAAGGGGGAGAAAAATGTATAGATGTCGAGAGAGAGCGTTGCTTTTTATTCTCTCTTGCTTTGGTGGTTGAACTTCATTTGCTTGTTTGTGATACTTGGATGATCATGTGTGTTTGATCATATGCTACATTAATGCTTGTTGGATGATACTATCATTTTATCCCTATTTGATCATTCACTTTGCTTGGTGATGACTGCATGTATTTAATTCTTATCATTTTGAGCGCTCCACCAAGATGTATGTGACATGGAAGAGTAACCCATGATCCTAACTCATTGTGCATTTGCAGTCCTAAGCAAATCTTAAGATATGCACAAATTTAGGGGTAGCTCTTGCTTATCACATACTTCTCAAAGCGACGATGTTTTTCTCTTATTATCATTTGTCGAAGCTTTGATCTATATGTTGTCATCAATTACCAAAAAGGGGGAGATTGAATATGCAACTATCCCTAGGTGGTTTTGGTAATTCCTAATAACATATAGCTCATTGAGCTAACATTATTCCAAGATTAATATTTCAGGAAAAGCTCAATGAATGGCATGGCATGGATGAGGAAAGTGGATCCCTCAAAATTCTAAGGACAAAAAGTTTGGCTCAATCTTGAAGCTCAAGACTCTACATTTTATATTTTAGTGATCCAAGATCACATTGAGTCTATAGGAAAATCCAATACTATCAAGGAGGGATGAGGTATTGCTTAATGGCTTACTTGCTCAAAGTGCTTAGTGATATGCTCCAAAATCCTCAACTACCATCCCACATCCACATATAACCTAAACCAAAAGTCAAACTCGGCCCCACCGATTCTTTCTATCCGGCGCCACCGAGTTTCAAATGTCATAGCCACTGCCACAAACCCTAGGCAAATCGGTCTCACCGATAGGGATCTCGTTCTCACCGAGATGGGATTGTAATCTCTCTGTTTCCCTTCGTAACGTTTCGGTCTTACCGAGATGAGCGATCGGTCCCACCGAGATTGCAATGTAAACTCTTTGTTTCCCTTTTGTAACATTTCGGTCTCACCGAGATGAGCGAATCGGTCCCACCGAGTTTACCTGACCAACTCTCTGGTTAGCTTATTACCAAAATCGGTCCCACCGAGTTTGTGTAATCGGTCACACCAAGATTACGTTATGCCCTAACCCTAACCATATCGGTCCTACCGAGTTGCATCTCAGTCCCACCGAAAACCCTAACGGTCACTAGGTTTGCTGAATCGGTCCGACCGAGTTAAACCATTCGGTCCCACTGAGTTTGGCAAACTGTGTGTAACGGTTAGATTTTGTTTGGAGGCTATATATACCCCTCCACCCACTCTTCATTCGTGGAGAAAGCCATCAGAACATACCTACACTTCCAACACACATTTTCTGAGAGAGAACCACCTACACTTGTGTTGAGGTCAAGATATTCCATTCCTACCATATGAATCTTGATCTCTAGCCTTCCCCAAGTTGCTTTCCACTCAAATCTTCTTTCCACCAAATCCAAATCCTGTGAGAGAGAGTTGAGTGTTGGGGAGACTATCATTTGAAGCACAAGAGCAAGGAGTTCATCATCAACACACCATTTGTTACTTCTTGGAGAGTGGTGTCTCCTAGATTGGCTAGGTGTCACTTGGGAGCCTCCGACAAGATTGTGGAGTTGAACCAAGGAGTTTGTAAGGGCAAGGAGATCGCCTACTTCGTGAAGATCTACCGCTAGTGAGGCAAGTCCTTCATGGGCGACAGCCGTGATGGAATAGACAAGGTTGCTTCTTCATGGACCCTTCATGGGTGGAGCCCTCCGTGGACTCGCGCAACTATTACCCTCCGTGGGTTGAAGTCTCCATCAACGTGGATGTACGATAGCACCACCTATCGGAACCACGACAAAAACATCCGTGTCTCCAATTGCGTTTGAATCCTCCAAACCCTTCTGTCGGTGTCAAAACCGGCGGATCTCGGGTAGGGGGTCCCGAACTGTGCGCCTAGGCGGATGGTAACAGGAGACAAGGGACACGATGTTTTTACCCAGGTTTGGGCCCTCTCGATGGAGGTAAAACCCTACTCCTGCTTGATTAATATTGATGATATGGGTAGTACAAGAGTAGATCTACCACGAGATCAAGGAGGCTAAACCCTAGAAGCTAGCCTATAGTATGATTGTTGTTCTGTTGTGTCCTACGGACTAAAACCCTCCGGTTTATATAAACACCGGAGAGGGCTAGGGTTACACAGAGTCGTTTACAATGGTAGGAGATCTAGATATCCGTATCGCCAAGCTTACCTTCCACGCTAAGGAAAGTCCCTTCCGGACACGGGACGAAGTCTTCAATCTTGTATCTTCATAGTCCAGGAGTCCGGCCGAAGGTATAGTCCGGCTATTCGAAGACCCCCTAATCCAGGACTCCCTCAGTAGCCCCTGAACCAGGCTTCAATGACGACGAGTCCGGCGTGCAGATTGTCTTCGGCATTGCAAGGCGGGTTCCTCCTCCACGTACTTCATAGAAGATGTCGAACACAAGGACAGTGTTCGGCTCTGCAAAATAAGTTTCCACATATTGCCATAGAGAGAATAATATTTACACAAAATCTAATCTGCTGACGTATTTTGTAGTGTGACATCACACCACGGCCAAGCCTTTATTCGAATCGTTTTTACTGTCACACCTCAGCGCGTTTTGCGAGGTGGTTTCCTTGATACGTCCTTTCAAAGCAGAGATCGTGTCCCCTTTATTTACGAGATTCTCATCAATACGGACGTGGGTAACCCAGTCGTGCCCGTTGGTATGTTTTCTCGATCAAAGGCGAGTCCCAAACGGTCACGGGGCGGGCCCTTGGTATTCAACCTCTTATAAAGAGACCAAGGCCTTACTCCTTTCTTTCAATCTCAAATGAGTTCGCCCTTCGCCTCGAGTTCCAACACCCAAGGCTCCAGATCTCAGGTGCTTCGGACCTCCGACAATGTCCGGTTCTGACCTTCAAGGCTGATGGATGCCCTCCTCCGTCACAAAGGAGGACGTGCTAAAGTTGAGAGAGGCCAGGTTCTTGACCGGTGAAATCTCGCATAGGCTGCCTGCTCAAGGGCAGGTCATTCCCACTCCCAAGCCTGGTGAGAGCGTGGTATTTGTGTCTCATTTCCTTCGGGGGCTAGGTTTCCCGATGGACCCCTTCGTGAGGGGTCTCATGTTTTATTATGGACTGGAATTTCACGACTTGGCTCCGGAGTCCATCCTCCACATTTCATCGTTCATCGTCATGTGCGAAGCCTTCCTCCGCACTCCTCCTCACTTCGGATTGTGGCTCAAGACTTTCAAAGTAGAGCCGAAGATGATCGAGGGACGGCACGCGGAGTGCGGCGGTGCTTTTATAAGCAAGAGTACTGGTACTCTATGGCCCGAGGGCTCTTTTCAAGAGGAGTCCAGCTTATGGCAACGAGAGTGGTTTTACATCACCGCTCCCAGGGGCACCAAATGGGTGGCGCCACCTGCCTTTCACTCGGGTCCCCCACCACAGCTAGCGTCATGGGTCAATAAAGGACTGGACTGGGGGCCATCCAAGGACGTGCCTTTGTTGCAGGGCCATATTCGAGATCTCCTAGAAAGAGACATTAGTCTGGTCGTAGTGGCGCAGGTCATGCTGATTCGCCAAACCCTGCCCTGCAAACGCCGCCCCCTCCGCCTGTGGGAGTTCAATCCGGAGGGACCACGAGTTCTCCAACATGTTATGGCCGCGACGCCCATGAAGATGTACAAATTGTTCTTTGGACCACAAGCAATGTGTCCGGACTCGACCGATGACACAGGTCTGAGCTGCAATCTCCCGGATACTCAAGTAAGTAGCCCCGTACCCGGACACTCTATCCATATTTCTATCATGAAATTGTCCTTAAAAGAACTGTCTCTTAAGCAGGAGTGGATAGCGAAAGCGAAGCTGATCAGGTGTCCGGCCCCCCTCCCGGAGACCACGCCGGACCCCTTGTTAACCAGGATGCTGGAGGTCGCGCCTTTGGAAGAAGGCGAAGGGGGGAACAAGGAAGCTACCGCCTCCCCAAAGGAGGCTGTCAGAAAAGGAGGAATCGAAAATTCCTCTGCCCAGGGGAAGAAGAGGACGGCCTCTGAAGACCCGGAGACCATGGTCTCAAAGCGGGGGACGAAATCTTCCTCAGAGGGTCCTGCGCGGAGGATGCCTCGGCCGCACTGTGCCCCCAAGGGGATCAGCCCTCCACCGAGCCGTAAGTAGAGAGGGGAGTTTAAAATGAGAAACTTCCCTGTTCTATTTCTGAGGAATATAACCGAAATTTTACCTTGTAGTTCAGATCTCAGCCCTTCTCAGCAGAGCTCATCTTTAGGGGATCTTCTTCCGGAGATGATGGAGAGCGGCACGCCTCCCCCTGCCGTACCGCCTTGTGAGGCAGGCGACCCTGAGGTGTCATCATGGAGGGTTTCTCCGAATCCGGCAAGGCCAGAGGGCGGTCGTATGGCCCCCCAAATTCCTCCATGTCCGGCCTTTGAAAAAGGCCATCGGGCGAGTCCGACACAGTCTAGTGCACGGTCAGAGGAGCTGAAGGATCTGCTTGGGCGAGCATCTATCTCAGAAGAACACCGTGCATTGATGGGTACGGTGATTGAGAGGATTGCATCCGCAGAGAGCGGGTTGCACGAGGCTGTCAGGAGTTTATTGACAGGTTTTGAGGTACGCAAAATGATGTACCTTTTGATAGTTCCGCATATATAAGATGCGTCCTGTGTAGATAGTAGCCCCTGAGACTCTGCACGTTGTCAAAAATGACGGAGTGCAGAGGATCATAATCCCAGGTATAATGTGTTGCCTTTCCTATGCAGGTGGCGAAGTGTCCGGTGGCCAGCCGGACTGATGAATTTGCCGAGCTAAAGCGGCAACTTGACGTGGCAGATGCCGACATCACGCTTATCAACAAGCGGCTTGACGAGGCACAAGGTATGTTATTTCTCTGGCGGCACTTGGTAGGAGGAGCTTGATGCCAGTATCCTACAACGTGTGCGCTTGATGCAGATGGTGCCGCTGCCATGGAGAATCTTCGGGCAAAACTTGCCCGAGCCAAGGAGCAAGCCAGGAAAAGTGATGCGGCTGCTGGAAAGGCAATTGAAGAGGTGAAAGCCGAACAGGCTGCTCACTGCCGAAGCAAGAAGGAAATAGCCGAGATGGCTGTAAAGTTGAAGAGCTCTGCCGACCGCTGCAAGGTTCTTGAAAAAGAAGATCAAACGAAACGGACGGACCTGGAAAAGGCCATTATCGAGGCCAAGGATGCTCGCTCTGTGATGCGAGCTATGAAAGAGGAGCTACGTCAGGCCAGAGATATCACGGCTGGAAAGCCCTTTGTGCTGCGGAGGAAGTTCGGGGATCCTAAATATGCTTCGCTAGACCGGTTGTGGAGTGTGGCAGACAATTATCTGGATTTGGCAGCGAGTGTCGCGGACGCGGCCGAACACTTCCGTGATAAGGAGGATCACGAAGTGGAAAAGCTTTTTTGGTCGCAGTTCCACAATCCAGAGCGTCCACTTCCGTTAACCGATTGTCTGGCCGAATGGGCTGAGCTGAGTAGGTTATCCGGACTCGCCATGAAGTATGTCGTGAGTCATCTGTGGCCGGGAAGGCCTGAGCCGAAGAGCTATTTTAGCTTGGTGCATCAGTTCCTTGGTGTTGTGCCGCATACCAATGCAGTGAAGAAGTCAGCATGTATAGAGGGTGCGTGGATGGCTCTTGCCCATGTCAAGACATACTGGGCGGAGATGGAGGCCACCGCTGTTGCAGCCCAAGACTCGGGTGAGGGCCGAGTACCTGCCAAGCACTATTTCCAGGAAGTCCTGCAGGGCGCTCGTTTAATAGAGAAGCAGTGCTCGAAGGATATTATGTTCGGATAACATGTGTTATTGTAAAACAAAGATTAGATGTAATATATAAAAGCCTTTTATACTTGTGCCTTCAAGAATTGAGATACCTCCTGTGCGGCCGTTAATGTATATGTGTATATAACCTGAAAGATGGCAGTCTTTGGCTTCAGCCCCCACGCATATAATGCGGGGGTGTTCGCAGAAGGCGCATTTTCACACTTGATCCAACGTCTTGGTCCTATTAAGGAGGTGATAGCGCAGCGAACTAGGCAACCGGACTATAATGCTTTATCACTTTCACTTAGCCATAGGAGTTTGACAGTGGGGCTGCTATACAGCCCCTGGTGGCTCCGCGCTCACCCGAATTCGTGGCGCGTGTGTGCCTGGCCGGGAAATGACCCTTCGTTAATGCGGAGGAATCCTAAAGATTCCGGTAGGTCATTGAGTGGTTGACCAGTCTCACGCTATATCATGACAGTCAGTTTTCGGCTTTCTCTACTAAGGTGCTCTCCTGGCTGAACCGGGGCACAATCGCAGTAGTTCTCCTGGTGCTGCCTTAGCTGATAGAGCGGAACGTAAGGCAGCAAAACACAGGAGCCAGGCAAACCCAACATTTGACCAAAGACATGGTTCGGAGCTGATGCATATAAGGCCAAACTCGCGACGCCGAACACTCCCTAAGGTATTCGGTCTTTTATGAAAACGGGCGGAACAACGCCCTTGGTTATAAGCCCCTGATGTCCAGGTACGTGCAAAACTCTGACGTGGCCACATGCCAAGACGTCAGCCTCCTCCTCGGCTGTACAGAGAATCCGGGGGATGTGTATCAACAAGAGACAGTAAAAAAGGTTTACGCAGGGTCTTAATCTAAAAAGAATCCTGGAGAGGGGTCCCTGCTACACGTCTGCGCCTGTGTCTCCGTTGTGCCGTGTCCTGGACGGGCGTAGCATGGTGTTCATCTGTAAAAGAAAGGAACTTAGCTAACAAAAAAAGAATAGTAGTGCAGAATGTACGCTGTACTAGATAAATAATGTATAATTTTAAGACGAGTGAAATGGAGCCTTATTGTCGTGTATTTTACATACCTGTCGGTGTACAAAAAGAAGGGTAGACTTTTTTGTACCCCTATAACTGTGCACGGGCAGTCAGAGCCACGGGCACCACCACACCAAGCAAGGCAAGGGAGGTGAGCCAGGGTAAGACCGAAGCTCAAGGGAACTAGAACGACGCCAAGGGCAAGACCACGAAGAGCAAAAGGGACGAAGCGGACTCCCCCGGCAAGATCCTTGCCGGAGACAGTTTTAGCAACCCCGGCAAGACCCTTGCCGCGGCAACTCGCCCCATGCCTATGGAGCAAATTACCCTTGAGTCCACTGCCCCCATGGGGCAAGGATTTAGGAGACCCCTCCGCGGTGGCATGCAGATCTTTGTGAAGAAACATTCGCAATCAAATATAGAAGATGACGACCCTTGGCGGGATCCCAGCCGAGGAAGACCACAAGACCCCCGGCAAGCGCCTTGCCGGGGATGATAGCAGGCGCCTCGGCAAGACCCTTGCCGGTCCCCCAACAAGGCCCTTGCCGAGGACATCCGCAGGGCCACCATCAGGCCCATGCCGACTAAACCTCCACCGCCGTACGCATGCAGCTGCCGACCCAACCAGCTGGGCAGGCACCTGCGTGGCGGCATGTAGATCTTCGTGAAGACCCACCACTGTGCCACCTCAGCTGCCTGCCTACCTACATGGCATCACAAGCATCGCTGGCCAGGGCACGTGTCGACACAAGAAGGAGCGGCGACAGACGAGACGGATTTCTCCCCCGTCCCCGATAAAGCAAGGACACCTAAGCGAGACGCATTAAATGCGCCTTGTCATGTAATGCGAGGGATAACTCGCATCACTGTACCCTTTCCACCTCCTGTGTGCCACTGTGGCGACCCGTTTTTCTATAAAAGGAGGCCCGAGGCGACCAGAAGAAGGATTCGGCTTTTTGGAGCTCCCAACGCCCCAGAGCTAGCTCAAGAACAGGAATATACATCCACCAAAGCAGGAGTAGGGTTTTACGCATCCTCGCGGCCCGAACCTGGATAAACAAACTGTGTACTATCTGTTTGATCCGCTCTTCTCACGACCCCGCGCCCCGCTAACCGTAGTAGGGATTCTTGTGATCCCATAGGTGTCGTTCCCACCGACATCTTTGGCGCGCCAGGTAGGGGGCACAGTTGTGAGAATCGGCTTTAGCAGTTAGTTTGACGCTTCTTCATCATCATGGCGCCCAAGAAGAAGACGACGGTGGCGGTTGGCCAATCGGAAGCCGGACAGCCCGTCCCGACGCGGGCGAGCAGCGGACCGGTCGCAG
This sequence comes from Aegilops umbellulata, assembly GCA_032464435.1. Taxonomy (NCBI): domain Eukaryota; kingdom Viridiplantae; phylum Streptophyta; class Magnoliopsida; order Poales; family Poaceae; genus Aegilops; species Aegilops umbellulata. The sequence continues at coordinate 586,533,643 of CP136058.1, read as the reverse complement.
AAAGGACCCGGGGCGCTGCTCGCGAACACCAACACCATCCCAGTGGACGGAGTTTGGGAGGCGGCGATGTTTGTGCGCCTGGTAACGGGCCACACATCGCCAAATCCAAAGGTGGAGCCAGGCCCTCCGTGGGTGGAGCGGGACCTTCCAAGGTCACCGCCGCCCCACCCGAAGGCGACGCAAGGGCCTCCAAGACTCCCACGCCGGCGCCAACAACGCGCTCCTCCCAGGCAGCACGCGGTGAACGGCGTCATCACGCCGAAGATCCCGGCGTCGCCGCGGGAAGAGCCCCAAGCGCCACCCCCGGGACGTAGAAGGCTTGCCTACTCGCCGAAGCGCTGGTGAAAACGGCACGCGACCGCGGGGTCGTGATAGAGCTCCTCCTGATATGGTCAGGAGTTGAAGCGCGTCAAGGTCCGTGCAGGTTTCGCTGCCACTGACGCCGGAGGAAGCCCTGTTGGGGATATTACTACTGGGCGTAAACCGCGGGGTCCGTGCAGGTTGCTCCTCGATTTCCCTCCCTGTTGGGGATATTACTACTGGGCGTAAACCGGCCTATTTGGGCCGGGTTAACTTCATCAGTAGTCCAAGAGTGTTAAATTCCAAGAAGATAGATGAGGGCCCAAGGCCCGTAGTCGGTTTAAGATTTATAGCCGTAAACCGGCCTTTGTATGTAAACTTGTGCTATAAGTTAGGAATAAGGAGAGACCAACTCGGATATGAATATGAACCGGTGTTGGGACTCTTTGAACCGACGGGCGTCACCCGTGTATATAAGGGGACGACCCGGCGGCGGTTCAGAAAAACAGACAACAACTCGAGACTTAGGCGAAGCTTGTTTGCTCCCTAGTCATCGAAACCCCATCAATTCCATCACAACTTGACGTAGGCTTTTACCTTCATCAAAGGGGCCGAACTAGTATAAACTTTCTGCATCCTTGTGTCCGCTTTAACCCCTTCAAGCTAACCCGTCACGATGGCTCCACGACTAAGTCCTTTCTCTAGGACATATGCCGTGACAAAACCACGACACTCCCGCTACGGGAAAAATCGACGAATGGAGAGCTACCATTCGGAGCCTCGTTGCCGTTGCCAACAAGGACGAAGCAAGTCCGGCGGGACCCCTGGGTCGATGCTCCAATGGGACCCCACGCACCAGCGGCGGAAGGACCAGCGGCGCCGCGGCCACCGTGCATTCGCCTCCTCCTCGCCCGGTACTGCGGGTATCGACTCGTCGGAACGTCACGGGCGACGATGTCTCCATAGCATCGTCCGACCCACGGACCCACTGTGACCAGCGTCAAGTCCTTCAGGAGCGATCCCATGAAGACGCTCAAACCACCATCAAGCACCGGCGCGGAGCGCGCCACCAGTCAGACAAGCGAGCAGGGCCGGCTGTGAACCGCCCAACACCGGAGAGCCCCGGGGGTCTACCTTACGAGGCCAGCTTTTACCCGTGAGCTGCGACAGTTCCAGTGGCCCACTCACCGCATTTCAATCCTGATGTTGGCGAGAAGTACAACAGCAAGACCCACCCGTTGGAGTTCCTCAGCATCTACACCATCGCGATGCAAGCCGCCGGAGCTCGTGACGATAAGGTGCTTGTGAATTACTTTCCATTGGCTCTTAAGCCCAACGCCATGTCGTGGTTGATGCATTTGCCGGTAGACTCTATTTCCTCTTGGCCGGATTTGTGCCATGAATTTGTTGGCGCCTTTACTGGAGGTCACCAAGCCCATGGCCAAGCAAGCGACCTACACGTCATCCCTCAGAAGGGAGGCGAGAGTCTGCACAAATATATACAGAGATTCAACTGGGTACAGTACAATATCCCTGACGTTCACCCTGCCGCCATCATTAGCGCGTTCCATCAGAACGTGTGCAACCGCAAGATGCGCGAAGAGCTGGCGATGAACAAGGTGAAAGACGTGGCAGAACTCTATGTTCTTGCTGACAGATGTGCCCGGGCTGAAGAGGGAAGGAAGTACCCCGGCGAAGATGCCGGCGTGGAAACCAACTCTTCAGATGAGGATACTGCCGCCCCGGCAAGGAAAGGCCGGCGCCGCAACAGGAAGCGCAAAGGTAAAGCCGTGCTTGCCGTTAAGGGATCTGATGACGCCGGCTCCGCCAAGAAAACCAAGGCAGATGACCCCAGCAAGGAAATTGCCGGATGTGTCGCCTACCGGGCTTTGGCGGCTGCCGAGAAGCTAGGAAACTCTGACAAGCAATACTGCAAGATCCATCGCACCAAAGGCCATGATCTCTAGAACTGCCGACAGGTTGAGCTCCTTGCTGAGAAGCAGAGGGCTGAATATGAGAGGCGTGGCAAGGAGAAGGGCCAGGACGGTGCTGAGGGGTTCGGCAAGAAGCCTGACGGCCAGGCGGGCCGTCGCGGCAAGGATAAACAGCAGGAGAGGCCCGCCCGGGGCCGTGAAAAAAGCCAGAAGACGATGATCACGAAGAGGACGATGAGTCTGGTGACCAAGAATTTCAGAAAGCTACAGAGGCCATGTGCGTCGATGGCGGCACCTCGCTGCATACCTCTCACCGCCAGCTCAAACAGTGGGCGCGTGAGATTACAGCGGCAGAGCCGTCGTTTGATGCCCAAAGGCCGCTGAAGTGGTCCAGCACACCTATCATTTTTGACACTGAGGATCACCCTGATCACACTACTGCAGTCGGGTGCTTGCCATTGTTGGTTTCACCAACAATACGCAACCTCAAGGTGACAAAGATGCTAGTCGATGGCGGGGCCGGTCTAAACTTAATCTCACCTACCGTGATCGAGAAACTGCAGATTCCTGATGGAGACCTCGAAGAGACGGGCACGTTTCAGGGGGTCAACCCGGGAAGAAGTCAACCAAAGGGAAAGGTCACGTTGCCCGTGACTTTTGGGAGTGATCTGAACTACAGGACAAAAAGGATTGTGTTCGACGTTGCCAAGATCCCCTTGCCTTACAACGGGATCCTTGGCCGCCCAGCGCTGGCCAAGTTCATGGCGGCGTCACATTATGCCTACAACACCCTGATGATGCCGGGGCCTGTGACGATCATCACCGTCCCATCAGACAAGAAGGATGCGCTAATTTGCGCTGACCAACTCTACCAACAAGCAGTTGCAGCAGCCGCCACTGCTAAGGCGCTTGCTCCTGCCGCTGGAGCCCCAAGAAGGAAAAAGAAGAAGACCGGTGAGACCTCAGGCACCAACTCCGGCAAGCGCACTGAGGGAGTCCTGGATTAGGGGGTGTTCAGATAGCCGGACTATACCTTCAGCGGGACTCCAGGACTATGAAGATACAAGATTGAAGACTTTGTCCCGTGTCCGGATGGGACTTTCCTTGGCGTGGAAGGCAAGCTTGGCGATGCGGATATTCAAGATCTCCTACCTATGTAACCGACTCTGTGTAACCCTAACCCTATCCGGTGTCTATATAAACCGGAGGGTTGTAGTCCGTAGGACAATCATCTTCATACACAATCATACCATAGGCTAGCTTCTAGGGTTTAGCCTCCTTGATCTCGTGGTAGATCTACTCTTGTACTACCCATATCATCAATATTAATCAAGCAGGAGTAGGGTATTACCTCCATTGAGAGGGCCCGAACCTGGGTAAAAACATCGTGTCCCTTGTCTCCTGTTACCATCCGACCTTGACGCACAGTTCGGGACCCCCTACCCGAGATCCGCCAGTTTTGACACCGACATTGGTGCTTTCATTGAGAGTTCCTCTATGCCGTCGCAATCAGGAAGGATGCCTCTTCCCGTCTTTAAAGACAGCGCCGTTACTAAGGGAGCCTTGGCTGTCGGCCAAACCCTCCGGCTAGGTGGTTTTCTCACGACCGCCTGTTCGGCCGTTGCGCCGACGGTGACCTCTCGGGTCATCAAAAGCAACCTTCACGTCAGCTCAGAACTTGCCGAGCAGCTGGATCCGATGGAGCTCTCTTCCGTAAATGAGCTCTTGGATCGCATTGCTGCACTGGGGGTCGCTACAAATTACGACCAAGTTGGGCTTAAACCCGATCTAAGAGTAATTAACTCTCCCCAAGTCACCCACCACGTTGCCGTGTAGAGGCGCAGTGCTATGACCCTTCATCTATTCTAAGGACGAGCTACGTCCGAATTCCCGAACCCTCCAAGCCGGATACAGACAGAGGGGAGGATATAACTCAAGGCCTGAGCTTAGAATCGGGCAATGGGCTAGATTCACTGGACAACATCCGAGACTCCGGACTTCAGAGTTCGGAAGCTCTTCGGCCTCCGAATCTTAAATTGGGTGAGGTCTCAGATTCAACGCCACCCGCCTGCCCGAACATAAGTGATCTTTCCCAAATCAGGCAAAAGCCCGAGGAAACAGTACATCACTACTGGGCCAGATTCCTCCTGGTTATGAACAGGACAAAGGACTGCCGCGAGGGAGACGCAATTTCAATCTTTTGCAGTAATTGCACGGACGAGGGAATACTCAACGCCATAAGTCGTCGTGACATTACACGCTTCGCTGACTTGGCGTCCATAGTACAAAAGTACTGTGCGATGGAAAGCGCTTGGAAAACCGAAATAAAATTTTGGGATAATCCGGCCTTGAATAGCAATCCCGTCCGAACTAAGAGGGTGCATCATAGTAAGACACCCGGGTTAAGTATCAAAAAGCCAAAACCCTCTACAGGGCATGGAACCATACTGGAAGGTGGCTTGATGGACCCTGTAGAATTCACAGTACAGAGGACGCCACACCAACTCACAGCCTTAGAGCATGTTGGATACTCCGGCAGGTGGCCAAAATTGGCGAGGATCTCCTAATTTCGGAGGCCGCAGAAAGCCAGCCCGAGGACACCAGTACTGTTCTCACAGTCTTCGAGACTTTCGCATCAAATAATATGCGAAAAAGAACACTCCGCAGCCTCGCCGAAGTCTATCAAGTAGCAACAATAAACCCATGGAGCGACACTGCTATCACCTTCAACGCAAGTGACGAACCTAAATTCCGAACAGCCCGAGCACCAGCCGCATTGGTCCTCAGTCCAATAGGGACGGCTTTCGCCTCACCAAGGTACTCATGGATGGAGGCAGCGGATTGAACCTCATTTACGAGGAAACCCTCCAAAAAATGGATATAGACTGGAGCCACATCGAGCGAAGCAGCACAACCTTTAGAGGAATAATCCCCGATTGGGAAGCGCGCTGCACAGGAAAAATCACACTAGATGTGGTGTTCGGCACGCCGGATAATTACAGGTCCGAAGAAGTCACGTCCCAGGTGGCCCCGTTCAATAGCGGATACCACGCTATACTAGGGCGGGAGGCATTTACAATCTTCCAAGCAATACCCCATTACGGGTACATGAAGCTAAAGATGCCCGGGCCGAACGGAATTATCACCCTCGCTAGTGATCCGGACATAGCACTCCCCGCCGAAAACAAGATGGCCGCATTGGCCCTTGAGGCACTATCTGAAGCCTTGGCGGCTGAGGAACTGACCGCGCCGCGCTCCACGGTTAATAGGGATGATGTGATACTCGATAAGAGATCCAAATCCACATCCTTCAAGCCAGCGGACGAAATAGTAAAATTCCAGGTCCATCCAACGGACCCCAATAAAACAGCTTCAATCGGGGCACGACTGAACCCTGATGTAGACGCCGCACTGCGAGAGTTCCTACAAGAGAACTGGGATATTTTCGCCTGGCACCCTTCAGACATGCCAGGAATCCCACGCAGGCTGGCCGAACATAGCTTAAATATCCAGAAAGGATTCAAACCTGTCAAACAAGCCCTTCGGCATTTTTCTGAACCGAAGAGACAGGCTATGGGAGAGGAGCTAGCCAAGTTATTGGAGGCCGGATTCATTAGAGACATAAAACATTCGGACTGGCTAGCAAACCTGGTGATGGTACCAAAGAAGGACAAATCCTGGCGCCCGTGCGTCAATTTTAAAGACCTTAACAAAGCCTGCCCAAAGGATCCCTTCCCCCTCCCCCGTATCGATGAAATTATCGATGCCACCGCAGGACACGATTCGTTGTGTTTCCTCGACGCATACTCCGGTTACCATCAAATCAAGATGGCAGAATCAGACCAAGCTGCAACAACATTCATCACACCATACGGCTCATTCTGCTTCAACACAATGCCCTTTGGGCTAAAAACGCCGGTGCAACATATCAGCGCATGATACAGACATGTCTGGCAAACCAGATCGGCAAAACAGTAGAGGCGTATGTGGATGATGTGGTCATCAAATCAAAACATGTTGAATCTCTAGTAGACGACTTAAGGCTTACATTCGATAACCTCCGAAAATACGACATCAAGCTCAATCCGGAGAAATGCGTCTTCAGCGTTCCAGCCGGAAAGCTCTTGGGCTTCATTGTATCCTGTAGAGGAATTGAAGCAAATCCAGCCAAGATCAGAGCTTTGTCACAATTGGATATCCCAAAAGACCTCAAACAAATACAGAAATTAACCGGATGCGTGGCGGCTTTAAGCCGCTTCATCTCCCGCTTGGGAGAAAAGGCACTGCCCCTTTATCGCCTCCTTCGGCGCACCGAACACTTCGAGTGGACGGATGCCGCCACGGCTAGACTCGATGAAATAAAAGCCATATTGGCAACAAACCCAGTCCTGGCCGCGCCAAACACCGACAAGCCAATGCTATTGTACATCGCGGCAACCCATCAAGTTGTCAGCGCAGTGCTCGTCGTCGAGCGGGAAACGGACGGGCACAAATTCCCCCTTCAAAGGCCAGTCTACTACGTATCCACTGTCCTCACTCCATGCAAATCTCGGTACCCGCATTATCAGAAAATTGCATACGCGGTATTCATGGCATCCCGGAAGCTACGACACTACTTTCAAGAGTGTTCGATTACAGTAGCCTCAATGACATTATCAATAACCGCGACGCAACGGGCCGGATCGCAAAATGGGCCATTGAGCTCCTCCCGTTCGATATAACCTATAAGCCACGACGAGCTATCAAATCGCAAGTGTTGGCCGACTTCGTCGCAGAATGGACGGAGGCCGAACTCCCTAAAGAGTACGGCACATACTCAAACTGGATCATGCATTTCAACGGCTCCAAAATGTTGGCCGGACTTGGGGCGGGCATCGTTTTGACGTCCCCCACAGGCGACACAATCCAATATGTACTCCAAATTATGTACACGGACTCCAACAATGCAGCCGAATATGAGGCCCTCTTACATGGTCTCCGGATGGCAGTATCCATGGGCATTCAACGCCTAGAGGTACACGGGGATTCGAACCTCGCAATATCCCAGATAAATGGCGACTTCGACGCCAAGGATCCAAAAATGGAAGCTTACCGCAATGCCGTCCTAAAAATGTCAGCCCGGTTCGAAGGGCTGGAGTTTCACCATATAGCCCGAGAAAACAATCAAGCAGCGGACGTCCTGGCACGCATCGGAGCAAAACGCGATGCAGTCCCCCCAACATCTTTTTGGAAAGATTGTTCAAGCCATCAGTAACATGGGAGGGGGAACCCGCAATTAACAGCCCGGACGCAGCCGCACCACTCGACGCCGAACAACCTGACATAATTGGAGGTCCTGCCAATGAAATTACACCTTCAGCCCACGTAATAATGGCGGTTATCGCCCCGTGGACAGAACCATTCCTAGCCTACCTTACTAGGCAGGAACTCCCAGAGGACCAAAATGAGGCCCGCTGCTTAGTGCGGTGATCTAAAGCCTACAAAGTCCACGAGGGGGAGCTTTATAAGAAAATCACTACCGGGGTCCTTCAAAGGTGCATCTCTGAAGAGGAAGGGCGGAACCTTGTGGCTGAAATTCACACCGGACTCGGTGGTCATCACGCTGCTGCTCGGTCCCTTGTTAGCAAGGCTTTCTGTACATGCTTTTATTGGCCGACGGCCCGGGCAGACGCTCAGGACTTAGTCCAACGATGCGTTGATTGCCAACTTTTTGCCAACCAAAGCCATATGCCACCCACCGCACTCCAAACTATACCCATCACCTTGCCTTTTGCGGTCTGGGGGCTTGACATGGTCGGACCCCTTAAAGGTGGAACCCATAAGAAAAAAAATACTTACTGGTCATGGTGGATAAGTTCACCAAATGGATAGAAGCCAAGCCTGTTAAAACGGCTGAATCTGGACCTGTGATAGACTTCATATCCGGGGTTGTACACTGTTATGGCGTCCCCCACAGCATCGTAACCGATAACGGTACAAACTTTACAGCCGACGAGGTAAAACTCTGGTGCAAAAACATGGGAATCAAGCTCGATTATGCTTCAGTCTATCACCCACAAACCAACGGCCAAGTCGAACGTGCAAACGGTCTTATCATGAGCGGCATCAAACCCAGACTAGTGTGGTCCCTCAAGGAATCCAATACGCACTGGGTAGAGGAGCTCGACTCCATACTCTGGGGGTTGCGGACCACGCGTAATTGCACCACCGGATACACATCATTCTTTATGGTGTACGGCGCAGAGGCAGTTCTGCCCTGCGACATCATTCATGACTCACCTAGAGTGCGCATGTACGAAGAAAGAGAAGCCGAGCTCGATCGGCAGGACAGCTTGGACGCCTTGGAGGAGGAGCACGACATGGCGAAAGGCCGTTCCGCATTTTATCAACAACAGGCCCGAAGATACCAAAGCAGAGAAGTACGGGCCAAAAGTTACAATGTTGGCAAACTAGTTCTACGCCTGCCGGATAAGAAAAAGGACAAACTCAAGCCCAAGTGGGAAGGTCCATTTATAATCGACCAAGTCCTGACTGGTGGGGCGTACCGCCTGCGAGATGCGTCGGATAACTGACTCGAGCCGAACCCGTGGAACGCCACCCGCCTCCGAAGATTCTACGCCTAGCGCCGGACTCCGTGTTCGTCTCCCTCCCCTATCCATTTTTTACATTTTTCTGTCTTATATTTCTCTCCTTCCCCTCTTTTTCCTTTATAGCCCTTAAAAGGCTCACTACGTGACGCGCCACTCGCGCTCATTTAACCTGGGGGCTTCTTTAACAGAAGCTTATTTATACGGGCGTCATGCCCAACACATGTGTCAAACTTCCGCATGTACCTTTTTCTTCACCATTATATGCATCAATATGACTTAAGTTTTGGCCAAGCTGGGTTGCCTGGCTCCTGTGCTTACCCCTACGTTCCCGATTGTTCGGCTAGGCGGTAAAGGGAGCACCTCTGCGATTGTTACTGCCGGGTCAGCCGGATGTGTACCTCAGACTGGGTGAAGCCGAAAGCTAGCGTTCTTAAGGGAATATTCGGTCGGTGAAATAAAAGATGATCTTTTTATTAATTTTCACGCGCCCCCAGATGCTCTTTCTGCGTCTTTTTCACGCAGTTCAGACATGCACTTTAGGGCATGCCTCCCCAGCGAAAGGAACCCTTAACGGAACTATTCTCTCTGGAAGATGTTTCTTACTAACCATGTAATATAACATAACTAGTTGGGCACTTGTCTGATAAAGCACTAATGACCCCTACGACTGGTCTCCACGCATACCACGGTTCTTGTATAACCGCTATGGTATTCGGACACACTCCGGACCGTCAGGTCCCGAGGTTGAAGCGAAAAGGTCGGCAACGACAAACTATCTACAATCCGTCTAGAAGGCATTACATATGTCAATTCAAAAATGCATAGTCATTTTGACTGATTGTATTCCTCCTCTATACCATCTAACAGGCTGTCTAATTTACAGTCCTGCTGGGAATACTTTGCGGCCAATTCTACTTGACCGTACACTAAGCTTACAGGGACCTCCTTCCCATCAGGCCCCACCGGTCCGACCTCGGCCATGTGGTTTGGGTCAGACTTCGTAAAACGGGTCTTCACCATGGCCCAGGCCTCCCTAGCGCCTTGTCGGCAGGCTGATATCTTCCACAATCGGAAGCGCCGCCGAGCTCCCTTCAGCTTCTCCGCAAGCTCTCCAAGGCCCTCGAGCATGGAGTGGGCGGGCCATAAGGCTTGGGCAACGCCTCGCATCGCCGGCCAAATCCGCTCGTGCAGTTGCAGGAGTTCGGGAAGAAGGTCACCCGTAGAACCGGGCATCTCCTCTGCAGGACGACCTGTGAGCATACCTACAGACAATACTCTGTTAGTCGACTTCCTCGCCGAACTCAAATTTCAAAGTTCGTTCAAGCACCTACTAAATATGTCGCGTCGAAGCCGCTGATTCTCCTTCATGGAGTCCGACTGCTGGCCACGAACGTCTTTAAGTTCAATGTCCAGCTTGGTGTTGGCATCCTGAAGATTGTTCTTCTCTCGCCTCACCTTTGTCAACATACTCTCACCGGCCTTTAACCGGCGTAAGAGTTGTTGCTTTTCCGGATCAAGTCCGGCGTCATCTGCAACATGAATTGTTAGATTTGCACCCAAACCGCACAATACTAATCTTTCGAAGTGTATCTTACCTGAGGGGGTCCCTTTGGGCTCCCCTGCTGCGGTTAGTGCGGCCTCTAGTTGGGCCTTGCACCTTTCCAGCTCCTGGGATAGCACGGTGTTCTTCTCTATAAGAACCTGCATATTATATGATCCTTAAATCAGTTACTTTAACTATTTCAAGTCTCGGGGGCTACTGGTATATATATATATATATATATATATATATATATATATATATATATATATATATATATATATATATATTTAACCAAAATTTTCTTACCCATATGTCTTTCACATACTGCTCCGTGGCTCTGGCTAAACCATTTTGAGCAGCACGGAGGTACGCGTCTCCCGAATTAAAGGCATCTAAAGCCTCTTGGGAGAAACAAGTGTCGCGTAGAACTGTTCGGCGACGCCTGTGGTTCATGGCACTCTCCACTTCTGAATTTGTGGCAGACAGCCTGTCCGCATCCTCTGTCGGAGGAGCGTCCAGTGCGCGCTTGGTGCTCGCATCCGCTTCCTGGCCAGACATTGGAGCCTGGCTGGTGGAGGAGCGATTGGCAACCTCTTCGGATATAGTCCGACGAGGTCTCTTCATCCTGAAGACAGCACGAACGTTAATATGCCCTGACAGAATAACACTAGGGAAATAGAGGGTGTGCTATACCTTTGCGCCGGCATCTCAGTCCGGACTACATTTCTTTTTGCCCCACGGGGCCCTGCGGCCCCTCGCTGGCTGGCCGCCGCAGGTTCGGCCTCCCGCCTTAGAAATATCCCCTGCAAGACACGTTTGTCGTTGGAAACGCCGGAATACGTGAGAATGCAATCTCTCTTGAGGGAATAAACACTCCGGTTCCTGTCACCAGGGAGGCCGGGATTAACCCGGGGTAATCAGCAGTAATGGCTACCAAGGTATTGTCCTTGCTTAACTAATAGAACACCTCGTCAATAAGCTCCACCGATATGTCCGGATCCTCTTCGGAGTCCGGATCGAGGGACCGTCCTGGGTCCTCGGGCTGGGGAGGGCGGCTGTTTATATCCTTTACTTCTTTTCACAGTTCCTGCATTAAAATCGTTAGACTACATATCTAACTGCGGGAGTATAAAAACGGGTAAGTACAATTGTTCACTTACCCAACTTGGAGGTTCGTACATAGTGAATCCGGCCCGTGGGTTGACGTGGAGGAATTCCTCCTTTTCGCCCTTGTACAAAGAAGATAAAATCTTCACTAGAGCGGCAGCTGATGCCGGCCCCTTACGACCATAACGCGTGGCGTCATCCTCCCCGTTGAAATCCCACATGGGGTGGCCTCTATACTGAAGCGGCTGCACCCCCCGCATAATGCATGCGGCTATGACTCCAATCATGGTTAGTCCGGAATGAGCCAACAGTCTTATCCGGCCCATCAGGTAAAGGACGTCCCTGTCGCTTTCTCTCTGAGAGCTCCGCGGACGCCAGCTCAAGCGTTTCTACAATGGAGCACTGTTGAATTCAGGGAGACCGACCCGGATAGGGTCCGGCAGCGGGACGTCATCTATGTAAAACCATTCCGAAGGCCAGTCCTCGGACGCCTTTTTTGGGGTTCCGGATAGGTATCCGGTCCCGGCGATGCGCCATACTTCGGCTCCGCCCACTTGATATATGTACCCCTCTTGAGAACGGGGTACCAAGCAGAACAACCTCTTCCACCGCGCGAAATGAGCCTCGGCGCCTAAAAATAGCTCGCAAAGGGCGACGAAGCCCGCAATATGTAACACGGAGCCAGGCGTGAGATTGTGCAGCTGGAGGCCGTAGAACTCCAGAAGCCCGCGGAGAAATGGATGAATTGGAAATCCCAGTCCCCTTATTAGATAGGGAACAAGGCACACCCGTTCTATTTTAGAAGGATTGGGGGTGCTCTCCGCTTGTTTTCCGCCATTGTAGGTGGCGAGACTGGCTCGGACCGGGACCATGTATGCCTGAGGGAGAAATCCCTTGGCCTGAAGCGACACTAACTCACTATGTAGGATGGTGCAACTCTCCCAGTCCCCGGGTTTAGGACCGGAGGGGTGAGGGGAGGAGCTGCGACGGCTGGCCATGTTGGAATGGACCTTTGCTGGGAGCGCTCTGATGATAACTCGTGGAGAGGAGAAGATGTGGTTTGGATCTGAATCCCTATCCCTTTAAATAGGCGGCTCGTTTATACGGCTAGGGGTGTGGATGTAAAAACATCCCGACTTTTCGCATTCGTTTGACACGTGGAGGATAGCCATTATTGGGCGTGGGAGCCGAGAAGCGCTACATTACAAAAGTCAGACATTATTCCTACAGGTACACAGGATTTGGAGAAGAACCCGCCTTGCAACGCCGAACAATCTGCGCACCGGACTCGTCATCATTGAAGCCTGGTTCGGGGGCTACTGAGGGAGTCCAGGATTAGGGGGTGTTCGGATAGCCGGACTATACCTTCAGCCGGACTCCAGGACTATGAAGATACAAGATTGAAGACTTCGTCCCGTGTCCGGATGGGACTTTCCTTGGCGTGGAAGGCAAGCTTGGCGATGCGGATATTCAAGATCTCCTACCTATGTAACCGACTCTGTGTAACCCTAACCCTATCCGGTGTCTATATAAACCGGAGGGTTGTAGTTCGTAGGACAATCATCTTCATACACAATCATAACATAGGCTAGCTTCTAGAGTTTAGCCTCCTTGATCTCGTGGTAGATCTACTCTTGTACTACCCATATCATCAATATTAATCAAGCAGGAGTAGGGTATTACCTCCATCGAGAGGGCCCGAACCTGGGTAAAAACATCGTGTCCCTTGTCTACTGTTACCATCCGGCCTTGACGCACAGTTCAGGACCCCCTACCCGAGATCCACCGGTTTTGACACTGACACGCACCTCTTCGGAGTGTACTGCTCCCGTCGAGGACGTGCCAGAGAGCTCCACCGGCAGAAACAAGAAGACCAGGGCCACACCGCTGGGAACCAAGAAGGTTTCTGTCAAGGAGGACGACACGGGAGGGGCTTTCACCATAAGCTCCGCCCTTGACGACAAATAGGATGACGTGCTCGTCACCTTCCTGCGGGCGAATGTCGATGTGTTTGCATGGCAAGCATCCGACATCCCCGGCGTTCCCAGGGAGGTGATTGACCACCACCTTGCTGTCTGTCCTCATGCGCGGCCTGTCAAGCAGAAGGTCAGAAAGCAAGCCTTGGAACGACAAGAGTTCACCACAGAGGACATCCGGAAACTGGAAGCAACGGGTTTGGTAAGAGGAGTGCTCCATCCAACGTGGTTGGCCAATCCAATGGTAGTGCGCAAGGCAAATGGGAAGTGGAGGCTGTGTATTGATTACATAGATATCAATAAGGCTTGTCCCAAAGACCCCTTCCAGTTGCCGCGCATCGACCAGATTGTTGACTCCACGGCTGGGTGTGATCTGTCGTCATTCCTCGATGCCTACTCCGGCTACCACCAGATCTTCATGACAAGAGAAGACGAAGAGAAAACGGCATTCATCACCCCATGTTGTACGTATTGTTTCATATGGATGCCTTTCGGGTTGAAGAGTGCTGGTTCAACGTTTGCAAGGGCGGTCCAGATTGGTTTTGAACCCCAGCTCCATAGAAATATGGAAGCTTATATGGATGATATAGTGGTCAAAACCAAGAACAGGGCAACCCTTATACCGTATTTACAAGAAACATTTGCAAACCTACGCAAGATCAATCTCAAGCTGAACCCTGAGAAGTGCGTCTTTGGCGTCCCGTCCGGCAAGCTTCTCGGGTTCTTTGTGTCACAGCATGGGATAGAGGCCAATCTGGACAAGATCAAAGCTATAGAACAGATTGAAGCGCCCAAGCGGGTCAAGGATGTACGTCGGCTTGCTGGTTGCGTTGCCGCCATGAGCAGGTTCATTTCCAAGTCCGCCAAGCACGCCCTTCCCTTTTTCAAGATTTTGAAAAAGGCGGGCCCGATGGAATGGACGCCAGAAGCCGAAGCAACATTGCAAGATTTGAAGAGGTATCTCTCCTCCACGCCAGTACTAGTTGCACCTAGGCCACAATAACAGTTGTTGATATACCTGGTGGCAACGAACCAGGTGGTCAGCGTCGCGCTAGTGGTGCAGAGAGAAATTGATGACGAGGTGATAGCATCAACAGAGCCTGATGCCGTTGGTGCAGAGACGACACAGCCGGTTGGAGTGCCACCAAGGAAGAAAATGATGCAGCACCCGGTCTACTTTGTTAGCTCCCTCCTGCAGGGGGCTAGATCAAGGTACTCCGTTGTGGAGAAACTGCTCTTCGGCCTTCTTATGGCCTCGAGGAAGCTGCATCAGTACTTCCAGGCACACGAGATCACCGTCGTTACTCGCCTCCGTCTGCAACGGATATTGCACAATCCAGACGCGATGGGAAGAATTGTAGAATGGGCACTGGAACTGTCCAGCTTTGGCCTCAAGTTTGAGAGTACCTCGACGATTCACAGCAGAGTCCTGGCGGAGTTCGTTGCAGAGTGGACCGCGACGCCTGATGAAGAAAACCAGGAGACTGTTCTCCCCGGCAAAGAGGCAAGTTGCAACTGGGTCATGTACTTTGATGGAGCTTTCTCCTTATAGGGCGCCGGGGTTGGCGTGCTGCTTGTCGCGCCCACCGGAGAGCACCTCAAGTATGTGGTACAGATGCACTTCCCCAGGGAGGTGTCGACAAACAATACTGCTGAGTACGAGGGGCTGCTTGCTGGTCTTAGGATCGCGGCAGACCTCGGAATCAAGAAACTCATTGTCAGGGGCGACTCGCAACTTGTCGTCAAACAAGTCAATAAGGATTACCAGAGCCCGTTGATGAAGGCCTACGTCGATGAAGTGAGGAAGCTGGAAGAGCGTTTTGACGTTATACAGGCAGAGCACGTTCCCCGAGCAAAGAATGACATCGCCGATTACCTGTCAAAACGCGCTGCCCTCAAGCTACCTGTGGAACCAGGTACCTTTGTGCTTCAGCTAACTCAGTCATCCGTTGATCCATCAACAGAACAAAACAAGAGGACAAAATTAGGGCCCGGCAAGTACTTTCCCGCCAAGCTCCCCGAAGCCGCCGGCAAGGATGTTGCCGGAGACACTGAGCCTGCCACCGGACGGCTAGCTCCGACGGAGCATCAAGCTCTTGCCGTGGAGACAACCGCTCCTATAGCGGAGGAAATGCCTTTAGTCCTCGCCGTCGAGCCCCAGGCTCCAGCATGGGCACATCATACTGTCCGATTCCTCCAAACAGGGGAACTTCCTGAGGAGTAGGAAGAAGCGAAAAAAGTAGCCCGTCGATCTACTATGTACCAGTTCGTCGATGACGTCCTGTACAGAAAGAGGCCGAACGGTGTGAAATTGAAGTGTATCCTCGAGAGGAAGGACTGGGGCTGTTAGCAGAGATACATGGAGGCATATATGGATCCCACATAGGGTCGAGGGCCCTTGCCGGCAAAGCGTTTCGGCAAGGCTTCTTCTGGCCCACCGCCCTCCAGGATGCGATGACACTAGTCACCAGGTGTGAAGCGTGTCAGTTCCATTTAAAGAAGCTTCATCAGCCAGCTCAAGCCCTTCAAACCATTCCTCTCTCCTGGCCTTTCTCGATCTGGGGGCTCGACATACTGGGCCCTTTCCCCCGCGCTGTCGGGGGCTTTGAGTACTTGTACGTTGCAATCGACAAGTTCACAAAGTGGCCAGAAGTGGAAGCAGTGAGGAAGGTCACCGCACAGTCAGCCGCCAAGTTCTTCAAAGGACTGGTGTGCCGTTTTGGTGTACCCAATAGGGTCATCACCGACAACGGCACGCAGTTCACAAGCCACACCTTCATGCAATATATTCAAGACCTCGGCAGCAAGGTCTGCTTCGCTTCTGTTGCTCACCCACAAAGCAATGGTCAAGCTGAGAGGGGAAATGCTGAAGTACTGCGAGGCCTGAGGACAAAGACCTTTGACAGACTGCGCAAGAGTGGAAGGCGCTGGATTGATGAATTGCCGGCGGTTCTTTGGTCAATCAGAACGACACCAAATCGAGCCACCGGCCAGACACCCTTTGCCCTGGTATACGGGGCAGAAGCAGTTCTCCCCACAGAACTCATATATGGGTCACCTCGAGTACTCGCTTATGAAGAGCTTGAGCAAGAGCAATTGCGGCAAGATGACGCAACGCTCCTTGAGGAAGATCGTCTTCAGGCGGCTGTGAGAGCAGCGGGCTACCAGCAAGCCTTGCGCCGCTACCATAGCTGCAAGGTTCGTGCCTGAAGCTTTGAGGAAGGCGACCTTGTTCTTCGGCGCGTTCAATCGGCCAAGAATTCCAACAAGTTGACGCCAAAGTGGGAAGGCCCTTATCGGGTAATACGAGTCACCAGGCCTGGCGCAGTCCGCATGGAGACCGAAGATGCCGTTCCGGTGAGTAACTCCTGGAACATTGAGCATCTTCGCAAGTTTTACCCGTGAGGCGCGGCTTGTCGGGCCCCCCGGCAAGCCACCTTTTGTACAAGCCTTGCCGATGACGCATGTAACCCTTTGTACAAAGCCAGGGGCAGACCCTGAGCATAAATAAATGAAGCGCTGGCGCCCTAAGTTATAGCATGCATGCTAGGTCGATTCTCGTCCTTGGTTAGGGTTGATAATTCTTAGCGGCGGCTAACCCCTAGCTTGGAGGTCGAGTTTGCATCTCTTTGTCTTTCTTTTGTCTTCTTTGGTTCGCAGGACACACAGATATCCTTGCCAAACCACTTGGGGAGAAAAACGGAACTGACCAGCATCTAGGCCCCGGCAAGCCAGTATTGCCTGGGGCTGCAAGAGCAAAGATTCACCCACGGCAAACCAGGGTTGCCGGGGGCTGCAGATTCAGATAAGTTTTTCATCCCTTATCATACATTTCCTTACGGACTGAGGTATGTGAAACCTCGTTTTATCCTCAAACTACCCTGCTCCCCTAACAATAGGCCCTAGGGCCCGTTCTTGGGACCGAGTTTGGTTGTAGTCGCGGCAGCAAAAGGATAGAACGAGGAGCCTAAACCCACTTCATCCCGGCCTCCGCCAAAGGCGTGAGGAAGATCGAGCGAAGTGGGGAGATGGCGAGGCCTGTTGCCGGGCAAGAAAATGTTTATCTTAAAGGTATCAAGGATTTATTCCTTGTCGTGGGTTTCACCCACAAACAAACGACACAACAAACATCCCTTTTTCATTAAAAACATTCCACTCAGGTACAGTCCATAGGGAATGAAAAACATGAATGAGAGGATTACAAGTTTTAAATTCAACAAAGGCCCGAAGGCTTACAAATTAAAAAGAGATAAGATACCCGTAATCCCTTTCTTGTCCCTCTCCTCAGGAGGCAGGTCAAGGAAGCGAAAAGGGCAAAAGGGGCGCCTAGATGAGCTACGAGTGGCAGAAGACACCAAGAGAACGTCTTGGTGGCCGTCCAAGGGCTGGATGGTGATGGCGGCGCCGGAAGCAGAGCTCGAAGACGAGGCGGCAGGACGTCAGTACGCGTCGAAGGCATCGGTGCCCGCGTAATCCGACTTGACGGCTTTGCCGCCCACCCTCTTCCTCTTCCGCAGCCTCCCAACGCCAGCCACCCAAGGGGACGACCCCGAGAAGTTCAAGGAGCCGGCAGCGCGGATGATGGGTTCACCGGTGCCGCACGGAGCGACATCCGACACCTAGTCGGACCCGTCATCCTGCCGCCTACCACCCTCGTCGTCGCTGTCGCTGTCCTCCTCGTCACTCTCGCTCGAGGAGGAATCTTCGTCATCAGAAGAGCTCTCCACGTAGCATCTTGCATGAGTCCCGAAGTGCCCGAAGACCTTGACGGAGAGAAGGCCACCCTCCATAAGCTTAAAATGGAGGGTGAGCCCATCCGTCAGGCTGTGGATACGAGCAAACGTCTTCCATCCTCGACGGAGATACATCACATGAGGGGCAGGGAAGTCGACGCGGACCCGCATACCACTGATCCCACAACCCCTCATGTGCAGCTACAACGACTGCAGCGGATCCAGCTCCATCTCCCGCGCAAATGGAGTCGGAAGACAAAGACGACGGCGCGGCGGCCGGCGCAGACTGACGAAGAATTCGCAAGGATTGTCCCCGACGTGACCCTCCATCGGAGGAGGAACCGCCGGTGGGGGCGAGGGCGGCGCGCCGCCCCCACTGCGGCCTCTGCCCCAACCTCGCCCATGGCCTCGCCCCTGCCCCTTCCCCTCGCAGTCGGCTCTACCACCGCGAGCGCAGGAGAAGGAGGAGCACGTTGTCGAGCAGCAACCCGCGCCGCCACCGTTGAAGGACCAGGATTTCCTCCCTCCATGACGAGTGGAAGAAAGAAGCAGAAGCTAAAGGAAGGAGAAGATAGAAGAATGCGAGGTGCCGTTCCCCCTCCCCGCTCCTTATAAAGGAGCAGGGTCGAGGCTCGGCCGCCCCACTCGACCAATCGAGACGCAAGAGGTGCAGGGAACACGGGCCGACCCGCTGCCCCAATCAGCGATGGCCCGGTTTCCCGCCTCCATCATCACCACCCCAAGCGCATGGGAGACACGTGGCAGGCATACAGAACCGAGGAGATGGGTGGGGCGAGCTCTCCCCGCCCCGTGATCGTGGGGAGTGGACGCCTTGAAGACCGCGCCTCGGCCCCATTCAGTTAAATGGGCCACGCCTCCATGCCTCCCTCCGTTTACGGGGAAGGCACGAAGCCACTTCTTTACTACGATGTGACACATGCCTGCAGAGAGCAACCCCACGCATGCCGCCCACGTCACGCCCAGCTCCCCACGCCGCGCCACGCGCGCGAGTCGTGGGAAGCGCAGCGCGCGAAATTTTTTACCACGGTAAAAACCACCCCGCCTGCCCGCGCACCGTTTTTGGGCCTAGCCCAACAACGCGTTGCGCTTATGTGTGGACCAGGCCCGGGGCTCCTATCGGTGTACAAAAAGAAGGGTACACTTTTTTGTACCCCTATAACTGTGCACGGGCAGTCAGAGCCACGGGCACCACCACACCAAGCAAGGCAAGGGAGGTGAGCCAGGGTAAGACCGAAGCTCAAGGGAACTAGAACGACGCCAAGGCCAAGACCATGAAGAGAAAAAGGGACGAAGCGGACTCCCCTGGCAAGATCCTTGCCGGAGACAGTTTTAGCAACCCCGGCAAGACCCTTGCCGCGCCAACTCGCCCCACGCCTACGGAGCAAATTACCCTTGAGTCCACTGCCCCCATGGGGCAAGGATTCGGGAGACCCCTTCGTGGTGGCATGCAGATCTCTGTGAAGAAACATTCACAATCAGATATAGAAGATGACGACCCTTGGCGGGATCCCAGCCGAGGAAGACCACAAGACCCCCGGCAAGCGCCTTGCCGGGGATGATAGCAGGCGCCTCGGCAAGACCCTTGCCGGTCCCCCAACAAGGCCCTTGCCGAGGACATCCGCAGGGCCACCATCAGGCCCACCCCGACTAAACCTCCACCGCCGTATGCATGCAGCTGCCGACCCAACCAGCTGGGCAGGCACCTGCGTGGTGGCATGCAGATCTTCGTGAAGACCCACCACTGCGCCACCTCAGCTGCCTGCCTACCTACATGGCATCACAGGCATCGCTGGCCAGGGCGCGTGTCGACACAAGAAGGAGCGGCGACAAACGAGACGGATTTCTCCCCCGTCCCCGATAAAGCAAGGACACCTAAGCGAGACGCATTAAATGCGCCTTGTCATGTAATGCGAGGGATAACCTTGCATCACTGTACCCTTTCCACCTCCTATGTGCCACTGTGGCGACCCCTTTTTCTATAAAAGGAGGCCCGAGGCGACCAGGAGAAGGATTCGCCTTTTTGGAGCTCCTAACGCCCCAGAGCTAGCTCAAGAACAGGAATATACATCCACCAAAGCAGGAGTAGGGTTTTACGCATCCTCGCGGCCCGAACCTGGTTTAAACAAACTGTGTACTATCTGTTTGATCCGCTCTTCTCACGACCCCACGCCCCGCTAACCGTAGTAGGGATTCTTGTGATCCCATAGGTGTCATTCCCACCGACAATACGCGAAGCCCCTTGTATAGGGGTGTATGGCTACTAAACCTTTATCCGCTATATTTTTGCTCCGGACTCGCCTAGCCGAGCCCGTGGTCTTGACGACCTGGCAGATGCTTTCGTTGGTGAAGCTGTTTTAATGCATGGCTGTCAAGGCAGCCGTATATTCTTTCGCGCTCGAGGGACACTCGATATTGCCCTTTAGTGAGATGACGCCTCGTGGACCGGGCATTTTAAGCGTAAGAGATGCATAATGTGGTATTGCGTTAAAGCGGGCGAAAGCTTCTCGTCCCAGTAGTGCTTGATAGCTACTTGAAAATGGGGCGATATGGAAGGTTAGCTTTTCGCGGCGGAAGTTGTCGGGGGAGTCGAACATAACTTCTAGCCGAAGAGAACCCATGCAATGGGCATCCGGGCCTGGCGTTACTCCTCGAAAGGAAGTATTGGTATGGCGAATTCTTGTTGGGTCTATCCCCATTTTGCGGATTGTGTCCTGATATAGCAGGTTTAAAGCACTACCCCGTCCATCAGGAAGTTTGTAAAATGGAGTCCGTCGATTAGTGGATCTAATACCAGGGCAGTCCAGCCTGCGTTCCGTACACCTCTATAGTAATCCTGGTGGTCGAAGGTGATCGGTTTTAACGACCATTGGCGAGGCTCCTTTGGGATAGGCTGTATGGCGCGTATCTCTGTTGGCGCCACTCTGTTCATCACGTGAAGTAAGTTTACTATTTTGACTTCTTGTGAGAAATCCTTTTGTTTCCCGGTGCTCTGCTCGTGGGGTTCATCATCGTCCTCACTTGGTGTGTCGAGCCCCTTGTGTTCGGCGTTGAGTTTGCCGGATTGCTTGAAAACCCAACAATCTCTGTGGGTATGGTTCGCAGGCTTCCCGGGAGTACTGTGAATTTGGCATATCTTGTCCAAAATTTTGTTTAGGTTAGATAACTCATCCCTGTTATCCTTAAGGTGCAGCTTTCTCTGATTTCGCCGAGAGCTTTTGAATCCGGCATTGACTGCCGCCCTCTTCGGGCTGCTTCCCTTAGTCCGGCACTAGTCCTTATTGCATCGTGGTTTCCCTTTTCCATTCCTGACTTCGGATGTACTTGGGTCGCTGGTGCTGCATCTTGCCAACCAGCTGTCCTCTCCCGCACAAAATCGGGTCATGAGGCTTGTTAATGTGGCCATTGTTCTTGTCTTTTCTTGGCCGAGGTGTCTGGCGAGCCATTCGTCTTGAACGCTATGTTTGAAAGCCGCTAAGGCTTCGGCGTTCGGACAGTCGACTATCTGGTTCTTTTTAGTAAGAAATATGTTCCAGAGTTTCCGGGCTGACTCTCCGGGCTGTTGAGTTATATGGCTCAAATCGTCCGCATCCGGAGGTCGGACATAGGTCCCTTGAAGATTTGCCCGAAAAGCATCCTCGAGATCCTCCCAACTTCCAATGGTGTTTTCGGGAAGGCTTTTAAGCTAATGCCGTGCTGGCCCTTTGAGCTTGAGGGGTAAGTATTTTATGGCGTGGAGGTCATCTCCTCTAGCCATGTGTATATGGAGGATATAATCCTCAATCTAGACTCCAGGGTCTGTTGTTCCGTCGTACGCCTCTATGTTTACGGGCTTGAATCCCGCTGGAAATTCATGGTCCAGCACCTCATCGGTGAAACATAGGGGGTGTGCGGCACCCCTATATCTGGGTGTGCCGTGATGTTTGGATATTTGTTGTATTGCATTGCTTACTACAGCTTGCTTTCTTGGCCCATAGATAGATCTGGCTGGGCCGTCCCTTTGACGCGAATCCTTGAGTGGGTCGCGTGCCGGCTTGCGTGCGGCGCCGCTTGCCGCTCCATGCTGGCCATGGGGTCGTCTATCCGACCGGGTGGCTTTCTTATTTTTTGACAGCGGGTGCTCTAAGGCCTCCTCGTCAAATTCAGGCAGTAGCATTCGCTTCGGATAGCTTTTTGTGCGGCGACTGCCGCCATGTTTGTCTGCGGTGTTGAGTACTTTGCTCCATCTGATTCTGAGTGCATCTTCCACAGTTTTGAGCTTCCGCTTCTGCTTTTTCAGGATACACGCAGTGGGGACGAGCCTATTGTGGAGGTTCTTCTGCTCCATGAGCGTATTTGGCGTGAGGCCGTCTGGACTGTTGTTTTCACCGGGGACGGGTTGTTTGGTTTGTTTATCCAAGTTGCCCTGTTCGGACGGTTGTTCGAAGGCATGTTCGTCGTCCGCCGGCTCATCCAGCTCTATGGCTGGGTCTGTATGGCTGCTGTCTCTGTCGAGGCGGGTCTTGGAGCGGCGCTTACGTCGCCGCTTTGGTTGCTTTTTGAGTGAACGATCCCTCATTACATCCCTGTATTCCTCGTCGTCACTTCCTTTGGGTGTGTCCACCATGTATACCTCGTGAGATGAGGTGGCAGTCCAGTGCCTCATAGGTGTTGGTTCATGATCGTCTCCTACATCGTCGTCCATACCGCTGATGTCTTCGGAGTCGAATTTGAGCACGTCGTTTAAATTATCAACAGTGGCTACGAAGTGGGTGGTGGGTGGGGATCAAATTTCTTCGTCATCCACATCCCAATCCTGCCGGTCATAGTCCGGCCGGGACTCTCCTGACAAAGAGAGAGACCTGAGTGAATTCAGTATGTCCCCGAAGGGCGAGTACTGAAATATGCATGCGGTGGTGAATTCCATAATTGGCGCCCAATCGGATTCGATCAGTAGGGGCGCGGAGGGCTCGGAGTCCGGAGAGGAGTCCGGCACCTTGGAGTCACGGGCTTCGCAAAGGACAGGGCTGGTGTTCGTCTTGATCGCCGTAGAGATTGCAGCCCTCGAGGCGGTGTCTAACCACCCCTGCTTGATTGGTGTGGTCGGCTCCGAGCTAAGGGTCGGAGCGGACACAGGCGCGGCCTCCAGGGCGCTGTTCGGCGGCAGAGCTAGGTCATGCCCATCGTGACAGTGCAGCACGCTCGCTGTGGCTCAGATCCGTCGAAGATCAAGTCTCCGCGGTCGTCCGCCGTATAGTTTAAACTTCCAAATCTGACCTGGTGGCCAGGGGCGTAGCTTTCAATCTGTTCCAGATGGGTGGCCTGCAGTGCAAAGCGGCCGAATACGAAGACCTGTCCGGGGAGAAAAGCCTCACCCTGGATCGCATCGCTGTTGATGATCGGAGGAGCCAGCGGGCCTAAAAGTGACGACACAGAGGAACTCTCAATGAAAGCACCAATGTCGGTGTCAAAACCGGCGGATCTCGTGTAGGGGGTCCCGAACTATGCGTCTAGGCAGATGGTAACAGGAGACAAGGGACACGATGTTTTTACCCAGGTTCGGGCCCTCTCGATGGAGGTAAAACCCTACTCCTGCTTGATTAATATTGATGATATGGGTAGTACAAGAGTAGATCTACCACGAGATCAAGGAGGCTAAACCCTAGAAGCTAGCCTATGGTATGATTGTTGTTCTGTTGTGTCCTACGGACTAAAACCCTCCGGTTTATATAAACACCGGAGAGGGCTAGGGTTACACAGAGTCGGTTACAATGGTAGCAGATCTACATATCGGTATCACCAAGCTTGCCTTCCACGCCAAGGAAAGTCCCTTCCGGACACGGGACGAAGTCTTCAATCTTATATCTTCATAGTCCAGGAGTCCGGCCGAAGGTATAGTTTGGATATCCGAACACCCCCTAATCTAGGACTCCCTCACCTTCCCTTTACAATCTTGCAAGTTGCATGCTTTACTTTCCACTGCTCATATACTCTTTTGCATGCTTGCTTGAATTGTGTGGAGATTGCTTGACTTGTGCTAAGATAGCTAAAATCTGCCAAGAACTAAAATTGGGAAAAGGCTAGATTTTTATTTTGTCAAGTAGTCTAATCACCCCCCTCTAGACATACTTTCGATCCTACGGGTATTACACCACAACGGTGGCCCAAACCAGTATAAACCTCGTGTCTCTTTCTGTGTTGTGAGTTCGTCGAGTTCGTCTGCAAGATCTTAGTGAGCCAGAGCGTAGATCGGTAGGAGGGAAAGACTTCGCGCGCACCCCAGTGTTCGAACCTTAAGGGTTTGCCGGAACCCCACATCCGGCATTTGGCGCGCCAGGTAGGGGTGCGCCGTAGTTCCCCTTCCATTGGTTCGTTGCTCCATCGCTTTCATGGCGGATGCCCGCCGTGCTCGAGCTGAGCGTCGGGCTGCCCTCTCCGACCATGTCAGTCAGACAGCTCCCGTAGGCGGGCCACCTCGTCGCTCTCCGTCTCCCGCCGCCAACGCTGCCACCGGCCCGGGGGGGAACGAGCAGCAGGCGTGCTCGCTGCACCCCTCAGTGCGGCAGGACGGCCGCACCGCTACTCCATCACTCACCCCTGCTGGTTCCTCGTCTCACACTCACCGCTCTCCCATGGAGGCACGGGCCGCGCTCCTCGCGGCGAACGAGCTCCTGCTTTACCTCCCCGTCGACGACCACCACCAGGACGAGGGGGCTGGGGGCTTCCAGGAGCCGCGGGCGATCGCTTGCATCTTGGGCGGCGCACAAGCCCCAGCCTCTCAGCGCATCCTAAAACAGTTCGCACGCGAGGTGAACGCGGCGCTCCCCAAGCTCGAGCCCACGCGCCCGCTCAGGTGGTCTCAATGCGCCATCACCTTCAACATGGCAGACCAGCTCAAGTGCGCAGCCACTGCTGGCGCTCTCCCTATGTCGTGCTCCCCAGTCATCTGCAATGTGCAAGTTACCAAGACTCTCATCGACGGCGGCGCAGGGCTCAACGTCATGTCTGTCGACATGTTCGACAAACTCCAAGTGCCCTATGAGCAGCTCCAGCCAACCAAGCCTTTCTCAGGAGTGATTGATGGTTCCACCACACCGATAGGGCAAGTCCGCTTGCCCGTCACCTTCGGCAAGCGCGACAACTACCGCACCAAGCTCATTGACTTCGACGTCGCGCACATCCGCCTGCCGTACAATGCCATCCTCAGGTATCCAGCCCTGGCCAAGTTCATGGCGGTCACTCACCATGGCTACAACGTTCTCAAGATGCCGGGAAGTGGAGGAATCATCACGGTCCCATGTGAAGAGAGGGATGCGGTGTGCTCCCTCGAGCGCGCCTTCCAAGCCGCAGCAATCGACGACCCCGACAGAAGAAGTGAGGGCCCTCCGGAGACCATCCCCAAGAAGAAGTTGCCGCTCCGCGCAGGACCCCAAGGAGATGGCGACGCGGCAGGAGCCTCGTCAGGATTAGCACCCGTTCTAGTAGCGCCTCCCTCCATCGCATAGGAAGGTGCGCCCGGCGCCCTCCTCAGGCAGGGCTCGGGGGATCTCTCCTGGAGGGCCTCAGACCTTGCCAACCTCACGAGGGAGGCGCTTGGGCACCACTTGGAGGCGTGCTTCGCGGCACGGTTCCCTTAGGAAAACACAGGGCAAGGAGTGCCCACCACCCAGGAGTTCATCAACAAGACCACCCAGGAACTGCAAAAAGCAAGAGCCATGCGCGGCCACAGCAGCTCATAAGGCGCAGCCCCACATCCAGGCGAGGATGTCGGGCTGCGTGTCTGCGTCGACGTCCCAGGGCTCAACAGGGCCACATCTCAGGAACGCTTCAGGCCATCGCGTGTGGGTCGCTGTGAGGGCCCACCACACAGCTACGTTCGCATGCCCTTCGGCTTGCCGAGTGTGGCGTCGGCCTATCAGCGCAACATGCGGCGAGTCCTGGCGGCTCAGGAGGCCAGGTTCCACGCCGTTCTGGAGGAGATGGAGACAGTTTTCAGGGAACCTCCTGAGCCCCCAGAGCCTCCCGAGGCTCAGGGTCCCCGTGGCTCACGAGGAGTCATTCCTCCAGCGCGTGGCTTCAGCTACACCAGCTCTACTTCATCTACAAAACCAGTTGACATCTTCCAAGTTCGTTTATGCTGGGAGCGCCCCTCGGGCTGCATTATTCCCAGGCCGCACGGGTCAGTCCATGTGGCATGTACCCCATTTGCTTAAGTCTTTAGCTTATCTAGCTGGGGGCACCCCTCGGGCTGCATCATCCCCAGGCCGCTCGGGCCAGACCCAGTGGCATGTATCTTCCTGCATTTATCCAAGTCAATCTGCTCTTTATGCTTAAGCTGCCAACGGCCATCGCCTGCTCAATCATCGCCTCCCCCGGGGCCTTCACAGAGGCACGGCGCTGGTGCATGGGTCCGTCCCTGCCACGATCGACAAATCTGAGTGGTCGAGCTCTGGCTCGTGGCATGCGTCGTGTACATCACCTCACCAGGCCCTCGGTGCCTTCACCTCATCCAGAGCAACCAGCAGCAGGCTAACAGCTGTAACGGTCAACTATGTTTCTTCTTGCGCCTGTTCACAGGAGTTCCGATGGAAGGATAGCAGACAGCACCGCGGGTCTCCTTTTTCTCGTGCGATTTGCTTGCATGTTAAAAGGGTGGCTCTTGAGCATCGCGACTCAGGAGCTCTTACTGGCTCTCCAGCCCTCACCCCTGGCCTTGACCACGGCATCGCGACCTGGCATACCAGCGGCGGCTGAGCTCGCTCGAGGGCTGGGACCTGAGGACGTAGAGCATTAAGGAGAGCATGGGGGACGGGAAACTCGTATGGTCCCGACTAGCTATGCCGCGCAAGTAGGCGCGCAGCTCTAGCGCCACGTCAGGAGTCACCAAAAATTCAGCGAGATAAGTCCTACACCCGAATCGGCTAAATGTTTGAGCCTAATGGTCGCTCGCGCCCTGCCGCAACCCCGTTGCGGCCATGTCAACTCCCTTTCTCGCCTTACCATGGCCGCTTGAGCACTAAGGGGGACCTCCTAAGCATCACGCCTCAGGGGCTCTTACTGGACCTCGGGCCACGCACCTCCTGGCCTTGACCACGGCACGCGACCTGGCATACCAGCGACGGTTGTAGCCGCCTTGGGACCGGGACCCATCAGCGTAGAGCAACAAGCTATCACGAGGAAAGAAAGGGGGGACCAAACCTTAACGGGGCGTGCATTCACCAAATTTTTATAACAAAGGAGATAAGCATGGAAAGACATTACAGACCCTTACATGCCCCCACGGGGTGATTCGTGATCCTTCACAGGAAAGAAAAGCTGTCACTAAGGGGAATCCTATCTACACCCTCCCGTGGCAGATGCCATCATCAACAGTGGGCCACGGGAGGCCGACGCCTGATGTCTACTACACAACCTTCTTCTTGTAGACGTTGTTGGGCCTCCAAGTGCAGAGGTTTGTAGGACAGTAGCAAATTTCCCTCAAGTGGATGACCTAAGGTTTATCAATCCGTGGGAGGCGTAGGATGAAGATGGTCTCTCTCAAACAACCCTGCAACCAAATAACAAAGAGTCTCTTGTGTCCCCAACACACCCAATACAATTGCAAATTGTATAGGTGCACTAGTTCGGCGAAGAGATGGTGATCCAAGTGCAATATGGATGGTAGATATAGGTTTTTGTAATCTGAAAATATAAAAACAGCAAGGTAACTAATGGTAAAAGTGAGCGTAAACGGTATTGCAATGATAGGAAACAAGGCCTAGGGTTCATACTTTCACTAGTGCAAGTTCTCTCAACAATAATAACATAGTTGGATCATATAACTATCCCTCAACATGCAACAAAGAGTCACTCCAAAGCCACTAATAGCGGAGAACAAACGAAGAGATTATGGTAGGGTACGAAACCATCTCAAAGTTATTCTTTCCAATCAATCCATTGGGCTATTCCTATAAGTGTCACAAACAGCCCTAGAGTTCATACTAGAATAACACCTTCAGACACAAATCAACCAAAACCCTAATGTCACCTAGATACTCCAATGTCACCTCAAGTATCGGTGGGTATGATTATACGATATGCATCACACAATCTCAGATTCATCTATTCAAACCAACACAAAGTACTTCAAAGAGTGCCCTAAAGTTTCTACCAGAGAATCATGACGAAAACGTGTGCCAACCCCTATGCATAGGTTCATGGGCGAAACCCGCAAGTTGATCACCAAGACATACATCAAGTGAATCACGTGATATCCCATTGTCACCACAGATACGCATGACAAGACATACATCAAGTGTTCTCAAATCATTAAAGACTCAATCCGATAAGATAACTTCACAGGGAAAACTCAATCCATTACAAGAGAGTAGATGGGGAGAAACATCATAAGATCCAACTATAATAGCAAAGCTCACGATACATCAAGATCGTGCCAAATCAAGAACACGAGAGAGAGAGAGAGAGAGAGAGAGAGAGAGAGAGAGAGAGAGATCAAACACATAGCTACTCGTACATACCCTCAGCCCCGAGGGTAAACTACTCCCTCCTCGTCATGGAGAGCGCCAGGATGATGAAGATGGCCACCGGTGAGGGTTCCCCCCTCCAGCAGGGTCCCGATTGACTTTTGGTGGCTACAGAGGCTTGTGGCGGCAGAACTCCCGATCTATTCTCCCCTTTGGAAGTTTTAGGGTATATGGAGTTATATAGGCGGAAGAAGTACGTCAGGGGAGCCACGTGTAACACCCCAAAAAAATATCCTTGTTTTATTAATTAAAAATTTTGCCAGGAAATTTAAACTTTTATTTCCTGGACTTTTCTGTGGATTTCAGAGCCATTCTTTTCCTTATTATTATGGAGTTTTTACCTCAAATCAAAAACTTTCCAGATATATTATTGGACTTGTTTGCCCTTTCAAGAAAAACATTTCTATTATCAGTGGAATTTAATTGCATAATTAATTCTCTCTGAGCTTTATCCCTTAAAATGATTTTTCATTTGTTTCGGAGCCCTTTTTGAACTGCAACCACCTGATAAATTTATTTAATATTTTCACCAAAACTTGGAGATGTCATGTGATGTTTTTAAATCACTTTTATGCAAAAATGTATTTCATTCATTTAATATTTTGAGCTCTACACCAATTTTTCAAATCTGGTCCAGTGGGCAATTTTGCACTACAACCCGTTTAAATATTTCTTTCTAGCCTCCACTAAAATTATGGGATGTTCATAGGAGTATATTATTCAACTTTATGCAAAAACCCAGTGATGTCCTTTGAAAAATTTGAGTGAATCAATCTCTTTTTCATTCTGGTCCAGCATGGTGATTTGTACAACAACCATCATTTAAATTGCCCTTTTAGCTATGATTCCTTTTCCTACCTATAGCCCATCCTGCTAAACCCTTAAGTACAGAAGAGTGGACCCATTGGAAGATTTTAAGTGCATGCAATCATGCCTTTTCCTTTCTGTCCAAAATTGAAGTTTTGCAAAACTTGCACTGACAAGTTTCTGCTTTTGGCAAAACCTCACCACTCTCTTATTCATCCAAAGAGACTCTGGTCTGGAGATTTGGGCCACCCCAAGAGTTGCCTATCTGCCCTTAGCATTTTGTCAAACACCTGGTGTGCATGTCCAGTTTTGGCATGATTTTTGTTTTGCACTGTGATCTTGCCCCTCTTTATGTACTGGCATGTCCACTAATCTCCTAAGGAACCCTAGCCTAGACCTGCTAATCCCCGGCTCCACCCTCGCCGCCTAGCATGCTCTAGCATTTCGCCGAACGCTTGGCGTGCACGCTTTGGGCGCGCCCAGAGCGCGCATTTTGCACGTGCGTGCACGCGAGTCGCCGCGTCCCGCTGCCGACTACCCGCGCTCGTCCTGGCCTCTCCCCTCTCCCAACCGTCGCGCCCGACCGCTCCCTCACCGCAGGGCCACCCTGGCCCCCTCCTGGCGCCCTACAGCACCACCGCCGTATGCCGCCACCACCGCCCCGACAGCTCTGCCATGGACGGCGCCGCCCGAGCCACACCGGCGTGCCAACTCACTGGTGGAACAGCCCGAGCTCATCCACTAACTCGTCGGCTAGCGCACGTCGCCGCCACGTCGCCCTGGCCACTACAGAACGGCGGTTCGCCGTCGTTCCTATCCACAGCCACAGGAACCGACCTCGCCGGGCTATATATAGCCCTCCCGATCATGCCTAGGCTCATCAGCAGCCTCATTCAAGCCGTGTGAATCCTCCCCTCCTCCCCAGTTGGCCAGAGGCCACTCTCTTCCCCAACTCCGGCCGGTTCGGCCGCCGCCGTGCTCCGGTCCAATCCGTCGCGAGCAGGCCCTCCCCCGCCCATCCAGCAACACCACTCGACTCCCCTCAACCTTGCGGAGCTGCCCAACCTCTCAAATGCGATCAGGAAACCACCGCAGCCTAGAACCCCAAACCCACCCAAAACCTCCTCCGCCGTGGAGCTCGCCGCCGGCGACTCCCTCCACCCCCGCCGACCCCTCGACCACCGGGAGGACCGCCTAGGAGTGGCGGGTCCTTCCCTTCCCACGGATGCCCTTGAGGAACCTCCGTTCGTCGGCGATGATCGCCGGAGTCCCGCCCTCGCTCGGGCAGAGGAAAAGGAGGGAGAGGCGACTGGTCAAACCTGACCAGTGGGCCCCCTTGGACCCTCTGTTAGTGACCCAGCGCCGGTCCAGGCTGGCATAAGTGAAAGCGTAAAGTCCCAGAGTACGTCTCCCCTACCCCGAAAGCGTATTCTCATCGAAACGTTTTCTTTTTCTGATTTATTTTTAAAACAGATTTTGACCAAAACTTTGACTGGCTATAACTTTTTAAATATGAATCCAAATGACTTGATTCTTTTTCTGTTGTTTCTCAAATATTGTCTAGTTTATTTTCATATGTATTTCAAAATTTTCCAAGCAACTTTTTTGTATTGTTTTTAAACTATGTGTTAATTTAAATATTTCCAAAAATAGGATTTGTTGGAGAGAGAAGAAAACTTTCGAAGTTTTGGAATGCACCCTGCCTCTCCACAACTTGAAGGCAAGCATTCTGAACCCTGGCATAATATTTTGGGGACTGTTTGATACGGTT
This sequence comes from Aegilops umbellulata, assembly GCA_032464435.1. Classification (NCBI taxonomy): domain Eukaryota; kingdom Viridiplantae; phylum Streptophyta; class Magnoliopsida; order Poales; family Poaceae; genus Aegilops; species Aegilops umbellulata. Next base: position 586,502,362 of record CP136058.1, on the reverse strand, counting down.
ATAATACCACCTTGACATGAAGCATAAATTATTTTTATGTAACGATATGATCATGCGCATTGAGTGCATAATGAAAATTCTTGCTGTTGAAACTGGATATGCTTGTGATAGCAATCGCCCTCTTACGCTTCTCGTGCCTACCGGGAAGGGTCCGGGAAAGTCTCTGTCTTGGGTAGACACGAGCTTGTCCCTCGTCGAGACGGTTATGACCGGTGGGGCAGGGGGAGGTATGATGAGTGGTGGTTGTGTCTGATGGATGTGAAATATTATTCTTGAGCTAATCATGTAGGAAATACTTAAGCCTCCTGAGTCGGCCATAGATCGAGTCTTGTTCCAGTAACCCCCATACTTGTCTCGTGCTGCCACTTGTCCCTACTGTAGGTAGGGTACGGTTCAGTAAGTTGTCAACCCCTGTCCTAGCACACACCGTACAGAGAGGCCATGGTGGAAGAGACCGGTTGCAACCGGTAGACATGTCACCTGGTCCAGGGGCATGGGTGTTTCCGGTTGGGACCGAGAGGGGGGCACCCCTTAGAGCGCATGATAGAAATTTGATCCCATGCTACGCGAGGTTGTAGCCTCCCCACTTAGAGTTTTGCTTAACAGGTGTCATGGGTGATTCCAGACACGAGTAAAGTTAAGCTGGTGTGTGCAAGTCAGGCGTGTTTTTGACTAAAAGACCGTAGAGGGAATTAGTTCCGATGGACTAAAGAAATCCGTTACTCGTGGGTAAAGAGTACACCCTCTGCAGAGATATTAAACCTATTCGAATAGCCGTGTCCATGGTTAAGGACTACAGTCTGGGTTGGGTCAAGTGTTGGTCTTAGTGTCGGTCTTCGGAGGAGAAACTACTAAACCAGAACATTGATCATGACTTGTGACATATGATGATTATGATTATTATTATTGTGGACAAATTAATGGTATTATTTGAAATTATTGAGTATCCCTGGGACGGTTCTACCTCCTGGATACTCACTGTGATTATTCTTATATAAGCCCTTTATGTGGTGTCGCTCAGACGCCCGACTATGGCATGCTTGTTATTTCATTTACTTATAAGCCTTTATGTGGTGTCGCTCAGACGCCCGACTGTGGCATGCTTGTTATTTCATTTACTTATAAGCCCTTTATGTGGTGTCGCACAGACGCCCGACTGTGGCATGGTTGTTATTCCTTTTATATATAAGCCCTTTCTGTGGTGTTGCTCAGACACCCGACTGAGGCATGCTTCATATTATTATCCTTTCGAGGCATCGCTTCAGACACCTGATCGGTGCATTTCATTTCTACACCCTGATTGTTTACTCATGATTTATTTAAATGATCTACTTGCGTGCATCATGAACCTTATTTCATAACTGACGAAGTAATCATAGACTATTTCAAAGCATGATTATCAGTGGCTATATTATACCTATGTTCTTAATGTTTGCGAGTACATTCAAAGTACTCACTGGCTTGTCCCTGGCTATTGTCTTGGCCAGATTTCTTGCGTGGAGAGGAGCGTTGTGATGACAGCCCCGGAACCTACGCAATGGAGATAGCAGCCTCGCGAAGATAGGAGTTATCCTGGTCAGCTGTTCTTGTGGGAAATGGAGTCCCATAGATGCTGGTGACCCGCAAACCGCTTCCGCCTTCAGCCACTAGAAAACCAATTGTTGTACATATAGGGCAGAATGGACTTGTACTACATATTATGTACTTTGCTTGGAATTTCTGTATCAAGTTGGTGCCTCATCAGCTAACAGTAATCCTGGGGCTGATGAGCACAAGGGTATTTTCTAGGAAATTATATCCCGAAAACCCGTTCCTGACAAACTTGGTATCAGAGCCAGGCTGACCATTGGCTAATCCTATCTTAGCCGGGTCGAAAAACGTAGGTAAACCAACCCACCAGACCTTAATCCAAACCCCGGCCAAGCTTCTCGTGTAAGATAGCCACACAGTGACCCGACACCTTTTGGCAGTTGGTGCCCAACCTACCAGCCTAGCCTGTCGATCATGCGCCAGTGACTGGCCCCTGAATAGTCTTTTTCGCAAGCGTACGAAGGAAGACTCTGTCCCCTTTTGCTATAAAAAGGGCACGCTAGCCTCAACCCAGCACAGCACAACCTCTACCCCAAACCGAGCTATAATGCCAGGACCCATTGTTCACAATGAGACCACAGCGACCAACCTTGGAGGTTTTGTGACCGTGCTAGCAAACCTCACCCGTCGTGCCTTCGCGTTAGAGGAACCCCCAGAATATGTTGTGTACCAAGGGCCCATGAGCAGTGAAAGCTGTCAATTCTGGGCCACTCTGCACGTCTATGGTAGGGGTCTATCGCCAGAACACCCCTACAGGTTCACCGGAAGGACAACTTCCTTTGAGCCACAAGCCATCCAACTAGCTGCTCGAGAGGCTATAGTTCAACTCCGGCACTTGTCGCCCAGAGTTAACTGTCGCTCCTTCTACTACTACCCCAGTCGTGACGGGTATGGTAGACCACCCCAAGTCGCCCACGGAGACCACGAGACGGACCCTGCATTATTGCATCTGGTGCGATATATAAGTGCACTAGAGGGACTGTTCGACCAGATCACACTGGATCTGATCGCAGCTCGTGGAGAACTGGTTCGCCGACCCCCAGCTAGAAGAGAAGTTGAGCCCGACGCTGACAGCCCAGTCGTGTTGTTCGGACAACCGATCAAGACCTTGAGGTCAGCCCTAGCCATCAACCAAGGTGCGTTGATGACCCCAGAAGTGCTCCGTCGCCTTTTGGGAACACACTCCAACGGGATTGTGGCCAACAATCCCCGCGATGGTCATCATCACTACCCCGACCCTGTAGTTCCTCAACCCCCTCCGGCTAACCCTGAAGGTGAAGCCAATGGAGAGGCCTCGGCGTCCACAAGGCACGCCCGCTTAGATATGAACGAGGTAGACTAAGTCACTCGAGTAGTACCGAGTTGTAGTACGGCCTCACCCTTTAATTACGTGATCTTGTATCGCCACGATGTTGTCTACCTGGGTGCTCCTATTTTAAATAGTAACTGTGCATAAGTATGCTGATGTATGGTTGCCTTTTTAATACCGGTCGTAGCTACCAAGAAACCAGCCCCGACGACACCCACAGTAATGCGTCACTTTGGCGAGATGTGTGTATCTGTGGCTTTGACCCCGAAGCCATGAGAGCAGAACCAGCAAACTAGTTGCCCTTCACCGCGGTAGATAACCCAGCCTGGAGGCTATATAAATGGCCACCTCTGACCTTGCCAAGTACCCCTCACCTTGTGCACCGCCCTCACACACATTTCTTGCCATGCCGAGCCCTAGCATTTATCTGAGAACCCCTGATGCAACCCCGGGTAGCTTTGTTAAAATATTGTGGGACCTTACCTGCAGTACCATGGGCTCTACCTAGCCACCCCAATACGAGCTGCTCAAGTCGAGGATCACCTCCTCTACCTCGAAATTTTGGGCAGTAGTGCACATCCCTCCCGTAGACTCAAATCAAGACCCAACGGAAGTCTCCTTCCTGGGGAAATCTATGCCGACTCCGCTTATGGCCATAGAAGCGGCTGCACACGAAGCGATTGTTCGCCTTCGATTCGCGGTACCCTATGCCAGCGAACGAGGGTATTATTACTTTCCGAGCCGTGCAGCACCCGGAGAAGTAGCATCCTTTCCCGGTGGACAAATTGAGAGAGACCCAGTACTGGCCAACCTTGTCCAGTATGTCATCGCTCAAGAACGTTTGACCCAGCGAGTAATGGGTTATCTCCAGAGCCTCGCTGATTTAAATCCTCATATCGCCGTCGGTAGACCACTGAGGCCTGGCTAGGAAAGACGCGTCCATCGACTGATCAATCCGCTTCCCCCGATAGAAGAAGAGTGCGCACCAGTACCAGAGATGTTTTCTCGGGATCCTGTCCTTTTACCTTTTTCATTGTAAACGTCATGACTATGTGTTGCAGCCTATGATTGTACCCTAAGTTTGTGCTATGAGTAAACTCTTGGTTTCAACTAATGGGAGTATCTTGTTTTTAAAAAACAGCTCTTAACAAATCTCGAGGACGAGATTTTTCTTAAGGGGGGTAGTGTTGTAACACCCCAAAAAATTTCCTTGTTTTATTAATTAAAAATTTTGCTAGGAAATTTAAACTTTATTTTCTGGACTTTTCTGTGGATTTCAGAGCCATTTTTTTCCTTATTATTATGGAGTTTTTACCTCAAACAAAAAACTTTCCAGATATATTATTGGACTTGTTTGCCCTTTCAAGAAAAACATTTCTATTATCAGTGGAGTTTAATTGCATAATTAATTCTCTCTGAGCTTTATCCCTTAAAATGATTTTTCATTTGTTTTGGAGCCCTTTTTGAACTGCAACCACCTGATAAATTTATTATACATTTTCACCAAAACTTGGAGATGTCATGTGATGTTTCTAAATCACTTTTATGCAAAAATGTATTTCACTCATTTAATATTTTGAGCTCTACACCAATTTTTCAAATCTGGTCCAGTGGGCAATTTTGCACTACAACCCATTTAAATATTTCTTTCTAGCCTCCACCAAAATTATGGGATGTTCATAGGAGTATATTATTCAACTTTATGCAAAAACCTAGTGATGTCCTTTGAAAAATTTGAGTGAATCAACCTCTTTTTCATTCTGGTCCAGCATGGTGATTTGTACAGCAACCATCATTTAACTTGCCCTTTTAGCTTTGATTCCTTTTCCTACCTATAGCCCATCCTGCTAAACCCTTAAGTCCAGAAGAGTGGACCCATTGGAGGATTTTAAGTGCATGCAATCATGCCTTTTTCTTTCTGTCCAAAACTGAAGTTTTGCAAAACTTGCACGGACAAGTTTCTGCTTTTGGCAAACTAACCTCACCACTCTCCTATTCATCCAAAGAGACTCTGGTCTGGAGATTTGGGCCACCCCAAGAGTTTCCTAGCTGCCCTTAGCATTTTGTCAAACACCTGGTGTGCATGTCCAGTTTTGGCGTGATTTTTGTTTTGCACTGTGATCTTGCCCCTCAGTACGTACTGGCATGCCCACTAATCTCCTAAGGAACCCTAGCCTCGACCTGCTAATCCCCGGTTCCACCCTCGCCGCCTAGCATGCTCTAGCATTTCGCCGAACGCTTGGCGTGCAAGCTCTGGGCGCGCCCAGAGCTCGCATTTTGCATGTGCGTGCACGCGAGTCGCCGCGTCCCGCTGCCGACTACCCGCGCTCGTCCTGGCCTCTCCCCTCTCCCAACCGTCGCGCCCGACCGCTCCCTCACCGCAGGGCCACCCTGGCCCCCTCCTGGCGCCCTACAGCACCACCGCCGCATGCCTCCACCACCGTCCTGACAGCTCTGCCATGGACGGCGCCGCCCGAGCCACACCGGCGCGCCAACTCACTCGTGGAACAGCCCGAGCTCATCCACTAACTCGTCGGCTAGCGCCCGTCGCCGCCACGTCGCCCTGGCCACTACAGAACGGCGGTTCACCGTCGTTCCTATCCACAGCCACGGGAACCGACCTCGCCGGGCTATATATAGCCCTCCCGATCATGCCTAGGCTCATCAGCAGCCTCATTCAAGCCGTGTGAAGCCTCCCCTCCTCCCCAGTTGGCCAGAGGCCACTCTCTTCCCCAACTCCGGCCGGTTCGGCCGCCGCTGTGCTCCGGTCCAATCCGTCGCGAGCAGGCCCTCCCCCGCCCATCCAGCAACACCACTCGACTCCCCTCAACCTTGCGGAGCTGCCCAACCTCTCAAATGCGATCAGGAAACCACCGCAGCCTAGAACCCCAAACCCACCCGAAACCTCCTCCGCCGTGGAGCTCGCCGCCGGCGACTCCCTCCACCCCCGCCGACCCCTCGACCACCGGGAGGACCGCCTAGGAGTGGCGGGTCCTTCCCTTCCCACGGATGCCCTCGAGGAACCTCCGTTCATCGGCGACGATCGCCGGAGTCCCGCCCTCGCTCGGGCAGAGGAAAAGGAGGGAGAGGCGACTGGTCAAACCTGACCAATGGGCCCACTTGGACCCTCTGTTAGTGACCCAGCGCCAGTCCACGCTGGCATAAGTGAAAGTGTAAAGTCCCAGAGTACGTCTCCCCTACCCCGAAAGCGTATTCTCATCGAAATGTTTTCTTTTTCTGATTTATTTTAAAAACAGATTTTGACCAAAACTTTGACTGGCTATAACTTTTTAAATATGAATCCAAATGACTTGATTCTTTTTCTGTTGTTTCTCAAATATTGTCTATTTTATTTTCATATTTATTTCAAAATTTTCCAAGCAACTTGTTTTTACTGTTTTTAAACTATGTGTTAATTTAAATATTTCCAAAAATAGGATTTGTTGGAGAGAGAAGAAAACTTTCAAAGTTTTGGAATGCACCCTGCCTCTCCACAACTTCAAAGCAAGCATTCTGAACCTTGGCATAATATTTTGGGGACTGTTTGATACGGTTATAATACCACCTCGACATGAAGCATAAATTATTTTTATGTAACGATATGATCATGCACATTGAGTGCATAATGAAAATTCTTGCCGTTGAAACTGGATATGCTTGTGATAGCAATCACCCTCTTATGCTTCTCATGCCTACCGGGAAGGGTCCGAGAAAGTCTCTATCTTGGGTAGACACGAGCTTGTCCCTCGTCGAGACGGTTATGACCGGTGGGGCAGGGGGAGGTATGATGAGTGGTGGTTGTGTCTGATGGATGTGAAATATTATTCTTGAGCTAATCATGCAGGAAATACTTAAGCCTCCCGAGTCGGCCGTAGATCGTGTCTTGTTCCAGTAACCCCCATACTTGTCTCGTGCTGCCACTTGTCCCTACCGTAGGTAGGGTACGGTTCAGTAAGTTGTCAACCCCTGTCCTAGCACACACCGTACGGAGAGGCCATGGTGGAAGATACCGGTTGCAACCGGTAGGCATGCCACCTAGTCCGGGGGCATGGGTGTTTCCGGTTGGGACCGAGAGGGGGGCACCCCTTAGAGCGCGCGATAGAAATTTGATCCCATGCTACGCGAGGTTGTAGCCTCCCCACTTAGAGTTTTGCTTAACATGTGTCATGGGTGATTCCAGACACGAGTAAAGTTAAGCTGGTGTGTGCAAGTCAGGCGTGTTTTCGACTAAAAGACCATAGAAGGAATTAGTTCCGATGGACTTAGGAAATCCGTTACTCATGGGTAAAGAGTACACCCTTTGCAGAGATATTAAACCTATTCGAATAGCCGTGTCCATGGTTAAGGACTACAGTCTGGGTTGGGTCAAGTGTTGGTCTTAGTGTCGGTCTTCGGAGGAGAAACCACTAAACCAGAGCATTGATCATGACTTATATAAGCCCTTTATGTGGTGTCGCTCAGACGCCCGGCTATGGCATGCTTGTTATTTCATTTACTTATAAGCCTTTATGTGGTGTCGCTCAGACGCCCGACTGTGGCATGCTTGTTATTTCATTTACTTATAAGCCCTTTATGTGGTGTCGCACAGACGCCCGACTGTGGCATGGTTGTTATTCCTTTTATATATAAGCCCTTTCTGTGGTGTCGCTCAGACGCCCGACTGAGGCATGCTTCATATTATTATCCTTTCGAGGCATCGCTTCAAACACCCGATCGGTGCTTTTCATTTCTACACCCTGATTGTTTACTCATGATTTATTTAAATGATCTACTTGCGTGCATCATGAACCTTATTTAATAACTGACGAAGTAATCATAGACTATTTCAAAGCATGATTATCAGTGGCTATATTATACCTGTGTTCTTAATGTTTGCGAGTACACTCAAAGTACTCACTGGCTTGTCCCTGGCTATTGTCTTGGCCAGATTTCTTGCGTGGAGTGGAGCGTTGTGATGACAGCCTCGGAACCTACGCAATGGAGATAGCAGCCTCGCGAAGATAGAAGTTATCCTGGTCAGCTGTTCCTGTGGGAAATGGAGTCCCATAGACGCTGGTGACCCGCAAACCGCTTCCGCCTTCAGCCACTAGAAAACCAATTGTTGTACTCATAGGCCAGAATGGTCTTGTACTACATATTATGTACTTTGCTTGGAATTTCTGTGTCAAGTTGGTGCCTCATCAGCTAACAGTAATCCTGGGGCCGATGAGCACAAGGGCCATTTTCTGGGAAATTATATCCCGAAAACCCGGTCCTGACACCATGTGGGGCCCACGAGGCAGGGGGCGCGCCCTAGGGGGATGGGCGCTCCCCTACCCTCGTGGTTCCCTCGTTCCTTTCCTGACGTGCACTCCCAGCTTTTCCGATAGCTTTCCTTCCAAAAATAACTTCTCTAGTTGATTTCGTTCCGTTTCGACTCCGTCTGATATTCCTTTTCTTCAAAAAAAGTGAAATAGGCAAACAACAGCAATACTGGGTTGGTTCTCCGGTTAATAGGTTTGTCCAAAAAATAATATAATAGTGGATAATAAAGCCCAATATTGTCCAAAACAGTAGATAATATAGCATGGAGCAATCAAAAATTATAGATATGTTGGAGACGTATCAAGCATCCCCAAGCTTAATTCCTGCTCTTCCTCAAGTAGGTAAATGATAAAAAAGAATTTTTGATGTGGAGTGCTACTTGGCATAATTTCAATGTAATTCTTCTTAATTGTAGTATGAATATTCAGATCCGAAAGATTCAAGACAAAAGTTCATATTGACATAAAAATAATAATACTTCAAGCATACTAACAAAGCAATTATGTCTTCTCAAAATAACATGGCCAAAGAAAGTTATCCCTACAAAATCATATAGTCTGGCTATGCTCTATCTTCACCACACAAAATATTTAAATCATGCACAACCCCGATGACAAGCCAAGCAATTGTTTCATACCTTTGATGTTCTCAAACTTTTTCAATCTTCACGCAATACATGAGCGTGAGCCATGGACATAGCACTATAGGTGGAATAGAATGGTGGTTGTGGAGAAGACAAAAAGGAGAAGATAGTCTCACATCAACTAGGTGTATCAACGGGCTATGGAGATGCCCATCAATAGATATCAATGTGAGTGAGTAGGTATTGCCATGCAACGGATGCACTAGAGCTATAAGTGTATGAAAGCTCAACAAAAGAAACTAAGTGGGTGTGCATCCAACTCGCTTGCTCACGAAGACCTAGGGCATTTTGAGGAAACCCATCATTGGAATATACAAGCCAAGTTCTATAATGAAAGACTCCCACTAGTATATGAAAGTGACAACATAAGACACTCTCTATCATGAAGATCATGGTGCTACTTTGAAGCACACGTGTGGTAAAAGGATAGTAGCGTTACCCCTTCTCTCTTTTTCTCTCATTTTTTTATTTGGGCCTTTTCTCTTTTTTATGGCCTCTTTATTATTATTATTTTCTCTTTTTTTTTATTTGTTGTCCGGAGTCTCATCCCGACTTGTGGGGGAATCATAGTCTCCATCATCCTTTCCTCACCGGGACAATGCTCTAATAATGATGATCATCACACTTTTATTTATTTACAACTCAAGAACTACAACTCAATACTTAGAACAAGATATGACTCTATATGAATGCCTCCGGCGGTGTACCGGGATGTGCAATGACTCATGAGTGACATGTATGAAATAATTATGAACGGTGGCTTTGCCACAAATACGATGTCAACTACATGATCATGCAAAGCAATATGACAATGATGGAGCGTGTCATAATAAACGGAACGGTAGAAAGTTGCATGGCAATATATCTCGGAATGGCCATGGAAATGCCATGATAGGTAGGTATGGTGGATGTTTTGAGGAAGGTATATGGTGGTTGTATGATACCGGCAAAAAGTGCACGTTATTAGAGAGGCTAGCAAAGGTGTCAGGAAGAAAAGTGCATATAATCCATGGACTCAACATTAGTCATAAAGAACTCATATACTTATTGCAAAAATCTAGAAGTTATCAAAGCAAATATTACGCGCATACTCCTAGGGGGATAGATTGGTAGGAAAAGGCCATCGCTCGTCCCCGACCGCCACTCATAAGGAAGATAATCAATAAATAAATGATGCTCCGACTTCATCACATAACGGTTCACCATACGTGCATGCTACACTACTGGAAATAGGGAATTTGCCATCAGTCAACTCTTTGCCGTCTGCTAGCGGACGGCAAAAAAGGACTTTGCCATCTGCTTGCAAAAACAGACGGTAAAGAACTGACAGATGGCAAAGAACCTCGTTGCCATCAGTCAGCTCTTTGCCGTCTGCCAGCAGATAGCAAAGAATCTTTGCCGTCCGCTGGCAGACGGCAAAGAGGTGCCCAGCTGACGGCAAAGATGTGCCCCATGGTAGCCACCCCCTCTCTCTCTCCCCAGCCCCACCACACCGGCCCGATCCACTCCCACTACACCACTCTGTCTCTCTCTCGTCCCTAAAAAACTCTCTCACAAACTCACCCCCACCCCTCGGTCCACCCCACCCCGGCTCCTCTCCCCACGACCTCCTTGTCATCGCCACCACCCATGCTGGCCGGTTCCGGCGAGCACCGGCCACGCGCATAACTCCCCCAAGCTCGGCCCCTCCCTCCCCTCCGTCCAGATCCGTGCCTCAAGGCCTGCACCCTTGCCCGCGGCTAGGGTTTCGGGCGCCTCCCGTGTTCTTGCCGGAATCCACCACAATCGGCGATGGCGAGACCGGAGCTTGCAGAACCCGTCACCGGTGTTGCCCAGGTAGGCCCTTCCCCTCCTTCCTTGCTCGGGTCCACCCTCTCCTCCTCACCTTGCCTTCCCTTCCGATTCGTCCCTTTGCTGTAGGCCACCATGGCAGCCGCCGCCACAGCCCCAGCGCACACGCGCCATTCTCAACGGCTACAAGATGGCCGCAGCCACCCCCGCTGTCTCCAAGGTCAGGGTCGACGCGGTGGAGAATGATGACGTCATAGCGTACGCGCTACAGGAGGAGCTCGCGCAGGTCGCCATGGCCGAGGCATCCGGGGCCGACGGCGGCGAGGCTGAGCAGCGCGCCATCGTCCTTGCAGGAGCCCTCTGCCAACCTCCTCGTGAGCATCCCCTTCCTTCCTCCCTTATCTCTGTATGTTTCCCCTTGCATAAATCTGAATCAAACGTGCATCCTCATAAATCTGAATCAAATTGTGGATTCTAATTGTTGTGAACTCCATAGGCGCTCACATGCTAGTGGCCTTTGATGACATTTTAAGTTCTGGGCTGTTGTCTTTAATGCCAGTGTGTAGCAGCAAAAAAATTGTACTTGGAAGTGTCAAAATTTATCATTTATAATCAGCCATAGTAATATTGCTATAGATATATACACACTGAAAGTCTGAAAATTTTCTAGTAAATATACATGTTAGCTGCCATATCCGTTGCTTTGTCCCTTATTCAGTGTTTTTATCTTTTCTTGTTTTGATCTTACAATTTTGTTAGTTCATAGATGTTGATTTTGTTTTCTCTGTAGTTGAAAAAGTTCTGTATCAAGCTTCTATGTTTTGTCACAAGGATGAGATTTTTAGAATGCTACAAAACTTCGTACCTTAGTAATGTTTTAGAATTTTTAAAATAGAATACATTAGTTGACATCTATTTCATTAGCTTTTATACTAATGTTTTACTTCTCCGAACTTAATTCTTGCAAATCAAAGTGATCTAGTTACTTGGGGTCTGTTCGGCAACCCACCACAGCCACGACATCCTCAACTCATATTTAACTGTGTACAGAGAGCATACAGAGAACAAAAGCTTCACATTTAGCATAAGTTTGCAAATCAAAGAGGCACATACATGTCTCAGTGTGGGCAGCCATGCCTTGCCATCAGTGTGAGCAGCCATGCATTGCCACCAGTGTGAGCAGCCAAAGCCTTGTGCAAATTTCATATGCAAGCCCCGAAAATATGTGGTGTGCAGTTCACAGATTCTTCCCATGTTTATCAGATCTGTTAAGCTAAATTACTCTGCACCTAATATTCACATTGGTTGCTCAAAGTAAAAAATATGTACTCTAGACTGAATATGTACTTGTTGTCGTATTGTTTAGAAGTATGCAATATGATGTCAGAAGTAGTAACAGGTGAAGCTCCCTCTCTTCTCTTTTAATCCTGCAGGAGGGACAACCTCAGGGACGCTAGCTGCCTGCTTAACTGAACCTGGGGTTTCTCTTTTGGTTGCTGCATGTGTGAGTGCAGGAGATCAACTTCCTTCTCAACCGATGGGTGGGTAAGCAAGCTCCCCATCCACTCAAGTTCTAAACAAGCAGATAATCATTTGGGGTGCTACCCTGCTATTTCTTCTATGCTATAGTTACTTTACTCATGAACATATATTCACTTGTTCTTAGTTGTTTTACTTCTAATACTGATATGAACAGATACCACTTGGTTTGGCTATTCCTATTGGTCTCTTTCTAATAGCCTATGAACAGATGCTATACTTGGTTTTGGCTGTTACTTTCCTAGTTTTCTACTTATAAGACAGATACTACATCTGATTTGGGCAGTGATGCTGGTCTGAGCCCCCTCCCCTCTCTTAGGCTTAATTTACATGTGGCTATCCCTGTGCTGTGATGAACTAGCCCTGGCACTTCCAGGCTGTCTGAGCACATAATCCCTCAAGTATACCTTGAGGTCTTCTGTAGCTTGGTCTTGTGGATTCTGTAGCTTGGCCTTGTGGATTCTGATAGTGGTCTTTGTGTTGGCATTTAACTTATTACTAGTTGTGGTGGCTTCTTGATTGGGTCCTTGGCTGGTTCTCTCCTTTGGCTCTTTGGTATTGGTTTACTCTACTTGGCTTTATAATTAAGATCACTTTGAAAATCAGGATCTTAACTAAGATTATCTTGATCTCAAGTCCTGGCTCCTACAACAATGCATTTCACCAAGTGAAATGCTACATTTCTACTCCTAACCCATTCTCTCTTTCTTAGTGTTTTTGTTATGCAGGTTGGAAGAAAAGAAGAAGATCCAGAGAAGATCTTAGTAATAAGATAGTTTTTAGGAGAATAGATATTTAATTTTAGGTCATTCCTTGTAATATGTGTTGGATATGTGTTCATAGATATGTGTTGGATATATATGTGTTCATGACTATTGGTAACATGTGTTGGATATGTGTTGGATATATATGTGTTCATGACTATTGGTAATATGTGTTGGATATGCCTATTGGTAATATGTATATATTTGTGTTTGATTTTCTGTGAAAATGAATTGATATAAGAAGAAACAGAATTAATGCCTATTTGGTCTCTTTGCCATCTGCCAAGCCTGCAGCCTTTGCCGTCTGCCAGCAGATGGCAAAGAGCCATTCCCTTTGCCGTCTGTCGGTAGATGGCAAAGGGCCATGCCCTTTTCCGTCTGCCACTGATGGCAAAGGCCTCTTTGCCGTCCGCTGCAAAAAACAGACGACAAAGAAGGCCTTTGCCGACCCTGTCTTTGCCGGAGCTGTTTGCCGTCCGCGGCGGATGGCAAAGGCCTTTGCCGTCCGCCATCCTAGCCTTTGCCGTCCGCAATGGCTGATGGCAAAGTACCAGATTCCTGTAGTGCTATGGGAATCACAAACTTTAGCACACGTATTTCTCAAATTCACAGCTACTCAACTTGCATGACTCTAATATCACCATCTTCATATCTCAAAACAATTATCAAGCATCAAACTTTTCTTAGTATTCAACACACTCATAAGAATTCTTACAAATCTTGTATGCTTAGCATATTCGGATTATTTAAGCAAATTACCATGCTATTTAAGACTCTCAAAATAATATAAGTGAAGCATGAGAGATCAATAGTTTCTATAAAACAAATCCACCACCGTGCTCTAAAAGATATAAGTGAAGCACTAGAGCAAACGACAAACTACTCCGAAAGATATAAGTGAAGATCAATGAGTAGTCAAATAATTATGCAACTATGTGAAGACTCTCTAAACTTTAAGAATTTCAGATCTTGGTATTTTATTCAAACAGCAAGCAAAGCTAAAGAAAATAAAACGACGCTCCAAGCAAAACACATATCATGTGGTGAATAAAAATATAGCTCCAAGTAAAGTTACCGATGAACGAAGACGAAAGAGGGGATGCCTTCCAGGGCATCCCCAAGCTTAGACGCTTGGTTATCCTTGAATATTACCTTGGGGTTCCTTGGGCATCCCCAAGCTTAGGCTCTTGCCACTGCTAATCCATAGTCCATCGAATCTTTACCCAAAACTTGAAAACTTCACAACACAAAACTCAACAGAAAACTCATGAGCTCCGTTAGAGAAAGAAAACAAAACACCACTTCATGGTACTGTAATGAACTAATTCTTTATTTATACTAGTAGAACGCCCGTGCGTTGCCACGGGCTTTTAATTTATTCTTTTTATTACGCATGTAATGTACAACCTTCGTCTAGAAAAATTTGTCGGAGGAATAGATAAACATGGATGTATCTAGATTAAAATACGTCTAGACACACCAATTTCTCTGACAAGTATTTTTGGACAAAAAAATTATGTCATATTTCACATGCATAGAAATGATAGCGTATAACAATTGGAAAATAACTAAAATCCACTTCACCTACAAGGTAACTTGATGATATACACAGAGAGACATGATGCGCTTAAGATATTATATATTACAAACTAAGATTTACTTACAAGGTAGGAATGTTGTCTTTAGGTTCATGTGCACGGTACTTCGACAAGTATAATAAAAATCTATTATATAATTAAGACAGGCAAACAAGCCATCACATTCATCAACACAGATTAAATTATCTTGACCGTAAACTTTGATTTTCATATAGGGTTCACGTGCACCCAGGAGCTCCTATGTATTTTCCCATCAAGTACACCGCGGCATTTTCCTCTCCATTGGTCGCCCTGCACGATCAGCCACTATTTTGCACAATTGTAACTACAACCATAAATTCTTTGTAGTAAAATTGCAGCAGCGACTTTAACTACAATAAAAATTTAACATCACATGATGCAACATAATGAAGGAAAGGTAAACCTAGAAAAGACACGGCAGGCAACCTACATATATTATTGATAGATAAAATAGTTTCATTTTAGAAACAAAATAATTTCATAATCAATACATGCCCGTGATCTTACAATACATAAACATGTTCAAAAATGACCCTAGAACAAATAAAGCGACCTTCCTATACATACAGAATGTAAAACTCAAACGGTCAAACCTAGTACCGACAACTACATAACCTCCACAACTTCCATAGTAGCCTAGTACGTCGGGCACTTGCAGATTTGAAAGGCTGGCAAGCTGAAAGCTACATGCATCACAAAAGAAACATCAGAAACTTCTTACAGAGATAACAAGAGTGTCCAAAGGAATGAAGTTAAGGTTGAGATGCATCTTTGCTGCTTCACGGTCAGATTAAGCAGCTGTACATAAGTCCCGGCCCGGTTCTATCTCTCCATGTGTGTCACTCCCATTTCTCTCTGACAAAATTAAAAAGAACTTGTCATATCTATCCTTCTTTCTCTAAAGAACGTCTAGTACAGTATTGAAGGCTACATCCCTTGAAGGAGAGATAACACTCACAATATTGTAGGCTACATATATTTCATGATAAAGAGCCCCTTCGTTGCAAGGGGATAATAAAATTGCGGCCTTCAAATCAAGACCCTGAGAGCATAATAAATATATAACGTTTTTGTATAATGTACATCCCACCATCTTAATTCAAATCAAATAAAAGTGATTGCTCATTGGACTTATGACTATATGACACAATCTTAAGAGGGCACAATTTATTCTACAAACCTTAGTTTAAATTTAGCGATTGAAACATCCATTCCAACATGTAAATACAAACTGTGACTCTATTTTGGTTTGAAATTTTCATTTTAGACATAACAATACATGCAAGCACAACACTAACTTAGAAATTGTTTTTCTGAAATTAATATGGCATGTGACAGTTCCGGCAGAATATACAAATCATTTTAATTTAAATAAAACAATGAAACTTACCAATATAAGTGAGGTGCTTAGCCATGCAATCTACGATCTGCCATGAACTGCATTGCAAATAGCCTCTCCACATATCCTGAAACAAAGCATCATCAATAAACTTTACAGTAATGATAACAGCATATTTCAAGTTATTACTATTGAAAATATACAGAATAGCAGATCCTAATATATACAGGTGGTGAAAAAATCAATAAATGCCTAAAAATTAGTGTACCAAGAGAATCCAAGTATGCACTTATTTGAAGATGGTGGCAGAAGCATTGGTTAGAGTAAGTACCTTCATGGCAAATTAAGAGGAACTCAGTTGTTGTTGGCACAGTAACATAAGCAGTGGGGTGCTAAACCACATGGAAAAAAACACAACACCATGCCATCAGCCATCCATGATCCATCAGATGCATCCATGAAGTGCTAAAACTATAAAGCATTGTAGTGGGTATCTAGTTAACTTAAAAAAACGCCAATCTGGCAAGTGGAGAATTTGCCTAGGTAGATGGTATTGTGCACATACCGTAGGGACATCCTTATCTTCCTATATTGCATCTTAAAATGATACAGGAGATGCAGGTAACCGATGTTGCTGACCTCGTTGTGCATTGTAAATGACATCCTCTACCATTGCCTCCACCCCCACATGCCCAAGGCGCTGTTGCATGCCCAAGCAGTCGGACATGCACAACAACCGAGCGGGAAAATGTCAAGCATCAACCCAAGTAGCTTCCCGGCCATGAAGAATGCAAACTCATACGGCACCCCACCCAGCAGCAGCCGCTCGAGGACCTCCTTGTCCTGGAGCCTGACAAAGATGCCGACGTCAGCCGCATCGGTACGCCATGGCGGGTCCCTTCAACGGCGCCGCGAGGAGCGAGGCGGCGGTGGCCGCGCTGCTGCTGCTGTTGCCCGTATCGGTTACGGAGGCGGCGACCGGCAGCACAGTGGTCGCCCGCATGGTGTTCTGCGACCAGTGCAAGGACGACACCCGCGGCCTCTTCGACTACCCACCTCGCTCCTACCCGCGCACGCACGCGTCCATGACCGCCTACCTACTAACACAACATGCAACGTGCATGCATGGCGATTGGATGGATGGATGGCTGCAGGGGCGTGGGTGGCGATCCAGTGCGGTGGTGGCGACTCCCCGATCACGGTGCGGGAGTGCAACACCAACTGGTTCCGTGGCTTCTCTGTGTGCATGGAGGGTCGCCGGACATGAACCATTGCACGGCGCGCGTCTTCCATGCCAGTGGCCACTGCTCCGCCGCTGCCAACGCCGAGCCGCGCGAGCTCACGCTTGCCTTCCGCATGCTCGGCCTCGCCCTCTATAGTGTCCTGCCGCTCCTCTCGCAGCCGGATCAGCCCATGGACTTGTGCCCCCACGCCGATCCGTTCCCCCGCGGCCGCGGCCGCCATGCCATCGCCACCGGCACCGCCCCTGACAGTTGCGCCGGGCCGGTGTCTTCTCCGGTGCCGATCTTCTGGCGCCACAGGCCGTGACTCCTGCCTCCCGTCTGACGCCGCCCGCCGACGATGCCGCAGCAGCCAGAGCCGGAGACGCTCCCCTCGCTGCCCGCGTCTTCTTCAAGCGAAACGCCGGCCGAGGGCTCTAGCTCCGGCTCGGCGTGCGCGTACGACCAGTGGGCGCTGCCGGAGCACCGGTGCCACTGGAAGGTGGTGACGCCCAACACGACGGTGGCCATGGCGTTCGGCCCTCTGGCCTTGCGGCGATACGGCCCGGACATGACGTTGCGGGAGGCGCTCGACGGCCACGATGACCCCTACCGGACGCTCCTCCGAGAGGCCACGGCGGCGCTCCTCAATGCCTACAACGCGCCGGGGTCATCCTTCCTGTACCCGACCACCGCCAGTGTCATCGACCACCTCATCGATGCGGCTGACATCGGCGTCCATGTGCGGGCAGCGCTTGCGCGCTAGCATGGCATGGGAGGGGGCGCAGGCTTCGAGGCCGTAAAGGCGGACGCGCAGGCTGGTGGTGGCAGTGGCGAAGGCGAGGGGGCGGCGGCCGGGTGCAGAGGATGGAGCTGGCGGTGGAGGAGGGATGTGGATCTTTATCGGGAGATTAGGAAGGAAAAACGAGAGATGGGCCCGGGACTCGGGGTGAGATTGACTTCCTTCGACGGTGGGGGATTTCCGTTCGATCGACTAGCGGCTTCGATCAATGTAGCGAAACGAAATGACTACGGGCTGTTTCATTAGGAGTAGATTAGGAATAGAGATAGCCTTTGACGTAATTTAAATTTATTACAATATAATTACCATACTTGAAATTTTCCTGAGTTATGGTTTTACCATACCTAGATTGATAGCCTTTGAGGTAATTTAATTTTTTTACCATATAATTACCATATTCGAAATTTTTTGAGTCATGACCTTACCATACCTGGATTGATTTATTATTATAATTATCATATTTGAGATTTCTGACTTTATAGCCTTACCATACGTGGATTAATTGTGATTGATTACCATAAATATGTTAGGTATTGCCGGCCAGACGAGAAAAAAGGAAAAACCGATGGAAGGGGGTGGTGGGACGAAAAAAAACGTCGAAAAAAACCAGACAAAAAAACACCCAGACGAAAGTGGTGGGACTATTCAACCAACTCGTCCATTAGGAGTAGAGATTGGTGTTAAACCTACTGTAGTCCAAGTTCTCTATGGTTTATAAACTATTTTACTAGCCATAGATTCATCAAAATAAGCAAGCAACACAATGAAAACATAATCTGTCAAAAACATAACAGTCTGTAGTAATCTGTATCAAACGTATACTTCTGGAACTCCAAAAATTCTAAAATAAATTGGTGGACTTGAGGAATTTGTCTAGTAATCATCTTCAAAAAGAATCAACTAAATAGCTGATATGTCTCCAACGTATCTACTTTTCCAAACATTTTTGCCCTTGTTTTGGACTCTAACTTGTATGATTTGAATGGAACTAACCCGGACTGACACTGTTTTCAGCAAAATTGCCATGATGTTGTTTTATGTGCAGAAAACAAAAGTTTTCGGAATGACCTAAAACTCCATGGGATACCTTATAAAAAATAATAAAAAATCCTTGCCAAAGATGAAGACCAGGGGGCCCACACCCTGTCCACGAGGGTGGGCGTGCCCCCCCTAGGGCGCGCCCCCTGAAAACCTTCCGACGCCAACTCCAACTCTATATATTGGCTTTCGGGGAGAAAAAAATAACAGAGAAGAAATCATCGCATTT
This sequence comes from Aegilops umbellulata, assembly GCA_032464435.1. NCBI lineage: Eukaryota > Viridiplantae > Streptophyta > Magnoliopsida > Poales > Poaceae > Aegilops > Aegilops umbellulata. The sequence continues at coordinate 586,483,175 of CP136058.1, read as the reverse complement.
TACGATATGGAGCCGCCGCCAAGCCCTAAAACCACTCGGGAGGGCTGATCTGGAGTCCGTTCGGGGCTCCGGAGAGGGGGATTCGTCGCTGTCGTCATCATCAACCATCCTCCATCACCAATTTCATGATGCTCACCGCCGTGCGTGAGTAATTCCATCGTAGGCTTGCTGGACGGTGATGGGTTGGATGAGATTTACCATGTAATCGAGTTAGTTTTGTTAGGGTTTGATCCCTAGTATCCATTATGTTCTGAGATTGATGTTGCTGTGACTTTGCTATGCTTAATGCTTGTCACTAGGGCCCGAGTGCCATGATTTCAGATCTGAACCTATTATGTTTTCATGAATATATGTGAGTTCTTGATCCTATCTTGCAAGTATATAGTCACCTATTATATGTTATGATCCGACAACCCCGAAGTGACAATAATCGGGATACTTCTCGGTGATGACCATATTTTGAGGAGTTCATGTATTCACTATGTGCTAATGCTTTGTTCCGGTTCTCTATTAAAAGGAGGCCTTAATATCCCTTAGTTTCCAATAGGACCCTGTTGCCACAGGAGGGTAGGGCAAAAGATGTCACGCAAGTTCTTTTCCATAAACACGTATGACTATATTCTTGGATAAACAAACTGTGTACTATCTGTTTGATCCGCTCTTCTCACGACCCCGCGCCCCGCTAACCGTAGTAGGGATTCTTGTGATCCCATAGGTGTCGTTCCCACCGACAGTACGCGAAGCCCCTTGTATAGGGGTGTATGGCTACTAAACCTTTATCCGCTATATTTTTGCTCCGGACTCGCCTAGCCGAGCCCGTGGTCTTGACGACCTGGCAGATGCTTTCGTTGGTGAAGCTGTTTTAATGCATGGCTGTCAAGGCAGCCGTATATTCTTTCACGCTCGAGGGACACTCGATATTGCCCTTTAGTGAGATGACGCCTCGTGGACCGGGCATTTTAAGCGTAAGAGATGCATAATGTGGTATTGCGTTAAAGCGGGCGAAAGCTTCTCGTCCCAGTAGTGCTTGATAGCTACTTGAAAATGGGGCGATATGGAAGGTTAGCTTTTCACGGCGGAAGTTGTCGGGGGAGTCGAACATAACTTCTAGGCGAAGAGAACCCATGCAATGGGCATCCGGGTCTGGCGTTACTCCTCGAAAGGAAGTATTGCTATGGCGAATTCTTGTTGGGTCTATCCCCATTTTGCGGATTGTGTCCTAATATAGCAGGTTTAAAGCACTGCCCCGTCCATCAGGAAGTTTGTAAAATGGTGTCCGTCGATTAGTGGATCTAATACCAGGGCAGTCCAGCCTGCGTTCCGTATACCTCTAGAGTAATCCTGGTGGTCGAAGGTGATCGGTTTTAACGACCATTGGCGAGGCTCCTTTGGGATAGGCTGTATGGCGCGTATCTCTGTTGGCGCCACTCTGTTCATCACGTGAAGTAAGTTTACTGTTTTGACTTCTTGTGGGAAATCCTTTTGTTTCCTGGTGCTCTGCTCGTGGGGTTCGTCATCATCCTCACTTGGTGTGTCGAGCCCCTTGTGTTCGGCGTTGAGTTTGCCGGATTGCTTGAAAACCCAACAATCTCTGTGGGTATGGTTCGCAGGCTTCCCGGGAGTACTGTGAATTTGGCATATCTTGTCCAAAATTTTGTTCAGGTTAGATAACTCATCCCTGTTATCCTTAAGGTGCAGCTTTCTCTGATTCCGCCGAGAGCTTTTGAATTCGGCATTGACTGCCGCGCTCTTTGGGCTGCTTCCCTTAGTTCGGCGCTGGTCCTTATTGCATCGCGGTTTCCCATTTCCATCCCTGACTTCGGATGTACTTGGGTCGCTGGTGCTGCATCTTGCCAACCAGCTGTCCTCTCCCGCACAAAATCGGGTCATGAGGCTTGTTAATGCGGCCATTGTTCTTGGCTTTTCTTGGCCGAGGTGTCTGGCGAGTGTAAGTGCATCTAGTGCCCCTTAGTGATTTTGGTGTATTGAAGACGTATAGGTTAAGTATCTAATGCGTTTATGAGTGTACACAGATCTATAAGTCTATGAGGAGTTTGATATTTACAGAGAAAGTCGACCCCTAAAAATGAAGTTCTTCGACTGAAGACTTTGATATACTGAAGACTTTCTGAAGACTTTGAAAGTGAAGAAATTGGTGTGACCTTGAAGACTTGGTATTCATTCGAGGAACATGAAGCGTGAAGACTTTTGTCTTCGTAGTTTCATTTTCTCTTTCTTGAGTCATAGGAAACACCGTACTGTTAAAGGGGGTCGAGGAAATACTAAGGAGAAATTTCCATGTGATGCTCAACTCAAATCCTACACCTACCAATCCCTTCGAGTGAAGCCATTGGAAATCTCATACAGTTCAGTCAATTTCTTCAGTGACAGAGACGCAGTTCTTCTGGTCACTGAGGACTTTGCTCTGACTGAGGAGTTAGGAATTCGCCAGTGCGAATTGCCTACACAGTGAGGAACATGATAGCCCTGACGAATTTGTACCTCAAATTTCCGACCGTTGCTGTGTTGCGCGCCAGCTGTCCGAAAATATCTTGTCCACCTAACGGTCATATCATTGAAGGGCATTTATGTCTTAACATGTCGGGCTGCTCCCTAGGCTATAAATAGCCGCCCCCTACAACCACTAGCTGGTTGGCTGCTCCGCGAGAACTTGACACTTGTCATTTGAGAGCAACCCATCCTCCGAGGACTTTGAGCGAAAATCATCAAGTGAGGAAAATCCAAACCCCAAACCCAAAACACCTACAAACCCAAAGTGATTGAGCATCACTGAAGAGATTGATCCTGCGTGGATCCGACGCTTGTTACCTTTAAAGACTGTGCTTCTTCCAGACGGTTAGGCGTCAAGGTCTAGAGCATCCAAGAGGAATTGTGGATCGCCGAGTGACCAAGTCTGTGAAGGTTTGGAAGTCACCTGAAGACTTACCACGAGTGATTGGGCGAGGACTGTGTGTTCTTAGCTCAAGGAGAATACGGTGAGGACTTGGTGTCCCGAGCTGCGTGCTCAGGACTGGGTGTCCGGGACTGTGTGTCCTCGAGTTTAAATACTCAGCCGCTCCAACCAGATGTACAACTGAGACAACAGTTGGAACTGGTCTACCAAATCATTGTCTTCACCAAGCTTACTGGTTCTATTTCCTCAGCTCTTTCATTTCCTCAGTAGTGCGTTGTTTGTTTATCATATCTGTGTTTGAAGACTTTGACTGAAGACTTTCTCAATTTCCTCAGTTCAATTTCTTCAGTCTGTTTGTCTTCAAATTGTGTTATCCTGTGTTTACGCTTTTTGTACTCTGTGTTTGTCTTCATTTCATCATGATGACTATGCTTGAATTCTATTATGCTTTCATCTGAGTACTCATTCCGCTGCTAGTAGTTCTTCGCTAAGGAATTTCCTCACTAGCAAATTCCTAAGTGAAGAATTTCATAAAAATCGTCTATTCACCCCCCTCTAGTCGATATAACGCACTTTCAATTGGTATCAGAGCAAGGTACTCCCTTGTTCTGTGTGATTTTGGTTTAACCGCCTGGAGTTTTAGTTATGTCAACCGCAGGTATGATCAAGGTCTCTGCTGGGTGTCCTACCTTCGATGGGACGGACTACCCCTACTGGAAGAATAAGATGCGAATGCATCTTGAGGCAATTGATAACGATCTCTGGTACGTTGTGGAAAATGGTGTTCCCTCCGTCACCCCCTCACTGAACGCTACCGATGTGAAGAGATTCAAGCAACTCGACTCCCAAGCAAAGAATATCATATGTGGCCATCTGAGTAAGGGTCAGTATGGTAGAGTGAGTGCTTTGGAAACTGCAAAGCTTATCTGGGATAGGCTATCCAAGGTCAATGAAGGAGTTTCAACTCAGCGTGACTCAAGAGTTGATGTTCTTCGTAATCTCTTCAATCGCTTCAAAAGACTCGACAATGAAAATGTGCAGCAAACCTTCGATCGCCTCACTGACATCTCAAATAAGCTTCAAGCACTTGGTGCCACTGACATCACCGACCATGAGGTGGTGAAGAAATTGCTGAGATCGCTTGATTCCTCATTTGACACTCTGGCACTGATGATACAAGAGCGTGGTGATTACAAGTCACTTGACCCCGGTGATATTCTCGAGAGGCTAAACACTCATGAGTTCCACCTTGCTGAGAAGAGAGATCTCTACGGTACAAGCTATAGCAGATCACGTGCACTGAAGGCCAAGGTAGTATCTGAGTCCGAAGATGAAGACTCTGGTAGCAGCCTTGGTGATCCTGAAGAACTGAGTCGTGATCTAGCACTGCTTGTGAAGAAATTCCAGAAGTTCTCAAGACGTGGTCTCTTTGGAAAACCCTCAAGGAGCAATGATTCCTCATCCAGTGACTATAAGAAGAGGGTTTGTCACAAGTGCAAGAAACCAAGACATTACATCCAAGACTGTCCTCAGTGGGAAAAGGAATCAAAGAAGAAGAAATACAAGGATTACAGTTCTGACGATGCGAAGAAAAAGAAGAAGTCCTCAAAATCTTCATCATCAAAATCCTCAAAGTCTTCGTCTCACAAGAAGAGCAGCTCCAAGAAGGCTCGGGCATTCATTGGCAAGGAAATGGACTCTGAGGCTGAATCTGAAGAAAATGAGGAAGAGGAACAATCTGAAGATTCTGAGTCTGGTGTGGCAAGCCTAGCCCTCGCTACTGCATTCGTCAGCAAATCCATCTTCAACACTGAAGAAAGTGAACTCACCAACAAGGCTAATGAAAGCAGTGATGACTACGCTCCCACCTATTGCTTCATGGCAAAGGGTGCCAAGGTACTCAAATACGCCTCCTCTGAATCTAGCGATGACGAATCTGATGAAAAACTTATGCCTAGCTACTCTAAACTTGCTAAGATTGCTGTGCAACAACAAAAGGCTTTTGAAAAGGTTCAAAACATGCTAGACAAAAGTGATGATATGTTAGGTGAAGAATTGGATCGCACTAAGGCCTTAACTGAAAATCTTCAGAGACTTCAGACCAGGTTTGACAACCTTCAAAATCATCATAACACTCTCTTATCTGACCATGAGAAGCTTTCTTATAAATATCTTCAAAAGAAGCAAGATCTTGAGAAGCTAAGAGAGAGTTATGAAGATCTTCAGAAGGAGCGCGATTCATTACTTGCTCAACAAATCAGCGCTGCTCAGGAAGAATTTATTCCTCCATGTTTAAAATGCATTGAACGAGAATCTGCTAATTCCTCACCTGAATGTTCAAATGCTTCAAATGTTACAAATTCTTCACCTGCCTCTGCTATCACTAATTCCTCATCTGAGGACATTGCTAGTATTACTGACGATGCAGGACTGAAGGAATTGTACATAACAGGCATGTACAAAAGCCTCAAAGGGCATCAGACTCTTTATGATGTGCTTAAAAAGCAGATCCTCAATAGGAACCCTAGGAAAGAGGGTATTGCCTTTGAGAGGAAACTCAATGCTGATGGTACATATTGGAAGCCTGAGCAGTACCCCAAAACCTCATGGGTTGCTGCAAAGGGACCTCCAGTTGATCCATCTAATTTATCTGGCTATACATGTGAATCTTCTCATTCTTCTGATGAGTCTTTTGACTCCAACTATAAACTGTTCAAAAATTAGAATGGTGAAGTATTTGCTAGATATGTTGGCACTAACTGCAGGAACGGTTCCCCTTTGAAGAAAATCTGGGTTCCCAAAAGGTGCCTTGAAAGTCTTCAGGTGAATGTTCTCATGACACCACCTGTGAAGAAAAGGAACCTCAGATCAAATTCTTCATATGGACCAAATTCTTCATATGGACCAAATTCTTCATATGGATCCAAGTCCTCATACGGACGAAATTCCTCATGGGGATCAAATTCCTCACATGGATCAAAGTCCTCATATGAACATCATCGTGCTAACAACTCTGTTTCGCAGGGAACAGCCAAGGGCTATGAATATGAGCATTATTCTTCAAATTATTATGTTCATAAGTCCTCGAAGAATTTCTCTGCTTATTCATATGCTTACCCTAACCGCTCTTATGTGAAACGAAATGGTTTGGCCGCTATGCCACCATTCTCATATGGAGCTCGCAGAATGATGAACTCTTTGCCACCCCTTCAGATGTGGGTGGTGAAGAAAAAGAACTAATCTCTTCTGCAGGGTCAGGTCTCCAGACGTACGATAACGTCTGAAGAATTTGCTGGGGACCTGACAAAATGCCTGAAAGGGCGCAGGCTAACCATGATGAAATGAACTTTCATTTCACACGTCCTCCCTCTATTTTATATGTCTACTAATTGATGAAATTGATCTGATGAATTGTGATATCATATTCTTCACTGCTGAAGTATATGAGGTCGTAAGTTGCACTAATTCATCTGCAGGATGATCAACCCAAAGCCACTGAATGGGTACTTGATAGTGGATGTACAAATCACATGACTGGTGACAAGAATCTGTTGATGGATGCTCCCTTATCAGCGTCACACATGAAGCATATCATCTTCGCTGATAAAAGCAAAAGTCAGGTATTGGGTCTTGGTAAGGTTGCTATCACAAAGGATCGACACATGGACAAAGTCATGCTTGTTGAGTCCTTAGGATATAAACTTATGTCTGTCTCAATGCTTTGTGATCTTGATATGGTTGTTGTCTTTGGCAAGTATCGTTGTGTTGTGATTATGGAAGCTGACAATTCCAAAGTCTTCGAAGGCTTTAGGAGAGGAGACTTGTATATTGTTGATTTCTCTGCAGATTCACAACCAGCTGTGTGCCTACTTGCAAAAGCTTCGGAAGGATGGCTATGGCATCGACGACTTGGTCATGCAGGCATGAGGAATTTGAACACGCTTGCGAATAAGAAACATGTCATTGGCATTGAGAATGTAAAATTCCTCAAGGATCACTTGTGCGGTGCCTGTGAAGCTGGAAAGATGACAAAGGCCAAGCATCCATCGAAGAATATCATGACCACTACTCGTCCATTTGAATTGCTTCACATGGATCTCTTCGGTCCTAACCATTATTCCTCTGTTTCGAATGAAGCATCTCAATATGGCTTTGTTATTGTTGATGATTACTCTCGTTACACATGGGTACACCTTGTCTCTTACAAAACTGAAGTGCAGGAAGTCTTCAAACGATTTTCCTCGAGGGCTTCAACCAACTTTGGTGTGAAGATTAAGCACATCAGAAGTGACAACGGCACTGAGTTCAAGAATTCGGGTCTCGATGACTACCTTGATGAACTTGGTATTACTCATGAGTTATCTGCTCCTTATACTCCTCAACAGAATGGCGTCGTGGAGCGCAAGAACAGGACTCTTGCTGAGATGGCTCACACTATGCTCGATGAGTACAAAACCCCTCGTCGTTTCTGGGTTGATGCAATTGATACTGCATGCCATATCATCAACAGAGTATATCTTCACAAATTCTTCAAGAAGAATGCATATGAACTCCTCACTGACAAGAAACCTAATGTAAGTTATTTCAAAGTCTTCGGTGCTAAATGCTGGATAAGAGATCCTCATCACAACTCTAAATTTGCACCAAAAGCTCATGAAGGTTTTATGCTTGGTTACGGAAAGGACTCGCACACCTACAGAGTCTTCAACAATGTTATTCACAAGATTGTTGAAACTGTAGATGTGCGGTTTGATGAAACTAATGGCTCGCAAAGAGAGCACCTACCCTTTGTGTTAGATGAACCTGCACCTGAGGATTCAATCAAGCACAAGACTACTGAAGATGTCATTCCTACTGAAGAATCTGCTGAAGAATTCATTCCAGAACGTGAAGAACGTCGAGCTGATGCACTTGAAGAAAATGCTGAGGAAATTGATGGTGAAGAAAATGATCAAATTCCTCAACGACAACCAGCTCACCCTCGCGTTGCAAAAGAAGTGCAAGTGGAGAAGATCATCGATGACATTAGAGCACCAGGTCCTCTCACACGCTCAAAAGCTTCACATCTATCTAACTTTTGTGGGCACTTTGCTTTTGTCTCTATCATATAGCCCACTAAGGTAGATGAAGCATTTCTGGAGCCTGAGTGGATTCAGGCCATGCAAGAAGAATTACATCAGTTCAAGCTCAACAACGTATGGGAACTAGTCGATCGTCCCGATCCTCGCAAGCATAACATCATTGGCACAAAGTGGATCTACCGCAACAAGCAAGATGAAAATGGTGTTGTGGTGAGGAATAAGACATGACTAGTAGCTCAAGGCTACACACATGTTGAAGGAATTGATTTTGATGAAACTTTTGCACCTGTTGCTAGACTTGAGGCTATTCGCATATTGCTTGCTTATGCTAACCATCATGATATCATCTTACACCAAATGGATGTGAAAAGTGCATTCCTCAATGGTAAGCTTGAGGAAGAAGTATATGTTGCTCAACCACCAGGTTTTGAAGATCCAAAGCATCCTGACAAAGTCTTCAGACTTAACAAGGCCCTCTATGGCCTCAAGCAGGCCCCACGGGCGTGGTATGATACACTGAAGAAATTCTTCATGAAGAAAGGCTTCACACCCGGTTCACTCGATCCTACTCTCTTTACTAAATCTTATGATGGTGAACTGTTTGTGTGCCAAATATATGTTGATGATATTATCTTTGGATGTATTGACCAACGTTATAGTGATGAATTTGTCTATATGATGAGAGAAGAATATCAAATGTCTATGATGGGAGAGTTGAAATTCTTCTTAGGTCTACAAATTCGTCAACAGCGCAATGGCATATTCATATCTCAGGAGAAATACCTCAAGGATGTCCTGAAGAAATTTGGCATGCAAGATTGCAAAGGCATCAAAATTTCTATGCCCACAAATGGTCAACTATGCACTGATGAAAATGGTACTGACTTCGACCATAAGGTATACCGCTCCATGATTGGTTCTTTATTGTACTTATGTGCATCTAGGCCAGATATAATGCTTAGTGTTTGCATGTGTGCACGATTTCAAGCTGCACCGAAGGAATCACACCATAAGGCTGTGAAGCATATTCTTCGATATCTAGCTCACACACCAACACTAGGATTATGGTATCCCAAGGGCTCGGATTTTGATCTCATTGGATATTCAGATTCTGACTATGCTGGTGACCGTGTGGATCACAAGTCAACTTCCGGTACTTGTCATTTCCTCGGACGATCCTTGGTCTGTTGGTCCTCGAAGAAACAGAACTGCGTATCACTATCTACTGCTGAAGCTGCGTACATTGCTGCTGGTTCTTGCTGTGCTCAACTGCTATGGATGAAGCAAATGCTCAAGGACTATGGCATCAACGTGAAGAATGTGCCTCTCCTCTGTGACAATGAGAGTGCCATCAAGATTGCTCACAACCCAGTTCAGCACTCGAAGACAAAGCACATTCAAATTCGTCATCATTTTCTTCGTGATCATGTGTTGAAGGGCGACATTTCTATTGAGCATGTGAAGACTGAAGAACAGCTAGCCGATATCTTCACTAAGCCCTTGGATGGGAAGAGATTTTGCAAGTTGCGGTGTGAGCTAAATATCTTAGAATCTTCGAATATACTTTGAAAAGGCACTCATCCTAACACTTATGCAAAATTGATGACTTACATGTGCAACACATGAAGAAACGTTTTTCTTCAATCAATGAAGAATAACACTCTAAGTGTGAAGAAATTAATGAAGAATTTGATTCTCAGAACCCTACGACAATTGTACGCGGTGTCTGAAATCATCATTCTTACACGGTGGGTCGCACCACCACAAAAGTTGAAAATCTTCAATTTGAGTTTTTCCTCAACTTTTGAAATTCTTCAGTTTTTCAAATTCTTCAAACTTTACAAAGTCTTCATTTGTGCCGTCGTTTTTCTTCATTGGCTATATATATATATATATATATATATATATATATATATATATATATATATATATATATATATATATATATATATATATATATATATATATATATATATATATATATATGAGTTTATGTCCTCTACAACATTCACTTATAGCTATTTCTTCAAGTTGGAACTTTTCTGCTAAGTGAATGTGATCGGACCCTTCCCCTCTATGCTATACTCAATCCAATCTATTCACAAATTCTTCATGCGCGTTCTGTTTGAAACTCGTTCAAATTCTTCACTGTGTCCTTGTCAGCTGAAGAAATTGCGAACGGAAAGCTAAAACTAATCTTATCCAAACTTTCGTTTTGCCGCTCAAACCGTTCCGCATCCCACGATGGATTATTTTATCCACCCACGATCTTACATGATCTCAACTACACAGTACGTGGGTGACACATGTCGCAAGAAGGAGAACGGCCAGGGGCACGTTCGTCCCAAATCTTCGGACGAGCAGTTTTTCACCGCGGCTATAAATACCCCCCTGTCGCCATCCTCACTTATTTTACCCCGCTCGATCTCACTCCCTCGCTCGAGCTCTCCAAACCCTAGCGCCGTCGCTACTCCATCGTCGCCGGTGAGGAAAAGCTTCATTGCCTCGACCTCATTGCCGCCGTACTCGCGCCGACCGCGGAAATCTTCACCTCCGCCGCCGCCGTAGACGTCTTCCTCCGCCAAGTTAGGGCGTGGAAGATCTGCATCGACGAACTTCACTGTTCCAACTCCCAGTTCGTCGTGTTCTTCGTTCAGGGTAATTAAAAGCTAATTTTACTGCCCTCGTTGATTCGAAACTTTACTACAAAATCTTCAAAGGTGTTTTATTCTTCAAATCCTCACACACAAAACATCTCACATGTTATCTGTTCTTGATTCATTCCCCTAAGCATCAATTTCTTCAAAGATTCCTCAATTGTGTGGATCTTCGATCTATACAACTCTGGAACATAAGATATAAAGCGCTTAGTGAAATTCCTCAAGACGAATCTGGTCAAATTCTTCAACCTTGTTCTTTATGCAAAAACCTCTGAGAACGCATATGACCTCTTCAAATTCCTCGCAACTATACTCTGTTCATAGGTACACATGTCTGCTGCTGAATCATTAGGTTCTGATCAACTTAACTCATTTGCAGCGTTCCTCGAAGAAAAGTTGCATACTTCTTCAGAGAATTCAATTGTTCAAATTCCTCATCTGAAGAAAATGGCTGAAGGTAAACGGCCATAGAAAGGAGGAAAGAAGCCTGAGGTCATGACTGCTTTTGAGATCCCAGAGGATATTTACAAAGAGTACTGCACGCCTGATGAAGCCAAGTTTGGCAAAGAAGATAAAAATCAGCGCAAGGTGCGAATCCAGAGGATTGAAAGGAGATGGGCATGTGAATGGAGGGAGTACAGATATGTTACTCCTAAGTATATGAAGAAATTCGCACTCAACCCTCCATGCCCAAGAGCCCCATTGGCACCTGGCCAAGTGGCTGATCCCACTAGCATCAAGCGTGGTGAGGATTTTCCTGAGGAATGGGCCAAGCGCCAAGCTAAACTGGCAAGGCAAGCCAAAGAAGCAGTGAGGAAATTCAATGAAGACTCTGCTGCTGCTACTGCTACTGCCACTGAGGCCTCGGTCAAGCCGAAGAAAACAATGCTAAAGAAGCCCGCTCGCAAGCCAAGTGCTTCATCTTCAATGCCCTCACGGCCAAGTTCCTCAGCTGCGCCCTCACGGCCAGAATCTTCAAAATCTTCAAAGCAAATTCCTCATGTTGATCCTGCTACACCAAAGTCCTCAGCACCTGTGCATTTGGCCTCATGCCAAAGGACGACTTGCATCTCTATTGCCTCTGGTGTCTCAGCTAGTTCTTCAGTTGCCCCAAATTCCTCAGCAAGACCCTCGCTGCTGAAGAAAAAGGCTACTGCTGGACGCGTCACTTGCACAAGTCCTCAGAAGAAGCAGGTAGTCTTCACTGTGCCATCTGATGATGATGATGAAGCTGATGAGGAAGAACCTACTGAAATCATCAGGGACCGACAAGAATGGGCTGCTAAAGCCAAAGGCACACCTGTGCCCCTGCTATTGGATCCAAAGGTGATCCTAGATTATATTGATCTCTGGCATAAGGATTCTCACACACCTATGCCTGATTTCAAGCTGACACCTGGTCAAAATCACATGCTGACTCACTTCATCCAAGAGGAGAAGTGGAAATATGATAAGGCTAGAGAGATCAAGAAATCACAGTACCGCAAGGAGAAGCTAACGAAGAAAAATGTTCTCTCAATGAAGCCTGAGGAACTTGTCAAGATGCAGGCTGAGATCAAAGCCCTCAGCGACAAATTTGACTCCTACTATGCTGATTGGCAAGGAGCCAAGGTCAGATTCATGAGGCTGACTGATACCTTCACCAAGGGTGCAGCCTCAAAGCCACAAATTCCTCAAGCTGAAGCATCTGTTCAGCAAACTGAAGAACATGCCAGCACCGCTGATGACGTTCAGGCTGTTGAAGAAAATGCTAGTTCCAAGGCTGATGACTTTGCTCCAGCCGTTGATGAAATTGCCAGGGCATCCACTAGTGGTGCGCCTGAAGAAATTGAAGAAACCAGGGCAACTGCATCAGTTGCGCCTAAAGAAAATCAACCAGATTCCTCAGCTCCACCTGCGCCTACGCCAACTCCAATTCTTCCATCTGCACTAGATGTGAAGAAAACAAAGGCTGCAGAACGAGCTGCTGTGAAGAAAAGGAAGGCATCAAATGCTTCAGAATCTTCAGCTCCCAAGAAGATGAAGCCGATGACAAGCTCTTTTGCAAATCCCATTGATGCCGTTCCTATCTCCTCCGTGCCATCAAAGGACCTTGTTCCTTTTGGTGAAGATTATGAGATCCCTAGTGGATCAGATGAAGAAGCTCAATCTGCTGCTTCGACAGAGCAGATTGATGAAGAAATTGAAGCGGATGCAATCCCTTCAACCCCAATGGTCTCATCACCAATGCCTCAGTTTGATGCTGAAGAGGCTGGTGTTGAAGAAATTGATGATGAAGATGTGGATATTGGAAGCACCACTCCAGTGATGAATGACGACTTTTGGGAAAGTCGGCATCCCAATTCCCCACTCTTCACTCCCCTGCAACAAATTCCTCATTCCCCTTCACCAACAGTACAATTGGGCTCTGAAGAAACTCGTCCCACTGCATCTGTGAATGAAGAAATACCAGCCACTAGCGCTGAAGAAACTGCTGCTGATACAGACAAGGTGACTGCACCTGAGGAAAATCCTGAAATTCCTCAGCCTGAAGAACCTGAGATCGTGATTCCTGAGGTCGTGATGCAACTCACTGACACTCCTCTGCCAAGGCCAAAGGATCCATTCTCACGCAAACAGAAATTCAAGGCTGAAGACTTCTATGGCGAGCATGTGTTCTTCACTGAATACAATCCATATGACTCTGCTCGCATAAGGAAGAGGCGTTTCTGGACTGCCAGCCAAGCAAATTTCTATTCCTCGGTGCTTTTCAACAAAGACAAAGTCTTCGATCATGCTCATATTCCTCACGTGGATATGGAGTCTTTGCCGTGCTTCAGGCCAGTGCTCAGTGTTCTTCACGACGCTGGGCTGCTCAACTTCTGCACAGATATATGCGATTGGAATGAAGAGCTTATTCTTCAATCCTATGCAACGTTGCACATCACCGGCAACTCTGAAGATATCAATTCATGGGTTTTGGACTGGATGACTGACAACACCCATTATAAGGCCCCTGCATCTGAATTGCTTCGTGTCCTTCCTCTGAGTCCACCCACTGAAGATGCTCGCTGTGTGTACAACGAACCTGAAATTTCAAATCATTATATGCAAGTGCTGATGAAGCCTTTGAAGCCAGGGCAGGCTCCTAGAACCAATTTCCTCGTCAAGGAATTCTTGTATGTGCCAAGGACTATCTATCGCATTCTGACGAAGACAATGAGTCCCATCAAAGGCCACGACTCGTCTGATGAAGAAGTCGTTGGCATCATGAAGAATCTGCTTTTCAACATCATCCATGGCGTTCCCGTCAACTTCCATGATTTCTTCATGACTCTGGCCAACATTGCTATGTCACCATTTGAGCTGAAGCCTTATGCACCTTGGATAATGAAATTCATCAGGATAAGGTCTTCACTCAACTACAAAGTTGAAACGCTCAACCACTGTAGCTACTTGCCTCCCATTGAAGTCCTCAAACGGACATTTTCCTCAGCTGAAGAAAAAGGCAAAGCCACTGCTGTGATAGATGAAGGCATTCGTCCATTGGATGGCCAAATTTGCAAAGCTGCATCTTACTCCACCAATGATGACTCTGCCACACATGACTCTGCTGCTAACACTGCCAAGCCAAATCCTCAAGCCACAACACCCAGGGTGATGACTGATCGTGAGTTACTCCTCAGTCTTCTTCAAAAGGTTGATCGCAATCACAAATGGGTCAAGCGTCAGTTTGGTTCAATTCTTCACAACATGACTTCCACACACAATGCAGTGAAGAAAAACCACTACTACCTTCATGAAACCCTCAACCGCACCTGGGTTGTTCTATCTCAAGTGTACAGTGCTGAAGACTTGGAGAAAATGGGTCTCAAAGAAGATTTTGACTGGTTTGCACCTCCTCCGAAGAAATACAAGAAGGTCAAGGTTCCTTCTTTGGTGGCCAGTTCATATTCTTCATCGCGTGCGACTGATGAAAATGAAGACTTGGACGACACTGCAGCAGGCCCTACTTCAACGACCGACCCCAACAACGCTGGCGCTCCTTCATCAACATGAAAATCTTCAGGGGCGTTAGTCCTCAGATTTTCGATCCTTTTGGTCATTTGATGACAAAGGGGGAGAAATCTGAGTTAGTCTTCAAGCGGGTCTATAATAAGGGTTTATTTGTTTATTATTAAGTTACAACTCTCGTTCTTCCGAAACTTTTATTGGATCGAGTTGTAATCTTAAGTCCGATGGTGCGCTGATACTTTTGTTGCACTATGCTTTGATACTTTGATGCGCTATTCTGCATGCTTATTCCTCGTCAATATTATTGCACGCATGCTGAATTACATCAGGCACCATATTTCATCATGCATTTCAAATTCTTCATATTATATATCAAATGCGTGTATGAATTACAAGATATAGGGGGAGATCTCCATGATACAACTCTTCAAGTGTGCATTGCTTCAAAAGCAAATTCCTCACTATGCATATCTTCAGGGGGAGTTCTTCTATATCTTGCAATCAAATTCCTCAATATCAGTATTTACACTTCATATATTTATCCCCGTTGAAAACTTTACCTATGTTGTCATCAATCACCAAAAAGGGGGAGATTGTAAGTGCATCTAGTGCCCCTTAGTGATTTTGGTGTATTGAAGACTTATAGGTTAAGTATCTAATGCGTTTATGAGTGTACACAGATCTATAAGTCTATGAGGAGTTTGATATTTACAGAGAAAGTCGACCCCTAAAAATGAAGTTCTTCGACTGAAGACTTTGATATACTGAAGACTTTCTAAAGACTTTGAAAGTGAAGAAATTGGTGTGACCTTGAAGACTTGGTATTCATTCGAGGAACATGAAGCGTGAAGACTTTTGTCTTCGTAGTTTCATTTTCTCTTTTTTGAGTCATAGGAAACACCGTACTGTTAAAGGGGGTCGAGGAAATACTAAGGAGAAAATTTCCATGTGATGCTCAACTCAAATCCTACACCTACCAATCCCTTCGAGTGAAGCCATTGGAAATCTCATACAGTTCAGTCAATTTCTTCAGTGACAGAGACGCAGTTCTTCTGGTCACTGAGGACTTTGCTCTGACTGAGGAGTTAGGAATTCGCCAGTGCGAATTGCCTACACAGTGAGGAACATGATAGCCCTGAGGAATTTGTACCTCAAATTTCCGACCGTTGCTGTTCTGCGCGCCAGCTGTCCGAAAATATCTTGTCCACCTAACGGTCATATCATTGAAGGGCATTTATGTCTTATCATGTCGGGCTGCTCCCTAGGCTATAAATAGCCGCCCCCTACAACCACTAGCTGGTTGGCTGCTCCGCGAGAACTTGACACTTGTCATTTGAGAGCAACCCATCCTCCGAGGACTTTGAGCGAAAATCATCAAGTGAGGAAAATCCAAACCCCAAACCCAAAACACCTACAAACCCAAAGTGATTGAGCATCACTTAAGAGATTGATCCTGCGTGGATCCGACGCTTGTTACCTTTGAAGACTGTGCTTCTTCCAGACGGTTAGGCGTCAAGGTCTAGAGCATCCAAGAGGAATGGTGGATCGCCGAGTGACCAAGTCTGTGAAGGTTTGGAAGTCACTTGAAGACTTACCACGAGTGATTGGGCGAGGACTGTGTGTTCTTAGCTCAAGGAGAATACGGTGAGGACTTGGTGTCCCGAGCTGCGTGCTCAGGACTGGGTGTCCGGGACTGTGTGTCCTCGAGTTTAAATACTCAGCCGCTCCAACCAGATGTACAACTGAGACAGCAGTTGGAACTGGTCTACCAAAGCATTGTCTTCACCAAGCTTACTGGTTCTATTTCCTCAACTCTTTCATTTCCTCAGTAGTGTGCTGTTTGTTTATCATATCTGTGTTTGAAGACTTTGACTGAAGACTTTCTCAATTTCCTCAGTTCAATTTCTTCAGTCTGTTTGTCTTCAAATTGTGTTATCATGTGTTTACGCTTTTTGTACTCTGTGTTTGTCTTCATTTCATCATGATGACTATGCTTGAATTCTATTATGTTTTCATCTGAGTACTCATTCCGCTGCTAGTAGTTCTTCGCTAAGGAATTTCCTCACTAGCAAATTCCTTAGTGAAGAATTTCATAAAAATCGCCTATTCACCCCCCCTCTAGTCGATATAACGCAGTTTCAGCGAACCATTCGTCTCGAACGCTATGTTTGAAAGCCGCTAAGGCTTCGGTGTCTGGACAGTCGACTATCTGGTTCTTTTTAGTAAGAAATCTGTTCCAGAGTTTCCGGGCTGACTCTCCGGGCTGTTGAGTTATATGGCTCAAATCGTCCGCATCCGGAGGTCGGACATAGGTCCCTTGAAAATTTGCCCGAAAAGCATCCTCGAGCTCCTCCCAACTTCCAATGGTGTTTTCGGGAAGGCTTTTAAGCCAATGCCGTGCTGGCCCTTTGAGCTTGAGGGGTAAGTATTTTATGGCGTGGAGGTCATCTCCTCTGGCCATGTGTATATGGAGGATATAATCCTCAATCCAGAATCCAGGGTCTGTTGTTCCGTCGTACGCCTCTATGTTTACGGGCTTGAATCCCGCTGGAAATTCATGGTCCAGCACCTCATCGGTGAAACATAGGGGGTGTGCAGCACCCCTATATCTGGGTGTGCCATGATGTTCGGATATTTGTTGTATTGCGTTGCTTACTAGAGCTTGCTTTCTTGGCCCATAGATAGATTTGGCTGGGCCGACCCTTTGACGCGAATCCTTGAGTAGGTCGCGTGCCGGCTTGCGTGCGGCGCCGCTTGCCGCTCCATGCTGGCCATGGGGTCATCTATCCGACCGGGTGGCTTTCTTATTTTTTGACAGCGGGGGCTCTAAGGCCTCCTCGTCAAATTCAGGCAGTAGCATTCGCTTCGGATAGCTTTTTGTGCGGCGACTGCTGCCATGTTTGTCTGCGGTGTTGAGTACTTTGCTCCATCTGATTCTGAGTGCATCTTCCACAGTTTTGAGCTTCCGCTTCTGCTTTTTCAGGATACGCGCAGTGGCGACGAGCCTATTGTGGAGGTTCTTCTGCTCCATGAGCGTATTTGGTGTGAGGCCGTCTGGACTGTTGTTTTCACCGGGGACGGGTTGTTCGGTTTGTTTATCCAAGTTGCCCTGTTCGGACGGTTGTTCGAAGGCATGTTCGTCGTCCGCCGGCTCATCCAGCTCTATGGCTGGGTCTGTATGGCTGCTATCTCTGTCGAGGCCGGTCTTGGAGCGGCGCTTACGTCGCCGCTTTGGTTGCTTTTCGAGTGAATGATCCCTCATTACATCCCTGTATTCCTCGTCGTCACTTCCTTTGGGTGTGTCCACCATGTATACCTCGTGAGATGAGGTGGCAGTCAAGTGCCTCATAGGTGTTGGTTCATGATCATCTCCTACATCGTCATCCATACCGCTGATGTCTTCGGAGTCGAATTCGAGCACGTCGTTTAAATTATTGATAGTGGCTACAAAGTGGGTGGTGGGTGGGGATCAAATTTCTTCGTCATCCACATCCCAATCCTGCCGGTCATAGTCCGGCCGGGACTCTCCTGACAAAGAGAGAGACCTGAGTGAATTCAGTATGTCGCCGAAGGGCGAGTACTGAAATATGCATGCGGTGGTGAATTCCATAATTGGCGCCCAATCGAATTCGATCAGTAGGGGCGCGGAGGCCTCGTAGTCCGGAGAGGAGTACGACACCTTGGAGTCACGGGCTTCGCAAAGGATAGGGCTGGTGTTCGTCTTGATCGCCGTAGAGATTGCAGCCCTCGAGGCGGTGTCTAACCACCCCTCCTTGATTGGTGTGGTCGGCTCCGAGCTAAGGGTCGGAGCGGACACAGGCGCGGCCTCTAGGGCGCTGTTCGGCGGCAGAGCTAGGTCATGCCCATCGTGACAGTGCAGCACGCTCGCTGTGGCTCAGATCCGTCGAAGATCAAGTCTCCGCGGTCGTTCGCCGTATAGTTTAAACTTCCAAATCTGACCTGGTGGCCAGGGGCATAGCTTTCAATCTGTTCCAGATGGGTGGACCGCAGTGCAAAGCGGCCGAATATGAAGACCTGTCCGGGGAGAAAAGCCTCACCCTGGACCGCATCGCTGTTGATGATCGGAGGAGCCATCGGGCCTAAAAGTGACGACACAGAGGAACTCTCAATGAAAGCACCAATGTCGGTGTCAAAACCGGCGGATCTCGGGTAGGGGGTCCCGAACTGTGCGTCTAGGCAGATGGTAACAGGAGACAAGGGACACGATATTTTTACCCAGGTTCGGGCCCTCTCGATGGAGGTAAAACCCTACTCCTGCTTGATTAATATTGATGATATGGGTAGTACAAGAGTAGATCTACCACGAGATCAGGGAGGCTAAACCCTAGAAGCTAGCCTATGGTATGATTGTTGTTCTGTTGTGTCCTACGGACTAAAACCCTCCGGTTTATATAAACACCGGAGAGGGCTAGGGTTACACAGAGTCGGTTACAATGGTAGCAGATCTACATATCGGTATCACCAAGCTTGCCTTCCACGCCAAGGAAAGTCCCTTCCGGACACGGGACGAAGTCTTCAATCTTGTATCTTCATAGTCCAGGAGTCCGGCCGAAGGTATAGTCTGGCTATTCGAACACCCCCTAATCTAGGACTCCCTCACCTTCCCTTTACAATCTTGCAAGTTGCATGCTTTACTTTCCACTGCTCATATACTCTTTTGCATGCTTGCTTGAATTGTGTGGAGATTGATTGACTTGTGCTAAGATAGCTAAAATCTGCCAAGAACTAAAACTGGGAAAAGGCTAGATTTTTATTTTGTCAAGTAGTCTAATCACCCCCCCTCTAGACATACTTTCGATCCTACGGGTATTACACCACAACGATGGCCCAAACCAGTATAAACCTCGTGTCTCTTTCTGTGTTGTGAGTTCGTCGAGTTCGTCTGCAAGATCTTAGTGAGCCAGAGCATAGATCGGTAGGAGGGAAAGACTTCGCACGCACCCCAGTGTTCGAACCTTAAGGGTTTGCGGGAACCCCACATCCGGCATTTGGCGCGCCAGGTAGGGGTGCGCCGTAGTTCCCCTTCCATCGGTTCGTTGCTCCATCGCTTTCATGGCGGATGCCCGCCGTGCTCGAGCTGAGCGTCGGGCTGCCCTCTCCGACCGTGTCACTCAGACAGCTCCCGTAGGCGGGCCACCTCGTCGCTCTCCGTCTCACGCCACCAACACTGCCACCGGCCCGGCGGGGAACGAGCAGCAGGCGTGCTCGCTGCACCCCTCAGTGCGGCAGGACGGCCGCACCGCTACTCCATCACTCACCCCTGCTGGTTCCTCGTCTCACACTCACCGCTCTCCCATGGAGGCACGGGCCGCGCTCCTCGCGGCGAACGAGCTCCTGCTTTACCGCCCCGTCGACGACCACCACCAGGACGAGGGGGCTGGGGGCTTCCAGGAGCCGCGTGCGATCGCTTGCATCTTGGGCGGCGCACAAGCCCTAGCCTCTCAGCGCATCTTCAAACAGTTCGCTCGCGAGGTGAACGCGGCGCTCCCCAAGCTCGAGCCCACGCGCCCGCTCAGGTGGTCTCAATGCGCCATCACCTTCAACTCGGCAGACCAGCTCAAGTGCGCAGCCACCGCTGGCGCACTCCCTATGTCGTGCTCCCCAGTCATCTGCAATGTGCAAGTTACGAAGACTCTCATCGACGGCGGCGCAGGGCTCAACGTCATGTCCGTCGACACGTTCGACAAACTCCAAGTGCCCTATGCGCAGCTCCAGCCAACCAAGCCTTTCTCAGGAGTGACTGATGGTTCCACCACACCGATAGGGCAAGTCCGCTTGCCCGTCACCTTCGGCAAGCGCGACAACTACCGCACCGAGCTCATCGACTTCGACGTCGCGCACATCCGCCTGCCGTACAATGCCATCCTCGGGTATCCAGCCCTGGCCAAGTTCATGGCGGTCACTCACCATGGCTACAACGTTCTCAAGATGCCGGGAAGTGGAGGAATCATCACGGTCCCATGTGAAGAGAGGGATGCGGTGTGCTCCCTCGAGCGCGCCTTCCAAGCCGCAGCAATCGACGACCCCGACAGAAGAAGTGAGGGCCCTCCGGAGACCATCCCCAGGAAGAAGTTGCCGCTCCGCGCAGGACCCCAAGGAGATGGCGACGTGGCAGGAGCCTCGTCAGGATTAGCGCCTGTTCCAGTAGCGCCTCCCTCCATCGCATAGGAAGGCGCGCCCGGCGCCCTCCTCAGGCAGGGCTCGAGGGCTCTCTCCTGGAGGGCCTCAGACCTTGCCAACCTCACGAGGGAGGCGCTTGGGCACCACTTGGAGGTGTGCTTCGCGGCACGGTTCCCTTAGGAAAACACGGGGCAAGGAGTGCCCACCACCCAGGAGTTCATCAACAAGACCACCCAGGAACTGCAAGAAGCAAGAGCCATGCGCGGCCACAGCCGCTCACAAGGCGCAGCCCCACATCCAGGCGAGGATGTCGGGCTGCGTGTCTGCGTCGACATCCCAGGGCTCAACAGGGCCACATCTCAGGAACGCTTCAGGCCATCGCGTGTGGGTCGCTATGAGGGCCCACCACACAGCTACATTCGCATGCCCTTCGGCTTGCCGAGTGTGGCGTCGGCCTATCAGCGCAACATGCGGCGAGTCCTGGCGGCTCAGGAGGCCAGGTTCCACGCCGTCCTGGAGGAGATGGAGACAGTTTTCAGGGAACCTCCTGAGCCCCCAGAGCCTCCCGAGGCTCAGGGTCCCCGTGGCTCATGAGGAGTCATTCCTCCAGCGCGTGGCTTCAGCTACACCAGCTCTACTTCGTCTACAAAACCAGTTGACATCTTCCAAGTTCGTTTATGCTGGGAGCGCCCATCGGGCTGCATTATTCCCAGGCCGCACGGGTCAGTCCATGTGGCATGTACCCCATTTGCTTAAGTCTTTAGCTTATATCGCTGGGGGCGCCCCTCGGGCTGCATCATCCCCAGGCCGCTCGGGCCAGACCCAGTGGCATGTATCTTCCTGCATTTATCCAAGTCAATCTGCTCTTTATGCTTAACCTGCCAACGGCCATCGCCTGCTCAATCATCGCCTCCCCCGGGGCCTTCACACAGGCACGGCGCTGGTGCATGGGTCCGTCCCTGCCACGATCGACAAATCTGAGTGGTCGAGCTCTGGCTCGCGGCATGCGCCGTGTATGTCACCTCACCAGGCCCTCGGTGCCTTCACCTCATCCAGAGCAACCAGCGGCAGGCTAACAGCTGTAACGGTCAACTATGTTTCTTCTTGCGCCTGTTCACAGGAGTTCTGATGGAAGGATAGCAGACAGCACCGTGGGTCTCCTTTTTCTCGTGCGATTTGCTTGCACGTTAAAAGGGGGGCTCTTGAGCATCGCGACTCAGGAGCTCTTACTGGCTCTCCAGCCCTCACCCCTGGCCTTGACCACGGCATCGCGACCTGGCATACCAGCGGCGGCTGAGCTCGCTCGAGGGCTGGGACCTGAGGACGTAGAGCATTAAGGAGAGCATGGGGGACAGGAAACTCGTATGGGCCGGACTAGCTATGCCGCGCAAGTAGGCGCGCAGCTCTAGCGCCACGTCAGGAGTCACCAAAAATTCAGCGAGATAAGTCCTACAACCGGATCGGCTAAATGTTTGAGCCTAATGGTCGCTCGCGCCCTGCCGCAACCCCGTTGCGGCCACGTCAACTCCCTTTCTCGCCTTACCATGGCCGCTTGAGCACTAAGGGGGACCTCCTAAGCATCACGCCTCAGGGGCTCTTACTGGACCTCGGGCCGCGCACCTCCTGGCCTTGACCACGACATGCGACCTAGTATACCAGCGACGGTTGTAGCCGCCTTGGGACCGGGACCCATCAGCATAGAGCAACAAGCTATCGCGAGGAAAGAAAGGGGGGACCAAGCCTTAACGGGGCGTGCATTCACCAAATTTTTATAACAAAGGAGATAAGCATGGAAAGACATTACAGACCCTTACATGCCCCCATGGGGTGATTCATGATCCGTCACAGGAAACAAAAGCTGTCACTAAGGGGAATCCTATCTACACCCTCCCGTGGCAGATGCCATCATCAACAGTGGGCCACGGGAGGCCGACGCCTGATGTCTACTACACCACCTTCTTCTTGTAGACGTTGTTGGGCCTCCAAGTGCAGAGGTTTGTAGGACAGTAGCAAATTTCCCTCAAGTGGATGACCTAAGTGTTGGAAATATGCCCTAGAGGCAATAATAAAAGCATTATTATTATATTTCCTTATTCATGATAATTGTCTTTATTCGTGCTATAATTGTGTTAACCGGAAATCATAATACATGTGTGAATAACAGACAACAAACATGTCCCTAGTGAGCCTCTAGTTGACTAGCTCGTTGATCGATAGATAGTCATGGTTTCCTGACTATGGACATTGGATGTCATCGATAACGGGATCACATCATTAGGAGAATGATGTGATGGACAAGACCCAATCCTAAACATAGCATAAGATCGCATAGTTCGTTTGCTAGAGTTATCCAATGTCAAGTATCCTTTCCTTAGACCATGAGATCGTGTAACTCCCGGATACTGTAGGAGTGCTTTGGGTGTGCCAAACGTCACAACGTAACTGGGTGACTATAAAGGTATACTACGGGTATCTCTGAAAGTGTCTGTTGGGTTACATGGATCGAGACTGGGATTTGTCACTCCGCTTGACGGAGAGGTATCACCGGGCCCTCTCGGTAATGCATCATCACAATGAGCTCAATGTGATCAAAGTGTTTGATCACGGGATCATGCATTACGGTAACGAGAAAAGTGACTTGCCGGTAACGAGATTGAACGAGGTATTGGTATACCGACGATCGAATCTCGGGCAAGTAAAATACCGATTGACAAAGGGAATCGTATACGGGATTAATTGAATCCTTGACATCGTGGTTCATCCGATGAGATCATCGTGGAGCATGTGGGAGCCAACATGGGTATCCAGATCCCGCTGTTGGTTATTGCCCGAGAGCCGTCTCGGTCATGTCTGCATGTCTCCCGAACCCGTAGGGTCTACACACTTAAGGTTCGGTGACGCTAGGGTTGTGAAGATATGTATGTGCAGTAACCCGAATGTTGTTCGGAGTCCCGGATGAGATCCCGGACGTCACGAGGAGTTCCGGAATGGTCTGGAGGTAAAGAATTATATATAGGAAGTGCTATTTTGGCCATCGGGACAAGATTCGGTGTTATCGGTATTGTACCGGGACCACCGGAGGGGTCCCGGGGTCCACCAGGAGGGGCCACCTGCCTTGGGGGGCCACATGGGCCTTAGGGGGTGCGCCTTGGCCCACTTGGGCCAAGGGGAACCAGCCCCAAGGGCCCATGCGCCAAGGAAACTTGGAGGAGGGAGAGTCCAGAAGGGGGAATGCACCTCCGAGGTGCCTTGGGGAGGATGGACTCCTCCCCCCCTTGGCCGCACCCCTTCCTTGGAGGAAGGGGCAAGGCTGCACCCTCCCCCCTCTCATGTGCCTATATAAAGGGGGGCAGGGGAGGGGGGCTGCGCACTAGATGCCCTGGCTCCTCCCTCCTCCCTGCAACACCTCCTCCTCCTCCCGTAGTTGCTTAGCGAAGCCCTGCCGGAGTTCTGCTGCATCCACCACCACACCGTCGTGCTGGATCTTCCTCAACCTCTCCTCCCCCCTTGCTGGATCAAGAAGGAGGAGACGTCTCCCGTCCCGTACATGTGTTGAACGCGGAGGTGCCGTCCGTTCGGTACTAGATCATCGGTGAATTGGATCACGGCAAGTACGACTACCTCATCCACGTTCACTCGAACGCTTCCGTTGCGATCTACAAAGTGGTATGTAGATGCTATCTAATCTGAATACTCGTTGCTAGATGAACTCATAGATGGATCTTGGTGAAACCGTAGGAAAATTTTTAATTTTCTGCAACGTTCCCCAACAGTGGCATCATTAGCTAGGTCTATGCGTAGTTCTTCTTGCGCGAGTAGAACACAAAGTAGTTGTGGGCGTCGAATTGTAAATTCTTCTTGCCGTTACTAGTCAATCTTGATTCAGCGGTATTGTGGGATGAAGCGGCCCGGACCAACCTTACACGTACGCTTACGTGAGACCGGTTCCACCGACTAACATGCACTAGTTGCATAAGGTGGCTGGCGGGTGTCTGTCTCTCCTACTTTAGTTGGATCGAATTCGATGAACAGGGTCCTTATGAAGGGTAAATAGAGATTGACAAATCACGTTGTGGTTTGAACGTAGGTAAGAAAACGTTCTTGCTAGAACCCTAATTCAGCCACGTAAAACATGCAACAACAATTAGAGGACGTCTAACTTGTTTTTGCAGCAAGTGCTTTGTGATATGATATGGCCAAAGTTGTGATGTATGATGAATGATCTATATGTGATGTATGAGATGTTCATGCTATTGTAATAGGAATCACGACTTGCATGTCGATGAGTATGACAACCGGCAGGAGCCATAGGAGTTGTCTTTATTTTTTTGTATGACCTGCGTGTCATTGAGAATCGCCATGTAAGTTACTTTACTTTATTGCTAAACGCGTTAGCCATAGTAGTAGAAGTAATAGTTGGCGAGCAACTTCATGGAGACACGATGATGAAGATCATGATGATGAAGATCATGGTGTCAAGCCGGTGACAAGATGATCATGGAGCCCCAAGATGGAGATCAAAGGAGCAATGTGATATTGGCCATATCATGTCACGTTTATTATTTGATTGCATGTGATGTTTATCATGTTTTGCATCTTGTTTACTTAGAACGACGGTAGTAAATAAGATGATCCCTCATAATAATTTCAAGAAAGTGTTCACCCTAACTGTGCACCGTTGCTAAGGTTCGTCGTTCCGAAGCACCACGTGATGATCGGGTGTGATAGGTCCTTACGTTCGCATACAACGGGTGTAAGACAGATTTACACACGCAAAACACTTAGGTTGACTTGACGAGCCTAGCATGTACAGACATGGCCTCGGAACACAGAAGACCGAAAGGTCGAGCATGAGTCGTATAGAAGATACGATCAACATGAAGATGTTCACCGATGTTGGCTAGTCCGTCTCACGTGATGATCGGACACGGCCTAGTTGACTCGGATCATGTAATACTTAGATGACTAGAAGAGGGATGTCTATCTAAGTGGGAGTTCATTAATTTGATTAAATGAACTTTATTATCATGAACTTAGTCTAAATATTTACAATATGTCTTGTAGATCAAATGGCCAACGTAGTCCTCAAACTTCAACGCGTTCCTAGAGAAAACCAAGCTGAAAGACGATGGTAGCAACTATATGGACTGGGTCCGGAACCTGAGGATCATCCTCATAGCTGCCAAGAAAGATTATGTCCTAAGAGCACCGCTGGGTGACGCACCTATTCTCCCTGCAGAACAAGACGTTATGAACGCTTGGCAGTCACGCTGCGATGATTACTCCCTCGTTCAGTGCGGCATGCTTTACAGCTTAGAGCCGGGACTCCAAAAGCGTTTTGAGAGACATGGAGCATATGAGATGTTCGAAGAGCTGAAAATGGTTTTCCAAGCTCATGCCCGGGTCGAGAGATATGAAGTCTCCGATAAATTCTTTAGTTGTAAGATGGAGGAAAATGGCTCTGTCAGTGAGCACATACTCAAAATGTCTGGGTTGCACAACCGCTTGACTCAACTAGAAGTTAATCTCCCGGATGAAGCGGTCATTGACAGAATCCTCCAGTCGCTTCCACCTAGCTACAAGAGCTTTGTGATGAACTACAATATGCAGGGGATGGTAAAGACCATTCCTGAAGTATATGCTATGCTGAAATCAGCAGAGGTAGAAATCAAGAAGGAGCATCAAGTGTTGATGGTGAATAAAACCACTAAGTTCAAGAAGGGCAAGGGTAAAAGGAACTTCAAGAAGGACGGCAAGGAAGTTGCCGCACCCGGTAAGCAAGTTGCCGGGAAGAAGCCAAAGAATGGACCCAAGCCCGAAACTGAGTGCTTTTATTGCAAGGGAAGTGGTCACTGGAACCGGAACTGCCCCAAATACTTAGCGGACAAGAAGGCCGGCAAAACCAAAGGTATATGTGATATACATGTAATTGATGTGTACCTTACCAGTACTCGTAGTAGCTCTTGGGTATTTGATACCGGTGCAGTTACTCACATTTGTAACTCAAAGCAGGAGCTGCAGAATAAACGGAGACTGGCGAAGAACGAGGTGACGATGCGCGTCGGGAATGGTTCCAAGGTCGATGTAATCGCCGTCGGCACGCTGCCTCTACATTTACCTACGGGATCAGTTTTAAACCTCAATAATTGTTATTTAGTGCCAAGTTTGAGCATGAACATTGTATCTGGATCTCGCTTAATTCGAGATGGCTACTCATTTAAATCAGAGAATAATGGTTGTTCCATTTATATGAGAGATATGTTTTATGGTCATGCTCCGATGGTTAATGGTTTATTCTTAATGAATCTCGTACGTGATGATACACATATTCATAGTGTGAATACCAAAAGAGTTAAAGTTGATAACAATAGTCCCACATATTTGTGGCACTGCCGCCTTGGTCACATAGGTGTCAAACGCATGAAGAAGCTCCATGCAGATGGACTTTCTCTTGATTATGAATCATTTGACACGTGCGAACCATGCCTCATGGGTAAAATGACCAAGACTCCGTTCTCAGGAACAATGGAGCGAGCAACCAACTTATTGGAAATCATACATACCGATGTGTGTGGTCCAATGAGTGTTGAGGCTCGCGGTGGCTATCGTTTTGTTCTCACCCTCACTGATGACTTGAGTAGATATGGGTATATCTACTTAATGAAACACAAGTCTGAGACCTTTGAAAAGTTCAAGGAATTTTAGAGTGAGGTTGAAAATCAACGTGATAGAAAGATCAAGTTTCTACGATCAGATCGTGGAGGAGAATATTTGAGTCACGAATTTGGCACACACTTAAGAAAATGTGGAATAGTTTCACAACTCACGCCGCCTGGAACACCTCAGCGTAATGGTGTGTCCGAACGTCGTAATCGCACTCTATTAGATATGGTGCGATCTATGATGTCTCTTACCGACTTACCGCTATCTTTTTGGGGCTATGCTTTAGAGACTGCCGCATTCACTTTAAATAGGGCTTCGTCGAAATCCGTTGAGACGACACCGTATGAATTATGGTTTGGAAAGAAACCTAAGCTGTCGTTTCTAAAAGTTTGGGGATGCGATGCTTATGTCAAGAAACTTCAACCTGAAAAGCTCGAACCCAAATCGGAAATATGCGTCTTCATAGGATACCCTAATGAAACTGTTGGGTATACCTTCTACCTCAGATCCGAAGGCAAGATCTTTGTTGCCAAGAATGGATCCTTTCTAGAGAAAGAGTTTCTCTCGAAAGAAGTAAGTGGGAGGAAAGTAGAACTTGATGAAGTGTTACCTCTTGAACCGGACAACAGCGAAACTCAAGAAATCGTTCCTGAGGTGCCTGCACCGACTAGAGAGGAAATTAATGATTATGATCAAGATACTTCTAATCAAGCTCCTACTGAAATTCGAAGGTCCACAAGGACACGTTCCGCACCAGAGTGGTACGGCAACCCTGTCTTGGAAATCATGTTGTTAGACAACGGTGAACCTTCGAACTATGAGGAAGCAATGGCGGGCCCGGATTCCGACAAATGGCTGGAAGCCATGAAATCCGAGATAGGATCCATGTATGAAAACGAAGTATGGACTTTGACTGACTTGCCCGTTGAACGGCGAGCCATAGAAAATAAATGGATCTTTAAGAAGAAGACAGACGCGGATGATAATGTGACCATCTATAAAGCTCGGCTTGTCGCTAAGGGTTATCGACAAGTTCAAGGGGTTGACTACGATGAGACTTTCTCACCGGTAGCGAAGCTGAAGTCCGTCCAAATCATGTTAGCAATTGCCGCATACTATGATTATGAGATATGGCAAATGGACGTCAAAACGGCATTCCTTAATGGTTTCCTTAAGGAAGAATTGTATATGATGCAGCCGGAAGGTTTTGTCGATCCTAAGAATGCTGACAAGGTATGCAAGCTCCAACACTCGATTTATGGGCTGGTGCAAGCATCTCGGAGTTGGAACATTCGCTTTGATGAGATGATCAAAGCGTTTGGGTTTACACAGACTTATGGAGAAGCCTGTGTTTACAAGAAAGTGAGTGGGAGCTCTGTAGCATTTCTCATATTATATGTAGACGACATACTTTTGATGGGAAATGATATAGAACTCTTGGACAGCATTAAGGCCTACTTGAATAAAAGTTTTTCAATGAAGGACCTTGGAGAAGCTGCTTATATATTAGGCATCAAGATCTATAGAGATAGATCGAGACGCCTCATAGGTCTTTCGCAAAGCACATACCTTGATAAGATATTGAAGAAATTCAATATGGATCAATCTAAGAAAGGGTTCTTACCTGTGTTACAACGTGTGAAATTGAGCTCAGCTCAATGCCCGACCACGGCAGAAGAAATAGAAGAGATGAGCGTCATCCCCTATGCCTCAGCCATAGGTTCTATTATGTATGCCATGCTATGTACCAGACCTGATGTAAACCTTGCCATAAGTTTGGTAGGAAGGTACCAAAGTAATCCCGGCAAGGAACACTGGACAGCGGTCAAGAATATCCTGAAGTACCTGAAAAGGACCAAGGAAATGTTTCTCGTTTATGGAGGTGACGAAGAGCTCGTCGTAAAAGGTTACGTCGACGCTAGCTTCGACACAGATCTGGATGACTCTAAGTCACAAACCGGATACGTGTATATTTTGAATGGTGGGGCAGTAAGCTGGTGCAGTTGCAAGCAAAGCGTCGTGGCGGGATCTACATGTGAAGCGGAGTACATGGCAGCCTCGGAGGCAGCACATGAAGCAATTTGGGTGAAGGAGTTCATCACCGACCTCGGAGTCATACCCAATGCGTCGGGGCCAATCAAGCTCTTCTGTGACAACACTGGAGCTATTGCACTTGCAAAGGAGCCCAGGTTTCACAAGAAGACTAGGCACATCAAGCGTCGCTTCAACTCCATTCGTGAAAATGTTCAAGATGGAGACATAGAAATTTGTAAAGTGCACACGGATCTGAATGTCGCAGATCCGTTGACTAAACCTCTCCCTAAGGCAAAACATGATCAGCACCAGAACTCTATGGGTGTTCGATTCATCACAATGTAACTAGATTATTGACTCTAGTGCAAGTGGGAGACTGTTGGAAATATGCCCTAGAGGCAATACTAAAAGCATTATTATTATATTTCCTTATTCATGATAATTTTCTTTATTTGTGCTATAATTGTGTTAACCGGAAATCATAATACATGTGTGAATAACAGACAACAAACATGTCCCTAGTGAGCCTCTAGTTGACTAGCTCGTTGATCGATAGATAGTCATGGTTTCCTGACTATGGACATTGGATGTCATCGATAACGGGATCACATCATTAGGAGAATGATGTGATGGACAAGACCCAATCCTAAACATAGCATAAGATCGCATAGTTCGTTTGCTAGAGTTATCCAATGTCAAGTATCCTTTCCTTAGACCATGAGATCGTGTAACTCCCGGATACCGTAGGAGTGCTTTGGGTGTGCCAAACGTCACAACGTAACTGGGTGACTATAAAGGTATACTACGGGTATCTCTGAAAGTGTCTGTTGGGTTACATGGATCGAGACTGGGATTTGTCACTCCGCTTGACGGAGAGGTATCACCGGGCCCTCTCGGTAATGCATCATCACAATGAGCTCAATGTGATCAAAGTGTTTGATCACGGGATCATGCATTACGGTAACGAGAAAAGTGACTTGCCGGTAACGAGATTGAACGAGGTATTGGTATACCGACGATCGAATCTCGGGCAAGTAAAATACCGATTGACAAAGGGAATCGTATACGGGATTAATTGAATCCTTGACATCGTGGTTCATCCGATGAGATCATCGTGGAGCATGTGGGAGCCAACATGGGTATCCAGATCCCGCTGTTGGTTATTGCCCGAGAGCCGTCTCGGTCATGTCTGCATGTCTCCCGAACCCGTAGGGTCTACACACTTAAGGTTCGGTGACGCTAGGGTTGTGAAGATATGTATGTGCAGTAACCCGAATGTTGTTCGGAGTCCCGGATGAGATCCCGGACGTCACGAGGAGTTCCGGAATGGTCCGGAGGTAAAGAATTATATATAGGAAGTGCTATTTTGGCCATCGGGACAAGATTCGGTGTTATCGGTATTGTACCGGGACCACCGGAGGGGTCCCGGGGTCCACCAGGAGGGGCCACCTGCCTTGGGGGGCCACATGGGCCTTAGGGGGTGCGCCTTGGCCCACTTGGGCCAAGGGGAACCAGCCCCAAGGGCCCATGCGCCAAGGAAACTTGGAGGAGGGAGAGTCCAGAAGGGGGAAGGCACCTCCGAGGTGCCTTGGGGAGGATGGACTCCTCCCCCCCCTTGGCCGCACCCCTTCCTTGGAGGAAGGGGCAAGGCTGCGCCCTCCCCCCTCTCATGTGCCTATATAAAGGGGGGCAGGGGAGGGGGGCTGCGCACTAGATGCCCTGGCTCCTCCCTCCTCCCTGCAACACCTCCTCCTCCTCCCGTAGTTGCTTAGCGAAGCCCTGCCGGAGTTCTGCTGCATCCACCACCACACCGTCGTGCTGGATCTTCCTCAACCTCTCCTTCCCCCTTGCTGGATCAAGAAGGAGGAGACGTCTCCCGTCCCGTACGTGTGTTGAACGCGGAGGTGCCGTCCGTTCGGTACTAGATCATCGGTGAATTGGATCACGGCAAGTACGACTACCTCATCCACGTTCACTCGAACGCTTCCGTTGCGATCTACAAAGTGGTATGTAGATGCTATCTAATCTGAATACTCGTTTCTAGATGAACTCATAGATGGATCTTGGTGAAGCCGTAGGAAAAATTTTAATTTTCTGCAACGTTCCCCAACACTAAGGTTTATCAATCCGTGGGAGGCGTAGGATGAAGATGGTCTCTCTCAAACAACCCTGCAACCAAATAACATAGAGTCTCTTGTGTCCCCAACACACCCAATACAATAGCAAATTGTATAGGTGCACTAGTTCGGTGAAGAGATGGTGATCCAAGTGCAATATGGATGGTAGATATAGGTTTTTGTAATCTGAAAATATAAAAACAGCAAGGTAACTAATGGTAAAAGTGAGCGTAAACGGTATTGCAATGATAGGAAACAAGGCCTAGGGTTCATACTTTCACTAGTGCAAGTTCTCTCAACAATAATAACATAGTTGGATCATATAACTATCCCTCAACATGCAACAAAGAGTCACTCCAAAGCCGCTAATAGCGGAGAACAAACGAAGAGATTATGGTAGGGTACGAAACCATCTCAAAGTTATTCTTTCCAATCAATCCATTGGGCTATTCCTATAAGTGTCTCAAACAACCCTAGAGTTCATACTAGAATAACACCTTAAGACACAAATCAACCAAAACCCTAATGTCACCTAGATACTCCAATGTCACCTCAAGTATCCGTGGGTATGATTATATGATATGCATCACACAATCTCAGATTCATGTATTCAAACCAACACAAAGTACTTCAAAGAGTGCCCTAAAGTTTCTACCAGAGAATCATGAAGAAAACGTGTGCCAACCCCTATGCATAGGTTCATGGGCGGAACCCGCAAGTTGATCACCAAGACATACATCAAGTGAATCACGTGATATCCCATTGTCACCACAGATACGCATGACAAGACATACATCAAGTGTTCTCAAATCATTAAAGACTCAATCCGATAAGATAATTTCACAGGGAAAACTCAATCCATTACAAGAGAGTAGAGGGGGAGAAACATCATAAGATCCAACTATAATAGCAAAGCTCGCGATACATCAAGATCGTGCCAAATCAAGAACAAGAGAGAGAGAGAGAGAGAGAGAGAGAGAGAGATCAAACACATAGCTACTCGTACATACCCTCATCACCGAGGGTGAAGTACTCCCTCCTCGTCATGGAGAGCGCCAGGATGATGAAGATGGCCACCGGTGAGGGTTCCCCCCTCCGGCAGGGTGCCGGAACAGGGTCCCGATTAACTTTTGGTGGCTACAGAGGCTTGCGGCGGCAGAACTCCCGATCTATTATCCCCTTTGGAAGTTTTAGGGTATATGGAGTTATATAGGCGGAAGAAGTACGTCAGGGGAGCCACGTGTAACACCCCAAAAAAATTTCCTTGTTTTATTAATCAAAAATTTTGCCAGGAAATTTAAACTTTTATTTCCTGGACTTTTCTGTGGATTTCAGAGCCATTCTTTTCCTTATTATTATGGAGTTTTTACCTCAAATGAAAAACTTTCCAGATATATTATTGGACTTGTTTGCCCTTTAAGGAAAAACATTTCTATTATCAGTGGAATTTAATTGCATAATTAATTCTCTGTGAGCTTTGTCCCTTAAAATGATTTTTCATTTGTTTTGGAGCCCTTTTTTCAGTGCAACCACCTGATAAATTTATTTAATATTTTCACCAAAACTTGGAGATGTCATGTGATGTTTTAAAATCACTTTTATGCAAAAATGTATTTCATTCATTTAATATTTTGAGCTCTACACCAATTTTTCAAATCTGGTCCAGTGGGCAATTTTGCACTACAACCCGTT
This sequence comes from Aegilops umbellulata, assembly GCA_032464435.1. NCBI lineage: Eukaryota > Viridiplantae > Streptophyta > Magnoliopsida > Poales > Poaceae > Aegilops > Aegilops umbellulata. The sequence continues at coordinate 586,449,880 of CP136058.1, read as the reverse complement.
TAAATATTTCTTTCTAGCCTCCACTAAAATTATGGGATGTTCATAGGAGTATATTATTCAACTTTATGCAAAAACCCAGTGATGTCCTTTGAAAAATTTGAGTGAATCAACCTCTTTTTCATTCTGGTCCAGAATGGTGATTTGTACAACAACCATCATTTAACTTGCCCTTTTAGCTATGATTCCTTTTCCTACCTATAGCCCATCCTGCTAAACCCTTAAGTACAGAAGAGTGGACCCATTGGAAGATTTTAAGTGCATGCAATCATGCCTTTTTCTTTCTGTCCAAAACTGAAGTTTTGCAAAACTTGCACTGAAAAGTTTCTGCTTTTGGCAAACTAACCTCACCACTCTCTTATTCATCCAAAGAGACTCTGGTCCGGAGATTTGGGCCACCCCAAGAGTTGCCTAGCTGCCCTTAGCATTTTGTCAAACACCTGGTGTGCATGTCCAGTTTTGGCATGATTTTTGTTTTGCACTGTGATCTTGCCCCTCTGTACGTACTGGCATGTCCACTAATCTCCTAAGGAACCCTAGCCTAGACCTGCTAATCCCCAGCTCCACCCTCGCCGCCTAGCATGCTCTGGCATTTCGCCGAACGCTTGGCGTGCATGCTCTGGGCGCGCCCAGAGCGCGCGTTTTGCACGTGCGTGCACGCGAGTCGCCGCGTCCCGCTGCCGACGACCCGCGCTCGTCCTGGCCTCTCCCATCTCCCAATCGTCGCGCCCTACCCCTCCCTCACCGCAGGGCCACCCTGGCCCCGTCCTGGCGCCCTACAGCACCACCGCCGCATGCCGCCACTGCCGCCCCGACAGCTCTGCCATGGACGGCGCCGCCCGAGCCACACCGACATGCCAACTCACTTGTGGAACAGCCCGAGCTCATCCACTAACTCGTCAGCTAGTGCCCGTCGCCGCCACGTCGCCCTGGCCACTACAGAACGGCGTTTCGCCTTCGTTCCTATCCACAGCCACTAGAACCGACCTCGCCGGGCTATATATAGCCCTCCCGATCACGCCTAGGCTCATCAGCAGCCTCATTCAAGCCGTGTGAAACCTCCCCTCCTCCCCAGTACGCCAGAGGCCACTCTCTTCCCCAACTCCGGCCGGTTCGGCCGCCGCCGTGCTCTGGTCCAATCCGTCGCGAGCAGGCCCTCCCCCGCCCATCCGGCAACACCACTCGACTCCCCTCAACCTTGCGGAGCTGCCCAACCTCTCAAATGCGATCGGGAAACCACCGCAGCCTAGAACCCCAAACCAACCCGAAACCTCCTTCGCCGCGGAGCTCGCCGCCGGCGACTCCCTCCACCCCCGCCGACCCCTCGACCACTGGGAGGACCGCCTAGGAGTGGCGGGTCCATCCCTGCCCTCGGATGCCCTCGAGGAACCACCGTTCGCCGGTGACGATCGCCGGAGTCCCGCCCCCGCTCGGGCAAAGGAAAAGGAGGGAGAGGCGACTGGTCAAACCTGACCAGTGGGCCCCCCCCCCGGACCCTACGTCAGTGACCCAGCGCCGGTCCACGTTGGCATAAGTGAAAGCGTAAAGTCCCAGAGTATGTCTCCGCTACCCCGAAAACGTATTCTCATTGAAACGTTTTCTTTTTCTGATTTATTTTTAAAACAAATTTTGACCAAAACTTTGACTGGTTATAACTTTTAAAATATGAATCCAAATGACTTGATTCTTTTTCTGTTGTTTCTCAAATATTGTCTAGTTTATTTTCATATTTATTTCAAAAATTTCCAAGCAACTTTTTTGTATTGTTTTTAAACTATGTGTTAATTTAAATATTTCCAAAAATAGGATTTGTTGGAGAGAGAAGAAAATTTTCAAAGTTTTGGAATGCACCATGCCTCTCCACAACTTGAAGGCAAGCATTCTGAACCCTGGCATAATATTTTGGGGACTGTTTGATACGGTTAGAATACCACCTCGACATGAAGCATAAATTATTTTTATGTAACGATATGATCATGCGCATTGAGTGCATAATAAAAATTCTTGCTGTTGAAACTGGATATGCTTGTGATAGCAATCGCCCTCTTATGCTTCTCGTGCCTACCGAGAAGGGTCCGGGAAAGTCTCTGTCTTGGGTAGACACGAGCTTGTCCCTCGTCGAGACGGTTATGACCGGTGGGGCAGGGGGAGGTATGATGAGTGGTTGTTGTGTCTGATGGATGTGAAATATTATTCTTGAGCTAATCATGTAGGAAATACTTAAGCCTCCTGTGTCGGCCATAGATCGAGTCTTGTTCCAGTAACCCCCATACTTGTCTCGTGCTGCCACTTGTCCCTACTGTAGGTAGGGTACGTTTCAGTAAGTTGTCAACCCCTGTCCTAGCACACACCGTACAGAGAGGCCATGGTGGAAGATACCGGTTGCAACCGGTAGGCATGTCACCTGGTCCAGGGGCATGGGTGTTTCCAGTTGGGACCGAGAGGGGGGCACCCCTTAGAGCGCATGATAGAAATTTGATCCCATGCTACGCGAGGTTGTAGCCTTCCCACTTAGAGTTTTGCTTAACAGGTGTCATGGGTGATTCCAGACACGAGTAAAGTTAAGCTGGTGTGTGCAAGTCAGGCGTGTTTTCGACTAAAAGACCGTAGAGGGAATTAGTTCCAATGGACTAAAGAAATCCGTTATTCGTGGGTAAATAGTACACCCTCTGCAGAGATATTAAACCTATTCGAATAGCCGTGTCCATGGTTAAGGACTACAGTCTGGGTTGGGTCAAGTGTTGGTCTTAGTGTCGGTCTTCGGAGGAGAAACTACTAAACCAGAGCATTGATCATGACTTGTGACGTATGATGATTATGATTATTATTATTATGGACAAATTAATGGTATTATTTGAAATTATTGAGTATCCCTGGGACGGTTCTACCTCCTGGATACTCACTGTGATTATTCTTATATAAGCCCTTTATGTGGTGTCGCTCAGACGCCCGACTATGGCATGCTTGTTATTTCATTTACTTATAAGCCTTTATGTGGTGTCGCTCAGACGCCCGACTGTGGCATGCTTGTTATTTCATTTACTTATAAGCCCTTTATGTGGTGTCGCACAGACGCCCGACTGTGGCATGGTTGTTATTCCTTTTATATATAAGCCCTTTCTGCGGTGTCGCTCAGACGCCCGACTGAGGCATGCTTCATATTATTATCCTTTCGAGGCATCGCTTCAGACACCTGATCGGTGCTTTTCATTTCTACACCCTGATTGTTTACTCATGATTTATTTAAATGATCTACTTGCGTGCATCATGAACCTTATTTCATAACTGACGAAGTAATCATAGACTATTTCAAAGCATGATTATCAGTGGCTATATTATACCTGTGTTCTTAATGTTTGCGAGTACATTCAAAGTACTCACTGGCTTGTCCCTGGCTATTGTCTTGGCCATATTTCTTGCATGGAGAGGAGCGTTGTGATGACAGCCCCGGAACCTATGCAATGGAGATAGCAGCCTCGCGAAGATAAGAGTTATCCTGGTCAGCTGTTCTTGTGGGAAATGGAGTCCCATAGACGCTGGTGACCCACAAACCGCTTCCGCCTTCAGCCACTAGAAAACCAATTGTTGTACTCATAGGCCAGAATGGACTTGTACTACATATTATGTACTTTGCTTGGAATTTCTGTATCAAGTTGGTGCCTCATCAGCTAACAGTAATCCTGGGGCTGATGAGCACAAGGGCCATTTTCTGGGAAATTATATCCCGAAAACCCGTTCCTGACAAACTTGGTATCAGAGCCAGGCTGACCATTGGCTAATCCTATCTTAGCCGGGTCGAAAAACATAGGTAAACCAACCCACCAGACCTTAATCCAAACCCCGGCCAAGCTTCTCGTGTAAGATAGCCACACAGTGACCCGACACCTTTTGGCAGTTGGTGCCCAACCTACCAGCCTAGCCTGTCGATCATGCGCCAGTGACTGGCCCCTGAATAGTCTTTTTTGCAAGCGTACGAAGGAAGACCCCGTCCCCTTTTGCTATAAAAAGGGCACGCTAGCCTCAACCCAGCACAGCACAACCTCTACCCCAAACCGAGCTATAATGCCAGGACCCATTGTTCACAATGAGACCACAGCGACCAACCTTGGAGGTTTTGTGACCGTGCTAGCAAACCTCACCCGTCGTGCCTTCGCGTTAGAGGAACCCCCAGAATATGTTGTGTACCATGGGCCCATGAGCAGTGAAAGCTGTCAATTCTGGGCCACTCTGCACGTCTATGGTGGGGGTCTATCGCCAGAACGCCCCTACAGGTTCACCGGAAGGACAACTTCCTTTGAGCCACAAGCCATCCAACTAGCTGCTCGAGAGGCTATAGTTCAACTCCGACACTTGTCGCCCAGAGTTAACTGTCGCTCCTTCTACTACTACCCCAGCCGTGACGGGTATGGTAGACCACCCCAAGTCGCCAACGGAGACCACGAGACGGACCCTGCATTATTGCATCTGGTGTGATATGTAAGTGCACTAGAGGGATTGTTCGACCAGATCACGCTGGATCTGATCGCAGCTCGTGGAGAACTGGTTCGCCGACCCCCAGCTAGAAGAGAAGTTGAGCCCGACGCTGACAGCCCAGTCGTGTTGTTCGGACAACCGATCAAGACCTTGAGTTCAGCCCCAGCCATCAACCAAGGTGCGTTAATGACCCCAGAAGTGCTCCGTCGCCTTTTGGGAACACACTCCAACGGGATTGTGGCCAATAATCCCCGTGATGGTCATCATCACTACCCCGACCCCGCAGTTCCTCAACCCCCTCCGGCTAACCCCGATGGTGAAGCCAATGGAGAGGCCTCGGCGTCCACAAGGCACGCCCGCTTAGATATGAACGAGGTAGACTAAGTCACTCGAGTAGTACCGAGTCGTAGTACGGCCTCACCCTTTAATTACGTGATCTTGTATCGCCACGATGATGTCTACATGGGTGCCCCTATTTTAAATATTAACTGTGCATAAGTATGCTGATGTACGATTGCCTTTTTAATACCGGTCATAGCTACCAAGAAACCAGCCCCGACGACACCCACAGTAATGCGTCACTTTGGCGAGATGTGTGTATCTGTGGCTTTGACCCCGACCACATGAGAGCAGAACCAGCAAACTAGTTGCCCTTCACCACGATAGATAACCCAGCCTGGAGGCCATATAAATGGCCACCTCTGACCTTGCCAAGTACCCCTCACCTTGTGCACCGCCCTCACACACATTTCTTGCCATGCCGAGCCCTAGCATTTATCTGAGAACCCCTGATGCAACCCTGGGTAGCTTTGTTAAAATATTGTGGGACCTTACCTGCAGTACCATGGGCTCTACCTAGCCACCCCAATACGAGTTGCTCAAGTCGAGGATCACCTCCTCTACCTCGAAATTTTGGGCAGTAGTACACATCCCTCCCGTAGACTCAAATCAAGACCCAAAGGAAGTCTCCTTCCTGGGGAAATCTATGCCGACTCCGCTTATGGCCATAGAAGCGGCTGCACACGAAGCGATTGTTCGCCTTCGATTCGCGGTACCCTATGCCAGCGAACGAGGGTATTATTACTTTCCAAGCCATGTAGCACCCGGAGAAGTAGCATCCTTTCCCGGTGGACGAATTGAGAGAGACCTAGTATTGGCCAACCTTGTCCAGTATGTCATCGCTCAAGAACGTTTGACCCAACGAGTAATGGGTTATCTCCAGAGCCTCGCTGATTTAAATCCTCATATCGCCGTCGGTAGACCACTGAGGCCTGGCTAGGAAAGACGCGTCCATTGACTGATCAATCCGCTTCCCCCGGTAGAAGAAGAGTGCGCCCCAGTACCAGAGATGTTTTCTCGGGATCCTGTCCTTTTACCTTTTTCATTGTAAACGTCATGACTATGTGTTGCAACCTATGATTGTACCCTAAGTTTGTGCTATGAGTAAACTCTCGGTTTCAACTAATGGGAGTATCTTGTTATTAAAAACAGCTCTTAACAAATCTCAAGGACGAGATTTTTATTAAGTGGGGTAGTGTTGTAACACCCCAAAAAAATTCCTTGTTTTATTAATTAAAAATTTTGCTAGGAAATTTAAACTTTATTTTCTGGACTTTTCTGTGGATTTCAGAGCCATTCTTTTCCTTATTATTATGGAGTTTTTACCTCAAACGAAAAACTTTCCAGATATATTATTGGACTTGTTTGCCCTTTCAAGAAAAACATTTCTATTATCAGTGGAATTTAATTGCATAATTAATTCTCTCTGAGCTTTATCCCTTAAAATGATTTTTCATTTGTTTTGGAGCCCTTTTTGAACTGCAACCACCTGATAAATTTATTTAATATTTTCACCAAAACTTGGAGCTGTCATGTGATGTTTTTAAATCACTTTTATGCAAAAATGTATTTCACTCATTTTATATTTTGAGCTCTACACCAATTTTTCAAATCTGGTCCAGTGGGCAATTTTGCACTACAACCCATTTAAATATTTCTTTCTAGCCTCCACCAAAATTATGGGATGTTCATAGGAGTATATTATTCAACTTTATGCAAAAACCTAGTGATGTCCTTTGAAAAATTTGAGTGAATCAACCTCTTTTTCATTCTGGTCCAGCATGGTGATTTGTACAGCAACCATCATTTAACTTGCCCTTTTAGCTATGATTCCTTTTCCTACCTATAGACCATCCTGCTAAACCCTTAAGTCCAGAAGAGTGGACCCATTGGAGGATTTTAAGTGCATGCAATCATGCCTTTTTCTTTCTGTCCAAAACTAAAGTTTTGCAAAACTTGCACGGACAAGTTTCTGCTTTTGGCAAACTAACCTCACCACTCTCCTATTCATCCAAAGAGACTCTGGTCTGGAGATTTGGGCCACCCCAAGAGTTTCCTAGCTGCCCTTAGCATTTTGTCAAACACCTGGTGTGCATGTCCAGTTTTGGCATGATTTTTTGTTTTGCACTGTGATCTTGCCCCTCAGTACGTACTGGCATGTCCACTAATCTCCTAAGGAACCCTAGCCTAGACTTGCTAATCCCCGGCTCCACCCTCGCCGCCTAGCATGCTCTAGCATTTCGCCGAACGCTTGGCGTGCACGCTCTGGGCGCGCCTAGAGCGCGCGTTTTGCACGTGCGTGCACGCGAGTCGCCGCATCCCGCTGCCGACGACCCGCGCTCGTCCTGGCCTATCCCCTCTCCCAACCGTCGCGCCCGACCCCTCCCTCACTGCAGGGCCACCCTGACCCCCTCCTGGCGCCCTACAGCACCACCGCCGCATGCCGCCACCACCGCCCCGACAGCTCTGCCATGGACGGCGCCGCCCGAGCCACACCGGTGCGCCAACTCACTCGTGGAACAGCCCGAGCTCATCCACTAACTCGTCGGCTAGCGCCCGTCGCCGCCACGTCGCCCTGGCCACTACAGAACGGCGGTTCGCCGTCGTTCCTATCCACAGCCACGGGAACCAACCTCGCCGGGCTATATATAGCCCTCCCGATCATGCCTAGCTAGGCTCATCAGCAGCCTCATTCAAGCCGTCTGAAGCCTCCCCTCCTCCCCAGTTGGCCAGAGGCCACTCTCTTCCCCAACTCCGGCCGGTTCGGCCGCCGCCGTGCTCCGGTCCAATCCGTCGCAAGCAGGCCCTCCCCCGCCCATCTAGCAACACCACTCGACTCCCCTCAACCTTGCGGAGCTGCCCAACCTCTCAAATGCGATCAGGAAACCACCGCAGCCTAGAACCCCAAACCCACCCGAAACCTCCTCCGTCGCGGAGCTCGCCGCCGGCGACTCCCTCCACCCCCGCCGACCCCTCGACCACCGGGAGGACCGCCTAGGATTGGCGGGTCCTTCCCTTCCCTCGGATGCCCTCGAGGAACCTCCGTTCGTCGGCGACGATCGCCGGAGTCCCGCCCTCGCTCGGGCAGAGGAAAAGGAGGGAGAGGCGACTGGTCAAACCAGACCAGTGGGCCCCCCCTGGACCCTCTGTTAGTGACCCAGCGCCGGTCCAGGATGGCATAAGTGAAAGCGTAAAGTCCCAGAGTACGTCTCCCCTACCCCGAAAGCGTATTCTCATCGAAACGTTTTCCTTTTCTGATTTATTTTAAAAACAGATTTTGACCAAAACTTTGACTGGCTATAACTTTTTAAATATGAATCCAAATGACTTGATTCTTTTTCTGTTGTTTCTCAAATATTGTCTGTTTTATTTTCATATTTACTTAAAAAATTTCCAAGCAACTTGTTTTTACTGTTTTTAAACTATGTGTTAATTTAAATATTTCCAAAAATAGGATTTGTTGGAGAGAGAAGAAAACTTTCAAAGTTTTGGAATGCACCCTGCCTCTCCACAACTTCAAGGCAAGCATTCTGAACCCTGGCATAATATTTTGGGGACTGTTTGATACGGTTATAATACCACCTCGACATGAAGCATAAATTATTTTTATGTAACGATATGATCATGCGCATTGAGTGCATAATGAAAATTCTTGCTGTTGAAACTGGATATGCTTGTGATAGCAATCGCCCTCTTATGCTTCTCATGCCTACCGGGAAGGGTCCGGGAAAGTCTTTGTCTTTGGTAGACACGAGCTTGTCCCTCGTCGAGACGGATATGACCGGAGGGGCAGGGGGAAGTATGATGAGTGGTGGTTGTGTCTGATGGATGTGAAATATTATTCTTGAGCTAATCATGTAGGAAATACTTAAGCCTCCCGAGTCGGCCGTAGATCGAGTCTTGTTCCAGTAACCCCCATACTTGTCTCGTGCTGCCACTTGTCCCTACCATAGGTAGGGTACGGTTCAGTAAGTTGTCAACCCCTGTCCTAGCACACACCGTACGAAGAGGCCATGGTGGAAGATACCGGTTGCAACCGGTAGGCATGCCACCTAGTCCGGGGGCATGGGTGTTTCCGGTTGGGACCGAGAGGGGGGCACCCCTTAGAGCGCGCGATAGAAATTTGATCCCATGCTACGCGAGGTTGTAGCCTCCCCACTTAGAGTTTTGCTTAACAGGTGTCATGTGTGATTCCAGACACGAGTAAAGTTAAGCTGGTGTGTGCAAGTCAGGCGTGTTTTCGACTAAAAGACCGTAGACGGAATTAGTTCCGATGGACTAAAGACATCCGTTACTCATGGGTAAAGAGTACACCCTCTGCAGAGATATTAAACCTATTCGAATAGCCGTGTCCATGGTTAAGGACTACAGTCTGAGTTGGGTCAAGTGTTGGTCTCAGTGTCGGTCTTCGGAGGAGAAACTACTAAACCAGAGCATTGATCATGACTTGTGACATATGATGATTATGATTATTATTATTGTGGACAAATTAATGGTATTATTTGAAATTATTGAGTATCCCTGGGACGATTCTACCTCCTGGATACTCACTGTGATTATTCTTATATAAGCCCTTTATGTGGTGTCGCTCAGACGCCCGACTATGGCATGCTTGTTATTTCATTTACTTATAAGCCCTTTATGTGGTGTCGCTCAGACGCCCGACTGTGGCATGCTTGTTATTTCATTTACTTATAAGCCCTTTATGTGGTGTCGCACAGACGCCCGACTGTGGCATGGTTGTTATACCTTTTATATATAAGCCCTTTCTGTGGTGTCGCTCAGATGCCCGACTGAGGCATGCTTCATATTATTATCCTTTCGAGGCATCGCTTCAGACACCCGATCGGTGCTTTTCATTTCTAGACCCTGATTGTTTACTCTTGATTTATTTAAATGATCTAATTGCGTGCATCGTGAACCTTATTTAATAACCGACGAAGTAATCATAGACTATTTCAAAGCATGATTATCAGTGGCTATATTATACCTGTGTTCTTAATGTTTGCGAGTACATTCAAAGTACCCACTGGCTTGTCCCTGGCTATTGTCTTGGCCAGATTTCTTGCGTGGAGAGGAGCGTTGTGATGACAGCCTCGGAACCTACGCAATGGAGATAGCAGCCTCGCGAAGATAGAAGTTATCCTGGTCAGCTGTTCCTGTGGGAAATGGAGTCCCATAGACGCTGGTGACCCGCAAACCGCTTCCACCTTCAGCCACTAGAAAACCAATTGTTGTACTCATAGGCCAGAATGGTCTTGTACTACATATTATGTACTTTGCTTGGAATTTCTGTGTCAAGTTGGTGCCTCATCAGCTAACAGTAATCCTGGGGCTGATGAGCACAAGGGCCATTTTCTGGGAAATTATATCCCGAAAACCCGGTCCTGACACCACGTGGGGCCCACGAGGCAGGGGGCGCGCCCTAGGGGGATGGGCGCTCCCCTACCCTCGTGGTTTCCTCGTTCCTTTTCTGACGTGCACTCCAAGCTTTTCCGATAGCTTTCCTTCCAAAAATAACTTCTCTAGTTGATTTCGTTCCGTTTCGACTCCGTCTGATATTCCTTTTCTTCAAAACAGTGAAATAGGCAAACAACAGCAATACTGGGCTGGGCCTCCGGTTAATAGGTTTGTCCCAAAAATAATATAACAGTGGATAATAAAGCCCAATATTGTCCAAAACAGTAGATAATATAGCATGGAGCAATCAAAAATTATAGATATGTTGGAGACGTATCAAGCATCCCCAAGCTTAATTCCTGCTCTTCCTCAAGTAGGTAAATGATAAAAAAGAATTTTTGATGTGGAGTGCTACTTGGCATAATTTCAATGTAATTCTTCTTAATTGTGGTATGAATATTCAGATCCGAAAGATTCAAGGCAAAAGTTCATATTGACATAAAAATAATAATACTTCAAGCATACTAACAAAGCAATTATGTCTTCTCAAAATAACATGGCCAAAGAAAGTTATCCCTACAAAATCATATAGTCTGGCTATGCTCTATCTTTACCACACAAAATATTTAAATCATGCACAACCCCGATGACAATCCAAGCAATTGTTTCATACCTTTGATGTTCTCAAACTTTTTCAATCTTCACGCAATACATGAGCGTGAGCCATGGACATAGCACTATAGGTGGAATAGAATGGTGGTTGTGGAGAAGACAAAAAGGAGAAGATAGTCTCACATCAACTAGGTGTATCAACGGGCTATGGAGATGCCCATCAATAGATATCAATGTGAGTGAGTAGGGATTGCTATGCAACGGATGCACTAGAGCTATAAGTGTATGAAAGCTCAACAAAAGAAACTAAGTGGGTGTGCATCCAACTCGCTTGCTCACGAAGACCTAGGGCATTTTGAGGAAGCCCATGATTGGAATATACAAGCCAAGTTCTATAATGAAAGATTCCCACTAGTATATGAAAGTGACAACATAAGAGACTCTCTATCATGAAGATCATGGTGCTACTTTGAAGCACAAGTGTGGTAAAAGGATAGTAGCGTTACCCCTTCTCTCTTTTTCTCTCATTTTTTTATTTGGGCCTTTTCTCTTTTTTATGGCCTCTTTATTATTATTTTTTTCTCTTTTTTCTTATTTTTTGTCCGGAGTCTCATCCCGACTTGTGGGGGAATCATAGTCTCCATCATCCTTTCTGTTAGAATAAATCCGAGGCCACCGTCGATCTACCGAGGACCAAGAAATCACACGAGGCACGACACCGTGATTTGTTAACGAGGTTCACCGATATGGCTACATCCCCGGGGCATGACTACGGGCGCTCCTCCCCGTGACACCGTCACAATACCGCACCCGGTCGCCCTGGACACCGGCACATGCCGCCGGCTTCCCCTGCGTTCCGGTGCTATTATGTTGGCATAGGTTACATCGTGTGTCTACCCCCGCTATATAAGGGAGGCCTAGGATACAAGTGTCCTATTAGGACACGACTGCATATCCTATCTAAACACAATACAACTACAAGTCCAACTGTAACCTACCTCGTACACTATATTCGACACAACTCCAACAAACTCCACCTTGGCGAATATTCTCCACCACCTTGAATTCATCCATGCGTCAAACTTCCATGTACATTGGACTTGAGCTTATCCCATGAGCACCGCTGCTACTCCAAAGACTCCATATGACTCCACCTGCAACTTGTAGTCCCTTCTTTTCTTGACCACAGTCAACACTTGAGCAAAGTTAAGTTCCACATTACTCTAGTTTGTGCTCCCAACTTCCAGAGTATCAGTCCAACGCCATCACACACTGACCACTGACCTGCATGAAAGTGAACAACTCACATATTGGGTGTCACACATAAGAGTTACCTGAACTCAACATCACCGCTCCTTTCTTGACCGTCTGTCTGAAACTTGAAGGAATTTCACCATTGCTTGTAGTCACCCCGAGTCAAATTCGCAGTTGTCTCATCACATGTATGACCACCAGAGCCCTGGCCCGTCTCCATGCCCCGTGCGCACCGCACGCCTCGCCGCTATTACCGCGTCGAGCCTCCGCTGTCCCGGTCGAGTCTCAAGGGCCGCGAGCCCACACCACTCAACCCCCATTGCAGAGTACCACCGATCATCACCGACCGATGACGAGTTTCATGCTTCCATCAAACCACTAGGCTCCAGTCCGAACTGGGTGTCCCTCGCTTTGGCTGCTGAATAGGCTTCGGCCCCGTCGACTTACGCCGTAGCCCCTCAATCCAGCTCCACCTTCAACATGACTCCATGGTAGATGATCAGTCCACCCCTGCGCCTCATCGACTTCAAGCTCCGTGTAGACACCACCTTGAATCAATCCCGTGCCATAGTCTTGTCGAAGCCGCACAAGTCTCGGGCCTGCGCCACGTGTTTCCACACCCAGAAGTCGGTCACCATCGGCATCACGCTCCTATGTCATCGTCGCCGATCCCACCATCGTCTTCTGTACCAACCGACTTGCGTCGATCCGTCAGACTGTTCAGTCCGACCCAGCCGAACTTGTCCGACTGCAACCATGCTCCACCCTGCATCATAACCGCTCGCACATCCATGCATGTCTTGGACGCCATGTGTATGCATGATCCTGCTCAGCACGCTCCAGACTCCTCGAATCCTCAAGTGCGACTGCCATCCATACACAAAATGTGTACCAAACAAAGAAAACACAAAGCACAATCCTTCATGCCTTCCCGTGTGAACAAAAGAGATTAACAAAGCAAGCCAAACTCCTAATTCCTCACACGTACGTAGCTTTTGAACGAACTTCTCTATTTCTTTCTTGATGACCATCACGACCTGACTCTGAGTCCTTGTGCCAATATTTTTTTCAACAAACAAATCTCGTTGATTCCAGCGGCAGCACGCCTCTTCCAACGCCTGAGCTTCACACGTGCTTCCAGGCCCACATGGCCACTACACGCTGCGACTCGTGGGCCGGCCTCCGCCTGGCTCGCAGCTTTGCATGGGCCTTGCGTGCACCACGTGCACCGCTGCCGTGCCGATGCTGCCGCCTCGTAGCTCTGTCGATCGTATCTCGCCAATCGCCGCGTACTCGCCGAGACATCCGAACGAATCCGACAACTGCACACGCGCGATCAGATCTACAGCTCCATCGGACCGATCACCCACATAACACGTTCGACGTGCCGCTCGCCAATGCTTCATGAATCTTCAACTCGAGCAACCTTGATCCACCGACGCAACAACTTCGCTGCCATGTCTCCAATCACACACATTGCATCTCGTCAGATCCCGTTGACAGCTTCCACGTGTTCTCCTCTAGATCAATAAACATTGACCTCTTCGAACCTTGCTCATGATACCACTTGTTAGAATAAATCCGAGGCCACCGTCGATCTATCGAGGACCAAGCAATCACACGAGGCACGACACCGAGATTTGTTAACGAGGTTCACCGATATGGCTACATCCCCGGGGCATGACTACGGGCGCTCCTCCCCGTGACACTGTCACAATACCGCACGCGGTCGCCCTGGACACCGGCACATGCCGCCGGCTTCCCCTGCGTTCCGGTGCTATTATGTTGGCATAGGTTACATCGTGTGTCTACCCCTGCTATATAAGAGAGGCCTAGGATACAAGTGTCCTATTAGGACACGACTCCATATCCTATCTAAACACAATACAACTACAAGTCCAACTGTAACCTACCTCGTACACTATATTCGACACAACTCCAGCACTTTCCTCACTGGGACAATGCTCTAATAATGATGATTATCACACTTTTATTTATTTACAACTCAATACTTAGAACAAGATATGACTCTATATAAATGCCTCCGGCGGTGTACCGAGATGTGCAATGACTCATGAGTGACATGTATGAAAGAATTATGAACGGTGGCTTTGCCACAAATACGATTTTAACTACATGATCATGCAAAGCAATATGACAATGATGGAGCGTGTCATAATAAACGGAACGGTAGAAAGTTGCATGGCAATATATCTCGGAATGGCCATGGAAATGCCATGATAGGTAGGTATGGTGGATGTTTTGAGGAAGGTATATGGTGGTTGTATGATACCGGCAAAAAGTGCACGTTATTAGAGAGGCTAGCAAAGGTGTAAGGAAGAAAAGTGCATATAATCCATGGACTCAACATTAGTCATAAAGAACTCATATACTTATTGCAAAAATTTAGAAGTTATCAAAGCAAATATTACGCGCATACTCCTAGGGGGATAGATTGGTAGGAAAAGACCATCGCTCGTCCCCGACCGCCACTCATAAGGAAGACAATCAATAAATAAATGATGCTCCGACTTCATCACATAACGGTTCACCATACGTGCATGCTATGGGAATCACAAACTTTAGCACACGTATTTCTCAAATTCACAGCTACTCAACTTGCATGGCTCTAATATCACCATCTTCATATCTCAAAACAATTATCAAGCATCAAACTTTTCTTAGTATTCAACACACTCATAAGAATTCTTACAAATCTTGTATGCTTAGCATATTAGGATTATTTAAGCAAATTACCATGCTATTTAAGACTCTCAAAATAATATAAGTGAAGCATGAGAGATCAATAGTTTCTATAAAACAAATCCACCACCGTGCTCTAAAAGATATAAGTGAAGCACTAGAGCAAACGACAAACTACTCCGAAAGATATAAGTGAAGATCAATGAGTAGTCAAATAATTATGCAACTATGTGAAGACTCTCTAACATTTAAGAATTTCAAATCTTGGTATTTTATTCAAACAGCAAGCAAAGCTAAAGAAAATAAAATGACGCTCCAAGCAAAACACATATCATGTGGTGAATAAAAATATAGCTCCAAGTAAAGTTACCGATGAACGAAGACGAAAGAGGGGATGCCTTCCGGGGCATCCCCAAGCTTAGACGCTTGGTTATCCTTGAATATTACCTTGGGGTTCCTTGGGCATTCCCAAGCTTAGGCTCTTGCCACTGCTAATCCATAGTCTATCGAATCTTTACCCAAAACTAGAAAACTTCACAACACAAAACTCAACAGAAAACTCATGAGCTCCGTTAGCGAAAGAAAACAAAACACCACTTCATGGTACTGTAATGAACTAATTCTTTATTTATACTAGTAGAACGCCCGTGCGTTGCCACGGGCTTTTAATTTATTCTTTTTATTACGCATGTAATGTACAACCTTCGTCTAGAAAAATTTGTCGGAGGAATAGATAAAAATGGATGTATCTAGATTAAAAATACGTCTAGACACATCAATTTCTCTGACAAGTATTTTTGGACAAAAAAATTATGTCATATTTCGCATGCATAGAAATGATAGCGTATAACAATTGGAAAATAACTAAAATCCACTTCACCTACAAGGTAACTTGATGATATACACAGAGAGACATGATGCGCTTAAGATATTATATATTACAAACTAAGATTTACTTACAAGGTAGGAATGTTGTCTTTAGGTTCATGTGCACGGTACTTCGGCAAGTATAATAAAAATCTATTATATAATTAAGACAGGCTAACAAGCCATCACATTCATCAACACAGATTAAATTATCTTGACCGTAAACTTTGATTTTCATATAGGGTTCACGTGCACCCGGGAGCTCCTATGTATTTTCCCATCAAGTACACCGCGGCATTTTCCTCTCCATTGGTCGCTCTGCACGATCAGCCACTATTTTGCACAATTGTAACTACAACCATAAATTCTTTGTAGTAAAATTGCAGCAGCGACTTTAACTACAATAAAAATTTAACATCACATGATGCAACATAATGAAGGAAAGGTAAACCTAGAAAAGGCACGGCAGGCAACCTACATATATTATTGATAGATAAAATAGTTTCATCTTAGAAACAAAATAATTTCATAATCAATACATGCCCGTGATCTTACAATACATAAACATGTTAAAAAATGACCCTAGAACAAATAAAGCGACCTTCCTATACATACAGAATGTAAAACTCAAACGGTCAAACGTAGTACCGACAACTACATAACCTCCACAACTTCCATAGTAGCCTAGTACGTCGGGCACTTGCAGATTTGAAAGGCTGGCAAGCTGAAAGCTACATGCATCACAAAAGAAACATCAGAAACTTCTTACAGAGATAACAAGAGTGTCCAAAGGAATGAAGTTAAGGTTGAGATGCATCTTTGCTGCTTCACGGTCAGATTAAGCAGCTGTACATAAGTCCCGGCCCGGCTCTATCTCTCCATGTGTGTCACTCCCATTTCTCTCTGACAAAATTAAAAAGAACTTGTCATATCTATCCTTCTTTCTCTAAAGAACGTCTAGTACAGTATTGAAGGCTACATCCCTTGAAGGAGAGATAACACTCACAATATTGTAGGCTACATATATTTCATGATAAAGAGCCCCTTCGTTGCAAGGGGATAATAAAATTGCGGCCTTCAAATCAAGACCCTGAGAGCATAATAAATATATAACGTTTTTGTATAATGTACATCCCACCATCTTAATTCAAATCAAATAAAAGTGATTGCTCATTGGACTTATGACTATATGACACAATCTTAAGAGGGCACAATTTATTCTACAAACCTTAGTTTAAATTTAGCGATTGAAACATCCATTCCAACATGTAAATACAAACTGTGACTCTATTTTGGTTTGAAATTTTCATTTTAGACATAACAATACATGCAAGCACAACACTAACTTAGAAATTGTTTTTCTGAAATTAATATGGCATGTGACAGTTCCGGCAGAATATACAAATCATTTTAATTTAAATAAAACAATGAAACTTACCAATATAAGTGAGGTGCTTAGCCATGCAATCTACGATCTGCCATGAACTGCATTGCAAATAGCCTCTCCACATATCCTGAAACAAAGCATCATCAATAAACTTTACAGTAATGATAACAGCATATTTCAAGTTATTACTATTGAAAATATACAGAATAGCAGATCCTAATATATACAGGTGGTGAAAAAATCAATAAATGCCTAAAAATTAGTGTACCAAGAGAATCCAAGTATGCACTTATTTGAAGATGGTGGCAGAAGCATTGGTTAGAGTAAGTACCTTCATGGCAAATTAAGAGGAACTCAGTTGTTGTTGGCACAGTAACATAAGCAGTGGGGTGCTAAACCACATGGAAAAAAACACAACACCATGCCATCAGCCATCCATGATCCATCAGATGCATCCATGAAGTGCTAAAACTATAAAGCATTGTAGTGGGTATCTAGTTAACTTAAAAAAACGCCAATCTGGCAAGTGGAGAATTTGCCTAGGTAGATGGTATTGTGCACATACCGTAGGGACATCCTTATCTTCCTATATTGCATCTTAAAATGATACAGGAGATGCAGGTAACCGATGTTGCTGACCTCGTTGTGCATTGTAAATGACATCCTCTACCATTGCCTCCACCCCCACATGCCCAAGGCGCTGTTGCATGCCCAAGCAGTCGGACATGCACAACAACCGAGCGGGAAAATGTCAAGCATCAACCCAAGTAGCTTCCCGGCCATGAAGAATGCAAACTCATACGGCACCCCACCCAGCAGCAGCCGCTCGAGGACCTCCTTGTCCTGGAGCCTGACAAAGATGCCGACGTCAGCCGCATCGGTACGCCATGGCGGGTCCCTTCAACGGCGCCGCGAGGAGCGTGGCGGCGGTGGCCGCGCTGCTGCTGCTGTTGCCCGTATCGGTTACGGAGGCGGCGACCGGCAGCACAGTGGTCGCCCGCATGGTGTTCTGCGACCAGTGCAAGGACGACACCCGCGGCCTCTTCGACTACCCACCTCGCTCCTACCCGCGCACGCACGCGTCCATGACCGCCTACCTACTAACACAACATGCAACGTGCATGCATGGCGATTGGATGGATGGATGGCTGCAGGGGCGTGGGTGGCGATCCAGTGCGGTGGTGGCGACTCCCCGATCACGGTGCGGGAGTGCAACACCAACTGGTTCCGTGGCTTCTCTGTGTGCATGGAGGGTCGCCGGACATGAACCATTGCACGGCGCGCGTCTTCCATGCCAGTGACCACTGCTCCGCTTCCTTCGACGGTGGGGGATTGACTTCCTTCGACGGTGGGGGATTTCCGTTCGATCGACTAGCGGCTTCGATCAATGTAGCGAAACGAAATGACTACGGGCTGTTTCATTAGGAGTAGATTAGGAATAGAGATAGCCTTTGACGTAATTTAAATTTATTACAATATAATTACCATACTTGAAATTTTCCTGAGTTATGGTTTTACCATACTAGATTGATAGCCTTTGAGGTAATTTAATTTTTTTACCATATAATTACCATATTCGAAATTTTTTGAGTCATGACCTTACCATACCTGGATTGATTTATTATTATAATTATCATATTTGAGATTTCTGACTTTATAGCCTTACCATACGTGGATTAATTGTGATTGATTACCATAAATATGTTAGGTATTGCCGGCCAGACGAGAAAAAAGGAAAAACCGATGGAAGGGGGTGGTGGGACGAAAAAAAACGTCGAAAAAAACCAGACAAAAAAACACCCAGACGAAAGTGGTGGGACTATTCAACCAACTCGTCCATTAGGAGTAGAGATTGGTGTTAAACCTACTGTAGTCCAAGTTCTCTATGGTTTATAAACTATTTTACTAGCCATAGATTCATCAAAATAAGCAAGCAACACAATGAAAACATAATCTGTCAAAAACATAACAGTCTGTAGTAATCTGTATCAAACGTATACTTCTGGAACTCCAAAAATTCTAAAATAAATTGGTGGACTTGAGGAATTTGTCTAGTAATCATCTTCAAAAAGAATCAACTAAATAGCTGATATGTCTCCAACGTATCTACTTTTCCAAACATTTTTGCCCTTGTTTTGGACTCTAACTTGTATGATTTGAATGGAACTAACCCGGACTGACACTGTTTTCAGCAAAATTGCCATGATGTTGTTTTATGTGCAGAAAACAAAAGTTTTCGGAATGACCTAAAACTCCATGGGATACCTTATAAAAAATAATAAAAAATCCTTGCCAAAGATGAAGACCAGGGGGCCCACACCCTGTCCACGAGGGTGGGCGTGCCCCCCCTAGGGCGCGCCCCCTGAAAACCTTCCGACGCCAACTCCAACTCTATATATTGGCTTTCGGGGAGAAAAAAATAACAGAGAAGAAATCATCGCATTTTACGATATGGAGCCGCCGCCAAGCCCTAAAACCACTCGGGAGGGCTGATCTGGAGTCCGTTCGGGGCTCCGGAGAGGGGGATTCGTCGCTGTCGTCATCATCAACCATCCTCCATCACCAATTTCATGATGCTCACCGCCGTGCGTGAGTAATTCCATCGTAGGCTTGCTGGACGGTGATGGGTTGGATGAGATTTACCATGTAATCGAGTTAGTTTTGTTAGGGTTTGATCCCTAGTATCCATTATGTTCTGAGATTGATGTTGCTGTGACTTTGCTATGCTTAATGCTTGTCACTAGGGCCCGAGTGCCATGATTTCAGATCTGAACCTATTATGTTTTCATGAATATATGTGAGTTCTTGATCCTATCTTGCAAGTATATAGTCACCTATTATATGTTATGATCCGACAACCCCGAAGTGACAATAATCGGGATACTTCTCGGTGATGACCATATTTTGAGGAGTTCATGTATTCACTATGTGCTAATGCTTTGTTCCGGTTCTCTATTAAAAGGAGGCCTTAATATCCCTTAGTTTCCAATAGGACCCTGTTGCCACAGGAGGGTAGGGCAAAAGATGTCACGCAAGTTATTTTCCATAAACACGTATGACTATATTCTTGGATAAACAAACTGTGTACTATCTGTTTGATCCGCTCTTCTCACGACCCCGCGCCCCGCTAACCGTAGTAGGGATTCTTGTGATCCCATAGGTGTCGTTCCCACCGACAGTACGCGAAGCCCCTTGTATAGGGGTGTATGGCTACTAAACCTTTATCCGCTATATTTTTGCTCCGGACTCGCCTAGCCGAGCCCGTGGTCTTGACGACCTGGCAGATGCTTTCGTTGGTGAAGCTGTTTTAATGCATGGCTGTCAAGGCAGCCGTATATTCTTTCACGCTCGAGGGACACTCGATATTGCCCTTTAGTGAGATGACGCCTCGTGGACCGGGCATTTTAAGCGTAAGAGATGCATAATGTGGTATTGCGTTAAAGCGGGCGAAAGCTTCTCGTCCCAGTAGTGCTTGATAGCTACTTGAAAATGGGGCGATATGGAAGGTTAGCTTTTCACGGCGGAAGTTGTCGGGGGAGTCGAACATAACTTCTAGCCGAAGAGAACCCATGCAATGGGCATCCGGGTCTGGCGTTACTCCTCGAAAGGAAGTATTGCTATGGCGAATTCTTGTTGGGTCTATCCCCATTTTGCGGATTGTGTCCTAATATAGCAGGTTTAAAGCACTGCCCCGTCCATCAGGAAGTTTGTAAAATGGTGTCCTTCGATTAGTGGATCTAATACCAGGGCAGTCCAGCCTGCGTTCCGTATACCTCTAGAGTAATCCTGGTGGTCGAAGGTGATCGGTTTTAACGACCATTGGCGAGGCTCCTTTGGGATAGGCTGTATGGCGCGTATCTCTGTTGGCGCCACTCTGTTCATCACGTGAAGTAAGTTTACTGTTTTGACTTCTTGTGGGAAATCCTTTTGTTTCCTGGTGCTCTACTCGTGGGGTTCGTCATCATCCTCACTTGGTGTGTCGAGCCCCTTGTGTTCGGCGTTGAGTTTGCCGGATTGCTTGAAAACCCAACAATCTCTGTGGGTATGGTTCGCAGGCTTCCCGGGAGTACTGTGAATTTGGCATATCTTGTCCAAAATTTTGTTCAGGTTAGATAACTCATCCCTGTTATCCTTAAGGTGCAGCTTTCTCTGATTCCGCCGAGAGCTTTTGAATTCGGCATTGACTGCCGCGCTCTTTGGGCTGCTTCCCTTAGTTCGGCGCTGGTCCTTATTGCATCGCGGTTTCCCATTTCCATCCCTGACTTCGGATGTACTTGGGTCGCTGGTGCTGCATCTTGCCAACCAGCTGTCCTCTCCCGCACAAAATCGGGTCATGAGGCTTGTTAATGCGGCCATTGTTCTTGGCTTTTCTTGGCCGAGGTGTCTGGCGAGTGTAAGTGCATCTAGTGCCCCTTAGTGATTTTGGTGTATTGAAGACTTATAGGTTAAGTATCTAATGCGTTTATGAGTGTACACAGATCTATAAGTCTATGAGGAGTTTGATATTTACAGAGAAAGTCGACCCCTAAAAATGAAGTTCTTCGACTGAAGACTTTGATATACTGAAGACTTTCTGAAGACTTTGAAAGTGAAGAAATTGGTGTGACCTTGAAGACTTGGTATTCATTCGAGGAACATGAAGCGTGAAGACTTTTGTCTTCGTAGTTTCATTTTCTCTTTCTTGAGTCATAGGAAACACCGTACTGTTAAAGGGGGTCGAGGAAATACTAAGGAGAAAATTTCCATGTGATGCTCAACTCAAATCCTACACCTACCAATCCCTTCGAGTGAAGCCATTGGAAATCTCATACAGTTCAGTCAATTTCTTCAGTGACAGAGACGCAGTTCTTCTGGTCACTGAGGACTTTGCTCTGACTGAGGAGTTAGGAATTCGCCAGTGCGAATTGCCTACACAGTGAGGAACATGATAGCCCTGACGAATTTGTACCTCAAATTTCCGACCGTTGCTGTGTTGCGCGCCAGCTGTCCGAAAATATCTTGTCCACCTAACGGTCATATCATTGAAGGGCATTTATGTCTTAACATGTCGGGCTGCTCCCTAGGCTATAAATAGCCGCCCCCTACAACCACTAGCTGGTTGGCTGCTCCGCGAGAACTTGACACTTGTCATTTGAGAGCAACCCATCCTCCGAGGACTTTGAGCGAAAATCATCAAGTGAGGAAAATCCAAACCCCAAACCCAAAACACCTACAAACCCAAAGTGATTGAGCATCACTGAAGAGATTGATCCTGCGTGGATCCGACGCTTGTTACCTTTAAAGACTGTGCTTCTTCCAGACGGTTAGGCGTCAAGGTCTAGAGCATCCAAGAGGAATTGTGGATCGCCGAGTGACCAAGTCTGTGAAGGTTTGGAAGTCACCTGAAGACTTACCACGAGTGATTGGGCGAGGACTGTGTGTTCTTAGCTCAAGGAGAATACGGTGAGGACTTGGTGTCCCGAGCTGCGTGCTCAGGACTGGGTGTCCGGGACTGTGTGTCCTCGAGTTTAAATACTCAGCCGCTCCAACCAGATGTACAACTGAGACAGCAGTTGGAACTGGTCTACCAAAGCATTGTCTTCACCAAGCTTACTGGTTCTATTTCCTCAACTCTTTCATTTCCTCAGTAGTGTGCTGTTTGTTTATCATATCTGTGTTTGAAGACTTTGACTGAAGACTTTCTCAATTTCCTCAGTTCAATTTCTTCAGTCTGTTTGTCTTCAAATTGTGTTATCATGTGTTTACGCTTTTTGTACTCTGTGTTTGTCTTCATTTCATCATGATGACTATGCTTGAATTCTATTATGCTTTCATCTGAGTACTCATTCCGCTGCTAGTAGTTCTTCGCTAAGGAATTTCCTCACTAGCAAATTCCTAAGTGAAGAATTTCATAAAAATCGTCTATTCACCCCCCTCTAGTCGATATAACGCACTTTCAATTGGTATCAGAGCAAGGTACTCCCTTGTTCTGTGTGATTTTGGTTTAACCGCCTGGAGTTTTAGTTATGTCAACCGCAGGTATGATCAAGGTCTCTGCTGGGTGTCCTACCTTCGATGGGACGGACTACCCCTACTGGAAGAATAAGATGCGAATGCATCTTGAGGCAATTGATAACGATCTCTGGTACGTTGTGGAAAATGGTGTTCCCTCCGTCACCCCCTCACTGAACGCTACCGATGTGAAGAGATTCAAGCAACTCGACTCCCAAGCAAAGAATATCATATGTGGCCATCTGAGTAAGGGTCAGTATGGTAGAGTGAGTGCTTTGGAAACTGCAAAGCTTATCTGGGATAGGCTATCCAAGGTCAATGAAGGAGTTTCAACTCAGCGTGACTCAAGAGTTGATGTTCTTCGTAATCTCTTCAATCGCTTCAAAAGACTCGACAATGAAAATGTGCAGCAAACCTTCGATCGCCTCACTGACATCTCAAATAAGCTTCAAGCACTTGGTGCCACTGACATCACCGACCATGAGGTGGTGAAGAAATTGCTGAGATCGCTTGATTCCTCATTTGACACTCTGGCACTGATGATACAAGAGCGTGGTGATTACAAGTCACTTGACCCCGGTGATATTCTCGAGAGGCTAAACACTCATGAGTTCCACCTTGCTGAGAAGAGAGATCTCTACGGTACAAGCTATAGCAGATCACGTGCACTGAAGGCCAAGGTAGTATCTGAGTCCGAAGATGAAGACTCTGGTAGCAGCCTTGGTGATCCTGAAGAACTGAGTCGTGATCTAGCACTGCTTGTGAAGAAATTCCAGAAGTTCTCAAGACGTGGTCTCTTTGGAAAACCCTCAAGGAGCAATGATTCCTCATCCAGTGACTATAAGAAGAGGGTTTGTCACAAGTGCAAGAAACCAAGACATTACATCCAAGACTGTCCTCAGTGGGAAAAGGAATCAAAGAAGAAGAAATACAAGGATTACAGTTCTGACGATGCGAAGAAAAAGAAGAAGTCCTCAAAATCTTCATCATCAAAATCCTCAAAGTCTTCGTCTCACAAGAAGAGCAGCTCCAAGAAGGCTCGGGCATTCATTGGCAAGGAAATGGACTCTGAGGCTGAATCTGAAGAAAATGAGGAAGAGGAACAATCTGAAGATTCTGAGTCTGGTGTGGCAAGCCTAGCCCTCGCTACTGCATTCGTCAGCAAATCCATCTTCAACACTGAAGAAAGTGAACTCACCAACAAGGCTGATGAAAGCAGTGATGACTACGCTCCCACCTATTGCTTCATGGCAAAGGGTGCCAAGGTACTCAAATACGCCTCCTCTGAATCTAGCGATGACGAATCTGATGAAAAACTTATGCCTAGCTACTCTAAACTTGCTAAGATTGCTGTGCAACAACAAAAGGCTTTTGAAAAGGTTCAAAACATGCTAGACAAAAGTGATGATATGTTAGGTGAAGAATTGGATCGCACTAAGGCCTTAACTGAAAATCTTCAGAGACTTCAGACCAGGTTTGACAACCTTCAAAATCATCATAACACTCTCTTATCTGACCATGAGAAGCTTTCTTATAAATATCTTCAAAAGAAGCAAGATCTTGAGAAGCTAAGAGAGAGTTATGAAGATCTTCAGAAGGAGCGCGATTCATTACTTGCTCAACAAATCAGCGCTGCTCAGGAAGAATTTATTCCTCCATGTTTAAAATGCATTGAACGAGAATCTGCTAATTCCTCACCTGAATGTTCAAATGCTTCAAATGTTACAAATTCTTCACCTGCCTCTGCTATCACTAATTCCTCATCTGAGGACATTGCTAGTATTACTGACGATGCAGGACTGAAGGAATTGTACATAACAGGCATGTACAAAAGCCTCAAAGGGCATCAGACTCTTTATGATGTGCTTAAAAAGCAGATCCTCAATAGGAACCCTAGGAAAGAGGGTATTGCCTTTGAGAGGAAACTCAATGCTGATGGTACATATTGGAAGCCTGAGCAGTACCCCAAAACCTCATGGGTTGCTGCAAAGGGACCTCCAGTTGATCCATCTAATTTATCTGGCTATACATGTGAATCTTCTCATTCTTCTGATGAGTCTTTTGACTCCAACTATAAACTGTTCAAAAATTAGAATGGTGAAGTATTTGCTAGATATGTTGGCACTAACTGCAGGAACGGTTCCCCTTTGAAGAAAATCTGGGTTCCCAAAAGGTGCCTTGAAAGTCTTCAGGTGAATGTTCTCATGACACCACCTGTGAAGAAAAGGAACCTCAGATCAAATTCTTCATATGGACCAAATTCTTCATATGGACCAAATTCTTCATATGGATCCAAGTCCTCATACGGACGAAATTCCTCATGGGGATCAAATTCCTCACATGGATCAAAGTCCTCATATGAACATCATCGTGCTAACAACTCTGTTTCGCAGGGAACAGCCAAGGGCTATGAATATGAGCATTATTCTTCAAATTATTATGTTCATAAGTCCTCGAAGAATTTCTCTGCTTATTCATATGCTTACCCTAACCGCTCTTATGTGAAACGAAATGGTTTGGCCGCTATGCCACCATTCTCATATGGAGCTCGCAGAATGATGAACTCTTTGCCACCCCTTCAGATGTGGGTGGTGAAGAAAAAGAACTAATCTCTTCTGCAGGGTCAGGTCTCCAGACGTACGATAACGTCTGAAGAATTTGCTGGGGACCTGACAAAATGCCTGAAAGGGCGCAGGCTAACCATGATGAAATGAACTTTCATTTCACACGTCCTCCCTCTATTTTATATGTCTACTAATTGATGAAATTGATCTGATGAATTGTGATATCATATTCTTCACTGCTGAAGTATATGAGGTCGTAAGTTGCACTAATTCATCTGCAGGATGATCAACCCAAAGCCACTGAATGGGTACTTGATAGTGGATGTACAAATCACATGACTGGTGACAAGAATCTGTTGATGGATGCTCCCTTATCAGCGTCACACATGAAGCATATCATCTTCGCTGATAAAAGCAAAAGTCAGGTATTGGGGCTTGGTAAGGTTGCTATCACAAAGGATCGACACATGGACAAAGTCATGCTTGTTGAGTCCTTAGGATATAAACTTATGTCTGTCTCAATGCTTTGTGATCTTGATATGGTTGTTGTCTTTGGCAAGTATCGTTGTGTTGTGATTATGGAAGCTGACAATTCCAAAGTCTTCGAAGGCTTTAGGAGAGGAGACTTGTATATTGTTGATTTCTCTGCAGATTCACAACCAGCTGTGTGCCTACTTGCAAAAGCTTCGGAAGGATGGCTATGGCATCGACGACTTGGTCATGCAGGCATGAGGAATTTGAACACGCTTGCGAATAAGAAACATGTCATTGGCATTGAGAATGTAAAATTCCTCAAGGATCACTTGTGCGGTGCCTGTGAAGCTGGAAAGATGACAAAGGCCAAGCATCCATCGAAGAATATCATGACCACTACTCGTCCATTTGAATTGCTTCACATGGATCTCTTTGGTCCTAACCATTATTCCTCTGTTTCGAATGAAGCATCTCAATATGGCTTTGTTATTGTTGATGATTACTCTCGTTACACATGGGTACACCTTGTCTCTTACAAAACTGAAGTGCAGGAAGTCTTCAAACGATTTTCCTCGAGGGCTTCAACCAACTTTGGTGTGAAGATTAAGCACATCAGAAGTGACAACGGCACTGAGTTCAAGAATTCGGGTCTCGATGACTACCTTGATGAACTTGGTATTACTCATGAGTTATCTGCTCCTTATACTCCTCAACAGAATGGCGTCGTGGAGCGCAAGAACAGGACTCTTGCTGAGATGGCTCACACTATGCTCGATGAGTACAAAACCCCTCGTCGTTTCTGGGTTGATGCAATTGATACTGCGTGCCATATCATCAACAGAGTATATCTTCACAAATTCTTCAAGAAGAATGCATATGAACTCCTCACTGATAAGAAACCTAATGTAAGTTATTTCAAAGTCTTCGGTGCTAAATGCTGGATAAGAGATCCTCATCACAACTCTAAATTTGCACCGAAAGCTCATGAAGGTTTTATGCTTGGTTACGGAAAGGACTCGCACACCTACAGAGTCTTCAACAATGTTATTCACAAGATTGTTGAAACTGTAGATGTGCGGTTTGATGAAACTAATGGCTCGCAAAGAGAGCACCTACCCTTTGTGTTAGATGAACCTGCACCTGAGGATTCAATCAAGCACAAGACTACTGAAGATGTCATTCCTACTGAAGAATCTGCTGAAGAATTCATTCCAGAACATGAAGAACGTCGAGCTGATGCACTTGAAGAAAATGCTGAGGAAATTGATGGTGAAGAAAATGATCAAATTCCTCAACGACAACCAGCTCACCCTCGCGTTGCAAAAGAAGTGCAAGTGGAGAAGATCATCGATGACATTAGAGCACCAGGTCCTCTCACACGCTCAAAAGCTTCACATCTATCTAACTTTTGTGGGCACTTTGCTTTTGTCTCTATCATATAGCCCACTAAGGTAGATGAAGCATTTCTGGAGCCTGAGTGGATTCAGGCCATGCAAGAAGAATTACATCAGTTCAAGCTCAACAACGTATGGGAACTAGTCGATCGTCCCGATCCTCGCAAGCATAACATCATTGGCACAAAGTGGATCTACCGCAACAAGCAAGATGAAAATGGTGTTGTGGTGAGGAATAAGACATGACTAGTAGCTCAAGGCTACACACATGTTGAAGGAATTGATTTTGATGAAACTTTTGCACCTGTTGCTAGACTTGAGGCTATTCGCATATTGCTTGCTTATGCTAACCATCATGATATCATCTTACACCAAATGGATGTGAAAAGTGCATTCCTCAATGGTAAGCTTGAGGAAGAAGTATATGTTGCTCAACCACCAGGTTTTGAAGATCCAAAGCATCCTGACAAAGTCTTCAGACTTAACAAGGCCCTCTATGGCCTCAAGCAGGCCCCACGGGCGTGGTATGATACACTGAAGAAATTCTTCATGAAGAAAGGCTTCACACCCGGTTCACTCGATCCTACTCTCTTTACTAAATCTTATGATGGTGAACTGTTTGTGTGCCAAATATATGTTGATGATATTATCTTTGGATGTATTGACCAACGTTATAGTGATGAATTTGTCTATATGATGAGAGAAGAATATCAAATGTCTATGATGGGAGAGTTGAAATTCTTCTTAGGTCTACAAATTCGTCAACAGCGCAATGGCATATTCATATCTCAGGAGAAATACCTCAAGGATGTCCTGAAGAAATTTGGCATGCAAGATTGCAAAGGCATCAAAATTTCTATGCCCACAAATGGTCAACTATGCACTGATGAAAATGGTACTGACTTCGACCATAAGGTATACCGCTCCATGATTGGTTCTTTATTGTACTTATGTGCATCTAGGCCAGATATAATGCTTAGTGTTTGCATGTGTGCACGATTTCAAGCTGCACCGAAGGAATCACACCATAAGGCTGTGAAGCATATTCTTCGATATCTAGCTCACACACCAACACTAGGATTATGGTATCCCAAGGGCTCGGATTTTGATCTCATTGGATATTCAGATTCTGACTATGCTGGTGACCGTGTGGATCACAAGTCAACTTCCGGTACTTGTCATTTCCTCGGACGATCCTTGGTCTGTTGGTCCTCGAAGAAACAGAACTGCGTATCACTATCTACTGCTGAAGCTGCGTACATTGCTGCTGGTTCTTGCTGTGCTCAACTGCTATGGATGAAGCAAATGCTCAAGGACTATGGCATCAACGTGAAGAATGTGCCTCTCCTCTGTGACAATGAGAGTGCCATCAAGATTGCTCACAACCCAGTTCAGCACTCGAAGACAAAGCACATTCAAATTCGTCATCATTTTCTTCGTGATCATGTGTTGAAGGGCGACATTTCTATTGAGCATGTGAAGACTGAAGAACAGCTAGCCGATATCTTCACTAAGCCCTTGGATGGGAAGAGATTTTGCAAGTTGCGGTGTGAGCTAAATATCTTAGAATCTTCGAATATACTTTGAAAAGGCACTCATCCTAACACTTATGCAAAATTGATGACTTACATGTGCAACACATGAAGAAACGTTTTTCTTCAATCAATGAAGAATAACACTCTAAGTGTGAAGAAATTAATGAAGAATTTGATTCTCAGAACCCTACGACAATTGTACGCGGTGTCTGAAATCATCATTCTTACACGGTGGGTCGCACCACCACAAAAGTTGAAAATCTTCAATTTGAGTTTTTCCTCAACTTTTGAAATTCTTCAGTTTTTCAAATTCTTCAAACTTTACAAAGTCTTCATTTGTGCCGTCGTTTTTCTTCATTGGCGATATATATATATATATATATATATATATATATATATATATATATATATATATATATATATATATATATATATATATATATATATATGAGTTTATGTCCTCTACAACATTCACTTATAGCTATTTCTTCAAGTTGGAACTTTTCTGCTAAGTGAATGTGATCGGACCCTTCCCCTCTATGCTATACTCAATCCAATCTATTCACAAATTCTTCATGCGCGTTCTGTTTGAAACTCGTTCAAATTATTCACTGTGTCCTTGTCAGCTGAAGAAATTGCGAACGGAAAGCTAAAACTAATCTTATCCAAACTTTCGTTTTGCCGCTCAAACCGTTCCGCATCCCACGATGGATTATTTTATCCACCCACGATCTTACATGATCTCAACTACACAGTACGTGGGTGACACATGTCGCAAGAAGGAGAACGGCCAGGGGCACGTTCGTCCCAAATCTTCGGACGAGCAGTTTTTCACCGCGGCTATAAATACCCCCCTGTCGCCATCCTCACTTATTTTACCCCGCTCGATCTCACTCCCTCGCTCGAGCTCTCCAAACCCTAGCGCCGTCGCTACTCCATCGTCGCCGGTGAGGAAAAGCTTCATTGCCTCGACCTCATTGCCGCCGTACTCGCGCCGACCGCGGAAATCTTCACCTCCGCCGCCGCCGTAGACGTCTTCCTCCGCCAAGTTAGGGCGTGGAAGATCTGCATCGACGAACTTCACTGTTCCAACTCCCAGTTCATCGTGTTCTTCGTTCAGGGTAATTAAAAGCTAATTTTACTGCCCTCGTTGATTCGAAACTTTACTACAAAATCTTCAAAGGTGTTTTATTCTTCAAATCCTCACACACAAAACATCTCACATGTTATCTGTTCTTGATTCATTCCCCTAAGCATCAATTTCTTCAAAGATTCCTCAATTGTGTGGATCTTCGATCTATACAACTCTGGAACATAAGATATAAAGCGCTTAGTGAAATTCCTCAAGACGAATCTGGTCAAATTCTTCAACCTTGTTCTTTATGCAAAAACCTCTGAGAACGCATATGACCTCTTCAAATTCCTCGCAACTATACTCTGTTCATAGGTACACATGTCTGCTGCTGAATCATTAGGTTCTGATCAACTTAACTCATTTGCAGCGTTCCTCGAAGAAAAGTTGCATACTTCTTCAGAGAATTCAATTGTTCAAATTCCTCATCTGAAGAAAATGGCTGAAGGTAAACGGCCATAGAAAGGAGGAAAGAAGCCTGAGGTCATGACTGCTTTTGAGATCCCAGAGGATATTTACAAAGAGTACTGCACGCCTGATGAAGCCAAGTTTGGCAAAGAAGATAAAAATCAGCGCAAGGTGCGAATCCAGAGGATTGAAAGGAGATGGGCATGTGAATGGAGGGAGTACAGATATGTTACTCCTAAGTATATGAAGAAATTCGCACTCAACCCTCCATGCCCAAGAGCCCCATTGGCACCTGGCCAAGTGGCTGATCCCACTAGCATCAAGCGTGGTGAGGATTTTCCTGAGGAATGGGCCAAGCGCCAAGCTAAACTGGCAAGGCAAGCCAAAGAAGCAGTGAGGAAATTCAATGAAGACTCTGCTGCTGCTACTGCTACTGCCACTGAGGCCTCGGTCAAGCCGAAGAAAACAATGCTAAAGAAGCCCGCTCGCAAGCCAAGTGCTTCATCTTCAATGCCCTCACGGCCAAGTTCCTCAGCTGCGCCCTCACGGCCAGAATCTTCAAA
Source organism: Aegilops umbellulata (assembly GCA_032464435.1). Classification (NCBI taxonomy): domain Eukaryota; kingdom Viridiplantae; phylum Streptophyta; class Magnoliopsida; order Poales; family Poaceae; genus Aegilops; species Aegilops umbellulata. The sequence goes on along the minus strand of CP136058.1, from coordinate 586,418,787 downwards.
ATCTTCAAAGCAAATTCCTCATGTTGATCCTGCTACACCAAAGTCCTCAGCACCTGTGCATTTGGCCTCATGCCAAAGGACGACTTGCATCTCTATTGCCTCTGGTGTCTCAGCTAGTTCTTCAGTTGCCCCAAATTCCTCAGCAAGACCCTCGCTGCTGAAGAAAAAGGCTACTGCTGGACGCGTCACTTGCACAAGTCCTCAGAAGAAGCAGGTAGTCTTCACTGTGCCATCTGATGATGATGATGAAGCTGATGAGGAAGAACCTACTGAAATCATCAGGGACCGACAAGAATGGGCTGCTAAAGCCAAAGGCACACCTGTGCCCCTGCTATTGGATCCAAAGGTGATCCTAGATTATATTGATCTCTGGCATAAGGATTCTCACACACCTATGCCTGATTTCAAGCTGACACCTGGTCAAAATCACATGCTGACTCACTTCATCCAAGAGGAGAAGTGGAAATATGATAAGGCTAGAGAGATCAAGAAATCACAGTACCGCAAGGAGAAGCTAACGAAGAAAAATGTTCTCTCAATGAAGCCTGAGGAACTTGTCAAGATGCAGGCTGAGATCAAAGCCCTCAGCGACAAATTTGACTCCTACTATGCTGATTGGCAAGGAGCCAAGGTCAGATTCATGAGGCTGACTGATACCTTCACCAAGGGTGCAGCCTCAAAGCCACAAATTCCTCAAGCTGAAGCATCTGTTCAGCAAACTGAAGAACATGCCAGCACCGCTGATGACGTTCAGGCTGTTGAAGAAAATGCTAGTTCCAAGGCTGATGACTTTGCTCCAGCCGTTGATGAAATTGCCAGGGCATCCACTAGTGGTGCGCCTGAAGAAATTGAAGAAACCAGGGCAACTGCATCAGTTGCGCCTGAAGAAAATCAACCAGATTCCTCAGCTCCACCTGCGCCTACGCCAACTCCAATTCTTCCATCTGCACTAGATGTGAAGAAAACAAAGGCTGCAGAACGAGCTGCTGTGAAGAAAAGGAAGGCATCAAATGCTTCAGAATCTTCAGCTCCCAAGAAGATGAAGCCGATGACAAGCTCTTTTGCAAATCCCATTGATGCCGTTCCTATCTCCTCCGTGCCATCAAAGGACCTTGTTCCTTTTGGTGAAGATTATGAGATCCCTAGTGGATCAGATGAAGAAGCTCAATCTGCTGCTTCGACAGAGCAGATTGATGAAGAAATTGAAGCGGATGCAATCCCTTCAACCCCAATGGTCTCATCACCAATGCCTCAGTTTGATGCTGAAGAGGCTGGTGTTGAAGAAATTGATGATGAAGATGTGGATATTGGAAGCACCACTCCAGTGATGAATGACGACTTTTGGGAAAGTCGGCATCCCAATTCCCCACTCTTCACTCCCCTGCAACAAATTCCTCATTCCCCTTCACCAACAGTACAATTGGGCTCTGAAGAAACTCGTCCCACTTCATCTGTGAATGAAGAAATACCAGCCACTAGCGCTGAAGAAACTGCTGCTGATACAGACAAGGTGACTGCACCTGAGGAAAATCCTGAAATTCCTCAGCCTGAAGAACCTGAGATCGTGATTCCTGAGGTCGTGATGCAACTCACTGACACTCCTCTGCCAAGGCCAAAGGATCCATTCTCACGCAAACAGAAATTCAAGGCTGAAGACTTCTATGGCGAGCATGTGTTCTTCACTGAATACAATCCATATGACTCTGCTCGCATAAGGAAGAGGCGTTTCTGGACTGCCAGCCAAGCAAATTTCTATTCCTCGGTGCTTTTCAACAAAGACAAAGTCTTCGATCATGCTCATATTCCTCACGTGGATATGGAGTCTTTGCCGTGCTTCAGGCCAGTGCTCAGTGTTCTTCACGACGCTGGGCTGCTCAACTTCTGCACAGATATATGCGATTGGAATGAAGAGCTTATTCTTCAATCCTATGCAACGTTGCACATCACCGGCAACTCTGAAGATATCAATTCATGGGTTTTGGACTGGATGACTGACAACACCCATTATAAGGCCCCTGCATCTGAATTGCTTCGTGTCCTTCCTCTGAGTCCACCCACTGAAGATGCTCGCTGTGTGTACAACGAACCTGAAATTTCAAATCATTATATGCAAGTGCTGATGAAGCCTTTGAAGCCAGGGCAGGCTCCTAGAACCAATTTCCTCGTCAAGGAATTCTTGTATGTGCCAAGGACTATCTATCGCATTCTGACGAAGACAATGAGTCCCATCAAAGGCCACGACTCGTCTGATGAAGAAGTCGTTGGCATCATGAAGAATCTGCTTTTCAACATCATCCATGGCGTTCCCGTCAACTTCCATGATTTCTTCATGACTCTGGCCAACATTGCTATGTCACCATTTGAGCTGAAGCCTTATGCACCTTGGATAATGAAATTCATCAGGATAAGGTCTTCACTCAACTACAAAGTTGAAACGCTCAACCACTGTAGCTACTTGCCTCCCATTGAAGTCCTCAAACGGACATTTTCCTCAGCTGAAGAAAAAGGCAAAGCCACTGCTGTGATAGATGAAGGCATTCGTCCATTGGATGGCCAAATTCGCAAAGCTGCATCTTACTCCACCAATGATGACTCTGCCACACATGACTCTGCTGCTAACACTGCCAAGCCAAATCCTCAAGCCACAACACCCAGGGTGATGACTGATCGTGAGTTACTCCTCAGTCTTCATCAAAAGGTTGATCGCAATCACAAATGGGTCAAGCGTCAGTTTGGTTCAATTCTTCACAACATGACTTCCACACACAATGCAGTGAAGAAAAACCACTACTACCTTCATGAAACCCTCAACCGCACCTGGGTTGTTCTATCTCAAGTGTACAGTGCTGAAGACTTGGAGAAAATGGGTCTCAAAGAAGATTTTGACTGGTTTGCACCTCCTCCGAAGAAATACAAGAAGGTCAAGGTTCCTTCTTTGGTGGCCAGTTCATATTCTTCATCGCGTGCGACTGATGAAAATGAAGACTTGGACGACACTGCAGCAGGCCCTACTTCAACGACCGACCCCAACAACGCTGGCGCTCCTTCATCAACATGAAAATCTTCAGGGGCGTTAGTCCTCAGATTTTCGATCCTTTTGGTCATTTGATGACAAAGGGGGAGAAATCTGAGTTAGTCTTCAAGCGGGTCTATAATAAGGGTTTATTTGTTTATTATTAAGTTACAACTCTCGTTCTTCCGAAACTTTTATTGGATCGAGTTGTAATCTTAAGTCCGATGGTGCGCTGATACTTTTGTTGCACTATGCTTTGATACTTTGATGCGCTATTCTGCATGCTTATTCCTCGTCAATATTATTGCACGCATGCTGAATTACATCAGGCACCATATTTCATCATGCATTTCAAATTCTTCATATTATATATCAAATGCGTGTATGAATTACAAGATATAGGGGGAGATCTCCATGATACAACTCTTCAAGTGTGCATTGCTTCAAAAGCAAATTCCTCACTATGCATATCTTCAGGGGGAGTTCTTCTATATCTTGCAATCAAATTCCTCAATATCAGTATTTACACTTCATATATTTATCCCCGTTGAAAACTTTACCTATGTTGTCATCAATCACCAAAAAGGGGGAGATTGTAAGTGCATCTAGTGCCCCTTAGTGATTTTGGTGTATTGAAGACTTATAGGTTAAGTATCTAATGCGTTTATGAGTGTACACAGATCTATAAGTCTATGAGGAGTTTGATATTTACAGAGAAAGTCGACCCCTAAAAATGAAGTTCTTCGACTGAAGACTTTGATATACTGAAGACTTTCTAAAGACTTTGAAAGTGAAGAAATTGGTGTGACCTTGAAGACTTGGTATTCATTCGAGGAACATGAAGCGTGAAGACTTTTGTCTTCGTAGTTTCATTTTCTCTTTCTTGAGTCATAGGAAACACCGTACTGTTAAAGGGGGTCGAGGAAATACTAAGGAGAAAATTTCCATGTGATGCTCAACTCAAATCCTACACCTACCAATCCCTTCGAGTGAAGCCATTGGAAATCTCATACAGTTCAGTCAATTTCTTCAGTGACAGAGACGCAGTTCTTCTGGTCACTGAGGACTTTGCTCTGACTGAGGAGTTAGGAATTCGCCAGTGCGAATTGCCTACACAGTGAGGAACATGATAGCCCTGACGAATTTGTACCTCAAATTTCCGACCATTGCTGTGTTGCGCGCCAGCTGTCCGAAAATATCTTGTCCACCTAACGGTCATATCATTGAAGGGCATTTATGTCTTAACATGTCGGGCTGCTCCCTAGGCTATAAATAGCCGCCCCCTACAACCACTAGCTGGTTGGCTGCTCCGCGAGAACTTGACACTTGTCATTTGAGAGCAACCCATCCTCCGAGGACTTTGAGCGAAAATCATCAAGTGAGGAAAATCCAAACCCCAAACCCAAAACACCTACAAACCCAAAGTGATTGAGCATCACTGAAGAGATTGATCCTGCGTGGATCCGACGCTTGTTACCTTTAAAGACTGTGCTTCTTCCAGACGGTTAGGCGTCAAGGTCTAGAGCATCCAAGAGGAATTGTGGATCGCCGAGTGACCAAGTCTGTGAAGGTTTGGAAGTCACCTGAAGACTTACCACGAGTGATTGGGCGAGGACTGTGTGTTCTTAGCTCAAGGAGAATACGGTGAGGACTTGGTGTCCCGAGCTGCGTGCTCAGGACTGGGTGTCCGGGACTGTGTGTCCTCGAGTTTAAATACTCAGCCGCTCCAACCAGATGTACAACTGAGACAGCAGTTGGAACTGGTCTACCAAAGCATTGTCTTCACCAAGCTTACTGGTTCTATTTCCTCAACTCTTTCATTTCCTCAGTAGTGTGCTGTTTGTTTATCATATCTGTGTTTGAAGACTTTGACTGAAGACTTTCTCAATTTCCTCAGTTCAATTTCTTCAGTCTGTTTGTCTTCAAATTGTGTTATCATGTGTTTACGCTTTTTGTACTCTGTGTTTGTCTTCATTTCATCATGATGACTATGCTTGAATTCTATTATGTTTTCATCTGAGTACTCATTCCGCTGCTAGTAGTTCTTCGCTAAGGAATTTCCTCACTAGCAAATTCCTTAGTGAAGAATTTCATAAAAATCGCCTATTCACCCCCCCTCTAGTCGATATAACGCAGTTTCAGCGAACCATTCGTCTCGAACGCTATGTTTGAAAGCCGCTAAGGCTTCGGTGTCTGGACAGTCGACTATCTGGTTCTTTTTAGTAAGAAATCTGTTCCAGAGTTTCCGGGCTGACTCTCCGGGCTGTTGAGTTATATGGCTCAAATCGTCCGCATCCGGAGGTCGGACATAGGTCCCTTGAAAATTTGCCCGAAAAGCATCCTCGAGCTCCTCCCAACTTCCAATGGTGTTTTCGGGAAGGCTTTTAAGCCAATGCCGTGCTGGCCCTTTGAGCTTGAGGGGTAAGTATTTTATGGCGTGGAGGTCATCTCCTCTGGCCATGTGTATATGGAGGATATAATCCTCAATCCAGAATCCAGGGTCTGTTGTTCCGTCGTACGCCTCTATGTTTACGGGCTTGAATCCCGCTGGAAATTCATGGTCCAGCACCTCATCGGTGAAACATAGGGGGTGTGCAGCACCCCTATATCTGGGTGTGCCATGATGTTCGGATATTTGTTGTATTGCGTTGCTTACTAGAGCTTGCTTTCTTGGCCCATAGATAGATTTGGCTGGGCCGACCCTTTGACGCGAATCCTTGAGTGGGTCGCGTGCCGGCTTGCGTGCGGCGCCGCTTGCCGCTCCATGCTGGCCATGGGGTCATCTATCCGACCGGGTGGCTTTCTTATTTTTTGACAGCGGGGGCTCTAAGGCCTCCTCGTCAAATTCAGGCAGTAGCATTCGCTTCGGATAGCTTTTTGTGCGGCGACTGCTGCCATGTTTGTCTGCGGTGTTGAGTACTTTGCTCCATCTGATTCTGAGTGCATCTTCCACAGTTTTGAGCTTCCGCTTCTGCTTTTTCAGGATACGCGCAGTGGCGACGAGCCTATTGTGGAGGTTCTTCTGCTCCATGAGCGTATTTGGTGTGAGGCCGTCTGGACTGTTGTTTTCACCGGGGACGGGTTGTTCGGTTTGTTTATCCAAGTTGCCCTGTTCGGACGGTTGTTCGAAGGCATGTTCGTCGTCCGCCGGCTCATCCAGCTCTATGGCTGGGTCTGTATGGCTGCTATCTCTGTTGAGGCCGGTCTTGGAGCGGCGCTTACGTCGCCGCTTTGGTTGCTTTTCGAGTGAATGATCCCTCATTACATCCCTGTATTCCTCGTCGTCACTTCCTTTGGGTGTGTCCACCATGTATACCTCGTGAGATGAGGTGGCAGTCAAGTGCCTCATAGGTGTTGGTTCATGATCATCTCCTACATCGTCATCCATACCGCTGATGTCTTCGGAGTCGAATTCGAGCACGTCGTTTAAATTATTGATAGTGGCTACAAAGTGGGTGGTGGGTGGGGATCAAATTTCTTCGTCATCCACATCCCAATCCTGCCGGTCATAGTCCGGCCGGGACTCTCCTGACAAAGAGAGAGACCTGAGTGAATTCAGTATGTCGCCGAAGGGCGAGTACTGAAATATGCATGCGGTGGTGAATTCCATAATTGGCGCCCAATCGGATTCGATCAGTAGGGGCGCGGAGGCCTCGTAGTCCGGAGAGGAGTACGGCACCTTGGAGTCACGGGCTTCGCAAAGGATAGGGCTGGTGTTCGTCTTGATCGCCGTAGAGATTGCAGCCCTCGAGGCGGTGTCTAACCACCCCTCCTTGATTGGTGTGGTCGGCTCCGAGCTAAGGGTCGGAGCGGACACAGGCGCGGCCTCTAGGGCGCTGTTCGGCGGCAGAGCTAGGTCATGCCCATCGTGACAGTGCAGCACGCTCGCTGTGGCTCAGATCCGTCGAAGATCAAGTCTCCGCGGTCGTTCGCCGTATAGTTTAAACTTCCAAATCTGACCTGGTGGCCAGGGGCATAGCTTTCAATCTGTTCCAGATGGGTGGACCGCAGTGCAAAGCGGCCGAATATGAAGACCTGTCCGGGGAGAAAAGCCTCACCCTGGACCGCATCGCTGTTGATGATCGGAGGAGCCATCGGGCCTAAAAGTGACGACACAGAGGAACTCTCAATGAAAGCACCAATGTCGGTGTCAAAACCGGCGGATCTCGGGTAGGGGGTCCCGAACTGTGCGTCTAGGCAGATGGTAACAGGAGACAAGGGACACGATGTTTTTACCCAGGTTCGGGCCCTCTCGATGGAGGTAAAACCCTACTCTTGCTTGATTAATATTGATGATATGGGTAGTACAAGAGTAGATCTACCACGAGATCAGGGAGGCTAAACCCTAGAAGCTAGCCTATGGTATGATTGTTGTTCTGTTGTGTCCTACGGACTAAAACCCTCCGGTTTATATAAACACCGGAGAGGGCTAGGGTTACACAGAGTCGGTTACAATGGTAGCAGATCTACATATCGGTATCACCAAGCTTGCCTTCCACGCCAAGGAAAGTCCCTTCCGGACACGGGACGAAGTCTTCAATCTTGTATCTTCATAGTCCAGGAGTCCGGCCGAAGGTATAGTCTGGCTATTCGAACACCCCCTAATCTAGGACTCCCTCACCTTCCCTTTACAATTTTGCAAGTTGCATGCTTTACTTTCCACTGCTCATATACTCTTTTGCATGCTTGCTTGAATTGTGTGGAGATTGATTGACTTGTGCTAAGATAGCTAAAATCTGCCAAGAACTAAAACTGGGAAAAGGCTAGATTTTTATTTTGTCAAGTAGTCTAATCACCCCCCCTCTAGACATACTTTCGATCCTACGGGTATTACACCACAACGATGGCCCAAACCAGTATAAACCTCGTGTCTCTTTCTGTGTTGTGAGTTCGTCGAGTTCGTCTGCAAGATCTTAGTGAGCCAGAGCATAGATCGGTAGGAGGGAAAGACTTCGCACGCACCCCAGTGTTCGAACCTTAAGGGTTTGCGGGAACCCCACATCCGGCATTTGGCGCGCCAGGTAGGGGTGCGCCGTAGTTCCCCTTCCATCGGTTCGTTGCTCCATCGCTTTCATGGCGGATGCCCGCCGTGCTCGAGCTGAGCGTCGGGCTGCCCTCTCCGACCGTGTCACTCAGACAGCTCCCGTAGGCGGGCCACCTCGTCGCTCTCCGTCTCACGCCACCAACACTGCCACCGGCCCGGCGGGGAACGAGCAGCAGGCGTGCTCGCTGCACCCCTCAGTGCGGCAGGACGGCCGCACCGCTACTCCATCACTCACCCCTGCTGGTTCCTCGTCTCACACTCACCGCTCTCCCATGGAGGCACGGGCCGCGCTCCTCGCGGCGAACGAGCTCCTGCTTTACCGCCCCGTCGACGACCACCACCAGGACGAGGGGGCTGGGGGCTTCCAGGAGCCGCGTGCGATCGCTTGCATCTTGGGCGGCGCACAAGCCCTAGCCTCTCAGCGCATCTTCAAACAGTTCGCTCGCGAGGTGAACGCGGCGCTCCCCAAGCTCGAGCCCACGCGCCCGCTCAGGTGGTCTCAATGCGCCATCACCTTCAACTCGGCAGACCAGCTCAAGTGCGCAGCCACCGCTGGCGCACTCCCTATGTCGTGCTCCCCAGTCATCTGCAATGTGCAAGTTACGAAGACTCTCATCGACGGCGGCGCAGGGCTCAACGTCATGTCCGTCGACACGTTCGACAAACTCCAAGTGCCCTATGCGCAGCTCCAGCCAACCAAGCCTTTCTCAGGAGTGACTGATGGTTCCACCACACCGATAGGGCAAGTCCGCTTGCCCGTCACCTTCGGCAAGCGCGACAACTACCGCACCGAGCTCATCGACTTCGACGTCGCGCACATCCGCCTGCCGTACAATGCCATCCTCGGGTATCCAGCCCTAGCCAAGTTCATGGCGGTCACTCACCATGGCTACAACGTTCTCAAGATGCCGGGAAGTGGAGGAATCATCATGGTCCCATGTGAAGAGAGGGATGCGGTGTGCTCCCTCGAGCGCGCCTTCCAAGCCGCAGCAATCGACGACCCCGACAGAAGAAGTGAGGGCCCTCCGGAGACCATCCCCAGGAAGAAGTTGCCGCTCCGCGCAGGACCCCAAGGAGATGGCGACGTGGCAGGAGCCTCGTCAGGATTAGCGCCTGTTCCAGTAGCGCCTCCCTCCATCGCATAGGAAGGCGCGCCCGGCGCCCTCCTCAGGCAGGGCTCGAGGGCTCTCTCCTGGAGGGCCTCAGACCTTGCCAACCTCACGAGGGAGGCGCTTGGGCACCACTTGGAGGTGTGCTTCGCGGCACGGTTCCCTTAGGAAAACACGGGGCAAGGAGTGCCCACCACCCAGGAGTTCATCAACAAGACCACCCAGGAACTGCAAGAAGCAAGAGCCATGCGCGGCCACAGCCGCTCACAAGGCGCAGCCCCACATCCAGGCGAGGATGTCGGGCTGCGTGTCTGCGTCGACATCCCAGGGCTCAACAGGGCCACATCTCAGGAACGCTTCAGGCCATCGCGTGTGGGTCGCTATGAGGGCCCACCACACAGCTACATTCGCATGCCCTTCGGCTTGCCGAGTGTGGCGTCGGCCTATCAGCGCAACATGCGGCGAGTCCTGGCGGCTCAGGAGGCCAGGTTCCACGCCGTCCTGGAGGAGATGGAGACAGTTTTCAGGGAACCTCCTGAGCCCCCAGAGCCTCCCGAGGCTCAGGGTCCCCGTGGCTCATGAGGAGTCATTCCTCCAGCGCGTGGCTTCAGCTACACCAGCTCTACTTCGTCTACAAAACCAGTTGACATCTTCCAAGTTCGTTTATGCTGGGAGCGCCCCTCGGGCTGCATTATTCCCAGGCCGCACAGGTCAGTCCATGTGGCATGTACCCCATTTGCTTAAGTCTTTAGCTTATATCGCTGGGGGCGCCCCTCGGGCTGCATCATCCCCAGGCCGCTCGGGCCAGACCCAGTGGCATGTATCTTCCTGCATTTATCCAAGTCAATCTGCTCTTTATGCTTAACCTGCCAACGGCCATCGCCTGCTCAATCATCGCCTCCCCCGGGGCCTTCACACAGGCACGGCGCTGGTGCATGGGTCCGTCCCTGCCACGATCGACAAATCTGAGTGGTCGAGCTCTGGCTCGCGGCATGCGCCGTGTATGTCACCTCACCAGGCCCTCGGTGCCTTCACCTCATCCAGAGCAACCAGCGGCAGGCTAACAGCTGTAACGGTCAACTATGTTTCTTCTTGCGCCTGTTCACAGGAGTTCTGATGGAAGGATAGCAGACAGCACCGTGGGTCTCCTTTTTCTCGTGCGATTTGCTTGCACGTTAAAAGGGGGGCTCTTGAGCATCGCGACTCAGGAGCTCTTACTGGCTCTCCAGCCCTCACCCCTGGCCTTGACCACGGCATCGCGACCTGGCATACCAGCGGCGGCTGAGCTCGCTCGAGGGCTGGGACCTGAGGACGTAGAGCATTAAGGAGAGCATGGGGGACAGGAAACTCGTATGGGCCGGACTAGCTATGCCGCGCAAGTAGGCGCGCAGCTCTAGCGCCACGTCAGGAGTCACCAAAAATTCAGCGAGATAAGTCCTACAACCGGATCGGCTAAATGTTTGAGCCTAATGGTCGCTCGCGCCCTGCCGCAACCCCGTTGCGGCCACGTCAACTCCCTTTCTCGCCTTACCATGGCCGCTTGAGCACTAAGGGGGACCTCCTAAGCATCACGCCTCAGGGGCTCTTACTGGACCTCGGGCCGCGCACCTCCTGGCCTTGACCACGACATGCGACCTGGTATACCAGCGACGGTTGTAGCCGCCTTGGGACCGGGACCCATCAGCATAGAGCAACAAGCTATCGCGAGGAAAGAAAGGGGGGACCAAGCCTTAACGGGGCGTGCATTCACCAAATTTTTATAACAAAGGAGATAAGCATGGAAAGACATTACAGACCCTTACATGCCCCCATGGGGTGATTCATGATCCGTCACAGGAAACAAAAGCTGTCACTAAGGGGAATCCTATCTACACCCTCCCGTGGCAGATGCCATCATCAACAGTGGGCCACGGGAGGCCGACGCCTGATGTCTACTACACCACCTTCTTCTTGTAGACGTTGTTGGGCCTCCAAGTGCAGAGGTTTGTAGGACAGTAGCAAATTTCCCTCAAGTGGATGACCTAAGTGTTGGAAATATGCCCTAGAGGCAATAATAAAAGCATTATTATTATATTTCCTTATTCATGATAATTGTCTTTATTCGTGCTATAATTGTGTTAACCGGAAATCATAATACATGTGTGAATAACAGACAACAAACATGTCCCTAGTGAGCCTCTAGTTGACTAGCTCGTTGATCGATAGATAGTCATGGTTTCCTGACTATGGACATTGGATGTCATCGATAACGGGATCACATCATTAGGAGAATGATGTGATGGACAAGACCCAATCCTAAACATAGCATAAGATCGCATAGTTCGTTTGCTAGAGTTATCCAATGTCAAGTATCCTTTCCTTAGACCATGAGATCGTGTAACTCCCGGATACTGTAGGAGTGCTTTGGGTGTGCCAAACGTCACAACGTAACTGGGTGACTATAAAGGTATACTACGGGTATCTCTGAAAGTGTCTGTTGGGTTACATGGATCGAGACTGGGATTTGTCACTCCGCTTGACGGAGAGGTATCACCGGGCCCTCTCGGTAATGCATCATCACAATGAGCTCAATGTGATCAAAGTGTTTGATCACGGGATCATGCATTACGGTAACGAGAAAAGTGACTTGCCGGTAACGAGATTGAACGAGGTATTGGTATACCGACGATCGAATCTCGGGCAAGTAAAATACCGATTGACAAAGGGAATCGTATACGGGATTAATTGAATCCTTGACATCGTGGTTCATCCGATGAGATCATCGTGGAGCATGTGGGAGCCAACATGGGTATCCAGATCCCGCTGTTGGTTATTGCCCGAGAGCCGTCTCGGTCATGTCTGCATGTCTCCCGAACCCGTAGGGTCTACACACTTAAGGTTCGGTGACGCTAGGGTTGTGAAGATATGTATGTGCAGTAACCCGAATGTTGTTCGGAGTCCCGGATGAGATCCCGGACGTCACGAGGAGTTCCGGAATGGTCTGGAGGTAAAGAATTATATATAGGAAGTGCTATTTTGGCCATCGGGACAAGATTCGGTGTTATCGGTATTGTACCGGGACCACCGGAGGGGTCCCGGGGTCCACCAGGAGGGGCCACCTGCCTTGGGGGGCCACATGGGCCTTAGGGGGTGCGCCTTGGCCCACTTGGGCCAAGGGGAACCAGCCCCAAGGGCCCATGCGCCAAGGAAACTTGGAGGAGGGAGAGTCCAGAAGGGGGAAGGCACCTCCGAGGTGCCTTGGGGAGGATGGACTCCTCCCCCCCTTGGCCGCACCCCTTCCTTGGAGGAAGGGGCAAGGCTGCACCCTTCCCCCTCTCATGTGCCTATATAAAGGGGGGCAGGGGAGGGGGGCTGCGCACTAGATGCCCTGGCTCCTCCCTCCTCCCTGCAACACCTCCTCCTCCTCCCGTAGTTGCTTAGCGAAGCCCTGCCGGAGTTCTGCTGCATCCACCACCACACCGTCGTGCTGGATCTTCCTCAACCTCTCCTCCCCCCTTGCTGGATCAAGAAGGAGGAGACGTCTCCCGTCCCGTACATGTGTTGAACGCGGAGGTGCCGTCCGTTCGGTACTAGATCATCGGTGAATTGGATCACGGCAAGTACGACTACCTCATCCACGTTCACTCGAACGCTTCCGTTGCGATCTACAAAGTGGTATGTAGATGCTATCTAATCTGAATACTCGTTGCTAGATGAACTCATAGATGGATCTTGGTGAAACCGTAGGAAAAATTTTAATTTTCTGCAACGTTCCCCAACAGTGGCATCATTAGCTAGGTCTATGCGTAGTTCTTCTTGCGCGAGTAGAACACAAAGTAGTTGTGGGCGTCGAATTGTAAATTCTTCTTGCCGTTACTAGTCAATCTTGATTCAGCGGTATTGTGGGATGAAGCGGCCCGGACCAACCTTACACGTACGCTTACGTGAGACCGGTTCCACCGACTAACATGCACTAGTTGCATAAGGTGGCTGGCGGGTGTCTGTCTCTCCTACTTTAGTTGGATCGAATTCGATGAACAGGGTCCTTATGAAGGGTAAATAGAGATTGACAAATCACGTTGTGGTTTGAACGTAGGTAAGAAAACGTTCTTGCTAGAACCCTAATTCAGCCACGTAAAACATGCAACAGCAATTAGAGGACGTCTAACTTGTTTTTGCAGCAAGTGCTTTGTGATATGATATGGCCAAAGTTGTGATGTATGATGAATGATCTATATGTGATGTATGAGATGTTCATGCTATTGTAATAGGAATCACGACTTGCATGTCGATGAGTATGACAACCGGCAGGAGCCATAGGAGTTGTCTTTATTTTTTTGTATGACCTGCGTGTCATTGAGAATCGCCATGTAAGTTACTTTACTTTATTGCTAAACGCGTTAGCCATAGTAGTAGAAGTAATAGTTGGCGAGCAACTTCATGGAGACACGATGATGAAGATCATGATGATGAAGATCATGGTGTCAAGCCGGTGACAAGATGATCATGGAGCCCCAAGATGGAGATCAAAGGAGCAATGTGATATTGGCCATATCATGTCACGTTTATTATTTGATTGCATGTGATGTTTATCATGTTTTGCATCTTGTTTACTTAGAACGACGGTAGTAAATAAGATGATCCCTCATAATAATTTCAAGAAAGTGTTCACCCTAACTGTGCACCGTTGCTAAGGTTCGTCGTTCCGAAGCACCACGTGATGATCGGGTGTGATAGGTCCTTACGTTCGCATACAACGGGTGTAAGACAGATTTACACACGCAAAACACTTAGGTTGACTTGACGAGCCTAGCATGTACAGACATGGCCTCGGAACACAGAAGACCGAAAGGTCGAGCATGAGTCGTATAGAAGATACGATCAACATGAAGATGTTCACCGATGTTGGCTAGTCCGTCTCACGTGATGATCGGACACGGCCTAGTTGACTCGGATCATGTAATACTTAGATGACTAGAAGAGGGATGTCTATCTAAGTGGGAGTTCATTAATTTGATTAAATGAACTTTATTATCATGAACTTAGTCTAAATATTTACAATATGTCTTGTAGATCAAATGGCCAACGTAGTCCTCAAACTTCAACGCGTTCCTAGAGAAAACCAAGCTGAAAGACGATGGTAGCAACTATATGGACTGGGTCCGGAACCTGAGGATCATCCTCATAGCTGCCAAGAAAGATTATGTCCTAAGAGCACCGCTGGGTGACGCACCTATTCTCCCTGCAGAACAAGACGTTATGAACGCTTGGCAGTCACGCTGCGATGATTACTCCCTCGTTCAGTGCGGCATGCTTTACAGCTTAGAGCCGGGACTCCAAAAGCGTTTTGAGAGACATGGAGCATATGAGATGTTCGAAGAGCTGAAAATGGTTTTCCAAGCTCATGCCCGGGTCGAGAGATATGAAGTCTCCGATAAATTCTTTAGCTGTAAGATGGAGGAAAATGGCTCTGTCAGTGAGCACATACTCAAAATGTCTGGGTTGCACAACCGCTTGACTCAACTAGAAGTTAATCTCCCGGATGAAGCGGTCATTGACAGAATCCTCCAGTCGCTTCCACCTAGCTACAAGAGCTTTGTGATGAACTACAATATGCAGGGGATGGTAAAGACCATTCCTGAAGTATATGCTATGCTGAAATCAGCAGAGGTAGAAATCAAGAAGGAGCATCAAGTGTTGATGGTGAATAAAACCACTAAGTTCAAGAAGGGCAAGGGTAAAAGGAACTTCAAGAAGGACGGCAAGGAAGTTGCCGCACCCGGTAAGCAAGTTGCTGGGAAGAAGCCAAAGAATGGACCCAAGCCCGAAACTGAGTGCTTTTATTGCAAGGGAAGTGGTCACTGGAACCGGAACTGCCCCAAATACTTAGCGGACAAGAAGGCCGGCAAAACCAAAGGTATATGTGATATACATGTAATTGATGTGTACCTTACCAGTACTCGTAGTAGCTCTTGGGTATTTGATACCGGTGCAGTTACTCACATTTGTAACTCAAAGCAGGAGCTGCGGAATAAACGGAGACTGGCGAAGAACGAGGTGACGATGCGCGTCGGGAATGGTTCCAAGGTCGATGTAATCGCCGTCGGCACGCTGCCTCTACATTTACCTACGGGATCAGTTTTAAACCTCAATAATTGTTATTTAGTGCCAAGTTTGAGCATGAACATTGTATCTGGATCTCGCTTAATTCGAGATGGCTACTCATTTAAATCAGAGAATAATGGTTGTTCCATTTATATGAGAGATATGTTTTATGGTCATGCTCCGATGGTTAATGGTTTATTCTTAATGAATCTCGTACGTGATGATACACATATTCATAGTGTGAATACCAAAAGAGTTAAAGTTGATAACAATAGTCCCACATATTTGTGGCACTGCCGCCTTGGTCACATAGGTGTCAAACGCATGAAGAAGCTCCATGCAGATGGACTTTTAGAGTCTCTTGATTATGAATCATTTGACACGTGCGAACCATGCCTCATGGGTAAAATGACCAAGACTCCGTTCTCAGGAACAATGGAGCGAGCAACCAACTTATTGGAAATCATACATACCGATGTGTGTGGTCCAATGAGTGTTGAGGCTCGCGGTGGCTATCGTTTTGTTCTCACCCTCACTGATGACTTGAGTAGATATGGGTATATCTACTTAATGAAACACAAGTCTGAGACCTTTGAAAAGTTCAAGGAATTTTAGAGTGAGGTTGAAAATCAACGTGATAGAAAGATCAAGTTTCTACGATCAGATCGTGGAGGAGAATATTTGAGTCACGAATTTGGCACACACTTAAGAAAATGTGGAATAGTTTCACAACTCACGCCGCCTGGAACACCTCAGCGTAATGGTGTGTCCGAACGTCGTAATCGCACTCTATTAGATATGGTGCGATCTATGATGTCTCTTACCGACTTACCGCTATCTTTTTGGGGCTATGCTTTAGAGACTGCCGCATTCACTTTAAATAGGGCTTCGTCGAAATCCGTTCAGACGACACCGTATGAATTATGGTTTGGAAAGAAACCTAAGCTGTCGTTTCTAAAAGTTTGGGGATGCGATGCTTATGTCAAGAAACTTCAACCTGAAAAGCTCGAACCCAAATCGGAAATATGCGTCTTCATAGGATACCCTAAAGAAACTGTTGGGTATACCTTCTACCTCAGATCCGAAGGCAAGATCTTTGTTGCCAAGAATGGATCCTTTCTAGAGAAAGAGTTTCTCTCGAAAGAAGTAAGTGGGAGGAAAGTAGAACTTGATGAAGTGTTACCTCTTGAACCGGACAACAGCGAAACTCAAGAAATCGTTCCTGAGGTGCCTGCACCGACTAGAGAGGAAATTAATGATTATGATCAAGATACTTCTAATCAAGCTCCTACTGAAATTCGAAGGTCCACAAGGACACGTTCCGCACCAGAGTGGTACGGCAACCCTGTCTTGGAAATCATGTTGTTAGACAACGGTGAACCTTCGAACTATGAGGAAGCAATGGCGGGCCCGGATTCCGACAAATGGCTGGAAGCCATGAAATCCGAGATAGGATCCATGTATGAAAACGAAGTATGGACTTTGACTGACTTGCCCGTTGAACGGCGAGCCATAGAAAATAAATGGATCTTTAAGAAGAAGACAGACGCGGATGATAATGTGACCATCTATAAAGCTCGGCTTGTCGCTAAGGGTTATCGACAAGTTCAAGGGGTTGACTACGATGAGACTTTCTCACCGGTAGCGAAGCTGAAGTCCGTCCGAATCATGTTAGCAATTGCCGCATACTATGATTATGAGATATGGCAAATGGACGTCAAAACGGCATTCCTTAATGGTTTCCTTAAGGAAGAATTGTATATGATGCAGCCGGAAGGTTTTGTCGATCCTAAGAATGCTGACAAGGTATGCAAGCTCCAACACTCGATTTATGGGCTGGTGCAAGCATCTCGGAGTTGGAACATTCGCTTTGATGAGATGATCAAAGCGTTTGGGTTTACACAGACTTATGGAGAAGCCTGTGTTTACAAGAAAGTGAGTGGGAGCTCTGTAGCATTTCTCATATTATATGTAGACGACATACTTTTGATGGGAAATGATATAGAACTCTTGGACAGCATTAAGGCCTACTTGAATAAAAGTTTTTCAATGAAGGACCTTGGAGAAGCTGCTTATATATTAGGCATCAAGATCTATAGAGATAGATCGAGACGCCTCATAGGTCTTTCGCAAAGCACATACCTTGATAAGATATTGAAGAAATTCAATATGGATCAATCTAAGAAAGGGTTCTTACCTGTGTTACAAGGTGTGAAATTGAGCTCAGCTCAATGCCCGACCACGGCAGAAGAAATAGAAGAGATGAGCGTCATCCCCTATGCCTCAGCCATAGGTTCTATTATGTATGCCATGCTATGTACCAGACCTGATGTAAACCTTGCCATAAGTTTGGTAGGAAGGTACCAAAGTAATCCCGGCAAGGAACACTGGACAGCGGTCAAGAATATCCTGAAGTACCTGAAAAGGACCAAGGAAATGTTTCTCGTTTATGGAGGTGACGAAGAGCTCGTCGTAAAAGGTTACGTCGACGCTAGCTTCGACACAGATCTGGATGACTCTAAGTCACAAACCGGATACGTGTATATTTTGAATGGTGGGGCAGTAAGCTGGTGCAGTTGCAAGCAAAGCGTCGTGGCGGGATCTACATGTGAAGCGGAGTACATGGCAGCCTCGGAGGCAGCACATGAAGCAATTTGGGTGAAGGAGTTCATCACCGACCTCGGAGTCATACCCAATGCGTCGGGGCCAATCAAGCTCTTCTGTGACAACACTGGAGCTATTGCACTTGCAAAGGAGCCCAGGTTTCACAAGAAGACTAGGCACATCAAGCGTCGCTTCAACTCCATTCGTGAAAATGTTCAAGATGGAGACATAGAAATTTGTAAAGTGCACACGGATCTGAATGTCGCAGATCCGTTGACTAAACCTCTCCCTAAGGCAAAACATGATCAGCACCAGAACTCTATGGGTGTTCGATTCATCACAATGTAACTAGATTATTGACTCTAGTGCAAGTGGGAGACTGTTGGAAATATGCCCTAGAGGCAATACTAAAAGCATTATTATTATATTTCCTTATTCATGATAATTGTCTTTATTTGTGCTATAATTGTGTTAACCGGAAATCATAATACATGTGTGAATAACAGACAACAAACATGTCCCTAGTGAGCCTCTAGTTGACTAGCTCGTTGATCGATAGATAGTCATGGTTTCCTGACTATGGACATTGGATGTCATCGATAACGGGATCACATCATTAGGAGAATGATGTGATGGACAAGACCCAATCCTAAACATAGCATAAGATCGCATAGTTCGTTTGCTAGAGTTATCCAATGTCAAGTATCCTTTCCTTAGACCATGAGATCGTGTAACTCCCGGATACCGTAGGAGTGCTTTGGGTGTGCCAAACGTCACAACGTAACTGGGTGACTATAAAGGTATACTACGGGTATCTCTGAAAGTGTCTGTTGGGTTACATGGATCGAGACTGGGATTTGTCACTCCGCTTGACGGAGAGGTATCACCGGGCCCTCTCGGTAATGCATCATCACAATGAGCTCAATGTGATCAAAGTGTTTGATCACGGGATCATGCATTACGGTAACGAGAAAAGTGACTTGCCGGTAACGAGATTGAACGAGGTATTGGTATACCGACGATCGAATCTCGGGCAAGTAAAATACCGATTGACAAAGGGAATCGTATACGGGATTAATTGAATCCTTGACATCGTGGTTCATCCGATGAGATCATCGTGGAGCATGTGGGAGCCAACATGGGTATCCAGATCCCGCTGTTGGTTATTGCCCGAGAGCCGTCTCGGTCATGTCTGCATGTCTCCCGAACCCGTAGGGTCTACACACTTAAGGTTCGGTGACGCTAGGGTTGTGAAGATATGTATGTGCAGTAACCCGAATGTTGTTCGGAGTCCCGGATGAGATCCCGGACGTCACGAGGAGTTCCGGAATGGTCCGGAGGTAAAGAATTATATATAGGAAGTGCTATTTTGGCCATCGGGACAAGATTCGGTGTTATCGGTATTGTACCGGGACCACCGGAGGGGTCCCGGGGTCCACCAGGAGGGGCCACCTGCCTTGGGGGGCCACATGGGCCTTAGGGGGTGCGCCTTGGCCCACTTGGGCCAAGGGGAACCAGCCCCAAGGGCCCATGCGCCAAGGAAACTTGGAGGAGGGAGAGTCCAGAAGGGGGAAGGCACCTCCGAGGTGCCTTGGGGAGGATGGACTCCTCCCCCCCCTTGGCCGCACCCCTTCCTTGGAGGAAGGGGCAAGGCTGCGCCCTCCCCCCTCTCATGTGCCTATATAAAGGGGGGCAGGGGAGGGGGGCTGCGCACTAGATGCCCTGGCTCCTCCCTCCTCCCTGCAACACCTCCTCCTCCTCCCGTAGTTGCTTAGCGAAGCCCTGCCGGAGTTCTGCTGCATCCACCACCACACCGTCGTGCTGGATCTTCCTCAACCTCTCCTTCCCCCTTGCTGGATCAACAAGGAGGAGACGTCTCCCGTCCCGTACGTGTGTTGAACGCGGAGGTGCCGTCCGTTCGGTACTAGATCATCGGTGAATTGGATCACGGCAAGTACGACTACCTCATCCACGTTCACTCGAACGCTTCCGTTGCGATCTACAAAGTGGTATGTAGATGCTATCTAATCTGAATACTCGTTGCTAGATGAACTCATAGATGGATCTTGGTGAAACCGTAGGAAAAATTTTAATTTTCTGCAACGTTCCCCAACACTAAGGTTTATCAATCCGTGGGAGGCGTAGGATGAAGATGGTCTCTCTCAAACAACCCTGCAACCAAATAACATAGAGTCTCTTGTGTCCCCAACACACCCAATACAATAGCAAATTGTATAGGTGCACTAGTTCGGTGAAGAGATGGTGATCCAAGTGCAATATGGATGGTAGATATAGGTTTTTGTAATCTGAAAATATAAAAACAGCAAGGTAACTAATGGTAAAAGTGAGCGTAAACGGTATTGCAATGATAGGAAACAAGGCCTAGGGTTCATACTTTCACTAGTGCAAGTTCTCGCAACAATAATAACATAGTTGGATCATATAACTATCCCTCAACATGCAACAAAGAGTCACTCCAAAGCCACTAATAGCGGAGAACAAACGAAGAGATTATGGTAGGGTACGAAACCATCTCAAAGTTATTCTTTCCAATCAATCCATTGGGCTATTCCTATAAGTGTCTCAAACAACCCTAGAGTTCATACTAGAATAACACCTTAAGACACAAATCAACCAAAACCCTAATGTCACCTAGATACTCCAATGTCACCTCAAGTATCCGTGGGTATGATTATATGATATGCATCACACAATCTCAGATTCATGTATTCAAACCAACACAAAGTACTTCAAAGAGTGCCCTAAAGTTTCTACCAGAGAATCATGAAGAAAACGTGTGCCAACCCCTATGCATAGGTTCATGGGCGGAACCCGCAAGTTGATCACCAAGACATACATCAAGTGAATCACGTGATATCCCATTGTCACCACAGATACGCATGACAAGACATACATCAAGTGTTCTCAAATCATTAAAGACTCAATCCGATAAGATAATTTCACAGGGAAAACTCAATCCATTACAAGAGAGTAGAGGGGGAGAAACATCATAAGATCCAACTATAATAGCAAAGCTCGCGATACATCAAGATCGTGCCAAATCAAGAACAAGAGAGAGAGAGAGAGAGAGAGAGAGATCAAACACATAGCTACTCGTACATACCCTCATCACCGAGGGTGAAGTACTCCCTCCTCGTCATGGAGAGCGCCAGGATGATGAAGATGGCCACCGGTGAGGGTTCCCCCCTCCGGCAGGGTGCCGGAACAAGGTCCCGATTAACTTTTGGTGGCTACAGAGGCTTGCGGCGGCAGAACTCCCGATCTATTATCCCCTTTGGAAGTTTTAGGGTATATGGAGTTATATAGGCGGAAGAAGTACGT
This sequence comes from Aegilops umbellulata, assembly GCA_032464435.1. Classification (NCBI taxonomy): domain Eukaryota; kingdom Viridiplantae; phylum Streptophyta; class Magnoliopsida; order Poales; family Poaceae; genus Aegilops; species Aegilops umbellulata. Next base: position 586,397,591 of record CP136058.1, on the reverse strand, counting down.
CAGGGGAGCCACGTGTAACACCCCAAAAAAATTTCCTTGTTTTATTAATTAAAAATTTTGCCAGGAAATTTAAACTTTTATTTCCTGGACTTTTCTGTGGATTTCAGAGCCATTCTTTTCCTTATTATTATGGAGTTTTTACCTCAAATGAAAAACTTTCCAGATATATTATTGGACTTGTTTGCCCTTTAAGGAAAAACATTTCTATTATCAGTGGAATTTAATTGCATAATTAATTCTCTGTGAGCTTTGTCCCTTAAAATGATTTTTCATTTGTTTTGGAGCCCTTTTTTCAGTGCAACCACCTGATAAATTTATTTAATATTTTCACCAAAACTTGGAGATGTCATGTGATGTTTTAAAATCACTTTTATGCAAAAATGTATTTCATTCATTTAATATTTTGAGCTCTACACCAATTTTTCAAATCTGGTCCAGTGGGCAATTTTGCACTACAACCCGTTTAAATATTTCTTTCTAGCCTCCACTAAAATTATGGGATGTTCATAGGAGTATATTATTCAACTTTATGCAAAAACCCAGTGATGTCCTTTGAAAAATTTGAGTGAATCAACCTCTTTTTCATTCTGGTCCAGAATGGTGATTTGTACAACAACCATCATTTAACTTGCCCTTTTAGCTATGATTCCTTTTCCTACCTATAGCCCATCCTGCTAAACCCTTAAGTACAGAAGAGTGGACCCATTGGAAGATTTTAAGTGCATGCAATCATGCCTTTTTCTTTCTGTCCAAAACTGAAGTTTTGCAAAACTTGCACTGAAAAGTTTCTGCTTTTGGCAAACTAACCTCACCACTCTCTTATTCATCCAAAGAGACTCTGGTCCGGAGATTTGGGCCACCCCAAGAGTTGCCTAGCTGCCCTTAGCATTTTGTCAAACACCTGGTGTGCATGTCCAGTTTTGGCATGATTTTTGTTTTGCACTGTGATCTTGCCCCTCTGTACGTACTGGCATGTCCACTAATCTCCTAAGGAACCCTAGCCTAGACCTGCTAATCCCCAGCTCCACCCTCGCCGCCTAGCATGCTCTGGCATTTCGCCGAACGCTTGGCGTGCATGCTCTGGGCGCGCCCAGAGCGCGCGTTTTGCACGTGCGTGCACGCGAGTCGCCGCGTCCCGCTGCCGACGACCCGCGCTCGTCCTGGCCTCTCCCATCTCCCAATCGTCGCGCCCTACCCCTCCCTCACCGCAGGGCCACCCTGGCCCCGTCCTGGCGCCCTACAGCACCACCGCCGCATGCCGCCACTGCCGCCCCGACAGCTCTGCCATGGACGGCGCCGCCCGAGCCACACCGACATGCCAACTCACTTGTGGAACAGCCCGAGCTCATCCACTAACTCGTCAGCTAGTGCCCGTCGCCGCCACGTCGCCCTGGCCACTACAGAACGGCGTTTCGCCTTCGTTCCTATCCACAGCCACTAGAACCGACCTCGCCGGGCTATATATAGCCCTCCCGATCATGCCTAGGCTCATCAGCAGCCTCATTCAAGCCGTGTGAAACCTCCCCTCCTCCCCAGTACGCCAGAGGCCACTCTCTTCCCCAACTCCGGCCGGTTCGGCCGCCGCCGTGCTCTGGTCCAATCCGTCGCGAGCAGGCCCTCCCCCGCCCATCTGGCAACACCACTCGACTCCCCTCAACCTTGCGGAGCTGCCCAACCTCTCAAATGCGATCGGGAAACCACCGCAGCCTAGAACCCCAAACCAACCCGAAACCTCCTTCGCCGCGGAGCTCGCCGCCGGCGACTCCCTCCACCCCCGCCGACCCCTCGACCACTGGGAGGACCGCCTAGGAGTGGCGGGTCCATCCCTGCCCTCGGATGCCCTCGAGGAACCACCGTTCGCCGGTGACGATCGCCGGAGTCCCGCCCCCGCTCGGGCAAAGGAAAAGGAGGGAGAGGCGACTGGTCAAACCTGATCAGTGGGCCCCCCCCGGACCCTACGTCAGTGACCCAGCGCCGGTCCACGTTGGCATAAGTGAAAGCGTAAAGTCCCAGAGTATGTCTCCGCTACCCCGAAAACGTATTCTCATTGAAACGTTTTCTTTTTCTGATTTATTTTTAAAACAAATTTTGACCAAAACTTTGACTGGTTATAACTTTTAAAATATGAATCCAAATGACTTGATTCTTTTTCTGTTGTTTCTCAAATATTGTCTAGTTTATTTTCATATTTATTTCAAAAATTTCCAAGCAACTTTTTTGTATTGTTTTTAAACTATGTGTTAATTTAAATATTTCCAAAAATAGGATTTGTTGGAGAGAGAAGAAAACTTTCAAAGTTTTGGAATGCACCATGCCTCTCCACAACTTGAAGGCAAGCATTCTGAACCCTGGCATAATATTTTGGGGACTGTTTGATACGGTTAGAATACCACCTCGACATGAAGCATAAATTATTTTTATGTAACGATATGATCATGCGCATTGAGTGCATAATAAAAATTCTTGCTGTTGAAACTGGATATGCTTGTGATAGCAATCGCCCTCTTATGCTTCTCGTGCCTACCGAGAAGGGTCCGGGAAAGTCTCTGTCTTGGGTAGACACGAGCTTGTCCCTCGTCGAGACGGTTATGACCGGTGGGGCAGGGGGAGGTATGATGAGTGGTTGTTGTGTCTGATGGATGTGAAATATTATTCTTGAGCTAATCATGTAGGAAATACTTAAGCCTCCTGTGTCGGCCATAGATCGAGTCTTGTTCCAGTAACCCCCATACTTGTCTCGTGCTGCCACTTGTCCCTACTGTAGGTAGGGTACGTTTCAGTAAGTTGTCAACCCCTGTCCTAGCACACACCGTACAGAGAGGCCATGGTGGAAGATACCGGTTGCAACCGGTAGGCATGTCACCTGGTCCAGGGGCATGGGTGTTTCCAGTTGGGACCGAGAGGGGGGCACCCCTTAGAGCGCATGATAGAAATTTGATCCCATGCTACGCGAGGTTGTAGCCTCCCCACTTAGAGTTTTGCTTAACAGGTGTCATGGGTGATTCCAGACACGAGTAAAGTTAAGCTGGTGTGTGCAAGTTAGGCGTGTTTTCGACTAAAAGACCGTAGAGGGAATTAGTTCCAATGGACTAAAGAAATCCGTTATTCGTGGGTAAATAGTACACCCTCTGCAGAGATATTAAACCTATTCGAATAGCCGTGTCCATGGTTAAGGACTACAGTCTGGGTTGGGTCAAGTGTTGGTCTTAGTGTCGGTCTTCGGAGGAGAAACTACTAAACCAGAGCATTGATCATGACTTGTGACGTATGATGATTATGATTATTATTATTATGGACAAATTAATGGTATTATTTGAAATTATTGAGTATCCCTGGGACGGTTCTACCTCCTGGATACTCACTGTGATTATTCTTATATAAGCCCTTTATGTGGTGTCGCTCAGACGCCCGACTATGGCATGCTTGTTATTTCATTTACTTATAAGCCTTTATGTGGTGTCGCTCAGACGCCCGACTGTGGCATGCTTGTTATTTCATTTACTTATAAGCCCTTTATGTGGTGTCGCACAGACGCCCGACTGTGGCATGGTTGTTATTCCTTTTATATATAAGCCCTTTCTGCGGTGTCGCTCAGACGCCCGACTGAGGCATGCTTCATATTATTATCCTTTCGAGGCATCGCTTCAGACACCTGATCGGTGCTTTTCATTTCTACACCCTGATTGTTTACTCATGATTTATTTAAATGATCTACTTGCGTGCATCATGAACCTTATTTCATAACTGACGAAGTAATCATAGACTATTTCAAAGCATGATTATCAGTGGCTATATTATACCTGTGTTCTTAATGTTTGCGAGTACATTCAAAGTACTCACTGGCTTGTCCCTGGCTATTGTCTTGGCCATATTTCTTGCATGGAGAGGAGCGTTGTGATGACAGCCCCGGAACCTATGCAATGGAGATAGCAGCCTCGCGAAGATAAGAGTTATCCTGGTCAGCTGTTCTTGTGGGAAATGGAGTCCCATAGACGCTGGTGACCCACAAACCGCTTCCGCCTTCAGCCACTAGAAAACCAATTGTTGTACTCATAGGCCAGAATGGACTTGTACTACATATTATGTACTTTGCTTGGAATTTCTGTATCAAGTTGGTGCCTCATCAGCTAACAGTAATCCTGGGGCTGATGAGCACAAGGGCCATTTTCTGGGAAATTATATCCCGAAAACCCGTTCCTGACAAACTTGGTATCAGAGCCAGGCTGACCATTGGCTAATCCTATCTTAGCCGGGTCGAAAAACATAGGTAAACCAACCCACCAGACCTTAATCCAAACCCCGGCCAAGCTTCTCGTGTAAGATAGCCACACAGTGACCCGACACCTTTTGGCAGTTGGTGCCCAACCTACCAGCCTAGCCTGTCGATCATGCGCCAGTGACTGGCCCCTGAATAGTCTTTTTTGCAAGCGTACGAAGGAAGACCCCGTCCCCTTTTGCTATAAAAAGGGCACGCTAGCCTCAACCCAGCACAGCACAACCTCTACCCCAAACCGAGCTATAATGCCAGGACCCATTGTTCACAATGAGACCACAGTGACCAACCTTGGAGGTTTTGTGACCGTGCTAGCAAACCTCACCCGTCGTGCCTTCGCGTTAGAGGAACCCCCAGAATATGTTGTGTACCAAGGGCCCATGAGCGGTGAAAGCTGTCAATTCTGGGCCACTCTGCACGTCTATGGTGGGGGTCTATCGCCAGAACGCCCCTACAGGTTCACCGGAAGGACAACTTCCTTTGAGCCACAAGCCATCCAACTAGCTGCTCGAGAGGCTATAGTTCAACTCCGACACTTGTCGCCCAGAGTTAACTGTCGCTCCTTCTACTACTACCCCAGCCGTGACGGGTATGGTAGACCACCCCAAGTCGCCAACGGAGACCACGAGACGGACCCTGCATTATTGCATCTGGTGTGATATGTAAGTGCACTAGAGGGATTGTTCGACCAGATCACGCTGGATCTGATCGCAGCTCGTGGAGAACTGGTTCGCCGACCCCCAGCTAGAAGAGAAGTTGAGCCCGACGCTGACAGCCCAGTCGTGTTGTTCGGACAACCGATCAAGACCTTGAGTTCAGTCCTAGCCATCAACCAAGGTGCGTTAATGACCCCAGAAGTGCTCCGTCGCCTTTTGGGAACACACTCCAACGGGATTGTGGCCAATAATCCCCGTGATGGTCATCATCACTACCCCGACCCCGCAGTTCCTCAACCCCCTCCGGCTAACCCCGATGGTGAAGCCAATGGAGAGGCCTCGGCGTCCACAAGGCACGCCCGCTTAGATATGAACGAGGTAGACTAAGTCACTCGAGTAGTACCGAGTCGTAGTACGGCCTCACCCTTTAATTACGTGATCTTGTATCGCCACGATGATGTCTACATGGGTGCCCCTATTTTAAATATTAACTGTGCATAAGTATGCTGATGTACGATTGCCTTTTTAATACCGGTCATAGCTACCAAGAAACCAGCCCCGACGACACCCACAGTAATGCGTCACTTTGGCGAGATGTGTGTATCTGTGGCTTTGACCCCGACCACATGAGAGCAGAACCAGCAAACTAGTTGCCCTTCACCACGATAGATAACCCAGCCTGGAGGCCATATAAATGGCCACCTCTGACCTTGCCAAGTACCCCTCACCTTGTGCACCGCCCTCACACACATTTCTTGCCATGCCGAGCCCTAGCATTTATCTGAGAACCCCTGATGCAACCCTGGGTAGCTTTGTTAAAATATTGTGGGACCTTACCTGCAGTACCATGGGCTCTACCTAGCCACCCCAATACGAGTTGCTCAAGTCGAGGATCACCTCCTCTACCTCGAAATTTTGGGCAGTAGTACACATCCCTCCCGTAGACTCAAATCAAGACCCAAAGGAAGTCTCCTTCCTGGGGAAATCTATGCCAACTCCGCTTATGGCCATAGAAGCGGCTGCACACGAAGCGATTGTTCGCCTTCGATTCGCGGTACCCTATGCCAGCGAACGAGGGTATTATTACTTTCCAAGCCATGTAGCACCCGGAGAAGTAGCATCCTTTCCCGGTGGACGAATTGAGAGAGACCTAGTATTGGCCAACCTTGTCCAGTATGTCATCGCTCAAGAACGTTTGACCCAACGAGTAATGGGTTATCTCCAGAGCCTCGCTGATTTAAATCCTCATATCGCCGTCGGTAGACCACTGAGGCCTGGCTAGGAAAGACGCGTCCATTGACTGATCAATCCGCTTCCCCCGGTAGAAGAAGAGTGCGCCCCAGTACCAGAGATGTTTTCTCGGGATCCTGTCCTTTTACCTTTTTCATTGTAAACGTCATGACTATGTGTTGCAACCTATGATTGTACCCTAAGTTTGTGCTATGAGTAAACTCTCGGTTTCAACTAATGGGAGTATCTTGTTATTAAAAACAGCTCTTAACAAATCTCAAGGACGAGATTTTTATTAAGTGGGGTAGTGTTGTAACACCCCAAAAAAATTCCTTGTTTTATTAATTAAAAATTTTGCTAGGAAATTTAAACTTTATTTTCTGGACTTTTCTGTGGATTTCAGAGCCATTCTTTTCCTTATTATTATGGAGTTTTTACCTCAAACGAAAAACTTTCCAGATATATTATTGGACTTGTTTGCCCTTTCAAGAAAAACATTTCTATTATCAGTGGAATTTAATTGCATAATTAATTCTCTCTGAGCTTTATCCCTTAAAATGATTTTTCATTTGTTTTGGAGCCCTTTTTTAACTGCAACCACCTGATAAATTTATTTAATATTTTCACCAAAACTTGGAGCTGTCATGTGATGTTTTTAAATCACTTTTATGCAAAAATGTATTTCACTCATTTTATATTTTGAGCTCTACACCAATTTTTCAAATCTGGTCCAGTGGGCAATTTTGCACTACAACCCATTTAAATATTTCTTTCTAGCCTCCACCAAAATTATGGGATGTTCATAGGAGTATATTATTCAACTTTATGCAAAAACCTAGTGATGTCCTTTGAAAAATTTGAGTGAATCAACCTCTTTTTCATTCTGGTCCAGCATGGTGATTTGTACAGCAACCATCATTTAACTTGCCCTTTTAGCTATGATTCCTTTTCCTACCTATAGACCATCCTGCTAAACCCTTAAGTCCAGAAGAGTGGACCCATTGGAGGATTTTAAGTGCATGCAATCATGCCTTTTTCTTTCTGTCCAAAACTGAAGTTTTGCAAAACTTGCACGGACAAGTTTCTGCTTTTGGCAAACTAACCTCACCACTCTCCTATTCATCCAAAGAGACTCTGGTCTGGAGATTTGGGCCACCCCAAGTGTTTCCTAGCTGCCCTTAGCATTTTGTCAAACACCTGGTGTGCATGTCCAGTTTTGGCATGATTTTTTGTTTTGCACTGTGATCTTGCCCCTCAGTACGTACTGGCATGTCCACTAATCTCCTAAGGAACCCTAGCCTAGACTTGCTAATCCCCGGCTCCACCCTCGCCGCCTAGCATGCTCTAGCATTTCGCCGAACGCTTGGCGTGCACGCTCTGGGCGCGCCTAGAGCGCGCGTTTTGCACGTGCGTGCACGCGAGTCGCCGCATCCCGCTGCCGACGACCCGCGCTCGTCCTGGCCTCTCCCCTCTCCCAACCGTCGCGCCCGACCCCTCCCTCACTGCAGGGCCACCCTGACCCCCTCCTGGCGCCCTACAGCACCACCGCCGCATGCCGCCACCACCGCCCCGACAGCTCTGCCATGGACGGCGCCGCCCGAGCCACACCGGTGCGCCAACTCACTCGTGGAACAGCCCGAGCTCATCCACTAACTCGTCGGCTAGCGCCCGTCGCCGCCACGTCGCCCTGGCCACTACAGAACGGCGGTTCGCCGTCGTTCCTATCCACAGCCACGGGAACCAACCTCGCCGGGCTATATATAGCCCTCCCGATCATGCCTAGCTAGGCTCATCAGCAGCCTCATTCAAGCCGTCTGAAGCCTCCCCTCCTCCCCAGTTGGCCAGAGGCCACTCTCTTCCCCAACTCCGGCCGGTTCGGCCGCCGCCGTGCTCCGGTCCAATCCGTCGCAAGCAGGCCCTCCCCCGCCCATCTAGCAACACCACTCGACTCCCCTCAACCTTGCGGAGCTGCCCAACCTCTCAAATGCGATCAGGAAACCACCGCAGCCTAGAACCCCAAACCCACCCGAAACCTCCTCCGCCGCGGAGCTCGCCGCCGGCGACTCCCTCCACCCCCGCCGACCCCTCGACCACCGGGAGGACCGCCTAGGATTGGCGGGTCCTTCCCTTCCCTCGGATGCCCTCGAGGAACCTCCGTTCGTCGGCGACGATCGCCGGAGTCCCGCCCTCGCTCGGGCAGAGGAAAAGGAGGGAGAGGCGACTGGTCAAACCAGACCAGTGGGCCCCCCCTGGACCCTCTGTTAGTGACCCAGCGCCGGTCCAGGATGGCATAAGTGAAAGCGTAAAGTCCCAGAGTACGTCTCCCCTACCCCGAAAGCGTATTCTCATCGAAACGTTTTCCTTTTCTGATTTATTTTAAAAACAGATTTTGACCAAAACTTTGACTGGCTATAACTTTTTAAATATGAATCCAAATGACTTGATTCTTTTTCTGTTGTTTCTCAAATATTGTCTGTTTTATTTTCATATTTACTTAAAAAATTTCCAAGCAACTTGTTTTTACTGTTTTTAAACTATGTGTTAATTTAAATATTTCCAAAAATAGGATTTGTTGGAGAGAGAAGAAAACTTTCAAAGTTTTGGAATGCACCCTGCCTCTCCACAACTTCAAGGCAAGCATTCTGAACCCTGGCATAATATTTTGGGGACTGTTTGATACGGTTATAATACCACCTCGACATGAAGCATAAATTATTTTTATGTAACGATATGATCATGCGCATTGAGTGCATAATGAAAATTCTTGCTGTTGAAACTGGATATGCTTGTGATAGCAATCGCCCTCTTATGCTTCTCATGCCTACCGGGAAGGGTCCGGGAAAGTCTTTGTCTTTGGTAGACACGAGCTTGTCCCTCGTCGAGACGGGTATGACCGGAGGGGCAGGGGGAGGTATGATGAGTGGTGGTTGTGTCTGATGGATGTGAAATATTATTCTTGAGCTAATCATGTAGGAAATACTTAAGCCTCCCGAGTCGGCCGTAGATCGAGTCTTGTTCCAGTAACCCCCATACTTGTCTCGTGCTGCCACTTGTCCCTACCATAGGTAGGGTACGGTTCAGTAAGTTGTCAACCCCTGTCCTAGCACACACCGTACGAAGAGGCCATGGTGGAAGATACCGGTTGCAACCGGTAGGCATGCCACCTAGTCCGGGGGCATGGGTGTTTCCGGTTGGGACCGAGAGGGGGGCACCCCTTAGAGCGCGCGATAGAAATTTGATCCCATGCTACGCGAGGTTGTAGCCTCCCCACTTAGAGTTTTGCTTAACAGGTGTCATGTGTGATTCCAGACACGAGTAAAGTTAAGCTGGTGTGTGCAAGTCAGGCGTGTTTTCGACTAAAAGACCGTAGACGGAATTAGTTCCGATGGACTAAAGACATCCGTTACTCATGGGTAAAGAGTACACCCTCTGCAGAGATATTAAACCTATTCGAATAGCCGTGTCCATGGTTAAGGACTACAGTCTGAGTTGGGTCAAGTGTTGGTCTCAGTGTCGGTCTTCGGAGGAGAAACTACTAAACCAGAGCATTGATCATGACTTGTGACATATGATGATTATGATTATTATTATTGTGGACAAATTAATGGTATTATTTGAAATTATTGAGTATCCCTGGGACGATTCTACCTCCTGGATACTCACTGTGATTATTCTTATATAAGCCCTTTATGTGGTGTCGCTCAGACGCCCGACTATGGCATGCTTGTTATTTCATTTACTTATAAGCCCTTTATGTGGTGTCGCTCAGACGCCCGACTGTGGCATGCTTGTTATTTCATTTACTTATAAGCCCTTTATGTGGTGTCGCACAGACGCCCGACTGTGGCATGGTTGTTATACCTTTTATATATAAGCCCTTTCTGTGGTGTCGCTCAGATGCCCGACTGAGGCATGCTTCATATTATTATCCTTTCGAGGCATCGCTTCAGACACCCGATCGGTGCTTTTCATTTCTAGACCCTGATTGTTTACTCTTGATTTATTTAAATGATCTAATTGCGTGCATCGTGAACCTTATTTAATAACCGACGAAGTAATCATAGACTATTTCAAAGCATGATTATCAGTGGCTATATTATACCTGTGTTCTTAATGTTTGCGAGTACATTCAAAGTACCCACTGGCTTGTCCCTGGCTATTGTCTTGGCCAGATTTCTTGCGTGGAGAGGAGCGTTGTGATGACAGCCTCGGAACCTACGCAATGGAGATAGCAGCCTCGCGAAGATAGAAGTTATCCTGGTCAGCTGTTCCTGTCGGAAATGGAGTCCCATAGACGCTGGTGACCCGCAAACCGCTTCCACCTTCAGCCACTAGAAAACCAATTGTTGTACTCATAGGCCAGAATGGTCTTGTACTACATATTATGTACTTTGCTTGGAATTTCTGTGTCAAGTTGGTGCCTCATCAGCTAACAGTAATCCTGGGGCTGATGAGCACAAGGGCCATTTTCTGGGAAATTATATCCCGAAAACCCGGTCCTGACACCACGTGGGGCCCACGAGGCAAGGGGCGCGCCCTAGGGGGATGGGCGCTCCCCTACCCTCGTGGTTTCCTCGTTCCTTTTCTGACGTGCACTCCAAGCTTTTCCGATAGCTTTCCTTCCAAAAATAACTTCTCTAGTTGATTTCGTTCCGTTTCGACTCCGTCTGATATTCCTTTTCTTCAAAACAGTGAAATAGGCAAACAACAGCAATACTGGGCTGGGCCTCCGGTTAATAGGTTTGTCCCAAAAATAATATAACAGTGGATAATAAAGCCCAATATTGTCCAAAACAGTAGATAATATAGCATGAAGCAATCAAAAATTATAGATATGTTGGAGACGTATCAAGCATCCCCAAGCTTAATTCCTGCTCTTCCTCAAGTAGGTAAATGATAAAAAAGAATTTTTGATGTGGAGTGCTACTTGGCATAATTTCAATGTAATTCTTCTTAATTGTGGTATGAATATTCAGATCCGAAAGATTCAAGGCAAAAGTTCATATTGACATAAAAATAATAATACTTCAAGCATACTAACAAAGCAATTATGTCTTCTCAAAATAACATGGCCAAAGAAAGTTATCCCTACAAAATCATATAGTCTGGCTATGCTCTATCTTTACCACACAAAATATTTAAATCATGCACAACCCCGATGACAATCCAAGCAATTGTTTCATACCTTTGATGTTCTCAAACTTTTTCAATCTTCACGCAATACATGAGCGTGAGCCATGGACATAGCACTATAGGTGGAATAGAATGGTGGTTGTGGAGAAGACAAAAAGGAGAAGATAGTCTCACATCAACTAGGTGTATCAACGGGCTATGGAGATGCCCATCAATAGATATCAATGTGAGTGAGTAGGGATTGCTATGCAACGGATGCACTAGAGCTATAAGTGTATGAAAGCTCAACAAAAGAAACTAAGTGGGTGTGCATCCAACTCGCTTGCTCACGAAGACCTAGGGCATTTTGAGGAAGCCCATGATTGGAATATACAAGCCAAGTTCTATAATGAAAGATTCCCACTAGTATATGAAAGTGACAACATAAGAGACTCTCTATCATGAAGATCATGGTGCTACTTTGAAGCACAAGTGTGGTAAAAGGATAGTAGCGTTACCCCTTCTCTCTTTTTCTCTCATTTTTTTATTTGGGCCTTTTCTCTTTTTTATGGCCTCTTTATTATTATTTTTTTCTCTTTTTTCTTATTTTTTGTCCGGAGTCTCATCCCGACTTGTGGGGGAATCATAGTCTCCATCATCCTTTCTGTTAGAATAAATCCGAGGCCACCGTCGATCTACCGAGGACTAAGAAATCACACGAGGCACGACACCGTGATTTGTTAACGAGGTTCACCGATATGGCTACATCCCCGGGGCATGACTACGGGCGCTCCTCCCCGTGACACCGTCACAATACCGCACCCGGTCGCCCTGGACACCGGCACATGCCGCCGGCTTCCCCTGCGTTCCGGTGCTATTATGTTGGCATAGGTTACATCGTGTGTCTACCCCCGCTATATAAGGGAGGCCTAGGATACAAGTGTCCTATTAGGACACGACTGCATATCCTATCTAAACACAATACAACTACAAGTCCAACTGTAACCTACCTCGTACACTATATTCGACACAACTCCAACAAACTCCACCTTGGCGAATATTCTCCACCACCTTGAATTCATCCATGCGTCAAACTTCCATGTACATTGGACTTGAGCTTATCCCATGAGCACCGCTGCTACTCCAAAGACTCCATATGACTCCACCTGCAACTTGTAGTCCCTTCTTTTCTTGACCACAGTCAACACTTGAGCAAAGTTAAGTTCCACATTACTCTAGTTTGTGCTCCCAACTTCCAGAGTATCAGTCCAACGCCATCACACACTGACCACTGACCTGCATGAAAGTGAACAACTCACATATTGGGTGTCACACATAAGAGTTACCTGAACTCAACATCACCGCTCCTTTCTTGACCGTCTGTCTGAAACTTGAAGGAATTTCACCATTGCTTGTAGTCACCCCGAGTCAAATTCGCAGTTGTCTCATCACATGTATGACCACCAGAGCCCTGGCCCGTCTCCATGCCCCGTGCGCACCGCACGCCTCGCCGCTATTACCGCGTCGAGCCTCCGCTGTCCCGGTCGAGTCTCAAGGTCCGCGAGCCCACACCACTCAACCCCCATTGCAGAGTACCACCGATCATCACCGACCGATGACGAGTTTCATGCTTCCATCAAACCACTAGGCTCCAGTCCGAACTGGGTGTCCCTCGCTTTGGCTGCTGAATAGGCTTCGGCCCCGTCGACTTACGCCGTAGCCCCTCAATCCAGCTCCACCTTCAACATGACTCCATGGTAGATGATCAGTCCACCCCTGCGCCTCATCGACTTCAAGCTCCGTGTAGACACCACCTTGAATCAATCCCGTGCCATAGTCTTGTCGAAGCCGCACAAGTCTCGGGCCTGCGCCACGTGTTTCCACACCCAGAAGTCGGTCACCATCGGCATCACGCTCCTATGTCATCGTCGCCGATCCCACCATCGTCTTCTGTACCAACCGACTTGCGTCGATCCGTCAGACTGTTCAGTCCGACCCAGCCGAACTTGTCCGACTGCAACCATGCTCCACCCTGCATCATAACCGCTCGCACATCCATGCATGTCTTGGACGCCATGTGTATGCATGATCCTGCTCAGCACGCTCCAGACTCCTCGAATCCTCAAGTGCGACTGCCATCCATACACAAAATGTGTACCAAACAAAGAAAACACAAAGCACAATCCTTCATGCCTTCCCGTGTGAACAAAAGAGATTAACAAAGCAAGCCAAACTCCTAATTCCTCACACGTACGTAGCTTTTGAACGAACTTCTCTATTTCTTTCTTGATGACCATCACGACCTGACTCTGAGTCCTTGTGCCAATATTTTTTTCAACAAACAAATCTCGTTGATTCCAGCGGCAGCACGCCTCTTCCAACGCCTGAGCTTCACACGTGCTTCCAGGCCCACATGGCCACTACACGCTGCGACTCGTGGGCCGGCCTCCGCCTGGCTCGCAGCTTTGCATGGGCCTTGCGTGCACCACGTGCACCGCTGCCGTGCCGATGCTGCCGCCTCGTAGCTCTGTCGATCGTATCTCGCCAATCGCCGCGTACTCGCCGAGACATCCGAACGAATCCGACAACTGCACACGCGCGATCAGATCTACAGCTCCATCGGACCGATCACCCACATAACACGTTCGACGTGCCGCTCGCCAATGCTTCATGAATCTTCAACTCGAGCAACCTTGATCCACCGACGCAACAACTTCGCTGCCATGTCTCCAATCACACACATTGCATCTCGTCAGATCCCGTTGACAGCTTCCACGTGTTCTCCTCTAGATCAACAAACATTGACCTCTTCGAACCTTGCTCATGATACCACTTGTTAGAATAAATCCGAGGCCACCGTCGATCTATCGAGGACCAAGCAATCACACGAGGCACGACACCGAGATTTGTTAACGAGGTTCACCGATATGGCTACATCCCCGGGGCATGACTACGGGCGCTCCTCCCCGTGACACTGTCACAATACCGCACGCGGTCGCCCTGGACACCGGCACATGCCGCCGGCTTCCCCTGCGTTCCGGTGCTATTATGTTGGCATAGGTTACATCGTGTGTCTACCCCTGCTATATAAGAGAGGCCTAGGATACAAGTGTCCTATTAGGACACGACTCCATATCCTATCTAAACACAATACAACTACAAGTCCAACTGTAACCTACCTCGTACACTATATTCGACACAACTCCAGCACTTTCCTCACTGGGACAATGCTCTAATAATGATGATTATCACACTTTTATTTATTTACAACTCAATACTTAGAACAAGATATGACTCTATATAAATGCCTCCGGCGGTGTACCGGGATGTGCAATGACTCATGAGTGACATGTATGAAAGAATTATGAACGGTGGCTTTGCCACAAATACGATTTTAACTACATGATCATGCAAAGCAATATGACAATGATGGAGCGTGTCATAATAAACGGAACGGTAGAAAGTTGCATGGCAATATATCTCGGAATGGCCATGGAAATGCCATGATAGGTAGGTATGGTGGATGTTTTGAGGAAGGTATATGGTGGTTGTATGATACCGGCAAAAAGTGCACGTTATTAGAGAGGCTAGCAAAGGTGTAAGGAAGAAAAGTGCATATAATCCATGGACTCAACATTAGTCATAAAGAACTCATATACTTATTGCAAAAATTTAGAAGTTATCAAAGCAAATATTACGCGCATACTCCTAGGGGGATAGATTGGTAGGAAAAGACCATCGCTCGTCCCCGACCGCCACTCATAAGGAAGACAATCAATAAATAAATGATGCTCCGACTTCATCACATAACGGTTCACCATACGTGCATGCTATGGGAATCACAAACTTTAGCACACGTATTTCTCAAATTCACAGCTACTCAACTTGCATGGCTCTAATATCACCATCTTCATATCTCAAAACAATTATCAAGCATCAAACTTTTCTTAGTATTCAACACACTCATAAGAATTCTTACAAATCTTGTATGCTTAGCATATTAGGATTATTTAAGCAAATTACCATGCTATTTAAGACTCTCAAAATAATATAAGTGAAGCATGAGAGATCAATAGTTTCTATAAAACAAATCCACCACCGTGCTCTAAAAGATATAAGTGAAGCACTAGAGCAAACGACAAACTACTCCGAAAGATATAAGTGAAGATCAATGAGTAGTCAAATAATTATGCAACTATGTGAAGACTCTCTAACATTTAAGAATTTCAAATCTTGGTATTTTATTCAAACAGCAAGCAAAGCTAAAGAAAATAAAATGACGCTCCAAGCAAAACACATATCATGTGGTGAATAAAAATATAGCTCCAAGTAAAGTTACCGATGAACGAAGACGAAAGAGGGGATGCCTTCCGGGGCATCCCCAAGCTTAGACGCTTGGTTATCCTTGAATATTACCTTGGGGTTCCTTGGGCATTCCCAAGCTTAGGCTCTTGCCACTGCTAATCCATAGTCTATCGAATCTTTACCCAAAACTAGAAAACTTCACAACACAAAACTCAACAGAAAACTCATGAGCTCCGTTAGCGAAAGAAAACAAAACACCACTTCATGGTACTGTAATGAACTAATTCTTTATTTATACTAGTAGAACGCCCGTGCGTTGCCACGGGCTTTTAATTTATTCTTTTTATTACGCATGTAATGTACAACCTTCGTCTAGAAAAATTTGTCGGAGGAATAGATAAAAATGGATGTATCTAGATTAAAAATACGTCTAGACACATCAATTTCTCTGACAAGTATTTTTGGACAAAAAAATTATGTCATATTTCGCATGCATAGAAATGATAGCGTATAACAATTGGAAAATAACTAAAATCCACTTCACCTACAAGGTAACTTGATGATATACACAGAGAGACATGATGCGCTTAAGATATTATATATTACAAACTAAGATTTACTTACAAGGTAGGAATGTTGTCTTTAGGTTCATGTGCACGGTACTTCGGCAAGTATAATAAAAATCTATTATATAATTAAGACAGGCTAACAAGCCATCACATTCATCAACACAGATTAAATTATCTTGACCGTAAACTTTGATTTTCATATAGGGTTCACGTGCACCCGGGAGCTCCTATGTATTTTCCCATCAAGTACACCGCGGCATTTTCCTCTCCATTGGTCGCTCTGCACGATCAGCCACTATTTTGCACAATTGTAACTACAACCATAAATTCTTTGTAGTAAAATTGCAGCAGCGACTTTAACTACAATAAAAATTTAACATCACATGATGCAACATAATGAAGGAAAGGTAAACCTAGAAAAGGCACGGCAGGCAACCTACATATATTATTGATAGATAAAATAGTTTCATCTTAGAAACAAAATAATTTCATAATCAATACATGCCCGTGATCTTACAATACATAAACATGTTAAAAAATGACCCTAGAACAAATAAAGCGACCTTCCTATACATACAGAATGTAAAACTCAAACGGTCAAACGTAGTACCGACAACTACATAACCTCCACAACTTCCATAGTAGCCTAGTACGTCGGGCACTTGCAGATTTGAAAGGCTGGCAAGCTGAAAGCTACATGCATCACAAAAGAAACATCAGAAACTTCTTACAGAGATAACAAGAGTGTCCAAAGGAATGAAGTTAAGGTTGAGATGCATCTTTGCTGCTTCACGGTCAGATTAAGCAGCTGTACATAAGTCCCGGCCCGGCTCTATCTCTCCATGTGTGTCACTCCCATTTCTCTCTGACAAAATTAAAAAGAACTTGTCATATCTATCCTTCTTTCTCTAAAGAACGTCTAGTACAGTATTGAAGGCTACATCCCTTGAAGGAGAGATAACACTCACAATATTGTAGGCTACATATATTTCATGATAAAGAGCCCCTTCGTTGCAAGGGGATAATAAAATTGCGGCCTTCAAATCAAGACCCTGAGAGCATAATAAATATATAACGTTTTTGTATAATGTACATCCCACCATCTTAATTCAAATCAAATAAAAGTGATTGCTCATTGGACTTATGACTATATGACACAATCTTAAGAGGGCACAATTTATTCTACAAACCTTAGTTTAAATTTAGCGATTGAAACATCCATTCCAACATGTAAATACAAACTGTGACTCTATTTTGGTTTGAAATTTTCATTTTAGACATAACAATACATGCAAGCACAACACTAACTTAGAAATTGTTTTTCTGAAATTAATATGGCATGTGACAGTTCCGGCAGAATATACAAATCATTTTAATTTAAATAAAACAATGAAACTTACCAATATAAGTGAGGTGCTTAGCCATGCAATCTACGATCTGCCATGAACTGCATTGCAAATAGCCTCTCCACATATCCTGAAACAAAGCATCATCAATAAACTTTACAGTAATGATAACAGCATATTTCAAGTTATTACTATTGAAAATATACAGAATAGCAGATCCTAATATATACAGGTGGTGAAAAAATCAATAAATGCCTAAAAATTAGTGTACCAAGAGAATCCAAGTATGCACTTATTTGAAGATGGTGGCAGAAGCATTGGTTAGAGTAAGTACCTTCATGGCAAATTAAGAGGAACTCAGTTGTTGTTGGCACAGTAACATAAGCAGTGGGGTGCTAAACCACATGGAAAAAAACACAACACCATGCCATCAGCCATCCATGATCCATCAGATGCATCCATGAAGTGCTAAAACTATAAAGCATTGTAGTGGGTATCTAGTTAACTTAAAAAAACGCCAATCTGGCAAGTGGAGAATTTGCCTAGGTAGATGGTATTGTGCACATACCGTAGGGACATCCTTATCTTCCTATATTGCATCTTAAAATGATACAGGAGATGCAGGTAACCGATGTTGCTGACCTCGTTGTGCATTGTAAATGACATCCTCTACCATTGCCTCCACCCCCACATGCCCAAGGCGCTGTTGCATGCCCAAGCAGTCGGACATGCACAACAACCGAGCGGGAAAATGTCAAGCATCAACCCAAGTAGCTTCCCGGCCATGAAGAATGCAAACTCATACGGCACCCCACCCAGCAGCAGCCGCTCGAGGACCTCCTTGTCCTGGAGCCTGACAAAGATGCCGACGTCAGCCGCATCGGTACGCCATGGCGGGTCCCTTCAACGGCGCCGCGAGGAGCGAGGCGGCGGTGGCCGCGCTGCTGCTGCTGTTGCCCGTATCGGTTACGGAGGCGGCGACCGGCAGCACAGTGGTCGCCCGCATGGTGTTCTGCGACCAGTGCAAGGACGACACCCGCGGCCTCTTCGACTACCCACCTCGCTCCTACCCGCGCACGCACGCGTCCATGACCGCCTACCTACTAACACAACATGCAACGTGCATGCATGGCGATTGGATGGATGGATGGCTGCAGGGGCGTGGGTGGCGATCCAGTGCGGTGGTGGCGACTCCCCGATCACGGTGCGGGAGTGCAACACCAACTGGTTCCGTGGCTTCTCTGTGTGCATGGAGGGTCGCCGGACATGAACCATTGCACGGCGCGCGTCTTCCATGCCAGTGACCACTGCTCCGCCGCTGCCAACGCCGAGCCGCGCGAGCTCACGCTTGCCTTCCGCATGCTCGGCCTCGCCCTCTATAGTGTCCTGCCGCTCCTCTCGCAGCCGGATCAGCCCATGGACTTGTGCCCCCACGCCGATCCGTTCCCCCGCGGCCGCGGCCGCCATGCCATCGCCACCGGCGCCGCCCCTGACAGTTGCGCCGGGCCGGTGTCTTCTCCGGTGCCGATCTTCTGGCGCCACAGGCCGTGACTCCTGCCTCCCGTCTGGCGCCGCCCGCCGACGATGCCGCAGCAGCCAGAGCCGGAGACGCTCCCCTCGCTGCCCGCGTCTTCTTCAAGCGAAACGCCGGCCGAGGGCTCTAGCTCCGGCTCGGCGTGCGCGTACGACCAGTGGGCGCTGCCGGAGCACCGGTGCCACTGGAAGGTGGTGACGCCCAACACGACGGTGGCCATGGCGTTCGGCCCTCTGTCCGCGCGGCGATACGGCCCGGACATGACGTTGCGGGAGGCGCTCGACGGCCACGATGACCCCTACCGGACGCTCCTCCGAGAGGCCACGGCGGCGCTCCTCGATGCCTACAACGCGCCGGGGTCATCCTTCCTGTACCCGACCACCGCCAGTGTCATCGACCACCTCATCGATGCGGCTGACATCGGCGTCCATGTGCGGGCAGCGCTTGCGCGCTAGCATGGCATGGGAGGGGGCGCAGGCGTCGAGGCCGTAAAGGCGGACGCGCGGGCTGGTGGTGGCAGTGGCGAAGGCGAGGGGGCGGCGGCCGGGTGCAGAGGATGGAGCTGGCGGTGGAGGAGGGATGTGGATCTTTATCGGGAGATTAGGAAGGGAAAACGAGAGATGGGCCCGGGACTCGGGGTGAGATTGACTTCCTTCGACGGTGGGGGATTTCCGTTCGATCGACTCGCGGCTTCGATCAATGTAGCGAAACGAAATGACTACGGACTGTTTCATTAGGAGTAGATTAGGAATAGAGATAGCCTTTGACGTAATTTAAATTTATTACAATATAATTACCATACTTGAAATTTTCTGAGTTATGGTCTTACCATACCTGGATTGATAGCCTTTGGGTAATTTAATTTTTTTACCATATAAGTACCATATTTGAAATTTCTTGAGTCATGGCCTTACCATACCTGGATTGATTTATTATTATAATTATCATATTTGAGATTTCTGACTTTATAGACTTACCATACGTGGATTAATTGTGATTGATTATCATAAATATGTTAGGTATTGCCGGCCAGACGAGAAAAAAGGAAAACCGATGGAAAGGGGTGGTGGGACGAAAAAAACCGTCGAAAAAAACTAGACGAAAAAAAAACCAGACGAAAATGGTGGGACTATTCATCCAACTCGTCCATTAGGAGTAGAGATTGGTGTTAAACCTACTGTATTCCAACTTCTCTATGGTTTATAAACTATTTTACTAGCCATAGATTCATCAAAATAAGCAAGCAACACAATGAAAACAGAATCTGTCAAAAACATAACAGTCTGTAGTAATCTGTATCAAACGCATACTTCTGGAACTCCAAAAATTCTAAAATAAAT
This sequence comes from Aegilops umbellulata, assembly GCA_032464435.1. NCBI lineage: Eukaryota > Viridiplantae > Streptophyta > Magnoliopsida > Poales > Poaceae > Aegilops > Aegilops umbellulata. The sequence continues at coordinate 586,377,226 of CP136058.1, read as the reverse complement.
TGGTGGACTTGAGGAATTTGTCTAGTAATCATCTTAAAAAAGAATCAACTAAATAGCTGATATGTCTCCAACGTATCTACTTTCCAAACATTTTTACCCTTGTTTTGGACTGTAACTTGTATGATTTGAATGGAACTAACCCGGATTGACACTGTTTTCAGCAAAATTGCCATGATGTTGTTTTATGTGCAGAAAACAAAAGTTCTCGGAATGACCTGAAACTCCACGGGATGCCTTATAAAAAATAAAAAAAATCCTTGCCAAAGATGAAGACCAGGGAGCCCACACCCTGTCCACGAGGGTGGGCGGCGCCCCCCCCCCTAGGGCGCGCCCCCTGGAAACCTTCTGACGCCAACTCCAACTCTATATATTGGCTTTCGGGGAGAAAAAAATAACATAGAAGAAATCATCGCATTTTACGATAAGGAGCCGCCGCCAAGCCCTAAAACCACTCGGGAGGGCTGATCTGGAGTCCGTTCGGGGCTCCGGAGAGGGGGACTCATCGCCGTCGTCATCATCAACCATCCTCCATCACCAATTTCATGATGCTCACCGCCGTGCGTGAGTAATTCCATCGTAGGCTTGCTGGACGGTGATGGGTTGGATGAGATTTACCATATAATCGAGTTAGTTTTGTTAGGGTTTGATCCCTAGTATCCATTATGTTCTGAGATTGATGTTGCTATGACTTTGCTATGCTTAATGCTTGTCACTAGGGCCCGAGTGCCATGATTTCAGATCTGAACCTATTATGTTTTCATGAATATATGTGAGTTCTTGATCCTATCTTGCAAGTATATAGTCACCTATTATGTGTTATGATCCGACAACCCCGAAGTGACAATAATCGGGATACTTCTCGGTGATGACAATAGTTTGAGGAGTTCATGTATTCACTATGTGCTAATGCTTTGTTCCGGTTCTCTACTAAAAGGAGGCCTTCATATCCCTTAGTTTCCAATAGGACCCCGTTGCCACGGGAGGGTAGGGCAAAAGATGTCACGCAAGTTCTTTTCCATAAGCACGTATGACTATATTCGGAATACATGCCTACATTACATTGATGAAATGGAGCTAGTTCTGTGTCACCCTATGTTATGACTGTTACATGATGAATCGCATCCGGCATAATTATCCATTACTGATCTGGTGCCTACGAGCTTTCCATATACTGGTTAACGCTTATTTACTTTCCCGTTGCTGCTGTTACAATCACTACAAAACACCAAAAACATTAATCTTGCTGTCTTTACTTTTGTTACCGTTACCACCACTATCATATTACTTTGCTACTAAACACTTTGCTGCAGATACTAAGTTTCCAGGTGTGGTTGAATTGATAACTCAGCTGCTAATACTTGAGAATATTCTTGGGCTCTCCTTGTGTCGAATCAATAAATTTGGGTTGAATACTCTTCCCTCGAAAGCTGTTGTGATCCCCTATACTTGTGGGTCATCAAGACTAATTTCTGACGCCGTTGCCGGGGAGCATAGCTCTATTCTTTGAGTTACTTGGGATTTATATCTGCTGGAAACTATGAAGAACTTGAAAGACGCTAAGACAACAATTTATCCCTCAACTACGAGGGGAGGTAAGGAACTTCCATCTAGCCTTGCACTTGATTCACCTTCTGTTATGAGTAAGCTTGCGACACCTAAACCTGCTTCTGTTATTCGTTCTGATATGTCGCATGTTATTGATGATGTCACTTCTGCTATACATGATACTTATGATGAAACTGCTTCTTTGCCTGATACTACTATGCCCCTTAGTAAATTTCTTGATGAACAAATTGCTAGGGCTAGAGATAAAGAAATTATTGAATCTGATTATAATGATGAAAGTGATGACGAAGATATGCCTGTTATTCCTGAGGGTTATGTTTTTGATATGGAATCTTCTGCCGGTATTTTAGCTTGCAAGGATAGATATGAGCTCAAGAGGTTATTAGCTAAATGCAACAGAGAATCACTTAGAGATAAAATGAAACCTGACCCTGCTTTTGCTACTTCACCTATCTGTGTTCCTGATAAGGATTATGAATTCTATGTTGATCCTGATATAATTACTTTGGTTGAATCTGATCCTTTCCATGGTTATGAATCTGAAACTATTGTGGCACATCTTACTAAATTAAATGATATAGCCACCTTGTTTACTAATGATGAGAGATCTCGCTACTTTTATATCCTCAAAATATTTCCGTTCACATTAAAGGGTGATGCTAAGATATGGTTTAATTCTCTTGATCCTGGTTGTGTGCGTAGTCCCCAGGATATGATTTATTACTTCTCTACTAAATATTTCCCTGCTCATAAGAAACAAGCTGCTTTAAAGGAAATATACAACTTTGTGCAAATTAAAGAAGAGAGTCTCCCACAAGCTTGGGGGAGGCTTCTCAAGTTACTTAATGCTTTGTCTGATCATCCGCTTAAGAAACATGAAATACTTGATATCTTTTATAATGGACTAACCGATGCTTCCAGAGATTACCTGGATAGTTGTGCTGGTTCTCTTTCCAGGGAAAGAACATCGGAAGAAGATGAAATTCTATTGAATAATATGTTGACAAATGAAAATAATCGGGCACCTCCTGAGCCAGCTCTTGCTCCAATTAATGATCCTATTCCTAAACCAACTCCGAAGAAGAGAGGTGTTCTATTTCTCAGTCCCGAAGATATGCAAGAGGCAAATAAATCTATGAAAGAAAAAGGTATTAAAGCTGAAGATGTTAAGAATTTACCTCCTATTGAATAAATACATGGTCTTAATTTACCACCTGTTGAAGAAACATATGATTTCGATCCATTACTTATTGAAGAAGCTCCTGATCTTGATAAACCGACACAGGTAGTAAAGGTAAATTCTCTCTATAGATATGATAAAGCCGAAGTCCCTCCTACTAAAATTGCTAGTCAGTGCTTGGATGAGTTTGATAACTTCATGTTTAAGCAAGATGATTTTAATGCTTATTTTGGTAGACAATTAAAACAAAATGCGTATATGATTAAACACTTGGGTAATTATATGGCTAATATTAGAGGTGAACTTAAACTTGTTAGCAAACATGCTTCTATGGTTACCACTCAAGTAGAACAAGTATTTAAAGCTCAAAAAGAAGTGCTTGATGAAATGAATAGTAAGAAAAATGATTATGTTGTTAGAGTGGCTACTAGAACTGGTAGAATGACTCGGGAACCTTTGTATCCTGAAGGCCACCCTAAGAGAGTCGAGCAAGATTCTCAAAGAAATAATATTGATGCACCTAGTTCTTCTAAGAAGAAGAAAAAAGAAAAATGATAGAACTGTGCAAACTTCTAGCGAACCTATTACTGAACCACCTGATAATCCAAATGATATATCTATGTCTGATGCTGAAACACAATCTGGTAATGAACATGAACCTACTGAAAATGTTAATGATGATGTTCATAATGATGCTCAACCTAGTAATGATAATGATGTAGAAATTGAACCTGTTGTTGATCTTGATAACCTGCAATCAAAGAATCAACGTTATGATAAGATAGACTTTGTTTCTAGGAAGCATGGTAAAGAAAGAGAACCTTGGGTTCAGAAACCCATGCCTTTTCCTCCCAAACCATCCAAGAAAAAGGATGATGAGGATTTTGAGCGCTTTGCTGAAATGATTAGACCTATCTTTTTGCGTATGCGATTGACTGATATGCTCAAAATGAATCCTTATGCTAAGTACATGAAAGATATTGTTACTAATAAAAGAAAGATACCGGAAGCTAAAATTTCCACCATGCTTGCTAATTATACTTTTAAAGGTGGAATACCAAAGAAACTAGGAGATCCAGGAGTACCTACTATACCATGCTCCATTAAATGAAATTATGTTAAAACTGCTTTATGTGATCTTGGAGCCGGTGTTAGTGTTATGCATCTCTCTTTATATCGTAGACTTGACTTGAATAAGTTGACACCTACTGAAATATCTTTGCAAATGGCTGATAAATCAACTGCTATAACTGTCGGTATTTGTGAGGATGTGCCTGTTGTGGTTGCAAACGTCACTATTTTAACGGACTTTGTTATTCTTGATATTCCCAAGGATGATAGTATGTCTATTATTCTTGGAAGACCTTTTCTTAATACTGCAGGGGCTGTTATTGATTGCACCAAAGGCAATGTCACTTTTCATGTTAATGGTAATGAGCATACGGTACACTTTCCGAGGAAACAACCTCAAGTTCACAGCATCAACTCTATTGGAAAAATTCCATCGATTATTATTGGAGGTTTTGAATTTCCTCTTCCTACTGTCAAAAAGAAATATGATATACTTATTGTTGGGGATGTGCATATCCCCGTTGAGGTAACATAGTGTAATTCAAAATTTCTCCGGTTTCATGATTATCGGAATGGGTTTGTTAACAAGACTTGATCAACCTTGTTAGTGGATTCCTTTTGATGAGCATGAGATGGATGAAACTAGAAGCACAACCTTCTGTACCCTCTCTATAATTGATGTAATTTAGTTGAAATAAAGTAAAAATAGTATTTCTCTGTCTATTTCCTGACTTATCCGTGCAATATAAAAATATCCCAAAAATAAAAGTCCTCAGAATGACATGCCAATTTAATATGATTTTTTCGGGAATATTTGAGGATTTACTGTGCAAAAATCACCGCGGGGGGTGCTGCCACCTGGCCACGAGGGTGGAGGGCGCGCCCTACCCCCCTGGGCGCGCCCCTGCCTCGTGGGCCCACGGTGGCCCTCCTCCACTTATTCCAGCACCCATCTTCTTCTTATTCCTCACACAAACACGAAAAACCAACTCAAGCACGGGTTCCAGCCCTCCTTGCTGTGATTTTTGATCTCCTTGCTCAAAGCACCTCTCGCAAAACTGCTTGGGGAGATTGTTCCTTGTTATGTGACTCCTCCATGGTCCAATCAGTTTTTGTTCTAGTGCTCTATTCTTTGCAAATTTGTGCTGCATAGGTGACCATGTTCTTGAGCTTGCATGTCAAATTTATATGGTTCCAAGTAGTTCTAATGCTTGATTTGGGCCCTAGGCACTTGTAGGAGTGGTTGCTATCAGTTTTATTGAAGTTGGTTCACTTTTATTTGAAGTTACTAAAAACTTCAGATTATTTCAGAAATAATGAAGAGACTTTTGAGGGGCTCATTGAGCCGAAGCTCGAAGGAGAAACAAAATGAAGAAGCACAGAGTTCCAAATATAATTTGCCTCGCACCGCGCAGATCCGGCCGTGTGAATGGCTTCCGATAATTTCTTGACACAGGCCGGGATTTATGAGGATTTCTATTCATTATTTGAGAATGCGGGCCTCACCGACTTCATCCACGACCAATGTCCACAGTATCTCTTGCTCACAAATACTTTTGTGCAAAACTTCTACTTTTTCCCTAAGGAATCACCTCCTTCAGTAGAGTTTCATTTATATGAAGTTGTGAAGAAAATGGCTTTGTCTGAATTTTGCGTAGTATGCAACATACCCCCTAAGGGTATCTTAGAGGAACCACCCCGTAAAGAGGTGGAAGCGTTTATTAACATTATCTCTGTGGGAGAAACCAGTAAGGTTTCTGATGCAAGAATCACTAGCATACATTTTCCTGTATTACGCTATTTTGCCTTATTTGCTAGTCATTGCTTGATTGGTCGCGGGAACTGTGGGAACCTTAGCGTTCCTGATATTCTTATTTTGTTCCATGGTTTATACCCGTGATAACACTGTTAATATGGGCGGAATTACTGCTAGACAGTTAAGTATGAACCGTACTAAGGGTCCCATCTTTGGAGGCATTTATGCTTCACGCCTCGCAGCACATTTTAACATAGCTATTAGGCTTCATGAGAAAGAAGAAAAAATGCTGCCTAGTGCTTATCTGGACTATAAGAGTATGATAGCGCATTATTTTCTTGTTAAGGACAGGGAATGAGGGATCAAATATAAATTATTCTTTCATAAACATCATCCTGAAATTATTACCTTGCCTGCTCCTTCTTTGTTTAATTTTGTAGGACCATATCTCGTTACGTGGGCTGCCATCCAAGAGTACAAGAATCCGACACCAGCCCCGGAACCGGAACCACAAGAGGAGCCTCCACGACAATCTGTTTATTCTTGGGATCCAAAGATGGCTGTCAGCCAATGGCAGTCAGAGTCTTTGTAGGATCGGAAGTATGTCTAGAGGGGGTGATTAGAATACTTGACCAAATAAAAACTTAACCTTTTCCCAATTTTTGTTCTTGGCAGATTTTAGCAACTTTAGGACAAGTCAAGCAATCATCACACAATTCAAGCAAGCATGCAAAGAGTATATAGGCAGCGGAAAGTAAAGCATGCAACTTGCAAGAATGTAAAGGGAAGGGTTTGGAGAATTCAAACGCTATTGGAGACACGGATGTTTTTCCCGTGGTTCGGATAGGTGGTGCTATCCTACATCCACGTTAGTGGAGACTTCAACCCACGAAGGGTAACGGTTGCGCGAGTCCATGGAGGGCTCCACCCATGAAGGGTCCACGAAGTAGCAACCTTGTCTATCCCACCATGGCCATCGCCCACGAAGGACTTGCCTCCATAGCGGTAGATCTTCACGAAGTAGGCGATCTCCGTGCCCTTACAAACTCCTTGGTTCAACTCCACAATCTTGTCGGAGGCTCCCAAGTGACACCTAGCCAGTCTAGGAGACACCACTCTCCAAGAAGTAACAAATGGTGTGTTGATGATGAACTCCTTGCTCTTGTGCTTCAAATGATAGTCTCCCCAACACTCAACTCTCTCTCACAGGATTTGGATTTGGTGGAAAGAAGATTTGAGTGGAAAGCAACCTGGGGAAGGCTAGAGATCAAGATTCATATGGTAGGAATGGAATATCTTGGTCTCAACACATGAGTAGGTGGTTCTCTCTCAGAACATATGAGTTGGAAGTGTAGATGTGTTCTGATGGCTCTCTCCACGAATGAAGAGGAGGTGGAGGGGTATATATAGCCTCCACTTAAAATCCAACCATTACACACAATTTACCAATCTCGGTGGGACCGAATCAACAAACTCGGTCGGACCGAAAAGGTAAACCTAGTGACCGTTAGAGTTTTTCGGTGGGACTGACATGCATCTCGGTAGGACCGATATGGTTAGGGTTTGGGCATAACGTAATCTCGGTGAGACCGATTACACAAACTCGGTGAGACCGATTTGGTAATTAGCTAACCAGAGAGTTGGTCAGGCAAACTCGGTGGGACCGATTTGCTCTTTCGGTGAGACCGAAAAGTTACAAAAGGGAAACAAAGAGTTTGCATTGCAATCTCGGTGGGAACGATCCGCTCTTTCGGTGAGACCGAAAAGTTACGAAAAGGAAACAGAGAGATTGCAATCCCATCTCGGTGAGACCGAGATCCCTATCGGTGAAACCGATTTGCTAGGGTTTTGGCAGTGGCTTATGACATATGAAGACTCGGTGGCGCCGGATAGAAAGAATCGGTATGACCGAGTTTGGCTTAGGGTTTAGGTCATATGTGGATATGGGAAAGTAGTTGAGGATTTTGGAGCATATCATTAAGCACATAAGGCAAAGAGCTCATTAAGCAACACCTCATCCCTCCTTGATAGTATTGGCTTTTCCTATGGACTCAATGTGATCTTGGATCACTAAAATGTAAAATGAAGAGTCTTGAGCTTTTGAGCTTGAGCCAATCCTTTGTCCTTAGTATTTTGAGGGTTCCACTTTCACCATTCATGCCACGCCAATCATTGAGCTCTCCTGAAATAGTTATCTTGGAATATCATTAGCTCAATGAGCTATATGTTGTTATGAATTACCAAAACCACCTACGGATAGTTGCACTTTCAATCTCCCCCTTTTTGGTAATTGATGACAACATATAGATCAAAGCTTCGGCAAATGATAATAAGAATGAATTACATCGTCGCTTTGAGAAGTATGTGATAAGTAAGAGCTCCCCCTAAATTTGTGCATATTTAAAATTTGCTTTGGACTGCAAATGCACAATAAGTTAGAATTATGGATTACTCTTCCATGTCACATACATCTTGGTGGAGCGCTCAAAATGATTAATAATGAAATACATGCATTCATCACCAAGGCAAAGTGAATGATCAAATAAGATAGATAAGATATATCAAGCATGCATAAGTGTAGCTTATGATTAAACACATGATCATCAATGTCTCACAAGCATATCAAAGTATCTCAACCAAAAGCAAACAATGTTTTAAGAACCACCAAATAAAAGCAAGAGAGAATAAAAGCAACACTCTCTCTCGAAGCCTATGATCTATACATTTTTCTCCCCCTTTGGCAACAAGTTACCAAAAAGTTCCTAGAAAATGCATAGTGCTAGATCGACACTCAGGCTTGATCTTCAGGTGGTGGTGGAGTCTGGATCACTCCAAGGACGAAGGCTTCCGTAGATGCTGTTGGAGTTGGAGCTGAAGTGGATGCTGGAGCAGGTTGGGTTGGTGCTGCGGCTGGTGCTGAGGCGGTTGCTCTTGTGTCAGGAACTGGCACTGCAGACGACCTTGGACCTCGTGGCACTCTGGCAAATGCATCTGTGGTTGTCTTCCCTCTCCTCTCCTGCATGTCATCTTGGAGTTGCTCCACTGCAGTCTGAATCTCTGTCACCTTGATATCCAAGGCATAGAACTTCTGTTCTACGATTCTCTCTAAGCTTGCATGTTTTTGAGTTAGGTTGGCCAAACCTTTCTCAATCCGCAGGGTGGATGCAATCAGGTAACTAAGCTGCTCTTGCTTGGTTTTCAAGAAGTATTCAGATGCCTCCTCTTGAGTTGGCATCCTTGGAGCTTTCTCCTTCCTTGCCTTCTCCTTCTGTGCTTGTGCATGGGCTGAAGATGGTTCATCTTTGTTCATCACAACCTCATTGCCTTCAAAATCAGGATGAATAGGCAGATGTTCCTTATCCAAAAGATATATGCCAGTGCCCATCTTGGAGTTGATCAGTTCCTGGATCTGAGGGGCATATCCACAGCTCCTCTTCTGGTCTGCCGCAGTCCTCTTGATTGTTTCTATCATAAGGCTCATGACTTTGAACTTCTGAGGCACATCAAAGATATGAAGCAAATTTATTGCATGGCCTCTAATCATCTTGTGATCACCTGACTTGGGCAACAGAGTGTGCCTTAAGATCCAATTGATGGTTGGCAATCCTGACAGAGGATAGTGTACAGATCCATACTTGAAAGTTTCAAGTGCCTTGTCAGGGATCTCTTTGTACATGTTGATCATGGAGTTGTGGTCCATCTTCTTCTTGGAATACACATCCAAGTCATCTTCATTTTCCTCTGGGGCATTGATCAACTTTGCCCATTCCTCAATAGCTGAGTGGTACCTTGTACCTTTAGACATCCATGTGATCCTTCCATCTGGGTAAAAGTGTGTTGTGGAGTAGAACTGCATGATAAGTTCCTCATTCCACTTTGTGAGCTTTAGCCCAACAAAGTCTGCTACTCCACACGCCTTAAAGCTGTCCTGCACTCCAGGGTAGTGCTCTTCGTTGTCCTTGATGTATTGCCAATCGACCTATCTCATGTCACATACAGTGGGCTTCTTGTCTAACAAGACTGTCTCGTAGAAGTCCTGCTGTTCCTTAGTATGGAACCTGTAGTCTACAGCAGTCCTTCTCCTGGTAGCATAGGGATCCTCTGCTCTCCATTTTCTCAATCCAGAGTCTCTCCTGATTTTCATATCCTCGGCCACAGGATGAGCATCATTGTGTTCTGGGATCTTGGGCTTCAACTTTCTCAGCACTTGGCCTTCCTCTTCTTCTGCAGGTTCAGGCACTGGGCCTTGTTTTTCTCAACAGCTGGGATGCTCCTAGTATTCCTCTTTGGTTTTGGCTTTGGAGCTGGTTTGGCCTTGGAAGCAGACTTGGGGGCTTCCTTTGGCATAGATGCAGCTGCTCCTGATCTAATGGCATCACCCATCAGCTTGGGTGCCTTAGGTGCTGGTGCAGCACCTTCCTCCTCTTCTTCTTCTTCTTCATCAGAAGAATGATGTTCAAATTCAGCCATGGGATCTACTTTCTTGCACCATCTGCCTCTTTTCCTTTCTTTCTTTTTTTCAGCTGCAACTGGCTCTTTGGGTACAGGCTTCTCAGGAATCTTTGTTGAGGCTCTGGCCTTTGGCATGGGCTGCCTGCCTGCTGGCGTTTTGACCTTTAAGCCTGGCTTGATGGCTGCAGCTGAGCCATATTATTTCTTCAGCACAACTCTCTTGGAAGTTCCCTCTTCCTTTGCCACATAATCTTCATCCTCTGAGTCTGAAGTTCTCTTCTTTCTCTGTCTTGTGGCAGCTTTTGGTAGATTGCTAGGGGTGCTCCTGCTGCCATCATCTGAGGAACTGGAGGGACTAGTGCCCTCACTCATGTGCACAAGCTGCTCTGACTGATTCTGACTATCACTTTGATCTGACATGATGAACAAGCTGACTGTTGACTGTTGATCCCTGTGAATAGTATATAGATGAGGTAGAGTGGATGAGCATCACAAAATGCAGAGATTTTTGCAAAAAGAATGATTCAAAAACTTAGTTTTAGTTTCCCACAGAAAGCATCTCGGATCTACCGATGTTTAAACTCGGTGATACCGAAGCAGTTTTTGGAACCTAAACTAGTGAACTCGGTCAGACCGAGTCACAGTTCGGTGGCACCGAGACTGCTAGGGTTTCACAAAGTTCAAAAATCGGTCACACTGATTAGTTACACTCGGTCAGACCGAGTTTCACTTGTGCAATGGCATAGGCCAATTCGGTGGGACCGAGTTTTTCAACTCGGTGGGTCCGAGATGGTTTCGGCGGAAACCTAACCCTAAAATTTTCGAATCAAAACTAATCTACCAGTTCTTTGACTGGATAGAAGTTTATCAAATGTGGCAAGAATCATTATGACCAAAATGTGCTAGGAATCGGATTGGGGAATAGCACAAAGATCGAGTCTGTACCCTAGTTCGGCGGAGACTCGCTACGGCGGCAACGGCGGGGTTGATTCCCGTTGACGGCGATGGAGACCAGCGACTGGAGGCTGCTGGCGGCGAGGAGACGATCCGGAGACCACGTCGGCAGAGCGAGCTATGGCGCGGGCGAAGAGGTTCGGAGAAATTTCCAAAATTTTGCCCGTGTCTATATATAGCCCGACCCTGTCGGTGTGACCGAGTGGAACAACTCGGTGGCACCGAGATGCAAAACTGTGTACAGTTATTGCAACTCGGTGTGACCGAATAGTTCAAATCGGTTGCACCGAGATTAAAAACTTAGATCAACTTGATGATCTCGGTAGGACCGAAAGTGGGGTACCGGTCAGACCGAAAATCACAAAGAGGTTTTGGAAGTTTAAGTCTATGACGAATCGGGGACTCCGAGTGCTCCTCACACAGAGTGGTTCGAATCTGACTTGATCAATTTTGTGATGTAGCATGAATAGAGTTTGAGACGAGAAAAGCATAGATAGCTAGAGGGGGTTCTTAGGCATTCTTGTCCATCCACTTGGCAAAAGAACAATAAAACCAAACAATCAAAACAACAAGTGGATGTCCTCGAATGAGTAAAATATGCAACCAACATGCTCACACAATAAAATGGCAATTGAAATATGTGACAAAACATGCATAGCCAATTCTAGCATCTATCAAGCAATTGGCGATGACTAGGTCATCTATATATGAGTATATTGACTTAGGAGTCAAATGAGAACATTTGATCATAGGTCATACTCATCATTTAAGCTCAAGTGGGGTTACCACTTTTACATAAAGCATTGTTGTGTTCACATCATTAGAGTCGCTTTAGCTCAAGTCTTAGAGTAAAGCTCCCCCTAGATGTGATATCCCCCCGAAGAGGGATGAACTAACCTTGGGTTTTGTCGATGATGACTTCATATAGATGTTGAAGATGTGGATGCTCAATATTGATGTAGATCACTTGGATCTATCCTTTTGAGTGAATTGCACTTTCAATACCTACATGGGTTAGTCCCACAAGGAACAAGCAAGTATATCCATAGACATAGAGTGATGCACATCCAAGATGATGTCTATGAAAGCTTTTAGGTTACCTTGTCCCTTGACTTACCAACAACAGGGTTTGTGACTCCTTGAACTAGTGCAAGATGTGGAAGTTGATTGCACTTGTTCTTGCCAAAATGATAAGAGTGAAGTTTGTTGGCGGAGTCACCCTCAAGAACTCTCTAGTTCTTCTTCTTTTGGATCCACACCATCTTGATGGGAATCCTTGGAGTTGTAGTCGTACTTGATGAAGTGGAACTTGAAGTAGTCTTGGGAATCCACTTGACTAAGGTCTTAGTAGCTTCTTCAAATGCATCTATTTCCTCTTGAAGCGTGTCCTTGCCTTTTTGCTTGTAGTCTTGTGGTGGAAGATCATCTTGAGTTTGTGTCCCCTTGAAAGAAGTTGGGTCATACTTCTCTTGTTGAGGAACAAACTTTGTCTTGGGGTATTTATCTTCTTCCCACTCAACTCCATTGGCATTGAACTTTCGTTCAAAACCAACACCTTGATTCTTCCGGTGCCTTCCTTGCTTGCGTACAATCTCCTCGAATTGCTTACTTCCGGCAAGGCTTTTGTACACTCCTTTCTCTATGATTTCCTTCAATATGCTATTTTATTGCTCAAGTGTAACTTGGCTAAGAGAATCATTAGTGGAATCAAGAGAACTACTAGAAGCAACAATATTGGATTTAACATGATCATTGTTACTATTAGAAGAAGAATCTTTCTTATTCTCGTTACTAGACTTGACTTGAGGCATGTAAGTGGATAAGAGTAAACGTTTGGCAATGTAAGAAGAACTTTTATTGCGGAGATCATCATTGATTGCCTTTTAAAGCTCATGCTCTTGCTCAAGATTGAGCTTTTCAAAGCGTAACTTCTCATGAGCCCTTAAAAGTTCTCGATGATCTTCGAAGATAGTTTCATGAGCTAACTTAAGAGTGTTTAGTTCTTTAGTTAGAGCCTCAATTTTCTCCTTATCATTGTCATTCGTTTTAGCATGATTAATTGACGTTTCATCATAGGATTCATCACTAGAGTTGTCAACAAGTAAATCATCATCGCCTAACAAGTCATCATCATCACTATTAAAATCTACATACTCAGGATGAGTTACCTTAGGACCTTTGGCCATGAAACATCTTCCAATTCCTTCATTTGGTGAATCAAATATGTTGTAGGAGTTGGTTGACACAAGTGCTAGACCGGCAATACCTTCATCTTGAGTATATTCGGAGTCGGAGTGATAACTTCTCTCGGAGTGGTTGTCGGAGTCGGAGCCGGATACCCATTCACCAACATGAGCTTGATGTCTTTGTTTTGTGTAGCTCCTTGATGATTTTTCCTTCCTTTCCGAATCCTTGCTTCTCCGTGAGTATCTTCGTTCATAACGATCATCTCTACTCCTTCTCTCTCGTGATGGTGATTCCTCTCTTTTGCTTCTTCTTTTTGGAGAATCTTCTCTTCTTTTGTAGGGAGCCGAACACTCATTGGAATAGTGTCCAGGTCTTCCACAATTGTAGCAGTCGCTCTCGACTAGAAGATCTTTTGTCATTGTAGGACCTTGACTTGGAGCTTCTATCTTTGCTTCTACTCTTGTAGAACTTGTTGAAGTTCTTCACCATTAAGCTCAGTTCTTCATTGAAGTTTTGTTTCTCACTTGATGATGTGGGGGCTTCACATGAGGCTTTGTAAGCACCACTTGATTTGTTGTGAAGTTCCTCTTTATCCTTGAGTGACATCTCATGAGCAACAATTCTTCCAATGACTTCCGTTGGCTTGAGATCTTTGTAATTGGGTATCATTTGGATCAATGTGCACACGGTATCATATTTTCCATCCAAGGCTCTTAGGATCTTCTTGATGATGAATCTGTCGGTCATCACTTCACTCCCTAAGCCGGCAATCTCATTTGTGATGAGAGCAAGCCTAGAGTACATTTCAGCGACACCTTCACCATCCTTCATTTTGAACTTGTCAAGTTGAATTTGAAGCACATCCAATTTGGATTCCTTGATGGAGTCGGTACCCTCGTGCATATCAATCAAAGTATCCCAAATTTCCTTTGCATTCTCAAGACGGCTGATTTTGTTGAATTCTACGGGGCACAGTCCGTTGAAGAGAATATCACAAGCTTGAGCGTTGTATTGTAGCATCTTCAACTCATCCGCGGTAGCTTCACGGTTTGGTTCTTTCCCGTCGAAGAAGTCACCTTGCAAGCCAACACACACAATAGCCCAAACGGCTGGGTTATGTCCAAGAATATGCATTTTCATTTTATGCTTCCAACTAGAAAAGTTAGTACCATCGAAGTAAGGACCTCTACGGTGATAATTTCCCTCACTAGACATCATACTCTCCTAGGTTGTGAAACCAAGGCTATGACCACCAAAAGCTATGGAAATCAAAGCAAATGGAGACCAAAGCTCTGATACCACTTGTAGGATCGGAAGTATGTCTAGAGGGGGTGATTAGACTATTTGACCAAATAAAAACTTAACCTTTTCCCAATTTTAGTTCTTTGCAGATTTTAGCAACTTTAGGACAAGTCAAGCAATCATCACACAATTCAAGCAAGCATGCAAAGAGTATATAGGCAGCGGAAAGTAAAGCATGCAACTTGCAAGAATGTAAAGGGAAGGGTTTGGAGAATTCAAACGCTATTGGAGACATGGATGTTTTTCCCGTGGTTCGGATAGGTGGTGCTATCCTACATCCACGTTAGTGGAGACTTCAACCCACGAAGGGTAACGGTTGCGCGAGTCCACGGAGGGCTCCACCCACGAAGGGTCCACGAAGTGGCAACCTTGTCTATCCCACCATGGCCATCGCCCACGAAGGACTTGCCTCACTAGCGGTAGATCTTCACGAAGTAGGCGATCTCCTTGCCCTTACAAACTCCTTGGTTCAACTCCACAATCTTGTCGGAGGCTCCCAAGTGACACCTAGCCAATCTAGTAGACACCACTCTCCAAGAAGTAACAAATGGTGTGTTGATGATGAACTCCTTGCTCTTGTGCTTCAAATGATAGTCTCCCCAACACTCAACTCTCTCTCACAGGATTTGGATTTGGTGGAAAGAAGATTTGAGTGGAAAGCAACTTGGGGAAGGCTAGAGATCAAGATTCATATGGTAGGAATGGAATATCTTGGTCTCAACACATGAGTAGGTGGTTCTCTCTCAGAACATATGAGTTGGAAGTGTAGATGTGTTCTGATGGCTCTCTCCACGAATGAAGAGGAGGTGGAGGGGTATATATAGCCTCCACTTAAAATCCAACCGTTACACACAATTTACCAATCTTGGTGGGACCGAATCAACAAACTCGGTCGGACCGAAAAGGTAAACCTAGTGACCGGTAGAGTTTTTCGGTGGGACTGACATGCACCTCGGTAGGACCGATATGGTTAGGGTTTGGGCATAACGTAATCTCGGTGAGACCGATTACACAAACTCGGTGAGACCGATTTGGTAATTAGCTAACCAGAGAGTTGGTCAGGCAAACTTGGTGGGACCGATTTGCTCTTTCGGTGAGACCGAAAAGTTACAAAAGGGAAACAGAGAGTTTGCATTGCAATCTCGGTGGGACCGATCCGCTCTTTCGGTGAGACCGAAAAGTTACGAAAAGGAAACAGAGAGATTGCAATCCCATCTCGGTGAGACCGAGATCCCTATCGGTGAAACCGATTTGCTAGGGTTTTGGCAATGGCTTATGACATATGAAGACTCGGTGGCGCCGGATAGAAAGAATCGGTATGACCGAGTTTGGCTTAGGGTTTAGGTCATATGTGGATATGGGAAAGTATTTGAGGATTTTGGAGCATATCATTAAGCACATAAGGCAAAGAGCTCATTAAGCAACACCTCATCCCTCCTTGATAGTATTGGCTTTTCCTATGGACTCAATGTGATCTTGGATCACTAAAATGTAAAATGAAGAGTCTTGAGCTTTTGAGCTTGAGCCAATCCTTTGTCCTTAGTATTTTGAGGGTTCCACTTTCACCATTCATGCCATGCCAATCATTGAGCTCTCCTGAAATAGTTATCTTCGAATATCATTAGCTCAATGAGCTATATGTTGTTATGAATTACCAAAACCACCTAGGGATAGTTGCACTTTCAGTCTTCCTCATCACAGTTCAACCCCAACTATTCTTCGTCGCAGTACGACCCTAGCTATACTTACGGGTATCCGCCAGGCTATCCCTGGCAATAAACCAACTTAGGCCAAAAGCCTAAGCTTGGGGGAGTACGTATTTCTCACCGACATTACATTTATGTTCACACACACTCATCGCTAGATGTCGGTGCTCATACTCTTACACTGTAATATCCATGCTAGTTTATTTTCTTTTTCCTGCTTTCTTCTTGTGTGTTTTTTAAACCTTAAGAAAAAAATTAGTAGTAGTTTACTTTCCTGCTATAGTAGTAATAATTAAAAAGAAAACCCAACAATATTTTCCGTTCTTCTTTTGCTTGTTGGGAGCTTTCTTTATTTCTTTTCTTTTCTTTGGGGGTCAGTAGGAGGAGACCATGATTTAACTGTTGAAGTGGCTCTTATATGCATTATTGTTGATTTAACCAAGAGCCCATATTGCCTTGTCTTCTCGTGTTTATTGAATGCTCGCAGATTCCAGCTTAGTCCAATGCACGTGCACTCTTATTATTATTCACATCGTTCGGTCGTGCAAGTGAAAGGCAATTATGACGATATATGATGGACTGACTGAGATGAGAAAATCTGGTATGAACTCGACCTCTTTTTTGTAAATATGATGAGTCCATCGTTCTTGATTCAGCTTATTATGAATAAACATGTTTGCAATGACAATTAGAGATCATAGTTGCTTGTGCCATGCTTGATTAGCTAGGAGTTATAATGATTTACCTTGCGTGCCAACATGCTATTGAGATGGTTATGATGTGGTATGATGGGGTGGCATCCTCCTTTGAATGATTTAAGTGACTTGACTTGGCACATGTTCATGCATGTAGTTGAAACAAATCAACATAGCCTTCACGATATTTATGTTCATGGTGGATTATATCCTACTCATGCTTGCATCCAATGTTTATTAATTTTAATGCATGTACATGGCTGTTGTCGCTCTCTAGTTGGTCGGTTCCCAGTCTTTTGCTAGCCTTCACATGTACTAAGCGGGAATACTGCTTGTGCATCCAATCCCTTAAACCCCAAAGTTATTCCAGATGAGTCCACTATACCTTCCTATATGCGGTATCTACTTGCCGTTCCAAGTAAATTTGCATGTGCCAAACTCTAAACCTTCAAATAAACATTTTGTTTTGTATGCTCGAATAGCTCATGTATCAACCAAGGCTGCCCTTATCTTCCATGTTAGGCGGGTTATTCTCAAGAGGAGGGGACTCCGCTCCTCACTCACGAGAAAATGGTTGGTCACTGGGATGCCCAGTCCCATGCTTTATGCAAACTAAATCAAAATTTATTGCAAACAAAACTCCCCCTAGGACCTGATGTATGTTGGAGGCACTCGTTGTTTCGAGCAAGCCATGGATTGATGCTTGTTGGTGGAGGGGGAGTATAAACTTTACCATTCTGTTTGGGAACCGCCTATAATGTGTGTGACATGGAAGATATCACCATCTCTTAGTTGTTATGTTGACAATGAAAGTATACCGCTCAAAATATAATTTATCTCTATTTCAAAACCGAGCTCTGGCACCTCTACAAATCCCTGCTTCCCTCCGCGAAGGGCCTATCTATTTACTTTTATGTTGAGTCATCACCCTCTTATTAAAAAGCACTAGCTGGAGAGCACAGCTGTCATTTGCATTCATCACTATTAATCTATGTTGGGTGTGACTATGATTGGATCTCTTTTACCATGAATTACAATGTCTAGTCAGTCCTTGATCTTTAAAGGTGCTCTGCATTTATGTTTTGCGGTCTCAGAAAGGGCTGGCGAGATACCATCTTGTTATATCATATTATGATTGTTTTGAGAAAGTGTTGTCATCCGAGATTTATTATTATGGCTCGCTAGTTGAGTATGTTGTTGATATGAGTAACTGTGAGACCTGAGAGTAATTGCAAATGTGGTTAGTTATGATCTTTGCTGAAAACTTGAATGCTGGCTTGACATATTTACAACAACAAGAGCAAACAGAGTTTGTAAAAGTTTTTCTTTCTCTCTTTCAGTTTGTCAACTGAATTGCTTGAGGACAAGCAATGGTTTAAGCTTGGGGGAGTTGATACGTCTCCAACGTATCTACTTTTCCAAACACTTTTGCCCTTGTTTTCGACTATAACTTGTATGATTTGAATGGAACTAACCCGGACTGACGCTGTTTTCAGCAGAATTGCCATGATGTTGTTTTATGTGCAAAAAACAAAAGTTCTCGGAATGACCTGAAACTCCACGGGATGCCTTATAAAAAATAAAAATAAAACCTCGCCAAAGATGAAGACCAGGGGGCCCACACCCTGTCCACGAGGGTGGAGGGCGCCCCCCCTAGGGCGCGCCCCCTACCTCGTGGGCCCCCTAGAAACCTTCCGACGCCAACTCCAACTCTATATATTGGCTTTCGGGGAGAAAAAAATAAGAGAGAAGAAATCATCATGTTTTACGATACGGAGCCGTCGCCAAGCCCTAAAACCTCTCGGGAGGGCTGATCTGGAGTCCGTTCGAGGCTCCGGAGAGGGGGATTCGTCGCCGTCGTCATCATCAACCATCCTCCATCACCAATTTCATGATGCTCATCGCCGTGCGTGAGTAATTCCATCGTAGGCTTGCTGGACTGTGATGGGTTGGATGATATTTACCATGTAATCGAGTTAGTTTTGTTAGGGTTTGATCCCTAGTATCCATTATGTTCTGAGATTGATGTTGCTATGACTTTGCTATGCTTAATGCTTGTCACTAGGGCCCGAGTGCAATGATTTCAGATCTGAACCTATTATGTTTTCATGAATGTATGAGAGTTCTTGATCCTATCTTGCAAGTCTATGGTCACCTATTATGTGTTATGATCCGCCAACCCCGAAGTGACAATAATCGGGATACTTCTCGGTGATGACCATAGTTTGAGGAGTTCGTGTATTCACTATGTGCTAATGCTTTGTTCCGGTTCTCTATTAAAAGGAGGCCTTAATATCCCTTAGTTTCCAATAGGACCCCGCTGCCACGGGAGGGTAGGACAAAAGATGTCATGCAAGTTCATTTCCATAAGCACGTATGACTGTATTCGGAATACATGCCTACATTACATTGATGAATTGGAGCTAGTTCTGTGTCACCCTATGTTATGACTGTTACATGATGAACCGCTTCTGGCATAATTATCCATTACTGATCCGGTGCCTACGAGCTTTCCATATACTGGTTTACGCTTATTTACTTTCCCGTTGCTGCTGTTACAATCACTACAAAACACCAAAAACATTACTCTTGCTGTCTTTACTTTTGTTACCGTTACCACCACTATCATATTACATTGCTACTAAACACTTTGCTGCAGATACTAAGTTTCCAGGTGTGGTTGAATTGACAACTCATCTGCTAATACTTGAGAATATTCTTTGGCTTCCCTTGTGTCGAATCAATAAATTTGGGTTGAATACTCTACCATCGAAAGCTGTTGTGATCCCCTATACTTGTGGGTCATCAATAACACTCTCCAGTAAAAAGTTTTAGCTAATCTCGTGAGTGCTAAAGTTTCTGTTTTTTACAGCATGATCATAAAGACTTCACCCAAGTGTTCCCAAAGGTTCTACTTGGCACAAACACTAATTAAAACATAAAACCACATCTAAAAAAAGCTAGATGGATTATTTATTCCTAAAAAGAACCAAAAAGCAAAGAAAATAAAATAAAATTGGGTTGCCTCCCAACAAGCGCTAACGTTTAACGCCCCTAGCTAGGCATGATGATTTCAATGATGCTCACATAAAAGATTGGAATTGAAACATAAAGAGAGCATCATGAAGAATATGACTAGCACATTTAAGTCTAACCCACTTCCTATGCATAGGGATTTTGTGAGCAAACAACTTATATGAACAACAATCAATTAGCATAGGAAGGCAAAACAAGCATAACTTCAAGATTTTAAGCACATAGAGGGGAAACTTGATATTATTACAATTCCTACAAGCATATATTCCTCCCTCATAATAATTTTCAGTAGCATCATGAATAAATTCAACAATATAACCAGCACCTAAAGCATTCTTTTCATGATCTACAAGTATAGAATTTTTACTACTCTCCGCATAAGCAAAATTCTTCTCATTCAGAATAGTGGGAGTATCATAAGAGACTTGAATACTATAAATTGTTTCCACATTAAAAGAGTAATGTTCAGAAAAAGGGTAATCGCAATCATGACAAGTTGTATAAATATAATCATCACTACTTTTTATAGCATAAGTTTCATCACAATAATCATCATAAGTAGCAACTTGGTTCTCATCATAATCGATTGAAACCTCTTCCAGGATAGTGGACTCATCACTAAATAAAGTCATGACCTCTCCAAATCCACTTTCATAAATATTATAAGATTCAACATCCTCCAAAATAGTGGGATCATTACTTCCTAAAGTTGACACTCTTCCAAACCCACTTTCATCAATATAATCATCATAGGTAGAAGGCATGCTATCATCATAACAACTTTGCATATCAAAACTTGGGAGGCTAAAAATATCTTCTTCATTAAACATAGCATCCCCAAGCTTGGGACAAACATTAATTGCAGCAAATATATTCTCAAATATGTCATCCTCATTAAACATAGCTTCCCCAAGCTTGGGCCTTTTCATATCATAAGCATAATCACTCTCGTCATTAATAGTATGGATAGCACCAATAGTATAGCAAACATTATTATCACATTCTTCCAAGCAAGTGCCAAAAAGATTTTCAAGATCATAAGAAGTATCATTATCTTCCCAATCATAATCATCACAACAAGCAATAGACATAACGAGATCATCATCAAGTGCATCATCTTCCACAATTATTTTTGATTCATTTTCATGAGGCACAACAATAATAGGAGCAACATTATTTGGGAGAGATATCTTTTTACCTCTCTTCCTTTTTCTTTTCTTCTTCTTCACCACATCATGTGTGGGTTCAATCCTCTTTTTGGAGCTCCTTATTAATGAGATTGGTTGAATAGAAGGCTCCTCCTCTTTACCTGATTCATCATAAGAAACAATAGGAAGATATTGGGAAGTCTCTTCCCTTTCGTTAGTATTCTCTTCATCCTCTATTTGCTTTCTTTTCTTTATGTAGTCGGCAATATAAGGATTTTCAATGCAATTCACCGCACAATACATATAAATTTCTTCTAGATCAATATTGAGGAATTTCTTAAGGTTATATTCTGGAACATGCTTAGTTTGACGTTTCATTTCTTCATAACCCAAAAGCAAAATAAGTTAATTATGATGTACAAGGGAAATCAAGTCATCGCAATTTTTGGACACGATTCGATCATGAAACAGTTTGCAATTGATATTTAAATGGCCATGTTCATTGCAAAGTTCACAAGTACGGTAAAGATATTTTAAATTTTCAGCACTCACATTTAGCCTTTCTTGCAACCATTTAGTTTATAAATACTTATGCCTCTTGCAATATATATCTTCCCTATTTGGTGTGTCCTTGCAAACCCAATGCACTCCATAAAAATTGACATGTTTATAGGAGACATTTTCATCATAACTAGTGCAACCATCATTAGTACTATGGATATTCAAGGAGTTCACACTAACAATATTGCAATCATGCTCATCATTCAAAGATTTAGTGCCAAACATTTTAATGCATTCTTCTTCTAACACTTTGGCACAATTTTCCTTTCCATCATACTCACGAAAGATATTAAAAAGATGAAGCGTATGAGTCACTCTCAATTCCATTTTTTTGTGGTTTTCTTTTATAAACTAAACTAGCGCTAAAACAAGAAACAAAAGGATTCGATTGCAAGATATAAATATATACCTTCAAGCACTCACCTCCCCGGCAACGGCGCCAGAAACTGCTTGTTGTCTACTACACAACCTTCTTCTTGTAGACGTTGTTGGGCCTCCGAGTGCAGAGGTTTGTAGGACAGTAGCAAATTTCCCTCAAGTGGATGACCTAAGGTTTATCAATCCGTGGGAGGCGTAGGATGAAGATGGTCTGTCTCAAACAACCCTGCAACCAAATAACAAAGAGTCTCTTATGTCCCCAACACACCCAATACAATAGCAAATTGTATAGGTGCACTAGTTCGGCGAAGAGATGGTGATACAAGTGCAATATGGATGGTAGATATAGGTTTTTGTAATCTGAAAATATAAAAACAGCAAGGTAACTAATGGTAAAAGTGAGCATAAACGATATTGCAATGATAGGAAACAAGGCCTAGGGTTCATACTTTCACTAGTGCAAGTTCTCTCAACAATAATAACATAGTTGGATCATATAACTATCCCTCAACATGCAAAAAGAGTCACTCCAAAGCCACTAATAGCGGAGAACAAACGAAGAGATTATGGTAGGGTACGAAACCACCTCAAAGTTATTCTTTCCAATCAATCCATTGGGCTATTCCTATAAGTGTCTCAAACAACCCTAGAGTTCGTACTAGAATAACACCTTAAGACACAAATCAACCAAAACCCTAATGTCGCCTAGATACTCCAATGTCACCTCAAGTATCCGTGGGTATGATTATACGATATGCATCACACAATCTCAGATTCATCTATTCAAACCAACACAAAGTACTTCAAAGAGTGCCCTAAAGTTTCTACCGGAGAATCACGACGAAAACGTGTGCCAACCCCTATGCATAGGTTCATGGGCGGAACCCGCAAGTTGATCACCAAGACATACATCAAGTGAATCACGTGATATCCCATTGTCACCACATATACGCACGACAAGACATACATCAAGTGTTCTCAAATCATTAAAGACTCAATCCGATAAGATAACTTCAAAGGGAAAACTCAATCCATTACAAGAGAGTAGAGGGGGAGAAACATCATAAGATCCAACTATAATAGCAAAGCTCGCGATACATCAAGATCGTGCCAAATCAAGAACATGAGAGAGAGAGAGAGAGAGATCAAACACATAGCTACCGGTACTCCCTCCTCATCATGGAGAGCGCCGGGATGATGAAGATGGCCACCGGTGAGGGTTCCCCCTCCGGCAGGGTGCCGGAACAGGGTCCTGATTGACTTTTGGTGGCTACAAAGGATTGCGGCGGCAGAACTCCCGATCTATTCTCCCCTCTGGAAGTTTTAGGGTATATGAGTTACATAGGCGGAAGAAGTACGTCAGGGGAGCCACGTGGGGCCCAAGAGGCAGGGGCGCGCCCTAGGGGGGTGGGCGCGCCCCCCACCCTCGTGGTTCCCTCGCTCCTTTCCTGACGTGCACTCCAAGCTTTTCCGGTAGTTTTCCTTCCAAAAATAACTTCTCTAGTTGATTTCATTCCGTTTCGACTCCGTCTGATATTCCTTTTCTTCAAAACACTGAAATAGGCAAAAAAAATCAATTCTGGGCTGGGCCTCCGGTTAATAGGTTAGTCCCAAAAATAATATAAAAGTGGATAATAAAGCCCAATATTGTCCAAAACAGTAGATACTATTGCATGGAGCAATCAAAAATTATAGATACGTTGGAGACGTATCAGCGCCAATCCCATCCAGATCAGCGGCGGCGGCGGCCGAAAGACGCAGCTCTGCCCCGAGCGCGGCGAGAGCTCGGGGGCACGTAGCTGTCGTCGCTTGTCTCCGGAGTCTTGTAAAGCTCAGGAGAGCTACTGGACTCCCAAGGGCTGCTGCTGCTGGGGTGCTCGTGAGCGGGGTGCGCATCGACCTGGCGTCCCTCTCCATGGCAGCACTCCAGGCGGCAGCCCTCCGCATTGAAGACCTTGAAGGAGAGCGTGGAGGCGCCGTCGTACTCGAAGTGGATCGCTTGGGCTCCCCTCGCACGGCAAACCCGCGTGATCTCGCCCCAGCCGCGGGTCATGAAGATCTTGCTGGTGGGGACCGTTTCGATCTCCGCTCTGGTCGCCGGGGTGCTGAAGTCAGCATGCTGCAGCCAAAGCTCGAGCGGCCCCCTCGGCGGCATCACGTCGGAGAAGAACTGTGGGAAGCGGATCCAGGAGCTTGGTGGCATCGGCGCCCACAGCACCAACTCACGCGAGGAGTCAGCGGCGTGGACCCCAGGGGCAACGACACGCGGCGCCGTAGCGCGGCGACCCCGGACGCGGCGCGGGTGGTGCTGCTTGTCTCTCCATCCTCCCGAGCCCTTGGCTCGGGCATACAAGGGTAGCAGGTACCCCGGTGGAGGCCGCTCGCACCAAGGCCACGTCACCACTTGCATCGCCGCTTCGTCACGGTGATGGATCGACCGCTTCTTCAGCGGAAGCGGCTCTAGATCGACTAGGGGAGCTTTCCCTTTCTCGGCGGCGGAGAACTTCTTTCGTGGCGCCATTGATGGCACCGCAAGCAATGGAGCAGAGAAGCAAGCAAGCAAGCAAGATATGGGAAACAGGGGCTCCGCCCCCTCCCCATTTATAGCGAGAGAAGGCCAACCGGCGTCTCCCACGATCACCGGTAATGATGGTTTTCCTTGCATGTCGCAGGGACTTGTCAAGTCGTGCTGTTGTCGAGGCAGCATGGGGAAGCGAAGTCGCCCACATCCAATCAACCGCCACGCGTCGACCGAGGCCGCAGGCTTTTGGGGCCCGCAGCGCTCCGAACTTGACCCTTGGCTTCACCGCGAAGCCAAGACCGAGCGCACCTTGGGCCCGGGGGCTACTGTTGGCTTTCTGGGAATGGGGGTCCCCAGACTTGCCTACCTGCAGCCCACGGTGTGGCTAGGCAGCAGTCCGTACGGCCCATCTTCATCGACAAGGGATCCAAGACCCTCGCGAGGCGGATGACGCGAGACCTCACTACTAGAAAAAGGGCTATAGATGGGATTGACACTAATGGCGCACCAGACAGGAGGTGCGCCATTAGTATATACTAATGGCGCACCACCTTTTGATACGCCATTAGTGTTGAAACTACTAATGGCGCACCTAGTCAAGGGTGCGCCATTAGTATAATTTTTTTTTAACTAGCGCGCCTGTCCAAACATACTAATGGCGCATCCGGGCACAGTGCGCCATTACTAGTTGCAACTAGTAATGGCGCACTTGTCCCACAGTGCGCCACTAATGTTGTTTTTTTAATTATATTTTTTATTCCTTTTGTTGCAAAACTACTAATGGCGCACTGCTCCACCGTGCGCCATTACTAGTTCAAACTAGTAATGGCGCACTGTGAAGCAGTGCGCCATTAGTATGATATTTTTTCTTTTTTTTTTGCAAAACTACTAATGGCGCATGAGATGTAGATGCGCCATTAGTAACCTGGATTACTAATGGCACATTTGTTGTTGGTGCGCCATTAGTAAGTGGGCAGCAACAAGATATTTTGGGCAGCCTCTCCTACCCACACTCACTTTCTCCCCCACTTCATTCTCTCCACCTCCTCCTTGTCTCGGGTGCCTCCTCTGTTTCACCTCATTTCCACCATAGATTCATTCAAATTAAGTGGTTAAATTACCTTGTTTTGATAGGTAAGTAAGGGGGGAAGCTATATTTATGTTGTTCTCCCTACAACAATGTGCACATGCACTTTTTATGGCCTAGCTAGATCTATGTATGTTCGTGGTGTTGCATATGTTTGTGGTGTTGCATATGTGTTTGTGGTTGGACGTGTACCGGTATTTGAAATGCGATAGTTGCCAATATTTTGCCGGAATGTTGATTCATTTCCGTTTCGGCGATAATTTTGGCATTAAGCATTCTTTTTGGTCCTATTTTTAGGGAAAGTCATGCCAAATTTTTTCTTGGTTCTAAAATATTGTTTTGCTCTACCCCGCAGGCAACCATGGTCCGCACGATGACCGAAGGCATCGTGAATAGGTTTTTGAGGTCCGCGAAGGCCGAGATGCTTCAAAAGAACGAGACGGAGATAAGATGTCCGTGTCGAAGATGCAAGCTGGAGAGCCTTATTGCGGACCCGGATTCCGGGCAGGTGCGGGACCACCTGCTCTTGCGTGGTTTCATGGATGCCTATCGGTGGCAAGGTGATGAATATGACTACGAAGTCGTCCATGGGGGCCGGGCAAGAAATGAGGAAGGGCAGCAAGACAACCACCGCGGCTCAGGCGGGCGAGAAGACGAAGAATCCCCAGGAGATGATCACGACGGTGATGCTGTACACAGTCATCATGTAGAAGATGCAGGACATGATGATGAGGAAGATGCCGGAGCAGACGACGGGCATGATCATGAAGATAATGATGCCGGCGGAGCAGACGACGGTGGACCATCGATGGGCTGGGTGCAGGACCCTTATATTCAAGAGCTGCTTCTCAAGCAGACGGATAACGCAAGAGCTGCCGCCCGAGAGAAAGCCAAGGTGGATCAACTTGAGTTAGACGCGGTTACTCCATTGTATGAAGGATGCAGGCCCGAGGATACCCGCCTGAAAGTAATGCTCATGGCTCTGGAGATGAAGGTAAAACACAAAATGACCGACGCATGCTTCGACGAGAACATGTCATTCTGGCACGAACGTCTTCCAAAGGGGAACAAGTGCCCGACCAGTTTGGAGGAGGCGAAGAAAATCGTGTGTCCTCTGGATTTACCGCACGTGAAATACCATGTCTGCATGAACAATTGCATCATTTATCGGGACGAGCACGCGGAGTCTACCATATGTCCGGTGTGCGGCGTCAGTTGATACAAGAAGAGGAAGAAAGCTCCTCGAAAAGTGGTGTGGTACTTTCTGATCACTCCTCGTGTGCAGCGGTATTTCGCGGATCCTAAGGTAGCAAAGCTCCTGCGTTGGCACGCGGATAGGGAGGAGAAGAAGCGAGAAGATGACGCAAATGATCCGGAGTTAGATAAAAAAGACAAGATGCTGAGTCACCCTAAGGATGCGAGCCAGTGGCAAGCGTTGAATTTTGAATACCCAGAATTTGGGAAGGATCCAAGGAACATCGTGCTGGGCGCGAGCACCGATGGAGTCAATCCATTTGGCAGCCAGAGAAGCACACATAGCACCTGGCCTGTGTTTGTGTGGATGTACAACCTTCCCCCCAGGTTGTGCATGAAGAGGAAGTACATTCACATGAGTATGCTAATTGAAGGGCCGAAACAACCAGGGAACGACATCAATCTGTATCTGGGGCTGCTGAAGGAGGAGCTAGACACGCTGTGGAAAACGCCAGCCAATACGTGGGACGCCACACAGAAAGAATATTTCCCTATGAGAGCCGCACTGCTCACGACGGTGCACGACTATCTCGGTTACGGATATCTCGCGGGGCAGGTAGTCCACGGATTTTCTGGATGCGTACGGTACATGGATGACACAACGTATCGCCAGCTAGATAGAGATCCCGGGTCTTCGAAAACCGTGTTCATGGGACATCGAAGGTGGCTTCGCGACGATGACCCGTGGAGGAAACGCAAGGATCTGTTCAATGGTGAAACCGATCCCCGAAAACGCCCGTGTACGAGGAGCGGCGAGGAAATAGACAAGTTGTTGAAAAATTGGAAAGACTGCCCACTGCCGGGAAAGAAGCAAAAGGCGCCAGAGCCGGGAAAGAAGCGAAAGGCGCCAGAGCCGCTGCTAAAGGTATGGAAAACGAGGTCTGTTTTCTGGGACTTGCCGTACTAGAAGATCCACCATGTGCCTCACAGCCTTGATGTCATGCATATCACGAAGAACGTGTGCGAGAGTCTGCTTGGTACCCTGCTCAACATGCCAGAGAGGACCAAAGATGGGCCGAAAGCAAGGGCAGACTTGAAATCAATGGGCATCAGGCAGGAGCTTCACGCTATATATGATTATGATGATGATGATGATGATGATGATGATGATGATGATGATGATGATGATGATGATGATGATGATGATGATGATGATGATGATGATGATGAGGCGAAGCAGGACACAGAAAGTCGTCGCAAAGGCAAAAAGGCCAAGAAGACCGGAAATGACTACCCTCCCGCGTGCTTCACTCTAAGTCAGGAGGAGATCGAGCAGTTTTTCACCTGCCTCCTAGGAGTAAAACTTCCTTACGGTTACGCGGGGAAGATAAGCAGATACCTAGACCCAGCGAAGCAGAAGTTCAGCGGGATGAAGTCTCACGACTGTCACGTGCTGATGACGCAGATACTTCCAGTTGCAATCCGTGGGATCATGGACGCGCACGTCCGTGAAACGCTATTTGGCCTATGCAACTTCTTCGACGTCATCTCTCGGAAGTCGATTGGCGTGAGGCAACTCAGAAGGCTATAGGAAGAGATCGTGGTGATACTATGCGAGCTTGAGATGTACTTCCCGCCCGCATTCTTCGACGTTATGGTGCATCTGCTGGTCCATATAGTGGAGGATATCATCCAACTCGGGCCGACGTTCCTGCACAGCATGATGCCGTTCGAAAGGATGAATGGTGTCATCAAAGGATACGTTCGCAACATGTCACGTCCTGAGGGAAGCATAGCCAGGGGCTTTCTGACCGAAGAGTGCATCTCATACTGCACCAATTATCTAGGCATCGAGAACCCCGTTGGTCTGCCCGTCAACAGGCACCTTGGCAGGCTCGCTGGATGGGGTCACCGTGAGGGTCGCCGCAAAATGCATGTCGACTTCGAGGGTCGACTCGCCGACTTTGAAAGAGCAAACCTAGTCGCGCTACAACACATAGACGTGGTCGATCCTTGGGTGGTAGAGCACAAAACCTTTATTAAGAAGACGTACAATGACCGAGGCCAACAGAGGACGGATGGAGATATACTCAAAGAGCACAACTCATGTTTCACGCGTTGGTTCAAGCAGAAGCTTCTGTCGTACCCTTTACATGAGGATTCTTCCGCGGAAGAACAACTCATATTCGCCTTGTCACAGGGCGCCGAGCACAACCTGATGACCTATGAGGCGTACGATATCAACGGCTACACATTCTACACCGAGGCCAAGGACATGAAGAGCGATGGTTATCAGAACTCCGGGGTAACGATGGAATCCTACACCGGTAACGACAAGGACAGATACTACGGAAGGATCGAGGAGATCTGGGAGCTGAGCTACGCTGGAGAGAAGGTCCCGATGTTCCGTGTCAGATGGGCCAAGAGCGTCCTAAAAGAAGACCGGTATTTCACCACCATGGTTATACCCGAAGCCAAATCCAAGACCGCGGGCGCAAACGTCACCGCGAAAAATGAGCCATAGGTACTGGCTTCCCAAGTGGACCAATGCTTCTTCATTACCGACCCGTCAAAGACCAGTCGTATTTCATGGGCACTTTTTAAACTATCATGAATATTTTTAAATTTCATGGACACTCGATCTCGATCCCCCTCCATCTCGTCGCTATCCCACCTCGCCAGATCCGATCCCCCTCGCCGCCGAGCACCCCCCGGTCCACCGGCCGCCGCCGCCGACCCCCCACACCCTCGATTCCCCTACTCAACCGCCGCCGCCGACCCCCCGCACCACTCCCCTACTCAACCACCGCCACCGACCCCCCGCACCCCTCCCCTACTCAACCGCCGCCACCGACCCCCCGCACCCTCCCCCGCTCCACCGGCATTACTGTTTGATGATATTTTTAAAAAAATTATTACTGTCTTATAAAAAAAATTACTGTTATGATTTAAACAAGTTTGAACATATTCAAACACAAATAAGTATCAAACAGCATTTTAAATGCATAAAAAAAATTTGTGGAGCCTAGGAATCGAACCCAGGACCTCCTGGTGTGTGAACTAGCACCTGACCAGTCGAGCTAGTAGAGGGGAGTTGATGTGGATAAGGTCAGGTGGGAGATAACCTGTTGGCTCGAGCGGAAATAAAAAAATACTAATGGCGCAGCAGGTCGAGGTGCCCCATTAGCATGTATATACTTATGGCGCACCGAGGGGTGGTGCGCCATTAGTATTGTGCCCCCCTACTTCGTATCGATCCCCTCTCTCTCCCTCGCCCGAGCCCTCGCCCTCGATCCCCTCTCTTCAAACGGGGCCTAACTTCAGACAAGGACAGGAAGGAGTACTTTTTGTTTAAAATGATTGAGCATTTGTGCTCTGTGGGGAAAAGATATCAATATTCACAGCTTATTAAAGATTTTGACCACAATATTGATACAAGAAGTTACTTCTATTGATAGACTATGTAATCAAGAAAGGATCAATAGATATTTTTTGTTTTTAATAGGCTGAACACCCACTGCCTACTTGAGTAAAGGAATAACCTGAGTTTCACTATCAGCAATAATGACATGTCCATAGTGGAAAACAGAGAATTGATTGCC
Source organism: Aegilops umbellulata (assembly GCA_032464435.1). Classification (NCBI taxonomy): domain Eukaryota; kingdom Viridiplantae; phylum Streptophyta; class Magnoliopsida; order Poales; family Poaceae; genus Aegilops; species Aegilops umbellulata. Next base: position 586,346,830 of record CP136058.1, on the reverse strand, counting down.
AATATCATGGTAACTACTACTAAACTATGCAAGTTAAGTTTTAAAAACCAAGATAGTTTAGTAGTACAACAAGTAGATGCAGCAACAATGCCATCATTAAATAAACAAGCTGGTGCTATGATTGTTAGTGACGATCCCATAAAAACTATTACTAGGCTGGTCCAGAAATTAGTATATATATGACTAATAAACCTAACATATAGTGAGTCCAAAGTCCGAGCTCTCAATATTATCAAGAAACCAACATGTGTTAGACAATCTCATGAAGCACGTTGCAACTATCTATCTAACTTCTAGATTACTTGAAATAATTAAATTTTCAGTTGAGCAGTGCACACTGTAGTTCTGTTTGGATTAAATTCAGACAATAAAATCACACCACTCTGCTGCAAACATGTCTTGTCTGTAGAAAAGCATATCGGAAGCTGTTCATGTATTGTTTGGACTAAAGAATCCTCAAGTCCTCTGGATATATGTTTGGATGCTAGATGGTTCATGCATATTTCTGTCAACTTCATGTAGAATTAGATGGATGTATGTGTCTGTCTACTTCTTCTAGAACTAGTGTATTACCAAGATTCCAACACTATTTATGTTGTATCCAGATTGAAAATACCAAGTAGCATTTTGCATTCTCTTTCAGATTCAATGTGACTAGAATTCACTTGTTCTTATATGGGTGAAACTTCACTTGTTTTTAGGCTAGTGTATGGTGTTTGCTTTATTCTGTCATCATTTGTAACTATGTCACAAATAAATTGTTCCTTCTTCTGTATTTGACAAGTAATGACTGTTGATAAGCTGAGGCATGTATTAAGCTGTTTCTTTGCTCTGAATTACTTGTGATGCCTCTGAATTACTTGTGATCACATTGAGAAAGACTTGTAAAGATGATGATCATCTTTTACAGAAAACAATTTGTGATGATTTTGCTAGTTTGCTGGGTTTTGTCTCCGACCAGTGTGTCGTGATGAATTTGCAGGTACCCCGAGAGGCCCTTGAGTTTGCCGGAATGTCGATTAACTTCCGTTCTGGCAAATTCGGGTACTCCATATGTCCTATTTTCAGCAAAGGTCATGCTGAAATTTTCCGTGAATTTTAGCATGACTTTGCTAAAAATAGGACATATGGGGTACTTGTGACTAATGCATGGGTCGTGGTATCTTAGTAGTTAATTAAGTAGGATCAAGTGCCCCGGGGTACTTGTGACTAATGCATGGCTTTTAGGGTGCCTCGGCGTCGAAAAACCCTCAATGATAAAAGCTTAGATTTTAGGATGCCTCGGTGTCGACAAACCCTAAATGATGAGACCATGATCTTGTTCCTTGACAATAAACAACTTTTTGACCAAACTTTGTTTCTATTTAGAGAGAAACATGGCCCACAACTATGAGGCCGGGGGTTCGGGCGGCAAGGCATTCTGGGAGCTGTCCCAGGAGATGGAGGAACAACCTCACTTGTATGAGGACACCGCCTTCCCCACCGATCCCAGGAGATGGTGCCGCCGAGGATGACCCCACTGATGCCACCACTGATGGTGCCGCCGAGGATGCAACCACTAATGATGGCAGCGCACGCACAGATGGCAGCCAGAAGAGGCAACGGAAGGACCGGCGCCCGACCGTGCTCCGCACCCTCAAGGAGGAAGTTACTGAAGTTGACTCCGACGGGAATCCAACGGCGCCCGAACGAATAGTCAAGGGGTACTCGCTTCAACTCGGGTGCATTCTCCGGAGCACCGTCTCGATCAACACTAAGAACCTGAGGCATCCTGACCGAGGGAATTTGCGCAACCTCCTCTTCACGAAGCTGCACGAACGATACAAGTTCCCCGCTGAATTTGAAAACACAAGCCTCAAAGGGAATAAAGTGAACAATGCTGCCCTCACGAAGATGAGCAAGGCCCTGTCTACTTGGAAAAGCAATGTGAAGAGAATGATCGAGAAAGGTGAGAATTATGAGAAGATCAAGGAGAAAAATCCTTCGATCACCGAAGATGACTACAACGACTTCAAGATCAATTGCTCGAGCACCGCACACTCCCAATCAAGTCAGTGGGGGAAAGAAATGCGGGGGCTGAACTTAGGGGAACACACACTCGGTCCCGGCGGTTATAGAGTGGTGGAGCCTATATGGGACAAGGAGGAGGCGGACCGTGCCGAGCAAGGCCTACCGCCCCTCTTCGATAAATACGGTGATAAGCAGACCAGGAACTATGTCACGGCCCGGTACAAGAAGGACCCGAAAACAAAGGAGCTTACCACGGATCCGAAGACCAGGGCGCTTGAGCTTGTTCTGGTAAGGAATACACCCCCGCGTAATTAGCTCCATATGGTTGCATTCTAATTAATGAAGCCAAATTTCTAAATGGTTCACATTCCTTCCGCAGGCGACTGAAAGCAGTAGCGCGGGGTCGACTAAGAGCAACCCTTGGGACACCACTCTAAATAGGGCGTTGAATGTAATGAAGAACAAGGATAAGCTAAGTAAGCCGACGTCAGCTGGTCGTGTGGCCGGCAAAGGCTTGTCGACAAAATGGGGGTCATACTATAACACTGGTGGGCGAAAGGAGAAAAAGACCAGCTCAGAAAGCCAGGCGCGCGAGGTTCAAGAACTCAAGGCACAGGTGGTGCGGATTCCGGAGATTGTCCATGAGCAAGTGCAACAACAACTCGGAGCGACGATCACCGCCATTGTGCCTACCTTGATCTCGGGGTTGAGTGCGTGGATTGCGGGCGGCCAACAGGGGCCGCCCCCGATTCCTAGCTTCACGGCCAGCAACTCGCAGAACGCGATGCCGGGGCCATTGGTGTCTCCGGCGGAGGCGGCATTGGTATCACCGACGCCGGCACGGGAGCTTAATGCACCCGTGTGTACGCCGGCCGGCACCTCTGCAGCAAGCGGCCCCTCCGTCAACTGCACGCCCGCCGTTGGCGGTGCCTCGACATTAGCCGAGCTCGACGCCATCATCACGGTAACTAATTAAGCCTCTCTCAGCCGAGGACTTCATCTCCTTGCCTTTGACTGGGCATCCCTGACGCCCTACATGTTTTCGCAGGGCGCCCCCGACGTTTCGTGCACTCTCCTGCACTTCGTGAACAACGAGATGGTCGATGTCGCCAAGGGCAAAATCGTTCAACCGGGCAACCCCTTGTTCCACGGTACCCAGATGCCACCCAACTTGTTTAGGGTTCAACTGGTTCGGGTGCTGCCAGGCTGCGACGAGTTGCTACCTCCGATTCGACCCGTCGGGGCCGACGATGATGACATGATGACCCTCAGCGCCTGCCTGATCGGCTGGCCCCTGCTTTGGCCGAAGAGCCAGATTCGTTTGGGGGCGGGGGACACCACCCCAAAGACAACACCGCCAGTAGTGTCGGCGCCAAGTCGGCCCCATGGCAAGACCGCCGCAACGGTGCCGGACATCCCTATGCCACTGGATCCAAACATGCATATGGCACAGGATCAGAACGACGACGACGACGATACATTCGGCAACGTCGATCAGTACTTTGCCGATCATGGGTACGGTGGCGACTTCATGGGGCCTCCTTCTCAAGAACCCAACCCAACAAAAGACGTGCTGATCTAGCTGGTACCGCGGAGAAGCCAAGTTGCAACAGGCGTCGTCTGCCGTCCAGCTCTCAGGAGACGCCTCCAGCTGCCGACTTCACCGAGCCTCAGATAGGCGAGGTGCGAAATATTCTCAGCCCCAACACACTCAAGAAGGCGGTCTGTGAGCAGAACTCGGTCCCATTACAGGAGAAGAAGAAGGCACGCAAAAGAAAGACAAACAAGGGTGCGGGCCAGCCGGCACCGAGTACGATCCGTGCTCAGGACGGGCCACCTTCACCTGAGGATTTAATGAGGAGGGTGCATGTGGCGGGTAGGCCGATGCTACCGAGAAATATGCTCGATGTTGCAGCCGGTTCTATGCGGAGTCTGCATGACAGTGTTCTTGCTTTGGAGAAGCGGCATCTCAGAGAGAAGGATGTGGCATACCCGGTTTTCGTGGCCAAGGTGCCAGAGGGCAAGGGCTTTGTGGATAACTCCATCGGGGGTATGATCGTCCTGCAGTTTGATGACATCCATGCTATGTTGAACCTTCATCCGCTGCACTACACCTTCGTTCGGCTATTTTCGCTGAGTATGGAGATGCGGATCATTCGTGACAAGACCCCGGACATCGTGATAGTCGACCCCTTCTACATGCGTGCCAAGATCTTTGGCAGCGCTGGGGACCGGCAAGTCGCGAGTTCTTACCTCAAAGGCGTCATTCTGGCAAACCCAGATAAGGATAACTTCCTCGTGCCTTACTTTCCCGAGTAAGTCCTCCCCTCAACCGTCCCGTAATATACGAATTCTTAGATTTCGATCGTTTTTCTTTTAATATTCCGTGTTTTCTGCAGTGACACACATTGCACGCTCATCCTCCTAAGCCCCAAATATTCCATGGCCACGTATTTCGACCCGGACCGTCAGTCGAACGTAGACTACACAAATGTCAAGAAGGTTATTGATGATGTTCTCCCCGGCTACGCCCAATCTGGAGGCACCTTCAACAGGCCTATTCGTAAGTACGGCAAGCACGTGTTCTCCCACAATACGACGTTCTGCTACGTCAAGCAGCCGCCTAGCGGTCAGAAGGGTGCCTACTACGACATCCATCACATGCGGGCGATCGTACGGGACCATCATCAACTTCTGCTACCGAGTAAACTCAAAGATTGGGCCGCGAGCGTGTCGGCAATCCAGGACGCGGACATCAGACAAGAATTCTTTCGCATCCAGTCGGAGTTTGCGGAAATCATCCATCAAGATGTCCTTCGTACCTCGGGGCAGTTCTACCTCAGAAATCAACCGTCCAACAGTGAGATAGACGAAATGCTACAAATGCAGGATGAGAACGCCCGTAATTTCATGACTCCCACGATAGACGGCGGCTTCATCCACGTTCCGGCCCCTTGAGTCGAGTCGAAAGCAGTGATGATGTGTCTAGTTCTGAAACATCGATTGGCTCATGTTGTAATTAAACTTTAATGAACTTGTAGTATGTTTCTTTGGTTTCAAGAGTCGTTCAACTTAGATGTAATCGATGCTATCAATGTCTTGCTTTTCTCTTCCGATCGTTCTGTTGCATACTTATATATTGCTTATGTATTGTCTGTGAATTGGTACTAACGTTTCGTTTGGCTAGTGCATAGCGATGCCGTCGTATGTCGTGTACAAGGGTAAGGTTCCCGGAGTCTACGACGACTGGGAGGAGTGTTGGAGACAGGTTCATCGATTCAGCAGAAACAGTTACAAAGGGTACACCACTAGGGCCGAGGCCGAATCTAGATACGCCCGCTATCTAGCGCGAGAGGGGAGGGAGCGTTGGAGGAACCGGATGAAGACGAGTTTCATCGTGATGATGCTCATCGTGATGACCGCAACTCTCTTCTATGTGATGGTAGTTTAGATGATCGATATCGACTTGTAATGTGAAGACAAACTCGCTACTCGCGGTCTCGAGACTTGTAATATAATGTTCTATCTTTGTTCGGTCTTTTCAATTCGGAGACTAATATGATGAATTGTATTCGGAGACTAATATGATGAATTGTATTCAGAGACTAATCTTCTATTGTATTCGATGAATCTGTTGTTGATGTGTGCTGTCTATATTTTGTCCAATTATACATTTTGTAACCTGTGCAAAAAAACAGAAAATTAAAAAATAAAAAAAAAACTAATATTCATACTAATGGCGCATCACATAACAGTGCGCCATCAGTATTCCAGAGGATACTAATGGCGCATCCCTAAGCAGTGCGCCATTAGTATGCCGAGGTTACTAATGGCGCATCACGTTGTGGTGCGCCATTAGTATGCCAAAGCACCTGGCTATACATGGCCCCTCGGAGGCATACAAATGGCGCACCGTGCCCTATACTAATGGCGCACCGGTGGTGCGCCATTAGTATACCAGATACTAATGGCGCACCAGTGGTGCGCCATTAGTAAATATTACTAATGGCGTGCTAGTAATGGCGCACCACTAATGCGCCATTAATGGCCAAATTAGGTGCGCCATTAGTAGCCCTTTTTCTAGTAGTGCCTCCTCCAGAGTGGCCTAGCCAGGCAGGCTCACGAGGAGCGGAGATATCAAGGCAGGGCAAACCTCAGAGACTCTCGTGACGTGAGCCAGGACGAACGGTGCCAGGCGGGTGCCGGTGCGCGCAGCGTCCTTATTTCCTCTTTGGTGCTAAGGAGGCAAGCATAGACGAAGAGTACTGAGGCATCAGGCAAAGGTTGCCATATTGGTGCAACAAGACCAAGACCAAGAGGACGGCAAGGTGGAGGTCATCGTGGAGCCCAAGACGGCGTCACCCCAGAGCTTTTCACAGGCGAAGACCGCTTTTGTCAGGATAGCTTGTACTAGCTGTTCCCCTTCAAATTTGCCCGCCATTGTTGGCTCCCTTCCCGCTCAATATTTGGGAAGAGGACCAGGGCCTCTATAAATAGGACTAGCCACCATAGTAGGAGGCAACTGATCCGGAGCTGGTTCATGTCTTCCTTAGCTACACAAACACAAGAACACCTCAACCTCAGGAGGCCGTTCTTCTCTTGTACTGTTCATCATCAGCCCAAGAGGCAATCTACCACCACCAAACTGGAGTAGGTATTACACCACAACGGTGGCCCGAACCAGTATAAACCTCGTGTCTCTTTCTGTGTTGTGAGTTCGTCGAGTTCGTCCGCAAGATCTTAGTGAGCTAGAGCGTAGATCGATAGGAGGGAAAGACTTCGCGTGCACCCCGGTGTTCGAACCTTAAGGGTTTGCCGGAACCCCACATCCGACACCTTCAACTCAAAGCTGATCAGACTTCAGTTGATTACACTCGTAGCAGATATTTGTCGACGATCTCCAAACCTTGGACAGACTCCTTCGCAAACAACAATTACTCTTGCTTTTTGAAGACTTTGCTCGGTGAAGACAATTACTCTTCAATACTCAAGACGACACCTATCCGTCTAAATAGTGTGCAACTCTCAAGAGCAATAGGTACAAGAACTCTAACTCAGATCTACTATATATGATGCTCAACCATTGTCTAAGTTTTGGCGCTTGATTTTCTGTCGGTGGATCTTAAACTCAAATCTCTCAAGAGGGGATGCTCAATCAATCTTCTCAGAATCTTAAGCGGAGCAGTCAACAGACAACGTTGGTGCGGGGTGGGTATGTATAGCCGCAGCCTTCCCTTCTGGGAAATGACCAAATTAGACACGCGGAACAAATAATGGCAGAATGACACGCTTCCAACGGTCGGATTTCGAGCACAACGTTAAAATTCCCTGCAGAGCAAGAAATGCTAAGTCCTCGGTCCAAAAGATATCTCCTGCAGCTCCGAAGAACAATGTCTTCTGCCGACAGGCAATCATTCAGAACACGAAGAGATTTCTCAGTGTCTTTGATAGGTTCCGGCTAAGCATCATTGCGGACCTAAGATTCGAGAACCTACACCCCATCTTAATAGTACGGAGGTCCTGTGACTCAAATAAGAGAAAGAAGAACGTACGGCTTCACTCCGCCTTTAATCTTCTGGACTGCAGTCATTCTTCCTCGGACGAACCAAAAGAATATTTCTTTGCATGAGCAATAATTTTAAGGGATCAATTCCTTCGATGCAATCTTCTTGCTTTCATTTCTTCTCGAAATGTGCTTGTCCTTCTCTGCCACACAAATAATCTTTGGTCAAGTTCTTCGAACTTCAACACCGAATGTAGCATTCTCCTCGGACTTGCATGGATTATTTCTCTTTGTGTGCACTAGCAAAAATAAAATCAGTCGATGCCTGTTTTTGACAATAATTTGAGGCAAGAGCACAAGAGACCCACAAACTTGCATTGGATGTGATGGTTTAGTCCACAAACTTGCAAAAGGTGATCAACTCATCCACAAACTTGCAAAGAATGGGATGAGTTAGTCCACAACCAATCAGAAGTGGACAATTGGCGCCTTGCTGGCAGCTTCGTAGCAGATTGGCTTGGACCAGCATTTTTGCGAAAACCCCCTCAACATTTATGGAAATCACGCCCGCAGTCCTTGTCTGGGCCAAACCTTGGTTATTCTGCGAACATTTAAATACTATGTAATACATAACTGTTTGATATCACAACCAGTTCAATTTCTTTCTATAACATACAATTACCAAGCAGTAAGTTAAACACACACATGACTCCCCACAGTGAAGGCGGCCTGCACAAAATAAATCTCTGGTAATTTGAACCGAAGTACGTAATTTTTTAACTAGTTCAATTCAAGACTAACTACAGTCAGTAAATAAGCAAGCGATTGCACCCGGCCGGTTGATCCATGCATCCATGCTCGTAATTTCCTAGTAGTTACCTAGAAAGAGGTATTATGCATATCAGATTAGGATCAACCCGGTCGGTAGCATGCATGGATGCATGATGCTTGTCTTGTCTAGTCTTTCTTTGCCTAGCATGGCAATTGGCGGCGATGTTGGTGCATGCACGGTTGGCCCTTTCAATTGCAATTCAACTGTGACATCATTACATAAGTACAATACGTGAAACTCAAAACATGGTAGACTCACCTCCCCATCTGACAGTTTTACCTCCTCACCGTCGTCTGTGGCCGACATGCAGCGGCGGCGACCTCTGAGGTGCTAAGCATTCTGAAGGTTCCCCTCCTCGCTGTTGTGCACGGCCGATCTGCAGCAACGGCTACCAGCGAGGTGACACACTTTTTGGAGGCGACCAACAAGGTCATCCTCTACGTTTTGTAGGTGATAAGTTATACTTTTTGGAGTAGTCTATGACTCCGATCGTATGTATTTGCTACAGATGCAGGTATGATTGAAGTGTGTTAGAAATCTGCAGAAAGTTACGACTACAACCTGAGCTCATCCAACAAGTTAATCTGCTCCATATTGAAACTGCTTCCTGTATTATGGAACACCACACAGAGTAAATTGTAATCCAACAAAAGCTATCGGCAAGCGATGGCATCATGGATTTTCGCAAAATAACCAAGGCCGGCCCAGACAAGGATTACAGACGTGATTTCCATAAATGTTGAGGAGGTTTTCGCAAAACGCCGGTCCAAGCCAATCTGCCACGAAGCTGCCAGCAAGGCGCCAATTGTCCGCCTCTGATTGGCTGTGGACTAAATCATCCCATGCATTTCAAGTTTGTGGACGAGTTGATTACCTTTTGCAAGTTTGTGGACTAAACCATCACATCCATAGCAAGTTTATGGGTCTCTAGTGCTCTTGCCTCCAATAATTTCTAAAACACAAGGAGACAAACCATTGCACCAACAGTGGGGTTGCCCGAGAATGTCGGTGAGGTGAGTGTGGAGAAGTGCGCAAGGGCGTATTTGTGGCACCTCTTGGCTTTGGTGGTGTTTCGATATTGTTAAGGGGACACATTCTCCTGGATGTACTTAGACGCGCTACATGACTAGGACATGAAGTCGAGTTGGGGGTTAGTCGGACTAGCATTCTTTTATCGACAGGTCAAACCTAGTGAATCCATGTTCAAGGTATGAACTTAATGATTGGGTATCATGGTTTAACATGTCCATGAATGTACATATGGATGAGGCATGTCGGAGGCGGAAGCCAACCTCCTACGTTGGCGGTTTTGTGTGGGCACTATAGGTTTGGATGTCAGAACATATCCATGTTGGTCGTGCAGTGAGAATGGCTACATGAATCCATCACAACACTGGGAATGGTCTTATGATGGGGATCTGATCGCTTCCCCACTGTCGTGCATACAGGCTATTGTGGAAGTGTCCACATCGGCCTCAATAGGGTGATGCAAGTCATACATCAACGAGCTCGACACATTCACTCCCCAGAATATAATTGTTCTTGAATAATTGCCCTCATTGTTAACAAAATGCTTTGTGCATAAGTAAAATGATGTGGTGTAGCTCAATTGGAGGCCATACAAAGTCACGAGATATATCCCTTTGAACGTGATGTGCCTCTGCGACCAGCACCTTTGGCAGGTGTGGTGCCCCAAGATGTGTGTTCAATAAATGAGGTAACCCCGTGCGACAGTAAGGATCATCGGTTGGAAAACTAACTCTTGATGCAGGTTGTGACCAGTCAAGACGTACTTTGGACACATCTCCTGAAGGAAATATGCCCTAGAGGCAATCATAAAGTTGTTATTTATATTTCCTTATATCATGATAAGTGTTTATTATTCATGCTAGAATTGGATAACCGGAAACTTAGTACATGTGTGAATACATAGACAAAACAAAGTGTCCCTAGTATGCCTCTACTTGACTAGCTCGTTATTCAAAGATGGTTATGTTTCCTGACCATAGATATGTGTTGTCATTTGATGAACGGGATCACATCATTAGAGAATGATGTGATGGACAAGACCCATCCATTGACTTAGCATAATGATCGTTTTGTTTTATTGCTATTGCTTTCATCATGACTTATGCATGTTCCTCTGACTATGAGATTATGCAACTCCTGAATACCGGAGGAAAAACTTGTGTGCTGCTACCTCTTGAGCATTGCGTTGGTTTTCCCTTGAAGAGGAAAGGATGATGCAGTAAAGTAGCATAAGTATTTCCCTCAGTTTTGGAGAACCAAGGTATCAATCCAGTAGGAGACCAAGTTCAAGTCCCTCACACCTACACAAACAAATAAGAACCTCGCAACCAATGCGATAAAGGGGTTATTAATCCCTTCACGGTCACTTACGAGAGTGAGAACTCATAGATATGATAAGATAATATTTTTGGTATTTTTTTGATAAAGATGCAAAGTAAAATAAACGGTAATAGAAATAGCTAAGTATTGGAAGATTAATATGATGGAAAATAGACCCGGAGGCCATAGATTTCACTAGTGGCTTCTCTCAAGAGCATAAGTATTACGGTGGGTGAACAAATTACTGTCGAGCAATTGATAGAATCGAGCATAGTTAAGAGAATATCTAGGTATGATCATATATATAGGCATCACGTCCGTGACAAGTAGACCGAAACGATTCTACATCTACTACTATTACGCCACACATCTACCGCTATCCAGCAAGCATCTAGAGTATTAAGTTCATAAGAACAGAGTAATGCTTTAAGTAAGATGACATGATGTAGAGGGATAAACTCATGCAATATGATATAAACCCCATCTTGCTATCCTCGATGGCAACAATAGAATACGTGCCTTGCTGCCCCTGCTGTCATTGGGAAAGGACACCGCAAGATTGAACCCAAAGCTAAGCACTTCTCCCATTGCAAGAAAGATCAATCTGGTAGGCCAAACCAAACTGATAATTCGAAGAGACTTGCAAACATAACCAATCATACATAAAAGAATTCAGAGAAGATTCAAATATTGTTCATAGATAATCTTGATCATAAACCCACAATTCATCGGTCTCGACAAACACACTGCAAAAAGAAGAGTTACATCAAATAGATCTCCTAGAGAATCAAGGAGAACTTTGTATTGAGATCCAAAGAGAGAGAAGAAGCCATCTAGCTAATAACTATGGACCCGAAGGTCTGAGGTAAACTACTCACACATCATCAGAGAGGCTATGGTGTTGATGTAGAAGCCCTCCGTGATCAATGCCCCCTCTGGCAGGATGCCAGAAAAGGCCCCAAGATGGGATCTCACGGGTACAGAAGGTTGAGGCGGTGGAATTAGGTTTTCGTGGATGCCTCTGATGGTTTGGGGGTACGTAGGTATATATAGGAGGAAGAAGTAGGTCGGTGGAGCCACGAGGGGCCCACGAGGGTGGAGGGCGCGCCTGGGGAGGGGGTGGGCACGCCCCTACCTCGTGGCCGCCTCGTCTGTTGCTTGACGTCCACTCCAAGTCCTTTGGATCACGTTTGTTCCACAAATCACGTTCCCAAAGATTTCATTCTGTTTGGACTCCGTTTGATATTCCCTTTCTGCGAAACACTAAAATAGGCAAAAAGCAACAATTTGGGCTAGGCCTCCGGTTAATAGGTTAGTCCCAAAAATAATATAAAAGTGTGTAATAAAGCATGGAACAATCAAAAATTATAGATACGTTGGAAACGTATCATGTGCTATCAAACGGCTCAACGTAACTGGGTGATTATAAAGATGCTCTATAGATGTCCCCGAAGGTGTTTGTTGGGTTGGCATAGATCGAGATTAGGATTTGTCACTCCGTGTATCGGAGAGGTATCTCTGGGCCCTCTCGGTAATGCACATCACTATAAGCCTTGCAAGCAATGTGACTAATGACTTAGTCATGTAATGATGCATTACGGAACGAGTAAAGAGACTTGCCGGTAATGATATTGAACTAGGTATGATGATACCAACGATCGAATCTCGGGCAAGTAACATACCGATGACAAAGGGAACAACGTATGTTGTTATGCGGTTTGACCGATAAAGATATTCGTAGAATATGTAGGAGCCAATATGAGCATCTAGGTTCCGCTATTGGTTATTGATCGGAGATGTGTCTCGGTCATGTCTACATAGTCCTCGAACCCGTAGGGTCCGCACGCTTAACGTTTGATGACAATTTGTATTATGAGTTACGCGAATTGATGATCGATGTTTGTTCGGAGTCCCGGATGAGATCACAGACATGATGAGGAGTCTCGAAATGGTCTAGAGGTAAAGATTGATATATTTGAAGGTAGTATTCATACACCGAAAGGGTTCTGAAGTGTATCGGGTACATACCGGAGTACCGGAGGGGTTACCGGAACCCCCCGGGGAAAGATATGGGCCTTATGGGCCATAGGAGGGAGGCTAACCAGCCCACAAGGGGCTGGTGCGTCCCCCACAAGGGAGGAGGCCGAATTGGATTTGGGAAGGGGGGCGCCACCCCCCCTTTCCTTCTCCTACTCCCTCTCCTTCCCCTTTTTCCCCTCCGGTAGAAGGAAAAAAGGTGGAGCCGAATCCTACTAGAACTGGAGTCCTAGTAGGACTCCCCTCTCCCTGGCGCGCCCCTTGTTGGCCGGCCTCCTCCTCCCCTCCTTTATATACGGGGGTAGGGGGCACCCCAAAGACACAACAGACAATCTCTTAGCCGTGTGGTGCCCCCTCCACAGTTACACACCTCCGTCACATCCTCGTAGTGCTTACACGAAGCCCTGTGCCGGTAACTTCATCATCACCGTTGCCACGCCATCATGCTGATAGAACTCTCCCTTGGCCTCAACTGGATCAAGAGCTCGAGGGACGTCATCGTGCTGAACGTGTGCTGAACACGGAGGTGTCGTACATTCGGTACTTGGATCGGTTGGATCATGAAGACGTTCCACTACATCAACCGTGTTACTAAACGCTTCCGCTTTCAGTCTACGAGGGTACGTGGACACACTGTCCCCGCTTGTTGCTATGCTTCTCCTAGATAGACATTGCGTGATCGTAGGATTTTTTTGAAATACTACATTCCCTAACAGTGGTATCAGAGCCAGGTCCATGTGTAGATGTTATATGCACGAGTAGAACACAAAGAGTTGTGGGCGATAATAGTCATACTGCTTACCAGCAACGTCTTACTTTTATTCGGCGGTATTGTTGGATGAAGCGACCCAGACCAACATTACGTGACCACATTCATGAGACCGGTTCTACCGACGTGCTTCGCACACAAGTGGCTGGCGGGTGTCTGTTTCTCCAGCTTTAGTTGAATCGAGTTTGACTACGCCCGGTCCTTGTTGAAGGTTAAAAAAGCACACTTGACGAAAAATCGTTGTGGTTTCAATGCGTAGGTAAGAACGGTTCTTGCTCATCCCGTAGCAGTCACGTAAAACTCGCAACGACAAAGTAGAGGACGTCTAACTTGTTTTTGCAGGGCTTGCTGTGATGTGATATGGTCAAGACATGATATATAAATTGTTGTATGAGATGATTAGGTTTTTGTAAAAGTTATCGGCAACTGGTAGGAGCCTTATAGTTGTCACTTTATTGTATGAAATACAATCTCCAAGTAAGTGCTTTCCTTTATTACTAAGTGGTACTGATAGTCGTAGAAGCAATAGTTGGCGAGACGACAACGATGCTTCGATGGAGATCAAGGTGTCAAGCCGGTGACGATGGTGATCATGACGTTGCTTTAGAGATGGAGGTCAAAGGCACAAGATTATGATGGCCATATCATTTCACTTATATTGATTGCATGTGATGTTTATCCTTTATGCATCTAATTTTGCTTAGTATGGCGGTAGCATTATCAGATGATCCCTTACTAAAATTTCAAGGTATAAGTGTTCTCCCTGATTATGCACCATTGCGACAGTTCTTCGTGCTGAGACACCACATGATGATCGGGTGTGATAAGCTCTACGTTCACATACAATGGGTGCAAGCCAGTTTTTGCACATGCAGAATACTCGGGTTAAACTTGACGAGCCTAGCATATGCAGATATGGCCTCGGAACTCTGAGATCGAAAGATCTAGAGTGAATCATATAGTAGATATGATAACATAGTGATGTTCACCATTGAAAAGTACTCCATCTCACGTGATGATCGAACATGGTTTAGTTGATATGGATCACGTGATCATTTCGATGACTAGAGGGATGTCTATCTAAGTGGGAGTTCTTAAGTAATATGATTAATTGAACTTAAATTTATCATGAACTTAGTCCTGATAGTATTTGCAAACTGTGTTGTAGATCAATAGCTCGCGATGTAGCTCCCCGTTTATATTTGATATGTTCTTAGAGAAATATAAGTTGAAAGATGTTAGTAGCAATGATGCGGACTAGCTCTGTGATCTAAGGATTATCTTCATTGCTGCACAGATGTATTATGTCCTTGATGCACCGCTAGGTGACGGACCTATTGCAGGAGCAGATACAGACGTTATGAACGTTTGGCAAGCTCGGTATGACGACTACTTGATAGTTTAGTGCACCATGCTTTACGGCTTAGAACCGGGACTTCAAAAATGTTTTGAAACACCATGGAGCATATGAGATGTTCCAAGAGTTCAAAATTGGTATTTCAGACTCATGCCCAAGTCGAGAGGTATGAGACCTCAGACAAGTATTTTTGCTTACAAAATGGAGGAGAATAGCTCAACCAGTGAGCATGTGCTCAGAATGTCTGAGTACTACGATCGCTTGAATCAAGTGGGAGTTAATCTTCCAGATAAGATAGTGATTGACTGAGTTCTCTAATCACTATCACCAAGTTACTGGAACTTCATGATGAACTATAATATGCAAGGGATGACGAAAACGATTCCCCGAGCTCTTCATGATGCAGAAACCGGCGAAGGTAGAAATCAAGAAAAGCATCAAGTGTTGATGGTTAACAAGACCACTGGTTTCAAGTAAAAGGGCAAGGGAAAGAAAGGGAACTTCAAGGAGAATGAAAAGACCCATAGACATCGTTAATCAAAGATGGTTAGGTTTCCTCACCATAGACATGTGTTGTCATTTGATGAACGGGATCACATCATTAGAGAATGATGTGATGGACAAGACCCATCTGTTAGCTTAGCATAATAATCATTTAGTTTTATTGCTATTGCTTTCATCATGACTTATACATGTTCCTCTGACTATGAGATTATGCAACTCCCGAATACCGTAGGAAAACCTTGTGTGCTATCAAACATCACAACGTAACTGGGTGATTATAAAGATGCTCTACAGATGTCTCCGAAGGTGTTTGTTGGGTTGGCATAGATCGATATTAGGATTTGTCACTCCATGTATCGGAGAGGTATCTCTGGGCCCTCTCGGTAATGCACATCACTATAAGCCTTGCAAGCAATGTGACTAATGAGTTAGTCACAGGATGATGCATTACGGAACGAGTAAAGAGACTTACCGGTAACGAGATTGAACTAGGTTTGATGATACCGACGATTGAATCTCGGGCAAGTAACATACCGATGACAAAGGGAACAACGTATGTTGTTATGCGGTTTAACCGATAAAGATCTTCGCAGAATATGTCGGAGCCAATATGAGCATCCAGGTTCCGCTATTGGTTATTGACCGGAGATGTGTCTCGGTCATGTCTACATAGTTCTCGAACCCGTAGGGTCCGCACGCTTAACGCTTGATGACAATTTGTATTATGAGTTACGCGATTTGATTACCAAAGTTTGTTCGGAGTCCCGGATGAGGTCACAGACATGACGAGGAGTCTCGAAAATGGTCTAGAGGTAAAGACTGATATATTTGAAGGTAGTATTCATACACCGAAAAGGTTCTGAAGTGTATCGGGTACATACCGGAGTACCGGAGGGGTTACCGGAACCCCCGGGGAAAGATATGGGCCTTATGGGCCATAGGAGGGAGGCTAACCAGCCCACAAGGGGCTGGTGCGTCCCCCACAAGGGAGGAGGCCGAATTGGATTTGGGAAGGGGGGCGCCACCCCCCCTTTCCTTCTCCTACTCCCTCTACTTTCCCTTTTTCCCCTCCGGTAGAAGGAAAAAAGGCTGGGGTCGAATCCTACTAGAACTGGAGTCCTAGTAGGACTCCCCTATCCCTGGCGCGCCCCTTGTTGGCCGGCCTCCTCCTCCCCTCCTTTATATACAGGGGCAGGGGCCACCCCAAAGACACAACAGACAATCTCTTAGCCGTGTGGTGCCCCCTCCATAGTTACACACCTCCATCACATCCTCGTAGTGCTTACACCAAGCCGTGCGCCGGTAACTTCATCATCACCGTTGCCACGCTGTCGTGCTGACAGAACTCTCCCTTGGCCTCAACTGGATCAAGAGCTCGAGGGACGTCATCATGTTGAACGTGTGCTGAACATGGAGGTGTCGTACATTCGGTACTTGGATCGGTTGGACCGTGAAGACGTTCGACTACATCAACCGTGTTACTAAACGCTTCCGCTTTCGGTCTACGAGGGTACGTGGACACACTGTCTCCGCTTGTTGCTATGCTTCTCCTAGATAGATATTGCGTGATCGTAGGATTTTTTTGAAATACTACGTTCCCCAACAGTGGTATCAGATCCAGGTCCATTAGTAGATGTTATATCACAAATAGAACACAAAGAGTTGTGGGCGATAATAGTCATACTGCTTACCAGCAATGTCTTACTTTGATTCGGCGGTATTGTTGGATGAAGCGCCCCAGACCAACATTACGTGACCACATTCATGAGACCGGTTCTACCGACGTGTTTCGCACACAAGTGGTTGGCGGGTGTCTGTTTCTCTAGCTTTAGTTGAATCAAGTTTGACTACGCCCGATCCTTGTTGAAGGTTAAAAAAGCACACTTGACGAAAAATCGTTGTGGTTTCGATGCGTAGGTAAGAACGGTTCTTGATCAGCCTGTAGCAGTCACGTAAAACTCGCAACGACAAAGTAGAGGACGTTCGGTGATCATTTCTATTATGAGTTATGTGATTTGATGACCGAAGTTTGTTCGGAGTCCCGGATGAGATCACAGACAAGACAAGGAGTCTCTAAATGGTCGAGAGGTAAAGATTGATATATTGGAAGGTAATATTCAGACACCAGAAGCGTTCTGGAGTGTATCGGGTACATACCGGAGTACCGGAGGGGTTACCGGAACCTCCCGTGGAAAGATATGGGCCTTATGGGCCATAGGAGGGAGGCTACCCAGCCCACAAGGGGCTGGTGCACCCCCCCCCACACACACACAAGGGAGGAGGCTGAATTGGACTTGGGAAGGGGGCGGCTCCCCCCTTTCCTTCTCCTACTCCCTCTCCTTCCCCTTTTTCCCCTCCGGTAGAAGGAAAAAAAGGGTGGGGCCGAATCCTACTAGGACTGGAGTCCTAGTAGGACTCCCCTCTCCTTGGCGCGCCCCTTGTTGGCCGGCCTCCTCCTCCCCTCCTTTATATATGGGGGCAGGGGCACCCCAAAGGTACAACAGACAATCTCTTAGCCGTGTGTGGTGCCCCCCTCCACAGTTACACACCTCGGTTTTATCGTCGTAGTGGTTAGGCAAAGCCCTGTGCCGGTAACTTCATCATCATCGTCGCCACGCCATAATGGTTACGGAACTCTCCCTCGGCCTCAACTGGATCAAGAGCTCGAGGGACGTCATCGAGTTGAACATGTGCTGAACACGGAGGTGCAGTACGTTTGGTACTTGGATCGGTTGGATCATGAAGACGTTCGACTACATCAACCGCGTTACTGAACGCTTCCGCTTTCGGTCTACGAGGATACGTGGACACACTCTCCCCGCTCGTTGCTATGCTTCTCCTAGATAGATCTTGCGTGATCGTAGGAAATTTTTTGAAATACTGTGTTCCCCAACATCTCCCACTTCGTCACGTAGCAAGCATAACATAGCGGTTGTGTTTCAGGGCTATCTTTATTAGTAAGATGAGATCCCACAGTCAAGTACTCTCTCTGTCTCAAAATGTAAGGGGTTTTTTGACACCACAATAGTGTCAAATATCCTCTTACATTTTGATACAAAGGGGGTATAAGGTTGTGAGAGTAAGACCCCATACTCATGCCTACTTTCATATTAGTGTTTACATCCAAAAAAGTTATGAAAGGTCTGATTAAAAAAACTAGAATTTAATTCGATGACAATCACTTGTTTGCCTCTTTGTCGTGGTGCACATCCTCTAGCGGGTTTCATACCCAGGGTCATTCCTTGGGGAAAAGGTATGGGAACCTTCTGCTATCAAAACTAGATCTCAAAGGGCATCACCGATGCCGGCCATCCCCTGAAGCCACTGTTTCCCTGTGCTGCCCCACCGGGATCCCATGCCTGAGCTCAGGCTGCCAATTCCGCTGGAGCCAGGGGCTGTAAATGGTGGTGGTGGTGGCTAGTGATGGAGCTGGAGGTTGGAGGAGGAGCAGGGGAGAGGGGGAAGAGGTGGATGAGGAGGTTGGACGACTACATCCATGGAATGGGATGGGTGAGGGGAGCAGCTCGAGTGTGTTGGTCTACTATCTCCCTAAGTGTGAAAATGGATGTTGGTCAACTATCTCCCTAAGTGTGTAACATCCCCAGCGTCACACTACAGTAATCCCTTATGATCAGTGCCAAGTCATCTTGATTTACAAAGCTTAATCATGTTGCGATGATATCTCAACTCAAATCCCTTCTCTGAATTCTATTCAAATTCAAAGTGAAATTTGAAGTTGCACAAAAGTTGATGGAAAAATGTTCATCATCTATCAAATATTCCAAAATAATTTGTTGTTAACGAAAACAACATCACTTTTATGCAAAGATGAACAGTAGCAACCAAAACAGTGCAATTCCAGCATAATTAAGTGCCATTTCATTTATGAAATATACAAATGAATTTCACTGGTCCCCACAAAATAGGTGGCGGTGTCTTAGAATCATCAGGGAAATTAAGAGAGACTTTCCGTATTTTTCCCTAAGTGGAATAAATGCCCAAGTACTTCTATTTTCACTCTGTTTCTATACCTACTAATAAAGCAAGGTGATGTGAATCAACCTGTGGTTGAGTTGGTTAGGTGGATAGTGGTATCCCCAACCCACCAGGGTTCAAATCCTGGTGCTCGCATTATTCCTGGATTTATTTCAGGATTTCCGGTGATGCACTTTCAGTGGAAGGAGACGTTCCCGTCGACGACGAGGCGCCTACGGTGACTTCGTAAATCTCAAGATGATATGCCGGCTCAGTCTCTCGGAGGTGCTCATAGGGGTAGGGTGTGCGTGTGTGCGTTCATATGGGTGAGTGTATGCGCGTGTATGTGAGCGCTTGTGTCTGTACTGATGCTCAAAAAAAAGCAAGGTGATATTCTTGGTTTCGTCCCGCTTAAGTGATCTATATTATTATTATTTTCACGAGGTGGTACTAATTTTCTACGCACCACACGTGTTCTATCCTGTACTGGTAATACTTTCGCCAATGTTGCCTCGCCCGCTGTAATGGGCATCCGCACGTCTGCCCCGCTGTAATGGGCCTCCGCACGTCTGCCCCGCTGTAATGGGCCTTGGTGCATCTGCCTGACGCAGGCCAGCGCATGCCTTTTTAGAAGCAGAAAAATAGACACTATGTAGATGTGAATAAATGCCCAAGTACTTCTATTTTCACTCTGTTTCTATACCTACTAATAAAGCAAGGTGATGTGAATCAACCTGTGGTTGAGTTGGTTAGGTGGATAGTGGTATCCCCAATCCACCAGGGTTCAAATCCTGGTGCTCGCATTATTTCTGGATTTATTTCAGGATTTTCGGTGATGCACTTTCAGTGGTAGGAGACGTTCCCGTCGACGACGAGGCGCCTACGGTGACTTCGTAAATCTCAAGATGATATGCCGGCTCAGTCTCTCGGAGGTGCTCATAGGGGTAGGGTGTGCGTGTGTGCGTTCATATGGGTGAGTGTATGCGCGTGTATGTGAGCGCTTGTATGTGTACTGATGCTCCAAAAAAGCAAGGTGATATTCTTGGTTTCGTCCCGCTTAAGTGATCTATATTATTATTATTTTCATGAGGTGGTACTAATTTTCTACGCACCACACGTGTTCTATCCTGTACTGGTAATACTTTCGCCAATGTTGCCTCGCCCGCTGTAATGGGCATCCGCACGTCTGCCCCGCTGTAATGGGCCTCCGCACGTCTGCCCCGCTGTAATGGGCCTTGGTGCATCTGCCTGACGCAGGCCAGCGCATGCCTTTTTAGAAGCAGAAAAATAGACACTATGTAGGAAAAAGTTAGTGCTCTTAGCTGGGATCGAACTCAAGACCTTTTTTACAGTCTAGGAGACAGCAACCACTGAGCTAGCAGATGCCATGTTTATTAGTTCCACCTCGCTGCCAGAAAACGATTCGCACCTATTCATATATGTTCGGATCAACAAGCAAACGTGAGGAGGAGGAAAAAAACATTGTTGTGACTAAAGGATGTGAGCTAAATAAATTAGATGGGGGGACATGACAAATACGGAGGATTGTGTGGCTGCCCAATAAAGACTGGGGATTGCTACCTTGGACGTGATCCGAAGGTCGATGCTGCATGCTCCGTCTGTCCGCCACCACCACACAACGCTCTAAAGATCGAAGCTGCATTCCTACTCCGGCTGCTCGGCCACGCATTGCTGCTGTTGTGAGACGAAGGCAGACTGCAGCTCAACTTGGTTCAACTCTGTTTTTCTTTTTTGAAAAGTTTTGTTACTGTTGTCTATATGGGTTTGTGCTGACATGGGATAAATAGAAAATACAGAGATCCGCGGTTCGATGGCGAAGGGATAAACTCATTGATTTTTATGTTGTGCTATTAGTCTGTAACTTTTTAATAGAAACAAATAGTGCGTCTATTATGTTACCCATCATTTCATCATGCAGATAATCTGATATTTAAGAGAAACAAAAATTATCTAGATTTTGGGGTGCACCTCCGTGTCATCGCCGGACGGCACCGTTTGGATGCTATTTTGATGGACAGATTAATTTCTCCCGTTGAAACGCACGGGCATATGTGCTAGTAATAAATAAAAGAAATAACAAAAAAACAGAGAAATAGAAAAGGCCAAACCGTCAGAGTCCACTTACCTGTTGCAGGCCCAGTACACGGCCCAGCCCAACTCACCTAGCGTCTCCCTCCTGTTCACGCACCCCCCGTGGATGCAGCGAGCGTCGTCCATATCAGCCACGGGGCGGCCATCCCGCGCCTCCCGGTCGTTCCTCGCGACGGATAAAGCCACCCCCGCATCCCCCTGCTAACCCTAACGCCCCCACTCCCCTCCTTTGCCCCTCTCCTCTTCCCTCTCCCTCTCGCACGAGCCACCCGAGCTCGGGCATCACCGCGTTGCCGTCGTTAACGTGCACCGGAGTTTCCCCGAGCTACAAGAAGGTGCCCAGGAGCCTCGTCACCCTCATCTCCTTCGTTCTCGCCTGTGGATCGAGGCCAAAACGCCGCGTAAGCGTAATTGCGTCATCGGGTCGTCTTCCCTGCCACGGCCACAGCAACCCCGCTGCTCGATCGGCCGTCGTTTGCCCACACCGAGCCTCCCCCGAGCCCGCTTTGCACATCTGCAGGGGCGCTGTGAGCTCCTCTCCTTCTCCCCTTACTCCCCTGCTCATCTCCGCGCTCGTAGTCGCCGACCACATCATGGTTGTACTCGTCGCCCTCGACGAGCTCGCTGCCGTGACCGTCGTAGCCCGAGCTCGTAGTCGAGCTCCTGGGGCTCGTAGGAGCGAGCCCAACGCCGCTCCCCGCGTCGCTTAACGTGCCCTCACATCGCCGTAACCACCAACGCCAAACTTTGGCGTCCGCTCCGCCGCTCGCCGCCATGACGAGAGCTCCGCTCCCCATGCGTGGGCGGGCTGACCACGCCCTAACGTCGCCCCGACCGCCCACGCGCCCGTCTGTCTCCGCTCACCATTGGCCGCAGCCGCGCTAGCCCGCGCGCCCCTGCTCGTGGGTCGTAGCCGCGCCCATGTGACCCGGCCGCAGCTCCCGCACGCTGCTGCTGTGCAGATGGCCACGGCCATGTCCATGGCCGTGAGCCGTGTGTGGTGTACGTTGTGTGTGTGTGCGTGCTCTGTGTGTGTATGGTGCGTGCAGTGTGTGCATGGCTCCGGCCTCGCCCGCCTTCGGCCAGCCTCGCCGCGCCTGCGCCACGCTGTTGCGCTGCCCCTGCTTCCCCATTGCCGCTGCTACTCGCTGCCTACTGCCGCTGCTCTGCCTGTACTGCTGCAGCTACAGTAACTGAAAGTTACTGTAGCGCTAGCTAGCTTTTCTAATTCTACGATGACTAACCCTTTATACAGCCCCTAAACTCCGGCAAAACAATTGTTAACATGAGTTAAAATAATATGTGAAGGAAGTACACTTGACAAACTTCAATATACCCCACTGGACCAAATACATTTGATGCGCGGATTAAATCCTATGAAATTCACAAAATGGTAAGTTCTGTTAGCTGGAAAACTGAAAAAACAGGTTTATAATCATAGCTACTTTAGAGCTGTTGATAATCAAGCAAATGAACTCAAATATGGAGAGAAGAGTTACTAACATGTAGATCGCAGAACAATGCTCATAATTGATGTAAGGCACAAGATCATAGGATGTACAGAACAACAGCTATAGCCTCCGAAAAACAGCTAAGTAATGTTCAAAAACCGAGCAGTCCTCAGACTTAGCCAATTTTCAGAGATTCCAAAAAATGTTTAAAAACTTCGGAAAATCATAGAAATTCATCGGTAGCTCGAATGAAAATACTTTGTACATGAGAGTTGCTCGGAACAACGAGACATCCCGAACATGCTACCCGCATACCTATCAGATGCCTCTAACTATCTGAACATGGAACATTCCCCCTCTGGTCATCTGTCTGACACAGGTCCGGAACCGGGAATTCATTCCCGGTTGAACCCCCCCTTCACCTTTATCGTGTAGCCATATCTTAGGTCACACCCGGCACAGCATATTGCCATGTTATGCTTTGTGATGCTATGCTTGCTTTATATTTATTGTTTCTTCCCTCTCTTCTCTCCGGTAGACTCCGAGACCGATGCCGCCCCTGTGATCGACTACGTCGACGACGACCCCTCCTTGCCAGAGCAACCAGGCAAGCCCCCCCTTTGATCATCCTGATATCACCCATTCCATTCTCTCATGCTTGCATTAGATTTTGCTACTGTTATTATTTGCTCCTATTCTGATGCATAGCCTGCTTTTGTAACCTGCTCATTGTTACCTACCTGCTTATCCAAAACTGCTTAGTATAGGTTGGTTAGTGATCCATCAGTGACCCCCACCTTGTCCTTGTTTCCCCTGATTCATCATTGAAGACCCGATCAACGGGATCGAAGACCAGGCCCCGGCACTACACATCACTTTCCCCTTAGTTGCTCGACACTATTGGGTTACTATCGAGTGCCGAGGGTGAGACCTCTTCAGCACTTCTGATGTTAACCCTGTAGTGTACCTATTCGGTCGTGGTCATCGAGGGTGATTTCCTCCTTAACCACTTCTGATACGACTCTGTCGTGCAACCCCTCAAGTGTGAACCTCGGGGGTGGTTCTTCTTACGTTCACCTTGATGATTACATCGAGTGCAATTCACCGGGGGTGATTCCTCAGGTTTTCCCCTTGATGTTTGGACATAAAGATACTTGGACTTTACAGCTGCTTCTTGGAAAGGAGGGCCTACCCTGAGGGGTACCCGCGAGTGATGTGGAGTTGGGTTGACCTGGAGCGTGCCCGCGAGATAATTACGAGGCGTGGCCGGGCATTCCTAGCCCTTGCCGCAAGTCCTCGAGACGGGGCGACGGAGTCACATCTTTCGTGAGTCTCTACTTGTTACCGCGTGTTCCTAATCCACTACGATTTGGATATTTGATCCGAGGGGCCTCTGGCCTGATAGCACTAACCATCACGTGGGCATAGTATGGGCGTTCTGCATCGTATACATCAGCCGAAGTTTAATAGACGTCAGCGACTGAGCGGCGCGCGCCGGGTTGGACTGGTAAGCTCCTGCCTTTTTTAAGGAGGTAGCTAGGTCTGCTCACCGGCCGCCCACGCAACATGCAGGAGTTCACGGGGCGATGGCCCATGACCCCTGGGGGCATAGGTTTAGTCCGGCGTGCTGACCTCTCTATTAAGCCTAGGTCGGGTTGCGGCGTATTGTTTGGCCGAGGCCGGGCATGACCTAGAAAAGTGTGTCCAGCCGGAGTTAATCGAGCGTGGTGGGTAAGTTGGTGCACTCCTGCAGGGAAGAAAACATCTGTCGATAGCCTGTCCTACGGTAACGGACACTTGGAGTTTTGTCCCGATCGATACAACTAGAACTGGAAACTTGAGATGAGACATGGATATTAGAAATGGATAGTATGGCTCTGGGATTGCTTTCTCGCAGGGAGTCGAGAAAGGATTTCTGGCCGAGGTTGATAACACTACTACTACTTTACTTTATGCCACTCTTATCTCTCTTCTGATGCTGCAAGATGCTTGAAGCTGTTGAAGATGCTAGTCTTCGATGGGACTAGGCTTTTCCCTTCTCTTCTAGCATTCTGCAGTCCAGTCCACATATACAACCCATTTCATTGATACCGATGCATATGTAGTGTAGATCCTTGCTTGCGAGTATTTTGGATGAGTACTCACGGTTGCTTTGCTCCCCCTTTTCCCCCTTTCTTCTTCTTTCCGGCTCATGCAACCAGATGTCGGAGCCCAGGAGCCAAATGCCATCGCCGATGCCTACTACTACATGGAGACCGCCGACGACCAAGAGTAGTTAGGAGGCTCCCAGGCAGGAGGCCTTGCCTTTTCAATCGTTGTTGCTTTTGTGCTAGCCTTCTTAAGGCAAATTTGTCTAAATTATGTCTGTACTCAGATATTGTTGCTTCCGCTGACTCTTGTGTATTCGAGCCCTCGAGGCCCATGGCTTGTAATATAAAGCTTCTATTATTTTAATTTGTGTCTAGTGTTGTGTTGTGATATCTTCCCATGAGTCCTTGATCTTGATCATACACATTTATGTGTATGATTAGTGTACGATTGAATCAAGGGCGTCACAAGTTGGTATCAGAGCCGACTGCCTGTAGGTAGCCCCCTTTCCAACTCCTTGGCCGAAGTTGAGTCTAGTCATCCAAAACTGTTTTTACTAACTTGGCTGTGTGGCTTACGGGCCCACGTTGCCGAGGGGTGGTACTAGAATCTTTTACTCCTCGTCTATAATCTGGAACTCTAATCTCTCTTCCATTCGGGTTAAACATTTTACTAACTCTGACATTAGGTTCTCGTACCTACTTCCTCCCGGAGAGCCCCTTTATTCCAGATGATGGTTTGGTTCGTCAGAAGTCCCCGAAGATACTTTTCGATGTTTTTCCGTGACCCTTGTGTCCATCGCTTTTGCAATTCCCTTCCATTGATAAATCCCTATGGACAACTAAATACACTTGTCGTTCATACAATCATTCCCAGTTCCTCTTGTTATTACAAGATACATCGAATTATTCTCCGAATTTTTAAGAATCCTTTGAGCTACTGCCTTGTAGCTCTTTTCCACATGAATACACCTACGAGTAATTCCTCACACTTATCGAGGATTCGATCATCCCTAGTTGTTCTTGTGTTTCACAAAATTCTTTGAAATACTATTCGATCTCCCGAAATCCTCAGTAGCTTATTGCTCTTGTTCTTCACTACCTGCTTGCATGATGGTTAATTCCATATGTCTAGCAATATCCATTGAAATCCGTTGTGGTTGACTTTCTGATCCTATTGATTCAACATGTTTGTGAATGCACGCAATCATCAGTTGATCCTCATGAAATTCATCCTTTTGGCTCAGACGTCACTTCAAACATGAGCTGGTTCTCGGCAAATCAAACCTTGAATGATTGTCGATCTATGTCTTTTCAACTTGCTTATCTTTTGATTAGAGCATGTGCTTCTGATCCCCTGAATTGGAAATCATAATTCCTTTGCATTTAAGCTTTGGAATTATCAGATGTTTCCAAAATCCGATGCCCCTGCATTATTTCTTCTTCTGATTGAATATCGATACTCACATCAGCTCCGTTGTGGATCCCCGGATCCATTATTGGATTATCATCCGACAGTGTCCTTCATATTCAAAGAACCTCGTGAAGTTCTTTCCCAAATACATAATGCCTTTGGTAAATTGTATCCTCTCCTTTTTGTCAACCATACTCTGCTTTCGAGCTTGTGTTGTTTACTTCTGAAGTCTGTGGAATAGGTTCCTAAGATGCCCCTATGGGTTGAACCTATACCTCACCTAATCCTTTTGAACCCGAGAGTTTTAACGAGTCTTACTCTTCTGGTGTTTTGCCAGATAACATTTCAACACTACAACTTCATCGAAAGCGAGAAGTACATGAAATGATATGCATTGAAGAAGTGGGAGTCGACCTTGAACTTTGTGTTCATGCCCATGGACACGATGTAGATCTTATCATGTAAGCTTCTCTTAAAATTAATTATCCCCTTGGTATAAGATCATCTTATATCTAGGATTTGATCCTTTGCAACCGTGGTTCTGACCATAATTGTTCCCCTTTGATTCCATTTCTCGGACAAGTTAAAGCACTTGTCTTCTGTAGATAAATGCATCTTTGCAACCTCTATTTTGATCTTCCATCGAGTATTACCCTCCGGTATCTCAAGAATAAAAAAGAACCATGTTGCTTCCTACGAGTCTTCTTCTAGTATTGCTTCTCATCGGTTTCAGATTTCCCTGGGTTTTGAGTTGTTAGTCACTCGAGAACGCCGATAAGTGAATCGATTCCACACTCTGATTCTATAACTCTAAGTAATTTTTGTTGCTTACGAGTTTAATAATCCTTCATGTCATTTCTACCATGATCGGTTATATCATTATCGTGCTAAATTTTAACTGTGCTACCTGGTCCTTCTTCCCAGAGCACATTTTTCGATGATGAGCTAAGCCTACGTCGATCTTCCTCGTCATATCATTTCGCCTTAAACATCAACCTTGATTTCGAGTATGTGTCATACTTGTGGTTCCAACAAGCTTTCGCTTCATCATTCCTTTGACTTGATGTCATCACCGATCGATTACATCTTCACGAAATCTCTCGACAAATGTGTCATGATCATCATCAACATTCTGAGCTCTTCCAGGTTATGAATCGAATTCATGATGATAAATACCATCCTTGCCCTCTCGATGATGTGTGTTATCATCGACAACATTCTTGCTTTTCCCCCTACACAAACATGTTCATATAATTTTGGAAATACATCCTTTCGACATGCCGATGGATTGCAGCTGAACCCATCGGCCACATCCTCATCCTTTTCCTGATAAAATTGCACGAGATGTTCTAAAAATTCCTGATGGACCCTTTGTGTATCCGAAGTCTGACCTATCCCTGATGACCATGTCAACACTATCCCGAAGCATGTGTGTGGTACTCCGATCATCAACCAGAACATTGGGAGCGCAATGCTAACTGTTCTTGATCAATTATCCAAACACCATTGTATGGTTAAACCTCATAAATTCCTTGCCCCTTTGTCTAAATGGTTTAATACTTGGAGCCCTATCATGCTCTACTTTTCCTTGGGAAAGTTATACCCTAATACTTGGGTATAAACACCTTTCCTTTCCATTGGTCTGATTATCATAATAATCACATTTTTCTTTCCATTGTGTTTGTTTCACCTTTCTTGTAATCTAACTTGTCTGAGCAGTGATAATTCCATCCTTATGTAAACACCTCGTGTACAAACTCTGTATATAAGACCCTGTTACTAGTGTTGATGACATTCCGGTAACCACCGATGGACGAGAACTTTGCCTATTGGTCTGCCTCGTCTTACGAGCAGGAGAATGGTTCTCTTCGTCCCTCGCCCTTGGTACCGACGACTATTGCCGACATAACTGGCAGGCTACCCTCTAACATGCCTTCCTATCATGACCGTGCAAAATGAATAGCGCCTTTCCTTATTTTAACCCACATGGTGGGCCCATAACCCACAGTTCCACAGAATTGGAACCTGGCTCTCCCGTACATACTTGATTCTGAATTATCCCTTTGGAAGGACATGCGGTGCCCCCATGTGTGGTTTTGGTAATTCATGACATTCTCTATGGACTAATGGTTGCATTGAGTTATATTTGAAGGATTTTTCCATAGGCATTTCTTGAAGTCCATGTGTTGGTTTCAAGGAGTTTATGGGTTGACCAAGGAGCTATTAAGGAATTATCCAAAGATTGGTCATGTGAGTGTTGAGCTTATTGCAAGCATGTCTTGAAGAAGAAGATTGTGTGATCATTCATGTTTACCTTCAAGACATCATCCAAACGAAGAGATTTGGAAAGATTCAAGGTTGATCAAGACTAAGTCAAGAGTGAATCAAGTTGATCAACTCACAAAGCGTAGAAGATGTACCGAAAGGGATCAAGTGATCCCATGGTATGGTAAGCATTGTCCATTGCACTTTGTGTACTAACCCATGGTCTATGTGAGAGCCTATGTGGGGTTAGGTACGTGTCCATGGGCTTGCGTCAAGAGGAAGATATCATACAACCCATGGAAAGGATGACATCAAGTGGTGATCGTCATCAAGATTGTCGTGTGCAAGTTCAAGTGGAGCATCACGAATAGATCAAGTGCTTGAAGCTTGCCATCCATTATGGTGTCAATGGACTTGTGAAGATGTGCCGAAGAGTGGCTCACCCATAGTGGAGTATGGGGGAGCAATCATCTAGTCTCCATCGACCCAACGCAATCAAGAAAGGTGGTCCATCTTGAGGAGGACAAGATCGTCATCATCTAGCTCAAGTGGATCATGTGCAAGGCAAAGGTTTGCCCTTGATAGGTTTTCTATTTTACCGGTCTCATGGTGGTAGTTGGGAGACCAGGTTATAGGATCGATAGCCGTACTATCAAGGGGGCCTCTCAAGTGAGTAGCTTGATCGTATCGTTCATCGACAGCACAAACCATTGCATCCTTGCATCATGTTTCTTGGTTCTTGTTTGGTTCTCTTTGTGAGTCTTAGAGCTTATGGTCATCTTGATGACAAGCTTGGGTTCATCGAAAACGGAGTTTGCATGCGTCTTCTATGATGTTTTAGGTGTTGGAGGTTTTACTGGTCTTATCCGAGGAAGGGTTCTCACCATTTTCTTTTGGGCCTTTTATCATTTTCTTATTATTGGTATTTCTATCAAGATTGTGTTATCCCTTGTCGCTAGCTTTCCAACAAACTTGGTTTCGTCAAATTCGGAGTCCGTTTGCAGAAGTTGTGGTAGTTTTGGTGTTCTGAAAAGGCTGCAGCGGTACTACCGCGGGTAGGAGCGGAAGTAATTTTTTACTACCGCTCTTGAGAGCGGTACTACCGCTCTTAGGAGAGCTACTACCGCTTGGAGCAGTACTACCGTGGCTACTTCTGTGGCTACTTCCGCTCGCGACCAAAAACTCGTCACTAGTCCAGCGGTGGTAGGCACGGATGTAATTTTTTAGTACCGCTCGCAAGCAGTACTACCGCTACCCCTAGCGGTAGTACCGTGAGGTCAAGCGGTACTACCGCTCCGACGGTTCTTCTGGCTTTTTTGCCTCCTCCCTGTTGTGTTTCAAAGGGCTACTACCGCCCTAGCGGTAGTACCGCTCCTTGGAGCGGTAGTATCGCTCGCTGCGGGCTGTGAGCATAACGGTTGGATTTTTTTCCAACTATAAAAGGGGGTCTTCTTCACCATTGAACCTTATCCTTTGAGCTTGAGTTCTTCCCCCATTGTTGACCTTCTTCGAGCTTGCTAACTCTCAATCCCTCCATGGATTCTGGCTAGTTTTTGAGGGAAAAGAGAGAGGAGATCTAGATCCACATTTCCACCAATCACTTTCTCCTCTATGTGAGGGGAACCCCTTGGATCTAGATATTGGAGTTCTTGGTATTCTCCTTCTTGTTCTTCCTCTCATCTTCCTCCCTAGCATTAGTTGCTTCGGTAGTATTTGAGAGAGAAGGACTTGGGCACTCCGTGTGCCCTTGCCTTTGCATTTGGTGCATCGGTTTGAGTTCTCCACGGTGATACGTGGAAGTTAAAAGTTGAGAAGCTTATTACTCTTGGGTGCTTGGTGCCCTTGAGTTTGTTCCTCTTGGGTGCTTGGGCGCCCTAGACGGTTGGTGGTGTTCGGAGCTCAATCATTGTGGTGTAAAGTTCCGGGCAAGCGTCGGGGTCTCCAATTAGGTTGTGGAGCTCGCCCCGAGCAATTTGACGTGTACCGGTGACCGCCCCCAAGGGTTGCCAAAGTGTACGGGTTCGGTGACCGCCCCCAAGGGTTGCCATTTGTACGGGTTCGGTGACCGCCCTCAAGGGTCCCTGTCGGTGTCAAAACCGGCGGATCTTGGGTAGGGGGTCCCAAACTGTGCGTCAAGGTCGGATGGTAACAGGAGACAAGGGACACTTTATTTTACCCAGGTTCGGGCCCTCTCGATGGAGGTAAAACCCTACTCCTGCTAGATTAATATTGATGATATGGGTAGTACAAGAGTAGATCTACCACGAGATCAAGGAGGCTAAACCCTAAAAGCTAGCATATGGTATGATTATGTATGATGATGGTCGTCCTACGGACTACAACCCTCTTGTTTATATAGACACCGGATAGGGTTAGGGTTACATAGAGTCGGTTACAATGGTAGGAGATATTGAATATCCGCACGCCTAGCTTGCCTTCCACGCCAAGGAAAGATCCTTCTAGACACGGGACGAAGTCTTCAATATTGTATCTTCATAGTCCTGGAGTCCGGCTGAAGGTATAGTCCGGCTATCCGAACACCCCCTAATCCAGGACTCCCTCAGTAGCCCCTGAACCAGGCTTCAATGATGACGAGTCCGGCGCGCAGATTGTCTTCGGCATTGCAAGGCGAGTTCCTCCACCAAGTTCTTCAAGAAGATTATAAACACCAAAAATAGTGTCCGGCTCTGCAAAATAAGTTTCCACATATTCCCATATAGAGAATAATATTAACACAAATCAAATCTGCTGACGTATTCCGCAGTGCGACCTAACACTGCGGCCAAGCTATTTATATAAATTGTTTCCGTTGTTCCACCTCAGCGTGTTTAGCGAGGCGGTTTCCTTGGCACGTCTTGTCAAAGTAGAGATCGTGTGCCCCTTTTAACGGGATTCTCATCAATACGGATGTGGGTAACCCAACCGCGCCATTTACCACGGCGCTTGGGAGGCAAGTGAGTTTTATTAGGTAGGTGGGGATGCCTAACCGCCCCCACTTGTATAAAGGGATAAGGATTCACCTTTTTACCTATGCCTTCTTCCTCCTTTGCCAATCCATCTCTCGCGCACTCAAGCTCCAGCG
This sequence comes from Aegilops umbellulata, assembly GCA_032464435.1. Taxonomy (NCBI): domain Eukaryota; kingdom Viridiplantae; phylum Streptophyta; class Magnoliopsida; order Poales; family Poaceae; genus Aegilops; species Aegilops umbellulata. The sequence continues at coordinate 586,315,083 of CP136058.1, read as the reverse complement.
CCCAAGTCCGCTCTTCCTTCCTCAACCTTCTCCAACTATGTCCGGAACGGGAGGCAAGTGGATGGCCTCCTCCGTTACGGAGGCCCAAGTAAAAAAGCTAAGGAAAGCCGGATACTTGTCCAAGGACATGCTGCATCGGCTTCCTGAGAAGGGGCAGCTCCTTCCTACTCCAGGGCCCCATGAGAGGGTAGTTTTTCTTCCCCACTTCCTCCGCGGACTGGGCTTTCCACTTCACCCATTTGTCCGGGGGCTCATGTTCTACTACGGCCTGGATTTCCACGATCTGGCCCCGAACTTCGTCCTCAACATCTCGGCGTTTATCGTCGTGTGTGAGGCCTTCCTCCGCGTCCGCCCCCACTTCGGCCTCTGGCTCAAGACCTTCAACGTCAAGCCCAAGGTGGTGTCCGGCACCCAGGCGGAGTGCGGAGACGCTATGGCTGGCAAGATGGCCAACGTCCTCTGGTTCGAGGGCTCCTTTGTGGAGTCCCTAAAGGGGTGGCAGGTCGAGTGGTTTTACATCACCGAGCCACGCGATCCGAAATGGGTCGCAGCCCCCGAGTTCAGATCCGGACCCCCCACGCGGCTCATGTCCTGGAAAGAGACGGGCCTGTCCTAGGGTAACGAGAAAGAGGTGACTGGATTGCAAACGTGCATTCAGTCCCTGGTGAATGAGCCAGTCCAGCTGATCAATGTGATCTAGGTTATGCTCGTCCGCCGGATCCTCCCGTGCCAACAACGGGATTTTACTTTGTGGGAATTCGACCCGGCGCAGCACCAAACCCTCAGTAGGCTCTTCGACACGACGTATGAAGACGTCTGGAAGGTGCTGACCAAAGGCGCCGAGTCCCCCACATCCGCTTCCGAGGACCGCGACGCTCTCCTCTCGTGAAAACGAGGAGGAGGAACAAGAAAGCTCTCCCCCCCCCCCCCCGGCGGGGGGAGAAAAGAAGAAGAAGGCCACCCCAACGGGGGAGGCCGAGGGGTCGAGGAAAAGGAAGACCCCTCCGCCGGACTACTTCCACGACGCCGAAGAGGGCGGAGAGGAGTGGCCGGACAGAACCAAGCGTCCGGCGAAATCGTAAGTACTTATATACCAAAGTGACTCATGATATTCTTTTAATGCGCGGCTTTCCCTAATATCGCTAGTAATTTATGCAGCCCGCCCCGGGCCGAACTCGACGATTCGTCGAGCGGCTCCCTGGATTCGTCGGACGTGAACTCTGTTCCGCCCGCTGTCTTCCTCTGCAGGGCGGACGACACCGAAGTGGCGTCCCGCCAAGCTCCAGGGCAGGAGGGATAGTCCTGGAGGAGCCGCAAGGCAATCCTCGAGACCCCAGGAGTAAAGGGGATGAAACCCCCCAGGACTCCAAGTCCGGCTTTGTGCCGGACACCGTGCCTGACTCGACAGTCCTGGTCCACGGTGGGCGAACTCCTTCCGAGAGGAGTAAGCCGTTTCGAGCCGGCGGCCTTCGTCCAACCAGAGGCGCCGGACAATCTGCTGGAGGTGCTTGAGGGCGCCGCCATCGACGAGGAGCACCGTACTGTTATGAGTACGGTGATCCAAAGGGTTCAGTCCGCCAAGAGCGGACTGACTGAAGCTTGCGCTAGCCTTCTAACAGGCTTTGAGGTAAGTAAAAATATGTCTAATTATTTACCGCATAGACAGTAGCGCCTGATGCTCTGTTCGGTGTTCGGAAAGAAAAGCCGAATAGAGGATCTAGTAATTGTCGCAGGAGTCTAACAACAAAAAGTCAAATATGCGTATGCAGGCTTCGCTACTGTCCACCGCCGCACTGACTGCTCACGTGGATGTCCTTAAAAAGGACCTCTGGCGGACCGAGCAAGAGCTCGGCCTTGCCAAACGGCAGCTCGAGGAGAAAGAAGGTAAGAAATATCCTAAAAAAAAGAAAAAAGGTGCCTATAGAGAGGCTTGATTGCAGAAAGAAATAACAGGATTGTACTGCTTATTGTAGGGGCCACAACCGAGGTGGCAACCCTGAAGCAGGCGCTGGCTGAGGCCGGAAAGAAAACGGCCGAGGAGCGCGCCGAGCGAGAGAGGCTTGGGGTTCAGGTCGGCGAGGTGCAGCAAGAGCTGCAAGCTCTCATGAAAAAACATGAGAGTTTGGAGCTTGAGTCAAAAGCGCAAGCATCCGAGCTCGCGTCGGCCCTTGAGACCACCAAGAGTGCCAAGGCCGAAGCCCAAAAGGCCCTCCAAGAGTTGGAGGAGGTGAAAAAGATAGCAACGGGTAAGGCATTCTTAATGCAAAGTAGGAATATAAAAGTAAACTACCTGTTACTTACCCGAATCCGGAGTTCCCCAGGGGCGTTCGCTGATCTTCCCCGCAGTGTATCCGACGCCGCCGCGTTCTACCGAGCTGAAGAGGGCAGCTCAACGGAGAGTCTGTTCTGGTCTCAGTATTCTGAGGCCGGACACCCTGTGCCTTTGAGCGATCAGCTGAAACAGCTGGTCGAGCTCCACAAGGCGGCCGAACAGGCGATGAAGGGCATACTAGTTTGGCTGTGGCCTGGAGAGGCCTTGCCTGGGAGCTATTTCGGGCTAGTGCGGCGGCTGGTGGGGGCCTGTCCACGGCTTGAGGTCATCAAGCGCTCCGCCTGCATTGAAGGTGCCCGGAGGGCCCTTGCCCGTGTAAGGGTACACTGGGGTAAGCTGGACGGAGAGAAGCTGGTGAAGGACGGGCCGCCGCCGGGGAAGGAGCATCGCAAGCCCGAAAACTACTACAAGGAAGTTCTTGCCGGAGCCTGCCTTGTCGCGGATGAATGTACTAAAGATGTAGTATTTGAATGAACTCGCTCGTTTGTATCCTGTGTGCTGAAAACTTGTTCATATGCGCTAAGCAATGCTTATTGAATTTAAAATATTATTTTCTGTGCGGCCGTTCGTCAAAAATTGAGAGATGGCGAGTCGTCGGCTTCTGCCCCCATGCCACTAGTGCTGGGGTGTTCGGGATAAACCTGAGGGCTCTTTTTCTCATAGTTGGGTCCTTCGAGGGAGGCGCTCAGCACAACCACCAGGCAATCAGACTATAATGGTTGAACACTCTCACTTAGCCATAGAACGTTATAATTTCAAATTTCGTCGAAGCCCCTAGTTCGGAAGGCCGAATTCGGGGCGCTATCCACGCCTTTGGTCGGACATAGCCAGCTCCTCGCTCGAAGCGGCATAAGTCTTGAAGGACTCGAAAAACCTCTCGAACAGCGACCGGTCTCACGCCTTATCATGACAGTCTGTTTTAGCTTTCTCCACTGAGGTGCTTAACCCAGCTAAACCGGGGCACAATCGCAGTGGTTCTCCTAGTGCTACCTTAGCCGATATAGCGGAACGTAAGGCACCAAAACATAGGAGCCGGGCAAACCCAACATGTGACCAAAATCATGATTCGGAGCCGATGCATATAGTGTTATAAGTTCGGGGTGCCGCACTTGTGAAAGTGTACAGACTTCTCACACCAGATAGAAGGGTAATGAAGCCCCTGGCGTGTTTTGCTGTACCATGGTGTACGGTTGCGATCATGTTTATTTAATGAACATATATATTAAAAGAGGACAACGCAAAAAATAGTCGAAAAGCTATGCATTGTTTATAGAGAGGCTATTTATCAAAGCCGAATGATACAAGTAGTGCGATAAGCAAAAAGATATTAGACTATTTAACATGTCCTGACTAGGGGCAGGCCGCGGAATTTAGAAACAGATATATCGCTCGAAATAGAGACCACCTGAGAGTTCCGTAATGCGGCGTCATGAGTGTCGTGAGGGCTGCCATAGATTTCGGCTTTTCCTGTCCCAGGTGCCGGGCAAGCCACTAGTCGCAGATGTTATGTTTGAAGGCTACTAGGGCCTCTGCGTCCGGACAATCGACTATCTGATTTTTCTTTGTTAGGAACCGTGTCCAGAATTGCCTGGCTGATTCTTCTGGATGCTTTATGTGGCTTAGGTCGTCGGCGTCCGGTGGCCGCACATAGGTCCCCTAGAAGTTGTCGAGGAATGCAGCTTCCAGGTCTTCCCAAGAACCGATTGAGTCCGTTGGTAGGCTGTTAAGCCAGTGCCGGGCTGGTCCTTTGAGCTTGAGGGGGAGATATTTGATGGCGTGTAGATCGTCGCCACGTGCCATGTGGATGTGAAGGAGATAATCCTCAATCCATACTGCCGGATCTGTCGTACCATCATACGACTCGATGTTGACGGGTTTGAAACCCTCTGGGATTTTATGATCCATTACTTCATCTGTGAAGCACAGTGGGTGTGCGGCACCCCTGTATTGGGCTATGTCACGACGCAGCTCGGAAGAGCTATGCCTGTTGTGTTTGGCCCGTCCGGATTTATTGTGTCCGGAGTGAAGATCATCATCACGTGTCGTCGGGCGTCTGCGCGATCCATAGATCGATCTTGTTTGCCTTGCTTTATCCTCCAGTACGTCTCGCAGGTCTGGCTCATTTTCCCGTGCCTTAGTTGAGCGGCACCGGGGCATGGCTTGTTTAGAGGTTCGACAGGCCTCTCTGTCGCGGCCGCGAGGTGGCCGGTCTGCCATGTCATGCATTGGTAATGTAGGTGCTTCCCCCTATGATTGGGGTAGTGGCCTGCGCTTAGGATAATTTTTGGAGGGGCGCTCGAGTTCATACACTTCGGCCGCAAGAACTTCAGTCCATCTGTCAGCTAGCAAATCTTGATCAGCTCTAAGCTGTTGCTGCTTTTTCTTTAGGCTGTTCGCCGTGGCTAGAAGCCTGCGTTTGAAACGCTCTTGTTCGGCGGGGTCTGATGGTACGACGAATTCGTCGTCGTCGAGGCTTGCCTCGTCTTCGGAGGGAGGCATGTAGTTATCATCCTCAACCTCTCGCTCTACCGCTCTCTCATGAGGGCTGGCTTCTCCATCTTCCTGCGCCGAATCTTGCTGGATTTGGTGTTCTTCGGCGCTATCCGGGGTAGTATTATCTCCCGTGCCGGAATCACCGTTTCTGCTATGGCGGGATTTAGAGCGGCGCCGTTGACGCCGGCGTTTTGGCTGTTTTTTCGAGGTGTCATCCTCCGTTGTTCCATCGCCATCTCCATCCTTTGGAGCGTCCACCATATATATGTCATATGACGAGGTGGCGGTCCAGCGCCCTATAGGTGCTGGTTCTTGTTCGTCTCCTCCTTCGTCGTCCATGCCGTCGAAGTCTTCGGAGCCGAAGTCAAGTATGTCGGTTAAATTATCGACAGTGGCTATTAAGTGGGTGGTGGGTGGGCTTTGAATTTCTTCGTCGTCCGAATCCCAACCTCGCAGACCATAGTCCGGCCTGGGCTCTCCTGATAGAGAGAGAGACTTGAGAGAATTCAGGATATCACCGAAAGGTGAGTGCTGAAAGATGTCCGCGGTGGTGAACTCCATTATAGGCGCCCAATCGGATTCGATCGGCAGGGGCACGGGAGGCCCGGAGTTTGGAGAAGAATCCGAGTCCTTGGAGTCATGGGCCGTGCGGAGTGCGGGGCTGGCGTTCGGCTCGATCGCCTTCCAGATCGCAGCCCCCGAGGTGACGTCCAACCGTTCATCCTCAAAGAACGCAGCGGGCTCCGAGTTGAGGATCGGGGCCGGTGCGTGTGCGGCCTCCAGGGCACTGTTCGGAGGCAGAGCTATATCATGCCCCTCGAGGTAGTGCGGCGTGCTTGGCTGTGGCTCGAACCCGTCGAAGATCAAGTCTCCGCGGATATCTGCCGTGTAGTTTAAGCTTCCAAACCTGACTTGATGGCCAGGGGCGTAGCTTTCGATCTGCTCCAGAAGACCAAGCGAATTGGCCCGCAGAGCGAAGCCGCCGAAGACGAAGATTTGTCCGGGGAGGAAAGTCTCACCCTGGACCTCATCGTTGTTGATGATCAAAGGAGCCATCGGGCCTAAAAGCGACGACACAGAGGAACTCTCAATGAAAGCACCAATGTCAGTGTCAAAACCGGCGGATCTCGGGTAGGGGGTCCCGAACTATGCGTCAAGGTCGGATGGTAATAGGAGACAAGGGACACTTTATTTTACCCAGGTTCGGGCCCTCTCGATGGAGGTAAAACCCTACTCCTGCTAGATTAATATTGATGATATGGGTAGTACAAGAGTAGATCTACCACGAGATCAAGGAGGCTAAACCCTAAAAGCTAGCCTATGGTATGATTGTGTATAATGATGGGTGTCCTACGGACTACAACCCTCCGGTTTATATAGACACCGGATAGGGTTAGGGTTACACAGAGTCGGTTACAATGGTAGGTGATCTTGAATATCCGCACGCCTAGCTTGCCTTCCACGCCAAGGAAAGATCCTTCCGGACACGGGACAAAGTCTTCAATCTTGTATCTTCATAGTCCTGGAGTCCGGCTGAAGGTATAGTCCGGCTATCCGAACACCCCCTAATCCAGGACTCCCTCAGTCCCTTAGTGGAATCACGACATCTTGCATTGTGCGAGGGCGTGAGGAGATTACGGTGGCCCTAGTGGCTTCTTGGGGAGCATTGTGCCTCCACACCGCTCCAAACGGAGATTAGCATCCGCAAGGGTGTGAACTTCGAGATACATCGTCGTCTCCACGTGCCTCGGTTATCTCGTACCCGAGCCCTTTACTTATGCACTTTACTTTGTCATAGCCATATTGTTTCTTGTCATATATCTTGCTATCACTTAGTTGTTTATCTTGCTTAGCATAAGTTGTTGGTGCACATAGGTGAGCCTAGTTGTTGTAGGTTTTGTGCTTGACAAATTAACCGCTAGGTTTATTCCGCATTTGTTCAAGCCTCAACCGTAATTATTTTAAAGCGCCTATTCACCCCCCCCCCCCATCTCTAGGCGACATCCATGATCTTTCAATTGGTATCAGAGCCTCGTCTCTCTTTATAGGGCTTAACCTCCTAGAGAGTAAAGATGTCGATTAGGGGTTTAGGATTCTCTGACACTCTTAGTCTCGATGGCACAAATTTTGATGTTTGGGTAATTCGCATGCTTAATCTCTTTAGGGTCATGGACCCAAATTTAGAGCGAATTGTAGATATGGGTTTTTCTCCTCCAAAATATCCCTAAAGATTATCTTTACAGGATGAGAAAAACTCTTATCTCAATGCTCAAGCTTCTAATGTGCTTTTCGATGCTTTGAGCAATGTAGTTATATTTCAACTCATGTCGTTCCGGGATGCTCATGAGTTGTGGACAAAACTTCAAGATAAATATGGTGTGTCCAAGATTTGTGGGGATGATTGTTCTCCCTCCACCTCCGGCCGTGTTGCCTTCTCAACTTCTTCTACTTCACCTACATGTGGATTGCCACAAGGTAATGCTAGGGTGAGTAGTGGTGGCCATTGCAATGATGATAGTGTGCTTATTCTTGGTGATTCTTCATCACTATCTTATTGCAATGGTCTTTCTTTGGACTTTAACACTTCGAGCACCTTACATGTTTCACATGCTCATGTTGATAGTCCTTGCATATCATGTAGAAATTGCTTGACTAAATCTCATGATGATATGCTTGCTATATCTTGTTGCCATGATAAAAATGCATGTATTTCCTCGAGTTGTTGTGCTAACAATGTAGAGGAAACCCAACACTCCATGGAACAAGATGTGGTCTTGGATGGTGCTTCAAGGGATCCTACATCATCATCTATTGCATTTTGCCTTATGGCCAAGGCTTCAAAGGTATCTCCCACTTTGAATCCCAATATATCTTGTGATGATATTGATGATGGCAAGAGTGATGATGATGTTGATTATTATGAAGAGAATGATGATGTTGCCTCCTTAAAAATTAAAGGGGAAATGATTTTTAAAGCTCTTTTTAAGAATAAAATTGCTCGTTCCAACTTCATGGAAATCATGTCTATTGCTATTGAGGGCAAGAAATATATTGATGAGTTGGAATCTTGTCTTGAGGAGCATGAGGTCACCATTGATAAAATGGAAGGTCATGAGTGTGATTACGCTAATGAGATTGCAGACCTCTCTCAAGCTCTTGAACTTGAACAAACCACCAAGGAATCACTTGAGGAGACTTTTGCTCTAGAGTTATCTAGAGTGAAGGAATATCATGATAGAGCTCTTGAGGTGGCCAATGTTTTCGAAACTAAAAATGCTAAGCTTGAAGTTGCTCATGCTAGACTCCTTGAGGATTTTGAGCACCTCGAAAATGGCTCAAGGGTCATCAAGGGTGAGCTCATCAAACTCACCGAGTCTCATGCTCAACTTGAAGCTTCTTATTTAAAAGATCTTGCCAAGTTTCCTTCTCCTCTTGTTGTTAATGATGATGCTTGTGCTACTAACTCTATTTCTTGTGAAGCATCCATTTTAAAGGAGAATGTTGAGCTAAGGGCTCAACTTGAGTTGCTATCTAGCAATTATGAGAAATTGGAAGAAAGTCATGAAAAGCTTTCTGGCTCTCATGATGATCTTCTTGTATCCCATAATGTGCTAAAAATAGCTCATGAGGCTATGATTGCTAAGGTAACATCTAGTGAGCCTCATGTGGACATTAGCACTACTTTTAGTCAAAATTCTATATTGCCTTGTGCTAGTCCTCGTAATTCGTCTATGCATAACATTGGTACATCTTGTGATGAATTGCTTTCCTTGCCTTGTTGCTCCAATGATGAAGCTTATACTTCCTCTAGTACTTGTGTTGAGACTAACCATGTAGAGGAAATCAAAGAGCTCAAGGCCCAAGTCACTTCTTTGAAGAAAGACTTAGAAAAGTGTCATGAAGGGAAATCTACACTCAACAATATCTTGAGTGTGCAAAAATCCCCCAATGACAAAGGTGGACTTGGATTCAACTCCAACAAGAAGAAAAAGTCCAAGATGAACAAGAAGAAGGGCCAAGAACACGTCAAGAGTTTGGCCAAGATTATTTGCTTCAAGTGCAAAATTGAAGGGCACCATGTTAGATCTTGCCCATTGAAAAAGAAGGCCATTAGTGACAAGCAACAAGGGAAGTGGCTACAAGTGCATTCTCATGCTCAACCTCAAGTTGAAGAAAGGCCTCTTCCCAAGAAGACTCAAGCTAATGCTTCTCAAGTTGAGAAATCAAGTGAGAAGAAAGTGAAGAGTAGACGTTGCTACCTATGTCGTGAAAAAGGTCACGTTGCTTCTTCGTGCACGAATGATACCTTATCCAACCCTATTCTAATTGATGATATCTATTCTCTTGGCAAGGATAAGGTTGGCAATGTGTTTGCCAAATTTGTTGATACTCAAAGTGGTATCAAGAAAAGAACCATTTGGGTAGCCAAGCCTATTGTGACTAACCTCTTAGGACCCAACTTCGTTGGGGACCAACTAGCTCATACTTGATCAATAGGTGTTGTTGGAGGTCATTGGAGACTTGGCTACATTATGAAGAATTAAGGGGACTTCATCATTCTTATTGTCTCAAGCCAAGTCAACTGGGTTATCAAGTTTCTATCTTATATCCAATGTGCCTCCCTGCAGTAACTTGTACTTAAATTGTTTACATTGAAAGTTACTTGCCCCTTTGCATGTTTTGGTTTTGTTCCTTGCATGTGTTTGTATGTGTTGTGTCTCCAAATTTCTTATCTTGAGTAATCAAGTTTATGTATGTTGGTTTGCACTTCATGTACATGTGTGTCGTATGTTGAGCCTTTGTGCATCTTGTTTGTATCTTAGTTGGCTCTTGTGAGAGATTAATGGAATATCCCATTATGGGGGAGTGATGTGCTTTGTGCACCTCATTATCCTATAAATGTGTGTACATGAGTAATACCATCTAGTATTGATATTTCAAGATTATCTAGTCGCTATGTGGTATGTCTTCTCATAAGAAATTCAAATTGTAAATAGTCCATTAATTATCTCTTGTTGGATTCTCTTATTGCCTCTTGTTAAGTTTTTATTTGGATCACATTATGGGGGAGTAATATGCTATGTGCATATTACAAGCCTAGAAAATGTGTACATTTGAGATATTGTCACCTAGAATTGATATTGTAAATTATCTTGTTCTTAGGTGGCATGTTAGCTCTACAAGTTGCACTTTGCTTGCGTTCCGTGTGAAGATGATGTTGGATATCCTTGCTATCTACCAACGGGAATCATTTCCAAATACTTCTTGTCTTTTGACAACTGGTACTCACTTATGTGTGGTAGAAATTATTGATCATCTCTACAGTGGCCTTTGCTTTTATTTGCCTTATCTCTTGCCTAGGATTGTATCAACTCCCTTTGTCTTCCATACCACTTGTGGATCTTGTTAATTTCTTGATCTTGTCTAGTGTTTTCTAGATATAGTGAAAGTGGTGATCCCACCTTGTGCATTTTGTATTCAAATGCAAATTCTCTATAATGCACTAGTCTTGGGGGAGCTATCCTATTTTCTATAAGACACTCATCTTGCGATCCTTATCAAGTGCGTGTTGGTGGAAGGCAAGCCATTTTATTTTTGGTACTTTGTGCCATCATGAAACTTTGTAGAGAGCTTGGTTTGTTTGGAACCATCCTCGCTTTTGGGAGTTTGATACCTTTTTGTGTGTATCAACCGATATCTCATTCCTCAATGTATCTTTTATGGATATCCTCCAAGTGATGATTTATTCATTTGGTATCTTTTCTTCACTTGGTTTTTCTTTGTCATTTGGTATCGGTTCTTGAAAGTCTTGAGCATGCATATTAATTTGATGTAGTATGTTTAGCATGCTTTATTTCTTGGACCCAATATATGGGGGAAACTCCACCAAGTCTCAAATTGGATGAGATGTGCATGAAATTCATTTTCATATCTATATGCACATATTTATGTGGAGGTTGTCCTATGTATTGTTGGTTCTCTAACTCTTTGGTCCCAATGAGTTTGGGTACCATTTTGTTTGTGTTGTTGTTCTAGGAACAATTGGAGATGCATTGGATGCTCAGCTCACTCACAAGGAAGGTGGTATCATCATGTGCTAATTGGAGTCAAGCTAGGATGATCAATGAACTACTACCTACCTTTAATTGGTATCTACTACATCTTCCAATGATATCTCGGTAACAAGTATCTCTTCATGCATTCCGTTCTAGCATTCAACCTTGTGTAGGTTGCATCTTAGCATGATTTTCATTCCATCTTGTGATACTTGTTTCCTTTCTCAAAGCATCTCAACGATGATCTCATGTTGCTAGTTGTGATGTCTTTGATGGGTGTGTGGTAGGAATTCATTTATATACTATAAGACCATATCTAGCCATGTGCTATGCTTCCAAGCAAATATCTTATTGGTATATGTATGACTTCCTTTTGGATATCTTGTTCCTTCGTGTTGTAACTATTTCGGGTGTACATCCTTCTTTGTATATATATATATATATATATATATATATATATATATATATATATATATATATATATATATATATATATATATATATATATATATATATATATATATATCATCATCATCATCATGATTTCGTCTACCTAGAATCTTATACACTTGATAGAAGTTGCATATCTAGATGATATCCTTTCTTTCATGTCCACCTTGTCTTTCTTATGTTATTTCTTTGGTGGCTCCGTGAAAGCTTTTGCCTTGAGTGCGTGTCTTCTATCGTTGCATCTTGATGCACTCTTGTGTGGTGAAGATTATTTTCCTCATGCTTATCTTTACGAGGTTTTTGCCATCTTAATTGGTATCCCTTGTCTTGATGAGCCTTTCATCTTCTATCTTCACCGCGGGTTGTCACAAGCATAGGTTCTCTATATGCTTATTAGTAAGCTTGTAAACTCATTTGCTAGTTGTGTGCGGGAATGATAGGCCTTGCACCGTGTGCCTCATTCTTTCAAGACTTTATTGATGCTTAATGCTCTTCTGTACATTAGTCTTACCAAATGCATTGCCTTGACTCACACACATCTTTTTGGTTGAGCCCACTCTTAAGTTGCCTCTCTTACTTGTTGCTCAACCATGTGTTTGTTGCAAGTACTAGGCTTAGTTTCCTATATGCTCTCTTGCACTTGTTGTAAGTTTCTATTGATTTTGGGGGAGCTATGATCCTATTTTGTGCACTTTGTATCCAAATACAAAAATTCTTGATGTGCACAAATCATGGGGAGCTTCTCTAGTTTCTTTAGAACACTGCTCTGCTCCTATCATTATATCCTTTATTCATGTGGCTCGTAGGATCATTGGCCTAGTTGGTTCAATTGGTATCTTTTGATAGCTTGCTTCAATAGGTATCTTTTCATTGCTTGATTGCTTGTTTCTCTCTTTGTTATGTCTTTGTGGCATATCTTCCTTTTGCAATATTTGGGCCTCAATATAGTTTGTCTTCCTCCAAGTATTTACCGTTGGATGTGTGTGTTGCATTCCACTCTCTTGTTGAGAAATACACAATTTATGGAGGAACACATTTTATATTGGCCTTCTAAGCTTGTAGCCCATTTTGGCAGTCGATGCCAATGGGGGAGAAGTTTCAGAGAGTTTTGTGGAGAAGTTTAGAGAGTTGTCTCTTCTGGATTTGGTTTGTTCCTAAGCATACGCATCTCCTTAGCATGCATTATTGGTTGTTGCATTGCATGGTGATGCATAATTCCTTATATAAACTCCCTTGAAAGTGATTGTCATCAATTACCAAAATGGGGGAGATTGAAAGGACATGCGGTGCCCCCATGTGTGGTTTTGGTAATTGATGACATTCTCTATGGACTAATGGTTGCATTGAGTTATATTTGAAGGATTTTTCCATAGGCATTTCTTGAAGTCCATGTGTTGGTTTCAAGGAGTTTATGGCTTGACCAAGCTGATATTAAGGAATTATCCAAAGATTGGTCATGTGAGTGTTGAGCTTATTGCAAGCATGTCTTGAAGAAGAAGATTGTGTGATCATTCATGTTTACCTTCAAGACATCATCCAAACGAAGAGATTTGGAAAGATTCAAGGTTGATCAAGACTAAGTCAAGAGTGAATCAAATTGATCAACTCACAAAGCGTAGATGATGTACCGAGAGGGATCAAGTGATCCCATGGTATGGTAAGCATTGTCCATTGCACTTTGTGTACTAACCCATGGTCTATGTGAGAGTCTATGTGGGGTTAGGTACGTGTCCATGGGCTTGCGTCAAGAGGAAGATAGCATACGACCCATGGAAAGGATGACATCAAGTGGTGATTGTCATCAAGATTGCTGTGTGCAAGTTCAAGTGGGGCATCATGAAGGGGTTGTTTGGATATGAAGTATTAGCCGTGAGATCTTGGAAAACTGGTTTTTAGAGGATTTTTAGGAAAACTTGATTTTGTTAGTTTTTTCTGTTAAGATCTGGCTATACAATACCTCGTTTGGATGAAAAAAGATAGGATAACACGTTTTGGCCTCCCGCTCCTCCCACGGGCATGACTCTCTCTGCTGATCGCCTCCTACATGCTTCCAGTGTCCCCTTTCTCTGCATGCTGCTTGACGAGGACGAGATTGTAGTATGCATACACCAGTACACTGGGCGTAGTTGGAGCACAACAATGGCTTCCATGTTGACGCTGCCCACAAGAACGAGCACGGGAGCATAGGCCATGGCGCTGACCTACTAGAAACCCTGCAAGGGTTGGACACGATGCCACGTAGCAGGCGGAAGCAGCAGTGGCAGCGACACTGGTGCACGGCAGGGTGGAGGCGTGGCCCAGCTGGGCACGGTGATGCCGAGCACGGGGATGGCGAACCAACTCTTGCAGAAGTTCGTTGTTGTCCACCGTCGCCTTGTCGATGCCAACAAGCTCAATGTTACCATTGTCATGGTGTCGGCGTTGGAACCGCGCCGCCGGTGTGGCCATTAGCATGTACGATGGTGCCGGCGTTGGAACCACGCCGCCTGCCACCACTAGCATGTACTATGAAGATGACGTGTGGAACTCGCCGATGTCGGTCCATCAATTCAGATAGGTCATCGTACGTGGACGATACGACTCGAGTATACAGAGAACACGTTTTTAGAAAAACGACTATGACTCGTTTTTCTAAAAGCTCGTTTTTTGGGCTTGTAGAAAACTGGGTAGTACTTATCCATGGTTTAGTTAGATGATCCAAACGTGGTTTTAGGCTATTATAACTGAAATCATGTTTATGCAAACCTGATTCTCTACAATCCCGCTATCCAAACAACCTCGAAGAGATCAAGTGCTTGAAGCTTGCCATCCATTGTGGTGTCAATAGACTTGTGAAGATGTGCCGAAGAGTGGCTCACCCATAGTGGAGTATGGGGGAGCAATCATCTAGTCTCCATCGACCCAACGCAATCAAGAAAGGTGGTCCATCTTGAGGAGGACAAGATCGTATCATCTAGCTCAAGTGGATCATGTGCAAGGTAAAGGTTTGCCCTTGATAGGCTTTCTATTTTACCAGTCTCATGGTGGTAGTTGGGAGACCGTGTTATAGGATCGATAGTCGTACTATCAAGGGGGGCTCTCAAGTGAGTAGCTTGATCGTATCGTTCGTCGAGAGCTCAAACCATTGCATCCTTGCATCATGTTTCTTGGTTCTTGTTTGGTTCTCTTTGTGAGTCTTAGAGCTTATGGTCATCTTGATGACAAGCTTGGGTTCATCGAAAACGGAGTTTACATGCCTCTTCTATGATGTTTTCGGTGTTGGAGGTTTTACTGGTCTTATCCGAGGAAGGGTTCTCACCATTTTCTTTTGGGCCTTTTCTCATTTGCTTATTATTGGTATTTCTATCAATATTGTGTTAGCCCTTGTCGCTAGCTTTCCAACAAACTTGGTTTCGTCAAATTCGGAGTCCGTTTGCAGAAGTTGTGGTAGTTTTGCTGTTCTGAAAAGGCTGCAGCGGTACTACCGCAGGTAGGAGCGGAAGTATTTTTTTACTACCGCTCTTGAGAGCGGTACTATCACTCTTAGGAGCGGTACTACCGCTTGGAGCAGTACTACCGTGGCTACTTCCGTGGCTACTTCCGCTCGGGACCAAAAACTTGTCACAAGTCCAGCGGTGGTAGGCATGGATGTAATTTTTTAGTACCGCTCGCAAGCAGTAGTACGGCTACCCATAGAAGTAGTACCGCTACCCCTAGCGGTAGGACCGTGAGGTCAAGCGATACTACCGCTCCGACGGTTCTTCTGGCTTTTTCCCTCCTCGCCGTTGTGTTTCAAAGGGCTACTACCGCCCTAGCGGTAGTACCGCTCCTTGGAGCGGTACTACCGCTCGGTGCGGCCTGTGAGCATAACGGTTGGATTTTTTTTCCACCTATAAAAGGGGGTCTTTTTCCCCATTGAACCTTATCCTTTGAGCTTGAGTTCTTCCCCCATTGTTGACCTTCTTCGACCTTGCTAACTCTCAATCCCTCCATGGATTCTTGCTAGTTTTTGAGGGAGAAGAGAGAAAAATCTAGAACCACATTTCCACCAATCACTTTCTCCTGTATGTGAGGGGAACCCCTTGGATCTAGATCTTGGAGTTCTTGGTGTTCTCCTTCTTGTTATTCCTCTCATCTTCCTCCGTAGCATTAGTTGCTTCGGTGGGATTTGAGAGAGAAGGACTTGGGCACTCCGTGTGCCCTTGCCATTGCATTTGGTGCATTGGTTTGAGTTCTCGACGGTGATACGTGGAAGTTACAAGTTGAGAAGCTTATTACTCTTGGGTGCTTGGTGCCTTTGAGTTTGTTCCTCTTGGGTGCTTGGGCGCCCTAGACGGTTGGTGGTGTTCGGAGCTCAATCATTGTGGTGTAAAGCTCCAGGCAAGCGTCGGGTTCTCCAATTAGGTTGTGGACATCGCCCCGAGCAATTTGACGGGTACCGGTGACCGCCCCCAAGGGTTGCCAAAGTGTATGGGTTCGGTGACCGCCCCCAAGGGTTGCCATTTCTACGGGTTCGGTGACCACCCTCAAGGGTCCCTTAGTGGAATCACGGCATCTTGCATTCTGCGAGGGCGTGAGGATATTACGGTGGCCCTGGTGGCTTCTTGGGGAGCATTGTGCCTCCACACTGCTCCAAACGGAGATTAGCATCCGCAAGGGTGTGAACTTCGAGATACATCGTCGTCTCCGCGTGCCTCGGTTATCTCTTACCCGAGCCCTTTACTTATGCACTTTACTTTGTGATAGCCATATTGTTTCTTGTCATATATCTTTCTATCACTTAGTTGTTTATCTTGCTTAGCATAAGTTGTTGGTGCACATAGGTGAGCCTAGTTGTTGTAGGTTTTGTGCTTGACAAATTAACCGCTAGGTTTATTCCGCATTTGTTCAAGCCTCAACCGTAATTATTTTAAAGTGCCTATTCACCCCCCCCCCCCTCTAGGCGACATCCACGATCTTTCACCCTTGCTCTTGACTTTGTGTGTTATCACGAGCCACCTTCCTAGAGATGATTTATTCCTGATGCCCTGAACCCCCTTATCACACTTTGTTCAGGTATCGATCTTATGTCCATTTGCTTGAAATTTCCTATTGTACCTTTTTACTTTGCTCTCGATATTCCCTTAAGTTTCAACTCGAGAGATACTTCTGCCACATTCCCTGAATTGTTCACCTGATAATTAACCCTATATGGGTCAGTTCTCCTGAACTTACTCTTTACTTCCCCACTTAAATCTCGGGACGAGATTTCTTGTAGTGGAGGAGATTTGTAACATCCCCAGCGTCACACTACAGTAATCCTTTATGATCAGTGCCAAGTCATCCTGATTTACAAAGCTTAATCATGTTGGGATGATATCTAAACCCAAATCTCTTCTCTGAATTCTATTCAAATTCAAAGTGAAATTTGAAGTTGCACAAAAGTTGCTGGAAAAATGTTCATCATCTAGCAAATATTCCAAAATAATTTGTTGTTAAGGAAAACAACATCACTTTTATGCAAAGATGAACAGTAGCAACCAAAACAGTGCTATTCCAGCATAATTAAATGCCATTTCATTTATGAAATATACAAATGAATTTCACTGGTCCCCACAAAATAGGTGGCAGTGTCTTAGAATCATCAGGAAAATTAAGAGACACTATCCGTATTTTTCCCTAAGTGGAATAGATGCCCAAGTACTTCTATTTTCACTCTGTTTAATAAATAAAAGAAATAACAAAAAAACAGAGAAATAGAAAAGGCCAAACCGCCAGAGGCCACTTACCTATTGCAGGCCCAGTACACGGCCCAGCCCAACTCACCTGGCGTCTCCCTCCTGTTCACGCGCCCCCCGTGGACGCAGCGAGCGTCGTCCATGGCTGGATCAGCCGTGGGGCGGCCATCCCACTCCTCCCCGTCATTCCTCGCGACGGATAAAGCCACCCCCGCATCCCCCTGCTAACCCTAACGCCCCCTGCCGGTGTCAAAACCGGCGGATCTCGGGTAGGGGGTCCCGAACTGTGCGTCAAGGCCGGATGGTAACAGGAGACAAGGGACACGATGTTTTTACCCAGGTTTGGGCCCTCTAGATGGAGGTAATACCCTACTCCTGCTTGATTAATATTGATGATATGGGTAGTACAAGAGTAGATCT
Source organism: Aegilops umbellulata (assembly GCA_032464435.1). NCBI lineage: Eukaryota > Viridiplantae > Streptophyta > Magnoliopsida > Poales > Poaceae > Aegilops > Aegilops umbellulata. The sequence continues at coordinate 586,297,636 of CP136058.1, read as the reverse complement.
ACCACGATATCAAGGAGGCTAAACCCTAGAAGCTAGCCTATGGTATGATTGTGTATGATGATCGTTTGTCCTACGGACTACAACCCTCCGGTTTATATAGACACCGGATAGGGTTAGGGTTACACAGAGTCGGTTACAATGGTAGGAGATCTTGAATATCCGCATTGCCTAGCTGGCCTTCCACGCCAAGGAAAGTCCCATCCGGACACGGGACGAAGTCTTCAATCTTGTATCTTCATAGTCCAGGAGTCCGGCGAAGGTATAGTCCGGCTACCCGAACACCCCCTAACCCAGGACTCCCTCAGTAGCCCCTGAACCAGGCTTCAATGACGACAAGTCCGGCGCGCAGATTGTCTTCGGCATTGCAAGGCGGGTTCCCCCTCCAAGTCCTTCATAGAAGATTGTAGACACCAAAAATAGTGTCCGGCTCTGCAAAATAAGTTTCCACATATTGCCGTAGAGAGAATAATATTAACACAAATCAAATCTGCTGACGTATTCCGCAGTGCGTCATCACACCACGACCAAGCTATTTATACAAATTGTTTTCACTTTTCCACCTTAGCACGTTTAGCGAGGCGGTTTCCTTGGCACGTCTTGTCAAAGCAGAGATCGTGTGCCCTTTTAACGGGATTCTCATCAATACGGACGTGGGTAACCCAATCGTGCCCGTTAGCACGTTCCCTTGATTAAAGGCGAGTCCAAAACGGTTACGGGGAAGGCTCTTGGTATTCAACCTCTTATAAAGAGACCAAGGCCTTACTTCTTTTTTCAATATCAAGTGTGTTCGCCCATCGCCTCGAGTTCCAACACCCCAGGCTCCAGATTCCAGGCGCTTTGGACCTTTGACAATGTCTGCTTCTGACCTTCAAGGCCGGTGGACGCCCTCCTCCGTCACGGGGGAGGATGTGCTAAAGTTGAGGGAGGCTAAGTTCCTGACCGGTGAAATTTCGCATAGATTGCCTGCTCAAGGGCAGGTTATTCCCAGTCCCCAGCCCGGCGAGAGCGTGGTGTTCATGTCTCACTTCCTCCGAGGGTTAGGCTTCCCCATGGATCCCTTTGTGAGGGGACTGCTGTTTTATTACGGGCTGGAATTTCATGATTTAGCTCCGGAGTCCATCCTCCATATCTCCTCATTTATAGTCGTGTGTGAAGCGTTCCTCCGTCTTACCCCTCACTTCAGATTATGGCTCAAGACTTTCAAAGTGGAGCCGAAGATGATCGAGGGACGGCACGCAGAGTGCGGAGGCGCTGTCATAAGCAAAAATGCCGATGCTCCATGGCCCGAGGGCTCTTTTCAAGAGGAGCTAGGCTTGTGGCAACGAGAGTGGTTTTATATCACCGCTCCCCGGGGCACCACATGGGTGGCGCCTCCTGCCTTTCGCTCGGGTCCCCCACCACGGCTAGCGTCGTGGATCAACAGAGGGTTAGATTGGGGTTTGCCCAAAGACGTACCCTTGCTGCAGGGCCGTATTAAGGATCTCTTGGAAGGAGACCTCAACCTGGTCAAGGTGACGCGGGTCATGCTGATTCGCCGGACACTGCCCGGCAAACGTCGTCCCATTCGCCTGTGGGAGTTCAATCCAGAGGGACCACGAGCTCTCCGGGATTTTATGAGCGCGACGCCCGCGGAGATGTATAAACTGTTCTTCGGATCACAAGAAGTGTGTCCGGATTTGACCGAGGACGCAGGCCTAAGCCGCAATCGCCCGGATACTCAAGTAAGTAACCTTGCGCCCGGACCTTCTACCCGTATAATTATCATAAACTTGCCCTTAAAAGAGCTCCCCTTTTAAACAGGAGTGGATAGCGAAGGCGAAGCTGATCAGGTGTCCGGCTCCCCTTCCCGAAACTAGGTCGGATCCCATGCTAGTCAGGATGCTGGAGGTAGTGCCTTTGGAGGGAAGTAAGGGGGAGGACAAGGAAACTATGGCCTCCTCGAAGGAGGCTGCTCCAAAGGGAGGAACCGACGATTCCTCTCCTAGGGGAAAGAAGAGAGCCGCCTCTGACGACCCGAAGACCATGGTCTCGAAGCGGGGGAAAAGATCCTCGTCAGAGGGTCCGACGCCGGGGAGTTCCTCGGCCGGACTACGTACTCAAGGAGATCAGCCCTCCAGCGAGCCATGAGTAGAGAAAGATTTTCCTTTCGAGGGATGAGAGAAATCCGTGATTTATATCTGAGAAATTTAACCAAATTTTTACCTTGTAGTTCGGACCTCAGCCCTTCTCAGCAGAGCTCGTCTTCGGGGGATCTTCTTCCGGGGATGATGGAGAGCGGGACGCCTCCTTCTGCTGTGCCGCCTAACGAGGCGGGCGACCCTGAGGTGTCGTCACGGAGGGTTTCTCCGAGTCCGGCAGGGGCGGAAGATAGCTATGGGGCCCCCCGAGGTTCTCCGCGTCCGGCCTTCGAAAGAGGTCATGGGACGAGTCCGGCACCTTCTGGTGCTCGGTCGGAGGAGCTAAGGGTTCTGCTAGGGCGAGCTTCTATTTCAGAGGAGCACCGTGCATTAATGGGCACGGTGATTGAAAGGATTTCGTCCGCAGAGAGTGGATTGCGTGTGGCCGTTGAAAGTTTATTAACGGGTTTTGAGGTACATTAGATAATGTGTACTTTTGTCAGTTGCGCGTAAATAAAATGCGCCCTATGTAGATAGTAGCCCCTGAGACTCTGCGTGTCGTCAAGAAATGACGGCACACGGAGGATCATAATCCCAGGTCTAAAATGTCGCCTTTTAATGTAGGCTGCGGGGTGTCCGGAATCAAGCCGAACTGCTGGTTTTGCCGAACTAAAGCGGCAACTGGACGTGGCAGATGCCGACATCGCGCTTTTCAACAAGCGGTTGGATGAGGCTCGAGGTATGTGATTCCTCGGGTAGAGCATTAGGTAAGAAAAGTTTTATGCCAGTGTCTTACGATATGTGTGCTTGACGCAGATGGTGCGGCCGCCGTGGAGAGTCTTAGGGCAGAACTTGCCCGAGCTAAAGATCAAGCCAGGAAAAGTGATGCGGCTGCCAAGAAGGCCCTTGAAGAGCTGAGAGCCGAATAGGCTGCTCATTGCCGAAGCAAGGAAGAGATGGCCAGTATGGCCGAAAAGTTAAAGAGCACTGAAGACCGTTGCATACTTCTTGAGAAAGAAGACCAGGCGAGACAGACGGTCATAGAGAAGGCCGTTGCTGATGCCAAGGACGCGCGCTCTGCGATGAGAGCTGCGAAGGAGGAGCTGCGTCAGGCCGAACAGATTGCGGCTGGAAAGCCCTTCATGTTGCGGAGAAAATTTTGCGATCCGAAGTTTGCTCCGTTGGACCGGATGTGGAGTGTGAAGGACACCTATCTGGATTTGGCAGCGAGTGCTGCTGATGCGACCGAACACTTCTGAGATCTAGAAGATCGTGAAGTGGAAAAATTGTTCTGGTCGCAATTTCACAATCCAGAGCGTCCACTGGCAGTGGACGATCGTTTGGCTCAATGGGCCGAACTTAATAGGTTGTCCAGACTCGCCATGAAGTACGTCATGGGTCATCTGTGGCCGGGGAGGTCGGAGCCAAAGAGTTATTTCAGCTTGGTGCAGCAATTCCTTGACGCGGTGCCGCCCATTAATGCAATGAAGAGGTCGGCGTGTATAGAGGGTGCAAGGATGGCTCTTGCCCGTGTCAAGACATACTGGGCAGAGATGGAGACCACCGTTATTGCATCCCGAGATTCGGATAAAAGCCGAGTGTCCTCTGAGCACTATTTTCAGGAAGTCCTTGAAGGCGCTCATGTAATAGAGACGCAGTGCTCGAAGGATGCTATGTTATTATAGCATATGTAATGATGAAGTAATATTTTGATAAACTGCAGTGGCCTTTTTATACTTGTGCCTTCAAGTATTGTGAACACCTCCTGTGCGGCCATTTAAAATATATATATATAATCTGAAAGATTGCAGTCGTTGGCTTCAACCCCCACACACATAGTGCGGGGGTGCTCGCAGAAGACGCATTTTCACACTTAACCCAACGTCTTGGTCCTACAAAGGAGGTGATAGCGCAGCGGGCCAGGCAATCGGACTATAATGCTTTAACACTTTCACTTAGCCATAAGAGCTTGACGGTGGGACTATTTAGGTAGCCCATTAGTGGCGACTGCGCTCGCCCGAGTTTGGGGCGCGTATGTGCCTGACCGGGAAGCGGCCCTTCGTTAAAGCGGAGGAATCTGATAGATTCCAATAGGTCATCGAGTGGCTGACCAGTCTCACGCTACATCATGACAGTCAGTTTTCGGCTTTCTCTACTGAGGTGCTCGCCCGGCCGAACCGGGGCACAATCGCAGTAGTTGTCCTAGTGCTACCTTAGCCGATAGAGCGGAACGTAAGGTAGCCGAACTCAGGAGCCGGGCAACCCAACATTTGACCAAAGACATGATTCGGAGCTGATGCATATAATGCCAAAACTCGCGACGCCGAACACTCCCTAAGGTGTTTGGTCTTTATGAGTGCGGGCGAAACAACACTCTTTGCTAAAAAAGCCCCTAGTGTCCAGGTACGTGCGAAAAATTCTAACGTGGCCACATGCCAAGACGCCAGCCTCCTCCTTGGTTATATCGGAAAAAACCAGGGGATGTGTTGCAACAAGAGACAGTAAAAAAGGTTTACGCAGGGTCTTAATCTAAAATGAATCCTTTAGGACGGGTCCCTACTGCACGTCTGCGCCTGTGTCTCCGTTGTGCCGTATCCTGGACGGGCGCCGCACGACGTTCATGTGAAAAAGAGAGGAACTAAATTGAAAACGGGTCGTGCCGAACAAAAGGTTTTAAAATAAATGAAGTATAAAGTAAAATATAAAATTGAGCTTTATTGTCTCTGCGCGTAGCCCCTAGTACGGGGGTATATGGCCTCTAAGCCTGCATTAATGATGGACTTGTATCGAACTCGTCTATTCCGTGTTCGTGGCCTTTAATGACCTATGTCGAAAAGTTTTTTGGCTGGTGAGGCCATTTTATTGTGTGGCTGTCTAAGCGGCCGCACAGTCCTCCGCTTGGGGGAGGCGCACTCTAGTGCTTCCCCTTCAAAGAGATGATGCCTCGTGGACCGGGCATCTTAAGCGTGAGAGGTGCATAGTGTGGTATTGCATTAAAGCGAGCGAAAGCTTCGCGTCCCAGTAGTGCTTGATAGCGACTTGAGAACGGGACGACATGGAAGGTCAGCTTTTCGCGACGGAAGTTATCGGCAGAGCCGAATATAACTTTGAGCCAGAGAAAACCCATACAATGGGTGTCCGGACCAGGTGCTACCCCTTGAAAGGAGGTTTTGCTGCGGCGGATTCTTGTTGGGTTTATCCCCATGTGATGGATTGTATCCTGATATATCAGGTTTAGTCCACTGCCGTCGTCCATAAGGACATTTGCAAACTGGAATCCACCAATTATTGGATCGAGTATCAGGGTAGTCCAGCCTACGTTCTTGATATTTCTAGAATAGTCTAGCTGGTCGAAGGTGATTGGTTTTAATAACCAGTGGCGGGACCCCTTGGGATAGGTCGTATTGTGCGTACCATTATGGGTGCCACACGTTTTGTTACGTGAAGTAAGTTCACTGTTTTTACTTCTTGTGGGAAGTTCTATTGTTTCCTGGTGCTCTGCTTCTGGGGTTCGTCCTCGTCTTTGCTTGGTGTTTCAAGCCCCTTGTGTTCGGCATTGAGTCTGCCGGATTGTTTAAAAACCCAACAATCTCTGTGGGTATGGTTAGCAGGCTTTCCAGGAGTACTGTGTATCTGACATATCCTGTCCAGGATTCTGTTTAAGTTGGACGGATCATCCCTATTATCCTGGAGGGGTGGTTTTGTCTGATTTTGTCGCGAGCTTTTGAATCCGGCATTGACCGCCGTGCTCTTCGGACTTTTTTCTTTAGTTCGGCGGCGATCCTTGTTGCGTCACGGTTTTCCGTTTCCATCCCTAATTTCAGATGTACTTGGGTCGCTGGGGCTGCATCTTGCCAACCAGCTGTCCTCTCCTGCGCAGAAGCGGGTCATGAGGCTTGTGAGTGCGGCCATTGTTCTTGGCTTTTCCTGGCCGAGGTGTTTGGCGAGCCATTCGTCTCGGACATTATGCCTGAAAGCTGCTAAGGCTTCGACGTCCGAACAGTTGACTATCTGATTCTTTTTAGTGAGGAATTTGTTCCAGAATTGCCGAGCTGATTCTCCGGGCTGTTGAGTTATGTGACTAAGATCGTCTGCATCCGGAGGGCGGACATAGGTCCCTTGAAAATTTGCTCGGAAAGCGTCTTCGAGCTCTTCCCAACTTCCAATTCTGTTTTCGGGAAGGCTTTTAAGACAGTGTCGGGCTGGCCCTTTAAGCTTAAGGGGAAAATATTTAATGGCATGGAGATCATCTCCTCTAGCCATATGTATGTGGAGGATATAGTCCTCGATCCAGACTCCGGGGTCTGTTGTTCCATCATACGCCTCTATGTTGACGGGTTTGAATCCCTCTGGAAATTCATAGTCCAGAACCTCATCGGTGAAGCATAGGGGATGTGCGGCGCCCCTGTATTTGGGTGTGTCGGATTCTGATGATGGCTTTTTTGCATTGCTTACAAGAGCTCGCTTTCTTGGCCCATAAATGGACCTGGCTGGGCCATGATGCGAATCCTTAGGTGGGTCGCATACCGATTTAAGTGCGGTGCCACTTGCCGCCTTATGGGGTCGTCTATCCGACCGTATGGCTTTCTTATTTTTTGAATGCGAGGGCTCTAGGGCCTCTTCGTTGAATTCAGGCGGTAGCTTTCTCTTTGGATAGCTTTTAGTATGGCGACCGTCGCCGTATTTATCTGCAGTGTTGATTAGTTTATTCCATCTAATACGGAGTGCATCTTCCGCTCTCTTTAGCTTCCGCTTCTGCTTTTTTAGGCTGCGTGCAGTTGCAACGAGCCTCTTGTGGAGACTCTTCTGCTCCATGGATTTATCCGGCGTCAGGTTGTCCGGAATGCCGTTTTCGCCGGGGGAGGGAGTTTCGGTTTCTCTATCCGTGTTGCCCTGTGCGGACGGCTGCTCTAAGGCTTGCTCATCGTCTACCGGCTTGTCCTGCTCTATGGCTGGGTTTTTATCGAGGCGGGGCTTGGGTCGGCGTTTATGCCGACGCTTTGATTGCTTTCCGGGGGGTCTATCTCCCGTTCCATCCCCTTTTTTCTTGTTGTCGTTTCTTTATGGGTATCCACCATGTACACATCGTGAGATGAGGTGGCTGTCCGATGCCCTATGAGTGTTGGTTCATCGGTATCTCCTGCATCGTCATCCATGCTGTCGATGTCTGCGGAGTCGAAGTTGAGCATGTCGTTTAGGTTGTCGGCGGTGGTTACAAAGTGGGTGGTGGGTGGGCTTTGAATTTCTTCATTGTCCGTATCCCATCCTTGCTAACCGTAATCCGGCCAGGGCTCTCCTAATAAAGAGAGAGACTTGAGAGAGTACAAGATGTCGCCAAGAGGCGAGTGCTGAAAGATGTCCGCGGTGGTGAACTCCATTATGGGTGCCCAATCGGATTCGATTGGTAGGGGCACGAGGGGTTCGGAGTCCGGATAGGAGTCCGGACCCTCGGAGTCACGGGTCGTGCGGAGTGCGGGGCTGGCGTTCGGCTCGATTGCCTTTGAGATCGCAGCCCCTGAGGTGACGTCCAACCGCTCATCCTCGATTGGTGTAATAGGCTCCGAGTCTAGGGTCGGAACCGGTGCGTATGCGGCCTCCAAGACACTGTTCGGAGGCAGAGCTAGATCATGCCCCTCGAGGTAGTGCGGCGCGCTTGGCTGTGGCTCGAACCCATCGAAGATCAAGTCTCCGCGGATATCAGCCGTGTAGTTTAAGCTTCCAAACCTGACTTGATGGCCAGGGGCATAGCTTTCGATCTGCTCCAGATGACCAAGCGAATTGGCCCGCAGAGCGAAGCCGCCGAAGACGAAGATCTGTCCGGGGGGAAAGGTCTCACCCTGGACCTCATCGTTGTTGATGATCAGAGGAGCCATCGGGCCTAAAGGCGACGACACAGAGGAACTCTCAATGAAAGCACCAATGTCGGTGTCAAAACCGGCGGATCTCGGGTAGGGGGTCCCAAACTGTGCGTCAAGGCCGGATGGTAACAGGAGACAAGGGACACGATGTTTTTACCCAGGTTCGGGCCCTCTCGATGGAGGTAATACCCTACTCCTGCTTGATTAATATTGATGATATGGGTAGTACAAGAGTAGATCTACCACGAGATCAAGGAGGCTAAACCCTAGAAGCTAGCCTATGGTATGACTGTGTATGATGATCGTTTGTCCTACGGACTACAACCTCCGGTTTATATAGACACCAGATAGGGTTAGGGTTACACAGAGTCGGTTACAATGGTAGGAGATCTTGAATATCCGCATCGCCTAGCTTGCCTTCCACGCCAAGGAAAGTCCCATCCAGACACGGGACGAAGTCTTCAATCTTGTATCTTCATAGTCCAGGAGTCCGGCGAAGGTACAGTCCGGCTACCCGAACACCCCCTAATCCAAGACTCCCTCACCCCCACTCCCCTCCTTTGCCCCTCTCCTCTTCCCTCTCCCTCTCGCACGAGCCGCCCGAGCTTGGCCATCACCGCGTCGCCATCGTTAACGTGCATCGGAGCTTCCCCGAGCTACAAGAAGGTGCCCAGGAGCCTCGTCACCCTCATCTCCTTCGTCCTCGCCTGTGGATCGAGGCCAAAATGCCACGTAACTTCGTCATCGGGTCGTCTTCCCTGCCACGGCCACCGCAATCCCGCCGCTCGTGTCACAGCCCTAGCATTGGCCATGCTTGTCATTGCATCATCATCTTGCATCATGTTTAAATTTCTCAGAAACTTGAAATGGGGACTGACCAAACCCTAGCACCAAATGACTTCAAATAGGCTCAAATAAAATCACTTCCAATAAACCCAAAGTGACTTCAGGAAAAGTCCATCATTTTTGAAACTGGTGAAAACCTCTGACAAAAATGGGTGCATATTTTCCCTAGGTCATTTCAGGTTTTTGGATTAAATCATAAGTATTTGAATTGGAGCATTTAATGGCTATAAAAATTTTAAATGCTTCAATAATTCTGAAAACATTTGAGGGCTGTTAGTAAACATTCTAAAAGTGCCCACAAATTTTCTCAGGAGTTTTAAAAATGGTTTAGTATTATTACTAAATCAAAAACAAAAAAGCAAAATAGAAAACATAAAGTAAAGAGAGAGAGAAAGGATACCTACCTGGGCTTACCTCCTGTGCGGCCACCTGGAGCCCAAGTGGCTGGCCCAGCCCACCTCCTCGGCTCCCTGTCATCTTCCTCCCCGCGCCAATAGGCAGCGCGCGTGGCCGACGCACGCCGGCACACGCCCGGCCACCTCCTGCTTGCCGCTCCCCCTCGTCGCCCTGGACCTCCCTCGCGACGCCACGCACCCCCTGGACCTCTCTCACTCTCTCCCGTGCTTCTCCCCCCTCCTCTGCTCTCTCCCGCGCCACACCCGAGCGCGCCCGTCGCCGCCGATCGCTGCCACCACGGCCACCGCCACTGCCTCGTCTCGTCGACCAGCCCAGAAGCACATCCGCGTCTTCCTCGTCCTCTCCACCGAGCTACACGACGCCGGAGGCCCTGCTTCATCGCCACCATCGTCGTCTTTGACATCGGCCACTGTGGATCGCTATTGTTGAATTCGCGGCAACCGAAGCTTCCCCGAGCCCATTGAGCTGCTCTGCGAGTCGCCGTGAGCTCCTACTTCTTTTCCCCCCTATCCCCTCACTTCCGCGCGTGCTCTAGCCCTGATCCCCAACCGTGACCGAAGCTCCTCGCCGCCGGTCATGAGGCCGCCGTGGACAGAGCTAGCAAAGCTCGCGTCCGAGCTTTTCATCATGCCAATCATGCTCCCACGAGCCGAGAACACCCACCACCTCTTCCTCCCGTACACTACAATGTCGTCCCGGCCAACCCCGTGCGGGCGCCGCCGCGGATGTGCTCGTCGCCGCTCACTCCGGCGACCCCGCGCCCAGCTACGTGCTCCCTTGGATGCGGGCGAGCATGGGCTGTGCCCCAGAGGCCTCGGCCGCCGCTCTCGTGCCCTTCCGAGGGGTCACTGCCGCATTTCCAAGTCGCCAGCGTTGAGCTTCGGCGATGCTGACGTGGCTCTGGCTTAATTAGGCCTAACCACCAATTAGCACTAACTAACCCAAATTAGTTAGTTAACTAACGGTGTCACTGACCAGTGGGTCCCACTGGTCAGGTTTGACCTGAGCCGCCTGTTGACCTGCTGATGCAGTGCTGACGCAATAATATTTAGTAGTAGGTATTCTACTCTTGGGTTTTCGAACCGAGATTCACCCTACTTCATGTTGTTAATATTTGCTAGTTCCCTTAAGATATTAGTAACCTTTGCGATAGTCCTCGAGGTCCATGGTATCTCATTCTTCCAATACCATGAACCATCATGGCATAAGTTCTTTTGAACCAAAAGATCACAACCAGGGTGCTCTTGAGAGGTACTCCATTCATATTGTGATTCTGCCAGTTCTACCTTTCTGCATGGGTTATCCGGAAGAAATGTGTTGAACTCATTCGACATGCTAGTCTATGTATCCACAACTCAGAAAGATATATGTTCCTTTGAGTTGTCCCTCTCTTTAGTTGTATCCTGATCTCCGTTTATCATTTGATAGTCAAGAGCTTGTCATGCATTCATGCTCATCGATACCTCATATTCTTGTGGTCTGTCAAGCCATTCTATTCTGGAATGACTATGAGTCTAGGAGAAACAAACTCCAGTACCTCGTCCATTTCTAGGATTGGATCAAAGTAGTTGTATTCCGCAGATCAAAATGCCAAACCAGCTTTGGTTCTGTTCTACCTTGGAGTATTACCCTATTTATGTCAAGAATATCATAGGAATTGCACCATCTCTTATGAATTTTTGACGCAGTGATACTTCTTGCCATCATTGTTCATTCCTCGGCCCCCGTGTTATTGTAACCGGAATACCGACAAGTGAACCATGATGTGTGAAATCAATACTCCTAGCAACCGTGTTGCTTGGTAGTTAATGGACATTAATATCATTCCTAGCGTGTTGGTTAACGAATCACTATTCTAGGTTTGATCGTGCTATCTTGTCCTTATTTCTGGTGCACTCTTCGGTCTTTGAGTTAGGATTCAATCCCTCACTCTTTTGGTCATATCCTCTTGCCCTGAAAAGCCAGATTGTTCTCGAGCTTAGTAACATATCGGTGGTTCATGATGTTCCGAATATCTTCTCGGAAGTATTACCTGGTTGTCACCTGACCGCTATGTTGAGTTCGTGATCATGTTGGTTTTCCTCCGAGCCACCCCTTCTCCAAGAATCTGTGTTGGATACCCCTGAACTAGTTGGTTAAGCTAAACAACAACTTGGAGAGTTGGAAGATAAAAAGCTTTGCCGAATTTGGTTCTTCTGAGGGGATATCTTTGTGTTTGTGTGTGTGTGTTGAAGAAAGATGATATCTTCACCAATTGGTCCTCGTGATCAGTTGTTGGATCTATTGCCTTGTCAAAACTTTGACATGAGTATGGGCTATCGTCAAGTCAAATCAGAACCAACGATGTTCGTAATGTTGTCTTACTCGTGGTTGATCCCCTGAGCATACACCATTACATCTTTTGGTCTGACCAATACTATCACATTGTTCACATAATGGTGGAAATCCAGTGATATGGAAATTCCGATGAGTTGATATTGAGCCCATCAGCAGCATTTTGTCTCCACCATGATTCATGTTGAACATCAACCTAGTGTCGGAAACTTTGTAAGCATTTCCTTCATGTTCCGCTCATGAGGTATACGTTTGGATGAAAGAAGTGACTTCCTCTAGTTCACGTGCAATCGATGCAAGTTGCCGCCGTGAATTTGAGAAAGGTTTGTTTTGTTTCCTCTGGAATCATCCCAAATCAGTCATGCATACGTGCGAAGTGCTCTGTGGTTTGATAGGTTGGCCGCCTCCATTCTATATGCGTTCCCAAGCCACTGACTGATTTTTTCAAGGAGAAGAAGTTCCTTCTTAAGAGCTAATCATGACTTATGCAAGGACTTCGATATCCGCAATGATGGTTCCCAACCTGAACTCAGTAGTATTTTATTATAAGACTGCCACGTGGTCACGCTTGTCTAGGACAGTGTGTTCACAGGTGTGTAGCAAAATCTGCTCATGTTTTGGAGCTTGCTATCGTAGTTCATGTCCTGAGGATCTTGCAACGTCATCTCGTCAATTGTGTTGCAATCCTTCCTTTCAGATGGGTCTGAAGTATCCTGTTCCTAACCAGATCTAAATCTCAGGCAGATATGATGGCTGGAACATTCCCAACATTTGCATTTTGTTCCCAGCTTGCACCCACCTTTATGCCATTTTACTATGGTCTGCCTTCTTAGTAATTGGTATTCAGGGTCATCCTCAAAAGTGGGCTTACCATGAGTCCCATCCATTTCCGGTGATAAGCAAAATCATCCATCGCGTTGTCTTCAACAAGGTAGTCCACATCATTCATCCTAGTCTGAGTATGCCATTTATTTGAGCTCTTTCAAACGATCAATTGAAAATTGCTTTAAGCTGGTATGAAGAGTTTCAATGATCTATGGATCAAAAGTAACTCTTTTTGCCACCTAAGGGAACAGTTCAACGAGTCACCTTTTCCAAGGTGCCCTGTTACGGGATCATGGCAATTATTTCCTCGCCACCTTGACACCATCCACCATCATCTTTAAGCATGGAATTATTGCCTACCAAATTAAACCTTCATCATCTGTTTATTTCCTTCCCTCTCGATGTGTGTTTTGAGTTTCAACTCAAGAGGTGTTCTTACGTCTCATTCCATGAGTTGATCTTGTGTTCAGTAAGATCGATGATCCATTCTTGTGAGGTTGTCTTGCTCTCTTGTCGCCATGTTGGATGAAGTTCTCGAAGGAAAGGATGTCATAATCAATATGATGTAGCGGATCAACATCTCCGAGAAGGGCAGTTGGATCGAGAAGATCGTGTTAGCTTTGTCTCCCCTCTGTCTTCTTACCTCGCGTCTTGAATCTCGGGACGAGATTCTTGGTTAGTGGGGGTGAGTTGTCACAGCCCTAGCACTGGCCTTGCTTGTCATTGCATCATCATCTTGCATCATGTTTAAATTTCTCAGAAACTTGAAATGGGGACTGACAAAACCCTAGCACTAAATGAATTCGAATAGGCTCAAATAAAATCACTTCCAATAAACCCAAAGTGACTTCAGGAAAAGTCCATCATTTTTGAAACTGGTGAAAACCTCTGACAAAAATGGGTGCATATTTTCCCTAGGTCATTTCAGGTTTTTGGATTAAATCATAAGTATTTGAATTGGAGCATTTAATGGCTATAAATATTTTAAATGCTTCAATAATTCTGAAAACATTTGAGGGATGTTAGTAAACATTCTAAAAGTGCCCACAAATTTTCTCAGGAGTTTTAAAAATGGTTTAGTATTATTACTAAATCAAAAACAGAAAAGCAAAATAGAAAACATAAAGTAAAGAGAGAGGGAAAGGATACCTACCTGGGCTTACCTCCTGTGCGGCCACCTGGAGCCCAAGTGGCTGGCCCAGCCCACCTCCCCGGCTCCCTGTCGTCTTCCTCCCCGCGCCAATAGGCAGCGCGCGTGGCCGACGCACGCCGGCACACGCCTGGCCACCTCCTGCTTGCCGCTCCCCCTCGTCGCCCTGGACCTCCCTCGTGACGCCACGCACCCCCTGCACCTCTCTCACTCTCTCCCATGCTTCTCCCCCCCCCCTCCTCTGCTCTCTCCCGCGCCACACCCGAGCGCGCCCGTCGCCGCCGATCGCTGCCACCACGGCCACCGCCACTGCCTCGCCTCGTCGACCAGCCCAGAAGCACCGCCGCGCCTTCCTCGTCCTCTCCACCAAGCTACATGACGCTGGAGGCCCTGCTTCATCGCCACCATCGTCGTCTTTGACATCGGCCACCGTGGATCGCCGCCGTCGAATTCGCGGCAACCAAAGCTTCCCCGAGCCCATTGAGCTGCTCTGCGAGATCGCCGTGAGCTCCTGCTTCTTTTCCCCCTATCCCCTCACTTCCGCGCGTGCTCTAGCCCTGATCCCCAACCGTGACCGAAGCTCCTCGCCGCAGGTCATGAGGCCGTCGTGGACAGAGCTAGCAAAGCTCACGTCCGAGCTTGTCATCGTGCCAATCACACTCCCACGAGCCGAGAACACCCACCACCTCTTCCTCCCATACACTACAACGCCGTCCTGGCCAACCCCGTGCGGGCGCCGCCGCGGATGTGCTCGTCGCCGCTCACTCCGGCGACCCTGCGCCCAGCTACGTGCTCCCCTGGATGCGGGCGAGCATGGGTTGTGCCCCAGAGGCCTCGGCCGCTGCTCTCGTGCCCTTCCGAGGGGTCACCGCCGCGTTTCCAGGTCGCCGGCGTTGAGCTCCGGCGATGCTGACGTGGCTCTGGCTTAATTAGGCCTAACCGCCAATTAGCACTAACTAACCCTAATTAGTTAGTTAACTAACGGTGTCACTGACCAGTGGGTCCCACTGGTCAGGTTTGACCTGAGCCGCCTGTTAACCTGCTGATGCAGTGCTGACGCATGAAAGCACAAGTGCTCCCTAGGTGGTTTTGGTAATTAATGTCAACATATCTCTTGTTGGACTAACACTTTTGTCTAGTATGTTTCAGATAAGTTCAACAATGGAGTGGCATGGACTAAAGGATGTGGGAACTCCTTCAAGATGCTAAGGACAAAGGATTGGCTCAAGCTCAAAAGCTCAAGACTCTTCATTTTACATTTTAGTGATCCAAGATCACATTGAGTCCATAGGAAAAGCCAATACTATCAAGGAGGGATGAGGTGTTGCTTAATGAGCCTTTTGCTTCATGTGCTTAATGATATGCTCCAAAATCCTCAGCTACTTTCCCATATCTACAAATGACCTAAACCCTAAGCCAAACTCGGACCTACCGATTCTTTCTATCCGGCGCCACCGAGTTTCACATGTCATAAGCCACTACCAAATCCTAGCAAATCGGTTCTACCGATAGGGATCTCGGTCTCACCGAGATGGGATTGTAATCTCTCTGTGTATGTCCATTATCAAAATCGGTCTCACCGAGTTTGAGCAATCGGTACTACCGAGATTACAATGCAAACTCTCTGGTTAACTTATTACCAAAATCGGTCCAACCGAGTTTAGTAATCGGTCCCACCGAGTTTACCTGACCAACTCTCTGGTTAGCTAATTACCAAATCAGTCGCACCGAGTTTGAGTAATCGGTCTCACCGAGATTACGTTATGCCCTAACCCTAACCATATCGGTCCTACCGAGTTGCATGTCAGTCCCACCGAAAATCTCTAACGGTCACTAGGTTTACTATTTCGGTCCGACCGAGTTTGTTGATTCGGTCCCACCGAGATGGGTAAATTGTGTGTAACGGTTGGATTTTGTGTGGAGGCTATATATACCCCTCCACCTCCTCTTCACTCGTGGAGAGAGCCATCAGAACACAACTACACTTCCAACTCATATGTTCTGAGAGAGAACCACCTACTCATGTGTTGAGACCAAGATATTCCATTCCTACCATATGAATCTTGATCTCTAGCCTTTCCCAAATTGCTTTCCACTCAAATCTTCTTTCCACCAAATCCAAATCCTGTGAGAGAGAGTTGAGTGTTGGGGAGACTATCATTTGAAGCACAAGAGCAAGGAGTTCATCATAAACACGCCATTTGTTACTTCTTGGAGAGTGGTGTCTCCTAGATTGGCTAGGTGTCACTTGGGAGCCTCCGACAAGATTGTGGAGTTGAACCAAGGAGTTTGTAAGGGCAAGGAGATCGCCTACTTCGTGAAGATCTACCGCTAGTGAGGCAAGTCCTTCATGGGCGATGGCCATGGTGGGATAGACAAGGTTGCTTCTTCGTGGACCCTTCGTGGGTGGAGCCCTCCGTGGACTTGAGCAACCGTTACCCTTCGTGGGTTGAAGTCTCCATCAACGTGGATGTAGGATAGCACCACCTATCCGAACCACGGGCATCCTTGTCTTCACTTGCGTTTGAATTCTCCAAACCCTTCTCTTTACATTCTTGCAAGTTGCATGCTTTACTTTCCGCTGCTCATATACTCTTTGCATGCTTGCTTGATATGTATTGTGTATGTTGAAATTGTGCCTAAAACTCCACTCAAACCGAAAAAGTTTAAAAATAGAAACTTTAGCACTAAGTGTCTAATCACCCCCTCTAGACACACCTACTTCTAGATCCTTCAAGTGGTATCAGAGCTTTGGTCTCCATTGCCTTGGTTTAATCACCATTGGAGGAAGATGGATGTGTCTACTTTAGGGAGTCTTAGACATAGAGTGCCTATTCTTGATGGAGAGTATTTTCATGAGTGGAAAAATGAGATGCTTGTAATTTTCAATCAATATCATTTGAACAAGTATATTGCTAGTCCTTGTGTGCCTCATGTTGATCCTATGTATCCCACCCTAGATGAAGATATTGACATGATTCGCAATCTTAGAACCGTTGAGCTCATCATTAGAGGATTGCCCAAAAACTTGATTGCTAGTTTACCTACTCTAAATTGTGCCTATACTATATGGAAATTTCTTGAGGAACGATTTCCCGATTATTCCTTGAAAAATATAGATGAAATTCTCCATAAATCTATTGCCTTGAGTAAGATGAACTCTAGTGATCCTAGTTTTGGTGATTGTCTATTTGAGCTTACTAATCTCATGCATGCTAAAGGAAATGTTGGAATCATTAGTGATATTATATCCGAAGCTATAAGAATTCATAAAGGTGACCACTTTGATGATCATTTATCTAATGAATCACTCTCTCTAGGAAATGATGAGACACAAGATCATGTTGAACATGGATACTATGATGAAGATGATGATAGTGACTTCGATCTTGATGATGCAATGAGACACTTTGGTCTTATGGCTAATCTTCGGGGATATGTATCAGGAGGAAAGGGATGGGTTCTTGACAGTGGATGTACTGATCATATGACCGGAGATGAAGAGATGTTCCGTGAGCTTGCTGAAAACGACGGCCCTCGAAAATACGTCACTTTTGGTGATAATTCAAAGGGTAAGGTGGTTGGCCTTGGTAAGGTGGACATCTCACATGATAGCTCCATTCAAAATGTCATGCCCGTTGAATCTCTCGGTTACAACTTACTTTCAGTATCTAGACTTGCTGATTTCGGTTTGAATGTCCTATTTACTGAGGTAGATTGCCAAGTGTTTCGTCGAGACAATCATAAGATGGTCTTTACCGGTATACGTAGAGGTGATCTTTACATTGTCGATTTCTCTAAAAAGGCACAACCTAAAACTTGCTTTATCGCTAAGTCCTCAAAAGGTTGGTTGTGGCATAGACGACTAGGTCATGTTGGCATGAGAAACCTTGACAAGCTTATTAAAGGAAATCATATCCTTGGAGTTAACAATGTTATATTTGATAAGGATAGACTCTGCATCGCTTGTCAAGCAGGTAAATAGGTTGGAGGAAGGCATCCCGTGAAGAACATCATGACCACAAGGAGGCCACTCGAGCTACTTCATATGGATCTTTTTGGTCCCAACGCCTACAAGAGTCTCGGTGGAAATTCTTTTGGTCTTGTTGTAGTTGATGATTTTTCAAGATTTACGTGGGTGTTCTTTCTTGATGATAAATCGCAGGTCCAAAAGATCTTCAAAAACTTCGCTAAGAAGGCCCAAAATCAGTTTGACGTGAAGATCAAGAAGGTTCGGAGTGACAACGGAACGGAGTTCAAGAACGCAAATGTGGACACCTTTCTTGACGAAGAAGGGATTTCACACGAGTTCTCGGCCACGTACACACCTCAACAAAATGGAGTTGTTGAGAGGAAGAACCGGACGCTCATCGAAATGGCGAGAACGATGTTTGATGAGTACAAGACGCCTAAGCACTTTTGGGCAGAAGCGGTTGAGACAGCTTGTCATGCAACAAATCGCTTGTATCTTCACAAGCTACTCGGCAAGACGGCATACGAGCTCCTCACCAGTAACAAACCACAAGTTGGATACTTTCGAGTATTCGGCTCAAAGTGCTACATTCCTGATAAGCATCGTCGTTCAAAGTTTGCTCCTAAATCTCATGAAGGTTTCCTACTTGGTTATGGCTCAAACTCTCACACTTACCGTGTCTACAACAATTTCACCCGAAAGGTTGAAGAGATGGTAGATGTGAAGTTTGATGAATCTAACGGCTCGCAAGTAGAGCAATTGCCATTGATGTAGGAGACAAAGACCCTTCAGAAGCAATCCAAGACTTGTCCATTGGCAAAGTTCGTCCAACGGAGGTAAAGGAGAGTACTTCATCGGTCCAAGTGGAAGCTTCTACTCCACGACAAGGTGAACCAAGATTCAACACGGAAGCATCCACAAGTGGGACACACCAAGATGAAGAAGACGAGGAAATGCATCAATACGGACCTCAACAACCTCCTTCTCCACCACGACAAGAGAACGACAACGTCAACAATGAAGAAGGCCAAGAAGAAGAACAAGATGAAGAAGATGTTCAAAGAAGACCCAAGCAAAAGCTTTCACGAGTTCGAGCAAGAATCGCCAAAGATCATCCCGTCGAGCAAATCTACAATGATATTCAAACCGGGAGAATTACTTGCTCAAAAGCTCGTTTAGCTAACTTTTGTGAAAACTATTCATTCATCTCTAGAATTGAACCTATGAAGGTTGAAGAAGCATTGGAAGACCCGGACTGGATAAACGCTATGCATGAAGAGCTACACAACTTTGAGAGAAACCAAGTTTGGACATTGGTTGAGAAGCCCGACAACAACCACAACATCATTGGTACCAAATGGGTGTTTCGCAACAAGCAAGATGGAGATGGACAAGTCGTTCACAACAAAGCACGTCTCGTCGCCCAAGGGTACACACAAGTCGAAGGTATGGACTATGGTGAGACATATGCTCCCGTTGCTAGACTTGAGTCCATTCGCATCTTACTTGCCTATGCTAATCACCATAATATCATCTTGTACCAAATGGACATTAAAAGTGCTTTTCTAAATGGTGAAATAGAGGAGGAAGTTTATGTCAAACAACCTCCCGGCTTTGTCAATCCTAAGAAACCAAATCATGTTTACAAACTTCACAAAGCCCTTTATGGTCTTAAACAAGCTCCTAGAGCATGGTATAAATGCTTGACCAAGTTTCTTATTGCAAGTGGTTTTGAAATTGGAAAAATTGATTCCACACTTTTTACTAAAAGAGTTAATGGAGAACTATTTGTATGCCAAATTTATGTCGATGATATCATATTTGGTTCAACTAACCCTCTTTTTAGTGAAAAGTTTGGAAAGCTAATGTCAAAGAAGTTTGAGATGTCTATGATGAGTGAACTCAAATTCTTTCTCGGCTTGCAAATAAAGCAAACTAAGGAAGGTACATTTGTCTCTCAAACGAAGTACACCAAAGACTTATTCAAGAAGTTCAATATGCAAGAATGCAAAGGTATGCCTACACCCATGCCTACTAGTGGACATAACGATTTGACCAAAGATGGTGAACCGGTTGATCAAAAGGTTTATCGCTCTATGATTGGTTCATTACTATACCTATGTGCTTCACGTCCCGACATTATGCTAAGTGGATGCATGTGTGCACGATATCAAGATGCTCCTAAAGAATGTCATCTTAAGGCTGTGAAAAGGATAGTGAGATACTTAATTCATACACCAAATTTTGGCATTTGGTATCCTAAGAGGTCCTCTTTTGATCTTGTTGGCTATTCCGAATCGGATTACGCCGGAGACAAGGTTGATAGAAAGTCCACTTCTGGTACTTGTCAATTTCTTGGTATATCTCTTGTGTCTTGGTCTTCCAAGAAACAAAACTCAGTATCCTTATCAACCGCCGAAGCGGAATACATTGCCGCTGGTTCATGTTGTGCTCAATTACTTTGGATGACCCAAACTCTTAAAGATTATGGAATCTATGTGAAACATGTTCCATTGCTTTGTGACAATGAAAGTGCTATCAAAATTGGTCATAATCCTGTACAACATTCTCGAACTAAGCATATTGAAGTTCGTCATCATTTCATTCGAGATCATGTTGCTAAGGGTGACATTGATCTTAAACATGTTCGCACCGATAAGCAATTAGCGGATATATTCACTAAACCACTTGATGAGAAAGTGTTTTGCAGGTTGAGAGGAGAATTGAACATCATTGATGCTTCAAACTTGGAGTAGGAACTCCATTTGATACATGCAAGACATGAGCTTATGACTAATCCATGATATATCTCTTACGATGACTATCTTATGTCTTGGATATATTTGTACCTTGTATGTTATCTAACCCATGTAGGTACTTGGTTGAATCTAATTCTATGAGATTGCAACTCACTCACATCTTGAGCAATCTCTACATCACCGAGTCTCTACACAACGGTGGTTGACGACAAGGAAGCACACAACCATTCAAACATATCCTTTGACAAATTCTATGTTGAGATTCATGATTGTCATTTTTGGATATACAAGTGCTCTTCCTTGCAAGAACTAACACATGTAGGTAGATAAACTCAAATTCCAAGTGGTGCTCCCAACTCGTGATGAGCTACATCAACTTTGAGCACCCACACAAGTTCAACTACATGAGCAAGATCCACACCACCACCCAAGGTATGATATTCCATCTTAGAAGAAGCTTTACTCCAAGTCATGAGTCAAAGCAACTCAACAAGATGTGAATACATCAAGATGCTTAAACGAAAAATGGTAACCCCATTTTGAGCTTAAACAATGAGTATGACATATGATCAAGTGTTCTCACTTGACTCCTAAGTCGATATACTCTAACATAGGTGACTATGTCACCGCCCAATTCTAGATGAAGTTCTCTTGTGTTCTTTTCAGTGTTATTGCATTTGTCCCTTGCATATTTGTTTCCCTCTTTTTCAAACAAAAAAACTTCATCTAGAACTTTCATTCTTTTCTGTTTTTCTTTGTTCTGCATATTCTGCATCAAATTCCTTGCAAATCCTTTAGTTAATTCATTGCAAATCTTTGTGAAGATCTTATTTGACTAGTGAGCTGAGGTGACAAGTGTTTTTATCTGTGATGAACTCGGCTTCACCGAGTTGTAGTTTTCGGTCCAACCGAATACTTTCGGTACCACCGACACATGCCACTCGGTGCCACCGATTTCACAACAGGAAAAACAGTTTGTCACTTGTTCTATATTTCTTTTGATCCAGCTCCACTCAATGAATCTTGTCCTCTACAAGCATCACAGTTTTATCCATTGCTTTGTGCTGAGTCTCAAGGACCAAACAAATTCGACAAATTCCAGAAAGCCCTTCTTGGAAATTGATGTCAAAGGGGGAGAGAGAGATCACATAAAAGCTTATCACCTACAAAGGAGGAAGTATTAAGGGGGAGAAAGAGATCTCCAGGGGGAGAGAATACTCAAGGATCCCAGATGCTTGATGTTCAAGAGGAGAGATGCCACATGTCTTTTTGGGGGAAAGACATGTTCATATGTGCTTATATACATTAAGTTCTATCCACTTATATCTTTCAGCTCTGATTTTCTGTTCCCTATCTTCTCCCAATATCTCATATCAGATTCAGGGGGAGCAAGACATTTAAGGGAAAGAAATCACTCAAAATTCATTGCACATCTTTATTCTTGGGGACATGTCTAATCCAATGTGGTACCCTGTACTCACTCTCTACATGTCATCCCAGTCTTGGTATTCTTGTGGTTTCTTTTGGTTTGCTCTGGCTAGTGGATGTACCTGTGTTATCTAACCTTGTTTGTGCAGGTTCATTCCATCCTAAGCCAACTCAAGACTACAAGGTAAGTATATGCATCAAAATCATGAGTATGAGAAATTCTTGCTTATGTACATACTGTTTGCAAGAAGGACTCATAAGCATGAAGGTATTTTCTTTAATAATCTTTTGCTCTGATGCATATGGCCAAGATACATGTAACACATTGCCTACTCTGTCATGATTATGCTCTCACATGCTTATATATTTTATATTCACATGATTGCATACATGTAGGGGGAGCCTATGATTGTTACATGCTCTCCAAAAGCTTTACTTACTATTCTTTGTATCTTTATCTAAAGCTTTGATGTATGTTTCCATCAATTACCAAAAATGGGGAGATTGAAAGCACAAGTGCTCCCCAGGTGGTTTTGGTAATTAATGTGAACATATCTCTTGTTGGACTAACACTTTTGTCTAGTATGTTTCAGATAAGTTCAACAATGGAGTGGCATGGACTAAAGGATGTGGGAACTCCTTCAAGATGCTAAGGACAAGGATTGGCTCAAGCTCAAAAGCTCAAGACTCTTCATTTTACATTTTAGTGATCCAAGACCACATTGAGTCCATAGGAAAAGCCAATACTATCAAGGAGGGATGAGGTGTTGCTTAATGAGCCTTTTGCTTCATGTGCTTAATGATATGCTCCAAAATCCTCAGCTACTTTCCCATATCTACAAATGACCTAAACCCTAAGCCAAACTCAGACCTATCGATTCTTTCTATCCAACGCCACCGAGTTTCACATGTCATAAGCCACTACCAAATCCTAGCAAATCGGTTCTACCGATAGGGATCTCGGTCTCACCGAGATGGGATTGTAATCTCTCTGTGTATGTCCATTATCAAAATCGGTCTCACCGAGTTTGAGCAATCGGTACTACCGAGATTACAATGCAAACTCTCTGGTTAGCTAATTACCAAATCGGTCTCACCGAGATTACGTTATGCCCTAACCCTAACCATATCGGTCCTACCGAGTTGCATGTCAGTCCCACCGAAAATCTCTAACGGTCACTAGGTTTACTATTTCGGTCTGACCGAGTTTGTTGATTCGGTCCCACCGAGATGGGTAAATTGTGTGTAACGGTTGGATTTTGTGTGGAGGCTATATATACCCATCCACCTCCTCTTCACTCGTGGAGAGAGCCATCAGAACACAACTACACTTCCAACTCATATGTTCTGAGAGAGAACCACCTACTCATGTGTTGAGACCAAGATATTCCATTCCTACCATATGAATCTTGATCTCTAGCCTTTCCCAAGTTGCTTTCCACTCAAATCTTCTTTCCACCAAATCCAAATCCTGTGAGAGAGAGTTGAGTGTTGGGAGACTATCATTTGAAGCACAAGAGCAAGGAGTTCATCATCAACACACCATTTGTTACTTCTTGGAGAGTGGTGTCTCCTAGATTGGCTAGGTGTCACTTGGGAGCCTCCGAAAAGATTGTGGAGTTGAACCAAGGAGTTTGTAAGGGCAAGGAGATCGCCTACTTCGTGAAGATCTACCGCTAGTGAGGCAAGTCCTTCGTGGGCGATGGCCATGGTGGGATAGACAAGGTTGCTTCTTCGTGGACCCTTCGTGGGTGGAGCCCTCCGTGGACTCGCGCAACCGTTACCCTTCGTGGGTTGAAGTCTCCATCAACGTGGATGTAGGATAGCACCACCTATCCGAACCACGGGAAAAACATCCTTGTCTTCACTTGCGTTTGAATTTTCCAAACCCTTCTCTTTACATTCTTGCAAGTTGCATGCTTTACTTTCCGATGCTCATATACTCTTTGCATGCTTGCTTGATATGTATTGTGTATGTTGAAATTGTGCCTAAAACTCCACTCAAACCGAAAAAGTTTAAAAATAGAAACTTGAGCACTAAGTGTCTAATCACCCCCCTCTAGACACACCTACTTCTAGATCCTTCAACGCAGTAATGGACTTTTCTGGATTTAATCTTATTCAGGAAATTCCAGAAAATAGTGCTAACTTCAAAAATTCATAGTAATTCAACCGTAGCTCCAAATGAAACAAGTTATATATGAAAAATGATCAGAAAAATTCAATCTATCCATTTGCACTGGTTTCATGCATGATAAAGCAACTTAAACCTGCTGTTTATATCAAAACATGATAAGGCACTATTTAAATTCATAATTTGAGTTTGGGATTGAACCTTTGGTTCAAAATGACCCAAACCCATCTGGTTGTAGTTACATTAGGCCAACACACACATATTACCATGTCATGAGCATGAATCATATTGTGCATTGCATTGATTGTGTTTCTTTCTCAGTTGCCGGCATTGCCCCCTCTCGATAGACGCGTTTCGACGATGTGATCAATGACACCAATGAAGAACTATGTTATCTTCAGAAGTGCCAGGCAAGCAAAACCCCCTTGTTCATTCCGATACAATCCCACTCTCTCGCTCTTGCTCTCTTTTACTGCATTAGGACAACAACGCTTCAACTGTTACGTGCTGTGGTAGTTGAACCCCTTTCCTCTGCATGACCTGTCATTGCCACAGTAAATAGATGAAACCCACTAGCATGAGTAGGAGTTGTTTGAGCCCTGATGTGCCTACTCATTCTTGCTTGTTTGTCATGCCTGCTACTGCTTAGAGTTGATTCAGGTCTGATTCATAGGGAATGAATTGGAACGTGGTGAACATGTCCTACCGTTGAGAGCTAAATGTGTGAACACGATTTGGTAAAGGTAGCAGTGAGAGGCCATGTAGGAGTACATGGTGGGTTGTCTCATTGCAGCCGTTCTCAGGAACTGAGTTCTGTGTTGGTGATCCAAGAACAGTTACTACCATGCATTGGAATGCTTAAGTGCCCCTCTCGACTTATTAATCAACCTGATCTCTGTCCAGGAGTTGCAACTAGTTTCTGGTGTTAGTAGGTTGTGTTAGTAGTCTACCAGGTGGCACCCGGTACAGGTGGGCTTGGGACAGACTAGGCACCATGGCACGGTGTACCAAGCGTAGATCCATCCGTCGAGGTGGGCTTGGGAACCCTGCACACATCGTTTGGGGCCGTGAGCGACACCCCGGCCGGATCTCCTTGCGGATGGAACCCGAATAGGCGATAAACCTGGACTAGAGACTTGTGTGGTTAGTTAGGTCGTGGCCGACTCCCTCGCCAGGCTTCCGCTTGAAGGTTGCCGAGGTACATGACGTGTACATGGTGGTAAGTGGCGAGAGCGTGTGTGAAGAAGTACACCCCTGCAGGGTTATCATTATCTATTCGAATAGCCGGATTCCTCGGATATGGAAACTTGGATCCCTTGCATAGTTCATAGACAAGTGAAAGTGGATACTCTAAAATGCGCAAGATAAGCGTGAGTGCTATGGATGGCGTTCTCGTAGGGAGACGGGAGCGGATCCATAGTGGTGTATTGGTATGGTGAATATGTGGACTCGTGTGCGCCACCTCAAAAGAGTTACTTGCAGTCATAGTTCAGGATAGCCACCGAGTCAAAGCTGGCTTGCTGCAGTTAAACTCCACCCCCCTTTATTGATACCGATGCATATGTAGTTAGTTCTGATGTAAGTCTTGCTGGGTACATTTGTACTCACGTTTGACTATTTTATGTTTTGTAGAGAGACGTAGGTCTCGCTAGTAGTTCTGTGTGGACTTTGACGTTTAGCTTGATACCTCAGCTACGATCTTGTGCCCTCGGCAGGATCTGGTAGATAGTCAGGCTTCTCAGCCTTTTTCATTTGTAGATGTCTGTACTCAGACATGTTAAGCTTCCGCATGTGTTTGACTTGTATGCTTTGAATGTTGGGTCATGAGACCCATGTTTGTAATATCTCGCTCCTCGAAGCCTAATGAATAAATACTTGAGTCGTAGAGTTATGTTGTGATGCCATGTTGTATTTGCACATATCGAGCATATTGTGTGTATGTTATTGAAATGCTTGGTATGTGTGGGATCCGACAACATAGTTGTTTATCCTTGGTAGCCTCTCTTATGGGGAAACGTAGTCTTGTGCTTCCATGAGCCATAGTAGTCCGCTACCGCCTGGTTCACCGGAGTCCTGCTAGCCCAGCACTACTGCTCAGGACACTTGACTGGCCGGCATGTGTTTCACTTCGTTCCTGCGTCTGTCCCTTCGGGGAAATGTCACGCGGTGACATCCGGAGTCCTGCCTAGCCTGCTACGGCCCGGGTTCCTGGAGTCCTGTTAGCCCAGTGCTATAGCCCGGTTTCACACGCTGCTGACCGACATGCTCGATGTGATTCATGTATGCCTGTCCCCAGGGGTTAGTGTCGCTTTGGGTTCACGACTAGCCATGTCGGCCCGGGTTCTCTGTCATATGGATGCTAGCGACACTATCATATACGTGAGCCAAAAGGCGCAAACGGTCTCGGGCCATGGTAAGGCGACACCCGTGGGAATACCGTGCGTGAGGCCGCAAAGTGATATGAGGTGTTACCAGCTAGACCGATGTGACTTGGAATCGGGGTCCTGCCAGCTCGATCCGCCGCCGTCTGCCCACACCGAGCCTCCCCCGAGCCCGCGTTGCACATCTGCAGGGGCGTTGTGAGCTCCTCTCCTTCTCCCCTTACTCCCCTGCTCATCTCCGCGCTCGTAGTCGCCGACCACGTCATGCCCGTACTCGTCGCCATAGACGAGCTCACTGCCGTGACCACCGTACCCCGAGCTCATAGTCGAGCTCCTGGAGCTCGTAGGAGCCCAACGCCGCTCCCCGCGTCACTTGACGTGCCCTCACATCGTCGTAACCACCAACGCCGAACTTTGGTGTCCGCTCCGCCGCTCGCCGCCATGAAGAGAGCTCCGGTCCCCGTGCGTGTGCGGGCTGACCATGCCCGGACCTCACCCCGACCGCCCACGCGCCCGTCTGTCTCCGCTCACCATTGACCGCAGCCGCGCTGGCCCGCGCGCCCCTGCTCATGGGTTGTGGCCGCGCCCACGTGACCCGGCCGCCGCTCCCGCCTACTGCTGCTGTTGCAGATGGCCATGGCCATGTCCATGGCCGTGAGCCGTGTGTGGTGTACGTTGTGTGTGTGCATGCTCTGTGTGTATGGTGCGTGCGGTGTGTGCGTGGCTCCGGCCTTGCCCGCCTTCGGCCAGCCTCGCCGCACCTGCGCCACACCGTTGCGCTGCCCCTGCTTCCCCATTGCCGCTGCTGCTCGCTGCCTACTGCCGCTGCTCTGCCTGTACTGCTGCAGCTACAGTAATTGACAGTTACGGTAGCGCTAGCTAGCTTTTCTAATTCTATGATGACTAACCCTTTAGACAACTTGTAAACTCCGGTAGAACAATTGTTAACATGAGTAAAAATAATATGTGAAGGAATTACACTTGACAAACTTCATTATACCCCACTGGAGCAAATCCATTTGATGCACGGATTAAATCCTATGAAATTCACAAAATGGTTCTGTTAGCTAGAAAACTGAAAAACAGGTTTATAATCATAGCTACTTTAGAGCTGTTGATGATCAAGCAAATGAAGTCTAATATGGAGAGAAGTCTTACTAACATGTAGATCGAAGAACAATGCTCATAATTGATGTAAGGCACAAGATCATAGGATGTACAGAACAACAGCTATAGCCTCCGAAAAACAGCTAAGTAATGTTCAAAAACCAAGCAGTCCTCAGACTTAGCCAATTTTCAGAGATTCCAGAAAATGTTTAAAAACTTCGGAAAATCATAGAAATTCATCCGTAGCTCGGACGAAAATACTTTGTACATGAAAGTTGCTCGGAACGACGAGATGATCCCGAATACGCTACCCACATACCTGTCAGATGCCTCTAACTATCTGAACATGGAACATTCCCCCTCCGGTCATCTGTCTGACACAGGTCCGGAACCGGGAATTCATTCCCGGTTGAATCCCCCCTTCACCTTTGTCGTGTAGTCATACATTAGGTCACACCCGGCACAGCATATTTCCATGTTATGCTTTGTGATGTTATCCTTGCTTTATATTTATTGTTTCTTCCCTCTCTTCTCTCCGGTAGACCCCGAGACCGATGTCGCCCCTATGATCGACTACGTCGATGACGACCCCTCCTTGACAGAGCAACCAGGCAAGCCCCCTCTTTGGTCATCCTGATATCGCCCATTCCATTCTCTCATGCTTGCATTAGATTTTGCTACTGTTATTGTTTGCTCCTATTCTGATGCATAGCCTGCTTTTGTAACCTGCTCATTGTTACCTACCTGCTTATCCTAAACTGCTTAGTATAGGTTGGTTAGTGATCCATCAGTGACCCCCACCTTGTCCTTTTTGCCCCTGATTCATCATTGAAGACCCGATCAACGGGATCGAAGACCAGGCCCCAGCACTACACATCACTTTCCCCTTAGTTGCTCGACACTACTGGGTTACTATCGAGTGTCGAGGGTGAGACCTCTTCAGCACTTCTGATGTTAACCCTGTAGTGTAGCTATTCGGCCGTGGTCATCGAGGGTGATTTCCTCCTTAACCACTTCCGATACGACTCTGTCGTGCAACCCCTCAAGTGTGAACCTCGGGGGTGGTTCCTCTTACGTTCACCTTGATGATTACATCGAGTGGAATTCACGGGGGGTGATTCCTCGGGTTTTCCCCTTGATGTTTAGACACATGGATACTTGGACTTTATAGCTGTTTCTTGGAAAGGAGGGTCGACCCTGAGGGGTACCCGTGAGTGATGTGGAGTCGGGTTGACCTGGAGGGTGCCCGCGAGATAATTACGAGGCGTGGTCGGGCATTCCTAGCCCTTGCCGCAAGTCCTCGAGACGGGGCGACGGGGTCACATCTTTTGTGAGTCTCTACTTGTTACCGTGCGTTCCTAATCCACTACGACTTGGATATTTGATCTGAGGGGCCTCTGGCCTGATAGCACTAACCATCACGTGGGCATAGTATGGGCGTTCTGCGTCGTATACATCAGCCGAAGCTTAATAGACGTCAGTGACTGAGCGCCGCGCGCCGGGTTGGACTGGTAAGCTCCTGCCTTTTTTAAGGAGGTAGCTAGGTCTGCTCACCGGCCACCCATGCAACGTGCAGGAGTTCCCAGGGCGATGGCCTATGACCCCTGGGGGCATAGGTTTAGTCAGGCGTGTTGACCTCTCTATTAAGCCTAGGTCGGGTTGCGGCGTATTGTTTGGCCGAGGCCGGGCATGACCTAGAAAAGTGTGTCCGTCCGGAGTTAATCGAGCGTGGTGGGTAAGTTGGTGCACCCCTGTCGATAGCCTGTCCTACGGTAACGGACACTTGGAGTTGTATCCCGATCGATACAACTAGAACTAGATACTTGAGATGAGACATGGATATGAGAAATGGATAGTATGGCTCTGGGATTGATTTCTCGCAGGGAGTCGAGAAAGGATTTCTGGCCGAGGTTGATAACACTACTACTACTTTACTTTATGCCACTCTTACCTCTCTTCTGATGCTGCAAGATGCTTGAAGCTGTTGAAGATGCTAGTCTTCGATAGGACTAGGCTTTTCCCTTCTCTTCTAGCATTTTGTAGTCCAGTCCACAGATACAGCCCATTTCATTGATACCGATGCATATATAGTGTAGATCCTTGCTTGCGAGTACTTTGGATGAGTACTCACGGTTGCTTTGCTCCCCTTTTCCCCCTTTCTTCTTCTTTCCAGTTGATGCAACCAGATGTCGGAGCCCAGGAGCCAGATGCCATCGCCGATGCCTACTACTACATGGAGGCCGCCGACGACCAAGAGTAGTTAGGAGGCTCCCAGGCAGGAGGCCTTGCCTTTTCGATCGTTGTTGTTTTTGTGCTAGCCTTATTAAGGCATATTTGTCTAACTTATGTCTGTACTCAGATATCGTTGCTTCCGCTGACTCTTGTGTATTCGAGCTTATGTATTCGAGCCCTCGAGGCCCATGGCTTGTAATATAAAGCTTCTATTATGTTAATTTGTGTCTAGAGTTGTGTTGTGATATCTTTCGTGAGTCCTTGATCTTGATCGTACACATTTGTGTGTATGATTAGTGTATGATTGAATCGAGGGCGTCACAAAGTGTGAGAAGGATCTCATAACTTCTGATAAAAGGGGCTTTCATTCACGCGCCTGCTAGGTGTGTTGTTCCATCTTCGATGCCTGTATATGACGTGTTTGATAGATTGAATCAAAATCTATCAGCTTCGCTGAATGTGACTTTTGGCAACTTGGGACTGTTTGTTGTGTGGAAACACTATTGGACCTGCATAGCATGATGCTTAAATCATCTTCAGACCTGGCTTTGTAGGAACGCTCGAATCAGCTATTTTTTCAAAGCAACGCCCGAGCAATGCAACTTGAGCATAAGTGGTGGTACCGGTAGTGTGAGCCTGTAGGTGAGGTTTGCAAGTGTTATATTGCACTCATCCTCTTTGCTCCACTTCATATGATCCCTTTTGATCTAAACAACGGTGATTCGATTCGAAATAAGCTCTACAGGAAAAGATGCACATGTTCCATTTAGACGTTCGGTTTCTAGTTTCATGGACTGTAAGTCATCAATTCCGTATTAAAGTTTGGAGGTTTTTAGACGAATTTCGGCAAAATCTTCGTCTTGGACGACCAGTAGCTTCTTTTCGCTCTTTCGTATGACTTTCCTATTGGACGTTTTCTGTTTCGACAATCATAGGAGAGTAGATCTACAGCCCTTATTGGACCACATAACCATGTTCATGTGTACACGTTATGAACCGATGAATTTTGAGAAAATCTTCAACATAAACACAAAGTCATGTGAAACTGCCAAATGAAGTTAGTGGTTGTCCGGGACGAAGATTTTGCCGAAATTCATTAGACCACTAACTTTCGTATTGGACGTTTTCTGTTTGGACGATCGTAGGAGAGTAGATCTGCAACCCTTACTGGACCACATAACACGAATATCTACTCGTTCACGACCGTTTGAAATTTCTTTAGACCACTATTCTCATTTCACCGTTTCACACGCCTGTTACGTTTTCTGTTTCGACGGTTGTAAACGAGTAGATATACATTTCTCTATTGATTGTACAAACGTGTCACACCAGAGCGTCATTCGCGCAAAAAAATATTTGTTCCATTTGATTTCGTTACCATTTAATGAGCATCCAAGGGCTGCCACTCCTACCTGGAGTCAGCCCGTTGGAGGAGCATCCAAAGGATGCCGTACCTTTTTCTAGCTCGAGCCGGCCTTTCTCTTCTTCCTTCAGCACCTGTTTCCACGTGAGGTAAGTTTACCATGTGGATAGGAGGTTAAATTAAGCATCAGTGCGGACGTAATGAAATAGCAGAATGTTGCATCTGAAGAGAAAATGCCTACTACCAAACAACCATGTGTGTTTTTTCTTAGTTAGACTGAGGATGATGCAGGCTACCAAACTTTATGCACAACATGCACAGCCAGGCCCAACTCAGCTAAGATACTGAAAAACGCAAAAAGCTTGCAAGCTACCAAACGCATCCATACTCAATAGCAACTCGAACCCAGCGCGCTGGGGGTCGCCTGGGGGCGCCGGACGGACCGTTTTTGGCGCGAATTGTGATGGGCCCGCCCTGTCAGCGACGCGCCGCTTCGTCGTCCACATCGCCTCGTTTCCCGCGGGAATCAATACCAACTGACGCGCTGCCGCGCCGTCGCCTCCATTGATGTCGCGCCTGGCGCGATGCAGCATGCCGGTCAGCATGCCCATTGATACCGCGCAGTGAAGCGTCGCGTTGCCCAGTGCCACGACCGCCCGCCACGCGTCGCCTGGCATGCACCTCCGCCAGCCTTGCTCCGGCTATAAAAGCCGGACTCCTCGCCGGTGAACGCCGCACCGCAGCAAAAAATCGCCTCCCCCCTCCCCCGCTCGCACACTCCACACGCCCGCCGACGAGCAATGGCAGCGCGGTACCCAGGTGACTCCGCGGCGAAGAACGGCTTCGGCCGCCGCCACCTCCACGAGTGGGAGGCGCGCCTCCTTTTTTAGTCCGACTACCCGACTCCCTCGGACATGATGGTGCCATGCGCGTGGCGCTTGAGCGCTGGCGGCGTGCCGGTGCCACCCGCTCCCACCGGGGCGGACAGGCGGGCAGAGATCGCCCACGTTAGGTCGTCGCTGATGGAGGAGCAGCGGTGAACGCCGGCGTACTCCCCCGACAACAACGCCTTCTGGACGATCTACTTCGACGCCGCCGTGACGGCCTGATCCCCTCCACCGACGGCGTCGTGCCTCGCGGCCGCCACAACGCCGAAGGGCGGCGCGAGTGGTGGGGGTGCCCGGCCGCACCCTAGCGTACGTCCTCGACTACATCGAGGCCGGCAACACACCGCGCCCTGAGTACCCCGCCCCTGCTCCCCATCCTTCTCTCGCCGCTGTGGCAGCTCGTGGACGCCGCGGCGGTTGTCGGACGCGACGACCTCCTCCTCCTCGGGCGGCTCACCGGCGGCCTTCGCCGTCAAGCCCGAGCCGCAGGACATGGCCGGGGAGTCCCCGCTAGGGTGCCGCACCCGCAGCAGCGCCCTAACCATCCCCGAGGAAGGCCGCGGCGGTCGCCTGCGCCTCGTCCGGCCGAAAACCGAGCCGGAGCCTCCCCTGCTCCAGGTGAAGCCGGAGCACCTCGCGATGGCCGCCGACGACGAGACGGCCATGAAGTGGGCGAGGGAGGACTACGTCTGCGAGCAGGTGGGTCGCCAGCGCCGCGCCATCGAGGAATTCAAGGCGCGCCACCACCGCCCCGTCCGCGAGGTGGACGGCGTCGTCTACCTCGACAACGACGAGGAGGAGGCCGGGCCATCCCGCGTCGGCGACCATGGACAGGGCTGCAGCAGGGACGGCGGCGGGTGGCAGGGCGAGGACGACGAGGAAGACGGCGACGACGACGACGGAGACTACACCGACTTCTACACGCGCCTAGGCATGTAGAAGTCGGATGGCGGCGAGGCGCGGTGTGGACGGCGTAGCTAGGCCGTGTTTGTTTTTATTTATTTGTTTTTGTATAGATTTGAATGAATGTCACCGAGTTTGGATGAATTTCGACGAGTTTGTGCCAAAAAAAACGCCGAATAGATTTAGCCCTGGGGCCGACCTGGGGGCGACGACTGGGAACGCAGTCGCCCCCACGCCGAATATCTCGCCGGCTCGCCCCGGGGACGCGTTTTTTCGGCGTCCTGGGGGGCCGAACGGCTGGAGATGCTCTAAGATACTGAAAAACGCCAAAAGCTTGCAAGCTACCAAACGCATCCATACTCAATAGCAACATTTGCTCAACCAAGAAAATCAGGCATATTACATAGCATGACAAACCTAGATACAAGACGATCCCAGAGGAAATCAAACTTACCAAATAGGCTTCGCAAAACTGCTTACCAATAAGAACCTGCACATATGTCAAAGAGATATTGAAAGGGAAAACATCTTATCGTGCTTCTTCAAAATAAAATCAAAAAAAGGGGAAGAACCTCGGACTCCACAGCGAGTGATGCATACAACCATATATTATTAATTATTGATAAAGCCAAACAAACCGGCTTACAAAGAGAGAAATTGTTTTTGAGGCCATACACATATATAGAACATATAACAGGGGGCATATAAAACACATTATAATGCCCGTTGGTGCTTGCGACCAGAGATCATCATATATCAGATAACAGGGGTCAGCAGCGGTTTCTTCAGAACATGCGCCTCCAGGTTACCGAGAACCAGGTCCGCCATCGCCTTGCGCGTCTCGTGTGTCCCGCTCCCCATGTGTGGTGCCAGGACAACATTGTCAAGCGTGAAGAGCGACTCAGGCACATCGGGCTCATCCTCAAACACGTCGAGGCCTGCCCCGCCAAGGCGCCCCTCAACGAGCGCAGAGACAAGCTCAGGCTCGTTAACATGAGGGCCGCGCCCGATGTTTATGAGCACGCCCTTGGGTCCGAGTGCCTCCATCACCTCACGGTTGACAATGTGGCGTGTCTGTTCACTCAATGGGCAAGCCACCACGAGGACGTCGCTGTTTGCTGCCAATTCAAGTACAGAAGGGTAATAGGTGTAATTGGGGTAGTCCTTCTTTGTTCTCTGGTAGTAGTTGACCGGGCAATCAAAGGCCTCCACTCGAGTGGCAATGGCAAGCCCTATCCTGCCCAGCCCAATAATGCCCACTCTTTTGCCACTGAACTGCAAAAGGATGAACAAAATCCATGAGAAAATCACATAACAAATCATGTTCTATTTGCATAAACAAGTAAATCACGTTACACAAAGATAAGAAAGAAAACATCTTAAACGAAAGGCGGAGTTTGCACACTCTGAACACACAGACAGATGCACATATTCCTGTAACTATGCAGCTCAAAACATGTGCTATTAAATTATTTAGAACCAGATCAGGCATTGTCACCTCCTACATGAGGGACCAAAACAACACTATCTAAAACAAGAAGTTGCTCTTGGGCAAAGGGCTTCTCGGTGAGAGCAGTACAAGCTCAGATTGATCCGCATGTGCTCCACAGCCAATGCCTATGAGCACACCCTCTGGTCCTAGTCCATCCATGCTTGTACAGCTAACAATGTGATGAAACATACAGTTGCCTGCCAGGTCAACAACATTTGTCAAGAACCTGTATGTTTGGAAATGGCTTCTGTGATCCTGAATGATAACTGATTGAGCAACCAAGTGCCTCAGCTCCTTTTGCTACAGGCTACAGCTAAGCCTGTATATATTACTAGTATGAAGCAATGATCAGAGGAACAAAATCGACATTTACAACACTATAACCTGAAATCTTGTTGCTAGTTAGTAACCTTCCACATGGCATAAAAGGAGGTTACTAACTAGCAACAAAATTTCAGGAAGATAACTGATAATGGCCCAAATAAAGTTCATCTGTTTCTCCTTTCCACCTCTCCTAGATTTTTCTCTCCAATTTATCCGCTGCACTCATTCTTTTCTTTTCAATACAATCATAGTCCATGAATGCCCACAGCTATGTTGGATAGTACTACTAGTTAATTTTCCAATCAAGAAGTACCACTAGATTATTAGTACGCTTGGTTGAGTATAGATTTTTTTTTCACTTATTATATTTAGTAACCGTGAAACGAAGTTACTGGGCAATTAATTAAGTACTATCACTAGTAAGAACGCACTGAATTATTAGACTGGAAAAATAGTATACAGGAACAGAAGTCAACGCTAGCCAAGCATATAGGAAACCAACTCGCGTGGTGAGTGCGTAGTCTCCCTTGGCCTTCCACAGGCCGGCGCGCACGAAGCGGTCGGCCTGCGGGATCCTCCGCAGCGCGGCGATGACGAGGCCGACGGCGAGGTCGGCGACGTCGTCCGTGAGGACGTCGGGGGTGTTGGTGACGCGGATCCCGCGCTCGCGGCACTTGGGGAGGTCGACGTGGTCGATCCCCACGGAGAAGGACGCGACGATCTCGAGCGACGGCAGCGCGTCGATGAGCTCCGCGAGGGTGCCGTAGCCGGGGTAGGCAACGACGGCGCGGATGGCGGAGGCGTTGGCGCGGAGGAACTCGGCGCTGCCGTCGGGAGGGGCGTCCCAAAGGCGGATGAGGCGGAAGCGGCGGTCGAGCTCCTGCTCCAGGTAGGCGTTCACGGGGTGCAGCAGCAGCACGCCGAGCGTCTCCATCGCCGTCGCGAACGCCGAGAGCAGCAGCGGCGGCAGGCGGGTGGGTGGGTGGGGGCAAAAAATCTTATAAAACCTGGTGCGCGACCACTGCAACGCGCACTATACCTAGAAACAACCTACGAAGCCTGCCATAAACTCTCTTCTGCCCCCTGAATTCAACTGGGGCGGGGCCCAGCCCTAAAATGTTGCCCTGTCTGCAGTAGTGCGCGACATCGATCGACCCCTGTTTCTCTGAACGAGTGGAAACCCTGTAATCTGTCGGTCTGCCATTCTCCGGCTTGAAATGAAAATTCACGTGGGCAGTTCAAAAATGAAAATTTGAACCCACATATCGAATGGGGAAATCGACGACACAAGGAATGCCATAAAAGGGAACCTGAGTTTCTTATACCCATCTCAGCATGCCATGACAGACAGGCCGAGGTTTATTCATGGACACACACAGTACTACAATACACGCAGAGAGGTGCGAGCAAGCCAGCATGCACGCAGGCAGGCTGCGGTTACTGGCGGCAGTGGGTGGTGCAGAAGCAGCGATGGCGGAAGCCGCGGCACCTGCCGCCGGGGAAGCCCTCGGTCTTGCAGACGTTGGCGCAGTTGCGGTGGCGCACGCAGGGGCCCCTGAACCTGTGGCTCTTGGCCTCGCACGTCCGCGCCTCCGCCACCGCCACCGGGCCTCCCATCTCCCCTGTGCCCGCCAGCAGCAGCACCAGGAGGAGCGCCGCCGCGAGGAGCTTGCGTGAAGCCTCCATCGACATCGGTCACTGCTTGGTACGAGTGCACGAGGGCGGCGGTGGAGTGATGCAACTGCTAGCTGTGTGAGCGCACCTGCTTATGTAGCGGCGCGCACAAGCTGCCGAAGCCATGGGGTCAAACCGAACGCGAACGCGATGCAGCTGCATCCAAATGAAAAAGGCGACAAATAAATGCCGCGAGTTGGTAGGTAGTACGTGAAAAGAGCCAAAGATCGATCCGTCGACGCCATGGATTGCTACAAGAAAACTGACGTGGTCTGTGACGACGACGACGACCGGATTGCCGTGAGCTAGCAAGGGTAGGGAGCGGCGAGCGGTTTATCATAAACGCATCGGTACGGCCGGTGGACACGAACAGGATTTTTCTAGGGTGCCCACCCGGTAGGTAACATCAAAGAATCCAGCGTCGGGGCAAGCTTTGAGATGTGTGCTACACTTGACCATTTATGTCCATACATTTTAATTTTAAATTCCACCTATTGTGTGTTTTGTAGATTTATACATATGCTCCCATAAAAAAAATAGATGTGTACATATGCTAAAGCGGTATACTCCGCCGGATGCTTACAGATTTTCTTCTATAAAAATATGCTGCTAAGGCCTAGTGTTGGCTGATCTCGTTTTAAAAATACCACAGCTCTCAAGGTACAATTTTCTTTCCAACGGTCCGCGTGGCCCATACAAGTTCTTGAATTTATAGTTTTAGTCCTTGCTTCATTTGTTTTTGGGTGATGGTGGTTCTTGATGCTTATGCTCCTTCAATTTTTTTAGTTCGGAATACTTAGGCCGTGTTCGGATTCCCTCCGCTCCGTGGCTCCGCGCCGGAGCGGAGCGGCAATCCAGTTAATTAACGCCATAATTTGCGAAGTTGGTTAAACCCGGCTCCGCGCGCTCCGCTCCGCGAGGAACGCCGAACGCGGCCTTAGGCCAATCTATATTTGTTGCATATGTAAGGATTGGACATATAGGAGGGGGTGATTTTTCACTCTTTCAATCTTATTTAGTGAAAATCCATTATGGTCCAAGTTAATTTTTGTGATCATTATTATGTATCACAGCAAAAAAGTCAAAAAAAATATTGAGTCGTGTGTGGCATAGTAAAATTTGAGGGATGAAACACATAGGCAAAAAGTGAGTGTTTAGTTTGGTGACAGCTAGATGTATGTAGACATATTTAATTGGTATAATAAGATTGCAATACTTTGTCACACAACAAGTTTTGCAAGCTCGTTAGAGTTGCCACATGTTTGATTTGCACCCACCCCCCTAATCTAAGCCCAACGATTTAGAAAAATGCGGCAACATCTATCCTACTTAAAATGAACACAAGGTTTTATTAAAAAAATCGCATCGGTTCTATTTTGAACCGCCTCAACTGGTCAACGCCATATTGGTTTAACTAATAGAAACATGTTTTCTTTGGTAAATCAATAACTACTGATTCAATTGCGACATTTAGTATGTAACTATAATATAACAATAAAATGTTCGATAAATCACAACGGCTGGGTAGAAAAAATTGCGCCCCATTACAATGCACGAGCAACTATCTAGTTTACTTTATATGTGACAGTATATGGACCAATTTTGATCGTCGGACATAAGTAGCAGATAAAATTGTGACAATACTAACAAAGTTAATATATGAACCGCAATCCTCCCCTGAAGGGGGCCCATAGGTGAATTAGGGGCCTCTTGGGCTTAGATTTCTTCAAAAGGGGCCATTTTGTGCAAATTCGTCATTAAGAGAGAGGCCGGCTATGGGGTTTGTGCTCATTGCGCCTGGTAGCGAAGCAGCGCTCATGCGCCCCCTTGTGTGGGCTGGGCTAGCTATGCGAGCGAGCAGCTCGCTCATCAAGTGCACACGCCTAGTGGCTCTTCATGATTGACCTGGCCGACCGGTTGGCCGTTGACTTTTGTACTAAACATAGTTTCTTTTTTCAAATTTGAAAAAAAATTGTGGCTCGGAAAAAAGTTCATGAATTCAGAAAAGATCGCAAATTTGAAAGAAAAAACAATGATTGTAAAAATAATTCAGTTTTGGAAAAGTTCATGAATTTCAAAAATGTTTCTGGATTTTAAATATGTTCACGAATTTATAAAAAATCACCTATTTGAAAAATGTTCAGGGATTTCAGAAAGTTCCTGATTTTTTAAAATGTGAGTTTAAAACACATTAAATGCAAAACTAAGAAAAAATAAAAATAAAAATAAAAAGCCAAGCAAAGAAAAAACCGGCCAGAAGCTTCACAAAAATGGTCTGATGCTTCTAGAAGCTTCCTAGAAATGGCCACAGAGCTGCACAAAAATCAAGAACGTTTCAATGCGTTATAGGTCGGCCCAGTTGGTTTACATACGGGGACGCCTTTAACCAGCGCGGGTGAAGCACTGAAAAAGTTGGAATCTTTTGTAAACACATTCACATGTATATTATGCATGTGCAAAATTTCACAACATTTTACTTTCACATGTGGCGCACAAAGAAAAGACAAATGTGTATTTTTCAAATGGGCCATTTTTTGCTTTTGGGCCAGATTTTTTTGGTACAGCTTACACATTGCATTTTTTTCTAAACAAAATTTCGTGGATCCGTAGTGCACATATACATGTTTCCACATATTTTATTTTATTTTAATTTAATTTTTTAAACTTCTAAGTATGTTTTTTAATATATTTTTCACAATAACTTCGCACTCCTAGACGCCAGGACCTTTTACGCGTGGCTAGTCCATCGTGCATGAGCATTGAGCAGCGCCGGGTGTCAGCTGTCGTGTTCCTTGCTGCACACATGCCTCGATCACACTTTTCTCAAACAAACAAAAAAGCATCCCTCCATCATACGGAAGTAGCATGGGACATGCACATCTTTTCGTGTAAAGAGCAAGTGAGTGACAGGAGGAACACGCTTACACGCATACAACACACGTGAAAGGAAACATCGGACCTCACTGCAACTCTGAGGACGAACCAAAACATCGAACGGACACAAGGACAAGTTGTTTCTTAATTATACCCAGCTCGGCATGCATGCCAAGATAGTAGACAAGCTGAGGTTTATTCATGGACATGGACACGGTACACGCGCAAAGGTGCCAGCATGCCAGCATGCATGCATGCAGCTAGGCTACTAGCGGCAGTGTGTGGTGCAGAAGCAGCGGCGGCGGGCGCCGCGGCACTTGCCGCCGGGGAAGCCCTCGGTCCGGCAGACGTTTGCGCAGTTGTGGCCGCGCAAGCAGAGGCCGGCGAACCTGTGGCTCAGCGACTCGCACTTCCGAGCCTCCGCCACCGCCACCGGGCCTCCCATCTCCCCCGTGGCCGCGAGCAGCAGCACCAGGAGGAGCGCGGCGGAGACGGGCCTGCGTGGAGCCTCCATCGATGACTGCTTGTTTGTTACGAGTGTATCAGGTTGGGATGAGTGACGGAGCTGCTGTGCGAGCACCCCCAGCTTATATAGCGGCACACAGCACGCACAACCGAGCCTCCATCGATGAGCACGTAGTATCCCACGTAGTACGCGCGTGCTTCAATTGCCACCGTCCGCTGCTCCAGGACACGCACGGCGCTGGAAGCTTGCTAACCTAACAGAACTTTGTGTTCAAGCAAGGCGGATGGATTACTACAACAAATCCGCGTGGCCGATGACTGGACGGTTCACGGATGGCCGCTCGTCTTCAGAGTTGTTCTAGTGCAGTGGAGGGAGAAAGTTTGGCCCGCGTGTTTGCATCGCAGCTTGCCCGGGACACATGTGCAGATCCCAACGATGCCCGGAAACAGCTTGGCCGGAGGTGGAGTCAGGCTCCCAAGTTATGGTCGCCCCATGCACACCTGCTTGCTGATGTTTAGAGATACTGCGGCTGAACTTCCTGAATTTCGGCTCAGGTTTGTGAAACAGAGGAGGACACAGAGCAGCTCACCAAGCTGCTAGTGCTAGGAGCGGGTGTAGAGGCCAATGTTTGGCTGCTTGAGGTCCCTCTGGGACTTGTTTGGTTGCATTTCTCTTAAACAGGCATGTGCAGAAAGTTTGTTGCCTGTTTGGTTGCTCGCATGCATGGCTAGGTCTACATCACATGAAGTTTAAAGCATCTCTGTATCTGACTAACTGGGACGCTTAAATCGGCAGTCTCAAGCAAGTCAGTCCAAGCTGAGCCACACTTAGCGCACATGGGTGGGGCCCTTGCACAAGAGGAGGCTAGAGGGATGCGAGCTGTGTACATGCTTCTTCTTCTACCTCCACTAACCTCCTCCCTAATCTCCTTTCTTCCTTCTCCCCTGTAATCTACACAAGGTGCTTTAATTCAAGGTGTTAGAGTTGTGTCGAATATTATTGTACAAGTTAGGTTACAATTGGACTTGGAGTCGTACGGTGTGTAGACAGAGTAGGAGTCGTGTCCAAGTAGGACACATGTATCCTAGGCCTCTCTTTATAGCGGGGTAGACACACGATGTAACCTATGCCAACATAATAGCACGGGCACGCGGGGGAGCCGGCGGCGTGTGCCGGCGCCCGGGCGGCCGAGGTGCGGTATTGTGACGGTGTCATGGGGGAGGAGCGCCCGTAGTCATGCCCCGGGGATGTAGCCATATCGGTGAACCTCGTTAACAAATCTCGGTGTCGTGCCTCGTGTGATTGCTTGGTCCTCGGTGGATCGACGGTGGCTTCGGATTTATTCTAACAAGTAGTATCATGAGCAAGGTTCGAAGAGGCTATGGATTCGTTGATCTAGAGGTGATTAGCCGGGATGTTGCAGAAAAATCATTTGATCTATGATGTGTCGAGCGATCGGAACTCGGGGGAAATCTCGGAGATTAAGTCGACGGAAAGTCAAGAAGATCGGTTTGATTTGGAAGCGTATCGGCGAGATAGGAACAGCATGCAACATGTACGAGCTTGTAGCCGGGATTCGTGCACAACAGCAGTGCGCGTGGCAGCAGCTAGGGTACACGGCGGCAGGGATCATACGTGCTTCGATCGGGAATCGCGTGGAAGCCATAGGCTGGAGCCTGGAGGTGGAGGGGCCAGCGCGGATGATGGGCTGGCAGGCCGCAAGTGCTAGCGGGCTGGCACAGGCGGGGCTGGCTTGTGGGCTGCAAGACGGCTGGAGGCCGTACCGGCTGTGCTAGTTGGTCAGGTGGCGAACCAGCGTTCTGTGCGCCAGCGTTGGAGGGCTCCCAGGTGGAGCAAGAGCTAGGCGTGAACCTCTACGTGAGCAGACTGCGTGCATGTTGGATTTGTTGGTAAAAAAAAAAGGGAAATACTGTTCTGCTGCAGTCAAAGGGTGTCGTTTGGTGTTGTCTTGTCACCAAGGCGTGAACATTGATGGCCATGGATCAATTGGGTACGTGTGTGAAGGATGAAAAGAATAGTTCAGGAAACTTATGTGTGGTGGCTTGCTACAGGAAACAAGAAGGATCCGGGTTCTTTTGGAAAATTCTTTGCTTTGTACGTGGATCGTGAAGATGGTTGGAATGCAGCGGCAGTGTTGTTCGGCATGATGGTTGAATGGAAATCAAGACAGATGACGTGCGTATAAAGGCTCGTGGAGCGGACATGATGTAGGGTGGAGCATATTTGCAGTCGGATAATTTAGGCTGGGTCGGACTGGACTGTCTGACGGATCGACGGGGATGTCGGTCAAAGCAGAAGACGGCGGTTGATTTCAGCGACGACGACATAGGAGCGTGATGCTAATGGTGGCCGACTTCTGGGGCGTGGAAACACGTGGTGCAGGTCTAAGGGCTTGTGCGGCTTCGACAAGACTATGGCGCAGGGTTGATTCAAGACGGTGTACACATGAGAGAGCTTGAAGTCAACAAGGCGCAGGGTAGCGTGGCCAGCTACATAGAGTCATGTTGAAGGTGGAGCTGGAGTCTGATGGACGACTTCACTCTGTGCTGATG
This sequence comes from Aegilops umbellulata, assembly GCA_032464435.1. Classification (NCBI taxonomy): domain Eukaryota; kingdom Viridiplantae; phylum Streptophyta; class Magnoliopsida; order Poales; family Poaceae; genus Aegilops; species Aegilops umbellulata. The sequence goes on along the minus strand of CP136058.1, from coordinate 586,255,519 downwards.
GAGGGGCTATGGCATAAATGCATGGAGAGTCAAAGCCTATTTCAGCGGGATAGCGAGAGACACGTGTATCGGACTGGGTACCAGTGGTCTGATGGAGATGTGATACTTGGCATCGGTCGGTAATGATCGGTGGTTCTCTGCAGTGGGGGTTGAGTGATGTGTGGGTTCGCGACCTTGGGAGACTCGACCAGGACAGCAGAGGCTCGATGCGGCGATAGCGGCGAGGCGTGCGGTAAGCACGGGACACAACGACAGGCCAGTGCACCGGTGGTCTGATATGTTGTTAGACAAAGTGTGCAGGGGGTGCTGAAGCAGTGTTGACGAGTACCGGATTCAAGTTGGTGACTGGGTCTATCGGTGCCGGAAGATGGACAGGAGTTGACCATGGAGAATCTGAGAAAGTGGCGGAGGGTCTGAAATTGTCAAAAGCTGAGAGAGTACATGGTCGTATATTCTGAGATGTTCAGTGCACATGACAAAGTGCGGATGACAAGGCAGAAGGAGGCGGAGTGCTATAGCGATGGGACATGTCAGAGACTATCCGAAAAAAGGATGAGACAACTGTGAATTTGACTCAGGGTCACACAGGGCGACGGTGAAATTCCTTCAAGTTTCAGAAAGACGGTCATGAAAGAGCGGTGATGTTGAGTTCAGGTAACTCTTATATGTGACACCTAATATGTGAGTTGTTCATTTTCACGTAGATTAATGATCGGTGTGTGATGGCGTTGAGCGGATACTCCGGAATTTGGGAGCACAACGTAGAGTAATGAGGAACTTAATTTTGCTCAAGTATTGACTGGGAAGAAGACGAGAAGGGACTACAGTTGCGGGTGGAGTCACATGGAGTCTAGGAGTAGTAGCTGTGCTCGTGGTGTATCTCAAGTCCAATGTACATGGAGGTTTGACGCATGGACGAATTCAAGGTGGTGGAGAATATTCGCCAAGGTGGAGTTTGTTAGAGTTGTGTCGAATATTATTGTACAAGTTAGGTTACAGTTGGACTTGGAGTCGTACGGTGTGTAGACAAAGTAGGAGTCGTGTCCAAGTAGGACACATGTATCCTAGGCCTCTCTTATATAGCGGGGTAGACACACGATGTAACCTATGCTAACATAATAGCACGGGCACGCGGGGGAGCCGGCGGCGTGTGCCGGCGCCCGGGCGGCCGGGGTGCGGTATTGTGAAGGTGTCATGGGGAGGAGCGCCCGTAGTCATGCCCCGGGGAGGTAGCCATATCGGTGAACCTCGTTAACAAATCTCGGTGTCGTGCCTCGTGTGATTGCTTGGTCCTCGGTAGATCGACGGTGGCTTCGGATTTATTCTAACACAAGGTAAGCTCTACATGAAAAAGATGCACATCAATGTTAGGGTTCCATTTAGGTGATTTGTTCATAGTTTCGTCAATCGTAAATGCTCAATTTTGTGTTCATGTTTGGGGCTAGTTTGGACGAATTTTATCAAATTCGTCATGCACGATCGACCCTTTGAAATTTCCTTTGACCAATAACCTAATCTCGCAGTTCCTCACGACATTCATGCTGCAAGTTTTCTGTTTCAACAAATGTTCATCTCGGCCTTTTCTCCTCGACCCGTCATGACGTGCACACTGTATTTCTTCTACTCGGCCCTCCGCTTCAGAGCCCTCCTATTCGTCCCTCTCGATGGCGATGATGTTCCTCTTGACCTCCTTGTTTACGTCGTACTACACTGGAGTGGTTTTCGCCATCGTTCATCTCGGCCTCCTCTCTCTCGTCCTACTGCACTGACGCTGCCATGGCACGTGCACTACATTTCTTCTCCTCTATCCTCTGTTTTCGTGTGGACTTTCTCTGCGGCGACGAGGCTAGCAACTAGTTCGTCGCGCCGCCGACGGGATCGCTCGCGCACGACTCCGTGCTCGTCGTGTCAGACGCGGAGCCACTGCCATCATCTACCGCAATCGCCATGGTCTGACATGCACTGCATTCTTCCTCCCCGTTCCTCTGCCTCAGCGCTCCTCCACCTGGAATTTCTCTATGGCGGCGACGCTAGCAACTTCTTCGCCGCGGCGCCGACAAGAACACTCGCCTGAGACTCCGTTCTCGTCATGTCGGATGCGGCGCCGCGGTCATCGTCCACTTCAGTCGCGAGGCACAGTGGTGTTAAGTGTAAGTGTTAGCTCTTAATCATGTACTGCGTATACAATCAAACACCGTGTAGTTGCGTGAGCCGAGCCAATGCAGACAACCAAACGACTACCAAAATTGCTCCCATAATGCGAAAGGCCTGAATGCAGGCAATCAAACAATATGCAGATGTCGATTTTTTGCCTGTTTTTCTTCAACCAGGTTCAGTTGAGCCAGGCTGAGCTAGCCACGCCAGGCTCCTGCGGCAACCAAACGTGCCCTTTATTGTAGTTGCTTAATCATGATTGTAAAGACATTACTGTACATTAATAATTCCCATGTCCCTGCGAAACAAAAGAGTCCACCGTCCAACACATGTTTTGAGTTGTTTGTTGTACTTTTATCATTTACAAATACCTTGTACGTATTTTGTAGATCCGTACATACACTTAACCATATTTCAGTTTCAAAAAAATATGAAGATAAATTCACATATACCTAGATACATAATGTATACGTGTGCAAATTTTCAGGTCAAGTTTGGTCTTTTTAGCATATGCATTGTTCATGCTGTGAATTTTCACACGTGCACATTACATCCTTGCATACATGTGTATTGTTTTTCAGAATTTTTTAAAACTGAAATTTTTAATTTTTGAAAAATTCAAAACAAGGACCTTCATGGAGCTCGGTCTCCAAAATGCCTTACTTTTTTTTTAGTAATTTGTACTATCTTGTAAGGACATGCGATGGTTTCCTTAATGAAATGGAAAGCAGTATCTGTCTTAAAAATTGTTGTCACACATGGTTTTATTTTCTTATGGGAAGTTGCCACATATGTTCACAGGGTGTTTGAATGTGAACGTCTGCGTCTATATTGAGGTTCTAAAAAACTAAAAATAAGGTTTCAAAAAAACATACTAATGTATTCATATATTTTGAAAATGACTAAATTAAGTAATTTAAATAGGAATATATTAATATTCATTACCTGGAAAAAGATAGAAAAGATAATACCGTTCGTTTATTTTGGATTGGGCAGGGCCCGGGCTTGGATGTGTAGGGCTGGGCTTTTTAAAGCCCGGGCCAAGAGGTCTAGCAGCGGTCTTTGCGCATGCATAGCGTCGGGTGTCAGCTGCCACTGCACACATGGCGCATCGATCATATCGACCGATCAAACGGAATTAAGAATTATACTATACTCGTCACAAATACAGGTCGCATGTGACATGCATGTCCAATTGTACACAGAGCGAGCGAGTAACTGAGGGAACACGCATACAAGCAACAGATTTGCCGAAAATAAAAATCTTACATGAGAGAAGGATTGAGTGGGATAATCCCATAAAGCTCACAGCAACTCTGAGCACTGAACCCAACAAGAAACACCAAGGATTTTTGCACACACACGTACTAATAATCATACAAAAAACAAAGGAGGAACTCGTACCCAGCTTGCCGAGACAAGCTGAGGTTTATTCATGGACACGCACGCACGGACGCTCGCACGAAGGCTACCCGAAAGAAGGCATCACCCGGAGGAGAGAGGCTTGTTAATGGTGGCAGTGGGTGGTGCAGAAGCAGCGGCGGCGGAACCCGCGGCACTTGCCGTCGGAGAAGCCCTCGGTCCTGCAGACGTTGGCGCAGTTGGACCTGCGCACGCAGGGCCCCCTGAACCTGTGGCTCCGCGACTCGCACGTCCGCGCCTCCGCCACCATCACCGGCCCTCCCAGCTCCCCTGCAACGCCACTCAGATCAGATCAGAAGTTCAGACCCAAACCAAATGCCACACACACATCGGCACAGAGCACCGCTGCTATATCTATATGTACGTACCTGTGGCGGCGAGCAGCAGCACGAGGAGGAGCGCCGCGGAGAGGAGCCTGCGTGAAGCCTCCATGGATCGGTCGACTACAGCTTGGAGGTCAGGCTACTGTGGAAGGGATAGAGCTGGTGTGTTGTGTGTGAGCAGCCCAGCCCGGGGACCTGCCTTATATAGAGCCACGGCGCCGCACGCACAAGCGATGCCAATGCCATCGGGTGGTCACACACACCGATGCGCGCGGCAGTCAGAGCAAGTGTGCGTCCCAAAGGAAAAAGGCGACAAAGCGCCAAGCAACGTGGACGCTCCAGCACGTACGTGCTGTCGTGCCTTGCTACCGTCCGTTCCATCGCCTCGGCGATCACAGTGCAGAGCTAGCTAGCTACTAGCCGTTATACTTGGTGCACTGCTACGAGCGTTTGTCCTCGAGCTAAGGTGAACCGCTACAGCAAATTCACGTGACCTACGGCGCCGAGGATTATTGGTTGGCTCGCCGTGAGAGCGGCGAGCGGTTTTGTCGCCAACGCCTCCGGTCCGGTGAACACGGAACGCTAGCTACGGCGGCTAGCCAGCTGCGGCCCCGCTGCGCACGCCTCGGTCCGGTGACCGGCGAACGTATCTACAGTAGCATTCTTGCTAGGGGTGCGCGGTGCAGCGGCGGCGCTTTACCCTTCACCGTTTGATGCTCGTTCGATCGAGAGAGATCGAGATCGATCGACTAGTCCGCATCACACGCGCGAATCGATCTCGATCGAGGTCGATGGATTTGCGAGGCAAAAGCGTATCGCGAATAAAGCGGAAAGGGCGCGAAAATAGGTAAAAGCTGGGCTAGTCGCGTCGGTGCCGACGTGCGGAATGTCAGCAAGGGATCGCCGCAGCGGAGGTGCAAGGCAAGGGATCGCCAGGTGCGTGCCTGTGACGAGGATTGGAGCGGGAAAGCGGGACAAAGCTAGCTCGTTTTCAGAAAAGGAAAGCGGGGCAAAGTGATCGTCCCACGGATTTCAACGTGTTCATCTCAGCTTTTCTTCTTGAGCACTCGTCTTTTGTTTTAAGCAGAAGCTTTTCTTAAGGTAGATTCCGCTTAGCACACGGTAATAATAAAAGCATCTCCAACGGACGCGCTACACAAGCCGCGCGCTGAAAAAGATGCCTATATAGCGCGAGCGAGACCAAAAACAGCGCTCCAGCAGAAGCTGTAAAATAGAGCGTGCACAAAAATGAAACTGTAACTTTAGCGCATGCGGGCTGTGGGGCTGTAAATTTGGGGCGCCGGCTTGTGCCGCGGGCTGCTGCATGTGGGGCCGTCGAATTGGGTGCCTTATTTTTGTGCGTCTGCAAAACCTCCCGCGCGCAAAAACACTATTTCAGCAGTGCAGAACTTTTTAGCGCGCCGCGGCTACCGCGCGTCTGTTGGAGATGCTCTAACACGTCAGGGATTAGTCTGATGGGCTTAGCCCCATGCAAAAAGAGTTGACTGTTGTTGGATTGAGCCCATCTCTTGGATTCCTCGAAAATACAACCCATCACTTTGGCGCGGTGACTATATCTCACATTAAGCTAGACGATAGGAACTCTTGCTGCAAGCTTCAACGGCCCCACTCACGCACACTTTAAAAGAAAATGGTGAGGAAAAAAGAGCACGAATGAAGTAGGGAGGGGGGGGGATATACTTGAGGCGAATTGAGCCCGGTTTTCACTAATTTTTTCCGGTTGCCCTTTTTTTTATTTGTTTTCTCTTTTCTTTCTTTTGCTTCATTTTTATTCAGTTTTCTCAGGGTTTTTTCCCTTTTCTGTTTCCTTTTGTTCTTTGTTTGGTTTCCTTTTTCTTCCCCAGTCTTTATTTTTTATTTTCGTTATTCTTTGTTTCTTTCATTGTTTTTATCGTTTTTTCTTTTCTTATCCATTTTCCTTCTTTTCTGATACATGGTCAACATTTTTCCTATGCACATTTATCATTTTTCAAAAGCCAAGTTTAACATTCTTTGATTACATCATCAACATTTTTTCTATAAAAATTTTAACATTTTCCTAAGACAAGTTTAATATTGTCTGAATACATGATCAATATTTTTTTGACACACGCTTAACATTTTTCAAAGACAATTTTAACATTTTTTAATACATATTCAATATTTTTTCTATGCACATTTAACATTTTTCAAAGGCAAGTCTAATTTTTTTTAATACATGGTCAACAGTTTTACCGTACACATTTAACATTTTCAAATGCAAGTATAAAATTCTTTGAATACATGTAAACATTTTTTCTACATATTTGGAATTTTTCAAAGTCAAGTTTAAAATGTATTGAATACTCCCTCTGTTCCTAAATAGATGACTCAACTTTGTATTAACTTTAGTATAAAGTTAGTACAAAGTTGAGTCATCTATTTTGGAATGGAGGGAGTACATGGTAAACATTTCATCTATACACAATTAAAAAAAGTAGTTACAAGTTTTAAAAAAATATGCATGGTCAATATTTTTTCTATACACGTTTAAAAAAATCAAATACAGGTTTAACATTTTTCTAGTACATTGTCATTATTTTCTCTAACATGTTCAACATTTTCAAAGACAAGTTTAACATCCTTTGAATACATGGTCAACATTTTTTCTATACACATTTAAAATTTATCAAAGACAAGTTTAAATTCTTTGAATACATGGTAAACATGTTTTCTGGACACATTTAACCTTTTTCAAAAACAAGTCTAAATTTTTTTAAGTAGATGGTCAATATTTTTTCTATACACATTTAACATTTTTCAAACCCAAGTTAAATACTTTTTGAATACATGGTGAAATTTTTTATGTACACATTTTAACCTTCCTCAATTACAAATTTAACATTCTTCGTACACTTATTCAAAAGAAATAAAATAATTGGATTATCATTTTTTAAGTACATGGACAACATTTTTACATACACATTTCACGTTGTATACATGATAAAATATATATATATATACACATTGTACATTTTTTAAATGCTTGATTAATATTTTTTGAAATAATTTATGTAAAGTATTTTTTGTAGTATAGAATATCTGGAAATATAAATAATGTAAATAAAAGTAAAAAGGGGAACAAAAAACATAAAAAAAATTGATAGAGAAACCATAAAAATAACGAGAATATGGCATGTGGCCTCTGGTCAGCGACGCGATGAGCCAGCCCATATGGAACTCGCCTTGAGAGAAACGCTCGCTGTAGGCAAGACATCAGCGCCCTCACTTTAGAGGGGTGATTCCTATTCCCCGTGTAAGTAGACAGGCACTTGACCAAAGCCCCCCCCCCCCCCTCGTAAAGGACGTGTTTGGTTACATTCTCACAGGAGCATGGCCTAGTGGAGCCTGTTCAACCGTATACAAGATCTAGGCCATGATCTGCATGTCGTTTTCTAGGCTACATCAAGCCCAACTCACATCTTCCTCATAGTGTAAATTACACTAGGCCGAGCCTGCAACTCGAAAAACGGTTGATCTGAGCGTTCCCTACGGGCCTTGCTGAGAGTGCCTTAAGTTTCGTGCGAGCCAGTTTCTGCGTGTAGGCCAAGCAACCAAACAGCTGAGTACTTAGCCCGCTAGATCCTGCTTGGGCTTGATGTAGCCTACCAAACGCGTCCTAAGTGAATGGGATTGGCCCAACGCAGGATCCATCTATCGGTTTTTGTTGTTCTAGAACCTTCCCCCAATAGTTTTTTTTCTTTTTTCTCATCTTTTTTAACCTTATTTTTTATTTTTCAAAATTTTGTTTTATTTTTATTTTTCATTAATATTTTTTTCATTATTTTTTCTGTTTCATTCGCGAACATTTTGTGGATTAGCAAACTATTTTTTTCAAATTGAGAATATTTTGTGTTCACCAAATTCAAATATTGTTTAGAAAATTCAAAACATGCTCATTGAATTCAATTTTTGTTTTATCAAATTCACAAGTTGTTCACAAAATTCCAAATATACTCATTGAGATTGAAATTTTGATCACAAAATTAAAAAATAATCATAAAATTCAAAAAATGTCCATTGAATTATCAGTTTCAAAACTTGTTCACCGAATTTAAAAAAATCATCCAATTCAAAAATTGTTCATTGAATTCAATTTTTTTATCAATTCACTTTTTTCATCAAATCAGAAATATGTTCATAGAATTGTAGAATTTCAAAAAAATCATAGAATTCAAAAATTATTCGTCCAATTCAAAATTTCTTCACCATATTCTTTTTTGTTAATCAAAAAGAAAAAAATATTCATTTTTAGAATTTCATGAATATTGTTTGACTCGACCAAAAATTCATGAAATAAATGAAGATTTTCAATCGATGAACAATTTTTTTCAAATTAGCAAAAAATTGATTTTGCAACATTGTTTTTTCAAATTTGTAAACATTTAAGAAAATTAAACAGTTCTTAAAATCCATGAATACCTTTTAAAATTCGTGTACATTTGTAAATTTTAGGGTTTTCTCAAAAAATATGAATATTTTTTGCCAATCTCAAGTATGATTTAAATAAGCACAAAAATTAAAAACAAAAAAACAATAGAGAAAAACGAAAAAAGGGTGCCTGCCTTATAGATGAGTTAGCCCAAAAGGGAACGCGGGGAGCTGGGGGTGCATGCTTCAGCGCTTCGCATCCCGCTTGTCCATAAATTGGAGGTCTTTGGGAGGGAGCTGCTATTTCTACCTTAGTTTCTAAAAACAATATCTATTTCTACCTTCTTGCAAGTCCTAATAATGGCTCGTGGCCCAAAAACAATATGACTATAGCGCGTGTGCCTGTTCGTAGCTACCAACATACTTCTTTCTGTTCGAGCTTGGGTATTTTCCCAAGGACAAGCCGAGGGTGGTATTGCATGTTCCAGCCAATTACGAGCAACCCTGGATCTGCTCACCTCTGAGAGGGCCAAAACTTAACGTTGATGTCGTGGCGACACTTGAAAATAGAGGACAAGTGGCAAGAATTTTTCGAGACGAGGACGGTCGTTATCTTGGCTCTGCTTCGATCACAGTATGAGGTGTCTGTGATGCTCCATCTCTTGAATCATTGGCCTGCAGAGAGGCGATGGCCTTGGCAAATGACCTGATGCTCACGACGATCCTTATATCTTCGGATTGCAGAACAGTGGAGAACGACATTCGTTGTGACATGGGTGGGAAACATGGTGCATCGTCAAGGAAATCAAGAAGAGCAGAGAGAGCTTGAAGGTTGTAATTTTATTCATGAGACTAGAAGTAGGAATTTTGAAGCAAAGAGCATAGATCAAATTTTGCTTTCTTTGGCCTTGATTAGACATGCCTGGTTGCTGCAGCCACATGATATCATAATAGTTCCTTTGGACCTCGTTAATCAGTAAAGCAACACCGTTTCCACTAAAAACTTTCTTCCACTAAAAAACGCACATCCATGTAAAAGCAACACACTTCCTCTAGAAGAAAAAAAGAGGCCAGCAACTACTATGCTCACAAAACGAAAGATGGACACGGCAAACGCTCAATGGGTTTTCTCTTCCGTTTTCTCTTTTTTGGGGGGGGGGGGGGGGGGCGGGGGGTTATCCACTATTTCGGGTAAACTAGCGCGTTTGAAAAAAAAGATGTTCATGTACGTCAAAAAATGTTTAAGTATTAAAAATGGTTGTTTGTTTCAAAATAAATGTCCGTCACATTTAAGAGAAATGTTCACCAGTTTCGAAAAATGTTCTTGAAAATTAAGGCAAATGATTATGCAGTATAAGAAAATCTACGCATATTTAAAAAATGTGATCGCATTACAATTGTGTATGTGTCTTTTAAAGATCATTCAAGCATTAAAAAGAATGTTTGTCTCATTTCAAAAAAAAAATATGGGTATGTAGTGTAACAAAAAATGTTGTACCTTTCAAAAAAAATGTTCACGCATTTAAAAAAATGTTTGTGTTATTTCTTGAAAAATCTAATACAATACAAAGAAAATGTATCCATACTTCAAAAAAATGTTTCATACCATTCAAAACAAATGTATCTATCATTTAAAAAATATTCATGCATTCAAAAATATATACACAATTTTTTTAAAATGTTTAGGTAGTTCTAGAAAAATGTTTATGCCATTAAAATATGTTTAACATGTATTTAAAAAATGTTTAACATATATTTGAAAAAATTCCAAAACATGTATCTAAAAAATGTTCAACATGTATATATGAAAAATATACATTGTGTAATGAAAAAAGTAGATATATCTTGGACAAAAGAGAAAGGATAAAGAGAAAAAAAAGGAAAGACGAAAGAGGAAACACAGAAAACCGAAACCCGATAGGACCCTTAGTATGTGTGTTACTAGTGGCGTGCAGAGGGCACGCCGCCTACCACATGAATGATACTAACTGCATGATTTTTCTTGTTAGTGACGCATGGATGACACATCACTCATAGGCTTCCCTGCACCGGTGAACTTAGAAAGGTAGTGTTGCCCAAGTAGGGGGCCTTTTTGAACCTTGAAATTCTAAAAACGCACGGATAGAAAAAATATAGGATTTAAATGTCATTTTCATTTCAACCCTACATGATTTTGGTTGTTTGGTTGCATCATAAAAAGCGCAAAGGATTATTTCAAACAAGATTTAGTAGATGCTAGAAAGCATATGGGAAATTGTAAAAAAAAAAATCCTTAGGAAACTTCCTATAGGATTAAATTCTATGAATAATTAAACAAACAACATAGAAAAAAATCCTAAGGATTCTAATCCTATGAAATTCCTGTAAAAATCTTTGGATCGACCTTGAAAACTATTGGGGGTGGGGTTGTGGTTATGACGAGTGTTCGGCGGAAACAAAATTTTGGAGGTGGGACATTTTTGCCCTCGCCGAAGTAGATGCATTGGCTTGGCACTTGATCCGTACTTTAGTCAAAAAGGTAGCTACGATGCAACGCTGGCATGCAAAAAATGCATGCAGCGGCGGCGCACGTAAGTACTCCCTCCGTTCCTAAATAATTGTCTTTCTAGCCATCTCAAATGGAGTACAACATATGGATGTATATAGACATGTTTTAGAGTGTAGATTCACTCATTTTGCTCCGTATGTAGTCACTTGTTGAAATCTTCAGAAAGACAATTATTTAGGAACGGAGGGAGTACCATGCAGAGCACACACCGTGCATGAGAGCGCGCAGTTCCATGTGTTGGGGAACGTTGCAGAAAATCAAAATTTTTCCTACGGTTTCACCAAGATCCATCTATGAGTTCATCTAGCAACGAGTCATGGGAGAGAGAGATTGCATCTACATACCACTTTGTAGATCGCGAGCGGAAGCGTTCAACGAACGGGGATGATGTAGTCGTACACACCGTGATCCAAATCACCGGAGATCCTAGCACCGAAAGCACGGCACCTCCGCGTTCAACACACGTACGGTCAGCGTAACGTCTCCTTCTTCTTGATCCAGCAAGGCAAAGGAGAGGTTGGGGAAGAAGGCTCCAGCAGCAGCATGACGACGTGGTGATGGTGGAACCGCAGTACTCCGACAGGGCTTCGCCGAGCTCTTACGGAGGAGGAGGATGTGTTGGAGAGGGAGAGGGAGGCGCCAGGGCATAGGGTGGGCAAACCCCCTCCCCTCCCCCTTTATATAGGCCTCTGGGGGGGCGCCGGCCCTGGGAGATCTGATCTCCCAAGGGGGGGCGGCGGCCAGGGAGGTTTCCCTCCCCCCAAGCCATCTAGGAGGTGCCTTCCACCACTAGGACTCCTCCCTTTTGGAACCCTAGGCGCATGGGCCCCTTTGGGGCTGGTTCCCCTTGGCCTGCATGGGCCAAGGCGCATCCCCTAAGGCCCATGTGACCCACCGGGGCAGGTGGCCCCACCTGGTGGACCCCCGGGACCCCTCCGGTGGTCCCGGTACAATACCGATAACACCGAAACTTGTCCCGATGGCCGAAATAGCACTTCCTATATATAATTCTTTACCTCCGGACCATTCCGGAACTCCTCGTGACGTCCGGGATCTCATCCGGGACTCCGAACAACATTCGGGTTACTGCATATACATATCTTCACAACCCTAGCGTCACCGAACCTTAAGTGTGTAGACCCTACGGGTTCGGGAGACATGCAGACATGACCGAGACGGCTCTCGGGCAATAACCAACAGCGAGATCTGGATACCCATGTTGGCTCCCACATGCTCCACGATGATCTCATCGGATGAACCACGATGTCGAGGATTCAATTAATCCCGTATACGATTCCCTTTGTCAATCGGTATTTTACTTGCCCGAGATTCGATCGTCGGTATCCCAATACCTCGTTCAATCTCGTTACCGGCAAGTCACTTTTCTCGTACCGTAATGCATGATCCCGTGATCAAACACTTTGATCACACTGAGCTCATTATGATGATGCATTACCGAGAGGGCCCGGTGATACCTCTCCGTCAAGCGGAGTGACAAATCCCAGTCTCGATCCATGTCAACCCAACAGACACTTTCAGAGATACCCGTAGTATACCTTTATAGTCACCCAGTTACGTTGTGACGTTTGGCACACCCAAAGCACTCCTACGGTATCCGGGAGTTACACGATCTCATGGTCTAAGGAAAGGATACTTGACATTGGAAAACTCTAGCAAACGAACTATGCGATCTTATGCTATGTTTAGGATTGGGTCTTGTCCATCACATCATTCTCCTAATGATGTGATCCTGTTATCGATGACATCCAATGTCCATAGTCAGGAAACCATGACTATCTGTCGATCAACGAGCTAGTCAACTAGAGACTCACTAGGGACATATTGTTGTCTGTTATTCACACATGTATTACGATTTCCGGATAACACAATTATAGCACGAATAAAGACAATTATCATGAACAAGGAAATATAATAATAATGCTTTTATTATTGCCTCTAGGGCATATTTCCAACAGTCTCCCACTTGCACTAGAGTCAATAATCTAGTTACATTGTGATGAATCGAACACCCATAGAGTTCTGGTGCTGATCATGTTTTGCCTTAGGGAGAGGTTTAGTCAACGGATCTGCGATATTCAGATCCGTGTGCACTTTACAAATTTCTATGTCTCCATCTTGAACATTTTCACGAATGGAGTTGAAGCGACGCTTGATGTGCCTGGTCTTCTTGTGAAACCTGGGCTCCTTTGCAAGTGCAATAGCTCCAGTGTTGTCACAAAAGAGTTTGATTGGCCCCGACGCATTGGGTATGACTCCGAAGTCGGTGATGAACTCCTTCACCCAAATTGCTTCATGTGCTGCCTCCGAGGCTGCCATATACTCCGCTTAACATGTAGATCCCGCCACGACGCTTTGCTTGCAACTGCACCAGCTTACTGCCCCCACCATTCAAAATATACACGTAGCCGGTTTGTGACTTAGATTCATCCAGATCTGTGTCGAAGCTAGCGTCGACGTAACCTTTTACGACGAGCTCTTCGTCACCTCCATAAACGAGAAACATTTCCTTAGTCCTTTTCAGGTACTTCAGGATATTCTTGACCGTTGTCCAGTGTTCCTTGCCGGGATTACTTTGGTACCTTCCTACCAAACTTACGGCAAGGTTTACATCAGGTCTGGTACACAGCATGGCATACATAATAGAACCTATGGCTGAGGCATAGGGGATGACACTCATCTCTTCTATATCTTCTGTCGTGGTCGGACATTGAGCTGAGCTCAATTTCACACCTTGTAACATAGGTAAGAACCCTTTCTTAGATTGATCCATATTGAACTTCTTCAATATCTTATCAAGGTATGTGCTTTGTGAAAGACCTATGAGGCGTCTCGATCTATCTCAATAGATCTTGATGCCTAATATATAAGCAGCTTCTCCAAGGTCCTTCATTGAAAAACTTTTATTCAAGTAGGCCTTAATGTTGTCCAAGAGCTCTATATCATTCCCCATCAAAAGTATGTCGTCTACATATAATATGAGAAATGCTACAGAGCTCCCACTCACTTTCTTGTAAACACAGGTTTCTCCATAAGTCTGTGTAAACCCAAACGCTTTGATCATCTCATCAAAGCGAATGTTCCAACTCCGAGATGCTTGCACCAGCCCATCAATCGAGCGTTGGAGCTTGCACACTTTGTCAGCGTTCTTAGGATCGACAAAACCTTCCGGCTGCATCATATACAATTCTTCCTTGAGGAAACCATTAAGGAATGTCGTTTTGATGTCCATTTGCCATATTTCATAATCATAGAATGCGGCAATTGCTAACATGATTCGGACGGACTTCAGCTTCGCTACCGGTGAGAAAGTCTCATCGTAGTCAACCCCTTGAACTTGTCGATAACCCTTAGCGACAAGCCGAGCCTTATAGATGGTCACATTACCATCCGCGTCCGTCTTCTTCTTAAAGATCCATTTATTTTCTATCGCTCGCCGTTCAACGGGCAAGTCAGTCAAAGTCCATACTTCGTTTTCATACATGGATCCTATCTCGGATTTCATGGCTTCCAGCCATTTGTCGGAATCCGGGCCCGCCATTGCTTCCTCATAGTTCGAAGGTTCACCGTTGTCTAACAACATGATTTCCAAGACAGGGTTGCCGTACCACTCTGGTGCGTAACGTGTCCTTGTGGACCTTCGAATTTTAGTAGGAGCTTGATTAGAAGTATCTTGATCATCATCATTAATTTCCTCTCTAGTCGGTGCAGGCACCTCAGGAACCTTTTCTTGAGTTCCGCCATTTTTCGGTTCAAGAGGTAACACTTCATCAAGTTCTAGTTTCCTCCCACTTACTTCTTTCGAGAGAAACTCTTTCTCTAGAAAGGATCCATTCTTGGCAACAAAGATCTTGCCTTCGGATCTGAGGTAGAAGGTATACCCAACAGTTTCTTTAGGGTATCCTATGAAGACGCATTTTTTCGATTTGGGTTCGAGCTTTTCAGGTTGAAGTTTCTTGACATAAGCATCGCATCCCCAAACTTTTAGAAACGACAGCTTAGGTTTCTTCCCAAACCATAATTCATACGGTGTCGTCTCAACGGATTTCGACGGAGCCCTATTTAAAGTGAATGCGGCAGTCTCTAAAGCATAGCCCCAAAAAGATAGCGGTAAGTCGGTAAGAGACATCATAGATCGCACCATATCTAATAGAGTGCGATTACGACGTTCGGACACACCATTACGCTGAGGTGTTCCAGGCGGCGTGAGTTGTGAAACTATTCCTTATTTTCTTAAGTGTGTGCCAAATTCGTGACTCAAGTATTCTCCTCCACGATCTGATCGTAGAAACTTGATCTTTCTCTCACGTTGATTTTCAACCTCACTCTGAAATTCCTTGAACTTTTCAAAGGTCTCAGATTTGTGTTTCATTAAGTAGACATACCCATATCTACTCAAGTCATCAGTGAGGGTGAGAACATAACGATAGCCACCGCGAGCCTCAACACTCATTGGACCGCACACATCGGTATGTATGATTTCCAATAAGTTGGTTGCTCGCTCCATTGTTCCTGAGAACGGAGTCTTGGTCATTTTACCCATGAGGCATGGTTCGCACGTGTCAAATGATTCATAATCAAGAGACTCTAAAAGTCCATCTGCATGGAGCTTCTTCATGCGTTTGACACCTATGTGACCAAGGCGGCAGTGCCACAAATATGTGGGACTATTGTTATCAACTTTAACTCTTTTGGTATTCACACTATGAATATGTGTATCATCACGTACGAGATTCATTAAGAATAAACCATTAACCATCGGAGCATGACCATAAAACATATCTCTCATATAAATAGAACAACCATTATTCTCGGATTTAAATGAGTAGCCATCTCATATTAAACGAGATCCAGACACAATGTTCATGCTCAAACTTGGCACTAAATAACAATTATTAAGGTTTAAAACTAATCCCGTAGGTAAATGTAGAGGCAGCGTGCCGACGGCGATCACATCGACCTTGGAACCATTCCCGACGCGCATCGTCACCTCGTCCTTCGCCAGTCTCCGTTTATTCCGCAGCTCCTGTTTTGAGTTACATATGTGAGCAACTGCACCGGTATCAAATACCCAAGAGCTACTACGAGTACTGGTAAGGTACACATCAATTACATGTATATCACATATACCTTTGGTTTTGCCGGCCTTCTTGTCCGCTAAGTATTTGGGGCAGTTCCGCTTCCAGTGACCACTTCCCTTGCAATAAAAACACTCAGTCTCGGGCTTGGGTCCATTCTTTGGCTTCTTCCCGGCAACTTGCTTACCGGGTGCGGCAACTTCCTTGCCGTCCTTCTTGAAGTTCTTTTTACCCTCGCCCTTCTTGAACTTAGTGGTTTTATTCACCATCAACACTTGATGCTCCTTCTTGATTTCTACCTCTGCTGATTTCAGCATAGCATATACCTCAGGTATGGTCTTTACCATCCCCTGCATATTGTAGTTCATCACAAAGCTCTTGTAGCTAGGTGGAAGCGACTGGAGGATTCTGTCAATGACCGCTTCATCCGGGAGATTAACTTCCAGTTGAGTCAAGCGGTTGTGCAACCCAGACATCTTGAGTATGTGCTCACTGACAGAGCCATTTTCCTCCATCTTACAGCTAAAGAATTTGTCGGAGACTTCATATCTCTCGACCCGGGCATGAGCTTGGAAAACCATTTTCAGCTCTTCGAACATCTCATATGCTCATGATCCCACTGTTGGGGAACGTTGCAGAAAATCAAAAAATTTCCTACGGTTTCACCAAGATCCATCTATGAGTTCATCTAGCAACGAGTCATGGGAGAGAGAGATTGCATCTACATACCACTTTGTAGATCGCGAGCGGAAGCGTTCAACGAACGGGGATGATGTAGTCGTACACACCGTGATCCAAATCACCGGAGATCCTAGCATCGAAAGCACGGCACCTCCGCGTTCAACACACGTACGGTCAGCATAACGTCTCCTTCTTCTTGATCCAGCAAGGCAAAGGAGAGGTTGGGGAAGAAGGCTCCAGCAGCAGCACGACGGCGTGGTGATGGTGGAACCGCAGTACTCCGACAGGGCTTCGCCGAGCTCTTACGGAGTAGGAGGATGTGTTGGAGAGGGAGAGGGAGGCGCCAGGGCATAGGGTGCGCACCCCCCTCCCCTCCCCCTTTATATAGGCCTCTGGGGGTGGCGCCGGCCCTGGGAGATCTGATCTCCCAAGGGGGGGCGGCGGCCAGGGAGGTTTCCCTCCCCCCAAGCCATCTAGGAGGTGCCTTCCACCACTAGGACTCCTCCCTTTTGGAACCTTAGGCGCATGGGCCCCTTTGGGGCTGGTTCCCCTTGGCCCA
Organism: Aegilops umbellulata; assembly: GCA_032464435.1. Classification (NCBI taxonomy): domain Eukaryota; kingdom Viridiplantae; phylum Streptophyta; class Magnoliopsida; order Poales; family Poaceae; genus Aegilops; species Aegilops umbellulata. The sequence continues at coordinate 586,238,326 of CP136058.1, read as the reverse complement.
TGCAGGCCAAGGCGCACCCCCTAAGGCCCATGTGACCCACCGGGGCAGGTGGCCCCACCTGGTGGACCCCCGGGACCCCTCCGGTGGTCCCGGTACAATACCGATAACACCGAAACTTGTCCCGATGGCCGAAATAGCACTTCCTATATATAATTCTTTACCTCCGGACCATTCCGGAACTCCTCGTGACGTCCGGGATCTCATCCGGGACTCCGAACAACATTCGGGTTACTGCATATACATATCTTCACAACCCTAGCGTCACCGAACCTTAAGTGTGTAGACCCTACGGGTTCGGGAGACATGCAGACATGACCGAGACGGCTCTCGGGTAATAACCAACAGCGGGATCTGGATACCCATGTTGGCTCCCACATGCTCCACGATGATCTCATCGGATGAACCACGATGTCGAGGATTCAATTAATCCCGTATACGATTCCCTTTGTCAATCGGTATTTTACTTGCCCGAGATTCGATCATCGGTATCCCAATACCTCGTTCAATCTCGTTACCGGCAAGTCACTTTTCTCGTACCGTAATGCATGATCCCGTGATCAAACACTTTGATCACACTGAGCTCATTATGATGATGCATTACCGAGAGGGCCCGGTGATACCTCTCCGTCAAGCGGAGTGACAAATCCCAGTCTCGATCCATGTCAACCCAACAGACACTTTCAGAGATACCCGTAGTATACCTTTATAGTCACCCAGTTACGTTGTGACGTTTGGCACACCCAAAGCACTCCTACGGTATCTGGGAGTTACACGATCTCATGGTCTAAGGAAAGGATACTTGACATTGGAAAACTCTAGCAAACGAACTATGCGATCTTATGCTATGTTTAGGATTGGGTCTTGTCCATCACATCATTCTCCTAATGATGTGATCCTGTTATCGATGACATCCAATGTCCATAGTCAGGAAACCATGACTATCTGTCGATCAACGAGCTAGTCAACTAGAGGCTCACTAGGGACATATTGTTGTCTGTTATTCACACATGTATTATGATTTTCGGATAACACAATTATAGCACGAATAAAGACAATTATCATGAACAAGGAAATATAATAATAATGCTTTTATTATTGCCTCTAGGGCATATTTCCAACACCATGCATGCTTATCGTCCGAACGAGAGGTTTCATCGTGATATGCGCATATCGGAACCACTAGCCATGGAGCAGACGCGCAAGTCGGCATGGAATGATGGAAACGTCTGGAACCTACCCATGGATGCATGCATCTGGGCGCTCTAGCACGAGGAGCGTCTAGCTAAGTGATATACCCCTATACTCCAATTATTGGGAGTACCTTATTTTCTATCAATGGGAATCGGAGAAGGAACTCTTTTCCCTTTTTTTATGAAAAAGGGAGCTACAAGCTAGGATACTTGCATGGGCTTTTTCTCCCTTTTAGGAAAAGAATGGCATAGAGGGTTTACGGTCCGTGCAGCTGGTAGGTATATATATATATAGACGTTACAAAACATCGTTTGTATACGATACCTCCTGGAAGCTACCAGAAGGCCAGAAGCAAGTGATCAATCAGTACTCTCGGCCGGGCATCGATGACAACCTGCTCCGGCGACTACCGCGGCGAGGCCATCGTCCCCGCCTCCCGCGCCGGCAACTTCCTCGAGCAGTCCGGCGACTGCCCGTACTCCAAGTACACACGCTAGCTACTCGCTCCTTAACTTACACGTGCATGCATGCATACAAGCTAGCCCTGCGTGTACGTTGATCTAGGGGGGTGCAAAAGGGTGTGGTTTTTCCCTGCCCCTTGTAAGCTTTGTGGCTTCCTATGGCCTTTAAAACTTGAGTAGCGGTGCATGCGGCAGGTTGACCACCTCTCCTGTGGGGTGGTAACGTGGGGGTGTTTCGTTCCTTGGTAGCTTACCTTTTTATGTTTTTCTCTTGCGCCAAGACGCTATGGTACTTTGTGACTTGTTTTGTTATCTTTTATTTGTGAATAATTTGGATTGCTTATTACATGTGTCACATGGTACTTGTTCCGTTATCTGATGATAGCGGAACCAGATCCAATCTGGATCGTATGAAAAAAAAATTCCATGTGTATTGCATCGACTCGATTGTAAGATGTTGTGCGTGTACCTCATCTATACTTGTCTGCAAACTTTAGTGGTTTCCGAGCTTGCGAGCTCACCCCTTTCCCTATGTATCACCATGGTTTTTTCTGACAAATTTTGGAAAAACAAAATCTTCATGCAGGACATAAATGGTCATGTTTTTTATGATTTTCCTGGAGGTGACTATATACTCGCCCCTATGTATCACCTTGTTTATTTTTGGGCAACTTTTGGAATCTTGCGAGACTAAAACCACAAAGGGATGGAGATGAGTGTGGGTGCATGGTATCATGACATTTCTCCTAGACAACTTCTCGATAAATACCTGTTTATCATTTAAATAAGCTCGCATGCATATCTTGTTTTGCAGCGGGGATCTCTACGAGTTGGCGTGGAAAGGAGGCGGCATCACCATGTCGTCATGCTCACGTAGGCCTAAGGTGATGCATGTGCCACCTTCTGAGGACGACATGGCGACGTGGCTCTACCCAATTATCGCAGGTGGTGCCCAAGATCATGTTGGTGACGGCGATGTTACCGGGCAGAGGATGGGTGACCGGGCGAGAACATCAAAGGACTCCAACAAGCTGTTGAAGGAGAAGAGGGAGAAGACCGCAGAAAATAATATGGCGACGGTACTTATATGCATATGTCATCCTGTTCTTCAATGTGTGTTTCATTTGTTATAAAGTTAATTCCCCATAACACCGCTTTTAATTAAAAACCGCATCACGATATTCTCATAGAATAATTTGTCTTGATTTTGGAAAAACACTGTTGTGCGACAGGACACAGCAAACGACTCCACCGCAAGGAGGAACGCCGCAGGAGGAGCAAGGAAGTTTGACTACATCGGAGTACACAGCCAAACAGAAAAGGTACTAGCTCCATCTTGACACTCTGACCCCGTTATTAACTACACATAGAAGTGCACCCATACATTATTTTTGGCATGTCTATATATACGCAGAGACGAAGGTCCAAGATAAACAAGAGTTTAAAGACTCTGCAGCGTCTCGTTCCAGGATGCGACAAGGTACTCATGCCAGGGTCCCACTCATGCCACCATACCCCGTGTTTAATTGATGAGCTTGCACAAAAATATGTAAAAACTAAGGTTGTGTTTCGCAGCAAAGCAAAGCATTGTAAAAGCTGAAGGATTGAAAACTACAATATTTTAGCCTGTCGGTAAAAAAAATACCATGGTATATAATACTCCTACATATACATATCAAAGTATTTTGAAGTATCCCCTAAAAAAAGTATTTTGAAGTATTAATTATACAGAAGTTTTGATGACGGTCTACCGTCCCCGCACATTTCAGCGGTGTAGCCAAGCCTCGACACTAGACCTTGTAATCAAGTACATCAAGTCACGGCAGCGTCAAGTCCAGGCGATGTCCGTCGCCGGCGGCGGCGGTTGCGGCTGTGGTGCCACCGGTGCCAGTCGCCGCCGCTGCTTCAGGGGTAATCCAAGTCCAACCGGGGCTGGTTCTTTGCGCGCCGCCTCCGATGATCCCGTTGGCGCCCATGGTTCCTACAGTAATGATGCCCGCACCATTGGTGTGTCGAGCAACTCCAAGCGTAGCAGGTCACGGTGGCTGTCGTCGGCGCCGGTAGCAACAGGCGCGTCGGTAGCAACAGGCGCGTAACAACTGCCAGCTAGCGGGGCTTAATAGAGCCCAGCACGTTGGGAGTACCGGACACACAAACCAGGCAGCGACGCTGGGCTGAGATCGATATTAGGACGAATTGGGCCTTTATTAGTCACGCGAGGGCCCATATCTGACTTTGAGTTCATCTCCTTCATCCTTTTTTGCGGGGTATTGTTTTTTTGTTTGTTTTTTTGGAGCCGAAAGGGTTCATCTTTCAGCCATGAAAAGGAAGTGTTGCCTGGAACCCGTGTGTGCTGTCGAATCCACCTCCAGGCGTTTGTATCCCGTGTAATCTTAAACTTTAAATAAAGGGGAACAATTCACTCAAAAAAAAAGTGAAATGTATTTCCAGAAATTTTTTGAAACATATAGCATTGTATTTCATGGCGTGACCATGCTCGATCTGCTTTAGTCCCTAAAGGGAAACTAGTATTTCATGGCGTGACCAAGAGGCAGCCAGACATTTTTGAGTCAGTCTCGATACGATACCTTGGCAAATCTTCAGGAAACCACAGCATAACTGCGTCGTCGTCGTCATCGTCATCAATCCACCATGCGGCCAACAGGGAGAAGTATCACAAGAGAATACCAGATGTGCGTATACGTACAGTGCTGTGCCACAGCCACGCACAGGAAACACGAGGACGATCAGTTGACCCGAGGCGCCGCCGGTCGCTGTCCGCGCTGCCGCTGGGATCGGAGACAGACATCCCTGTAATGCGATGCATAAGCGAGGCACTTCCTTCAGATGTCTCCCTCTCTCTCTCTCTCTCTCTCTCTCTCTCTCTCTCTCTCTCTCTCTCTCTCTCTCTCTCTCTCTCTCTCTCTCTCTCTCTCTCTCTCTCTCTCTCTCTCTCTCTCTCTGCTGCCGGGTTATATTTTCTCGTCTGAATCGTGTCAACCTCACAAAGGTTTCCTCCCGTTTCGCACGAGCAAATCCCTCGTTCCCCTTTTTGTTCGCCATTGCTCGACGTTTGTGGCGCGCGCACACACACACCGCGGTGTCCATGTGACAGCGAGATGAGAAGAAAAAAAACGTGTGCGCCGCAGAGCCTGTTCCACTTCATCACACACGGACTGCTGTAAATCTGGGCATGGGCTCCTGCTGTTTTCTGCTCAACTGCTGCTGCTGTTTTGTGCTGAACTGCTGCTCAAAACGCCCGATCCTTCTTACCTATGCAACACGTGCCAAGATCGAAGGCAGTGCTTATAGCAGCAGAGGAATGAATAAACTAAGAGCCAAGTGCTTGACTTGGGAGCTCACACGCCGCACATGAGCTGCTTGGGGTCGTGGTCGCTCTCTTTTATCCAAACTGCCAACCGGACACGAGAGATGGTTGAGCAAGCAAATAGATTTAATCGAGTTCGTACAGCGCGTCACGTCGTCACAATGCGTTGAAACGAGAATCACGGGAGCTCTCGGCACTGTTCCCACGGAATATCCTGGTGCCCTCTGTGTCTTGCGGCACAAATCACATATTTAATCTGTGGGCCAAATTAAATCACAAATTGATCTTGTTCTCAAAAAATTTCACTCTGCTGACCCTTTATTGTGGCGCCCGACTCCTAGGCGCCGCACACTACTATGCAGCGCCTCTCCCTTGGGCGTCGCACATCCTGCCAGCGTGACGGCCCTGGTCCAGTTGCGGTCCCACAGACAGCGGTTTAGCGCCCAAGGGATGGGCGCCACACTGTGTAAAGTGCAACGCCTATCGCTTGGGCGCCGCACTGTGACTTATAGCGCATCTGCCCAGCGACCAGGCAGTTGTTCCTCCTCTCCCCTCTCTGGACAGAGAGCAGCGGCGGCGCCCCCATCGAATCCCCCCCCCACACACATCCCTCTCAGATCTGAAGATTTGATCCGTGGATTCGATCTCCAATCCATCCTACTAGGTAAACTCCTCCGTTCCCTTTCTTTTCCTCCGTAAATTTGTTGCCATTTTAGAGATTTGTCCAAGATTTGATGGAACCCTTGATTTGGTTGATTTGCTTGATTTAGGATGTGTAGTCATAGTGATAGTACCTTAGTGTTGTTGTTTAGTTCACAATATATGGTCCTTGTCCCTTCTTCTTCCTTTCTTCTTCCTCTCTTCTTCTTCTTCCTCTCTTCTTCTTCTTCTTCTTCTTCTTCTTCTTCTTCTTCTTCTTCTTCTTCTTCTTCTTCTCCCTCCTCCGACCACCAAGGGAGCTCACCTTCCGCCTCCGTGTCCTCCACCCCCTTCATTGTTTCCATACCTATGAAAATGTCAATATAATAGTTAGTCACACAATGCAAAAGCATTGAGCCAAAAGTACAAGATCATAGTAAGTCACATACGGCAATGGTCCATCGAGCCAAGTGAACATTCCTCCACCACGGCCGCCGCCAAGGCCAAGATCACCACCACGGCCTCTACCACCACCACGGCCAAGATCACCACCACGGCCGCCGCCAAGGCCAAGATCACCACCACGGCCTCTACCACCACCACGGCCAAGATCACCACCACGGCCTCTACCACCACCACGGCCTAGACCACCACCACGGCCTCTACCGCCACCACGGCCTAGACCACCACCACGGCCTCTACCGCCACCACGGCCTAGACCACCACCACGGGTTGTATCACCACCACGGCCAAGACCATCACCACGGCCTCTCCCACCACCACGGGCAAGACCTCCACCACGGCCTAGGCCTTCACCATGGCCTCTACCACCACCACGGCCTAGACCATCACCACGGCCTAGGCCTTCACCACGGCCAAGATCATCACCACGGCCAAGCCCATTCCCACGGCCTAGGCCATCACCACGGCCTCTACCACCACCACGACCTCTACCACCACCACGGCCTCTACCACCACCACGGCCTCTTTGTTGCCTAGTGCCTCGTTGGCTTGTTTGACTTGGTTGGCTACTCCTTGGTTGACTTGGTTGGCTATCATTTGCTTGGCTTGTGCTTGCATCATTTTTCTTTGATCTTTTTCTTGGTTTGGGACAAGTTCTTGTGTTGTGTCCCCGATGACTGCAGTCCCCACAACGGGATTGCTCACGAGGCTCTTGGAATTGGCCGGTGCCGTATTCTCCACCGCCACCACGGCCCCATCCGTCCATGTCACCTCTAAGACGCTTTGTCTTACGTCTTCCCCGTCTAACGACCTTCAATTCCGGGTCCGGCCATAGTTGAACTCCATGATACTCCGGCCATTGTGATTGGTCCAAGTATGGCTGAAACCGGGGAGCCCAAGTTTTCTTTACCGTCATGATTGAGAACTCGGACTCCCTCACGGTAAGAGGGTGATTGACGTCCGCATTCCTAACACGGGCTGCATTTAACAAGTGCGAGCATGGGAGATGAAGCAACGATGGCCTCATGCAGCTGCAATCACACCGTGTTAGGGAGACTTTGAAAGCGCGTCCTCCGTGTTGGTGGCCTTCGTTTGTGGTTCCTCCAGGCTCTTTCACCTCATACTTCCACTCGTTGTCGTCATATAGTATAGCTTCTTCTGAGTCTGCCTTTCGTGATTGAAAGTCCAACCATTCTTCAACCTTTGGTGGGAAATAGTACTTGTGCTTATCCTTGTTCTCACCAGCAATCTGCTTATCCGTCTCCATTAAATACTTCAAAAAGTATCCATTCATCTTGTCAAATGTGTATTGAACTATTGCCGTCACGGGTAATGCACGTACACCCTTGAGCACCTTATTGAAGCATTCTGCCATATTGCTTGTCATTTGACCGTACCTCCAGCCATCTTCATCGAAAGCACGTGCCCACATATTCCTTTCGACAATGTTCTTAGTGAGAAATTCATGACCACCGGGGTCAAGTTTCTTGTGTCTGAGCAATGCATTGAACAATGTGGCAAACCGCTTGTTGGTGAAAGCGAGACAACAATCTTGAAGATCATCGGCCAACTCCTTGATACCACATGCCCTATAAAAGTTTGCACAAAAGTGCCTCATGCACCATCGATGGTGCAACTTTCTATGTCCGGGAATGTCAACAACCACCGCATTTAGAATTCCTGGATGGCGATCCGATATGACACAAATTTCCCTTTCAGCCGGTAATACCCTTGTTCTCAATTGACGCAAGAACAACTCCCGGTTATCATTGTTCTCCACCTCAACCAAAGCGAAAGCCAAAGGCAACACCTGGTTATTGGCATCACTTGCTATTGCAACCAATAAAGTGCCCTTGTATTGTCCGGTCAAGAACGTCCCATCAATGGCGATGACGGGCCGACAATGCTCAAAAGCCCTCACGCATTGCTCAAAGGCCCAAAATGGACGGCCAAATACTCGGACGGTCCTCCCGTTGTGAATCAGTGTTTGGTGCCCATGAGGCTCAACCACGTGAACCATGCCTGGGTTTGTGGTGGCCATAGCTAACAACAACCTAGGGAGTCGGTTGTATGCTTCCTCCCAATTGCCATACAACATCTTGAATGCGGCTTGCTTCGCCTTCCATGCCTTGCCGTACTTCACCTTGTAATGAAAGATGGCTTTCACAAGGTCAATGACACTCTTGATGCTCATTGTTGGAAGTGTGGATATTTGGTTCGAAAGCCTATAAGCGATGAACTCGAATGTGAGTTGTCTGTGTTGTTGGTGCACAAGCTTGCCATCCGCATTCTTGTGCCGGCACATATGATTTGGTAGACAACTCACTATGCGCCAAGTGGGACCTCCTTTCCATGGCCTTGCACGCACAATCCATTGACAACTTGGCACTTCACATTTGACCGTGTAACGCACATTGACGTCCGAGTTGGCCACTTTATGTGGACGATAATGCGTAACCGAGTAGTTGTCGAGCCACATCTTCAATTCCAAGAAGGATTGAAACTCAAAACCGGGAAATATCTCGTTCTTGCCGTCTTCCAAATCACGGTGAGAACTTGGCCTAGCTCCAAGAGATATGCATTTGCCACCATCCACAACGGCTTCATCTGCGAGACTAAGATCCTTGAACAATGGTGTCTTGTGATCCCGCCCGAATACCTTCTTGAATGCTTGGGCCTCCTTCGGTGTGAACCCCTCCTCATCAACTTCTTCATCGGGACCATCGTCATCCGAGTCCGATGCATATGCACGGGAAAAAGGGATGGATTGGTCCATTGTCTCTTGCACATGATATTGGTCGAGATCACCCACATTGTTGTCATGGAGATCAACTTCGTTGTCATCCTCCTCGTACTCATCATTCTCCTCTTCAAAACCTTCATTTTGGTTGTTTGGAGTCGGGCTCAATGTTGGCCAATCTTGTTGCGTGAAATGAGGTTCACTCATTTGATCTTGGTTCATGGGTGGTGGAGTGCTAGCAACCAACGGGGAGGGGTTCCGGTTCAAGTCCAAATTCAAAATAGACTCAACCTTCTTGGAGGCAAATAACTCAAGAGCCTTGTCTAAAGATTCGGCAACCGTCTCCTTGTATGCAACCCAACGTTGCTCGGAGTTCACACGCATTGTCTTCCAACGGATGTGATGTCCAAAACCAACATTATGCCTTCCCTCGAACTCAACAACGTCACTTGGGTCCATCCAATTCAAATCCTTCCTCACTTGGTCCAAGAGCTCCGCATAGCTTGGACTACTCTCAAAAACCATGTCAAGCTCATCCGGGTCCGGCTCTGCATTGCCTTTCAAAAAGGCCTCTTTATCCACATGATGAACATAAACACATGTTCTCTCCATCCCTACAATAAAAAACACACATATATCAAGTAAGTACTTAACAAAAATATTTGCACAAAATACATATGCCATAACATATATATGAATTAATAACCATAACCCCCACTTAACAATAACCACAACCCTAACCATAGCATAACCCTAACACCAACATCAAACACACATAACCCTAACCCTAGCATACTATGAAAGCCTAACCATACCAAATGTGACGCCCGGATAATTACACTACAGTAATCCCACGTTAATGATGCCATGTCACCACGGTTACTGTTGTTAGTCTCGTGTTAGTTCAATACGATTAAAATTCAACTTTAAGTTAAAGGCAAACCATAAAAGTTTTCAAATATTAAAGCAAAAATGTTCGAAATGCGACATATAAATCATAGGTAATTGTGGTGGAGAAATCATCTTTTTATAAAATAGTTAGATGGACTAAGTTAATTAACACATCGTTACAACAAATATTTAAATGGCCTTTACGTAATAAACTAATACCACATACTTATTTAAAGTGCCAAATTATTTATGGCAGAGATATAGATAATAATATTAATTTAGTTTTAGCTTTTGTATTTCATAACATTTAAAAAAACTAAAACAAAATAAGTAAAAAAAAAGAAAAGAAAAGAAGCACCCCCCACCCCCGCGCTGGGCCAACCGGCCCAGCTAGCCAACCGGCCGCCCAACCGGCCCACCTGGCCAGGGCCGCCTCCCTCCACTCCTCCATAACCCCCTGGAGGCCGAACCCTAGCCCGTAACCCCCGCACTCGCCCCACTCCCCTCTCCCCTCCCCACGCCCCCACGTCCCTCTTCCCTTCCCCGATCCAGATCGGGATCGGGGGGACGAACCTCCCGACGGCGCTCGGACCCCGTCGCCTCGTCCTCGCCACCCCGCGGCGCCGAGCACCGCCACCCCCTCGCCTTTTCCTCTACGGACCCCCCCCCCCCCCGCCCGACGCCGCCACCCGTCGCCTCACCTCGCCCTCGTCCGCCGCCACGCCGCTCCACGCCGCCTGGAACGCCGCTTCGCCGCCCGCCTCCTCATCTCATCCCCGCCGCCCGACGTGCTCGACGCCGGCGCCGCATCGCCACGCGCCGTTGTCGGACCCTGCCGGAACGCCTGCTCAACTCCACCGCTCCCCGCCGTCGCGTTCGCCCTGCATCGGGCCTCCCCTGCAACGCGGGTGAGGAACCCCACCGGCCTCCTCCCTCTCTCTGCTCACGGCGCGTCACCGTGCCCGCCCGCTCTGGCCACCATGGTCCTGTCCCGCGTCGGCGAGCTCCGCTCGTCGGGCCGCACCAGGTACCGCGTGTGCCCCCACCGCATCCTCCCTAGCGCGCCTCCTCGACCGGCTCCTCCTGCCGGCGAATCCCGGCGAGCCCCCGCGCTCCTGCCACGGCCACCGGCGCAAGCCGCGCGCCCGCCCTGGGCGTCGCCTTGTTCGGGCGGTTCCACCCGCCCCGTTTGGCCCGCGCCCGTTAGCCCCTGGTGGCTCGGATGAGCCACTGACTAAGGGGCCCCACGCCCAAAATGAATTAAAAAAAAGAGAAAAAATATATAAATAAATAATAATTAAGATGATTAATTAATTAATTAATTAGTTAAGTTAATTAATCCTGCTTAATTAATCTAATTAACTAATTAGTTTAATTAAACCCTAATTAGCCTAAACAGTCAATGACGAACGGGACCCACACGCCAGTTGACCCAGTCAACCTCTGTTGACTGATGACGTCATGCTGACGTCAGCGAACGATGTTCTGGATAATGTTGCTTCAAAATAATTAAATAAATCCTAAGAATGATTTAAATCTTTTAAAAATTAATAGAAAATAAACCGTACCTCGGATGAAAATACTTTCTACATGAAAGTTGCTCAGAACGACGAGACAGATACGGATACGCAACCCGTTCGTCCGCCACACATCCCTAACCTATCGAACTCGCAACTTTCCCCTCCGGTTCATCTGTTTGAAAACGCGAAACACCGGGGATACTTTCCCGGATGTTTTCCAACTTCGCCGGTATCACCTCCTATTGCGTTAGGTCACCCCTAGCACTGCGTATCACCATGTTATGCTTTGTGTTGCTTTGATTGCTCTGTTATTTATTATGTTCCCCCTCCGTTACTTCTTTCCGGTAGACTCCAAGACTACTGCCGATGGCCATGTGTTCGACTACATTGAAGATGACCATTCCTTCTTGCCAGAGCAACCAGGCAAGCCCCCCCTTGATCACCAGATATCGCCTACTCTCCTCTATACTGCTTGCATTAGAGTACTGTAGCATGTTACTGCTTTCGTTATTCCTATCCTGATGCATAGCCTGTCTTTGATACTGCTGTTGATACCTTTACCTGCAATCCTACTGCTTAGTATAGGATGCTAGAGTTCCATCAGTGCCCCTACACTCTTGTCCGTCTGCCATGCTATACTATCGGGCCGTGATCACTCGGGGGTGATCACGGGCATATACTATATACTTTACACTGTTACATTACATGTGATACTGTTCGGAGATGGGGGCTGAAGGGGCAGGTGGCTCCATCCCGGTAGAGGTGGGCCTGGGTTCCCGACGGCCCCCGACTGTTACTTTGTGGCGGAGCGACAGGGCATGTTCAGACCACCTAGGAGAGAGGTGAGCCTGGCCCTAGTCGGCGTTCGCGATACTTAACACGCTTAACGAGATCTGGGTATTTGATCTGAGTCTGGCCATTTGGTCTATACGCACTAACCACCTACGCGGGAGTAGTTATGGGTATCCCGACGTCGTGATATCAGCCGAAGCACTTCGTGACGTCAGGACTGAGCGGCGCGCGCCGGGTTGGACCGCGTAACGTGACTTCCTTTGAAATGGAGGTTGCTAGGTCTGCTCTCCGGCCGCGTACGCAACGTGCAGGTGTGCTCAGGGCGATGGGCCCAGACCCCTGCGCGCTTTGGTTTAGACCGGCGTGTTGACCGCTCTGTTGTGCCTAGGTGGGGCTGTGACGTGTTGATCTTCCGAGGCCGGGCATGACCCAGGAAAGTGTGTCCGGCCAAATGGGATCAAGCGTGTTGGGCTATGTGGTGCACCCCTGCAGGGAAGTTTATCTATTCGAATAGCCGTGTCCCTCGGTAAAAGGACGACCCGGAGTTGTACCTCGACCTTATGACAACTAGAACCGGATACTTAATAAAACACACCCTTCCAAGTGCCAGATACAACCCGGTGATCGCTCTCTGACAGGGCATCGAGGAGGGGATCGCCGGGTAGGATTATGCTATGCGATGCTACTTGGAGGACTTCAGTCTACTCTCTTCTACCTGCTGCAAGACGGAGGCGACCAGAAGCGTAGTCTTCGATAAGACTAGCTATCCCCCTCTTATTCTGGCATTCTGCAGATCAGTCCACTGATATAGCCCTTTACACATATATCCATGCATATGTAGTGTAGCTCCTTGCTTGCGAGTACTTTGGATGAGTACTCACGGTTGCTTTTCTCTCCCTTTCCCCCCTTTCCCTTCTACCCGGTTGCCGCAACCAGATGCTGGAGTCCAGGATCCAGACGCCACCTTCGACGACGACTCCTACTACACCGGAGGTGCCTACTACTACGTGCAGCCCGCTGACGACGACCAGGAGTAGTTAGGAGGATCCCAGGCAGGAGGCCTGCGCCTCGTTCGATCTGTATCCCAGTTTGTGCTAGCCTTCTTAAGGCAAACTTGTTTAACTTATGTCTGTACTCAGATATTGTTGCTTCCGCTGACTCGTCTATGATCGAGCACTTGTATTCGAGCCCTCGAGGCCCCTGGCTTGTATTATGATGCTTGTATGACTTATTTTTATTTGTAGAGTTGTGTTGTGATATCTTCCCGTGAGTCCCTGATGTTGATCGTACACATTTGCGTGCATGATTAGTGTACGATTGAATCGGGGGCATCACAAGTTGGTATCAGAGCCGACTGCCTGTAGGAATCCCCCTTCCACACTCCTTGGCCGAAGTCGAGTCTAGACATTGCAAAAACTTTTACTAACATGGCTGTGTGCCTTACGGGCCCACGTCGCCATCGGGTGGTACTAGGATCTTTTACTCCTCGACCTTTACTCCGGGATTCTGAACTCTCTTCTATTCGGGTTAAATGATTTTCTAAAAATCTAACTTTAGGTTCTCAAAAACTCTTTCTCCCGGAGAGCCCTTCAGTTCAGATGATCGTCGGCTGCACCCGAAGGTTTCGAAGTTAATTTCTGATACTCTTTTGAGACGTTGTGCCATCGCTTTTGCAATTTCCATCCATCGATAAACCTCTATGGATAACCACGTACACTTGTCATCCATACATTCATCCCCAGTTGATCTTGTTATTACAAGATACATCGAAATTCTCTCTATTGTTTCGAGAATACTTTGTGCATACTGCCTTGCAGTTCCTTGCCACCTGAATACCCCTGCGGATAATTCCTCGCTCTTACCGAGTATCCGCTCATCCCCAGTTGTTCATGTGTTTCACAAAAGTCTTCCAAATACTATTCGATCTTTCGAGGACCCTCATTAGCCTATGGCTCCTGAAATGCTTGCCTGCTTGCATTTTGGTTAATTCCAAATGGCTAACAATATTCATGGATGCCCTTTGCCTTTATCATCTTGGGTCCCTTGATTCAATATGTTGCGAATGCTCGCAATCCTCAATCAGATCCTAGAATTCATCCTTCCGGCTCGGACGTCATATTAAACATGAGCTAGATCTCGACCAATGAAATTGCCATCGATTATACCCTTAAGCCTACTCAACTTATCCACCCTTGGACAGAGTGTTTGCTTCTGGGCCCTTGATTTGGAAATTATGATTCCTTGCCTTTGAGCTTTGAGATAGTCAATTGTTTCTATAATCTAAGGCCCTTGCCTGGATTATTCCTCTGGTTGCCGATGCTCACATCAGCTCCGTTACGAACCATCAAGTCCTTTGTTGAATTATCATCTGACAGTGTCCTTTGTATACAAAAACCTCGAGAAGTTCTTTTCGGGATACATAATACCATTGGTAAATCCCGTTCTTTGATTTGGCCAACCATGCTCTACTTTCGAGCTGGTGATAATTACTATTGAAGCTTGTGGTATATGTTTCCACGATACCCTGACGGGTTGAACCTATGCCTTCCTTTATATGTGTGAACTCGGAAGTTTTCACGAGTCATACTCATCTGGTATTTCACCAGGTAAAACTTCCAACAACTAATGTCATTTTCGAAATACGAGAAGTGAATGAAAGGATATGCATTGAATAAGTGGGAGTCGACCTTGAACTTTGTGTTCATGCCCGTGGACATGATGTAGATCTTATCATTAAAACTTCCCTTAAATTAATTATTCCTTTGGTATAAGTTCATTTTATATCTGGGATCTGACCTTTTGCAATCATGGTTCCGACCATATTTTCTTCTTGATTCCATTTCTCGGACCAGTTAGAGTACTTGCCTTCTGCAGACCGGTACGCCTGTCCAACCTCTACTTTGATCTGTCGTCAAGTATTACCCCTTGGTATCTCGAGATCATCACAGGACTGCATAACTTCTTATGGGTTCTTCATCAACTGTCATTTCTCATCGATTTCAATTTTTCTGGGTTCAGGGTTGTCGTCAACCGAGAACACCGATATGTGAACCGATGCCTCATTCCGGTTCGATAGCCCTAATTAATTTTTGTTGCTTATGAGTTTAATAATCCTTCCCGTCATTCCTAGCCTGATCGGCTATATCATCATAGTGCTAATTTTAACCGTGCTACCTGGTCCTTATTCCCGGAGCATAATTTTTGAAGATGCGCTAAGCTTACGTCGATCTTCCTCACCATATCATTTCGCCTTGAACAGCAAGCTCGGTTTCGAGTTGTGTCGTACCCTTGGTTCCAATAACCTTTCGCTTCACCATTCCTTTGACTTGATGTCATCGCCGATTGATTACATCTTGAAATCTCTTGACAAATGTGTCGTGATCATCATCGACCTTATGAGCTCTTCCAGGATATCAATTGAGTTCATGATGAGAA
This sequence comes from Aegilops umbellulata, assembly GCA_032464435.1. Taxonomy (NCBI): domain Eukaryota; kingdom Viridiplantae; phylum Streptophyta; class Magnoliopsida; order Poales; family Poaceae; genus Aegilops; species Aegilops umbellulata. Next base: position 586,222,867 of record CP136058.1, on the reverse strand, counting down.
ATACTATCCTTGCCCCCGATGATTTGTGTTATCTTTGACCACTTTATTACCTTCCATTCAACACAAACTTGTTCGTGTTTTGTGTTATACCTTGAGTTCCCTGCTATCCAGCATTTGTTCTTCTTTACCTTGGAGTATTACCATCTTTTAATATCAAGGATGTTGTGAGGATTGCTCCACCTCTTAAGGATTCTTGGTATAGTGATACTTCTCATCATCACCATTCTGACATTGGTCGTGCAGCCCAACCCATATTTCGGGCGCACCTTTCTACCGATGTTTAATTGTGTATGTTTTCCTCAAACATGCTTCATTATATCATTTGATCCGACAAATGTTATCTCTTTGTTCACATATGTGTGGAAATCCATCTTTTGAATATCTCAATGAATTGTCGCTGAGTTCATCAGCCACCCCTCGTTCTCTCCTTGGTTTAATGATGAACTCTTGTGTCGGAACTCCCTTCCATAGTTCATTTCTCGAGAATCTTACATTGACATCTCGTCAATTTGTGTTGCACCTTTTCCTCTCGAACACCCTGAGTCTGGGGTATCATGACACCAATCGGATCTGAATCTCGATCAGATATAATGGTTGGGACATCTTTTCGAGATTTATGATGTTGGTCCTGTGATGACCCGGTAACATGATGTCATGCCTAGCACACCCCCCCCCCCGGCTGGAGGACCTATCATTATAGTTTCCTTTTTAACAAGGTTAACCATTCTTCCATGAGGAAATTGTAAGACTTATTCTACAAGTTATTCCTGATGGATCCTTTGTGTTTCCAGAGTCTGATCTTCACAGGATGACCATGTCAATGCTATTTCGAAGCATGTCTATGGTACTCTGATTTTCAACAAGGACATTTGAAGCCCAATGCTAAATGTTTCTTGGTCAGTTATCCAAACACCATTGTATGGGTAACATCTTGATTAATCCTTGTCTCTTATCTGAATGGTTGAGTACTTGCTCTCCTACCCTGTATGCCATGTTCTGCTTGTACATGGGAAGGATATACTCCTAATAATTGTGTGTAATCACAATTTTCCTTTCCATTCTTTATTTAATCTTTCCTGAATCTGACTTAACTAAGTAGAGATAATTCCCTGCTTAGGTAGGCACCTTGTTGTACCACTCTGTCTGCAAGATCCTATTACTATTGTTGATGACATTCCGGTAACCATCGATGGGTGATAACTTTGCCGATTGGTCCGCCTCGTTCAACAAGCAGGAAAATTGCTCTCTTCATCCCTCGCCTTTGGTACCGACGTTGATGCCGACATAACTGGCAGGCTAATCCCTGACATGCCTTGCTTACATGATCACGCAAGACGTCTCCGCCCTTCCTACTATTAACCCACATGGTGGGCCCATAACCCACAGTTCCACAGGATCGAAACCTGACTCCCCTGTACACCCTATTGTCAAAGTTATTCCTCGTGCTTGACTTCGTATGTAATTCACGGGCCACCTTCCTAGTGATCTATTCTGGTAATAGATGCAATACTTAAACTCGTTGCTCTGGACCCCTATCGCGCTTTGATTCAGACATCGAATGATTGCCTATCCGTTTGAAACTTCTCATGGTACCTTCGTACCTTACTCTCGATGTATTTTATATGTTCAACTCGAGAGATAATCATATGCTCATTCATGGGTTAACCCCAGATTGTTTTCCTCCTAAGCATTCTGTCGTAGCCGAGCCGCCCTTTACCTATTCGTAAGTACGTTGAAGTTCCCGAAGAAAAGGATGACTTCCCCATGATGACACGAAACAGAGGAAGGAAGACGTCAATGAAATGGATCGACCTCTTCGAGAAGAGCAAGCCAGGATGAGAAGACCCGCTAGATTCCTTACCAAAGTTCCCCCCTTACTCCCGTCTTAAATCTCGGGACGAGATTTCTTGTAGTAGAGGAGAATTGTGACGCCCGGATAATTACACTACAGTAATCCCACGTTAATGATGCCATGTCACCACGGTTACTGTTGTTAGTCTCGCGTTAGTTCAATACGATTCAAATTCAACTTTAAGTTAAAGGCAAACCACAAAAGTTTTCAAATATTAAAGCAAAAATGTTCGAAATGCGACATATAAATCATAGGTAATTGTGGTGGAGAAATCATCTTTTTATAAAATAGTTAGATGGACTAAGTTAATTAACACATCGTTACAACAAATATTTAAATGCCCTTTAAGTAATAAACTAATACCACATACTTATTTAAAGTGCCAAATTATTTATGGCAGAGATATAGATAATAATATTAATTTAGTTTTAGCTTTTGTATTTCATAACATTTAAAAAAAACTAAAACAAAATAAGTAAAAGAAAAAAAAGAAAAAAAAAGAAGCACCCCCACCCCCGCGCTGGGCCAACCGGCCCAGCTAGCCAACCGGCCGCCCAACCGGCCCACCTGGCCAGGGCCGCCTCCCTCCACTCCTCCATAACCCCCTGGAGGCCGAACCCTAGCCCGTAACCCCCGCACTCGCCCCACTCCCCTCTCCCCTCCCCACGCCCCCACGTCCCTCTTCCCTTCCCCGATCCAGATCGGGATCGGGGGGACGAACCTCCCGACGGCGCTCGGACCCCGTCGCCTCGTCCTCGCCACCCCGCGGCGCCGAGCACCGCCACCCCCTCGCCTTCTCCTCTACGGACCCCCCCCCCCCGCCCGACGCCGCCACCCGTCGCCTCACCTCGCCCTCGTCCGCCGCCACGCCGCCTGGAACGCCGCTTCGCCGCCCGCCTCCTCATCTCATCCCCGCCGCCCGACGTGCTCGACGCCGGCGCCGCATCGCCACGCGCCGTTGTCGGACCCTGCCGGAACGCCTGCTCGACTCCACCGCTCCCCGCCGTCGCGTTCGCCCTGCATCGGGCCTCCCCTGCAACGCGGGTGAGGAACCCCACCGGCCTCCTCCCTCTCTCTGCTTACGGCGCGTCACCGTGCCCCGCCCGCTCTAGCCACCATGGTCTTGTCCCGCGTCGGCGAGCTCCGCTCGTCGGGCCGCACCAGCTACCGCGTGTGCCCCCACCGCATCCTCCCTAGCGCGCCTCCTCGACCGGCTCCTCCTGCCGGCGGATCCCGGCGAGCCCCCGCGCTCCTGCCACGGCCACCGGCGCAAGCCGCGCGCCCGCCCTGGGCGTCGCCTCGTTCGGGCGGTTCCACCCGCCCCGTTTGGCCCGCGCCCGTTAGCCCCTGGTGGCTCGGATGAGCCACTGACTAAGGGGCCCCACGCCCAAAATGAATTAAAAAAAAGAGAAAAAATATATAAATAAATAATAATTAAGATGATTAATTAATTAATTAATTAGTTAAGTTAATTAATCCTGCTTAATTAATCTAATTAACTAATTAGTTTAATTAAACCCTAATTAGCCTAAACAGTCAATGACGAACGGGACCCACACGCCAGTTGACCCAGTCAACCTCTGTTGACTGATGACGTCATGCTGACGTCAGCGAACGATGTTCTGGATAATGTTGCTTCAAAATAATTAAATAAATCCTGAGAATGATTTAAATCTTTTAAAAATTAATAGAAAATAAACCGTACCTCGGATGAAAATACTTTCTACATGAAAGTTGCTCAGAACGACGAGACAGATACGGATACGCAGCCCGTTCGTCCGCCACACATCCCTAACCTATCGAACTCGCAACTTTCCCCTCCGGTTCATCTGTTTGAAAACGCGAAACACCGGGGATACTTTCCCGGATGTTTTCCAACTTCGCCGGTATCACCTCCTATTGCGTTAGGTCACCCCTAGCACCGCGTATCACCATGTTATGCTTTGTGTTGCTTTGATTGCTCTGTTATTTATTATGTTCCCCCTCCGTTACTTCTTTCCGGTAGACTCCAAGACTACTGCCGATGGCCATGTGTTCGACTACATTGAAGATGACCATTCCTTCTTGCCAGAGCAACCAGGCAAGCCCCCCCTTGATCACCAGATATCGCCTACTCTCCTCTATACTGCTTGCATTAGAGTACTGCAGCATGTTACTGCTTTCGTTATTCCTATCCTGATGCATAGCCTGTCTTTGATACTGCTGTTGATACCTTTACCTGCAATCCTACTGCTTAGTATAGGATGCTAGAGTTCCATCAGTGCCCCTACACTCTTGTCCGTCTGCCATGCTATACTATCGGGCCGTGATCACTCGGGGGTGATCACGGGCATATACTATATACTTTACACTGTTACATTACATGTGATACTGTTCGGAGATGGGGGCTGAAGGGGCAGGTGGCTCCATCCCGGTAGAGGTGGGCCTGGGTTCCCGACGGCCCCCGACTGTTACTTTGTGGCGGAGCGACAGGGCAGGTTCAGACCACCTAGGAGAGAGGTGGGCCTGGCCCTAGTCGGCGTTCGCGATACTTAACACGCTTAACGAGATCTGGGTATTTGATCTGAGTCTGGCCATTTGGTCTATACGCACTAACCACCTACGCGGGAGTAGTTATGGGTATCCCGACGTCGTGATATCAGCCGAAGCACTTCGTGACGTCAGCGACTGAGCGGCGCGCGCCGGGTTGGACCGCGTAACATGACTTCCTTTGAAATGGAGGTTGCTAGGTTTGCTCTCCGGCCGCGTACGCAACGTGCAGGTGTGCTCAGGGCGATGGGCCCAGACCCCTGCGCGCTTAGGTTTAGACCGGCGTGCTGACCGCTCTGTTGTGCCTAGGTGGGGCTGCGACGTGTTGATCTTCCGAGGCCGGGCATGACCCAGGAAAGTGTGTCCGGCCAAATGGGATCAAGCGTGTTGGGCTATGTGGTGCACCCCTGCAGGGAAGTTTATCTATTCGAATAGCCGTGTCCCTCGGTAAAAGGACGACCCGGAGTTGTACCTCGACCTTATGACAACTAGAACCAGATACTTAATAAAACACACCCTTCCAAGTGCCAGATACAACCCGGTGATCGCTCTCTGACAGGGCATCGAGGAGGGGATCGCCGGGTAGGATTATGCTATGTGATGCTACTTGGAGGACTTCAGTCTACTCTCTTCTACCTGCTGCAAGACGGAGGCGACCAGAAGCGTAGTCTTCGATAAGACTAGCTATCCCCCTCTTATTCTGGCATTCTGCAGATCAGTCCACTGATATAGCCCTTTACACATATATCCATGCATATGTAGTGTAGCTCCTTGCTTGCGAGTACTTTGGATGAGTACTCACGGTTGCTTTTCTCTCCCTTTCCCCCTTTCCCTTCTACCCGGTTGCCGCAACCAGATGCTGGAGTCCAGGATCCAGACGCCACCTTCGACGACGACTCCTACTACACCGGAGGTGCCTACTACTACGTGCAGCCCGCTGACGACGACCAGGAGTAGTTAGGAGGATCCCAGGCAGGAGGCCTGCGCCTCGTTCGATCTGTATCCCAGTTTGTGCTAGCCTTCTTAAGGCAAACTTGTTTAACTTATGTCTGTACTCAGATATTGTTGCTTCCGCTGACTCGTCTATGATCGAGCACTTGTATTCGAGCCCTCGAGGCCCCTGGCTTGTATTATGATGCTTGTATGACTTATTTTTATTTGTAGAGTTGTGTTGTGATATCTTCCTGTGAGTCCCTGATGTTGATCGTACACATTTACATGCATGATTAGTGTACGATTGAATCGGGGGCGTCACACCAAATTAGCAAAGAAACATAACATCATTCAACACAAATTTGCAAATCCAAGCCAAAACTAGGGTTTCCCCAAAATAGCAAGATTTGAGCAAATGTGACAATTCCTATGGATGAAAACGAGGGGATCGGAGGAGATTACCTTAAGGGAGGGGTTGGCTTCGAAATCCACGGTCAAATACTCCGGATTTGCAAGATTTGAGAAGGATTTGAGAGGGGGGAGAGGGGAAGAGAGGAGGGGCGCAAGGCTAAGGGTTTGTGTGGGGTGGGGGTGTGTGGGGTGGGGGTGGGAGGGGAGAGAGGGTGGGGCCAGCCTAAGTGGAACACAGCCTGTGCAGCGCCCAAGAGCTAGGCGCTGCACATTACAAGTGTGGCGCCTAAGCCTTAGGCGCTGCAGTGTTGTCTGTGGGGGCGCAAGTGGACCAGGGCTGCCACACTGGCAGGAGATGCGACGCCTAAGCCGGAGGCGCTGTATAGTAGTGTGTGGCGCCCAGCTGTCGGGCGCCACACGAAAGGGTCAGCAGAGTGAAATTTTTTCGGAATGAGGTCGGTTTGTGATTTGATTTCGCCCTCAGGTCAAATATGTGATTTCTGCCGTGTCTTGCAGCCAGCGTAAACCGTGTGAGAGCGGGAGATGGTAATTTCTGGCGAGTAGTATCACTATCACTCTTCTCCGCAAAAACAAAAGAGGTATCACTATCACTCTTTGGAAAATGGCCTTCAGTAGGAGCGGTTAGTTGTTGATCCCATTTTAATAAGACTTGCATGGCCGTTCCTGTTTACACGCAGATGGAAGCTGAGTGTGTGGTCTTTGCCGGTTTTCCTTGATTAACCGGGTCATGCATAGTTTTTCGGTCCGGTTTTCCTTATTACCTGGACCAACTCTTTTCTTCTTAATGCAATGTTGGAGCTCCTTGCCCTCTGACGATGTTCCGTCAAATGGTAGCTAACGGCGTAGGGGGCAGATTATACTTACTAGACTTTCGGTTAAGTTCTTACAGAAGAATTTGACACTAAGATTTCCTTCACATTCCCACATTGGATATTTACAACGTATACATATATGAAAGTTCCAATTGACCATCAGAAAAATAAGAGAAAAACAGAGTAAAAAAAACAGTTTTGTGCCACTGCACTAATACAGACCTCGATCGTTTCATCCTATACAGAATAGAGCTTCTCAAAGCTCTCTTATTTCTGCAACGTTGGCACGCCTGCATGCATGGTGCCAAGTTCCTACACTTTTTACCAACACACGTAGACCTCTTAATTACCTGACCAAACCACCATGGTTCGAAACCGTACGACATCAGCACGAAGAAATGCACGTAGGACCGTACGTATGCTTGTTGTTGGCAATGGCGCTTCGCATGCCCTATAGCCTTGACATGGCCATGACTTGCTCCACCGGGTGCTCCTCCCGGCGCCCGCCGCCGACCGTCTTCGTCGTCGGCTTCCCCTTCGTCTTCTGCGCCGGCGGCGCCACTGCCACGGCCGGCACCAGCTTCCGGGCCTCCTCCCGTAGCTTCACCTTCTCGACCTTGCCGAGCGCGTTCCTCGGGAGGACGTCCCAGACCACCACCTTCTTGGGCACCATGAAGCGCGACATGCGCTTGCGGCAGAAGGCCATCACGTCGTCCTCGCAGACCCCGGCCGCCTTGTCCTTGGCCACCACGAACGCGCACGGCGTCTCGCCCCAGTGCGCGTGCGGCATCGCGACCACCGCCGCGTCGGCCACGGCCGGGTGCCGGAACAGCGCCTCCTCCACCTCCTTGCTGCAGATGTTCTCGCCGCCGGAGATGATCACGTCCTTGGACCTGTCCTTGATCTCGATGTACCCGTCCGGGTGCACCACGCCCACGTCGCCCGTCATGAACCACCCGCCCCTGAACGCCTGAGCGTTCGCCTCCGGGTTGTTGAGGTACCCCTTCATGATGCTGCTCCCGCGGAGCACGATCTCGCCCAGCGTCTTCCCGTCGCGGGGCACCCTGGCCATCGCGGCGTCGTCGGTGACGACGTCGGCGTCGGCGAGGGAGAGCACGCTGACGCCCTGCCGGGCCTTGAGGCGCGCGCGCTCCGAGATGGGCAGGTTGTCCCACTGGGCGCGCCACTCGCACGCCAGCGCGGGGCCCGTGGCCTCGGTGAGCCCGTAGGCGTGCGTGACGTTGAAGCCGATTTTCTCGACGCACTCCAGCAGCGCGGCCGGCGGAGGGGCGCCGCCGGTGAGGACGTTGACGGGCTTGGCGAGCCGCGCGGTGGCGTCGCCGCCCTCGAGGAGGATGTTGAAGACGACGGGCGCGCAGCACATGTGGGTGACGCCGTAGCGGGCGATGGCGCGGTAGACCTCGGCGGGGCGGTTCTCGCGGATGCAGACGTTGACGCCGCCGCGCGCCGCCATGCCCCAGGTGAAGGTCCAGCCGTTGCAGTGGAACATGGGGAGCGTCCAGAGGTAGACCGGCTCGGTGCCCACCTCCCAGGACATGAGCAGGCTGGTGGTGCTGAGGTACGCGCCGCGGTGGCTGTAGACCACGCCCTTGGGCGCGGACGTGGTGCCGGACGTATAGTTGAGCGTGACCGCGTCCCACTCATCCTGCAGCTGCGGGAGCTCCACCGTGGGGTCGCCGTGCGCGACAAGCGCCTCGTACTCGAGCTCGCCGAGGCGGACGCCGGTGGGGCGGTCGAGGTCGTCGATGACGGCGACGAGCGGGACGGGCGCGCCGGCAGCAGCGAGCAGCTGGAGCGCGTCGCTGGCGAGGCGCACGTAGTCGTAGTCGATGAAGAAGAGCTTGGCCTCGGCGTGGCGCAGGATGGCGGCGACGGCGGCGGCGTCGAGGCGGGTGTTGACGGTGTTGAGGACGGCGCCGGCCATGGGCACCGCGAAGTGCATCTCGTAGAGGGCGGGCACGTTGGGCGCGAGCACGGAGACGACGTCGTTCCTGCGGACGCCGAGGGTGAGGAGGAGGGACGAGGCGAGGCGGCGGCAGCGCTCGTGGGTCTGGCTCCAGGTGAAGCGTACGCGGCCGTAGACGAGGGAGGCGCGGTCGCCGTAGACGGCATTGGCGCGCGGCAGGAAGCCCACCGGGCTGAGGGGCGCGTAGTTGGCCGCGAGCTTGGGGAGCTGGTCCATGTCTTCCGCGGCGAAAACGGCTGCGTGTCCTGAAATGGGTAGGAGTGTCGGGCTGCTGGCTCCGTATGGGTGGTGGCTAGGAGTAGTAGCAGACAGCAGTGGCCTTGTGGGCTGGAGCAGTAGGCGGTGTGGGGGAGGGAGTGATTCGGACAGTGGAGGGGTAGCGCTGCTTATATAGCTGTTGGAGCAAATGTGATTTGCGTTTGGCAGGACGGGGGCACGCGGTCCGGGGAGAAAAGAAAGGGAAATGGTTGGGGTCGGGGTCGGGGTTTGCGGGGAAAATGAAGTGAAGACACGGGCGCTTGACCACAGCTTTGACGAGCGAGCCACGATATTTCACACGCGCGCGCACGTCTCGCTCTTCCTTTTCCCGGGCCGGAACGCCGGAAGCCAGACCACCATAGACCGGACTGTGTGCTCTAGTGGGCGGTGAGTAGTGACCGGTCGATGCGGTGCGGCACACCGGGCTGGCTGGTGGTGGCGGCACGATGGATCAGGTGACGTGGCACTCCTATGTGGTTAGGGCATCTCCAACACCGACCCTCGTACCGCCCCCATAAGTTCGCATCGTACGGGCCAGACACGGTTTGCCATCTAATACGAGTCCGTATCGGTTCGCCGGCCAGTCCGGGCATATTTTTCCGGCAAACCGGAGACAAACATGGGAGAGTGTGGGAATCGGACAGCAGCCACGTAGACCTCCGACATCCCCTGGCCCCTCGAAACCATTTACCGGACCCCGCGCCTCCATCCTCTTCATTTTCTCTCCTTCCTTCTCTTCTCTCTTGCTTTGCCACCGCTCCACCACCCTGGCTGTCACGCCACACCCCTGCCGAAACTCTATGTCTCCGTCTCCTCCAGCATTCCGGCCGGGCTCCACCCCGCTTCTCCGTCGCCGTTCAACCCCTCTCCCCTGACCGCCCCGCTAGGTACCGTCCGCTACTACTAGACTCACCATTCGGCAAAGTTTGATTATTTGCCCAGGCTAAAAAAGTTATCCCTTCTTCTTTCTAACAATGGGATCTAGAGACCTTGTGAGAGGTGAAGACATGTTGTGTGATCAAGCACAACATGATCGTCGAGGATAAGGGTGAGGATGCTGCCTTAGCTCTAGAATTTGAAAATATGGGTGATCCAACCAAATTTTCGGACCAGAATCCGGCCACATTTGAAGAGTTTATTCAAATGCATCAATAAATTTGGCATTGAGAAACTCACGAGCAGCTGAAGGAATATCTGATTGAGCATCTGTGGCGGTTAAAGGGGACAACGATGTTGGAGTGTAATATTTGAACTTTTTAAAATTTGGATTACTGCTGCAGGCGACTATTTGAATGTCTGTATGTTATGCATGCGGCTATTTGAACATCTGTACTCTATGTATTCGGGTATGTGAATGTGACTTTAAAAAAAAATAGAAAGACCGGATGTATGCAGGCAACGTTGGATAACAGTCTCCCGTATCCATGTCCGCAGACTGGCCTCCCTATCCGTGGACGAATGCCGAAGAAAATTTTCGGGTCGGCGTTGAAGATGTCCTTAAGCTCTTCTTATGTTTTGAGATTTGTTAAGCTCTTTTAGGACATGCACTTTCTCACAGCGAAAGCATGCGAGATCCAGGTGGGTCCCGATGCACTAAAGTGTGAAGAGTTTTTATTTTATGCAGTAACCATGTAATACGTTTATTCATACGTAGTCCTGGCCATGGGCAGCCCGGCCCGAAAAAGCCCGACCCGGCCCGACCCGACGCTGCTCCCGGGCCGGGCTCGGGCCTAGATTTTGAGCCTGAAAGTCGGGCCGTGCCGGGCCTGAGCCCATGGTTTTTGTGTTTTCCTGAAGGACGGGCCGGGCCAGCCCGAAGCCCGACGGGCTTTTACGTGTTCGGGCCGGGCTCGGGCCCAGAAAACAAGCCTGACGGCCGGGCCGGGCCGGACTCGGGCCTGGGTTTTTTACGTCAGGCTTGGCTAGGCCCGGCCCAAGGTATGGCCAGGTATATTCTTATGCATATACAATTACTTCTGTGAACGCACGTACGCGGACCCTCTTCCTACGAGCACTCTCAAGAAACCGAGTTAGCAAATCATCGTGAGGGCTGATTAATCTTTCTGAGACCGACGTAATAATACCTTTTTCCCTTTTACAAAGTGGATAGCAACCAAGTCTAATCGGACTAGGTATTTTCTCGGTTATTTAACCCTCCACTATCTTGGAATACAGCAGTAAAAACCGAGGAAGCTTACCTTCAATTTGGTTGAAGTTCCCCATATAGAAAAGAAAAATGTTGACCCGCCTAATCTACGTGGGATTGACAAATAGGCACACGACACGTACCACTACAAATGCGACCTCAAGTTTTTATTTATTACGTATATTTTTTTTTGTGTCAGCAAAGTTTGCTTATACTAAGTACTTGGGAATTACGTATCTTTGAGACTGCAAGTCTCGTGGTCAAAGCCACTTCACAGGAATCCCCATGTCCGTCCACTCGACACTGTAGGCGAATTCGTCTGAAACCATGTCTGCCTATTGGCATCTAGACCGACCAGCCGGGACCGTGCTCCCGTCCCGTGGTCAACTTCGGGGGTGTCCAGACGGCACTCGACACACAGGCTCACTCGACGAATCGGGCCAAGCACACGCTGCACGAGGAGGATTTCCTCAACAGCGCTGTCCGCCTGTCCCTGCCACTTCTGCGCCCGCCTTTGCGGGGAAGTAAAGGCGACGTCATCTTAGACTCGTCACGGTGAAGAGTGTCATACAACATTTTATTTATTAGGTTATACACATATTTTATAGACGGCGAATCGAGACCGGCGGAGAGGCCATAGGGAGCAAGGGTGGCGGACGGCGAGGGCTCAGACGCGGAAAAGGTTGGAGGGAGACGGGGGGAGGGGAAGAGTTTGGTGAATTTGATGCAATTTGTGGTGCGGTAGGCCTGTCGGGTCCAATGTAGCGAATGCGCCTGGTCGCGCCCGTGCCTCCCCATATCCGCCTCATATTTGGACTGGATATGAGGGGTGCCGGTTAGCCCGGGCATTTGAGGCGCCCGTCTGAATCATTTTTTACCGGTCACTGATCAAGCCGTCCACCAGACCTTTGAAGCGGGTTTGGGATGTCCGTCTGTAGATGCTCTTAGACACTCCATGTTAAGAATTATTGTTCTTAGTAGAGTTAATACATGTTTAGAATTACCCTAGTTAATAGAACATTCCTAGTTTATGTATGGATGACTTTTTCTCAGATCAATAAAATGTTCTTCAATAGCTATGCCTTAAAAAAAGGAATGATGGTCGAAGCCCAACGTCACCGGGTCCAACCACGAAAAGGTTAAATTCTGAATTTTCAATATGAAGATCGACTCTTAAGAACTTTGACAATACATTTAACACGGTATCGACGCAAAAATATCACCAATGCCAGGTATGACCAATTATGATTCAAGCTTGGATATTCACCCCGAAGCTCGTGACCGGATACTCGAGAAGCACCACCAAATCAAAGTCATATTGTGTTTCTCGCCACTTTCTGTGATGTTGCTACATGCGTGCACGGTCATGGCGATGCAACGCAAGTGGTGACCACTCGCACAAGCATATAGTTAAGCCCCAAAAGATTCCATCGCCACCAAAGGCTTGGAACGAAGAGAACCGTCGACACACCACGCGATGAACATTGACGAGGGGGAGTTCACTAGCACCGCCAAAGCCCCAATTAGGGACGTTTTGAAAATCCCATGTCATCCCCGCGCGTAACAATCGGTGGCAGAATGCATCAAACGACAACCACGTGTCGCCTCATTGTTTTTCGTTCTCGCGTGCGACATCGAAATCATTCCGGTTACATACGAAGGGGTCTCGGCCCCATTGACGATATGAAGTACGAAAGGACCTCCGGCCCATCTGCGGTGGGGAATTACGGCCACCAGTGCGTCGCTACTAGAGGGCGCGGGCTAAGACCAGAAATCCTTTTTTTTTCAAAAAAGGATATGTATCCTCGGCCTCTGCATCTAGGCGATGCATGCAGCCATTTTATTAATTATTCACAAAGACCGTACAAAGGTGATACATCAATAATTCTGAGCCACCATCTTGTCAACACCTGTTGCTACTCCTATCCCCTCGATGAAGGTGTGCCGAATGTCCGGGCCTAAACCCAAACAAACATCGCACCAAAACCTAACATCTAAAGTTGGATGCCCCATCCAAGCCACTACCTGGACTGGCTCACACGCCGGTCCGGCACACTCCCAATGAGCACTGCACTCTGCAAGGGCCGTCACCTCCATCTTCCATATATCCATCCTCAGAGCAGAACTGATGCACCGACCTTACCAGGCCTCCCTAAGACCAGAAATCCTACCATCAGTAGCACGCAACCACCTCTTCCGCTACCCGTCGCCATGTGACATCCCCGCCACCACTATCATCGACTAGCAACGTGGTTTCCCCCGGCCACTAGTCTCTAGCAGCGGCAAGGGCAAAGGATCAAGGAAGGGTGGAGGTGGCGGGATTAGGGTTAGGGTGACGAAGGGTTCAACTAATTAGGGTTAATCCATTCCTTTTCAATTATGCGACGGTTGGTAATTCAGCGACCATCTTGCTTAACGTTTACACAGACATTTGCAACTATATATATAGACATCATCAATAAATTGTTTGCACTGTTGGTTCAATCACTTTTACTTACTTTTATCACCCACCATGAAACACAAACATGCGCCACGAGTGGCACTAACTAGCTGGATTGGACATGTGAAGTTAATTGTTTTCGCAAAAAAGAAAAAAAGAAGTGAAGTGAATTGAAGGGCAGCCGTCGATGGGATGGCACATGCCACATACAGCAGCTGGATTGGACGTCCTGATCCCGTGCAAGATATTTCCTTTGGCAGAGTCGAGTAATCATCATCAGAGCTCGTAGTGTGGCACGGGTTGCACGAGAACGACCACACACACGCCTCGATCGCCCAGCTTTATTCCCCGGTTGCTCTCGCGGCTCCAGCACAGTGTGCACCACCGACCAATGATACGCCAGGCCCGGCTCCGGTTGCCGATCGATTCAGGACCAACACGATAGTGGATCGATCACCAACAAAGGAGGACGACGGCGACACGGCGAGGCTCTCGTCCGGGTGATTGATCGATCGAGCGATCGTCGACTGCCGCCGGCCTGTCTCCCATTTCTGCGTGGTGAAAGTGTAGGCGTGCGTGCGGCTCCCGGCCTTGCGTTTGACACCTCCTCCGGAGCTCCGGCGTGGAAACTTCTTTGCCTGCCCGTATACGGAAACGGATAGCCTTACCGTCTTCTCTGATTGACCGACGGCTTGGTAGATAGAGTAGATTAGATAGGGTGTTCGGACATTCTCCGGATAACTAAGATAAGATACTGTTGTCAAGATTTCCTTTCTTACCGCAAGCAAGCTTGGTTGATGGTAGCCAAGGACATTTGTGTCAGCCATGGCGATTACAATGATGGTCCGTCTTGTTTTGGATGAAGACTAGTAGCACCATTTGTCGGCCTACTGTTCCAGTGGCCTGCTGTCAACATCTTCGAAACGTAACGTTGGAGGGGAAATGGCCTAGCATTTTCTGCTATGCCTGGGCAGTTTGGATGATTGTTGTTTCAAGCGTTACGGGGAAACGGCCTAGGAGGTTTTCTGCCCTGTCTGGGCACTTCTTATGAATTGTCATGTGATTGAGGAGCTAGATCCGGGACTATTCTCCACGGCATGGGGGCGGGACCCCAATTGGTGCAAGTTTGAAGATGTCCACATTTGACCAAGTTTAAAGAAATAATTATTATTTTCTACCGCACAAAAATAAAATTTAGTATCATTAGATTCATCAAGAAGTGTTTTTTAATACTTACCGTGTCGCTTAGCTTTGGGGGGGGGGGGGGGGGGCTATTATTTAGTACTCCCTCCGTCCTAAAATAAATGTCTTAACTTTGTACTAACTTTGCTACAAAGTTGTATATAAGTTGAGACACTTATTTTGGGACGGAGGAAGTATTTTAGATGTTAATAACTTACTCTGTAAACCCTGAAAAATTAGTTTATTCTGTAAACTTGGTCAGACATATACATGTTTGACATTTGAAAAAACCTAATATACACTACATTCTGAAACAGACGGGGTGTATTTTGGGGCCCTCCCACAATTTCGAGTGAAGTGCATCCTAGATCCTCAAACTATTTTGAAGGCGTCGAGTAGGTCCTCAAACTATGAAAAGTGTCATCTAGGTCCTCGAAAATCCTTGAAGTGTAATAAGTGTATATATGTGTGATACCTCTGAAATAGTTCAAGGACCTATGTGACACTTTTGAAATAGTTTGAGGATAAGGATGACACGTATATTGCACTTTGAGGACCTGGATGACGATTTTTATAATTTGAGGACCTACGTGACACCTCTAAAATAGTTCGAGGATCTATGATACACTTCACTTCAAAATTTCGTACGCCCTATGATTTTGTTTTCTTTCATGTCATGGTCCCCTATTGAATCATGCCCGAGCTCTGCCACCGGAAGTGGGTAGGAGTACATAACTTGGCAAAATCAAGCAGTGTGACCACACCTTCGCCGATCGCTAGTGGATCACCAACAAGGGAAGATGACAAGGACGCTTGCCTGATAGATTTCCCGGTAGAGATGGACTGATCGACCGTCGTGCCGCGCACCGGTCTGTCTCCCATCTCCGCGTGATGAAATCAAATCGTGGGAATTGTCATGTGCGCGCATGGCTCCCGAGCCCTGCGCTTTGCGCTTGACACGACGCTCCCTTTGCCCCGGCATGGAAACTTCTATGCCTGCCCACATAAGGAAACGGACAGCGCTGCCGTCTTCTCCGATTGATTGACTGCCACACAGAAAGAGATGCTAGCAGTAGACACTAGTGATGAGGCTGCCCGTCCTCGACGATATTTGTTGCACAATTTGGGATGATTGTACATATGATTTTCAGATGACACGGTTCGGCTGTTTCGGATGAGTGGCGGTACTGTTTGTAGCCACTATTTCAGTGGGCTGCCGACATCTTTTTTTCAAACGAAACGTTGGCGGGGAATTTAATTAGGCACTTTGTATGATTGCTGTGTGCTTGCCTAGCTACATCCGGACAAATAGTACAGACCTACCACGGCGAGAGGTGCTCCAACTGTTCTGTGCAAAGAAAAGAGGCTTGCGCTGTCGTCGAATTTTTATGATTCATCGTCGTCAACTTTTTCTTGGACAATCAATCCTCCGGTTTTTAGTGCGTCTCCGACGTCCTCACAAGTTTTTCTCCGAGGATTCTGTTGCACGCACTTTGTATGACCGTGGTGTGCCGATGCAACCAACTGGAATGTCGAGACAGTACGACAAGAGTTTAGCTAGATTTCAGTCGACTGACTTTTCGAGTTTGGGCCAGTCGATTTTCAAATCATGGAAGGAGAAGGAAGGGCCTCGCCGGAGAGAAGGAAATGCTCGCCGTCATCACCCCATTATCTATCTTAAGGTTCAGGGTGGAGGCGGGTTGTAGCCGGCGGCGGTGGGGGGCGGTGACCGGAGAAAAAGCTCGGTGTGTGTATGGGGGGGGGGGGCTAGAGGGATGGCCGAGGCGGTGGAAGACCAGCGGTGGGGGTGGTTTAGGGGAGGGCGGGCCGGCGAGGCGGGGGCCGGCGGTTAGGGCTTGGCTGGATCGGCGGGTGCGCGAGAGGAAGAAGAGGCAGGAGGTTGAAGACGAACCGCGTCCGTTGGATCTTGATCGAACGGGTGGGACAGAAGAAGGAGAATCGACTGACCTTTTTCAAATTTCAGTCGACCGTGGCCTAGCCGCTCCCGTACGACAATGCGTGGTGTGCATCATGTACGCAGTAGACTGGTGAGTACTAAGACGGAGAGTCATTTGTTTTTATTACACACATACATTATACAAAACCGTGACGTCCCAGTACGGCAGTACGTAGTACATTTGACTTTGCCCGATCGACAGGGTGTGAAAGTTGACAATGGACCCGATTTTCTTTATGCGTATTTTCCTACGTATACTAGGCTGAATTCCCGGGATCTTTCGTCCTGCAACTCAACTTAGACCGGACGGACGGACGCTAGTCCCGAAGTCAATGCTGTAGGTTCGCAGCTCAGCAGGACGAGCAGGTGCCGACTCAACGCCGCGCGAGATGATCGTGACCACTTGTCAACTTGCGGGCGGGCGTCAGTCCATCGGCATGGCATGCAGTCTTTCTTCTAGTCGTGTTAAGAAACAGAGAAGAAGAAGCCAATGGGTTGAATCTCAGTGGAAATTTATGTAATATTTGTCTGTACATTGTTAATAGTTAACGAAAATTACTGTAGAATCATTGTTCTACTGTCCGTCAGTCAAAGTAAAAAGAAGAAGAAGAAGCCAAAGGTCGTCTTTAGTTGTTCAGGTCCGGGTCGTCTCGAGGAAAAGAAGTGAAAATCATAACTACCGCAGTATACTTACAGCGTTGATCATCTGGTGACTCTCCCCCAAAGTGGTCTGGTATGAAATTGCAGTCGGGCTGAATGCGCCTTGATTTCTTTTCGACTCAGCGCGCGTGAGATGGATCCATCATCCATGCATGGACTGACTGCTTCCATACATACGTGTAAAGAGAAGACGAATTAACCCCGGAATTGCATGGCTAGTTCTTCGCTGGTAAATTACCTGCGGGTGCTCCAGCATTTTCGTCTGCATTTCAGCGTGCTAGACTACGTACTAGCAAATGCAAGCCTGAAACGAAGAAAAATAAATGGAGTTGATATCCCCTAAAAGAAATGGAGTTGATACATCAACCGGAGGCAGAGGAAAACTTCGGACTCCAGTTTGATTGATTTATTTTTTGATAAAGGTAAATATAGGTCGATTGATCTAACAACTTTTGTTTCTCTATATATGTTGCTATAGAAAATTGTAGATATCATAGATGCTAGACAGAGCTCACTCCCGCTCGTGATCTTCATGTCCCTCGTCGCTTGTTCCATTTTCAATCGCAACGAGCACATGATCAGGACTACGCGCGTCATGTTTATTTACGCATGTATCTACTTCACGCGTACGTGTGTCCGGGCGACGTCTCTACTTGCACCACGTAGTATATCATTTCCCGCAGTGTCAATGCACATGTCAGCACACAACATACGTACAACTACTGCACTACCAAGTACCAATATATGCTTGTATCTTAATCACAAGACCCAAGCGATTTGCAGGGAAACCCGGGTCCTCATGCATGCGACCTTTTCGTACGCGCTGATCGACGGCAGACGCGCGCATTGCTGCACTAGTTAATTGGCGTGGACGGTCGCGTGAACCGTCAGTCGCCATTTCAAGATTAATCCACGACCATCGCGCGTTGAAACGAGGTCTGGTTGATTAAGGTCGAACCAGATTAAACTTTCCGGTAGCAGGTTGATTTTATGGACGCACATGCATGCATGGACTGGTCAAGCCATGTGGAATGGATATGATGGGTGGAGCTTGAGTAGACTATACCGTATAGGAGTACGTAATGTGCACATGCTGGTCCCGCGTTAGGTATTTTCGTCGCGGTGCATGGAGGAGATCCTACGGGCCGAGGGGATGGGATTCCTTTGCAAGAGCCCGTCAGTTGGTCGCTTTTTATTCTGGGAAAAGTGGTTTTAGAGGAACTTCAATGGAGCGGTCCATTTCGTTCGTCACCGTTCGTTTGGGTCGGCACGGAAACAAAAGACGGTTCAACGCGCCGACTTAAATGGATGCGCGTTTGCTTTTCGTTCACATGCGAACCATATTCGGTCTATTTTTGAACCGGATTTGCGTTGGCATGGACACGTGACGGACGCGCGCACGCTCGCCTTCTCCTCTTTCCGGGCCCGCTGGTCGGTGGCACATTGGCCTCCCCTCCACCCCCATCCAACAGCAATCCTCGTCCGCCTCTTTCGTCGCCGACGCCGCCGCCCATTTTTTCCGACGACTCTGCCAGCTGCCGCAACCTCCACATCCGCCCAGCAACGCCGCCCACTCCCTCGTCGCCTCCCACCGCCGTCTTGCCGCCGGGGAGCCGACTGCTTCCCACCTCCGCTCCCCCACAGCGCAGCCGCCCGCGACCAAGAAGCCGCCTCGCCGCCCCGGCCAGATCCTCACTGGCATGCTCGTCAGACGCCGGCCCACTCGTCGGACGCTGGCAGTTGCAGCTAGTTGGTCCGTGCGCGCCGCGACCCCCCTCGTCGGCCGTCTCCTTCGTTGACGCCCACAAGCTGTTCGACAGTTTGCCAAGGCACAAAATGGACTCCGCCGACGAGTTCTTTTTCCACAGTTTCCTTTGCGACTCTGACGATTCATCGTCCGACGAGAAGGAGGAGATATTGGCTGCCGTGTTGGTCCATCACCACCTCAATAGCCAGCGGCCGTTATTCCGTGGCTCCATTCCGGGCCACCTTCCGGCGTTGAACTGCAACTGAGAGAGCGGGCATTTCCTTCTTTGGAGGGACTACTTTGATACAACAAACCCGTTGTTCAAACATCAAAATGGCAGCCAATATCTCCTCCTCGTCGTCGGCACATATGGGTCGACGCGTTGGGCGCGCTCCCGACTCATATCAAAAACAGGACAGACGCCGGGCGGCCGGCCAACCCAAACGAACAAAAAGCAGACGAAATTGCCGTTTGTTTGGGTCACCTCATTGGAGTTGCTCTTATTTCTTAATTATAGAGTTACAATCAACGGGCAAGAGCTCCGTGATATATAGAGGACCTCCATGAAGCCAAATATCGGTAGATTCAGTATGATTGTAATTAGCCAGACAATCTATAACCCTATTCTGATCCCTAGCCAACTTCCGGGAATAAGTGCTAGTTTGGTTGGTGACCTGGATAACATGCCTGGAGAAATTTGATGCCTGGTTTGGGCCTGAGTATTTGGATTTTTTGCCTGGCCAGGCAAGTAGCGTTTGGTCCATGACCTGGCCTGGTGGTGTATTCCCTCTTTTAGGCCTCCTTTGGTTTGGAGGAATTTCATAGGAATTCTAGAGGATAAGATTTCTATAGGAATTTTTTTTCTTTAGAGCCCTTTGGTTCTTTTTATTTTTGCGGAAAAACTTCTAATCTATTCATCTTCAATCATGGCAGTACAACGAATACCAGAAATAAAAATTACATCCAGATTCGTAGACAACCTAGCGACGACTACAAGCATCGAAGCGAGCCGAAGGCGCGCCGCCGTCATCGCCCCTCCATCGCCGGAGCCGGGCACAACTTGTTGTAGTAGACAGTCGGGAAGTCGTCGTGCTAAGGCCCCATAGGACCAGCACCCCAGAACAGCAACCGTCGCCGATGAAAAATAACGTAGATCGGAAGAATCCAAACCGAAGACACACGAACGTAGACGAACAACGACGAGATCCGAGCAAATCCACCAAAGATAGATCCGCCGGAGACACACCTCCACACGCCCACCAACGATGCTAGATGCACCACCGGAACGGGGGCTAGGCGGGGGGACCTTTGTTCCATCTTCAGGGAGCCGTCACCGTCTCGACTTCCTGAGCAGGACACAAACCCTAACAAGACAGGAAAAACCGACTGAAAACGGAGCCCTCCCGCCGGCCCTTGGAAGGATCAACCGCGCCTCCATGGCCCTAGGGCCACCGGAGACGAGGCGGACCTGCGGCGGCGCCGGCGAGAGGCAGAAACCCTAGCTTTCTTTCTTGAAGGAGGAGGAGCGACTTGGCGGCTGACTTGCGGCCGTACTTTATATAATAGAGAAAGAAATTCATAGGAATGGATTTCTATTCCTACGTAGGATTGGTTCCTATCCTCCATATTTTATAGAAAAATAAAAATGAGCCTAGACTCAATGAAAAAATTCCTTTGGTGTCAATCAAATGACATCTCATTTTCTATTTCTAGTAGAATTTGAGATACATGTCATCTCATTTCCTACAAAATTCCTATTCCTACGATAATCCTATCCTACGAACCAAAAGAGGCCTTAATATTCTTTGATTGCCTAGTTTTTTGTGCATTGCATGTGATAAGTTTGAGTTAGCACGTCCAGGCACATCCAGGCGAGGTCCAGGCGACCTTTTCTTGATGCCTGGTTCAGGCTAACTACGTTGGCAAGCTAATCAGATTCTTCAGGCCAGGCTCACCACTCTTCATGAGGACACCAACCGAACAGGAGCCAGGCAGCTCCCAGGGAGGGCCCAGGCCAGGCTTCTCAAGCAGTGGAAGGAAACCAAACTGACCCTAAATTCCCACTCCTCCATCGTATACTTGAGCTCAGCAGCGAAGTGCCCAACAAGCTGACAGTTCGCCGTGCTTAATTTACTCATTCGGTGACGAAGGTGTGTCCTCAATTCTGCCATTTGGTGGATGCCCTGAAAATGCCTTTGTTTGAATATGAAGCTCTGCTCTCTACATTGCCCGTACTGTTGACAGCGTAATTTGTGGCGACCATGGAAATCCGTCGATATAGCGAAAGCGGACGTACATGAAGAGACTGAATAAGGGTCGTCGACGGTGTTCATACACCTCCTCGAGGTCGTGAGGCGTACGTACGTAACGTATGTGCGTGGGACAGGAGCGGTCGCCACTCGCGCGCGTATACACCAACACACGATGCATGCTTGCGGCCGAGATGGTCAACACAGTCTACTCGATTCCTACGCCACAGTGCTAGTCTCGTCTCCGGTATTCTTCCGTCTGGACGGCGCGTACGTACGTATGTACGTAGTTCCGCTCAAGGCTGGTCTGATCCCGTCGTCCGTTGTTCTCAGTCCCAGCTCCGGTCGCAAAATTCCAGTCGACGTCGCATGGCATGTGCAAGCGTTGTGGACTGTATATTATGGACTACGGCTGGCGCTAGTCTATATTATGGAGGCCCGCAAGCTGACGGGCATGATCTGAAAAGGCCTGCTAAGCAAAATGTGCTACTCAGTATTGACGGTTGATGGTGAACGTTCACTCAAAATACTAGTGTACCACAGATGATACCCCATGTGCTGATGTGCGACCTTTTAAACTTGTGTTGCCGCGAGAATTGATCGTATCATGTGAGGATGAATTTTGAATTAATAATGTAACAGCTAAAACTGGAATAAAATTATTATATTTGATTTTTTGAAACAATTATTATGTTTGATTAATATAGTCGTAGAATAAATCTTGAATGGGCATAGCATGCATGGTTGCATGTTGTGGTGGCCCTTTTACATGCATAATGGCATGTTGAGATGGCATGGTTACATTTTGCAAGAAATATGTTAGAGATGTGATCATCACTATTCTCACAAAAGCGGGCAAAGGCGGCTGCGGCTGTTGTGTTTTGAGGAGCTCAGAGTCGCGGTCGAGCGAGTGAACATGAGAGATAGAGAACGAGCCGGTTTGTTTAACAAGGCTTAGTTGGCATGGGCTACTGAGTTGGCACTACCTAGCCAGCGATCAATGTAGTCAAAACCGCTTGACTGGGTCCAAACCGAGAGCTGGAGGGTTAATTTTTGGATGGTGTGGTTAGTTCGTGGTACATGTCAACCGAATTTGGAATTTGGGGTTGAGTTCTAAACCATGTGGTTAGTTCTGGGTTGTAATGTGGACTTCTCTCTTTCCATGCTGAAAGCACACTATTACTATTATTGATGCGAAAGAAAGAAGCGCATTATTACCACTAAAATGGTTGTGTCATCATTGTGTATTTTGCTCTACATGTAGAAAAAGGGAAATGAATTCACAAAAAATGAACCATACGCGTATGTGGAAATTGACTAATATGTTGCAAGAAGCAACGATGGCTCACTGATCAAAAGCAGACCATAGGTAGTTTTAACTAGGCCTTTTTAACACATAAGTTGTAGAATTAACTAAGTGGATGTATCTCAGATTTCTAACACTTGTTGAGGGATCTACATCGCCATTTTATTGCTAAATCAAACGATCTGCTGTCGAAATCGTGCTGCCTCCACTAGAAAATCTTGCAACAATGGTATGCTGATGTGATGTCGATGAAAGATGTTACTGTGATATGTCTAACTTTTTGTCCCTTTCTCTGCCTTGCTGGCATATGTGCTAATACCATGGAAATATTTTGTACGTGTGGTGGTCGGACCACAAGCTTAAGAGACTATTTTTAATTGTTCATGCCTTATAGTATAGCCCACTTATAAAAACATATACTCTCTTTGATCCATATTAATTGTTAATATGGAGCGAAGGGGGTATTTGCTCTTTATGTATCTTGATATATGAATTATGTCATATGTTGCATGAACTATGTCCTACTTCATATGGCATTTGAACTATGTCTTTGTGTGTGATCTACGTCCTATGCATATGCACATCGCATGAAGGAAGGGAAAACGGGGATTGCCGAGAGGACAAATGAAGCTCACTCTCTGCTTTCGGCGGACATATTCGAACATGTGCGCAGATATACCTGGGAGTTTTTTTTTTGACACACCCTTGGAGATGTCTTTAACTACGCGACCGGATATTCTTTTCTCGAATACACACGAGTGTGCGTACTATATATTCAAGAAGAAAGGGGGGAAGAGCCCCTCCACGTTGGTGATTACATCATTACATAATCCCAACTCCAACCATTCAAACACTTACAAACTAATTCCTCACGACATCTCCCACCTGCAAGGCCGCTAGGAAGCGATCTATATCGACTTTAAGCAAACCTGCAGCCTTCCACGCTGCGCACTCCACATCTACCCTATGCATTACGTACACGATCGACGGGGCATCCCCCTCAAACACTATGCCATTTCGATGTTTCCATAGCTCCCAAAGCACCAGGACGATCAGTGCCCGCGAGTCCTTCTTCTCGACCGCGCTATCTGCTGTGATCACGCACCACTCTGCAAGACTTGATGTTGCAGTCGGTGTCCATTGTGGCTTACCCCAAGCCGTGCACACCCGCGTCCATACCTCTCTGGCGAAGACACACCGGAGCATTAGGTGGTTCATACTCTCCTCAACTTGGTCACAAAACGGGCATGCTTCCTCGTGCTCTAGTCCACGGCTCGCTAATCTATCCGATGTCCAACATCTATTCTGCATTGCGAGCCAAGTAAAGAATCTGCACCTCAAGGGGGCCTTAGACTTCCATGTGAACTGCGCTGTTGGATCTTTCTCCCGAGCCCAAAATTTAGCATGGCACGCCGACCTCGTGGAGAAGGAGCCGCTTGGCTCCCACGCCCACCTCACCGAATCCACCGAGTCCTGGTGCAACTGAACTCTCTCCATTCGATCCCACAAACTTAGGTACTCCTGAAGCATCTGATTCATCACTTCAGGTCCTATGTCCAAAGCCCAATCTCCGTTCATCAAGCCTTGTCTAACTGTATGGCCGCCTCGAATCCTTTGTCGTACCGTACTATAGAGTGATGGCGCCAGCTCCTCCACTCTGAAACCATCCACCCATCTGTCCTCCCAAAATAACGTGCTCTCTCCATTGCCCACCGTCGCGTGGGTGGCAGCCTGGAAGATTTGCATAGATCTTCGAGGGACTGAGATATCAAACTCTGCCCACGGCCTTGATGGATCCACTCTTTTCAGCCAGGGCCACCGTGCCTGCATGGCCGTATTCAGCCACTTTAGGTTGGGAATGCCAAGTCCCCCTTCCCACCTTGGCGAGCACACTTTCTCCCAAGCCACTCTACACTGGCCACCGGATGCCTGATCCTTGGCACACCACAAGAACCCACGGCAAATCTTGTTCATGGCCTTTATGACCTTTTGTGGGATGTCTAATGCCATCATCATCATATGTATAGGGATTGCACAGAGCACAAACTGGACAAGTGTCATTCTTCCACTCTTCGGCATGTTGACAGCCATCCACCTAGGTAGGTATCGAGCCAGCTGATCCACCATACCCATCAGCTGAGCTGCCGTTTGCTTTCACAGGGTGAGAGGGAGCCCCAAGTATCTGCACGGATAAGTACCTTGCGGGCAGCCGAGCACCTGCACAACCCTCTCTATGATCACCGAATTGCACCGTATTGGCAGAGCAGCACTCTTCTGCAGGTTGACTCTGAGACCAGACGCTTCACCAAAGAGACGCAGCAAGGCTGCACAAGTAGTGAGATCTTCCACATCCGGTTTGAGGAAGATCATGACATCATCCGCGAACATAGAAACTCTCTCGGTTAAACCTCTCGAAGCGAGTGGGGATAGGAGACCACGTTCGAGAGCAACACCAAACATCCTCTGCAGTGGCTCCATTGTGAGGATGAATAACATCGGAGAAACGGGGTCTCCCTGCCTCAGGCCCTGGCAGTTGAAAATAGGCTCTCCCGGCACACCATTAACCATGATCCTTGTTGACGATGTTGCAAGTAATCTGCAGATCCAGTCGATCCACTTAGTGCTAAAACCCATGCACCTCATCACTTCCACCAAAAATGGCCACTCAACCGAATCAAATGCCTTTGAGATATCCAGCTTGAGCATGATGGTTGGCTGTTTAAGCGCGTGCAGTCTCCTTGTTGTACTTTGCACTAACATGAAGTTGTCCTGTATGGAACGTCCCCTGACAAAAGCAGTCTGATGTTTGCCAACCAGCCCTGGCAGCTCCAAGGCTAATCTACCCGCGAGCAGCTTGTCAATTATCTTGATCACACCATGAACTAGGCTCACAAGCCTGAAATGTTTCGCGTCGATCGCCCCATCCACCTTTGGCAATAGGGGAACAATTGCCTTATTGATAGCATGCAACCCTCTCATATCTCCACGAAAGAAAGAGGCAAGCGCGGCCATGATGTCCTCTTTAATAATCTCCCAGCATGAAGCATAAAAACGACCCGTGAATCCATTCGGACCGGGCGCCTTGTCCATAGGCATCGCATTAACAACCCTCCTCACCTCCTCCTCAGTGAAGGCAATGTCAAGTCCCGGCATGTCCAAGCAAGGTAGCTGAAGCGTTTCAAGGTTGATAGAGGTCAATCGTTGTTGGGCTGTCCCAAATAGATTCTTGTAGTACCCATCTACCATGCTTGCAATCTCATCTTGGTTTGTGGCCACTGAAACTCCATCCGACAACGAGGTGATCATGTTCCGCCTCTGTCGGTGACACGCTGACTGGTGGAACAGCCGCGTGTTACCCTCTCCTTCCCGTAAGAAAAGGATCCTAGATCGCTGCCTCGCGATGGTCCGTTCAAGCGAGCATAACCCCAACAGCTTCTGTTTCAGAATTCTCCGTAGCTCCCGCTCCTGCTCAGACAAAGCTCTCGTGTCCATCGCCTTGTCCAGCCGCTGGATCACTTCCAGCGCGATCGCAGTTTGAAGCTTCACATTACCGATCCACCGATCACTCCGTCGCTTTAAGCTTTTCGCCGTGGCTCTCAACCTCATATCCAAAGTCTTGAAAGGATTATCCTCACGAGGAACCGAGGCCCAGGCCTCTGCTACAATATCCAAAAACCTTCGGCCTTCGTCCAAAAAGCCTCAAACTTAAAGCGTGAACCCATGCACAGGTATATAGCCGATCCCACCGCACTAAGGCAACAAGTCGGGTGTAGCTCTTCCCACGACGCAGCACAGAAAACATGATCCACCTTCTCGAGTGTTAAGTTTACCCTTTCATTAGACCAAGTGTAACGACGTCCAATCAAATATGCTCGGATATTCAACTGAGTGGCGAGCATGCAGAATGCCCATGGATCACGTGAAGCTAGTTAGCCGGGAACGCAAACCTTTCCATCAATCTACATCAACGTAGAAATAAACCGACCAAACGGTCGCCGGTGTTCACACACCACAACGAGGCCGTGACCCGTGAGGCGTACGTACATATGTAGGCTATAGGTAATAGGCCAACGACGGTCGTGAGTTGTATGCATCGATCGTCGCAGGTCCGCAACACATGATGTATACTTGCGCTCGAGATGGTCAACAGTCTACTCGTCTCCTCGTACAGTGCTAGTCCGGTCCGTTGTTCTTCCAGGTCCGCCCGGCGCGTACCTACTTGCGTGCTTACGGTCGCCGTCGCCGTCGCTTCCGGTGTCCTTCCAAACTCCCCGGTCGCCGTCGCATGAGGCGACAGCAGCTCGGCGCCATGGGCTGCATTTGGAAGGCCCACTTTGGTGTCAATTGGAACCCAAACAAGAGTGCATGGCCCACAAGCTGATGGACCTGGTTGATTTACACCATTCTATACAGTTTTGTTCTGCCGATGGAGAAGAAAAGAAGAGAAAGGAACCCATAGCCGAAATACTCCTTCCAAAGATCACTCTGACATTTCCAGGTTGTGACAAGTGGCACATTGCATGTGCCTCACTTTCGCGACCTGTGAGTTTTTCGTTTTTTGATAGATCTCTTTGTTCAAAACGTTTTATCTCGTAAACCGTTCGTCCAAATCTTGAACCGTTTTCACCGTTGGTTTCCTCGCGTCGGGATCTTTAAAATTAGGTCCCATGTTGATAGATTTTGACGAACTTTTTTTCTCGAACAAACCGAACCCGGCGCACGTTTTTTCCCTTTCCGTCGTTTCTGATACGCACGGCCGTGCCTCTCATGGAAGCAAAACTATGCCTCCCACAGAAAAAAATGAGATTTTTTTTTTTGGTTTTCGAGAGGCACGGCCGTGCGTCTGGTGGAAGCAAAACCATGCCTGGAAGAAAAACCGTGCCTCTCACGGAAGGAAAAAGAGAGAGAAAAAGCGTTTTTTTCCGTTTTCAAGAGGCACGGCCATGCCTCTCGCGAAAGTAAAACCTTGCCTTTCGTGGAAGCAAAATCATGCCTCTCACGAAAGGAAAAAAAGAAAATATGTTTTTTTCGGTCTCGAGATGCACGACTGTGCCTCTCGCGCAAGCAAAATCATGCCTCTCACAGAAGGAAAAAAACTTGTTTTTTCCGTTTTCGAGAGGCACCGCCATGCCTTTCGTGGAAGCAAAACTATGCCTCTCATGAAAGCAAAACCGTGCCTCTCATGAATGAAAACAAAAGCGCGTTTTTTCGCACAAAAAAAGAACCTTTTTAGAAAACAAATCGTCAAAAAGCTAAGAAAGGCCGATGAAAAACCGAAAAGCCGAAGAAACCCATCTATAAATAAAAAATAAAATCTAGAGGGAGCGCCCAGAGCGCGACACATGGCGGTGGCTGAGAGCGCGGTCTAGCCCACCTGCAAGTGATCGTTCGGAGGCTTCTGAAGGAGCGCTCCTCCTCGATTAGTTGCTCTCACTCATAGCATATTTTTTCCTTGAATTCGGAGTAGAATGGCCAGTATATGGGCAGAGCTCCTATCGTTGCCCGTGTGCGTCCGATCGTCGCAGCTTCGCTGAAGCAACGCGCACACGGGCCAGTGCAATTATCACGAGGCAAGCAAAAATTCCATAAAATAGAAGTGCCCGCGTGGGGATCGAACCGCCGACCTCATGTTGGATTCTAGCGAGGCTAGCCCGGCTAACGACCTTGAACGATATAAACGCAGTGCTAAGCTTAAAGTAGAAAGGACAGCGGCAAATCCTTAAAAAGACAACGTTCTTATAAAATACATTGAACACATTTTCAAATGGTGTGAGTTTTTTCGTAAAAAAATACTGAACAAATTTCAAATACACAAATGAACATTTATAGTAAACGCTGAACAATTTATTAATAAACGATGAATAAGATTTAAATACACAATAAGCATTTTTAATATATGTCAAACAATTTAATAATACATGATGAACATTTTTATAATGTAAGGTGAGCTATTTCATAATATACAATGAACATTTTCTTAATACGATGAAGATTTTTTTAATACGGTGTGAACTTTTTATTAATACGCAATAAAGAGAAGAAGAACATAAACAGAAAATAAGAAAGGAAGGTAAAAGAAACAAGATGAAAGGAAAAAAGAGGAACCAAGTCAAAAGAATGAAAAAACGGAACAAAACAACTGAAAATCGCCTAAAAGACTGAAAAAACTGAGAGCAAAAAAACATAAGAAAGAAAAACGAAATAAAACCCTACAAGAAACAAGGAAACAACAGCGAACCAAATCCACACGTGGGCCGGCCCAAGTGGTGACTCTCTTCAGCAAAGGCTCGTCCTTTGACGCTTGCGGGCGTCAAATAGGATCCCGCGTATATGGGCGCCTCCACTGTCATGGTGGAGGAGCTTGTTGACCCGACATCCCTTGAAGCACGAGCGTGCATTGAAGCACCCGCTCTGGCCTTGGATCTTCACTTGGATTTCATCTGTGTCGCATCGAAGTGGTGAGAAACATTAATTCTGGAGCGCCTTGTTAATATGTCACAACTCTGCGAAAGATCAAAGACCACAGGAATGTGCTTTTCACTCATGAAAGACGTAGCACAGTGGAGAGGGCCATATGTTTGCCAAAGCACCGAGTTCTCTTCCCACCCGGCGCCATATCTGGCTAGGTTCTATTCCCGATATAATATGTATCCCGATGAATATTGAAGGTTAATAAAGGGTGCAGTTTCTATAAAAAAACTTGGAGGAGGATTGGCACGAGACGAAAAAAAATGAGAACAGACATGCGGAAATCTAGTCGCCGACTTGCAGTCCGCACGGCGGCGGAAACCAAGGGTGCGCGCGGCCATGGCCCATCTCGATGCCGCCTTCTCGCCCTTGCGTGCAGCTGGGCCGCGGTGCGTGGCGAGGCTAGGCCTTTGGCGCGCGCTTGTGAGAGGGAAACGACCGGTGCATTGTGGCGAGAAAATTGGTGAGGGCGGTTGCGAAGAGGAGTGCGGATCGTGCGAGGCGGATAGGGCCCACCTGTCGGCGCCGCTATTTGCCGGCAGTTGCTAACACACAGCGTACGGTTCCCTCTTCTGTCCAAGGCGGTTCGGTTACGCTCTCCTCTCCGTGTAGTAGGCTGTAGGCTGCAAGCCAGCGCGCGACAGCAACCGACCGCCCACGCTCCAGTACGCGCGCGCTCGTCGTCCATGGCGGTGAGCTTCCACCCGGCATTTCCATTGGCAACCGCGCCGCCGCTGCCCCACCACCTCGACGCCACCGCCGACCCGGAGGTCGCCGACGCGCTCCTCGGCTTCCTCTGCGACCCGATCGACCCCGCCATGGACGCCGGCATCGACGGCTTCCTCGACCTCAGCCCCGTCGACCCCGACGATGGCGCTGACGTCGACGACGACCTGCAGCCCTGCGCCAAGAGGCCGCGAGCAAGCTGCGGCGGCGACGATGGCCACGCGTGGTTGGACTTCGAGGGCGTCGATGGCCAGCCATGGAGGCCGGAGTTCGCGACCGAGTTCGTCTTCGTCCTGCCACTGCCCCCGCCCCCGCCGCAGATGCCCCACACGGGGTTCGTGCGCGGGGCGGACGCGAGGAGAGCCGAGGGCAACGGGCGCGTGGGCCAGACCGCGCCGAGCGCGGCGGCGAGGGAGCGCCGGAGGCGGATCAGCGAGAAGACCGCGGAGCTGTCGCGCCTGGTCCCCGGCGGCCACAGGCTGAACACCGCCGAGATGCTGCAGGAGGCCGGCCGCCACGTGAAGCTCCTCCAGGCCCAGGTCGGCGTGCTCGCGCTCATGCGCACCCTCGAGGTAACGATGAGCGGCAACCGCCGCAACATTCCTCTGGTCTTGTGCGCTTAACTGATTGAATTCCGGCAGGAGAAGATCGTACCGCCCGTGGCGCGAGAGCGAATGCACGCGCTGCTGACCTGCGGCGGCGTGCAAGAGCGGCTGGCGGCGGAGGGCAAGTGCCTGGTGCCGAGGAAGCTGGTGGAGGCCATGGCCGAGGACAAGGCCGTCAGGTCCAGCGCGCCGCTGATCAGAGACCTCACCAGGTTCACCGAGTCGCTGCCGGAGCAGTAGCTGCCAGACGCGCGCGGAGTCTCCGACCACGGCAGCAGCGCGCGCGCATGCGCATCCGTGACCGTGCACGTCTCGACCATGCACGCACGGTGGGCGTTGTCGGTTTTTGAAGACAACAATCGTCGTGCATGCGCCGCCGCCGTTATACCTGTCTTTTTATGTTTTGATAAGATGCATGCATGTGTGTGCATAGCTAATCGGTAGGTTAATTAGGCGTGGGCATCACGGTTAATTTAGATGTGGTTGAGTTCAAGCTAAACGTAGTAACACCGCGTGACACCGTTCGAACACCGCTGGATTTTGTAAGCGCATGTATGGGGCGATGGATCGCATCATATGAATATATGATTATCGATAGATTTGGTGACTTTTAGTTCAAATATATTTTGTGATGTCTTGCTCGCCATAGCCACCAAGAACCAATTTAGATAGAGGAGAGAGAAGGAGGGCCGAAAACCAGCGCACCCGGTTTCTTTACCTTGGGCGGCGCCGGGAGGCAGGGGAACCGAACCCTTTGTTCCATGTGTATTCAGTAGTACACTTTTTTTTAGCAATGGTTTTGATTGTCCATGACTTTGGCTCGGGCTTCGTCGAGTAAGTTTCCTCTAGATCTTCATTCGAAGCTCTGGTTCTCCCAACATTTGTTGGAGTGTCCTTAGGATTTGTTCAGGGACATTCGCGTCTTTGTGTTCAGGTACCAGTGGCTGCACGCACTAGTAGAAAAAGGGTCAAACGTGAAGCACATTAGTGTCGGTTTGTATTTGAGCCGACACTAATGTATACATTAGTGCCGGTTCCAACGTCTAGCCAGGCCGCTTTCATTAGTACCGGTTCGTGGCGAACCTTTAGCACCGGTTCATGGCACGAACCGGTACTAATGAAAGTGATGGCAGGATGTTGTCAGACTGGGGCCTCTCCAGCCCCTTTAGTATCGGTTCTTGGCACGAACCGGTACTAATGGTTGTCCTACATAAACCCTTCGTCCACCCGAGCTCGCTCTGTTCTTCCCCTTTCCCCTCTCCTCTCTTTTCTTCTACTCTTGCTCTCGAGCTCATCACACATTTTGCCCAAATTTTGTCAAGATTTGAAGGCCCCCGTCCATTGAAATGATCACAAAGGTTAGCAAATTTGTCCTTTCATCTCTCATTGCTAGATTTACTCTTGCAATGCTTTATATAGTGATTAATTTGTGAGTTTAGTAATTTGGGAGGAAATATATATATATATGTGCTAGTATTTGATTTATATGCTATTTGAGGTAAAAAATAACACTTAGTTTGCATATGTAGGTGTGGTTTACTTAGTGCCTTCTAAATCTCCGTCGTAACCACCGTCGATCGCCCGCACCGTCCCGTCGCCGGCACCACCTTGTGGTGAGCCTCTTTGTTCATGAAATTTTATATAAAAATTGATGTTTGTGTGATTTGGATATATAGTTACTCGTATAATTATTTTACCCGTACGTTGTTTGTTGTACATATAGTGCCATGGTTTTGATATCCGTCCCCGTCGACCCTTGTCCTTGTTATGATTCGGATGTGGTATATATATTCTCTTTTAAAACTAGTTGCATTTCGTGTTTATGACAAATTATGCCCATCAAGTTGACATAGAAATTTTTTCTAGGAGGTATGTGAACCGGAAATTCCAACCGACCCTATTGTCGAGAGGTTAAATTTAGTTGAAAGAGAAAACGAGTACTTGAAAGAAAAATTGAAAAGAATTGAGGGGGAGAAGATGGAATTGGAGTTGCATGTTGCCGATGTCGTCGATGATCACAAGATCAAGATGGAGAAAATGCGCTTGAAGATTAGAAAGATTAGAAAATATGCCATCGATAGTGAGGCTTGATATCATTATGCTGTTGGATTCATTGTTATCTTAGTTGCGATCTTGATCGCATTTGTTGTTGCATTTAAATTCTTTAGCTAGAGAGTTATTTGTTTGTTGCATTTAAGTGTTGTATGAACTTTATGTATGAACTTGTATTAATTTGGTCTATTCGGTGTTGTGTAATGAAGATGAGCCGGCAATGGATGTACGATGACCGATGCTCTCCCCAGTTTGTTGAGGGCGTGCATACTTTTCTGATTGCGGCTGAGGCAAACAAGCTGGCGGATGGTTTTATGCCTTGTCCATGTGCTGGCTGTAAGAATGGTCACAATTACTCTACGTCAAGAACCATTCACGTCCACCTGTTTGAGTCCGATTTCATGCCCCACTATAATGTTTGGACCAAGCACGGAGAAAGAGGGGTTATGATGGAAGACAATGAAGAAGAAGAGGACGACGACAACTATCCTGGCCATGGGTTCCCTGAATACGATGATACAACAATGGGGCAAGAAGCTGAGCCGGTAATGCGGGAAGAAGCTGAGCGTCAATGCCGGAAGAAGCTGAAGAAGAGGCATCAGATGAGCCCGTTGATGATCTAGGTCGGTCCATTGCCGATGCAAAGAGCAACTGCGCAAGTGATTTGGAGAAGAAGAAATTGCAGCGCATGTTAGAGGATCACAAAAAATTGTTGTACCCGAATTGCGTAGGTGACAAGAAAAAGCTGGGCACCACACTGGAATTGCTGCAATGGAAGGCAGAGAATGGTGTATCTGACAAGGGATTTGGAAAGTTGCTGGTAATGATAAAGGATATGCTTCCAAAGGACAATGAATTGCCCGAGAGTACGTATGAAGCAAAGAAGGATGTCTGCCCTCTAGGATTAGAGGTGCAGAAGATACATGCATGCCCTAATGATTGCATCCTCTACCGCGGTGAGTACGAGGATTTGAACGCTTGCCCGGTATGTGGTGCATTGCGCTATAAGATCAGCCGCGATGACCCTGGTGATGTCAAGGGCGAGCGCCCCAGGAAGAAGATTCCTGCCAAGGTGATGTGGTATGCTCCTATAATACCACGGTTGAAACGTTTGTTCCAAAACAAAGAGCATGCCAAGGCGATGCGATGGCACAGAGAAGACCGTAAGAAAGACGGAAAGTTGAGAGTACCCGCTGATGGGTCGCAGTGGAGAAAAATCGAAAGAAAGTATGGGAAGGAGTTTGCAGATGACGCAAGGAGCGTATGGTTTGGTCTAAGCGCAGATGGCATTAATCCTTTTGGGGAGCAGAGCAGCAACCATAGCACCTGGCCTGTGACTCTATGTTTGTATAACCTTCCTCCTTGGTTGTGCATGAAGCGGAAGTTCATTATGATGCAAGTGCTCATCCAAGGCCCTAAGCAACCCGGCAACGACATTGATGTGTACCTAAGGCCATTAGTTGAAGAACTCTTACAACTGTGGAATGGAACAGGTGTACGTGCGTGGGATGAGCACATGGGGGAAGAATTTGACCTAAAGGCGTTGCTGTTCGTGACCATGAATGATTGGCCTGCTCTCAGTAACCTTTCAGGACAGACAAACAAGGGATACCGTGCATGCACGCACTGTTTGGACGATACCGACAGCATATATTTGGCTAATAAGAATGTGTACCTGGGACATCGTCGATTTCTTCCGAGCAGGCATCCCGTAAGAAAGAAAGGCAAGCATTTCAAAGGTGAGGCGAATCACCGGACGAAGCCTCGCCACCGTACTGGTGTTGATGTACATGATATGGTCAAGGATTTGAACGTGGTCTTTGGAAAGGGTCCTGGTGGACAACCTGTTCCGAATGATGCTGACGGACGCGCACCCATGTGGAAGAAGAAATCTATATTTTGGGACCTGCCCTATTGGAAAGACCTCGAGGTCCGCTCCGCAATCGACGTGATGCACGTGACGAAGAATCTTTGTGTGACCCTGCTTGGCTTCTTGGGCGTGTATGGGAAGACAAAAGATACACCTGAGGCACGGGAGGACCAGCAACGTATGCACGGAAAAGACGGCATACATCAGGGTCATGCAAGCTACGCTCTTACCAAAGAAGAGAAGGAAATCTTCTTTGAATGCGTGCTCAGTATTAAGGTACCGTCTGGCTTCTCGTCGAATATAAAGGGAATACTAAACATGGCAGAGAAAAAGTTCCAGAACCTAAAGTCTCATGACTGCCACGTGATTATGACGCAACTGCTTCTGGTTGCATTGAGGGGGCTTCTACCGGAAAACGTTCGATTAGCCATTGTGAAGCTATGTGCATTTCTCAATGCAATCTCTCAGAAGGTAATCGATCCAGAAATCATACCAAGGTTACAGAATGATTTGGTGCAATGTCTTGTCAGTTTCGAGTTGGTGTTCCCACCATCCTTCTTCAACATCATGACGCACGTCCTAGTTCACCTATGCGAGGAGATTAACGTTTTGGGTCCTGTATTTCTACACAATATGTTCCCCTTTGAGAGGTTCATGGGAGTCTTAAAGAAATATGTTCATAACCGTGCTAGGCCAGAAGGAAGCATCTCCAAGGGCCGTCAAAATGAGGAGGTCATTGAGTTTTGTATTGACTTTATTCCTGACCTTAAGCCGATTGGTGTTCCTGAATCGCGGCATAAGGGCAGACTGGATGGAAAAGGCACGCTAGGAGGGGAACAAATAATATGTATGGACGGACATTCTCTCACTGAAGCACACTACACAGTTCTACAGAATTCCGCCTTGGTGGCTCCGTATATGGATGAACACAAGAATTTGCTACGCTCCAAACACCCGGAGCGGTCTGATGACTGGATTACACGTGAACAAACCAGGAGTTTTGCCAGTTGGTTGCAAGCACGTACCATGCATGACACCTCTATTGAAGATGACCTGTACTTGTTGTCCCAGTTACCATCTTCGAATATAATGACTTTCAAAGGGTACGAGATAAATGGTAATACATTTTACACGATCGCCCAAGATAAGAAGAGCACCAACCAAAACAGTGGTGTCCGCGTTGATGCAGAAACCAAGACGGGAAAGGAAACATATTATGGGTATATACAGGACATATGGGAACTTGACTATCAACGTGGTTTGAAGGTCCCTTTGTTTCGGTGCAAATGGGTCAATATGACACGAGGCGGGGTAACGGAAGACCCACAGTACGGAATGACAACAGTGGATCTCAACAATCTTGCGTATGCAGACGAACCATTCGTCCTAGCCAATGATGTGGCACAGGTTTTCTATGTGAAGGATATGTCTACCAAGCCAAGAAAAAGAAAAAATAAGGAAGCGAATGCATCGTACGATGAGCCAAAGCGGCACATAGTTCTTTCTGGGAAGAGAAACATCATGAGAGTGGATGACAAGACAAACAAGTCAGAAGATTATGAAAAGTTTGATGAAATTGCTCCATTCACAGTGAATATTGACCCGAGCATCCCGTTAAATGATGAAGATTTTCCATGGTTACGGTGCAAAGGGACACACGCGAAGAAAAAGTATCACACCCAAAGATCTGGGATGTGATCGGCTTCACTAGCTATCATCACTTTCTTCTGTGTTTCACACCCAGAAGGGAATCTCTGTAATAGTTAGGGTAGTTAATTATGTGTTTTGGCATTTGAAACGCGAAGAAATTTTATGTGCAAACAAATTCTTTCATGCCTTTACTGATTTTTAAAGTTAAGTTATTCACAAACTAGTGATTCACACTAATTTCAAATAATTCAAAATTTAAACTATTCAAATTTAAAAACTACGGGCACTAACAGAAAGTTTGTAATTTTTTGTACCTAAAGCAAAAATATTCACAAAGAAACTCTAAATACACAAAAAAATAACTCAAAAAAAATAAAGCAAAAAAATTAAAAAAAGCCCGCTTACTAGGCTAGAGCGGCCTGCATACGACTAGAAACCCAACCCGTTGTTGGGCCAGGATGCAGGCCCGCAAAGGCCCAGTAGGCCCACGGGGCAGCACAGCACAGGTAGGCCCAGAAGGCCTGCATTTGAGAGGAGCTCGAAGGAGTAGCCGCGGCTGGGTTTATAAACCAGTGCGGCTGCCCTTCGCTAGGCGAGGTGGGACTAAACTTTGCGCCCCTCGCCTGGCAGCGCACCCCCCTTTAGTACCGGTTCGTGGCAACAACCGGTACTAAAGGGGGGCTTTAGTACCGGTTGGAGCCACCAACCGGTACTAAAG
This sequence comes from Aegilops umbellulata, assembly GCA_032464435.1. Classification (NCBI taxonomy): domain Eukaryota; kingdom Viridiplantae; phylum Streptophyta; class Magnoliopsida; order Poales; family Poaceae; genus Aegilops; species Aegilops umbellulata. Next base: position 586,186,288 of record CP136058.1, on the reverse strand, counting down.
GGGGTCACTTCCCGCCGCTTGGCCTGGCCAAAACAGGCCTTTAGTACCGGTTGGTGGCTCCAACCGGTACTAAAGGTGTCGCCTATATAAGAAACACTTCGAAAATTTTCAGTTTCTCATCTCCCACTTCTCTCTGCCGCCGCCCTGTCCCGCGCCGTCGCCGCCCCTGTCGCGCCGTCCCCGTCGACTCCGCGACGCCCCCGTCCTCGTCGCTTCATCCCCGTCGACTCCGCGGTGCCCCCGTCGCCGGCCTGTCGCCGCACCGGCCCGTGCCGATCCCCTCGCTTCGCCGTCGCCGTCGCCTTTGGATCGACCTCGCCCCGCCGTCGCCGTCGCCTCGACCTTGCCCGTGCGCGCTGTGAGCCCCTCCCCCGGCCCCTCTCCTCCCTCCAATCGATCAAAGCCACACCGCGCGCCGGCGCCGACCGTAGCGCACACACACGCGCGCGCGCACACACACACTACATGCACACACACACACACACACACACACACACTACACACACACACTACACGCGCACACACACACAATTTTTCTGTTTTTAACTTTTAGTTTTTTCTGTTTTTCTGTTTTTCATACAAAGTTTTTGATGAATTAATTAATTAGATTAGATTAATGTCAAATAGTATATAGAAATGTTAGTTATAATATATATAATATCAAATGTTATAGAAATGTTAGAAATTTTGGAAATGTTAGTTTTAGCTAGCTAGATGAATTAGATTAATTTTAAATTGTTAGACGATGATCGATGTTTTTTTAGTTTCTTAAATTTTTAGTTATAAAATTTAGAATTTGCATATATGAAATCATCACAATATCCATCATTTAAAAAATGTTACTTTACTTTTGTGGCATATAGTATTTGTTGTCGACGATGCCCGGCCCGCATCCTCGGCGTCGACACGTCCGCGACGACGTCCGGCTGACCCATGTCCGGGACTGGGCTCCGCCGGGCTGGCACTGGGAGGTGCTGCCTGGAGGGGCGCGCCGCTTGATGAGGAACCCGGCCCCGGGTCCCGTCATGGACCCTGATCTCGTTTGGTGGCGTTCGCGTGGGCCAGTTTCGGTGCGGAGGGAGCCGGCCCCGCCGGAGGTGGTACGTGTCGTGTCAGGGAGGAGGACGAGCACGTCCATCGCTACATGGTTGCGTTAGAGGGCGGCAGGTTCTCCAATACCTGGCAGTTTCTTCAGGGATCTCACTTCAGCTATGATCCTGTGAGGGTTCCTTCTCTTTGGGTGTCCACCGCCCGCGCCGCAGGAACCGCGAGTGTCCTAGATTCTTCTGTAGTATTCGATCTTTAATTAGCTACCTAGCCAGTGATGTACTATTCAATATTATATATTATTCGAGACGATGTATTCAACATTAAATCTATTATTCGAGACGATGTATTCGAGATTATATCAATTATTCGAGACGATGTATTCGAGATTATATCTATTATTCGAGATTATACTAAATTGTTTTATATTTCTTTTGGCATAGTTAAATAAAAGCTATGCCGGACAATACCGACAGAGAGAGAGAACAGACCATGTTCGATATGATACGCGGGCCATATGATGATCAGAATGAAGAAGATTATGACGGCTCCGAATTTCTAAACAACACCGGAGAGGATGATATGATATTCGATCGCGACGACCGAATTGATGAAGTCATGAACTACGATTATGACGATGACGAAGAACATGTTGATCCTGAAACAACAAACACCGGCGAGGTATATATATTTATATAAGCAGGAATCTGGTGATCATCACATGTTTTAAATGAGTTGAAGATATATTAACGAATCGATATTTCTTCTTTCAGCCATCCGGATCGAGCAAATCTTCAGGCAAAAGGACGAAACGAGGCCCGAATAAAAAGTTGAAGGAGGGCGTAAAGTACAATATCGAGGCATTCAAACCTAATGGCGAACCATTAGCGCCTAAGAAGATTGCGGACAAGTTCGTTCGTCGGTGCGGAGTTCTTGTGAAGGACCAACTCCCGATCTCCCTTCAAGAATGGAGAGAGCCAGCAAAGCCACGTCCAAATGTTACTTTTGTCGACGACAGACAAAAAAAACTGCTTTGGGATACTCTCATGGAACATTTCACCCTACCAGATCATTTCACAGAAGCAGATGTGCAGAAAGTCAAGCACGCTGCTCTTAGGAAGATGGCGGTTGCATTCAAGAACCACAAGAGATGTGAATGGGAGAAGTACGTCAAGGGAGGAAGGAAGACTCCAGTATTCGAGGGGACACTAGAGAATCAAAGTGCTCATTGGGACGATTTCGTGAAATTCAAGGATTCAGAATTAGCTAAGGAACGGTCGAGAATAAACAAGAAGAATGCCAAAAAAAGGATAAGTTCCATAAGCTGGGGCCAAGTGGCTACGCGGTGGCAATGCCTAAGTGGCATAAGTCTGAGAAAGAGATGGAGGATGCAGGTGTCACTCCGGTTACTAAGAGCTGGCCCCCCAGATGCAGGAGTTGGTTCTATGCGCATGGGGGGAAGTTGGACCCAAAGACAGGCAAAGTTTCGACGAAGGCATGTCTGAACGGAGCCGATGATAACATACTTGTTGCAATAGAAGAGGCTCGAACGGGGGTGTTCCAGCCGAACAGAGAGAACGACGAGCTTACGCGTGCCCTGGGAAATCCTGAACACCCGGGAAGAACACGAGGCAAGGGCGCTATTCCGTGGTATGAGGGGTTTTCGGACTGGAACGCCGACTATAGAACCCGTGCGAGAAGGAAGATTGCGGAGGAGAAGCAGAGGAAGATGGAGGAGGAGAAGAGGAAGCTGGACTATGAACGCCTTCAAGGCCTAGAACCAGCGCACGCGGACTTGGCAGACAAATTCCAGCGGCAGCAGGAGCAAATCGACTCACTTAGCCAGCAAAGGGGGTCTCAGCAGCTGCAACAGCTAGCGGATGATCCAGCATTGGATACCACCGCCCCATCCATGCCGAGAAGCAGCGTGGGTTCCGCCCCGTTTGATGCAATGCTGAATAGATACCCTGTGGATGACATCATGGAGAACACTAACTGCGAGCTACACTTCAAAATGAAGAACATATCCATGAAGGTGGCGGACGGCGTTGCTTATACAAATTCCCCCGATGCAACCTTCCATTGCAACCCGATTCCAGCAGGCTATGCTCGTGTCGTGGTTGATGAGGTGGTGGACCAATATTCGGGGCTAGAGCTTGACATTCCTGGAGGTGACGAGGAGCACACACTCGGAGATGCCAAACATCGTATCATCCTATGGAGAAAGGATTGCATCATCTTTCGAAGGCCACCGACACCGCGTCACCCGACTCCTCGTCGAAGTCCGCAACCGAGTCAGCAGACTCCCGCTCCTCCAAGTCCACCAACGCGTGAGGCCACTCCTCCTCCTCCAAGTCCGGCAAAGTGTCAGGCCACTCCTCCTCCAAGTCCGACACAGCGTCAGACGTCCACTCCTCCTCCAAGTCCGGCAAAGTACGGCCACTCCTCCTCCAAGTCCGGCACAGCTTCAGGCCACTCCTCCTCGTCCAACTCAGCCCCGTCAGCCGTCTCCACCGCCTCAGCAATCGCAGAAGAGACACCCCGCAGCTATGGTGCGTAGCGGTACCAGTCGAGGTCATAGTATAGGAAGTACAGGCGGAGGCAAGCGATATAAATATGTGAAGGAAATATGCCCTAGAGGCAATAATAAAGTTATTATTTATTTCCTTATTTCATGATAAATGTCTATTATTCATGCTAGAATTGTATTAACCGGAAACATAATACATGTGTGAATACATAGACAAACAGAGTGTCACTAGTATGCCTCTACTTGACTAGCTCGTTAATCAAAGATGGTTATGTTTCCTAACCATGAACAAAGAGTTGTTATTTGATTAACGAGGTCACATCATTAGTTGAATGATCTAATTGACATGACCCATTCCATTAGCTTAGCACCCGATCGTTTAGTATGTTGCTATTGCTTTCTTCATGATTTATACATGTTCCTATGACTATGAGATTATGCAACTCCCGTTTACCGGAGGAACACTTTGTGTGCTACCAAACGTCACAACGTAACTGGGTGATTATAAAGGTGCTCTACAGGTGTCTCCAAAGGTACTTGTTGGGTTGGCGTATTTCGAGATTAGGATTTGCCACTCCGAATGTCGGAGAGGTATCTCTGGGCCCTCTCGGTAATGCACATCACTTAAGCCTTGCAAGCATTGCAACTAATGAGTTAGTTGCGAGATGATGTATTACGGAATGAGTAAAGAGACTTGCCGGTAATGAGATTGAACTAGGTATTGGATACCGACGATCGAATCTCGGGCAAGTAACATACCGATGACAAAGGGAACAACGTATGTTGTTATGCGGTCTGACCGATAAAGATCTTCGTAGAATATGTAGGAGCCAATATGGGCATCCAGGTCCCGCTATTGGTTATTGATCGTAGACATGTCTCGGTCATGTCTACATTGTTCTCGAACCGTAGGGTCCGCACGCTTAAGGTTTCGATGACAGTTATATTATGAGTTTATGAGTTTTTATGTACCGAAGGAGTTCGGCGTCCCGGATGAGATCGGGGACATGACGAGGAGTCTCGAAATGGTCGAGACGTAAAGATCGATATATTGGACGACTATATTCGGACATCGGAAAGGTTCTGAGTGATTCGGGTATTTTTGGGAGTACCGGGGAGTTACGGGAATACGGGGGAAGAAGTATATGGGCCTTATTGGGCTTTAGGGGAGAGGGAGAGGCAGGCCACGCGCCCCCCCATTGGCTAGTCCGAATTGGACTAGGGGGAGGGGCGGCGCCCCCTCCTTCCTTCTCTTCCCTCTTCCCCTTCCTTGTCTCCTACTCCTAATACATGGAAGGACTCCTAGTTGGACTAGGAAAGGGGGAATCCTACTCCCGGTGGGAGTAGGACTCCCCTAGGGCACGCCATAGAGAGGGCCGGCCCTCCCCTCCTCCACTCCTTTATATACGGGGGCAGGGGGCACCCCATAGACGCAAGTTGATCTTCGTGATCGTTCCTTAGCCGTGTGCGGTGCCCCCACCACCATATTCCACCTCGGTCATATCGTTGCGGTGCTTAGGCGAAGGCCTGCGTCGGTAGAACATCATCATCGTCATCACGCCGTCGTGCTGATGGAACTCATCCCCGAAGCTTTGCTGGATCGGAGCCCGGAGAGCGTCATCGAGCTGAACGTGTGCTAAGAACTCGGAGGTGCCGGAGTAACGGTGCTTGGATCGGTCGGATCGGGAAGACGTACGACTACTTCCTCTATGTTGCGTCAACGCTTCCGCTTCGGTCTACGAGGGTACGTAGACAACACTCTCCCCTCTCGTTGCTATGCATCACCATGATCTTGCGTGTGCGTAGGAATTTTTTTGAAATTACTACGTTCCCCAACAGTGGCATCCGAGCCTAGGTTTTTATGGTTTGATGTTATATGCACGAGTAGAACACAAGTGAGTTGTGGACGATATAAGTCATACTGCCTACCAGCATGTCATACTTTGGTTCGGCGGTATTGTTGGATGAAGCGGCCCGGACCGACATTACACGTACGCTTACGCGAGACTGGTTCTACCGACGTGCTCTGCACACAGGTGGCTGGCGGGTGTCAGTTTCTCCAACTTTAGTTGAACCGAGTATGGCTACGCCCGGTCCTTGCGAAGGTTAAAACGGAGTCTATTTGACAAACTATCGTTGTGGTTTTGATGCGTAGGTGAGATTGGTTCTTGCTTAAGCCCGTAGCAGCCACGTAAAACTTGCAACAAACAAAGTAGAGGACGTCTAACTTGTTTTTGCAGGGCATGTTGTGATGTGATATGGTCAAGACATGATGCTAAATTTTATTATATGAGATGATCATGTTTTGTAACCGAGTTATCGGCAACTGGCAGGAGCCATATGGTTGTCGCTTTATTGTATGCAATGCAATCGCCCTGTAATGCTTTACTTTATCACTAAGCGGTAGCGATAGTCGTAGAAGCATAAGATAGGCGAGACGACAACGATGCTACGATGGAGATCAAGGTGTCGCGCCGGTGACGATGGTGATCATGGCGGTGCTTCGAAGATGGAGATCACAAGCACAAGATGATGATGGCCATATCATATCACTTATATTGATTGCATGTGATGTTTATCTTTTATGCATCTTATCTTGCTTTGATTGACGGTAGCATTTTAAGATGATCTCTCACTAATTATCAAGAAGTGTTCTCCCTGAGTATGCACCGTTGCGAAAGTTCTTCGTGCGGAGACACCACGTAATGATCGGGTGTGATAGGCTCTACGTTCAAATACAACGGGTGCAAAACAGTTGCACACGCGGAATACTCAGGTTATACTTGACGAGCCAAGCATATACAGATATGGCCTCGGAACACGGAGACCGAAAGCTCGAGCGTGAATCATATAGTAGATATGATCAACATAATGATGTTCACCATTGAAACTACTCCATCTCACGTGATGATCGGACATGGTTTAGTTGATGTGGATCACGTGATCACTTAGAAGATTAGAGGGATGTCTATCTAAGTGGGAGTTCTTAAGTAATATGATTAATTGAACTTAAATTTATCATGAACTTAGTCCTGTTAGTATTAGCATATCTATGTTGTAGATCAATAGCTCGCATTGTTGCTTTCATATGTTTATTTTGATATGTTCCTAGAGAAAATTGTGCTGAAAGATGTTAGTAGCAATGATGCGGATTGGATCCGTGATCTGAGGTTTATCCTCATTGCTGCACAGAAGAATTATGTCCTTGATGCACCGCTAGGTGACGGACCTATTGCAGGAGCAGATGCAGACGTTATGAACGTTCGGCTAGCTCAATATGATGACTACTTGATAGTTTAAGTGCACCATGCTTAACGGCTTAGAATCGGGACTTCAAAGATGTTTTGAACGTCATGGACCATATGAGATGTTCCAGGAGTTGAAGTTAATATTTCAAGCAAATACCCGAGTTGAGAGATATGAAGTCTCCAACAAGTTCTATAGCTAAAAGATGGAGGAGAATCGCTCAACTAGTGAGCATGTGCTCAGATTGTCTGGGTACTACAATCGCTTGAATCAAGTGGGAGTTAATCTTCCAGATAAAATAGTGATTAACAGAATTCTCTAGTCACCATCACCAAATTAGTAGAACTTCGTGATGAACTATAATATGCAAGGGATAACAGAAACAATTCCCAAGCTCTTCGTGATGCTGAAATCGATGAAGGTAGAAATCAAGAAAAACATCAAGTGTTGATGGTTAACAAGACCACTAGTTTCAAGAAAAGGACAAAGGGAAGAAGGGTAACTTCAAGAAGAACGGCAAGCAAGTTGCTGCTCAAGTGAAGAAGCCCAAGTCTGGACCTAAGCCTGAGATTGAGTGCGTTTAATGCAAAGGGACTGGTCACTGGAAGCGGAACTGCCCCAAGTATTTGGCGGATAAGAAGGATGGCAAAGTGAACAAAGGTATATTTGATATACAGATTATTGATGTGTATTTTACTAGTGTTCATAGCAACCCCTCGGTATTTGATACTGGTTCAGTTGCTAAGAGTAGTAACTCGAAACGGGAGTTGCAGAATGAACAAAGACTAGTTAAGAGTGAAGTGACGATGTGTGTTGGAAGTGGTTCCAAGATTGATATGATCATCATCGCACACTCACTATACTTTCGGGATTAGTGTTGAACCTAAATAAGTGTTATTTGGTATTTGCGTTGAGCATAAATATGATTTGATCATGTTTATTGCAATACGGTTATTCATTTAAGTTAGAGAACAATTGTTGTTCTGCTTACGTTAATGGAACCTTCGATGGTCATACACCCAATGAAAATAGTTCGTTGGATCTCGATCGTAGTGATACACATATTCATAATATTGAAGCCAAAAGATGCAAAGTTAATAATGATAGTGCAACTTATTGTGGCACTGCCGTTTAGGTCATATTGGTGTAAAGCGCATGAAGAAACTCCATGCTTATGGGATTTTGGAATCACTTGATTATGAATCACTTGATGCTTGCGTACCATACCTTATGGGCAAGATGACTAAAACTCCGTTCTCCGGAACAATGGAGCGAGAAACTGACTTGTTGGAAATAATACATACTGATGTATGCGATCCGATGGGTGTTAAGGCTCGCGGCGGGTATCATTATTTTCTGACCTTCACAGATGATTTGAGCAGATATGAGTATATCTACTTAATGAAACACTAGTCTGAAACATTTGAAAAGTTCAAAGAATTTCAGAGTGAAGTAGAGAATCATCGTAACAAAAATAAAAGTTTCTACGATATGATCGCAGAGGTAAAATATTTGAGTTACGAGTTTGGCCTTCAATTAAAACATTGTGGAATAGTTTTACAAACTCATGCCACCTGGAACACCAGAGCATAATGGTGTGTCTAAACGTCATAACAGTACTTTATTGGATATAGTGCAATCTATGATGTTTCTTACCGATTTACCACTATCGTTTTGGGGTTATGCATTAGAGACAGCTGCATTCACGTTAAATAGGGCACCATCTAAATCCGTTGAGACGACACTATATGAACTGTAGTTTAGCAAGAAACCAAAGTTGTCGTTTCTTAAAGTTTGGGGTTGTGATGCTTATGTGAAAAGTTTCATCCTGATAAGCTCAAACCCAAATCGGAGAAATATGTCTTCATAGGATACCCAAAGGAGACAGTTGGGTACACCTTCTATCACAGATCCGAAGGCAACACATTCGTTGCTGAGAATGGATACTTTCCAGAGAAGGAGTTTCTCTCGAAAGAAGTGAGTGGGAGGAAAGTAGAAAGACTTGATAAGGTAATTGTACCATCTCCCTTATTGGAAAAAGTAGTTCATCACAGAAATCTGTTCTTGTGACTTCTACACCAATTAGTGAGGAAGCTAATGATGATGATCATGTAACTTCAGATCAAGTTACTACCGAATCTCGTAGGTAAACCAGAGTGAGATCTGCACCATAGTAGTACGGTAATCCTGTTCTGGAAGTCATGTTACTAGACCATGACGAACTTGCGAACTATGAGGAAGCGATGATGAGCCCAGATTCCGCGAAATGGTTTGAGGCCATGAAATCTGAGATATGATCCATGTATGAGAACAAAGTATGGACTTTGACGGATTTGCCCGATGATCGGCAAGCCATAGAAAATAAATGGATCTTCAAGAGGAAGACGGACGCTGATAGTAGTGTTACTATCTACAAAGCTAGAATTGTCGCAAAAGGTTTTCGACAAGTTCAAGGTGTTGACTACGATGAGAGTTTCTCACTCGTATCTATACTTAAGTCTGTCCGAATCATGTTAGCAATTACCGCATTTTATGAAATCCGGTAAATGGATAAACAAAACTGCATTCCTTAATGGATTTATTAAAGAAGAGTTGTATACGATGCAACTAGAAGGTTTTGTCGATCCTAAAGGTGTTAACAAAATATGCAAGCTCCAGCGATCCATCTATGGACTGGTGCAAGCATCTCGGAGTTGGAATACACGCTTTGATAAGTTGATCAAAGCATATAGTTTTATACAGACTTACGGTGAAGCCTGTATTTACAAGAAAGTGAGTGGGAGCACTACAGCATTTCTGATAAGTATATGTAAATGACATATTGTTGATCGGAAATAATGTAGAATTATTCTGCAAAGCATAAAGGAGTATTTGAAAGGAGTTTTTTGAAGAAGGACCTCAGTGAAGCTGCTTACATATTAAGCATCAAGATCTATAGAGATAGATCAAGACGCTTGATAAATTTTCAATGAATATATACCTTGACAAGATTTTGAAGTAGTTCAATATGGAACAGTCAAAGAAAGAAGTTCTTGCCTGTGTTACAAGGTGTGAAATTGAGTAAGACTCAAAAACCCGACCACGGCAGAAGATAGAAAGAGAATAAAAGTCATTCCCTATGCCTTGGCCATAGGTTCTATAGAGTATGCCATGCTGTGTACCAGATCTATTGTATATCCTACACTGTGTTTAGCAAGGGAGTACAATAGTGATCTAGATGTAGATCACTGGACAGCCGTCAAAATTATCCTTAGTGAAATAAGGATATGTTTCTCGATTATGGACGTGACAAAAAGGTTCGTCGTAAAAGGTTACGTCGATACAAGTTTTGACACTAATCTAGATGACTCTAAGTCTCAATCTAGATACATATTAAAGGTGGGAACAATTAGCTAAAGTAGCTCCGTGCAGAGCATTGTAGACATAGAAAGTTGCAAAATACATACGGATCTAAGTTTTGGCAGACCCGTTGACGAAGCTTCTCTCACAAGCAAAACATGATCACACCTTAGTACTCTTTGGGTGTTAATCACATAGCGATGTGAATTAGATTACTGACTCTAGTAAACCCTTTGGGTGTTGATCACATATCGATGTGAACTATGGGTGTTAATCACATGGTGATGTGAACTATTGCTGGTAAATCACATGGCGATGTGAACTAGATTATTGACTCTAGTGCAAGTGGGATACTGAAGGAAATATGCCCTAGAGGCAATAATAAAGTTATTATTTATTTCCTTATTTCATGATAAATGTTTATTATTCATGCTAGAATTGTATTAACCGGAAACATAATACATGTGTGAATACATAGACAAACAGAGTGTCACTAGTATGCCTCTACTTGACTAGCTCGTTAATCAAAGATGGTTATGTTTCCTAACCATGAACAAAGAGTTGTTATTTGATTAATGAGGTCACATCATTAGTTGAATGATCTGATTGACATGACCCATTCCATTAGCTTAGCACCCGATCGTTTAGTATGTTGCTATTGCTTTCTTCATGACTTATACATGTTCCTATGACTATGAGATTATGCAACTCCCGTTTACCGGAGGAACACTTTGTGTGCTACCAAACGTCACAACGTAACTGGGTGATTATAAAGGTGCTCTACAGGTGTCTCCAAAGGTACTTGTTGGGTTGGCGTATTTCGAGATTAGGATTTGTCACTCCGAATGTCGGAGAGGTATCTCTGGGCCCTCTCGGTAATGCGCATCACTTAAGCCTTGCAAGCATTGCAACTAATGAGTTAGTTGTGAGATGATGTATTACGGAACGAGTAAAGAGACTTGCCGGTAACGAGATTGAACTAGGTATTGGATACCGACGATCGAATCTCGGGCAAGTAACATACCGATGACAAAGGGAACAACGTATGTTGTTATGCGGTCTGACCGATAAAGATCTTCGTAGAATATCTAGGAGCCAATATGGGCATCCAGGTCCCGCTATTGGTTATTGATCGGAGACATGTCTCGGTCATGTCTACATTGTTCTCGAACCGTAGGGTCCGCATGCTTAAGGTTTCGATGACAGTTATATTATGAGTTTATGAGTTTTGATGTACCAAAGGAGTTCGGAGTCCCGGATGAGATCGGGGACATGACGAGGAGTCTCGAAATGGTCGAGACGTAAAGATCGATATATTGGACGACTATATTCGGACATCGGAAAGGTTCTGAGTGATTCGGGTATTTTTGGGAGTACCCGGGAGTTACGGGAATACGGGGGAAGAAGTATATGGGCCTTATTGGGCTTTAGGGGAGAGGGAGAGGCAGGCCGCGCGCCCCCCCATTGGCTAGTCCGAATTGGACTAGGGGGAGGGGCGGCGCCCCCTCCTTCCTTCTCTTCCCTCTTCCCCTTCCTTGTCTCCTACTCCTAATACATGGAAGGACTCCTAGTTGGACTAGGAAAGGGGGAATCCTACTCCCGGTGGGAGTAGGACTCCCCTAGGGCGCGCCATAGAGAGGGCCGGCCCTCCCCTCCTCCACTCCTTTATATACGGGGGCAGGGGCACCCCATAGACACAAGTTGATCTTCGTGATCGTTCCTTAGCCGTGTGCGGTGCCCCCCTCCACCATATTCCACCTCGGTCATATCGTTGCGGTGCTTAGGCGAAGCCCTGCGTCGGTAGAACATCATCATCGTCATCACGCCGTCGTGCTGACGGAACTCATCCCCGAAGCTTTGCTGGATCGGAGCCCGGGGAGCGTCATCGAGCTGAACGTGTGCTAAGAACTCGGAGGTGCCGGAGTAACGGTGCTTGGATCGGTCGGATCGGGAAGACGTACGACTACTTTCTCTACGTTGCGTCAACGCTTCCGCTTCGGTCTACGAGGGTACGTAGACAACACTCTCCCCTCTCGTTGCTATGCATCACCATGATCTTGCGTGTGCGTAGGAGTTTTTTTGAAATTACTACGTTCCCCAAAAATATGGTCCAAACCTCACTACTCCTCTTCCTGAGAGGGCTTACGACAGGACCAAGGAGCAAACCAATAACATAGTGCGGGCAGAAGTCGACGCCCATTTTGGACCGAAACCGCCACCGCCGCCAAGGGAGAAAGTGCCTGTGGAAGTTATTGACCACTTCATTCGTATGGCTGAACCACCAGCTCCTAAGCCTGTTGACACAGACTATGAGCGCCACATCAAGAAGTTACATCGACAACGTCTACAGAAGGGGGCGAGCTCGAGCTCGAGCAAACAACAAGCAGCTGTCAAAAAATGCGGGAGAACCGTTGCCCAGCTGGGAGAACAGTGGGCGCAATCGATCCCCCCGCTTGTTGTGCCGCCAACAACACGTGACAGTACGCGCGGCCAATATTATTGTGGCAAACAGTTTACGTTCCCCAGGTGGGCGATGTGGTAATAACCCAGCAGCATATAACGCAGGCTGAAGAACTCAAGATCACTGTTGGACAACTCCTCGAGATCGAGGACATGCCTGTGCTTACAGAGGAGGAAATAAAATGGAAATATGTCCGGGGCCAACCTTTGGTCAAGCCAGAAGATGTCAAGAAGCTCCCAACGAGAATGTATGAATTGCATCAATGGTACATGGACATTACCAAGAGATCCGATCGACAGTCCCTCATGGTGCAAGTCAACAAGGATCATTATGTTGGAAATATGCCCTAGAGGCAATAATAAAAGCATTATTATTATATTTCCTTATTCATGATAATTGTCTTTATTCGTGCTATAATTGTGTTATCCGGAAATCGTAATACATGTGTGAATAACAGACAACAACATGTCCCTAGTAAGCCTCTAGTTGACTAGCTCGTTGATCGATAGATAGTCATGGTTTCCTGACTATGGACATTGGATGTCATTGATAACGAGATCACATCATTAGGAGAATGATGTGATGGACAAGACCCAATCCTAAACATAGCATAAGATCGCATAGTTCGTTTGCTAGAGTTTTCCAATGTCAAGTATCCTTTCCTTAGACCATGAGATCGTGTAACTCCCGGATACCGTAGGAGTGCTTTGGGTGTGCCAAACGTCACAACGTAACTGGTTGACTATAAAGGTATACTACGGGTATCTCTGAAAGTGTCTGTTGGGTTGACACAGATCGAGACTGGGATTTGTCACTCCGCTTGACGGAGAGGTATCACCGGGCCCTCCCGGTAATGCATCATCATAATGAGCTCAATGTGATCAAAGTGTTTGATCACGGGATCATGCATTACGGTACGAGAAAAGTGACTTGCCGGTAACGAGATTGAACGAGGTATTGGGATACCGACGATCAAATCTCGGGCAAGTAAAATACCGATTGACAAAGGGAATCGTATACGGGATTAATTGAATCCTCGACATCGTGGTTCATCCGATGAGATCATCGTGGAGCATGTGGGAGCCAACATGGGTATCCAGATCCCGCTGTTGGTTATTGCCCGAGAGCCGTCTCAGTCATGTCTGCATGTCTCCCGAACCCGTAGGGTCTACACACTTAAGGTTCGGTGACGCTAGGGTTGTGAAGATATGTATATGCGGTAACCCGAATGTTGTTCGAAGACCCGGATGAGATCCCGGACGTCACGAGGAGTTCGGGAATGGTCCGGAGGTAAAGAATTATACATAGGAAGTGTTGTTTTGGCCATCGGTACAAGTTTCAGGGTTATCGGTATTGTACCGGGACCACCGGAGGGTCCCGGGGGGTCCACCGGGTGGGGCCACCTGCCTCGGGGGACCACATGGGCTCTAGGGGGTGCGCCTTGGCCTACATGGGCCAAGGGGAACCAGCCCCAAGAGGCCCATGCGCCTAGGGTTACAAAGGGAAGGAGTCCCACAAGGGGAAGGCACCTCCTAGGTGCCTTGGGGGGAGGGAAACCTCCCCTTGGCCGCCGCCCCAAGGAGATTGGATCTCCTAGGGCCGGTGCCCCCCCTTGGCACTCCTATATAAAGGGGGGAGGGGAGGGGGCAGCCGCACCCCTGGTCATTGGCGCCTCCCTCTCCCTCTCCAACACCTCCTCCTCCTCCGTTGAGCACGGCGAAGCCCTGCCGGAGTACTGTAGTTCCACCATCACCACGCCGTCGTGCTGCTGCTGGAGCCTTCTTCCCCAACCTCTCCTTCGCCTTGCTGGATCAAGAAGAAGGAGACGTTACGCTGACCGTACGTGTGTTGAACGCGGAGGTGCCGTGCTTTCGGTGCTAGGATCTCCGGTGATTTGGATCACGGTGTGTACGACTACTTCATCCCCGTTCGTTGAACGCTTCCGCTCACGATCTACAAAGTGGTATGTAGATGCAATCTCTCTCTCCCATGACTCGTTGCTAGATGAACTCATAGATGGATCTTGGTGAAACCGTAGGAAAAAATTTAATTTTCTGCAACGTTCTCCAATAGTGGCATCATGAGCTAGGTCTATGCGTAGTTCTCTATTGCACGAGTAGAACACAATTTGTTGTGGGCGTAGATGTTGTCAACTTTTCTTGCCGCTACTAGTCTTATCTTGCTTCAGCGGTATTGTGGGATGAAGCGGCCCGGATCAACCTTACACGTACGCTTACGTGAGACCGGTTCCACCAACTAACATGCACTAGTTGCATAAGGTGGCTGGCGGGTGTCTGTCTCTCCCACTTTAGTTGGAGCGGATTCGATGAAAAGGGTCCTTATGAAGGGTAAATAGAAGTTGACAAATCATGTTGTGGTTTTCACGTAGGTAAGAAAACGTTCTTGCTAGAACCCTAATTCAGCCACGTAAAACTTGCAACAACAATTAGAGGACGTCTAACTTGTTTTTGCAGCAAGTGCTTTGTGATATGATATGGCCAAAGTTGTGATGAATGATGAATGATCTATATGTGATGTATGAGATGTTCATGCTATTGTAATAGGAATCACGACTTGCATGTCGATGAGTATGACAACCGGCAGGAGCCATAGGAGTTGTCTTTATTTTTTGTATGACCTGCGTGTCATTGAGAAACGCCATGTAAATTACTTTACTTTATTGCTAAACGCGTTAGCCATAGTAGTAGAAGTAATAGTTGGCAAGCAACTTCATGGAGACACGATGATGGAGATCATGATGATGGAGATCATGGTGTCAAGCCGGCGACAAGATGATCATGGAGCTCCAAGATGGAGATCAAAGGAGCTATGTGATATTGGCCATATCATGTCACGTTTATTATTTGATTGCATGTGATGTTTATCATGTTTTGCATCTTGTTTACTTAGAACGACGGTAGTAAATAAGATGATCCCTCATAATAATTTCAAGAAAGTGTTCCCCCTAACTATGCACCGTTGCGACAGTTCGTTGTTTTGAAGCACCACGTGATGATCGGGTGTGATAGATTCTAACGTTCACATACAACGGGTGTAAGACAGATTTACACACGCAAAACACTTAGGTTGACTTGACGAGCCTAGCATGTACAGACATGGCCTCGGAACACAGAAGACCGAAAGGTCGAGCATGAGTCGTATAGAAGATACGATCAACATGAAGATGTTCACCGATGTTGACTAGTCCGTCTCACGTGATGATCGGACACGGCCTAGTTGACTCGGATCATGTAATACTTAGATGACTAGAAGAGGGATGTCTATCTAAGTGGGAGTTCATTAAATAATTTGATTAAATGAACTTTATTATCATGAACTTAGTCTAAAACATTTACAATATGTCTTGTAGATCAAATGGCCAACGTAGTCCTCAACTTCAACGCATTCCTAGAGAAAACCAAGCTGAAAGACGATGGCAGCAACTATACGGACTGGGTCCGGAACCTGAGGATCATCCTCATTGCTGCCAAGAAAGATTATGTCCTACGAGCACCGCTGGGTGACGCACCTATTCTCCCTGCAGAACAAGACGTTATGAACGCTTGGCAGTCACGCCGCGATGATTACTCCCTCGTTCAGTGCGGCATGCTTTACAGCTTAGAGCCGGGGCTCCAAAAGCATTTTGAGAGACATGGAGCATATGAGATGTTCGAAGAGCTGAAAATGGTTTTCCAAGCTCATGCCCGGGTCGAGAGATATGAAGTCTCCGACAAATTCTTTAGCTGTAAGATGGAGGAAAATAGTTCTGTCAGTGAACACATACTCAAAATGTCTGGGTTGCACAACCGCTTGACTCAACTGGAAGTTAATCTCCCGGATGAAGCGGTCATTGACAGAATCCTCCAGTCGCTTCCACCTAGCTACAAGAGCTTTGTGATGAACTACAATATGCAGGGGATGGTAAAGACCATTCCTGAGGTATATGCTATGCTGAAATCAGCAGAGGTAGAAATCAAGAAGGAGCATCAAGTGTTGATGGTGAATAAAACCACTAAGTTCAAGAAGGGCATGGGTAAAAAGAACTTCAAGAAGGACGGCAAGGAAGTTGCCGCGCCCGGTAAGCAAGTTGCCGGGAAGAAGCCAAAGAATGGACCCAAGCCCGAAACTGAGTGTTTTTATTGCAAGGGAAGTGGTCACTGGAAGCGGAACTGCCCCAAATACTTAGCAGACAAGAAGGCCGGCAAAACAAAAGGTATATGTGATATACATGTAATTGATGTGTACCTTACTAGTACTCGTAGTAGCTCTTGGGTATTTGATACCGGTGCAGTTGCTCACATTTGTAACTCAAAGCAGGAGCTGCGGAATAAACGAAGATTGGCGAAGGACGAGGTGATGATGCGCGTCGGGAATGGTTCCAAGGTCGATGTGATCGCCGTCGGCACGCTACCTCTACATTTACCTACGGGATTAGTTTTAAACCTCAATAATTGTTATTTAGTGCCAAGTTTGAGCATGAACATTGTATCTGGATCTCGTTTAATTCGAGATGGCTACTCATTTAAATCCGAGAATAATGGTTGTTCTATTTATATGAGAGATATGTTTTATGGTCATGCTCCGATGGTTAATGGTTTATTCTTAATGAATCTCGTACGTGATGATACACATATTCATAGTGTGAATACCAAAAGAGTTAAAGTAGATAACAATAGTCCCACATATTTGTGGCACTGCCGCCTTGGTCACATAGGTGTCAAACGCATGAAGAAGCTCCATGCAGATGGACTTTTAGAGTCTCTTGATTATGAATCATTTGACACGTGCGAACCATGCCTCATGGGTAAAATGACCAAGACTCCGTTCTCAGGAACAATGGAGCGAGCAACCAACTTATTGGAAATCATACATACCAATGTGTGCGGTCCAATGAGTGTTGAGGCTCGCGGTGGCTATCGTTATGTTCTCACCCTCACTGATGACTTGAGTAGATATGGGTATGTCTACTTAATGAAACACAAGTCTGAAACATTTGAAAAGTTTAAGGAATTTCAGAGTGAGGTTGAAAATCAACGTGATAAGAAGATCAAGTTTCTACGATCAGATCGTGGAGGAGAATACTTGAGTCATGAATTTGGCACACACTTAAGAAAATGTGGAATAGTTTCACAACTCACGCCGCCTGGAACACCTCAGCGTAATGGTGTGTCCGAACGTCGTAATCGCACTCTATTAGATATGGTGCGATCTATGATGTCTCTTACCGACTTACCGCTATCTTTTTGGGGCTATGCTTTAGAGACTGCCGCATTCACTTTAAATAGGGCTCCGTCTAAATCCGTTGAGACGACACCGTATGAATTATGGTTTGGGAAGAAACCTAAGCTGTCGTTTCTAAAAGTTTGGGGATGCGATGCTTATGTCAAGAAACTTCAACCTGAAAAGCTCGAACCCAAGTCGGAAAAATGCGTCTTCATAGGATACCCTAAAGAAACTGTTGGGTATACCTTCTACCTCAGATCCGAAGGCAAGATCTTTGTTGCCAAGAATGGATCCTTTCTAGAGAAAGAGTTTCTCTCGAAAGAAGTAAGTGGGAGGAAAGTAGAACTTGATGAAGTGTTACCTCTTGAACCGGAAAATGGCGAAACTCAAGAAAACGTTCCTGAGGTGCCTGCACCGACTAGAGAGGAAATTAATGATGTTGATCAAGATACTTCCAATCAAGCTCCTACTGAAATCCGAAGGTCCACAAGGACACGTTCCGCACCAGAGTGGTACGGCAACCCTGTCTTGGAAATCATGTTGTTAGACAACGGTGAACCTTCGAACTATGAGGAAGCAATGGCGGGCCCGGATTCCGACAAATGGCTAGAAGCCATGAAATCCGAGATAGGATCCATGTATGAAAACGAAGTATGGACTTTGACAGACTTGCCCGTTGATCGGCGAGCCATAGAAAATAAATGGATCTTTAAGAAGAAGACAGACGTGGATGGTAATGTGACCATCTATAAAGCTCGGCTTGTCGCTAAGGGTTATCGACAAGTTCAAGGGGTTGACTACGATGAGACTTTCTCACCGGTAGCGAAGCTGAAGTCCGTCCGAATCATGTTAGCAATTGCCGCATTCTACGATTATGAAATATGGCAAATGGACGTCAAAACGGCATTCCTTAATGGTTTCCTTAAGGAAGAATTGTATATGATGCAGCCGGAAGGTTTTGTCGATCCTAAGAATGCGGACAAGGTGTGCAAGCTCCAACGCTCGATTTATGGGCTGGTGCAAGCATCTCGGAGTTGGAACATTCGCTTTGATGAAATGATCAAAGTGTTTGGGTTTACACAGACTTATGGAGAAGCCTGTGTTTACAAGAAAGTGAGTGGGAGCTCTGTAGCATTTCTCATATTATATGTAGACGACATACTTTTGATGGGAAATGATATAGAACTCTTGGACAGCATTAAGGCCTACTTGAATAAAAGTTTTTCAATGAAGGACCTTGGAGAAGCTGCTTATATATTAGGCATCAAGATCTATAGAGATAGATCAAGACGCCTCATAGGTATTTCACAAAGCACATACCTTGATAAGATATTGAAGAAGTTCAATATGGATCAATCTAAGAAAGGGTTCTTACCTGTGTTACAAGGTGTGAAATTGAGCTCAGCTCAATGTCCGACCACGGCAGAAGATATAGAAGAGATGAGTGTCGTCCCCTATGCCTCAGCCATAGGTTCTATTATGTATGCCATGCTGTGTACTAGACCTGATGTAAACCTTGCCGTAAGTTTGGTAGGAAGGTACCAAAGTAATCCCGGCAAGGAACACTGGACAACGGTCAAGAATATCCTGAAGTACCTGAAAAGGACTAAGGAAATGTTTCTCGTTTATGGAGGTGACGAAGATCTCGTCGTAAAAGGTTACGTCGACACTAGCTTCGACACAGATCTGGATGACTCTAAGTCACAAACCGGATACGTGTATATTTTGAATGGTGGGGCAGTAAGCTGGTGCAGTTGCAAGCAAAGCGTCGTGGCGGGATCTACATGTGAAGCGGAGTACATGGCAGCCTCGGAGGCAGCACATGAAGCAATTTGGGTGAAGGAGTTCATCACCGACCTCGGAGTCATACCCAATGCGTCGGGGCCAATCAAGCTCTTCTGTGACAACACTGGAGCTATTGCACTTGCAAAGGAGCCCAGGTTTCACAAGAAGACCAGGCACATCAAGTGTCGCTTCAACTCCATTCGTGAAAATGTTCAAGATGGAGACATAGAAATTTGTAAAGTGCACATGGATCTGAATGTCGCAGATCCGTTGACTAAACCTCTCCCTAAGGCAAAACATGATCAGCACCAGAACTCTATGGGTGTTCGATTCATCACAATGTAACTAGATTATTGACTCTAGTGCAAGTGGCATTATGTTGGAAATATGCCCTAGAGGCAATAATAAAAGCATTATTATTATATTTCCTTATTCATGATAATTGTCTTTATTCGTGCTATAATTGTGTTATCCGGAAATCGTAATACATGTGTGAATAACAGACAACAACATGTCCCTAGTAAGCCTCTAGTTGACTAGCTCGTTGATCGATAGATAGTCATGGTTTCCTGACTATGGACATTGGATGTCATTGATAACGAGATCACATCATTAGGAGAATGATGTGATGGACAAGACCCAATCCTAAACATAGCATAAGATCGCATAGTTCGTTTGCTAGAGTTTTCCAATGTCAAGTATCCTTTCCTTAGACCATGAGATCGTGTAACTCCCGGATACCTTAGGAGTGCTTTGGGTGTGCCAAACGTCACAACGTAACTGGGTGACTATAAAGGTATACTACAGGTATCTCTGAAAGTGTCGGTTGGGTTGACACAGATCGAGACTGGGATTTGTCACTCCGCTTGACGGAGAGGTATCACCGGGCCCTCTCGGTAATGCATCATCATAATGAGCTCAATGTGATCAAAGTGTTTGATCACAGGATCATGCATTACGGTACGAGAAAAGTGACTTGTCGGTAATGAGATTGAACGAGGTATTGGGATACCGACGATCAAATCTCGGGCAAGTAAAATACCGATTGACAAAGGGAATCGTATACGGGATTAATTGAATCCTCGACATCGTGGTTCATCCGATGAGATCATCGTGGAGCATGTGGGAGCCAACATGGGTATCCAGATCCCGCTGTTGGTTATTGCCCGAGAGCCATCTCGGTCATGTCTGCATGTCTCCCGAACCCGTAGGGTCTACACACTTAAGGTTCGGTGACGCTAGGGTTGTGAAGATATGTATATGCAGTAACCCGAATGTTGTTCAGAGTCCTGGATGAGATCCTGGACGTCACGAGGAGTTCCGGAATGGTCCGGAGGTAAAGAATTATATATAGGAAGTGCTGTTTTGGCCATCGGGACAAGTTTCGGGGTATTGTACCGGGACCACCGGAGGGTCCCGGGGGGTCCACCGGGTGGGGCCACCTGCCTCGGGGGGGCCACATGGGCTCTAGGGGATGCGCCTTGGCCTACATGGGCCAGGGGGAACCAGCCCCAAGAGGCCCATGCGCCTAGGGTTACAAAGGGAAGGAGTCCCACAAGGGGAAGGCACCTCCTAGGTGCCTTGGGGGGGAGGGAAACCTCCCCTTGGCCGCCGCCCCAAGGAGATTGGATCTCCTAGGGCCGGCGCCCCCCCTTGGCACTCCTATATAAAGGGGGGAGGGGAGGGGGCAGCCACACCCCTGGTCATTGGCGCCTCCCTCTCCCTCTCCAACACCTCCTCCTCCTCCGTTGAGCACGGCGAAGCCCTGCCGGAGTACTGTAGTTCCACCATCACCACGCCGTCGTGCTGCTGCTGGAGCCTTCTTCCCCAACCTCTCCTTCGCCTTGCCGGATCAAGAAGAAGGAGACGTTACGCTGACCGTACGTGTGTTGAACGCGGAGGTGCCGTGCTTTCAGTGCTAGGATCTCCGGTGATTTGGATCACGGTGTGTACGACTACTTCATCCCCGTTCGTTGAACGCTTCCGCTCGCGATCTACAAAGTGGTATGTAGATGCAATCTCTCTCTCCCATGACTCGTTGCTAGATGAACTCATAGATGGATCTTGGTGAAACCGTAGGAAAAATTTTAATTTTCTGCAACGTTCTCCAACACATTACTACCATGAGAAACCTGTGACTGTTGAGTATTCTGAACTGTTTCAGTTATACAATCAAGACGCACTCGACAAATCTATCGTCAGTTGCTATTGTCTGTAAGTGATTTCTTTCTGTAATTTAAGTCTCAAGCTAGGTGTATTGATCCTTTTGATCAATCATTACCTGTAATTATCCTCACTATATTATTTTCTGTGGTATTATGCAGGATGAAGATGTATGAAATGACAAAAGGTGGACGCTATGGCATTGGGTTCATTGACCCAAACACCGTTAATGAATACACATGGAAAATAAGCAAGCATTATGAAAAGCAGGTAGAGGACAGCATGTTCGAGTCTTGAAGCGCCTCAAATATAATGAAGATATACTACTTCCTTACAACTTCGAGTGAGTCACACTTTCTGTACTACAAATTCTCTGTTTTTGCCTACTAGCTAGCTAGCTACATGTTTTTGCTTACATATGCCCGCTTAATTAAGACATGCAAACGTGTGTGCATGCAGATTTTACTGGATCTTGTGTATCATTAAAGTTGACGAAGGAATAGTTGAAATACTAGACTCACTACTCTCAGAAAATAAAGACTATAACATCTTGTTTGGGATAGTCAACAGGTAATTTCAATCATTATTAACTATATATCTCGGCCTATTTAGTTCGTCATTTCATGATATGAACTATTTAATAACCCCTTTTTTCATTTTCTTTGCCGGCGGGCAGGGCTTGGGCAAGGTTCATCAGCGTCACGGAAGGCGAATGGAAAGGACAGCTGAGATGGCTTCGACCCAGGGTAAGTAATTAAGTAGTGTGGTAGCTAGCTGCCATCTTTTTAATATTATCATGCTTGATTATTTATTATCTGATCAAATTAAATTCCATTCTCGTAAAGGCCATAAAGCAGGCGCAGGGGACTGATCTGTGTGCATACTGCATTTGCGAGAACATTCGCATGATGACGTCCGAAAGGAGCAGATCTCAAAGACAGGAATGGGTACGCTTGTCAGAACAGTATTCAAAATTTGTGCACCATTATCGATATCTAGTCACACAACTAATACACGTGCATATTGATCTCCTTCTTAACAGTTCAGAGAGGTGTGAGACAAGCTCCTAGATACGGAGCGCGTAGAAGCACTTCAAGAGGAAATAGCGGGATTTTTGCTCGACCAGGTCATAAATCCGAAGGGAGAATACTATTACCCGCTACGGCCCCCATCGACCAATTAAATCATGAACCACTTCCAATTTGTCATCGTGCTCCGAAGGCACCAATTAGGCTAATGCGAACTGGCTCCGAAGGCAACATGCATATGTACGAGAAATTGTATATAGCTATATACATGCATGTGTGTATGTGTGAATTAATATGGTGTGGTTTGTGTGAGACATTGATGATCTATATATATATATATATATATATATATATATATATATATATATATATATATATATATATATATATATATATGATTGGTTCTACTAGCTACCATATATATGCATAACATGTACAATGTGTAGTATCGTAAAATACCAGCAAACGAAAAAGAATTAAAATGAAAAACACAAAATTAAATGAAAAAGAAATCATAAAACCAAAAACCCCCCAAACATTTTAGTACCGATTGGTGTTACCAACCGGTACTAAAGGGCTCCCGGCCCCCGGAGCTAGCTCGTGCCACGTGCACTAGTGCAGAACCGGGCAATAGCACCGGTTCGTAAGGCCCTTTAGTGCCGGTTCCATAACCGGCACTAAAGTTTGGGCACTAAAGGCCCCCCCTTTAGCACCGGTCCAGCACGAACCGGTGCTAAAGGGCAACGACGTGGCACGAGCCAGCTACGGGGGCCGGGAGCCCTTTAGTACCGGTTGGTAACACCAACCGGTACTAAAATATTTGGGGTTTTTTTGGTTTTATGATTTGTTTTTCATTTAATTTTGTGTTTTCCATTTTAATTCTTTTTCGTTTGCTGGTATTTTACGATACTACACATTGTACATGTTATGCATATATATGGTAGCTAGTAGAACCAATCATATATATATATATAGATCATCAATGTCTGACACAAACCACACCATATTAATTCACACATACACACATGCATGTATATAGCTATATACAATTTCTCGTACATATGCATGTTACCTTCGGAGCCAGTTCGCATTAGCCTAATTGGTGCCTTCGGAGCACGATGACAAATTGGAAGTGGTTCATGACTTAATTGGTCGATGGGGGCCGTAGCGGGTAATAGTATTCTCCCTTCGGATTTATGACCTGGTCGAGCAAAAATCCCGCTATTTCCTCTTGAAGTGCTTCTACGCGCTCCGTATCTAGGAGCTTGTCTCGCACCTCTCTGAACTGTTAAGAAGGAGATCAATATGCATGTGTATTAGTTGTGTGACTAGATATCAATAATGGTGCACAAATTTTGAATACTGTTCTGACAAGCGTACCCATTCCTGTCTTTGAGATCTGCTCCTTTCGGACGTCATCATGCGAATGTTCTCACAAACGCAGTATGCACACAGATCAGTCCCCTGCGCCTGCTTTATGGCCTTTACGAGAATGGAATTTAATTTGATCAGATAATAAATAATCAAGCATGATAATATTAAAAAGATGGCAGCTAGCTACCACACTACTTAATTACTTACCCTGGGTCGAAGCCATCTCAGCTGTCCTTTCCATTCGCCTTCCGTGACGCTGATGAACCTTGCCCAAGCCCTGCCCGCCGACAAAGAAAATGAAAAAAGGGGTTATTAAATAGTTCATATCATGAAATGACGAACTAAATAGGCCGAGATATATAGTTAATAATGATTGAAATTACCTGTTGACTATCCCAAACAAGATGTTATAGTCTTTATTTTCTGAGAGTAGTGAGTCCAGTATTTCAACTGTTCCTTCGTCAACTTTAATGATACACAAGATCCAGTGAAATCTGCATGCACACACGTTTGCATGTCTTAATTAAGCGGGCATATATATGTAAGCAAAAACATGTAGCTAGCTAGCTAGTAGGCAAAAACAGAGAATTTGTAGTACAAGAAAGTGTGACTCACTTGAAGTTGTAAGGAAGTAGTATATCTTCATTGTATTTGAGGTCCTTCAAGAACTCGAACATGCTGTCCTCTACCTGCTTTTTATAATAGTCGCTTATATTTCATGTGAATTCATTAACGGTGTTTGGGTCAATGAACCCAATGCCATAGCGTCCACCTTTTTTCATTTCATACATCTTCATCCTGCATAATACCACAGAAAAGAATATAGTGAGGATAATTACAGGTAATGATTGATCAAAAGGATCAATACAACTAGCTTCAGACTTAAATTACAGAAAGAAATCACTTACAGACAATAGCAACTGATGATAGATTTGTCGAGTGCGTCTTGATTGTATAACTGAAACAGTTCAGAATACTCAACGGTCCCAGGTTTGTCATGGTAGAAATGTTCCTTGTTGATTTGCACCATGAGGGACTGTCGATTGGATCTCTTGGTAATGTCCATGTACCATTGATGCAATTCATACATTCTCGTTGGGAGCTTCTTGACATCTTCTGGCTTGACCAAAGGTTGGCCCCGGACATATTTCCGTTTTATTTCCTCCTCTGTAAGCACACGCATGTCCTCGATCTCGAGGAGTTGTCCAACAGTGATCTTGAGTTCTTCAGCCTGCTTTATATGCTCCTGGGTTATTACCAGATCGCCCACCTGGGGAATATAAACTGTTTCCCCACAATAATATTGGCCGCGCGTACTGTCACGTGTTGTTGGCGGCACAACAAGCGGGGGGATCGGTTGCGCCCACTGTTCTCCCAGCTGGGCAACGGTTCTCCCGCATTTTTTGATAGCTGCTTGTTGTTTGCTCGAGCTCGAGCTCGCCTCCTTCTGTAGACGTTGTCGATTTAACTTCCTGATGTGGCGCTCATAGTCTGAGTCAACATGCTTAGGAGCTGGTGGTTCAGCCATACGAATGAAGTGGTCAATAACTTCCACAGGCACTTTCTCCCTTGGCGGCGGTGGCGGTTTCGGTCCAAAATGGGCGTCGACTTCTGCCCGCACTATGGCATTGGTTTGCTCCTTGGTCCTGTCGTAAGCCCTCTTAGGAAGAGGAGTATCGAGGTTTGGACCATATTTATATCGCTTGCCTCCGCCTGTACTTCCTGTACTATGACCTCGACTGGTACCGCTACGCACCATATGTGCGGGGTGTCTCTTCTGCGATTGCTGAGGCGGCGGAGACGGCTGACAGGGCTGAGTTGGACGAGGAGGAGTGGCCTGAAGCTGTGCCGGACTTGGAGGAGGAGTAGCCTGACACTTTGCCGGACTTGGAGGAGGAGTGGACGTCTGACGCTGTGTCGGACTTGGAGGAGGAGTGGCCTGACACTTTGCCGGACTTGGAGGAGGAGGAGTGGCCTCACACGTTGGTGGACTTGAAGGAGCGGGAGTCTGCTGAATCGGTGGCGGACTTCGACGAGGAGTCGGGTGACGCGGTGTCGGTGGCCTTTGAAAGATGATGCAATCCTTTCTCCATAGGATGACATGATGTATGGCCTCTCCCAATGTGTGCTCGTCGTCACCTCCAGGAATGTCAAGCTGAAGCTCCGAATATGGGTCCACCACCTCATTAACCAAGACACGAGCATAGCCCGCTGGAATCGGGTTGCAACGGAAGGTTGCCTCGGGGGAATTTGGAAAAGCAACGGCGTCCGCCACCTTCATGGATATGTTCTTCATCTTGAAGTGTAGCTCGCAGTTACTGTTCTCCGTGATGTCATTCACGGGGTATCTATCCAGCAATGCGTCGCCCGGGGCGGAACCCACGCTGCTTCTCGGCATGGATGGGGCGGTGCTATCCAATGCTGGATCATCCGCTATCTGCTGCAGCTGCTGAGACCCCCTTTGCTGGCTAAGTGAGTCGATCTGCTCCTGCTGCCGCTGGAATTTAACTGCCAATTCCGCTTGACTTGCTTCAAGGCCTTGAAGGCGTTCATAGTCCCGCTTCCTCTGCTCCTCCTCCATCTTCCTCTTCTTCTCCTCCGCAATCTTGTTTCTCGCACGGGTTCTGTAGTCGGCGTTCCAGTCCGAAAACCCCTCATACCACGAAATAGCGCCCTTGCCTCGTGTTCTTCCCGGGTGTTCAGGATTTCCCAGGGCACGCGTAAGCTTGTCGTTCTCTCTGTTGGGCTGGAACACCCTCGATCGAGCCTCTTCTATTGCAACAAGTATCACATCGTCGGCTCCGTTCAGACATGCCTTCATCGAAACATTGCCTGTCTTCGGGTCCAACTCCCCCCCATGCGCATAGAACCAAGTCCTGCACCTGGGGGGCCAGCTCTTAGTAACCAGAGTGACACCTGCATCCTCCATCTCTTTCTCAGACTTATCCCACTTAGGCATTGCCACCGCGTAGCCACCTGGCCCCAGCTTATGGAACTTATCCTTTTTTTCGGCATTCTTCTTGTTTATTCTCGACCGTTCCTTAGCTAATTCTGAATCCTTGAATTTCACGAAATCGTCCCAATGAGCACTTTGATTCTCTAGTATCCCCTCGAATACTGGAGTCTTCCTTCCATCCTTGACGTACTTCTCCCACGTCGTTCTCTTGTAGTTCTTGAATGCAACCGCAATCTTCCTCAAAGCAACGTCCTTGACTTTCTGCACATCTGCTTTTGTGAAATGATCTGGTAGGGTGAAATGTTCCATGAGAGTATCCCAAAGCAGGGTTTTTTTATTCTCGTCGACAAAAGTAACATCTGGACGTGGCTTTGCTGGCTTTCTCCATTCTTGAAGGGAGATCGGCAGTAGGTCCTTCACAAGAACTCCGCACTGACGAATGAACTTGTCCGCAATCTTCTTAGGCGCTAATGGTTCGCCATTAGGTCTGAATGCCTCGATATTGTACTTTACGCCCTCCTTCAACTTTTTGTTCGGGCCTCGTTTCGTCCTTTTGCCTGAAGATTTGCTCGATCCGGATGGCTGAAAGAAGAAAGATCGATTCGTTAATATATCTTCAACTCATTTATTAAAATATGTGATGATCACCAGATTCCTGCTTATATAAATATATATACCTCGCCGGTGTTTGTTGTTTCAGGATCAACATGTTCTTCATCATCGTCATAATCGTAGTTCATGACTTCATCAATTCGGTCATCGCGATCGAATATCATATCACCCTCTCCGGTGTTGTTTAGAAATTCGGAGCCGTCAAAATCTTCTTCATTCCGATCATCATCTTGCCCGCGTATCATATCGAACATGGTATGTTCTCTCTCTCTATCGGTATTGTCCGCCATAGCTTTTATTTAACTATGCCAAAAGAAATATAAAACAATTTAGTATAATCTCGAATAATAGATATAATCTCTAATACATCGTCTCGAATAACAGATATAATCTCGAATACATCATCTCGAATAATATATAATCTCGAATACATCGTCTCGAATATATAATCTCGAATACATCACTGGCTAGGTAGCTAATTAAAGATCGAATACTACAGAAGAATCTAGGACACTCGCGGTTCCTGAGGCGTGGGCGGTGGACACCCAAAGAGAAGGAACCCTCACAGGATCATAGCTGAAGTGAGATCCCTGAAGAAACTGCCAGGTATTGGAGAACCTGCCGCCCTCTAACGCAACCATGTAGCGATGGACGTGCTCGTCCTCCTCCCTGACACGACGACGTACCACCTCCAGCGGGGCCGTCTCCCTCCGCACCGAAACTGGCCCACGCGAACGCCACCAAACGAGCTCAGGGTCGACGACGGGACCCGGGGCCGGGTTCCTCATCAAGCGGCGCGCCCCTTCAGGCAGCACCTCCCAGTGCCAGCCCGGCGGAGCCCAGTCCCGGACATGGGTCAGCTGGACGTCGTCGCGGACGTGTCGACGGCGAGGATGCAGGCCGGGCATCGTCGACAACAAATAGTAGCTATATGCATGCCCGCAAAAAGTAACATTTTATTAATGATTGGATTTTGATAACTAAAATTTCTGACATTTATATAACATTTCTAACAATGCTATATATAACTAACATTTCTATAACATTTCTAATATTTCTATAACTAAAAAACAGAAAAATTTATAACAATTCTAACTTTTTTATAACTATTTCTACAACTAAAACTAATTCTAAAATTTCCTGATTATATAACTAACATTTCTATAACAATTCTAATATTTATATAACTACAAAACAGAAAAATTGCTAAAATGTGTGTGTGTGTGTGTGTGTGTGTGCGTGCGTGTGTGTGTAGTGTGTGTGTGTGTGTGGAACTACTGGACATGCCGGTCGGGGCGAGCTCACCGGCGAGGCGACGACGGGGCGGCGACGGGACGTGGCGGCGACGACGGGGCGAAGGGACGGGGCGGCGACGACGGGGCGACGGGGCGGGGCGGCGACGACGGGGCGGGGCGGCGACGTACAACGGGGCGGCCGGGGCGCGGCGACGGGGACGGCGGGGACGACGGGGCGGGGACGGCGGGGGCGGCGACGAGGGGCGGGGGCGCGCACGACCGGGGTCGGCGACGAGGGGCGGTGGCGGCGGCGTCGACGTCGATCGGGGCAGGCACGACGGAGGGAGGAAACAGAGGCAAGAAACAGAGGGAAACTGAAATTTTTCCAAGTGTTGTATATATAGGATGGACCTTTAGTACCGGTTGGAGCCACCAACCGGTACTAAAGGTCTGTTTTGGCTAGCCCAAGCGGCGGGAAGCGACCCCCTTTAGTACCGACTGGTGGCTCCAACCGGTACTAAAGGCCCCCCCTTTAGTACCGGTTGGTGCCACGAACCGGTACTAAAGGGGGGTCCGCTGCCAGGTGAGGGGCACAAAAGTTTAGTCCCACATCGCTAGCCGAGGGGCACTCGCACCTGCTTATAAGCCCCGCCGTCGCTGTTGTCTCGAGCTCCTCTCTTAAGCAGGCCTTCTAGGCCTACCTGTTCTGCGATGCCCTGTTGGGCCTACTGTGCTAGCGGGCATGCATCCTGGCCCAACTTGAATTTGGGTTTCTAGTCGTATGCAGGCCGCTGTGGCCCAGTAGGTGGGCTTTTTTTCTTTTTTTTTGCTTTATTTATTTTTGTGAATAACTTAACTTTGAAAATAGATTTTTCAGTGATTCTTTTTTCTTATGTTTAATATTAGTGTGTTTTATCATTAAATTCAATTTGGCAATGCTTAGGTTATTTAAAAAATGAAATGCCTTTGTAACGGATGAATTTTCGTCCGAAACCCTGATACTTCGAAACAGATTGTCCATTTTGTACACGAAGTGCATCCAGTTTTTGCGGTAACCCTCTCTACTTTTTTGCACATGCTATGTGGGTGAAATTATGATACCATGCCAACTTTCAACCTTTTCTGAGTTCATTTGAAATGCTTTTCAATTTCAGGGTCATTTAGCTAAAAAAGTCAGTAAATGCATGAAAGAATTTGCTTGCACATAAAAGGTTGAAAGTTTCTGCATGTTTCAAATGCCAAAACACATAACTAGCTACCCTAACTATTACAGAGATCCCTCCTGGGTGTGAAACACAGAAGAAAGTGATGATATATAGTTAAGCCGATCACATCCCAGATCTTTGGGTGTGAAACTTTTTCTTCGCGTGTGTCCCTTTGCGTCGTAGCCATGGAAAATCTTCATCATTTAACGGGATACTCGGGTCAATATTCACTGTGAATGGAGCAATTTCATCAAACTTTTCATAATCTTCTGACTTGTCTGTCTTGTCATCCACTCCCACGATGTTTCTCTTCCCAGAAAGAACTATGTGCCGCTTTGGCTCATCGTACGATGCATTCGCTTCCTTATCTTTTCTTTTTCTTGGCTTGGTAGACATGTCCTTCACATAGAAAACCTGTGCCGCATCATTGGCTAGGACGAATGGTTCGTCTGCATACGCAAGATTGTTGAGATCCACTATTGTCATTCCGTACTGCGGGTCTTCCGTTACCCCGCCTCGTGTCATATTGACCCATTTGCACCGAAACAAAGGGACCTTCAAACCACGTCGATAGTCAAGTTCCCATATGTCCTGTATATAACCATAATATGTTTCCTTTCCCGTCTTGGTTTCTGCATCAAAGCGGACACCACTGTTTTGGTTGGTGCTCTTCTTATCTTGGGCGATCGTGTAAAATGTATTACCATTTATCTCGTACCCTTTGAAAGTCATTATATTCGAAGATGGTAACTGGGACAGCAAGTACATGTCATCTTCAATAGAGGTGTCATGCATGGTACGTGCTTGCAACCAGCTGGCGAAACTCTTGGTTTGTTCACGTGTAATCCAGTCATCAGACCGCTTCGGGTGTTTGGAACGTAGCAAATTCTTGTGTTCATCCATATACGGAGCCACCAAGGCGGAATTCTGTAGAACTGTGTAGTGTGCTTCAGTGAGAGAATGTCCGTCCATACATATTATTTGTTCCCCTCCTAGCGTGCCTTTTCCATCCAGTCTGCCCTTATGCCGCGATTCAGGAACACCGATCGTCTTAAGGTCAGGAATAAAGTCAATACAAAACTCAATGACCTCCTCATTTTGACGGCCCTTGGAGATGCTTCCTTCTGGCGTAGCACGGTTATGAACATATTTCTTTAAGACTCCCATGAACCTCTCAAAGGGGAACATATTGTGTAGAAATACAAGACCCAAAACGTTAATCTCTTCGCATAGGTGAACTAGGACGTGCGTCATGATGTTGAAGAAGGATGGTGGGAACACCAACTCAAAACTGACAAGACATTGCACCAAATATTCTGTAACCCTGGTATGATTTCTGGATCGATTACCTTCTGAGAGATTGCATTGAGAAATGCACATAGCTTCACAATGGCTAATCGAACGTTTTCCGGTAGAAGCCCCCTCAATGCAACCGAAAGCAGTTGCGTCATAATCACGTGGCAGTCATGAGACTTTAGGTTCTGGAACTTTTTCTCTGCCATGTTTATTATTCCCTTTATATTCGACGAGAAGCCAGACGGCACCTTAATACTGAGCAGGCATTCAAAGAAGATTTCCTTCTCTTCTTTGGTAAGAGCGTAGTTTGCATGACCCTGATGTATGCCGTCTTTTCCGTGCATACGTTGCTGGTCCTCCAGTGCCTCAGGTGTATCTTTTGTCTTCCCATACACGCCCAAGAAGCCAAGCAGGGTCACACAAAGATTCTTCGTCACGTGCATCACGTCGATTGCGGAGTGGACCTCGAGGTCTTTCCAATAGGGCAGGTCCCAAAATATAGATTTCTTCTTCCACATGGATGCGCGTCCGTCAGCGTCATTCGGAACAGGTTGTCCACCAGGACCCTTTCCAAAGACCACCTTCAAATCCTTGACCATATCATGTACATCAGCACCAGTACGGTGGCGAGGCATCGTCCGGTGATCCGCCTCACCTTTGAAATGCTTGCCTTTCTTTCTTACGGGATGCCTGCTCGGAAGAAATCGACGATGTCCCAGGTACACATTCTTATTAGCCAAATATATGCTGTCGGTATCCTCCAAACAGTGCGTGCATGCGCGGTATCCCTTGTTTGTCTGTCCTGAAAGATTACTGAGAGCAGGCCAATCATTGATGGTCACGAACAGCAACACCTTTAGGTCAAATTCTTCCCCCATGTGCTCATCCCACGCACGTACACCTGTTCCATTCCACAATTGTAAGAGTTCTTCAACTAATGGCCTTAGGTACACATCAATGTCATTGCCGGGTTGCTTAGGGCCTTGGATGAGCACTGGCATCATAATGAACTTCCACTTCATGCACAACCAAGGAGCAAGGTTATACAAACATAGAGTCACAGGCCAGGTGCTATGGTTGCTGCTCTGCTCCCCAAAAGGATTAATGCCATCTGCGCTTAGACCAAACCATACGCTCCTTGGGTCATCTGCAAACTCCTTCCCGTACTTTCTTACGATTTTTCTCCACTGCGACCCGTCAGCGGGTACTCTCAACTTTCCGTCTTTCTTACGGTCTTCTTTGTGCCATCGCATCGCCTTGGCATGCTATTTGTTTTGGAACAAACATTTCAACCGTGGTATTATAGGAGCATACCACATCACCTTGGCAGGAATCTTCTTCCTGGGGCGCTCGCCCTCGACATCACCAGGGTCATCGCGGCTGATCTTATAGCGCAATGCACCACATACCGGGCAAGCGTTCAAATCCTCGTACTCACCGCGGTAGAGGATGCAATCATTAGGGCATGCATGTATCTTCTGCACCTCTAACCCTATAGGGCAGACAGCCTTCTTTGCTTCGTACGTACTCTCGGGCAATTCATTGTCCTTTGGAAGCATATCCTTTATCATTACCAGCAACTTTCCAAATCCCTTGTCAGATACACCATTGTCTGCCTTCCATTGCAGCAATTCCAGTGTGGTGCCCAGCTTTTTCTTGTCGCCTACGCAATTCGGGTACAACAATTTTTTGTGATCCTCTAACATGCGCTGCAACTTCTTCTTCTCCAAATCACTTGCGCAGTTTCTCTTTGCATCGGCAATGGCCCGACCTAGATCATCAACGGGCTCATATGATGCCTCTTCTTCAGCTTCTTCCCGCATTGACGCTCAGCTTCTTCCCGCATTACCGGCTCAGCTTCTTCCCCCATTGTTGTATCATCGTATTCAGGGAACCCATGGCCAGGATAGTTGTCGTCGTCCTCTTCTTCTTCATTGTCTTCCATCATAACCCCTCTTTCTCCGTGCTTGGTCCAAACATTATAGTGGGGCATGAAACCGGACTTAAACAGGTGGAAGTGAATGGTTCTTGGCTTAGAGTAATTTTGACCATTCTTACAGACAGCACATGGACAAGGCATAAAACCATCCGCCCGCTTGTTTGCCTCAGCCGCAAGCAGAAAAGTTTGCACGCCATTAATGAACTCGGGAGAGCATCGGTCATCGTACATCCATTGCCGGCTCATCTTCATTACACAACACCGAATAGACCAAATCAATACAAGTTCATACATAAAGTTCATACAACACTTAAATGCAACAAACAAATAACTCTCTAGCTAAAGCATTTAAATGCAACAACAAATGCGATCAAGATCGCAACTAAGGTAACAATGGATCCAACAGCATAATGATACCAAGCCTCACTATCGATGGCATATTTTCTAATCTTTCTAATCTTCAAGCGCATTTTCTCCATCTTGATCTTGTGATCATCGACGACATCCGCAACATGCAACTCCAATTGCATCTTCTCCCCCTCAATTCTTTTCAATTTTTCTTTCAAATTCTCGTTTTCTCTTTCAACTAAATTTAACCTCTCGACAATAGGTTCGGTTGGAATTTCTGGTTCACATACCTCCTAGAAAAAATTCCTATGTCAACTTGATGGGCATAATTTGTCATAAACACGAAATGCAACTAGTTTTAAAAGAGAATATATATACCACATCCGAATCATAACAAGGACGAGGGCCGGCGGGGACGGATATCAAAACCATGGCACTATATGTATAACAAAGAACGTACGGGTAAGATAATTATACGAGTAACTAGTTATATATCCAAATCACACAAACATCAATTTTTATATAAAATTTCATGAACAAAGAGGCTCATCACAAGGTGGTGCCGGCGACGGGACGGTGCGGGCGATCGACGGTGGTTACGACGGAGATTTAGAAGGCACTAAGTAAACCATACCTACATATGCAAACTAAGTGTTATTTTTGACCTCAAATTGCATATAAATCAAATACTAGCACATATATATATATTTCCTCCCAAATTACTAAACTCACAAATTAATCACTATATAAAGCATTGCAAGAGCTAATCTAGCAATGAGAGATGAAAGGACAAAGTTGCTAACCTTTGTGATCATTTGAATGGATGGGGCCCTTCAAAT
The DNA here is from genome assembly GCA_032464435.1 of Aegilops umbellulata. NCBI lineage: Eukaryota > Viridiplantae > Streptophyta > Magnoliopsida > Poales > Poaceae > Aegilops > Aegilops umbellulata. Next base: position 586,151,662 of record CP136058.1, on the reverse strand, counting down.
CTTGAAAATTTTTGGGCAAAATGTGTGATGAGCTCGAGAGGAGAGGGGAAGAACAGAGAGGAGAGGGGAAAGGGGAAGAACAGAGCGAGCTCGGGTGGACAAAGGGTTTATGTAGGGTGATCTTTAGTACCGGTTCGTGCCACGAACCGGTACTAAAGGGGCTGGAGGGTACCCAGTCTGACAACATCCTGCCACCACACTCATTAGTACCGGTTCGTGGCACGAACCGGTGCTAAAGGTTCTCCACGAACCGGTACTAATGAGAGCGGCCCGTCTAGCCGTTGGAACCGGCACTAATGTATACATTAGTGCCGGCTCAAATACAAACCGGCACTAATGTGCTTCACGTTTGACCCTTTTTCTACTAGTGGTGGTTGCCCTTTAGCACCGGTTCGTGCTGAACCGGTACTAAAGGGGGGGGGGCTTTAGTGCCCACACTTTAGTGCCGGTTATGGAACCGGCACTAAAGGGCCTTACGAACCGGTGCTATTGCCCGGTTCTGCACTAGTGACGCTTCTTCCTTGTTGATAGGTGGCTATGATTGGATCTTAACACATTTATGATTGGGACAGTGGTCGTGGATGATCTTCGTCTTTGTGCTCTTTGTGTTGTTGTTGTTGAGGGTAGTTAGTGGAGTCAATAGTGGAAGTTCGACACTTAGGGACCGAGTTGACGTCCCATCATCCGTTTTTTGCGGCATCAGCGGGGATTTGGCATCCTTTTCTCCCCATGGGTGTCTCTCTAATGCATCAGGTCATTCTTTTGTGTTTCTTGCTCCTCCCCCGCCGTCGTGGTGTCCCCTTCGTCGTTGTTGTGGAGTTGGCGGAAGTTGTGTTCAGGACGTGGTTCTACATTGAGATTTATCATCATCTAGTGTGATGGTTTCTTCTCTGACCCGTAGGGCATTGGTTTATCTGGACATTAGCATAGCAATTTCCTGATCGCATGATACACTGCCAGGTTGCCTCTTGCAATGGAAATTCAAGAGGACATAGTGATGGGATTTTTTTTTAGGTAACGGTGGAAAAAATAACTTTTTTTTTTAGCGATCGATGGGAAAATTAACTAATACAGGCCCAGATACACAGTACACAATGGGCCGGGTTACAGCAAGGCCCGAACAACTGCCGACGCCGTCGCTAGTCGCTGGAGGGAACGCAACCTAATCCAACTCGCAGACGTGGCGGTACCTTCCCCGTTGGATGCGAGCTAGGGTTTACGATTCCTGCGCCCACAACCCCCATATGTATAGCGCAGCCCTCCAGCCTCCCATGGTCCTCCGTCGTCTCCCGCGGCCGCCCGGTTCTCGCCCTCTGTTCCTGCTTTTTTTCTATCTCTGTACTCGTTATCTTCTTGGCAATTCGATTCGTTTCGTTTGTGTGATGCATCCCCCGTCAGATTTGATCTTGCTGTTGTGTTGAGTTTCGTTTCCTCGTTCTGGACGCAGATGGAAGTGAGGATCCTTTCCCCAGCTGATCGACTATGATTATACTGTGCGCAGATGTAATCCTTTATCAGAGGATTCCAAGCCAGAAATCTGATCCATCTCGTCGTACCATCTACGCGCTTCTTTTGTCTCCTGTTCTTGATTTTTCTTTCTTCTGTTTTGTTTCGTCGTGAAAATAAATTGAATGGAAGTGCGGATCCTTTCCCCAAATGATCGACTATGATTATGCTATGCGCAAATGTAATCCCATCAGGATTCCAAGCCAGAAATCTGGTCCATCCACTTTATTATTATTTTCCCCAAACTAAATTTTCTCTTGATGTAAATGAGGATCCTTTCCCCAAATGATCAACTATGATTATACTTAATGGAAAACAAGGGAGTCTCCAAACCGTAATCCTATTCACTTGATTTTGTGTCTTCGCTACAGTTGATGAGAGTTCTCGATCTCATGCTTTGATCTACATAATGATTCATCGACAATAAAAATTACTTAAAATTGACTAAATTCAGAATCTGCAACGTGTTTGGAGGCTCCTTTGATTTCCATACTTGGTATGGGTTGCTTTCTTCTGGATCGAAAAATCTCAGGGGTGAACCTTAAATCTGTACGAAATGATGGATTGATGGAATCTATTTTACTTAAGTGGGTGTGCTAATTCAGTTTATTTGGGTTTGCATCCATTCAGGTCTATTTTACTTAAAGTGGGTGTGCTAAATTAGTTTATTTGGGTTTGCATCCGTTCAGGTTTGGATACAGGAATTGTACGCACAGTGATTCTGCACTCAAATTTTATGCGCAGTAGTTTTAAACTATACAATATCAAATACAGGTGACATGTAATTATATTTCCATGAATAATTATTCTGCAACAGACGGATTATCTTAGTGTATTCTGGTGATATCAATTCGGCCAGCGGATATTGCTTCATGTCGTTACATGCACTGAAGCATTTTCTTTCATTCTTTTCGTTTATGATGTGATGATGATTCATATAGGTTTATGGCAGTGGTGGCATATGTCACCGTGAGCTTTCAAACCAAAAACGACTTATCTTTCCACTGAGCAGTGCTTCCAAATTTCATATTTTTTATTGTTGATTTTGCCTCTGTTTTTCTCTAATGCTTTGTTTGGATGTAGATATTCAGGGCCATGGCATTGCATTGGCTCCAATGCCGAATATCCAGCATATTGATATTGAGCTTCAAATCAAATTCTAGTGTTTGGATGTTGGCGTATTCGGCAGTCGGAATTCTAGGGAACCAACAATACCATTTTCATGTTTGGATGGTGACAACGTTGAATTGGAAACAGTCGTGCCCTGTGCCCGTCCTTTCCATCCCCTGATGGACCCGGCCGCCGCGGCACCTCCTGCGTGCGCCCGATCTGGAGGGAGGAAGACCAGATCGAGGCTTCCTCCAGTGCGCGCTTCCCACTCTGTCCAGGCACGTCCTCCTGCTCCTCTCCGTCAGCCGAGGCCGCTGCAGCTGTGCTCGGCCGCCTCGGATGCCAGGATGCAGGCTACCTCGTCGTCGCTGTGGCCTTGTTTCCCTCGGTCGACGCCATCTGTGCTGCAGCCCGCGGTGAGCATGAAGGCCAGCAGACGCAGGCACACCTCCCTCCATAGGCTTTTCTCTCTCTTCCCTGGTACGCGAAGAAGCCGTCGGTCACGGAGTCTGCGGCAGGGGCCGGCCGGCGGTCAGGGAGGGAGTGGAGCACGGCTGCACGGGGATGGAGATATGGACGAACGAGTCGTTCCCTTTTCTTTCTCGTGGTGTTACAGCGAAGAGGTAGCGAGTCAACCAATTCAATCGAATGCCGAGGGATGGGGCTCTGAATTTGTGAGGGGTCACGCTAGTGTCTGGGCCGGCTTCTCAATATCAAGCCCGAATTCCACCTACGAATGTCTAGGCCATCCAAACATGGGCATTCGGGTCAGGCAATGCCAATGCCGAATTCGGGGCCTGAATATCTACATCCAAACATGGCGTAATGCTTTGGACCAGGATGTACTGTATAACACTGTAAACAGCAGCTGCTAGTCGCTGTGCTGTGATTCAGTCAATACACAGAGCTAATGTTTGGGGAAATCAATTGTGAGGGTGATAGAACTAATCTTGTTTCTCAAAACATTCGGATGCTGCCCTAAGAGCTTTCACCCTGTAGGCTTGAGAGATAATGCTCCTTCCTTGATGTCTATCCCATTCTTATCTTCCCAGTTTTTATCCTTATTGGTGCCTCATCTTTCTGCAAATAACATGACATTTTGACCAACTTCTGGAGTACAATGTCCTAAGCCATGTTTAGCAGAATGATAGTTTCCCTATCCAAATTGATCTGTTTTTTTGTTTTATTTTTCCTTTCTTTCGTTTGTGTGAATAGAATTGGATATTGTTGGCTGGTGATGATTCAGGTCTGAAAGGATCTTAGCGGATTTCGGTGAGGTGGATTTGTCCGCCATTGATCGATTCATGTTGTTACACATACTGAAGCCTTTACCTTCCATCATCTTCTGTTGATTTCTTTTCTGTTTCCTCTGTTTTTGTGATGGGATGCTGATTCATATAGGTTTTTGGCAGTGGTGGCGTCTGTCACTGTGAGCCTCCAAACCAAAAAACGACTTCTCTTTCCACTGAGCATTGCTTGAAGTTGTGTCATTCTTTCCTTTTTGTACTACATCTTGTCCCTGTGAAGAGCACAGACCAGGAAGTGCCGTATGACACTGTAAACAGCAGCCGCTTCTCTGCTTCTGCAAGTGTCCATCTCTGTATCATAACCTCTGTGGTTTGCTCGATGGAATACCATTTGCACCGGCTCGATTCAGCTGTGTGTGTGATTTGAAACGGGTCTCTGAGGGACTAAGCAATGATGCCTGTTCTCTTGCAATCTTTCTTTTTCCCTGTTTTCTTGGGCCCCCCGATGCCACGTCTCAGGTAGCCACAAGCCTTACCTTAGATGCTACATTGTGCCAACAAAGATTTTCACATTTGATAGGAACCTGTGGCTGTGATTCAGTTGGTACACAGAGCCGTTTTTTGTGATTACATGTATTGCCTCACTGTAATATTGTTTTGTAGTTTTTTTGGGAAATCAATGGCGATGATAATAGAACTAAGGCTTGTTTCTCAAAACATTCGCAGATGCCGCCTAAGAGATTTCGCCCTGCCAGGCTTGAGAGCTAATGCTGCTAATTCCTTCCTTGGATGTCTGAGACATGATGAGTTCCCTAGTTTATTTTGTTGTTTTTGTTGCATCTGATCTTTATTGCCTTTGATATATTTCACTCTCTCAGTGGAATTTAGGTGCACAAGCTGGTCCACAAATGGTTGGCCTTACCTTTGGAATGTTAATACGGTATAATAATTATCTTATGATGGTCTATCATTTACTGTGGTATACTAGCTTAAAATATAAGCCGAATTTTAGATTCTTTTGACGCTAAACATTATTAATCTTAAATAGGGTGGCAACTGTTGTCTCTGTTTTCATTGTGCTTTCTTTGTTAGTTGTCAATTTGGATCTTTGGAAATCCATGGAAGCAGGTGATGACGCCAAGACAGGGACATCAGAACCATGTAATGGGTATGATAGACCAAGTCTAATGGGAATCTCTCTGATGTTTTCTGTTTTCCTAGTAAATTTGAATTTTTGGTATTTTCTTCTGTCTGCTTTGATTGTCACTACCACTGAGGACAGCTTTTCTTAGTTGATCATTTTGTTTGGGATTTTGTTGGTGCTATGAGCTTGGTTTAGTAAGTTGGTTGGAGCAAACTGCCGGTGATGGTGTTAAATATACTTTGCAGCTTTTTGCTTTGAAATAAACCTACAATCTGAGGCGTTTGCATTCAATCCACTGTTGCCATTGTACGAAGTTACGAAGTTAGCACATATAGATCCACTTTTCTCTATTTTTGTTTTGATCTATCAATTCAGAAATCCACCGTTTTTATTTGTTTACACAGGACCTGAATTGATTGTTGTGCCAAAAACTGACCAAGCAGCCCACCTATGGGAGGAAACAGGTTGAATCCATTCAGTATCCCCGCAAAAAAAAAAGAATCCATTCAGTATGAGAAGACCTTTGATGGCCCCATGTCAGTTTTTAGGCAAAATTACTCACTAATTAGCACAATCTTCTTAGCCTTACCGACCTACATGTAATGTTGAACTATGTGGACTGTAACTGCATTGGATTTATGTGCTTAGGATTTTTTCAACAGTCAGCAGAGCTGCAGAAGATGCTAGTTAATTGAACTAGATTGTGTCATGAAATTCATGGCCCACAAAGGTAGTTCAAAAGAAAAAGTGAGGTTGCTGTTTGCACTTTGAAGCCTGCTCTCTGTTGTTTACATTTTGAATAAGTGGTTTCAAGACGCATGATGATACCGCCATAGCTCATCGGAATTTGGCGGCCGTGCGGGTAGGATCTCCTGCAAAATAACCGTTGCTTTAGGCTGGTCACAATGGGCAAGAACATAAGCTAGTAACTTGCACACTTCTTTAGACTATGTTACTACCTCCATAGTGGATAGTAACATCTATGTAGTGTCATGCAACGATGTATTTATTAGGTTATAGACTTATTGTTTTTTGGAGTGTGTGATGTTCCGGTAACTTAGCTAGTTACCACAAGCACCTTTCTCTTCATTAAATATGTGTCACATAAGCAAAGTTGTATTGAAGTGTGTGATGTTACTCCTAAGTTTCTCCTCATTGTGACCAGCCTTAGTGGACGTGGGTGATTTTTTCGCCCCGAATTGATCCTGCAAAATTGCTTAACTTGTATTTTTTTTGGCAGGATATCTACAGGATTCACCCCTCTTTTTGCTGGATCCCCTTTCCTTGGGGGGGATGTTTCATCACCAATCGCCATGCCTCGCCTGCTTACAACGTCGACGAGCCTAGCGTCGCCGCCGCTCTCCTATGGCTGTGGAGGTTTGCCGTAGGGTTCCCGCGTCGCACGGAGGCGTGAGCCCAACAGGGGCTGCCGCTGCCCACTTCCCCTCCCTCAAGTGCACGCAGATGCGGTCACCGGCGCCCAGCTCCAATGAGCGAGGGGCAATGACAGCGGCGCGTCTTCGGCTTAGCTCCAATGCTTGTAGGAAAATATGACTCAAAATAACATAGGCTACTATTTCATCCTTATGTTGTGGAATTGTCAAGTTTTGCTGACTGTGAATTTTCATAGGGCATAGATAGCATTTATTATTAGAGTACTGCCATACAAATTCGTTTTTTGTTCATTTTTCATGTTTTTTTATTTTTATTGGGGGAGTACGTGAGGCACATCAACACGAGTTTTGTCTGATATAACAATAATGTACACATTCTTTTCTAGTAGGAAGATGTAATGCTAATAACCTCGCAATTGATGCGAAATCATTTTCCAAAACTCACCACCATTGCAATTGTCGCCGTCAGAGGTACTTCATTCCCTTTGGCATCAATGGTCCAAGAAATCTGGCAAATTATGGATTACTATTTTTTGATAATTCAAAGGAAAACACTTTGCAATAGAGATAACCTGATCCGATTGTGTGTCTACCTTCATCCCTGATTCTTTGCCTTGCAGCAACATCCCCCTACCTATCTGTCATTGCTTATGTTTTGAACAGTATAAAAATATATTTTGCTCGCTGCCACAGTCCATCGTGTTTCTCCAAACCAGTTTTAAAGGATAACACACCACCCCATTCCACCATCTTCTACATTGTGTGTTTGCTAAATTTTCCTGTCCAGCCTACATTGTCAAACGGGCCGGGACTCTCTTTGGATGGTAATATCAATGGTAGAAGAGCTACTATGGAGTCATTTTGCACACTTTTTTGCATGTTAATTGCAAATGTTACATCATCTTTGGCCCTTCTTGTAAAACTTAACTGCCCAAACCATCTTCTCAAACTGAACTCCCTAAAATTTGTGGGGTCTGCTTTGAAACAAAATTTTAAAAATTGAGGGGCCTTCCCACCTTCTTCTAGGTAGACTCGGGCTCAAATGGAAATATCACATGGTCAAATGGGAAGCCATGTGCAAATCTAAGGAGTTTGGTGGTTTGTGAATCACTAACTCCAAGGTGATGGATAAGGCTATCTTCCTTAAGTGGGTATGGAAATTGCTTCCGACGAGCAAAGGCCTTTGGGCAATATGCTTCGAGCTTAATACCTGCGGGATCGTGACATTGCTTTGTTGATCTAGTGATTTAGGGCTCCCATTTTGTAAATGGGGCCCAAAATATATTAAACACTTCTTTAGATTGGGGGCTAAGCACATCGATCGATTTATGAATTACTGCCTGGACCTGTGGGTTGGGGATGTCTAGGCGGCCCGCTAAGGACAGTTTCCCGTCGTTCTTCAGCATCACTGCGTACCCCCAGGTGGATGGGGTAGCCTTGCCGGATGGGTGGAATATTCAGTTTAGGAGCTCCCTAGTCGTATCGGAGTCAGTTGTGTGGGATACAGAAGTGTACCCTAATCTCCAAGGTAGATTTGGTAATTAATATCGACATGTCTCAATGGACTAATTGACGAGGGAACTATCACCGTGTCCCCGTGTCCTTGGATTCCATGGGAACCACTACTATCGGGCTAATCCCAAGAGTTGGGAAGACCTAGGTACGCTATGGAGATTGGGTAGCAAAACCAACAAGCGAGGACCCGGGGCCGAGACGGACTAGTGGAGAAAGCCCACCACGACATGTCTCGAGTAATGTAACCCCAACAGTGTCGGGTATATAAGGCTGGCAAGGGAGCATACAGGGGATCCAACACATGCTTGGAACCTAGATGTGACACCCCAGATTTCGACCTAACCTGGTGATGCTACCACTCTACTCTAAATTTCGGTAGCATTTCCTTTATTTCTAAGAAAAATCATGGATGTCTCTAACCCCAGCACGAGATTTATGTAGTGACATAAATCTTTTTGTGAAAGCAAAGAGGCAATCTTGATAACTTGTTATAGTTCTAGGTGGCAATTAATTACAAGTTCTAGCATCTTCTCCAAGTGAGAAAAGGAACAACTCCTCCAAGTGAGAAAGGGAACAACTTAAGCATAAAGTGGGGAAATATAGTGCTCTTATTCATAAAAATGTTTAGCAGAACCTTCAAATTTATGGATATAAGCAAACATGAAAAATCATATGTATTTTTACTTTTCGCTCTTATATTATTACTTTAAATATTCATGTTCTACACAACATAATATTTATCGTATTATATATACTACTTAAAAGAATGTAAAGCTCCCATTTCACCCTTTCCTTCGTCCAATCTCTTTATGTACGTTCCCCCTCCATCCTCTTTTTTGATTTGTTCCCCCATCACTGATTTCTCTCTCATCTGTTTTTTCCCTAAAAACCGACTCAATCATCCCAACTTATCAAAATAAAATAATTTTTTTGGCAAGTCAAGAAGTTTTTATCGAAATTGTACTCCCTCCGTCCCATAATATAAGACATTTATTATACTACTTAAAAAAATGTAAAGTTTCCATTTCACCCCTTTCCTTCATCCAATCTCTTTATGTACGTTCCCCCTCCATCCTCTTTTTTGATTTGTTCTCCCATCTCTGATTCTTCTCTCATCTACTTTTCCTAAAAACCAACTCAATTGCCCCAACTTACCGAAATAAAATAAATTTTTCTTTGGAAAGTCAAGAAGTTTTTACCAAAATTGTACTCACCCCGTACCATAATATAAGACATTATTGCATCCGTCTTATATTATGGGACGGGGAGAGTGCTTGATAATAAGATGGCAGATAAATCATGGTGATTTTGTTTTTCTTTCATACGTTAATAAGTTCTTACCAAGTAAGTGCTTATAACAATAAGATGACAGGTAAGTCACGGTGATTGCGTAGAAACTAAGATTTTAGCACGAAATATAATAATAGATGCGCAGTCATAGCCTAATCTACTACTCCGTAGAATGTTTATGTACCCATTGCAACGCATGGACAGTTACCTAGTCAAACTAAAATACAGCGCAAAACATTTTCGCAACAAAACATTTTAATACTCCAGTATTTTTCTCTCAAAAAAAAAACTCCAGTAATATTTTTAGGCAAATTATTTAAAATACATGCAACCGTTAAAAGGCCGCGGTAGAGAAGAAAAAGGAACTCCTTAACGGCCTAGAAGAACTCCCAGTCGCAGGCCCCGACTAAAGCCCGCCCCGAACCCAGACCAACACCCACAGTCCAAAAGCTCCAGAGCGACGGGAACCCACCACCACTCTCTCGCCCGAACCACGCGCCGCACCGAACCCAACCAGCACCCGCACAGCCCATCGGCGACCTCGCCGGAGAAGAGAGGAGAAGGTGAGAGATGGAGGCGGCGGCGGCGGCGGCCGGCGTGCAGCTGGGCACCTCGAAGCCGCAGATCGCGACCCAGGCGGAGATGGCGGAGGCGCGCCTGCCGATCCCCTACCGCGACCAGTGCGCGCACCTCCTCATCCCGCTCAACAAGTGCCGCGTCGCCGAGTTCTACCTCCCCTGGAAGTGCGAGACCGAGCGCCACTCCTACGAGAAGTGCCAGTACGAGCTCGTCATGGAGCGGATGCTCCAGATGCAGAAGATCCGCGAGGCGCAGGCGGGCGCCAAGGTCAAGGGCAGCGTCACCATCGGCGTGCCCCTCGCCCCCTCCACCGCCAAGCTCGCCTGATCCGTCAGATTCAGGTGAACCGCCCGCGCCTCCCCAACGTTTATTTTCCGTTCGAGGCATTGCGTGAAAATTAATTAGGTTGATTATAGGTGGAGTTCCGTGAATGGCTAGGGTTTGCGGTAGGATAGTTGACCCCTATAGCCGATTGCGAGACGATTGTGTCGGGTTCGACTCAAATTCACGGGATGCTGACAAACGTTTAGAGTCTAGATCTGTAAACCGATGCAGGCAGGGGATCTGGGATCCGCTTTCATGCCATATCCTTGCATTTCACTGTTGCTCCGTCCATTTCTAATGTTATTCTGCAGGTTTGTACTTTTTGAGTTGTGAATTGTGAATGTTTCGAGCTTACAGTGCAAAAAGGGATTACATAGGTGTAAAGCTGACACGAATCCCTGTGTGTTTGGCCTGTGGATTATTCATTCTGGAGTTTTATACTTTTTGAGTTGTCAAATGTGAATGTTTTCTGGCTATAGAGCTTTTGAAATGCGAAAAAGGATTACATAGGTGTAAATAAAGCTAACATGAATTCCTGCTGTTTGGCCTATGGATTGTTGTAGAGCTTCAAAACTAATTTATAATCTATTCTGGAATTCTTTTTAATATATGTTTTCGTGGCATCAGTGAAGCATTAAAATTTTAGACTGGTCTTAGCAGCAGAGTGGGTATCTGTTCTTGTTATATATGTTGAATTAGAAAAGAAAAGCTTCATTGAAAAACTTGCTACCTTACTGTCTGTCTCTGTGTCTCCATCAATAGGTGACATTTTGCAATACCATCCAGTTAGTGATTTACTAGCAACTACAACTATGAAGTAAATAAGTTTTCAAAAATTAATGTAAGGCAGATGCATTAGGTGCGTTGAATTGATGAATTCAAACAAGGAAATGTGAGAATGGTCCGGGCTGCTGAATGTAACCAGAAATCAACAGATATATGTATTGGTTTCTAAATAAAGTTGTGCCTTCACCTATTCATCAAGCTTGTTAGATAACAATATGATTTATGAACTCAAAACAACCAAGAAGACTGAGGTATATTTCACGTAGACTGTTGAATTGAATAGACTGAAAGAACAAAGGGTTCGCTATAGTTAAACACGATGCATTTCACAGTCCGTGGCGGATCTACCACTGGGGCGAGCTGGTCCTTTCAGTTTCCCTCCGGTGACGAACGGCGGCACTGCTGTTTGCCAGTTTATCCGACCTCTGCGCGTGAAGGGGTACGTGAGGTTTAGGGAGAGAAGGTATTTGGGCTTGGGCTGGAGTGATTGAACTTAAGGCCCTACGTGGATCTGACGTCACGTCAATGTGTAGCCAGGCAGCCACCATGGACGGTGTCTTAATCAAAAAACTGCCAGCATGGAGAGAAGGTATAGGTTGTAAAGCTATTTGTGAGGCACACAAGCTAGAAAAATTCTGGCACTCAGATCAATGTCGTCATATTTGGCTAGGGGTTCCTCATGACCCATTTGCATCTCTGCTATAATTTCTTTTGATTAATAAAGTTCTTAGCAGGTTCCCTAAAAAGAAAACCACTAAACCAGTCACCAAAACAATCTAGGCCTCTCCCCCGAATCATCCCCTTCCCGAGTCGGCCAACTTCCTGAGCCCTGATCCACTCTTGTGTGCTGCCGCCCCCGCCGCTCCATGCGGTGCTGCACCCTCCTGCTGCTCCATGCCACTCCTGCCTGCTGCACCACCATGATGAGGACTGCTCCAGGCTGCTGCTTCCTGCGCCGCCCGCTCCCTGTCCTATTGTGGTATCAAGCGAGCATTTCAAGTATCAATAGTATGTTAGTTGTTCTCATGGTTCTTTTATGCCTTTTCATGTTTTCAGTAGTTGAATTTCATGAGTTTTGCTTGAGTAGACTTGCATTTGTAACTTAAACTTTAGACCTTAAATGATTCGGCCTGGCTAAGCTCAGTTCCTGGGTCCACCACTGTTCACAGTTACCAGGAAACACATACTTGAGATCAGATTACTGTTAAAAATATCGGCCGATATTTAAGGTAACTGGCCAGTTAATCCTGAATCAGGTCACGGATGCGATAACACCTTATCCGGATTAATTGGCTGTCAGTCCGATTTATCCCACTGGGCCGGTTAACTGAATAGACGGAGAGAGAAATTTGGGCCCATTTGCTCCTTTACCCCAAAACTGGATGTTTTAGGTCAGCCCTTTCCCTCCCTTCTCACTCTCCCCTCCCCTCCCGTAGTAACCCTCGTTGGCGGAGGCTAGGAGAAGCCGCCGCCGCCCCCCTCTCCGAGCAGCCGCTGCCGCCCCGAGCAGTTGCCGGCGCCATCCGCCAGAGGCGCCTGCACTCCTCAAGGATCCAGGCACCAAGCCTCTTCCTCCTGCTCGAGCTCGCTGCCCCCTCCCCCCTCCCCCTCCCCCTCCCCGAGAGCAGCACCAGCAGCATGGCAGACAAGCTCGCCTCCCCCTCCCCGAGCTCGCATCCCTTCTTTTTCTTGCTCCAGGTCGCCCCCCTCCCCAAGCAGTCTGTGCTATATGCTGATCTGCTCTGTGCTATGCTATATGCTGCTCCTGCTCTGTGCTATATGCTGCTGCTGCTTATTGCCTCTCCTTTATTGCTGTTGCTGCTGCATTATTGCTATATGTAGCTAAGATATATAGATATGGCCCAAATTAACTTACCGATAAATGGGTTACTGATAAATTCAGTTAATAGGCCGATTCGCCGTTTAATCCCTACTCCTCAACTGACCGAGCAGCTACAAAGTTACCGATATCCTGAACATTGGATCAAATTCCAACAGATATAGGCAGCTTGTCAATATACTGGCATACAGCAAGACCAAATCAAAGAATGAAAAAAAAGGTCACACATCTGAGAAAATTGTCCTTCGACTCTTTATTTTGTATTCTTTCTGCAAATATGTTGTAATATCCAATTCAATGATTTAGGTTTTTACACTGAAAAATTGGCACCACCACATGGTCACCTATTGAACTTGTTAATCAAATGAGAAACACCGTAGCTTGCTTTGTTTTATTCTGGTGATGATTCATATTTGTGCTGTACAATTAGTTATTAGTTCTGTCTGCTTCTTGCTAAGTCGCTTGCTTTGTTTTAGAAGCTTGTTCAACTTAAGCTTAACAGGTGTAGCCTTTCTAATTCATCCAAGAAACCATCATAAGATGTAACTAAAAAGAGATGAACATATGTGAAACTTCAGTTTTACCTCACATTTTCACTCAGACAAGTTCTTTGCCCACTCATGATATGTTGAAAATATCACATCACGGATGTGATATTTAAGAAATCTTTTGAATCTGATCCCATATGGCTGCAAACCGTCCACTGTAAATCATGTCTTTTTAGCAGTTCCATGGTCTTGTCTGTTAACTCTGTTTGCAGCCTGTGACAACAAGAAACAAAGGACAGAATATTGTCATACGTACAACTAGTGTCCTTTGAGTGGTCGAGGCTAATTCGTTCCGTTAATAGTAACTGCAAAGGAATCCCTGTACTTCCAACTTAACATGAGTAACCTGTATAACTGGTGCAAGGCACCATCATGAGATCTAGCTCACAGAAAGACTTTAGTTTTATCTAGCTCAAAGAAATACTTGCGTTTTACCTTACATTTGCATCAGGAGTCCTTTGCTTGCCCGTGACATATTGAAAACACAATGGATGTGACATTTAAGGAATCTTTTGGATCTGATCTAGCCCATATGGCTGCAAAACGTCCACTGTGAATGCTGTCCTTTTAGCAGTTCCACGCACAATCTTGTCTGATAATTCTGTTTGCAGCCTGTGACAACAAGAAACAAAGGACAGAATAATGTTGTACATACTACTAGTGTCCTTTGGGTGGTCCAGGCTAATTCGTTCCATTAATAGTAACTGCAAAGGAATCTCTGCACACGAGTAACCTGTCCAACTCGTGCAGGAAACCATCATGAGATCTTGTTCAAAGAAACAGACTTCAGTTTTACCTTGCATTTGCATCAGGAGTCCTGTGCTTACCCGTGATATGTTGAAAACACAATGGATGTGATATTTAAGGAATCTTTTGGTCTGACTAGCCCATATGGCTGCAAACCGTCCACTGTAAATCATGTCTCTTTAGCAGTTCCGTGATCTTGTCTGATGATTCTGTTTGCCGTCTGTGACAGCAAGAAACAAAGGACAGAGTATAATGGCATACTACAACTAGTGTCCTTTGGCTGGTGACGGCTCATTCGTTCTGTTAATAATAACTGCAAAGGAATCCCTGCACTTGTACTGTATGTGGGGTACTCTTTCCTTCGGATTTAGTGCATCATGACATTTTGATGTGAAGGTTTTTGGCATTTGCAATCCTTTCTATGCTGTCCATCAGGTTTTGTCGCCTTTGACTGTTCATTTCGGGTATATGCGGTGTCAGTCCATTCAGGCCAAAATTGATAGGTGTTGCTCTGTTATCTCATTCTCCTAAATGACAATGACCTTCTGAGGGGTTTGTCTCCCATGTAAATTCATCACTACGCCGTTTGATGTCTACTGGTGGTATGTGTTACTTAGATGGTTAATGTTTTGGTACAAGAGTTTCTTCCCTATCCAGTTGACAAGAGGCTAACATTTTGGCCTGAATCTGGGTCAGAAAATGTTACACTGTTCCTGTTTTCCCCCTTCAGCGGTGAGCTGGTGGCACTTCATGTCTGGAAGCCCGCGTGATTGTATTTTTCTGCAGCGCATATTTGTCACTAAATCATCATACTCCTAACTGACGAATGGATTCGTTCTGGATGTGCAGGACGGGTTGGTGACTAGAGCTGGAAGGGCGCTGTGCTCGCAAGGATCATGAATGTTGTTCTTGTATGAACGAAACATCTGTTTGAATTCGGCATAAAGTTAACTCTCTTTTCTTGTTCCCCTCTGCCTTCCCTCCTTTGGTTCAAGTTTTAAGTTTGATGGAATAAGGAACCAGCTGTCTTCCTATACTCGACGAGTGAAATGGCAAGCTTGAAGTTTTGAATGCAGTGCACGGACTCTGCTTATGCATCTGCCTTGATGTAGTACTCCCTCCGTCCCGCAATATATAAGATGTTTTTGCAAGCTAGCAAAAACGTGTCTTATATTATGGGACGGGGAGGGAGTAGGAGCCTATTTTACAACATGAATATCTTTGCTTACGGTCTGCTGCTATATTAACCTTGTGAGCTCACTGGTTGCTGTGGCCACAGGTTCTCCCGCTGGAGCCTTGTCAGCATAGCATCCTACATACTGTGTCTGTGGGAGTTGTCATGGTTACGCCAGCCAGTTGTATGTTGCAGATACATACTCGGGCCTTATTTTTATTTCTATCTATTTATCTAGTTGGCGGCCTGGAATTGCCCGACGAAACAAAATTATGGCGGTGAGGTGTTTGGCACATACACCGGCATGTTTTTCATGTCGTCGGTCCGCACGACGGTCACCATCGAACCGAGGCCGACGAAGACCCTGACGTCCGCCCGCGGCGCCGACGTATGGCGGCAGCGAGGTGCCGCTCGTCAGTGCGCTGCGCCGGCGTATCCAGCGGCACATGCGTGCACTGGACGGGGGCACATGCAGCGTCGCAGGCGTGGGCATGGGCAGGGGAATGATGATGGCGCACGGAGAAACCAGAGGCGCGCACATGTGTGGTTCGTTTCGTACCATCCCAGGCTCCGGCGGCATCTAGCTAGCCATAGCCACGACAGGCTAGCTAGCAAGCAAGCAAGCTAGGCTAGCAGCAGCGGCGTGCGGGCGTGCGTGCGCATTGGACGACGGGAGGTCGACCGGGGTCGGGGGAGACACAAAGAATCGTGGACGTGGGAGCAGCAAATCGGAGCGTTGAGTAGAGCTCCAGTACTACTCCAGTATATGCCCGTCTGCTGCATGCATGCATGCATGCATGACTGCCCTGGTCCCTTGGAATGATGCCTCGCTAGCACTGTGCCTGCCTACCGGCCTTGTGCGGCGACTGTACCGCCCTCGCCTCGCCACTGTTCCCCGTCGTCTCAGCCTTCTCATCATTCTCCCCGCCTCTCACACCTGCTTGTTTTGTTCCCGATCGACTGTCCTCGCCCTTTTCTTGCTCCTGGCACCGAAAACAAGCTGGCTCGCTTTGTCCATCCAATATGAGTCTAAACATGGTAAGAAGAAATATGGTTGGACGGTTTTGTTTTTCCTTGGCCTAGAGCTCCTCGAATGTCCAAACACCATGAAATTCTACACGCATCTTGCGTATCCGAGCATCTTTGATGCGATTTCTTTAATTCACTGCTCGTCGGGTGCAGATGAGCACGGGCTTAGACGCGAACTACCGCTAGCTTTGCCGACCCGATAATAGTTGGCTACTCCTTTTGTTTGTAAATACAAGTCTTTGTAGAGATTTCAATATGGACTACATACGAAGCGAATAAATGAATCTACACTCTAAACTACGTCTATATACATCTGCATGTAGTTCATATTGAAATCTCTAAAAATACTTATATTTCGAAATGAAGGGAGTAGTTGCCATCGTCGGCTGCCATTCTCTTTTTTCCCCGTGGGAGAATTCACCTTGTGGACTAATCCTACGCCCTTCACCACCATAGATTTTTCCACCTTCGTGTCCATCATCATGGTGACTGTGGCCAGCCTTGTGAATCGATGGTCTCCTTGTCACAGACTGATACGCGTACAGTAGGCACCACTACACTGTAACTGTACGTACGTACGTACGTACAATATTGACGTCTTCCCCCCCATCCATGGTCGACCAAGAGCAGCATGCACACAGACGCGCGCAGAGGCATCAAGTTATGTGCTCCATGACTTCCATGGCATGCGCCGGTCAAGCCCAGCAACCAACCTAGCTAGCTCCCTTCGCTCTCACCCGGCCCCATCTGCCCGTCTCAGAATGGATGCTCTACGTGCTCGCATAATGCAGCCACCAAACCATCTGATTAATCTCGGCCATTAAACCATGTCAATCCAACGACCTAGATTACTTCAATGATGAGCTCTTAACATGTTGAGCATGCAACTGATAGCATATCAAATATCAACATATATATTAATCCCATAATTAACACATAATTGACATCATACCTAATATTAACGGTAGTTAATTTTCTTCCTAATATCAACATGCATTGCACGTGCTCATTTACTAGTACAAGTAGTGTGTGTGCTAGTAGTAAGTTACGGTCAGCATTGGATGCGGCAATCCGGTCATTTGCAATGCGCATGGTTCTCTTTGCACGTTTTCGACGACCTGACAACTAGCAATGTGATGTGGTGAGGAGCTAGAGATTTGAGGTTTCGGTTCGAGAATGGTGGATTAAAAATGTGATTGAGCGTGGAAACCAGAGAAAGGCAATCGCCTCCTTGTTCATGTTAATGTCTTGGGAGATTTGGAAAGAGCGCAACGCGAGGGTCTTTCTCAACACCGCTGCTACTACGATGATGGTCGTCGCGAAGATCAAAGAGGAGGCCCATCTTTGGGCTTTGGCAGGTGCCACCATTTGAGTATTGTAATGTCGCGAGAGTAGTTCTTTGTTCCCCCTTTGTAGCTATTTGTCTAAAATCTTCTTCCTTAATCAATTGAATTGGCAAATCTTTTGCCTTGTTTAAAAAAAAAGACAAGTAGCAATGTGGCCATGAACTAGCACTTAAACATGCATCTGAATGGTTAATCTGTTAGCTAGACCTACCGGTCAAAGGTTTGACAGTTCGCTGAGTACATAGAACTCCCTTCGTCCATGAAAGAATAATCTTTTCATGTTTGACCGTATTTACTCGCCATCAAATTAATAGCATTAGATTCATCATATACCTATTTAATTTCACAAACATTGACATATTTTTATACAAATTCGGTCAAACTTTGAGATAGTTTAACCCCAGAACGAAGTTGAAAGTATACTCTTTCAAAAACGAAGGGAGTACGTAGTAGTGCGCTGGTACTACTAGCAAGAAATCGACGGTGCATGGGTGTCCGCATGCATGCATGGCAGTGGCATCAGCGTAGAGGATCAGTGGGTGTAGGGTGCGAGGCCATGATGAGCCGTATGATCCGCTTGCTTTGCCCTGCATGCAATCATGGTGGCGCCGTGCAGCTCCACCAGTACTGCCTGCCTCCTGTAGCCCTGCCCGTTCCCCCCTCTCCTCTCCGCCTGTCTGCGTGTGTATGCATCCTTCATATAGTACATCCATGCTTCATCTATTCCGCTTGTTCCTTGTCGATTCAGTTCTAAACTGCAACACTTATTGGATCGAAGGGAGTAGTAATGATGATGCTACCTGATCTCCACCATGCTCTTGTTGATACTAGCTGATGATAGTGCAAATTATCATTCCCTTTCAATGACAGAATCGCTACTAGCTTTGTTTGATAGCTAAGCTTTCGGTTTTCCCAAGACTAAAAAAGGAGGAGAAAAGTTGACTACTAGCTTTTCTTGTAATTGATTGGTACTACACTATTTTTTCAATCAAATTCAGAGCTCAAATCCTTCAAGTCCCGGACACTGCATGCACAATGCTCCTAGCTACCGCCGTACCTTTTACCTTTTATGACTAATCAACCATGCATCTCCCTGACTAATCAAACCGTTCATCCACTTTTATTCTACCTGGGCTAAGATTCTGCAGTTAGCTAGCTAGTTACAACATGCATATATGTGCTACTTCAGTCATTCAGTGCACACACAACTCAATCTCGTTCTACACATGGGTCACGGTCGGTGACAAGATTGAGCTTTTCTTGTTCCGACTGGACGCATCCTTTCGCATCTGCATAAACCTAGCTATAACCTACAACTGCCACCCGACCCACTTCTGATTTTTCAGCAAGCTCAATGCATATCCATTCCAGCTTCTCCTCATGTTGTGTTTATCAAATATCAAACATATTCTCTCCGTCCACGAGTAAGTGTAAATATAATTTTTTGAACAAAATATAGAGTGGAGTAAAAAATGCATTAGAAAGGTGAAAGTCACCATTTCTCTCCTCTTTAATTATTTCACCCTCAGCGAGCTAATTGTATGTAAAAAGTGAGGAGACTACGAGCATTTTTTCTACTTTAAAGTGCATTAAAAAGGTAGAAGTACACTCTTTATGAACAAATTTGAAATGTCAAACGTACACTTATTCAAGAAAAAAGAGAGTATGCATTGAATGGGTGCCCCATGTAGAAGTTCGCAGGGGATTAAACCCTAAACATATACACAAGTGTTTGAATCTTGGCGCAATCCCGTGGTCCATAATGCGCGTGCTTCTGTCCATGCGTGCTACAAATCGTCTCCGAATATTAGTGACTCAGCCGTCGCATCATGACAATACCACCACACTAACCTTTTTCTTTCTTCTTCTTTTTTCTTCTTTCTTTTTGAGAAGTAGATTTTTATAGTTGTTCCCTAGTGATAGGGGTGCTTGAGAAGGAGGTTGAAATTGAAAATCCTAGTCTCTGCACCCAAGGATGCACACATCCATCTTTATTACTATTATTCAACCGAGTGTGACAAAACAAATACATGGATCAATCCAAAGCCATCTTCCTGGCGATTGTTGTCGCTACTAACTATTAGCTGTAGTGCGATAGTAGCGCGGGTACCCGCACTGCTAGTAGCCATTTTATCCGCGCTGCCAGTAGCACTTTTCCTAGTAGTGAGGGGCTGATTTGGATCCATGTGTTTCATGCTATGGTTAGGTTTACCTTAATTCTTCTTTCGTAGTTGCGGATGCTTGCGAGGAGGGTTAATCATAAGTGGGATGCTTGTCCAAGGAAGGGCAGTACCCAAGCACCGGTCCACCCGCATATCAAATTATCAAAGTAACGAACGCGAATCATATGAGCATGATGAAAACTAGCTTGACGATAATTCCCATGTGTTCTCGGGAGCGCTTTCCTTTATATAAGAGTTTGTCCAGGCTTGTCCTTTGCTACAAAAAGGATTGGGACACCTTGTTGTTTACTTTTGTTACTTGTTACCCGTTATTAATTACCTTATCATAAAACTATCTGTTACCGATAATTTCAGTGCTTGCAGAGAATACCTTACTGAAAACTGCTTGTCATTTCCTTCTGCTCCTCGTTGGGTTTGACACTCTTACTTATCCAAAGGACAATGATAGATCCCCTATACTTGTGGGTCATCAAGACTCTTTTCTGCCGCCGTTGCTGGGGAGTGAAGCGCCTTTGGTAGGTGGAATTTGGTAAGGAAAAATTTATATAGTGTGCTGAAGTTTACTGTCACTTGTTACTATGGAAAATAATCCTTTGAGGGGCTTGTTCGGGGTATCTTCACCCCGACCAGTAGAGCAAAGAGTTGCTCCTCAACCTACCGAACCTACTAAAAATATGTACTTTGAAATTCCTTCGGGTATGATAGAGAAACTGCCAGCTAATCCTTTTACAGGAGATGGAACATTACATCCCGATATGCACCTAATCTATGTGGATGAAGTTTGTGGATTATTTAAGCTTGCAGGTATGCCCGATGATGTTATCAAGAAGATGGTATTTCCTTTATCTTTGAAGGGAAAGGCATTGACATGGTTTAGGCTATGTGATGATATTGTATCATGGAACAACAACCGACTGAAATTGGAATTTCATCAGAAGTTTTATCCTATGCATCTGGTTCATCGTGATCGTAATTATATATATAATTTTTGGCCTCGCGAAGGAGAAAGTATCGCTCAAGCTTGGGGGAGGCTTAAGTCAATGTTATATTCATGCCCCAATCATGAGCTCTCAAGAGAAATTACTATTCAAAATTTTTATGCTCGACTTTCTCTCAATAATCGCTCCATGCTCGATACTTCTTGTACTGGCTCTTTTATGATGAAGACTATTGAATTCAGATGGGATTTATTGGAAATAATTAAACGCAACTCTGAAGATTGGGAACTCGACGAAGGTAAGGAGTCAGGTATAACACCTAAGTTCGACTGTGTTAAATCTTTTATGGATACTAATGCTTTTCATGAATTTAGCACTAAATATGGACTTGACTCTGAGATAGTAGCTTCTTTCCGTGAATCATTTGCTACTCATGTTGATCTCCCTAAGGAGAAGTGGTTTAAATATCATCCTCCCATTGAAGTAAAAGTAGTTGAACCTATTAAAGTTGAAGAAAAGACTATCACTTATAATGTTGATCCTATTGTTCCTACCGCTTATATTAATAAACCACCTTTCCCTGTTAGAATAAAGGATCATGCTAAAGCTTCAACAGTGGTTCGTAAGAGTAATTCTAGAACACCTACACCCCCTGAGCAAATTAAAGTTGAACCTAGTATTGCTATGGTTAAAGATCTCTTGGTTGATAATATTGATGGGCATGTTATTTACTTCTGTAATGAAGCTGCTAGAATTGTTAGACATGATACTAAAAATAAACATAGACCTGTTGTAGGCATGCCTGTTGTTTCTGTTAAAATTGGAGATCATTGCTATCACGGCTTATGTGATATGGGTGCTAGTGCTAGTGCAATACCTCATTCCTTATACGAAGAAATTATGCATGATATTGCACCTACTGAGATAGAAGATATTGATGTTACAATTAAGCTTGCCAATAGAGATACTATTTCACTAGTTGGGATTGTTAGAGATGTTGAAGTCTTGTGTGGGAAAGTTAAATATCCTACTGATTTTCTTGTTCTTGGTTCCCCACAAGATGACTTTTGCCCCATTATATTTGGTAGACCCTTCTTGAATACTGTTAATGCTAGGATAGACTGAGAAAAGGATATTGTTACTGTTGGTTTAGGGGACATGTCTCATGATTTTAATTTTGCTAAATTTCATAGACAACCCCATGATAAAGAATTGCCTAGTAAAGATGAAATTATTGGTCTTGCTTCTATTGCCGTCCCTCCTAATGATCCTTTAGAACAATATTTGGTAGACCATGAAAATGATATGTTTATGAATGAAAGAAGGGAAATAGATGAAGTATTCTTTAAACAGGGACCTATTTTGAAACACAACTTGCCTGTTGAAATTTTAGGGGATCCTCCTCCACCCAAGGGCGATCCCGTGCTTGAGATTAAACCATTACCTGATACTCTTAAATATGCTTATCTTGATGAAAAGAAGATATATCATGTTATTATTAGTGCTAGCCTTTCAGAGCAGGAAGAAGAGAAATTATTGAAAACTCTGAAGAAGCACCGTGTTGCTATTGGATATACTCTTGATGATCTTAAGGGCATTAGTCCCACTCTATGCCAGCACAAAATAAAATTGGAGAAAGACGCTAAATCGGTTGTTGATCATCAACGACGGTTAAATCCTAAGATGAAAGAAGTGGTAAGAAAGGAAATACTAAAGCTTCTGGAGGCAGGTATAATTTATCCTGTTGCTGATAGTCAGTGGGTAAGTCCTGTCCATTGTGTCCCTAAGAAGGGAGGTATTACTGTTGTTCCTAATGATATAGATGAATTGATCCCACAAAGAATTATTACATGTTATAGAATGGTAATTGACTTCCGCAAATTAAATAAAGCCACTAAAAAGGATCATTAACCTTTACCTTTTGTTGACCAAATGCTAGAAAGATTATCCAAACATACACATTTTTGCTTTCTAGACGGTTATTCTGGTTTCTCTCAAATACCTGTGTCGAAAGAGGATCAGGAAAATACCACTTTTACTTGCCCTTTCGGTACCTTTGCTTATAGACGTATGCCTTTTGGTTTATGTAATGCACCTGCTACCTTTCAAAGATGTATGAATGCTATATTCTCTGACTTTTGTGAAAAGATTGTCGAGGTTTTCATGGATGATTTCTCCATATATGGAACTTCTTTTGATGATTGCTTAAGCAACCTTGACCGAGTTTTGCAGAGATGTGAAGAAACTAATCTTGTCTTGAATGGAGAAGTGTCACTTTATGGTTAATGAAGGTATTGTCTTGGGCATAAAATTTCTGAAAGAGGTATTGAAGTTGATAAAGATAAAGTTGATGCTATTGAAAACATGCCGTGTCCTAAGGACATTAAAGGTATAAGAAGTTTCCTTGGTCATGCCGGTTTTTATAGAAGGTTCATTAAAGACTTCTAAAAAATTTCTAGGCCTCTGACTAATCTCTTACAAAAAGATGTTCCTTTTGCCTTTGATGATGATTGTGTAGAAGCATTTGAAATACTTAAGAAAGCCTTGATTTCTGCACCTATTGTTCAGCCACCTGAATGGAATTTACCCTTTGGAATTATGTGTGATGCTAGTGATTATGTTGTAGGTGCTGTTCTAGGACAAAGAGTTGATAAGAAATTAAATGTTATCTAATACGCTAGTAAAACTCTAGACAGTGCCCAGAGAATTTATGCTACTACTGAAAAAGAATTTTTAGCAGTTGTATTTGCTTGTGATAAGTTCAAACCTTATATTGTTGATTCTAAAGTAACTGTTCACACTGATCACGCTGCTATTAAATACCTTATGGAAAAGAAAGATGCTAAACCTAGACTTATTAGATGGGTTCTCTTCAGGACCGGGTTCTCGAGATATAATTTCCCAGAAAATGGCCCTTGTGCTCATCAACCCCAGGATTACTGTTAGCTGATGAGGCACCAACTTGATATAGAAAATCCAAGCAAAGTACATAATATGTAGTACAAGACCATTCTAGCCTATGAGTACAACAAATGGTTTCTAATGGTTGATGGCGGAAGCGGTTTGCAGATCACCAGCGTCTATGGGACTCCATTTCCCACGGGAACAGCTGACCAGGATAACTCCTATCTTCGGGAGGCTGCTATCTCCATTGCGTAGGTTCCGGGGCTGTCATTGCAACGCTCCTCTCCACGCAAGAAATCTGGCCACGACAATAGCCAGGGACAAGCCAGTGAGTACTTTGAATGTACTCGCAAACATTAAGAACGCAGGTATAATATAGCCACTGATAATCAAGTTTTGAAAATAGTCTATGATCACTTCGTCAGTTATGAAATAAGGTTCATGATGCATGCAAGTAGATCATTTAAATAAATCATGAGGAAACAATCAGGGTGTAAAAATGTAAAGCACCGATCGGGTGTCTGAAGTGACGCCTCGAAAGGATAATAATATAAAGCATGCCTCAGTCGGGCGTCTGAGCGATACCACAGAAAGGGCTTATATATAAAAGGAATAACAAGCATGCCACAGTTGGGCGTCTGAGCGACACCACATAAAGGGCTTATAAGTAAATGAAATAGCAAGCATGCCACAGTCGGGCGTCTGAGCAACAACACATAAAGGGCTTATAAGTAAATGAAATAACGAGCATGCCACAGTCGGGCGTCTGAGCGACACCACATAAAGGGCTTATAAGTAAATGAAATAACGAGCATGCCACAGTCGGGCGTCTGTGCGACACCACATAAAGGGCTTATATATAAACAAAATCACGGTGAACATCCATGAGGTAGTACCGTCCCAGGGATATTCATTATTTCAAATAATACAAATGGTTAGTCCATAATGATAATAATCATAACCATCATATATCACAAGTCATAATCAATATTCTGGTTTAGTAGTTTCTCCTCCGGAGACCGACACTAAGACCGACACTTGACCCATCCCAGACTGTAGTCCTTAACCATGGACACGGCTATTCGAATAGGTTTAATATCTCTGCAGAGGGTGTACTCTTTACCCACGAGTAACGGATTTCTTTAGTTCATCGTAACTAATTCCGTCTACGGTCTTTTAGTCGAAAACACGCCTGACTTGCACACACCAGCTTTTACTCGTGTCTGGAATCACCCATGACACCTGTTAAGCAAAACTCTAAGTGGGGAGGCTACAACCTCGCGTAGCATGGGATCAAATTTCTATCGCACGCTCTAAGGGGTGCCCCCTCTCGGTCCCAACCGAAAACATCCATGCCCCCGGACCAGGTGGCATGCCTACCGGTTGCAACCGGTATCTTCCACCATGGCCTCTCTGTACGGTGTGTGCTAAGACAAGGGTTGACAACTTACTGAACCGTACCCTACCTATGGCAGGGACAAATGGCAGCACGAAACAAGTATGGGGGTTACTGGAACAGGACTCGATCTATGGCCGACTCAGGAGGCTTAAGTATGTCCTGCATGATTAGCTCAAGGATAATATTTCACATCCATCCCACACAACCACCACTCATCATACCTCCCCTGCCCCACCGGTCATAACCGTCTCGACGAGGGACAAGCTCGTGTCTACCCAAGACAGAGACTTTCACGGATCCTTCCCGGTAGGCATGAGAGGCATATGAGTGTGATTGCTATCAAAATCATATCCATTTCCAACAGCAAGAATTTTCATTTATGCACTCAATGAGTATGATCATATCGTTATAAAAATAATTAATGCTTCATGTCGAGGTGGTATTATAACCGTATCAAACAATCCACAAAATATTATGCCAGGGTTTAGAATGCTTTCCTTCAAGTTGTGGAGAGGCAGGGTGTATTCCAAAACTTTGAAAGTTTCCTTCTCTCTCCAACAAATCCTATTTTTGGAAATATTTAAATTATCACATAATTTAAAAACAGTACAAAAAGTTGCTTGGAAAATTTTGAAATAAATAAGAAAATAAACTAGACCATATTTGTGAAACAACAGAAAAAGAATCAAGTCATTTGGATTTATATTTTAAAAGTTATAGCCAGTCAAAGTTTAGTCAAAATCTGTTTTTAAAATAAAACAGAAAAAAGAAAAACGCTTCGATGAGAATACGCTTTCGAGCAGAGGAGACGTACTCTGGGGTGATGCGCTTTCACTTAAACACGTGGACCGGTGCGGGGTCACTGACAGTGGGTCCACGGGGCCCACTGGTCAGGTTTGACCGGTCTCCTTTCCCTCTTCTTCCTCTGCCCGAGAGGGGGCGGGACTCCGGTGATCGTCGCCGACGATTGGCGTCTCCTCGCGGGGCCCCGAGGGCGGGGATGGATCCGCCACTCCAGGGCGGTCCTCCCGGTGGTCGCCAGGCCGGAGGGGACGGAGGGAGCTGCCGGTGGCGAGCTCCTCGGCGGAGGTGGCCTCGGGAGCCTTTGGGGGCCGGGGCTATGGTGGTTCCCGAGCTAGATTGAGGTGTTGGGCAGCTCCGCGGGGTCACGGGGATTCGAATGGTGGTGCTAGTTTGACGAGAGGGGCTCGGGTTGTGACCGAATGGACTGGAGGGCGACGACGGCTGATCCTGCCGGAGCTGGGGAAGATGACCTCTTCTCTTTGATTGTTGGCTACGGGGAAACTAGGGGAGTGGACTGAGGTCGCATGGGTGCTCAGATGAGCTCGGGGTCTCTCTTTATAGTGCAACGAGGTTGGTTCCACGGCGGCAGTGGATAAGGTCGCCGGCGAACCACCTCTCTATTGCTGCAGGGGGTCGTGGCGACGACAAGCGCTAGGGAATACGCTTGTGGATGAGCTCGTGCTGCTCCAGGGGGCAGGTGGCGAGCCGGGGTGGCTCGGGCGGCGCCGACCGGGGCAGGAAACACTGTGGCCGGCCGCTAGCCGCCGTGGCCGACCTGACGGCGGCCCTGTAGGGTGCCAGGGGAGGGCTTGGGTGTTTCCTGCAATCGGGTGAGGTCGGGCGCAGCTCTGCGGGCAAGCAAGGGTCAGTGGCGCGGGGTGCGCGCGACGCGGCGGCTCGGGTGCACGCGCGTGCAAAACGCACGCTCTGGGCGCGCCCAGAGCACGCACGGGACGTGCTCGTCAAAATGCCAGGGCATGCTAGAGGTCCTGGGTGAGGTTGGGGTTTAACAGACCTAGGTTAAAGTCATCTAGAGGCTTGGTGGACATGTTAGTTTTCCCAGAGGTGCAAGGTCACAGTGCAATGACAAAAGTCATGTCAAAGTTGTTCATGCCCTCAAGGTGTTTGACAAAATGCCACAGGCCCCTAGGCATTTCTTGGGGTGGCCCAAATCTCCAGATTAGAGTCTCTTTAGATGAGTAAGAGAGTGGTGAAGTTAGTTTGCCAAAAGCTCAAACTTGTTAGTGCAAGTTTGTGAGGAATTTGATTTTGGACAGAAGGTAAAAGGCACTGTTTCATGCACTTAAAACCTCCCAATGTGTCCACTCTCCTGGACTTAAGGGTTTTGTAGCAAGGGCTATAAGCAGGAGAAAACATATGGCCACTAGAGCAAAAATAATTAGGGTTGTTGTAGAAATCACCAGGTTGGACCAGTATGAAAAATAGGTTGTTTCACTCAAAATTTTCAAATAACATCAATGGGTTTTTGCATAAAGTTGAATTACATACCACTACTAACATCCCACAATTTTGGTGGAGTCTAGAAAGAAGTATTTAAAAGGGTTGTAGTGCAATACTGCCATCTGGACCAGTTTTGAAAACTTGGGGTAGAGCTCAAAATATTCAATGAATGAATTATATGTTTGCATAAAAGTGATTTGAACACATCACATAACATCTCCAAATTTTGGTTGGAATTTTAGATAAATATATCAAGAGGTTGCAGTGCAAATTGGGTCCTGAAACTTTTAAGAAAAATCATTTTAAGGAATAAATCTCAGGGATAATTAGTTATGCAATTAAATCCACTTTTAAGAGAAATGTTTTTCTTGAGGGGGAAAAAGTCCAATAATATAGTTGGAAGTTTTCACTTGGGATAAAAACTCCATAAAAATCCAAGAAAGGATGGTACTAAAATCACAGAAAACCCAGAAAATTGAAAAGTTTAATTTCCTGGCAAGATTTTAATTAATAAAATAAATGTCAAAATTTTTGGGGTGTCACAACACTACCCCCCTTAAGAAAAATCTCGTCCTCGAGATTTTCTAAAAGCTGTTTTTTTAAAAAAATATGCAATAAAATGTGGCTACAGTGAGAGGGAAATAAGTGGGGTAAAACCACAGTGTGGAACACTGGCGCTGCGTGGAGAAATCTACGGCTAGGGGAAAACGAGAGATTTCTATGTTGGACACAGTAAATTTAGAATAAATTCTAAATTTAAAATACGCTGGTCGCACCCGAGAGCACAGTGCTCTCTCTGGCTGACAGGTGGACCCGTGGTCCATTGTCAGTCTCTTCTTCTTCCTCCGGTTATCTCTTCTTCCTCTCTCCCGCGTGCTTTCCCGCGCTTGCTCCACCGGCGACGTTTAGCGCGTAGGGCATCTAGGCCGTACCGCGGTAGTGCGCGACGTGCTAGCTGCCGGTGCAGCATGCACTCACCTCGCGGGCCAGCGTGCTGTCGGCACTGCTCGCGGATTCGCCTCCGAACACCGGCGATCGGGCGACGAGCGGCGCTGGTGGACTTCGCCCACCGTACACCGAGCTCGAGCTATAAAACGGCCGAGGTGCTCCTCTCTTCTTCCTCACACCTGGCCTCGCTTCTCCTTCTCCTTCTTCCTCCTCCATTTCCGTTTACAGAAGCTCGAGACGAGGCTCTAATGGCGGGGGCGGTGCCGGACTGGTACGTGATCCTGGTGTGCGGAGGGCTGGCGGCATTGCTGGGGCTCTCCGTGCTCCTGTGTGCGATGATCCTCGATGATCGTCGTGATGCTGCCGCTTGAGTGTTGGCTCTCCGCGGTGGCGGTGGTCACGAGGAGTAGGTGTGGTGTTGGGTGCTAACTGTTGTCGGTGTGCGGGAGGTACTTGCACCTGGATGATTACCCACTAATATCTCCTTCAGAGACTATGGTGTATTAGGGAGATGATTAGCCAGATGCAACACGGTTACGTGGTGTTGCGAGTAGTGTATGTGTTCGAGTGGTTGTGGCTGTGAGTCTGCTGCCGTGGTGCTGCGTGAAAAAAATCCATGTCGTGAGGAGGTATATGCTGCAGCAGCTCAGGAAAAAGAAATCTCACTCCAGGGTCTTTCACGAGTGAAAACTAGTTAAATCAAAATTTACAGCAGGAAAAACTACTCACCACAATTGAAAACAAATATTTACCCCATCGCACAAGATTTAGAATAACACGCATGAGTTACAAAACTTAGCTAAATGCGAGAATAAAAGAACATAGCAGTGATGTCTAGAATGAAAACGGTAACTGGACGGGGTCCTGAGAAAACGTCTCTGGTATTGGGGCGTACTCTTCTTCTATCGGGGGAAGCGGATTGATCAGTCGATGAACGCGTCTCTCCTAGCCGGGCTTCGGTGGTCTGCCGATGGCGATCTGAGGATTTAAATTAGCGAGGCTCTGGAGATAACCCATCACTCGTTGGGTTAAACGCTCTTGAGCGATGACATACTGGACAAGGTTGGCCAGTACTGGGTCTCTCTCAATTCGTCCACCGGGAAAAACTGCTACTTCTATGGGTGCAGCACGGCTCGGAAAGTAATAATACCCTCGTTCGCTGGCATAGGGTACCGCGAATCGAAGGCGAACAATCGCTTCGTGTGTAGCCGCTTCTATGGCCATCTGCGGAGTCGGCATAGATTTCCCCAGGAAGGAGACTTCCGTTGGGTCTTGGTTTGAGTTTACGGGAGGGATGTGCACTACTGCCCAATATTTCGAGGTGGAAGGGGTGATCCTCGATTTGAGCAGTTCGTACTGGGGTGGCTGGGTAGAGCCCATGGTACTGCAGGTAAAGTCCCACAATATTTTAACAAAGCTATCCGGGGTTGCATCTAGGGTTCTCAGATAAATGCTAGGGCTCGGCATGGCAAGAAATGGTTGTGAGGATTGCGCACAAGATGAGGGTTACTCGGTAAGGTCACGAGGTGGCCTTTTATATAGCGACTAGGCTGGGTTATTACCGTGGTGAGGGGTACTAGTTTGCTGGTTCGGCCCCCACGGGGTCAGGGTCAAAGTCACAGATACACACATCTCACAAAAGTGACGCGTTACTGTGGGTGCCGTCGGGGTTGGTCTTGGTAGCTACGCCCGGAATTAAAAATGCGGCTGTACATCAACACAGCTACTTTTTAAATTGGGGCGCACACGTAGACAACATTGTGGTGATAGAAGATCACACTATTATAGGGTGTGGACAAGCCGAGACTCGGTACTACTCGAGTGACTTAGTCCACCTCGTTTATGTCTAAGCGGGCGTGCCTTGTGGACGCCGAGGCTTCTCCATCGGCTTCACCGTCGGGGTTAGACGAAGGGGGTTGAGGAACTGCAGGGTCGGGGTAGCGATGGTGACCATCACGGGGATTGTTGGCCACAATCCCGCTGGAGTGGGTTCCCAAAAGGCGATGAAGCACTTCTGGGGTCATCAAAGCACCTTGGTTGATGGCTGGGGCTGACCTCAGGGTCTCGATCGGTTGTCCGAACAGCACGATTGGGCTGTCGGCGTCGGGTTCAACTTCTCTTCTTGCTGGGGGTCGGCGAACCAGTTCTCCACGAGCTGCGATCAGATCAAGCATGATCTGATCGAACAACCCCTCTAGTGCACTTACATAGCACACCAGATGGAATAATGCAGTATCTGTCTTGTGGTCTCCGTTGGCAACATGGGGTGGTATACCATACCTGTCACGGCTGGGGTAGTAGTAGAAGGAGAGACAGTTAACTCTAGGCGACAAGTGTCGGAGTTGAACTATAGCTTCTCGAGCAGCTAGCTGGATGGCTTGCGGCTCAAAGGAAGTTGTCCTTTCGGTGAACCTGTAGGGGCGTTCTGGAGATAGGCCCCTACCATAGACGTGCACAGTGGCCCAGAACTGACGGCTTTCACCGCTCATGGCCCCTTGGTACACCACATATTCTGGGGGCTCTTCTAACGCAAATGCACGGCGGGTGAGGTTTGCTAGCACGGTCACAAAACCTCCAAGGTTGGTTGCTGTGGTCTCATTGTGAACAATGGGGCCAGGCATTCTAGCTCGGTTTGGGGTAGAGGCTGTGCTGTGCTGGGCTGAGGCGAGCGTGCCCTTTTTATAGAAAAAGGGGACGGAGTCTTCCTTTGCACGCTTGCGAAAAAGACTATTCAAGGGCCGGTCACTAGCGCGTGATCGACAGGCTAGGCTGATAGGTTGGGCACCGACCGCCAAGAGGTGTCGGGTTCACTGGGTGGCTACCTTACGCGAGAAGTTTGGCCGGGGTTTGGTTAAGGTCTGGTGGGTTGGTTTACCTAGGTTTTTCGACCTGGCTAAGATAGGATTAGCCAATGGTCAGCCTGGCTCTGATACCAAGTTTGTCAGGACCGGGTTCTCGGGATATAATTTCCCAGAAAATGGCCCTTGTGCTCATCAGCCCCAGGATTATTGTTAGCTGATGAGGCACCAACTTGATACAGAAAATCCAAGCAAAGTACATAATATGTAGTACAAGACCATTCTGGCCTATGAGTACAACAAATGGTTTCTAATGGTTGATGGCGGAAGCGGTTTGTGGATAACCAGCGCCTATGGGACTCCATTTCCCACGGGAACAGCTGACCAGGATAACTCCTATCTTCGCGAGGCTGCTATCTCCATTGCGTAGGTTCCGGGGCTGTCATTGCAACGCTCCTCTCCACGCAAGAAATCTGGCCAAGATAATAGCCAGGGACAAGCCAGTGAGTGCTTTGAATGTACTCGCAAATATTAAGAACGCAGGTATAATATAGCCACTGATAATCATGTTTTGAAAATAGAATATGATCACTTCATCAGTTATGAAATAAGGTTCATGATGCACGCAAGTAGATCATTTAAATAAATCATGAGGAAACAATCAGGGTGTAAAAATGTAAAGCACCGATCGGGTGTCTGAAGTGACGCCTCGAAAGGGTAATAATATAAAGCATGCCTCAGTCGGGCGTCTGAGCGACACCACAGAAAGGGCTTATATATAAAAGGAATAACAAGCATGCCACAGTCAGGCGTCTGAGCGACACCACATAAAGGGCTTATAAGTAAATGAAAAAGCATGCCACAGTCGGGCGTCTGAGCGACACCACATAAAGGGTTATAAGTAAATGAAATAACGAGCATGCCACAGTCGGGCGTCTGAGCGACACCACATAAAGGGCTTATAAGTAAATGAAATAACGAGCATGCCACAGTCGGGTGTCTGTGCGACACCACATAAAGGGCTTATATATAAACAAAATCACGGTGAACATCCAGGAGGTAGTACCGTCCCAGGGATATTCCTTATTTCAAATAATACAAATGGTTAGTCCATAATGATAATAATCATAACCATCATATATCACAAGTCATAATCAATATTCTGCTTTAGTAGTTTCTCCTCCGGAGACCGACACTAAGACCGACACTTGACCCATCCCAGACTGTAGTCCTTAACCACGGACACGGCTATTCGAATAGGTTTAATATCTCTGCAGAGGGTGTACTCTTTACCCACGAGTAACGGATTTCTTTAGTTCATCAGAACTAATTCCGTCTACGGTCTTTTAGTCGAAAACACGCCTGACTTGCACACACCAGCTTTTACTCGTGTCTGGAATCACCCATGACACCTGTTAAGCAAAACTCTAAGTGGGGAGGCTACAACCTCGCGTAGCATGGGATCAAATTTCTATCGCACGCTCTAAGGGGTGCCCCCTCTCGGTCCCAACCGGAAACACCCATGCCCCCGGACCAGGTGGCATGCCTACCGGTTGCAACCGGTATATTCCACCATGGCCTCTCTGTACGGTGTGTGCTAAGACAAGGGTTGACAACTTACTGAACCGTACCCTACCTATGGCAGGGACAAGTGGCAGCACGAAACAAGTATGGGGGTTACTGGAACAGGACTCGATCTATGGCTGACTCAGGAGGCTTAAGTATGTCCTGCATGATTAGCTCAAGGATAATATTTCACATCCATCCCACACAACCACCACTCATCATACCTCCCCTGCCCCACCGGTCATAACCGTCTCGACGAGGGACAAGCTCGTGTCTACCCAAGACAGAGACTTTCCCGGATCCTTCCCGGTAGGCATGAGAGGCATATGAGGGTGATTGCTATCAAAAGCATATCCATTTCCAATAGCAAGAATTTTCATTTATGCACTCAATGAGTATGATCATATCGTTATAAAAATAATTAATGCTTCATGTCGAGGTGGTATTATAACCGTATCAAACAATCCATAAAATATTATGCCAGGGTTCAGAATGCTTGCCTTCAAGTTGTGGAGAGGCAGGGTGTATTCCAAAACTTTGAAAGTTTCCTTCTCTCTCCAACAAATCCTATTTTTGGAAATATTTAAATTATCACATAATTTAAAAACAGTACAAAAAAGTTGCTTGGAAAATTTTGAAATAAATATGAAAATAAACTAGATCATATTTGCGAAACAATAGAAAAAGAATCAAGTCATTTGGATTTATATTTTAAAAGTTATAGCCAGTCAAAGTTTAGTCAAAATTTGTTTTTAAAATAAAACAGAAAACAGAAAAACGCTTCGATGAGAATACGCTTTCGAGCAGAGGAGACATACTCTGGGGTGATGCGCTTTCACTTAAACACGTGGACCGGTGCGGGGTCATTGACAGTGGGTCCACGGGGCCCACTGGTCAGGTTTGACCGGTCTCCTTTCCCTCTTCTTCCTCTGCCCGAGAGGGGGCGGGACTCCGGCGATCGTCGCCGACGATTGGCGTCTCCTCCGGGGCCCCGAGGGTGGGGATGGATCCGCCACTCCAGGGCGGTCCTCCCGGTGGTCGCCAGGCCGGAGGGGACGGAGGGAGCTGCCGGTGGCGAGCTCCTCGGCGGAGGTGGCCTCGGGAGCCTTTGGGGGCCGGGGCAATGGTGGTTCCCGAGCTGGATTGAGGTGTTGGGCAGCTCCGCGGGGTCACGGGGATTCGAATGGTGGCGCTAGTTTGACGAGAGGGGCTCGGGTTGTGACCGAATGGACTGGAGGGTGACGGCGGCTGATCCTGCCGGAGCTGGGGAAGATGACCTCTTCTCTTCGATTGTTGGCTACGGGGGAACTAGGGGAGTGGACTGAGGTCGCATGGGTGCTCAGATGAGCTCGGGGTCTCTCTTTATAGTGCAACGAGGTTGGTTCCGCGGCGGCAGTGGATAAGGTCGCCGGCGAACCACCTCTCTATTGCTGCAGGGGGTCGTGGCGACGACAAGCGCTAGGGAATACGCTTGTGGATGAGCTCGCGCTGCTCCAGGGGGCAGGTGGCGAGCCGGGGTGGCTCGGGCAGCGCCGACCGGGGCAGGAGCCACTGTGGCCGGCCGCTAGCCGCCGTGGCCGACCTGACGGCGGCCCTATAGGGTGCTAGGGGAGGGCTTGGGTGTTTCCTGCGATCGGGTGAGGTCGGGCGCAGCTCTGCGGGCGAGCAAGGGTCAGTGGCGCGGGGTGCGCGCGACGCGGCGGCTCGGGTGCACGCGCGTGCAAAACGCACGCTCTGGGCGCGCCCAGAGCACGCACGGGACGTGCTCGTCAAAATGCCAGGGCATGCTAGAGGTCCTGGGTGAGGTTGGGGTTTAACAGACCTAGGTTAAAGTCATCTAGAGGCTTGGTGGACATGTTAGTTTTCCCAGAGGTGCAAGGTCACAGTGCAATGACAAAAGTCATGTCAAAGTTGTTCATGCCCTCAAGGTGTTTGACAAAATGCCACAGGCCCCTAGGCATTTCTTGGGGTGGCCCAAATCTCCAGATTAGAGTCTCTTTAGATGAGTAAGAGAGTGGTGAAGTTAGTTTGCCAAAAGCTCAAACTTGTTAGTGCAAGTTTGTGAGGAATTTGATTTGGGACAGAAGGTAAAAGGCACTGTTTCATGCACTTAAAACCTCCCAATGAGTCCACTCTCCTGGACTTAAGGGTTTTGTAGCAAGGGCTATAAGCAGGAGAAAACATATGGTCACTAGAGCAAAAATAATTAGGGTTGCTGTAGAAATCACCAGGTTGGACCAGTATGAAAAAGAGGTTGTTTCACTCAAATTTTTCAAAGAACATCAATGGGTTTTTGCATAAAGTTGAATTACATACCACTAGTAACATCCCACAATTTTGGTGGAGGCTAGAAAGAAGTATTTAAAAGGGTTGTAGTGCAATACTGCCATCTGGACCAGTTTTGAAAACTTGGGGTAGAGCTCAAAATATTCAATGAATGAATTATATGTTTGCATAAAAGTGATTTGAACACATCACATAACATCTCCAAATTTTGGTTGGAATTTTAGATAAATATATCAAGAGGTTGCAGTGCAAATTGGGTCCTGAAACTTTTAAGAAAAATCATTTTAAGGAATAAATCTCAGGGAGAATTAGTTATGCAATTAAATCCACTTTTAAGAGAAATGTTTTTTCTTGAGGGGGAAAACAAGTCCAATAATATATTTGGAAGTTTTCACTTGGGATAAAAACTCCATAAAATCCAAGAAAGGATGGTACTGAAATCACAGAAAACCCAGAAAATTGAAAAGTTTAATTTCCTGGCAAGATTTTAATTAATAAAATAAATGTCAAATTTTTTGGGGTGTCACAGTTCTCTTGCTACATGAATTTGATTTGCATATTATTGATAGAAAGGGAGTTGAGAACCCCATTGCAGACAACTTATCTAGGTTAGAGAATGTTCTTGATGAGCCACTACCTACTGATGATAGCTTTCTTGATGAGCAATTAGCTGTCATAAATGCTTCTCATACTGCTCCATGGTATGCTGATTATGCTAATTACATTGTTGCTAAATTTATACCACCTAGTTTCACGTACCAGCAAAAGAAAAAGTTTTTCTAAGATTTAAGACATTACTTCTGGGATGACCCACACCTTTATAAAGAAGGAGTAGATGGTGTTATTAGACGTTTTGTACCTGAGCATGAACAGGAATAGATCCTACGCAAGTGTCACTCCAAGGCTTATGGAGGACACCACGTTGGAGATAGAACTGCACATAAGGTATTGCAATCCGGTTTTTATTGGCCTACTCTTTTTAAAGATGCCCGTAAGGTTGTGTTGCACTACTGCAGGATGCTGCTAACGCGACACTACGATCAGAGACCCTTTGAGAAACTGTGTGCGATGCAATAATCGCAAACGGTGCTGTATGAAAACTGTCAGAAATGTATAAAACATTTGCGATGACGGATGCATCAAACACGGTTCAGGTTTTAGTTGCGTGTGCGATGAAGGGCATACAATTCAGTTCAATTAACTGTTTGCGATGAGGAGGAACAAAAGAAACATGCAGCCAGATGAAGGCGTGTGCGATACACAACATACGGTTCACTCGGATGAACCGTTTGTTATTAGGCAACACAAAAGAAACGGGCATCCAGATGAAGGTGTGTGCGATATACAACATATGGTTCACTCGGATGAACTGTTTGTGATTAGGCAACAGAAAAGAAACGGTCAGCCAGATCAAGGTGTGTGCGATATACGCATGCGGTTCACTCGGCCCTTGTCGTCAGTGTGTGACCTCTGTGGCAACCGTTCGCTCCCCCAGGCGCCTCTTCGTGTACCGTGGCAACCGTCCATCGCCTCTTCGCCTTTCCCTCTCGATTTGGAACTGCTGTCGCACACTCTTACTCCCTCCATTTGCCTTCACCCTTCCTTCTGCCATTGTTCGATCATCTTCTCCATGGAGGGAACAGGCCAGAAACGACCCCGTTATTCTTGCCCCGATCTGAAAGATGACATGGTGATGGAACTCATTGATCGGTGCGACGTCATCACCTCGGCTAGCATGGCAGGTTCGTTCAAGACCATTCTCGACTCAACTAATAACACATTACAAGGAACCCAAGGGTCCAGGAGCGGTTTGATCTCCCCTATCTTCTTCGCCGTGACCCTGCTGACTAGCGCGGGGACGAGGGAAGCCTCGCCTTGTGCAAGTTGATGCCACTTGATAATGATATGTATGATGTTAAGATGCTATCGCTTGAGGGCAAGGCTTGGGCAGGCGCAAATGGAGATTGGGTTGTTTATATTGGGTACAACTGAGAGTGGGAACTTGTGAATGTGCACACTCGTCACCGGGTTCCACTTCCAAAACTCTCAGTCGACTGCCTAGAGGTTGAGTACACCGGTAATCTACATGAGTTCAAATACGATCATGGTGACTATCGTCTACGGAAGATAGCAATTTGTCAAGTTCCCAACCGCTATTGGGATTACTTGAACTATGAAGTTGTTGCTATCTTCGACAAGCTTGTTGCCTTCCTTACTTCTAGGCCTCGATGGATATTGCTCAAAAATTAATTTTGGTACACGGATGAGTACTGTGATGCAATTCAATACGAGTATCTTGTGTTTGCTACCACCACTCATGGAACTGGTTTTTGCATGGAATCATCATGCTTTCGGTACGTTTGTCTTCCACCATAATTATAATTGTTTCATCCACATGCATGCGGGTTAGCTAGTTTCCCTTTACTAATTAATTAACCTTCTTGTGTTTCCAATGTTCTCTGAACATTCCACCACTACTTTTAAATTTTAATAACCAAGGGGGAGATGACGATGCTGATGTTCACAAGCATGAGGACGAGTTGGACCCATATACTCAGTGGTGCCTGACAACTTATTCGGATGGATCACCTCTTCTTGTCTGTACACAGGGCACTGCTGATGTTACTAAGGAAGCAGGCGTTTTCTCGCATGGTCGCACTCTCTGGACCTATTCCAACATCCGTTGCAGGGTATTCGGGATGGATACTAGTGTACTAGCACCAACACCTTCTCCCTGGTTCAGTATTGAAATTCTTGGAGGAAACTCACTCTTCCTTGGACAAAACTATCCAATGATGGTGGAAGGTGATCCAGCTGCTGTGGACACAATGTTACTACCATTTATGAGAAGCAACTATATCTATACCTCGGACATTGCTATACTTCCCTACCGTCCCAATATGGGTCCTGACATAGGCCGCTTCAGCCTGGATGATGAGTCCTGCGTTGGTCTCGAGATTGATAGTAGCTGGCCCTTCCGAGAGAATCATTTCTGGTTCATAGCAAGCATTTCCAACGCCGACGAGTGGTTGAGCTGAAGTTCATTTCATCGCTTTGTTATTTGCTGTGTGAGAAAAACTTTTACTAGAATGTTTTGTTGGAAATGATCTATAATCCAACGTGTATCCTCGTTGTCGTTGTGGGCTGATGACTTGTTGTATGTAATCAAGGTACATTTGCATATGCGTCCATCAACTCACGCCTGCTAGTGGTGTCCATATGAACAGTGCTAGTGATTTTAGTTGCAAAAATTAGATAGTGCTAGTGATTTTTAGCTGCATATTTTGACAAATCGCAGTGTTACAAGGTTGACAAATGGCAATGTTACTAGATAAACAAATGTAAATCTTTCCAGTTTGACAAATGGCAACATACCCAAAATGACAGATATGCAAATCTTACCCAATTGTTTGTATGTGGTTGCACACGGGCCATGCAAAACAACCGTTTGCGTTGAAGGGATGCAGAAATCCTGCTCGACACATTTTCCCTTGGCTTCCTGGGGAAGCTGTCGGTTTGCATCCGGGTGTTCTAACTAAAACGTTTGCAATGAGTGTTCTATATTTAAAAACCATTGACATTTTTCAAAAGAAAATCATTTGATAAGTCTGTACATTAAGAGTGAAAAACGCAAGTTCGTTCAAACCATATCTTCCATTCAGTCATACTGCGAATTTATATTCATATGATCGAGAATTCGAGATACAGTATTAAACCCCAAAATAACTATTTCCGGCAGCGCCGGAGGTGGCATGCCGCGCCGTCGTTGTCTTGTCGTCCTCCGGGACGCCGTTGTTGAAGTCTTCAAGGAAGCACAAAATGTTCTTCACTTGTTGTAGGATCAAATGTATGTCTAGGGGGGGGGTGATTAGACTAGTTGACCAAATAAAAATCTAGCCTTTACCCAATTTTAGTTCTTGGCAGATTTTAGCAACTTTGGACAAGTCAAGCAATCTTAACAAAATTCAAGCAAGCATGCAAAGAGTATATGAGCAGCGGAAAGTAAAGCATGCAACTTGCAAGAATGTAAAGGGAAGGGTTTGGAGGATTCAAACGCAATTGGAGACACGGATGTTTTTGTTGTGGTTCCGATAGGTGGTGCTATCGTACATCCACGTTGATGGAGACTTCAACCCACGAAGGGTAAGAGTTGCGCGAGTCCACAGAGGGCTCCACCCACAAAGGGTCCACGAAGAAGCAACCTTGTCTACCCCACCATGGCCGTCGCCCACGAAGGACTTGCCTCACTAGCGGTAGATCTTCACGAAGTAGGCGATCTCCTTGCCCTTACAAACTCTTTGGTTCAACTCCAGAATCTTGTCGGAGGCTCCGAAGTGACACCTAGCCAATCTAGGAGACACCACTCTCCAAGAAGTAACAAATGGTGTGTTGATGATGAACTCCTTGCTCTTGTGCTTCAAATGATAGTATCCCCAACACTCAACTCTCCCTCACAGGATTTGGATTTGGTGGAAAGAAGATTTGAGTGGAAAGCAACTTGGGGAAGGCTAGAGATCAAGATTCATATGGTAGGAATGGAATATCTTGGTCTCAACACAAGCGTAGGTGGTTCTCTCTCAGAAAATGTGTATTGGAAGTGTAGGTTTGTTCTGATGCCTCTCTCCACGAATGAAGAGGAGGTGGAGGGGTATATATAGCCTCCACACAAAATCTAACCGTTACACACAACTTACCAAACTCGGTGGGACCGAATTAATAAACTCGGTCAGACCGATTCAGCAAATCTAGTGACCATTAGGATTTTCGGTGGGACCGACATGCAACTCGGTAGGACCGATATGGTTAGGGTTAGGGCATAACGTAATCTCGGTGAGACCGTACACAAACTCGGTGAGACCGATTTTGGTAATAAGCTAACCAGCGAGTTGGTCAGGTAAACTCGGTGGGACTGATTTTCTCATCTCAGTGAGATCGAAATGTTACAAAAGGGAAACAGAGAGTTTACATTGCAATCTCGGTGGGACCGATCGCTCATCTCGGTGGGACCGAAATGTTACGAAGGGAAACATAGAGATTACAATCCCATCTCGGTGAGACCGAGATTCCTATCGGTGAGACCGATTTGCCTAGGGTTTGTGGCAGTGGCTATGATATCTGAACTCGGTGGCGCCGGATAGAAAGAATCAGTGGGGCCGAGTTTGACTTTTGGTTTAGGTCATATGTGGGTGTGAGAAAGTAGTTGAGGGCTTTGGAGCATATCACTAAGCATTTTGAGCAAGAGCCTCATTAAGCAACACCTCATCCCTCCTTGATAGTATTGGCTTTTCCTATAGACTTAATGTGATCTTGGATCACTAAAATAGAAAATGTAGAGTCTTGAGCTTTGAGCTTGAGCCAATCCTTTTGTCCTTAGCATTTTGAGGGGTCCACTTTTCTCACCCATGCCATGCCAATCATTGAGCTTTCCTGAAATATTAATCTTGAAATAGCATTAGCTCATTGAGCTATATGTTGTTAGGATTTACCAAAACCACCTAGGGATAGTTGCACTTTCAATCTCCCCCTTTTTGGTAATTGATGACAACATATAGATCAAAGCTTCGACAAATGATAGTAAGAGTGAAAGACATCGTCGCTTTGAGAAGTATGTGATAAGCAATAGCCCCCCCCCCCTAAATTTGTGCATAGTTTAAGATTTGCTTTGGACTGCAAATGCACAATGAGTTAGGATAATGGGTTACTCTTCCATGTTACATACATCTTGGTGGAGCGCTCAAAATGATAATAATTAAATACATGCACTCATCACCAAGCAAAGTGAATGATCATAAAAGAATAATGTCATCCAACAAGCATTAAGGTAGCATAATGATCAAACACATGATCATCCAAGTATCACACACAAGCATAAAGTATCTCAAACAAGCAAATGGCAAAGTTCAACCAGTAAAAAAGCAAGAAAGAATAAAAAGCAACACTCTCTCTCGAAGCAAGCAAGAGATAATAAAAAACAACACTCTCTCTCGAAGCCTATGATCTATACATTTTGTCCCCCTTTGGCAACAAGTTACCAAAAAGTTCATAAAAAATGCATAGTGCTAGATCGACTCTCATGCTTGGTCTTCATTCTCCTTGATATAATCCCATTCAACCCATCTCATATCATAGACTATGGGCTTCTTGTCAAGCAGAATTGTCTCATAGAAGTCCTGCTGTTCCTTAGTGTGGAACCTGTAGTCCACAACATTTCTTCTTCTGGTGGCATATGGATCAGACTCTCTCCATAGACTCAATCCTGAATGTTTTCTGATTTTCATGTTCTCAGCTACTGGATGAGCATCGCTGTGATCTGAAATTTTTGGCTTCAACTTCCTCAAGACATGTGACTCATCATCTTCTTCTTCCATTGCAGCTTCAGGCACTGGGGCCTTGTTCTTCTCTGCTGCTGGGATGTTCCAGGTGCTCCTCTTGGGTGCAGTTTTGGGTTTTGGAGCAGCTGCTTTGGGAACTTCTTTGGGCTTAGATGGAGCAACCCCTGATCTTATAGCATCTCCCATAAGCTTCTGAGCTTTAGGAGCTGGTGCAGCAACCTCTTCCTCTTCCTCTTCAGAGTCTCTCATCATAGAGGGCTTGCCAAGAACTCTGGCAGTGGTCTTCTTGACCCTCTCTTTCCTCTTCTTGCCATCTCCAGTCTCCTTGGGTTCAAGAGTGAACACCATTGTTTCTCCTGTGGCAACTTTCCTTGGCTTAGACATTGGTTGTCTTCTTGCTGGAGCCTTTGTCTTCATTCCTGGCTTAGTTGCAGCAGCTGTGCCATACTCCTTTTTCAGCTCTTTCTTCTTTGAAGTGGCCTCTTCCTCATCAGCCACGTAGTCCTCATCCTCAGAATCTGAGGTTCTCTTCTTTCTGACCCTGGTGGCTGCCTTAGGAAAGTTGCTGGGTGTGCTCCTGCTTCCATCATCAGAGCTGCTAGAGGGACTAGTGCCCTCACTCATGTGAACCTGCTCCTCAGACTTGTTCTGACTGTCACTCTGATCTGACGTGATGCAAACACTGACAGCTGACCCTGTGAATAGATTATAGATGAGGTAGATTAGTTGAGCATCACAAAGTGCAGAGGTTTTTGCAAAAGAATGAATCAAAAACTTAGTTTTAGTTTTCCACAGAAGGCATTTCGGATCTACCGATTTGAAATCTCAGTGATACCGAAGCAGCTTTTGGAACCTAAACTGACGAAGGTCAGACCGAGTCACAGTTCGGTGGCACCGAGACTGCTAGGGTTTCACAAAGACTTGAACTCAGTCACACCGATTTGCAATTCTCGGTTGGACCGAGAATCACATGTGCAATGGCCTGAGCCAAATCGGTGGAACCGATTTCAACAACTCGGTCGGTCCGAGATGGTTTCGGCGGAAACCTAACCCTAAATTTTCAATCCACAACTAAACTACGGAGTGATTTCGTTGGATAGAGTGATCTCAATCATGGCAAGATACATGGCAAAAAATGTGCTAGGAATCGGAGTGAGATTAGCACAAAGATCAAGTCCATACCCTAATGCGGTGATGGACTTGCTACGGCGGCAACGGCGGAGAGGATCCCATTGACGGCGGCAGAGACCAGCGGCGGGAGGCAGCTGGCGATGAGGAGGACGATCTGGAGACCCAGGGAGGCAAAGCAGGCTGAGCGCGGGCGAAGAGGTTCAGAAAAATTTCCAAATTTTGGCCCATGGATATATATAGCCTGACCCTGTCGGTGTGACGGAGTGGAACAACTCGGTGGCACCGAGACGCATAACTGCAAGCAGTTACAACAACTCGGTGTGACCGAAAAGTTCAAATCGGTTGCATCGAGATTGAAAACCTAGATCGACTTAGTGATCTTGGTATGACCAAAATGGATGAATCGGCCAGACCGAAACACAGAAAGAAGTTTTGGAAGTTTAAGTCTTTGACGAATCAGGGACTCCGAGTGCTCCTCACACAGAGTGGTTCGAATCTGACTTGATCAAACTTTGTGATGTAGCATGAATAGAGTTTGAGACGAGGAAAGCATAGATAGCTAGAGAAGGTTCTTAGGCATTCTTTTCCATCCACTTGGCAAAAGAAAAAGAAACCAAACAACCAAACAACAAGTGGATGTTCTCGAATGAGTAAATTATGCAACCAACATGCTCACACAATAAAATGGCAAATGAAATATGTGGCAAAGCATGCACAACCAATTCTAGCATCTATCAAGCAATTTGGCGATGAATAGGTCATCTATATATGAGTATATTGACTTAGGAGTCAAATAAGAACATTTGATCATAGGTCATACTCATCGTTTAAGCACAAGTGGGATTACCACTTTTACATAAAGCATTGTTGTGTTCACGCCATTAGAGTTGCTTTAGCTCAATTCTTAGAGTAAAGCTCCCCCTAGATGTGAGATCCCCCTAAGAGGGTTAAACTAACCTTGGGTTTTGTCGATGATGACTTCATGTAGGTGTTGAAGATGTGGATGCTCAATGTTGATGTAGATCGTTTGGAGCAATCC
This sequence comes from Aegilops umbellulata, assembly GCA_032464435.1. Lineage (NCBI taxonomy): Eukaryota > Viridiplantae > Streptophyta > Magnoliopsida > Poales > Poaceae > Aegilops > Aegilops umbellulata. The sequence goes on along the minus strand of CP136058.1, from coordinate 586,108,294 downwards.
TTTGGAGTGAGTTGCACTTTCAATACCTATACGGGTAGTCCCACAAGGAACAAACAAGGATATCCATAGACATAGAGTGATGCACACACAAGATGATGTCTATGAAAGCATTAGGTTACCTTGTCCCTTGTCTTACCAACAAGAGGGTTTGTGACTCCTTGAACTAGTGCAAGATGTGGAAGTTGATTGCACTTGTTCTTGCCAAAATGATAAGAGTGAAGTATGTTGGCGGAGTCACCCTCAAGAACTCTATAGTTCTTCTTCTTCTGGATCCACACCATCTTGATGGGAATCCTCGGAGTTGTAGTTGTACTTGATGAAGTAGAACTTGATGTAGTCTTTTGAACCCACTTGACCAAGGCCTTAGGAGCTTCTTCAAATGCATCAATTTCCTCTTGAAGCTTATCCTTGCCTTTTTGCTTGTGGTCTTGTGGTGGAAGATCATCTTGAGCTTGTGTCCCTTTGAAAGAAGTAGGATCATACTTCTCTTGTTGAGGAACAAACTTCGTCTTGGGGTATTGATCTTCTTCCCACTCAACTCCATTGGCATTGAACTTTCATTCAAAACCAACACCTTGGTTCTTCCGGTGCCTTCCTTGCTTGCGTACAATTTCCTCGAATTGCTTACTCCCGGCAAGGCTCTTGTAAACACCTTTCTCTATGATTCCCTGCAATAAGCTATTTTCTTGCTCAAGTGTAACTTGGCTAAGAGAATCATTAGTGGAACAAGAGAAATACTAGAAGCAACAACATTGGATTTAGTATGATTATTGTTACTACTAGAGGAAGAATCTTTCTTGTTCTTGTTACTAGACTTGGCTTGAGGTATGTAAGTGGATAAGAGTAAACACTTGGCAATGTAAGAAGAACTTTTCTTGCGAAGATCATCATTGATTGCCTTTAAGAACTCATGCTCTTGCTCAAGATTGAGCTTTTCAAAACGTAATTTCTCATGAGTCCTTAAAAGTTCTCGATGATCTCCTAAGATAGTTTCATGAGCTAACTTAAGAGTATTTAGTTCTTTAGTTAGAGACTCAATCTTCTCCTTATTATTGTCATTCGTTTTATCTTGATTATCATGATTAATTGACATTTCATCATAGTATTCATCACTAGAGTTGTCAACAAGTAAATCATCATCACCTAACAAGTCATCTTCATCACTATTGAAATCAACATACTCGGTATGTGTTACCTTTGGACCTTTGGCCATGAAGCATCTTCCAATTCCTTCATTTGGTGAGTCAAATATGTCGTAGGAGTTGGTTGACACAAGTGCTAGACCAGCAACACCTTCATCTTGAGTATATTCGGAGTCGGAGTGATAGCTTCTCTCAGAGTGATTGTCGGAGTCGGAGCCGGATACCCATTCACCAACATGAGCTTGATGTCTTCGCTTTGTGTAGCTCCTTGATGACTTGTCCTTCCTTTCCGAATCCTTGCTTCCCTGGGATGTTCTTTGTTCCTAACGATCATCTCTACTTCTTCTCTCTCTTGATGGTGATTCTTCTCTTCTATTCCTTCTTTTGGGAGGATCTTCTCTTCTTTTGTAGGGTGCCGTACACTCATTGGAGTAGTGTTCGGGTCTCTCACAATTGTGGCAATTATGCTCTCAACTACAAGATCTTTTGTCACTGTAGGACCTTGACTTGGAACTTCTTTCTTTGCTTCTACTCTTGTAGAAGTGGTTGAAGTTCTTCACCATTAGGCTCAATTCTTCATTGAAGGTTTGTTTCTCACTTGATGATGTGGGAGCTTCACATGAGGCTTTATAAGCACCACTTGACTTGTTATGGAGCTCCTCCTTATCCTTGAGTAACATCTCATGAGCAACGATTCTTCCAATGACTTCCGTTGGCTTGAGATCTTTGTAATTGGGCATCATTTGGATCAATGTGTATAAGGTATCATATTTTCCGTCCAAAGCTCTTAGGATCTTCTTGATGATGAATTTGTCGGTCATCTCTTCACTTCCTAAACCGGCAATCTCATTTGTAATAAGAGCAAGCCTAGAGTACATTTTAGCGACACCTCCACCATCCTTCATTTTGAACTTGTCAAGTTGACTTTGAAGCACATCCAACTTGGATTCCTTGACTGAGTCGGTACCTTCGTGCATATCAATCAAAGTATCCCAAATTTCCTTTGCATTCTCAAGACGGCTGATTTTGTTGAATTCTTCGAGGCACAATCTGTTGAAGAGGATATCACAAGCTTGAGCATTGTATTGCAGCATCTTCAACTCTTCTCCAATAATATGAATTTTCATCTTATGCTTCCAACTAGCAAAATTAGTACCATCAAAGTAAGGACCTCTACGATGGTAATTTCCCTCGTTAGATGCCATACTCTCCTAGGTTGCAAAACCAAGGCTATGACTACCAAAAGCTATGGAAATCAAAGCAAATGGAGACCAAAGCTCTGATACCACTTGTAGGATCGAAAGTATGTCTAGAGGGGGGTGATTAGACTACTTGACCAAATAAAAATCTAGCTTTTACCCAATTTTAGTTCTTGGCAGATTTTAGCAACTTTGGACAAGTCAAGCAATCTTAACACAATTCAAGCAAGCATGCAAAGAGTATATGAGCAACGGAAAGTAAAGCATGCAACTTGCAAGAATGTAAAGGGAAGGGTTTGGAGGATTCAAACGCAATTGGAGACACGAATATTTTTGTCGTGGTTCCGATAGGTGGTGCTGTCGTACATCCACATTGATGGAGATTTCAACCCACGAAGGGTAACGATTGCGCGAGTCCACGGAGGGCTCCACCCACAAAGGGTCCACGAAGAAGCAACCTTGTCTATCCCACCATGGCCGTCTCCCACGAAGGACTTGCCTCACCAGCGGTAGATCTTCACGAAGTAGGTGATCTCCTTGCCCTTACAAACTCCTTGGTTCAACTCCACAATCTTGTTGGAGGCTCCCAAGTGACACCTAGCCAATCTAGGAGACATCACTCTCCAAGAAGTAACAAATGGTGTGTTGATGATGAACTCCTTGCTCTTGTGCTTCAAATGATAGTCTCCCCAACACTCAACTCTCTCTCACGGGATTTGGATTTGGTGGAAAGAAGATTTGAGTGGAAAGCAACTTGGGGAAGGCTAGAGATCAAGATTCATATGGTACGAATGTAATATCTTGGTCTCAACACAAGCGTAGGTGGTTCTCTCCCAGAAAATGTGTATTGGAAGTTGAAAGCACAAGTGCTCCCCAGGTGGTTTTGGTAATTAATGTCAACATATCTCTTGTTAGACTAACGTTTCTATCTAGCATGTTTCAGATAAGTTCAACAATGGAGTGGCATGGACTAAAGGTTGTGGGAACTCCTTCAAGATGCTAATGACAAAGGATTGGCTAAAGCTTCAAGCTTAAGACTCTTCATTTTACATTTTAGTGATCCAAGATCACATTGAGTCCATAGGAAAAGCCAATACTATCAAGGAGGGATGAGGTGTTGCTTAATGAGCCTCTTGCTTCATGTGCTTAATGATATGCTCCAAAATCCTCAGCTACTTTCCCATATTCACATATGACCTAAACCATAAGCCAAACTCAGACCTACCGATTCTTTCTATCCGGCGCCACCGAGTTTCACTTGTCATAGCCACTGCCAAACCCTAGCAAATCGGTTCTACCGGTAGGGATCTCGGTATCACCGAGATAGGATTGTAATCTCACTGTATATGTCCATTACCAAAGTCGGTGTCACCGAGCTTAGGCAATCGGTACTGCCGAGATTACAATGCAAACTCTCTGGTTAACTTATTACCAAAATCGGTCCAACCGAGTTTAGTAATCGGTCCCACCGAGTTTGCCTGACCAACTCTCTGGTTAGCTAATTACCAAATCGGTCTCACCGAGTTTGTGTAATCGGTCTCACCGAGATTACGTTATGCCCTAACCCTAACCATATCGGTCCTATCGAGTTGCATGTCAGTCCCACCGAAAATCTCTAACGGTCACTAGGTTTACTATTTCGGTCCGACCGAGTTTGTTGATTCGGTCCCACCGAGATTGGTAAATTGTGTGTAACGGTTGGATTTTGTGTGGAGGTTATATATACCCCTCCACCTCCTCTTAACTCGTGGAGAGAGCCATCAGAACACATCTACACTTCCAATTCCTATGTTCTGAGAGAGAACCACCTACTCATGTGTTGAGACCAAGATATTCCATTCCTACCATATGAATCTTGATCTCTAGCCTTTCCCAAGTTGCTCTCCACTCAAATCTTCTTTCTACCAAATCCAAATCCTGTGAGAGAGAGTTGAGTGTTGGGGAGACTATCATTTGAAGCACAAGAGCAAGGAGTTCATCATCAACACACCATTTGTTACTTCTTGGAGAGTGGTGTCTCCTAGATTGGCTAGGTGTCACTTGGGAGCCTCCGACAAGATTGTGGAGTTGAACCAAGGAGTTTGTAAGGGCAAGGAGATCGCCTACTTCATGAAGATCTACCGCTAGTGAGGCAAGTCCTTCGTGGGCGATGGCCATGGTGGGATAGACAAAGTTGCTTCTTCGTGGACCCTTCATGGGTGGAGCCCTCCGTGGACTCGCGCAACCGTTACCCTTCGTGGGTTGAAGTCTCCATCAACGTGGATGTAGGATAGCACCACCTATCCGAACCACGGGAAAAACATCCTTGTCTCCAATTGCGTTTGAATTCTCCAAACCCTTCCCTTTACATTCTTGCAAGTTGCATGCTTTACATTCCGCTGCTCATATACTCTTTGCATGCTTGCTTGATATGTATTGTGTATGTTGAAATTGTGCCTAAAACTCCACTCAAACCAAAAAGTTTAAAGATTGCAACTTTAGCACTAAGTGTCTAATCACCCCCCCTCTAGACACACCTACTTCTAGATCCTACAGAAGTGTAGGTTTGTTCTGATGGCTCTCTCCACGAATGAAGAGGAGGTGGAGGGGTATATATAGCCTCCACACAAAATCTAACCGTTACACACAACTTACCAAACTCGGTGGGACCTAATTAATAAACTCGGTCGGGACGATTCAGCAAATCTAGTGACCGTTAGGATTTTCGGTGGGACCGACATGCAACTCGGTAGGACCGATATGGTTAGGGTTAGGGCATAACGTAATCTCGGTGAGACCGATTACACAAAGTCGGTGAGACCGATTTTGGTAATAAGCTAACCAGAGAGTTCGTGAGGTAAACTCGGTGGGACCGATTTGCTCATCTCGGTGAAACCGAAATGTTACAAAAGGGAAACAGAGAGTTCACATTGCAATATCGGTGGCACCGATCGCTCATCTCGGTGGGACCGAAATGTTACGAAGGGAAACAGAGAGATTACAATCCCATCTCTGTGAGACCGAGATCCCTATCGGTGAGACCGATTTCCCTAAGGTCTGTGGCAGTGGCTATGATATCTGAACTCGGTGGCGCCGGATAGAAAGAATCGATGGGGCCGAGTTTGATTTTTGGTTTAGGTCATATGTGGGTGTGAGAAAGTAGTTGAGGGCTTTGGAGCATATCACTAAGCATTTTGAGCAAGAGATTCATTAAGCAACACCTCATCCGTCCTTGATAGTATTGACTTTTCCTATAGACTCAATGTGATCTTGGATCACTAAAATAGAAAATGTAGAGTCTTGAACTTTGAGCTTGAGCCAATCCTTTTGTCCTTAGCATTTTGAGGGGTCCACTTTTCTCACGCATGCCATGCCAATCATTGAGCTTTCCTGAAATATTAATCTTGCAATAACATTAGCTCAATGAGCTATATGTTGTTAGGATTTACCAAAACCACCTAGGGATAGTTGCACTTTCACTTGTAAATCAAACATCATGTCGGCGCGCGATCGACAGGTGTGGCGCGGGAGGACGGCAAATGGCGCCGCTGAGAGGTAGCGGTCGACGATAGCGTCCCATGCCGCTGAGGGGGGCGCGCGCACAGGCACGGGCACGGGCGGGAGCAGCCAAAAGCACGGGGGCCGGCGCCATGGTGGGTGGAGGGGCGCGCACGCGCACGGGCACGGGCGATGGCATGTACACGAGCTCGTGCGGGTCCGCGGAGACCTCGCTGACACCCATGGCTTCCAGCTCTGCGATAGTGCTCAGCGACCATCCCGTCAATGCTACGGGGATGGTCGCTGGCGCGGGCGCGGGGATGGGAGCTAGGCCGGGAGCGGGGGCAGCAACTGCCGCGGCCAGCTCATTCTGGGCCATGTCCATGAGGCCCCATTCCTCCTTATTTTCTATCTCCTCCGGCTCGGAGTCGACTTCACCAAACTTGAAGACTAGTGGCAGATGATTGTTCTGCGCCATAGCATTGGTGGAGGTCTCCGAGGGAGGGGAATGGGAGGCGAACAATAAGGCCGCCCGTATTAAACAGCGGCTCAGGCGCCATTAATGGAGAGGAAGGAGGGCGGCCATGGAAGTTAAAGGGCTCGGTTCCCAGTGAGCCTGCACAGCGTACAGCTCGCACGCTTTCCGATGAGCGTGCACATTAGAGGACAGCTTGCACACCTCTCGGTCAGCCTGCGCTCGCACGTCTCCCGTTCAGTCAAGGTCAAACAACTGTTCGCACGGCACCTCCAGCAGCTATTAAGACCAAGACACGTGGCGTCACGTGAATGGTTAACAGAACACACACGGTTTGAATTCTACAAACGATTGAGATATTAAAGTGGCAGCTATTTTTTCAAAATGCCTTTGTTGGCTGTCATTATTCGAGCGTACCTTCTCTTAAAATGGACACATAAAATACCACAACATGTCGGGTGCCATTCCATGATAGCATGCCAAGTTTTATGAATTTCAACGAGTTTTGGATTTACTAGAATTTAAAAACTAGGCATCTCAATGTTTTGCCGGCAATCAACGGTGCCCTGGTGTTTGAAACTCATTCCCATTTCTTGCATGGGACCTTAAACATGCACCCAAGGACACAGATTTCATTTTTCAACCAATTTATATGCACTGGAGCATGTGCATGTAGTTCAAATTTGAATTATGCACATAAATGGATTGAAAACTCAGTTAATGCATAAAAATATCCAAACGAACCCCGAAAAATCCCAAAAATTGACACAACACTCCTGTTGTTCTATGTTGACACGAGAAAAAAATTTGAAAGCAATAAGAGGCAATGGATATTGTTTCGTACCCAACGGTGGGACGTTCCCTACCGAATGCTTGTTGTCAGAAGCTCTATTTGTGAGAAGCGTATACCCGAACCTGCCCCGAATGGGATAACTTTTTTACCACAACATGTTGATGCCGCTCCATGATAGCATGCCAAGTTTCATGAATTTCAGACGAGTTTTGGATTTACTAGAATTTAAAAACCAGACATCTCAACGTTTTGCCGGCAATCAACAGTGCCCTGGTGTTTGAATTTCATTCTCATCTCTTGCGTGGGACCTAGAAATTCACCCAAGGACATAGATTTGATTTTTCATACAACTTTAGTGCATTGGAGCATGTGCCTATAGTTCAAATTTGAATTATGCACATAAAATGCCTAAAAGATCCAGTTAATGCATAAAAATGTCCAAACGAACCCCAAAAATCATAAAAATTGACACAACACTCCTGTTGTTCTATGTTGACACTAGAATTTTTTTTGAAAGCAATAAGTGTTGGAAATATGCCCTAGAGGCAATAATAAAAGCATTATTATTATATTTCCTTATTCATGATAATTGTCTTTATTCGTGCTATAATTGTGTTATCCGGAAATCGTAATACATGTGTGAATAACAGACAACAACTTGTCCCTAGTAAGCCTCTAGTTGACTAGCTCGTTGATCAACAGATAGTCATGGTTTCCTGACTATGGGCATTAGATGTCAATGATAACGAGATCACATCATTAGGAGAATGATGTGATGGACAAGACCCAATCCTAAACATAGCATAAGATCGCATAGTTCGTTTGCTAGAGTTTTCCAATGTCAAGTATCCTTTCCTTAGACCATGAGATTGTGTAACTCCCGGATACCGTAGGAGTGCTTTGGGTCTGCCAAACGTCACAACGTAACTGGGTGACTATAGAGGTATACTACGGGTATCTCCGAAAGTGTCTGTTGGGTTGACACGGATCGAGACTGGGATTTGTCACTCCGCTTGACGGAGAGGTATCACCGGGCCCTCTCGGTAATGCATCATCATAATGAGCTCAATGTGATCAAAGTGTTTGATCACGGGATCATGCATTACGGTACGAGTAAAGTGACTTGCCGGTAACGTGATTGAACGAGGTATTGGGATACCGACGATCGAATCTCACGCAAGTAAAATACCGATTGACAAAGGGAATCGTATACGGGATTAATTGAATCCTCGACATCGTGTTTCATTCGATGAGATCATCGTGGAGCATGTGGGAGCCAACATGGGTATCCAGATCCCGCTGTTGGTTATTGCCCGAGAGCCGTCTCGGTCATGTCTGCATGTCTCCCGAACCCGTAGGGTCTACACACTTAAGGTTCGGTGACGCTAGGGTTGTGAAGATATGTATATGCAGTAACCCGAATGTTGTTCGGAGTCCCGGATGAGATCCCGGACGTCACGAGGAGTTTCGGAATGGTCCGGAGGTAAATAATTACATATAGAAAGTGCTGTTTTGGCCATCGGGACAAGTTTCGGGGTTATCAGTATTGTACCGGGACCACCGGAGGGTCCCGAGGGGTCCACCGGGTGGGGCCACCTGCCTCGGGGGGCCACATGGGCTCTAGGGGTGCGCCTTGGCCTACATGGGCCAAGGGGAACCAGCCCCTAGAGGCCCATGCGCCTAAAGGGGGGGGGACCCTAAAAGGGGGGCGCCCCCTTGCTTGGGGGGCAAGCCCCACCCTTGGCCGCCGCCCCCTAGGAGATTGCATCTCCTAGGGCCGGCGCCCCCCCTAGGGGGCTATATAAAGGGGGGAGGGGAGGGGGGCAGCGCACCCTTGCTCCTGGCGCCTCCCTCTCCCTCTCCAACATCTCCTCCTCCTCCGTAGAGCTCGACGAAGCCCTGCCGGAGTACTGCAGCTCCACCATCACCACGCCGTCGTGCTGCTGCTGGAGCCATCTTCCCCAACCTCTCCTTTGCCTTGCTGGATCAAGAAGAAGGAGACGTTACGCTGACCGTACGTGTCTTGAACGCGGAGGTGCCGTCCTTTCGGTGCTAGGATCTCTGGTGATTTGGATCATGTCGTGTACGACTACCTCATCCCCGTTTGTTGAACGCTTCCGCTCGTGATCTACAAAGTGGTATGTAGATGCAATCTCTCTCCCATGACTCGTTGCTTAGATGAACTCATAGATGGATCTTGGTGAAACCGTAGGAAAAATTTTAATTTTCTGCAACGTTCCCCAACAGTGGTATCAGAGCTAGGTCTATGCGTAGTTCTCTATTGCACGAGTAGAACACAATTTGTTGTGGGCGTAGATGTTGTCAACTTTCTTGCCGCTACTAGTCTTATCTTGCTTCAATGGTATTGTGGGATGAAGTGGCCCGGACCAACCTTATACGTACTCTTACGTGAGACCGGTTCCACCGACTAACATGCACTAGTTGCATAAGGTGGCTGGCGGGTGTCTGTCTCTCCCACTTTAGTTGGAGCGGATTCGATGAAAAGGGTCCTTATGAAGGGTAAATAGAAGTTGACAAATCACGTTGTGGCTTTTACGTATTTAAGAAAACGTTCTTGCTAGAACCCTAATTCAGCCACGTAAAACTTGCAACAACAATTAGAGGAAGTCTAACTTGTTTTTGCAGCAAGTGCTTTGTGATATGATATGGCCAAAGTTGTGATGAATGATGAATGATCTATATGTGATGTATGAGATGTTCATGCTATTGTAATAGGAATCACGACTTGCATGTCGATGAGTATGACAACCGGCAGGAGCCATAGGAGTTGTCTTTATTTTTTGTATGACCTGCGTGTCATTGAGAAACGCCATGTAAATTACTTTACTTTATTGCTAAACGTGTTAGCCATAGTAGTAGAAGTAATAGTTGGCGAGCAACTTCATGGAGACACGTTGATGGAGATCATGATGATGGAGATCATGGTGTCAAGCCGGTGACAAGATGATCATGGAGCCCCAAGATGGAGATCAAAGGAGCTATGTGATATTGGCCATATCATGTCACGTTTATTATTTGATTGCATGTGATGTTTATCATGTTTTGCATCTTGTTTACTTAGAACGACAGTAGTAAATAAGATGATCCCTCATAATAATTTCAAGAAGTGTTCCCCCTAACTGTGCACCGTTGCGACAGCTCGTTGTTTCGAAGCACCACGTGATGAACGGGTGTTATAGATTCTAACGTTCACATACAACAGGTGTAAGACAGATTTACACATGCAAACACTTAGGTTGACTTGACGAGCCTAGCATGTACAGACATGGCCTCGGAACACAGAAGACCGAAAGGTCGAGCATGAGTCGTATAGAAGATACGATCAACATGAAGATGTTCACCGATGTTGACTAGTCCGTCTCACGTGATGATCGGACACGGCCTAGTTGACTCGGATCATGTAATACTTAGATGACTAGAAGAGGGATGTCTATCTAAGTGGGAGTTCATTAAATAATTTGATTAGATGAACTTTATTATCATGAACTTAGTCTAAAGTATTTACAATATGTCTTGTAGATCAAATGGCCAACGTAGTCCTCAACTTCAACGCGTTCCTAGAGAAAATCAAGCTGAAAGACAATGGCAGCAACTATACAGACTGGGTCCGGAACCTGAGGATCATCCTCATAGCTGCCAAGAAAGATTATGTCCTACGAGCACCGCTAGGTGACGCGCCTGTTCTCCCTGCTGAACAAGACGTTATGAACGCTTGGCAGTCACGTTCCGATGATTACTCCCTCGTTCAGTGCGGCATGCTTTACAGCTTAGAGCCGGGGCTCCAAAAGCGTTTTGAGAGACATGGAGCATATGAGATGTTCGAAGAGCTGAAAATGGTTTTCCAAGCTCATGCCCGGGTCGAGAGATATGAAGTCTCCGACAAATTCTTTAGCTGTAAGATGGAGGAAAATAGCTCTGTCAGTGAACACATACTCAAGATGTCTGGGTTGCACAACCGCTTTACTCAACTGGAAGTTAATCTCCCGGATGAAGCGGTCATTGACAGAATCCTCCAGTCGCTTCCACCTAGCTACAAGAGCTTTGTGATGAACTACAACATGCAGGGGATGGTAAAGACCATTCCTGTGGTATATGCTATGCTGAAATCAGCAGAGGTAGAAATCAAGAAGGAACATCAAGTGTTGATGGTGAATAAAACCACTAAGTTCTAGAAGGGCAAGGGTAAAAAGAACTTCAAGAAGGACGGCAAGGAAGTTGCCGCGCCCGGTAAGCAAGTTGCCGGGAAGAAGCCCAAGAATGGACCCAAGCCCGAGACTGAGTGTTTTTATTGCAAGGGAAGTGGTCGCTGGAAGCGGAACTGCCCCAAATACTTAGCGGACAAGAAGGCCAGCAAAACAAAAGGTATATGTGATATACATGTAATTGATGTGTACCTTACCAGTACTCGTAGTAGCTCTTGGGTATTTGATACCGGTGCAGTTGCTCACATTTGTAACTCAAAGCAGGAGCTGCGGAATAAACGGAGACTGGCGAAGGACGAGGTGACGATGCGCGTCGGGAATGGTTCAAAGGTCGATGTGATCGCCGTCGGCACGCTACCTCTACATTTACCTACGGGATTAGTTTTAAACCATAATAATTGTTATTTAGTGCCAAGTTTGAGCATGAACATTGTGTCTGGATCTCGTTTAATTCGAGATGGCTACTCATTTAAATCTGAGAATAATGGTTGTTCTATTTATATGAGAGATATGTTTTATGGTCATGCTCCGATGGTTAGTGGTTTATTCTTAATGAATCTCGTACGTGATGATACACATATTCATAGTGTGAATACCAAAAGAGTTAAAGTTGATAACAATAGTCCCACATATTTGTGGCACTGCCGCCTTGGTCACATAGGTGTCAAACGCATGAAGAAGCTCCATGAAAATGGACTTTTAGAGTCTCTTGATTATGAATCATTTGACACGTGCGAACCATGCCTCATGGGTAAAATGACCAAGACTCCGTTCTCAGGAACAATGGAGCGAGCAACCAACTTATTGGAAATCATACATACCGATGTGTGCGGTCCAATGAGTGTTGAGGCTCGCGGTGGCTATCGTTATGTTCTCACCCTCACTGATGACCTGAGTAGATATGGGTATATTTACTTAATGAAACACAAGTCTGAGACCTTTGAAAAGTTCAAGGAATTTCAGAGTGAGGTTGAAAATCAACGTGATAGAAAGATCAAGTTTCTACGATCAGATCGTGGAGGAGAATACTTGAGTCACGAATTTGGCACACACTTAAGAAAATGTGGAATAATTTCACAACTCACTCCGCCTGGAATACCTCAGCGTAATGGTGTGTCCGAACATCGTAATCGCACTCTATTAGATATGGTGCGATCTATGATGTCTCTTACCGATTTACCGCTATCTTTTTGGGGCTATGCTTTAGAGACTGCCGCATTCACTTTAAATAGGGCTCCGTCGAAATCCGTTGAGACGACACCGTATGAATTATGGTTTGGGAAGAAACCTAAGCTGTCGTTTCTAAAAGTTTGGGGATGCGATGCTTATGTCAAGAAACTTCAACCTGAAAAGCTCGAACCCAAGTCGGAAAAATGCGTCTTCATAGGATACCCTAAAGAAACTATTGGGTATACCTTCTACCTCAGATCCGAAGGCAAGATCTTTGTTGCCAAGAATGGATCCTTTCTAGAGAAGGAGTTTCTCTCGAAAGAAGTAAGTGGGAGGAAAGTAGAACTTGATGAAGTGTTACCTCTTGAACCAGAAAATGGCGAAACTCAAGGAAACGTTCCTGAGGTGCCTGCACCGACTAGAGAGGAAATTAATGATAATGATCAAGATACTTCTAATCAAGCTCCTACTGAAATTTGAAGGTCCACAAGGACACGTTCCGCACCAGAGTGGTACGGCAACCCTGTCTTAGAAATCATGTTGTTAGACAACGGTGAACCTTCGAACTATGAGGAAGCAATGGCGGGCCCGGATTCCCACAAATGGCTAGAAGCCATGAAATCCGAGATAGGATCCATGTATGAAAACGAAGTATGGACTTTGACTGACTTGCCCGTTGAACGGCGAGCCATAGAAAATAAATGGATCTTTAAGAAGAAGACAGACGCGGATGGTAATGTGGCCATCTATAAAGCTCGGCTTGTCGCTAAGGGTTATCGACAAGTTCAAGGAATTGACTACGATGAGACTTTCTCACCGGTAGCGAAGCTGAAGTCCGTCCGAATCATGTTAGCAATTGCCGCATTCTACGATTATGAAATATGGCAAATGGACGTCAAAACGGCATTCCTTAATGGTTTCCTTAAGGAAGAATTGTATATGATGCAGCCGGAAGGTTTTGTCGATCCTAAGAATGCTGACAAGGTGTGCAAGCTCCAACGCTCGATTTATGGGCTAGTGCAAGCATCTCGGAGTTGGAACATTCGCTTTGATGAGATGATCAAAGCGTTTGGGTTTACGCAGACTTATGGAGAAGCTTGCGTTTACAAGAAAGTGAGTGGGAGCTCTGTAGCATTTCTCATACTATATGTAGATGACATACTTTTGATGGGAAATGATATAGAACACTTGGACAGCATTAAGGCCTACTTGAATAAGAGTTTTTCAATGAAGGACCTTGGAGAAGCTGCTTATATATTAGGCATCAAGATCTATAGAGATAGATCGAGACGCCTCATAGGTCTTTCACAAAGCACATACCTTGATAAGATATTGAAAAAGTTCAATATGTATCAATCTAAGAAGGGGTTCTTACCTGTGTTACAAGGTGTGAAATTGAGCTCAGCTCAATGTCCGACCACGGCAGAAGATATAGAAGAGATGAGTGTCATCCCCTATGCCTCAGCCATAGGTTCTATTATGTATGCCATGCTGTGTACCAAACCTGATGTAAACCTTGCCGTAAGTTTGGTAGGAAGGTACCAAAGTAATCCCGGCAAGGAACACTGGACAGCGGTCAAGAATATCCTGAAGTACCTGAAAAGGACTAAGGAAATGTTTCTCGTTTATGGAGGTGACGAAGAGCTCGTCGTAAAGGGTTAAGTCGACGCTACCTTCGACACAGATCTGGATGACTCTAAGTCACAAACCGGATACGTGTATATTTTGAATGGTGGGCAGTAAGCTGGTGCAGTTGCAAGCAAAGCGTCGTGGCGGGATGTACATGTGAAGCGGAGTACATGGCATCCTCGGAGGCAGCACATGAAGCAATTTGGGTGAAGGAGTTCATCACCGACCTCGGAGTCATACCCAATGCGTCGGGGCTAATCAAACTCTTCTGTGACAACACTGGAGCTATTGCACTTGCAAAGGAGCCCAGGTTTCACAAGAAGACCAGACACATCAAGCGTCACTTCAACTCCATTCGTGAAAATGTTCAAGATGGAGACATAGAAATTTGTAAAGTGCACACGGATCAAAATGTCGCAAATCCGTTGACTAAACCTCTCCCTAAGGCAAAACATGATCAGCACCAGAACTCTATGGGTGTTCGATTCATCACAATGTAACTAGATTATTGACTCTAGTGCAAGTGGGAGACTGTTGGAAATATGCCCTAGAGGCAATAATAAAAGCATTATTATTATATTTCCTTATTCATGAAAATTGTCTTTATTCGTGCTATAATTGTGTTATCCGGAAATCGTAATACATGTGTGAATAACAGACAACAACGTGTCCCTAGTAAGCCTCTAGTTGACTAGCTCGTTGATCAACAGATAGTCATGGTTTCCTGACTGTGGGCATTAGATGTCAATGATAACGAGATCACATCATTAGGAGAATGATGTGATGGACAAGACCCAATCCTAAACATAGCATAAGATCGCATAGTTCGTTTGCTAGAGTTTTCCAATGTCAAGTATCCTTTCCTTAGACCATGAGATCGTGTAACTCCCGGATACCGTAGGAGTGCTTTGGGTGTGCCAAACGTCACAACGTAACTGGGTGACTATAAAGGTATACTACGGGTATCTCCGAAAGTGTCTGTTGGGTTGACACGGATCGAGACTGGGATTTGTCACTCCGCTTGACGGAGAGGTATCACCGGGCCCTCTCGGTAATGCATCATCATAATGAGCTCAATGTGATCAAAGTGTTTGATCACGGGATCATGCATTACGGTACGAGTAAAGTGACTTGCTGGTAACGAGATTGAACGAGGTATTGGGATACCGACGATCGAATCTCAGGCAAGTAAAATACCGATTGACAAAGGGAATCGTATGCGGGATTAATTGAATCCTCGACATCGTGGTTCATCCGATGAGATCATTGTGGAGCATGTGGGAGCCAGCATGGGTATCCAGATCCCGCTGTTGGTTATTGCCCGAGAGCCGTCTCGGTCATGTCTGCATGTCTCCCGAACCCGTAGGGTCTACACACTTAAGGTTCGGTGACGCTAGGGTTGTGAAGATATGTATATGCAGTAACCCGAATGTTGTTCGGAGTCCCGGATGAGATCCCGGACGTCACGAGGAGTTTCGGAATGGTCCGGAGGTAAAGAATTATATATAGAAAGTGCTGTTTTGGCCATCGGGACAAGTTTCGGGGTTATCGGTATTGTACCGGGACCACCGGAGGGTCCCGAGGGGTCCACCGGGTGGGGCCACCTGCCTCGGGGGGCCACATGGGCTCTAGGGGTGCGCCTTGGCCTACATGGGCCAAGGGGAACCAGCCCCTAGAGGCCCATGCGCCTAAAGGGGGGGGAACCCTAAAAGGGGGGCGCCCCCTTGCTTGGGGGGCAAGCCCCACCCTTGGCCGCCGCCTCCCCTAGGAGATTGCATCTCCTAGGGCCGGCGCCCCCCCTAGGGGGCTATATAAAGGGGGGAGGGGAGGGGGGCAGCGCACCCTTGCTCCTGGCGCCTCCCTCTCCCTCTCCAACATCTCCTCCTCCTCCGTAGAGCTCGGCGAAGCCCTGCCGGAGTACTGCAGCTCCACCATCACCACGCCGTCGTGCTGCTGCTGGAGCCATCTTCCCCAACCTCTCCTTTGCCTTGCTGGATCAAGAAGAAGGAGACGTTACGCTGACCGTACGTGTGTTGAACGCGGAGGTGCCGTCCTTCCGGTGCTAGGATCTCCGGTGATTTGGATCACATCGTGTACGACTACCTCATCCCCGTTTGTTGAACGCTTCCGCTCGTGATCTACAAAGTGGTATGTAGATGCAATCTCTCTCCCATGACTCGTTTCTTAGATGAACTCATAGATGGATCTTGGTGAAACCGTAGGAAAATTTTTAATTTTCTGCAACGTTCCCCAACAATAAGATGCAATGGATATCGTTTCGTCCCCAAAGCTGGCCCGTTCCCTATCGAAACCATCATGCTTGCTGTGAGAAGCTCTGTTTGTGAGAAGCTTATACCCAAACCTTCCCCAAATGGGACACAATTTTTACCATGACATGTTGATGCCGCTCCATGATAGCATGCCAAGTTTCATGAATTTCAGACGAGTTTTGGATTTACTAGAATTTAAAAACCAGGCATCTCAACATTTTGCCGGCAATCAACAGCGCCCTGGTGTTTGAAATTCATTCCCATCTCTTGCATGGGACCTAGAAATTCACCCTAGGACACACGTGATTTTTCAACCAACTTTGGTGCATTGGAGCATGTTCTTGTAGTTCAAATTTGAAATATGCACATAAAATGCCTACAAAACCCAGTTAATGTATAAAAAAGGCCAAACGAACCCCGAAAAATTCCAAGATTAAACACAACACTCCTGTTGTTCTATGTTGACACTAGAATTTTTTTGAAAGCAATAAGAGACAACGAATATTGTCCCGTCCCCAAAGGTGGTACGTTCCCTATCGAAACCATCATGCTTGTTGTGAGAAGCTCTGGTTTGTGAGAAGCTTATACCCAAACCTATCCCAAATGGGACAAAATTTTCACCACAGCATGTTAATGCCGCTCCATGATAGCATGCCAAGTTTCATGCATCTCAGACAAGTTTTGGATTTACCAGAATTTAGAAACTAGGTATCTCAACATTTTGCCGGCAATCAACAGTGCCGTGGTGCTTGAAATTCATTCCCGTCTCTTGCATGGGACCTAAGCATGCACCCAAGGACACACATGTGATTTTTCAACCAATTTATATGCAATGGAGCATGTGCACGTAATTCAAATTTGAATTATGCACATAAAATGCCTAGATAACTCAGTTAATGCATAAAAATGTCCAAACGAACCCTGAAAAATCCCAAAAATTGACACAACACTCCTGTTGTTCTATGTTGACACGAGAATTTTTTGAAAGCAATAAGAGGCAATGGATATCGTATCGTCCCCAAAGGTGGGACGTATGTTCCCTACCGAAACCATCAGGCTTGTTGTGAGAAGCTCTGGTTTGTGAGAAGCATGTACCCAAACCTGCCCCAAATGGGACAATTTTTTTACCACGACATGTTTATGCCGCTCCATGATAGCATGCCAAGTTTCATGATTTTTAGATGAGTTTTGGATTTACTAGAATTTAAAAACCAGACATCTCAATGTTTTGCCGGCAATCAACGGTGCCCTGGTGTTTGAATTTCACTCCAATCTCTTGCATGGGACCTAGAAATTCACCCAAGGACACACATGTGATTTTTCAACCAACTTTGGTGCATTGGAGCATGTGCTTGTAGTTCAAATTGGAATTATGCACATAAAATGCCTACAAAACCTAGTTAATGTATAAAAAGGCCAAACAAACCCCAAATAATTCCAAGATTAAACACAACACTGCTGTTGTTCTATGTTACACTAGAATTTTTTTGAAACCAATAAGAGGCAACGGATATCGTCCCGTCCCCAAAGGTAGTACCTTCCCTATCGAAACCATCATGCTTGTTGTGAGAAGGTCTGGTTTGTGAGAAGCTTATACCCAAACTTGCCCCATATGGGACAAAATTTTCACCACGGCATGTTGATGCCGCTCCATGACAGCATGCCAAGTTTCATGAATTTCAGGCGAGTTTTGGATTTACTAGAATTTAAAAACCAGGTATCTCAACGTTTTGCCGGCAATCAACAATGCCCTGGTGTTTGAAATTCATTCCCATCTCTTGCATGGGATCTTGAAATTCACCCAAGGACACACATGTGATTTTTCAACCAACTTTGGTGCATTGGAGCATGTGCTTGTAGTTCAAATTGGAATTATGCACATAAAATGTCTAGAAAACCCATTTAATGTATAAAAAGGCCAAACGAACCCCAAAAAATTCATTCCCATTTCTTGCATGGGACCTAATCATGCACTGAAGGACACATATTTGTTTTTTCAACCAATTTGTATGCACCGGAACATGTGTATGTAGTTTAATTTTGAATTGTGCACGTGAATGGCTACAAAACCAGTTTATTGTAGAAAATGTCCAAACGAACCCTGAATAATTCCAATTCTTTTACGACACACACATAGTTGCATGTTCACTGTAGATAAAAGGTCTAGCAATTCAAACAGCATCCATTGCCGCTGTGACCCCATTTTGTAATTCAAATCAAGTAGAGCCCACACAGTTTATTATCACCAAGCGTGTGAGATGTAGTACAAAATATCTTGGAGCACCGTCGGTGTATAGTACTCACATGGCTTATGCGAGAAGGTGCATTGGCTACAGTCCACAGTCGGCGTGTCAAGCACACTAGGTCACTCCCCAAAACCTCCGCCTCTGCATCCCTCGCAATCTCGAAAGTATCTACCGCCTGGAAGGTTTTAATGTTTGATAGCACACGATTAGTATGTGCAGACCGTGTGCGATGTCTGTTACTCTTGCTCTGCTTCAGTCCCTTGATTCAAATTTTCAGTAGCCCCAGTATTTTACTCCCGCCTCTGCATCCCTCGCAATCTCAAAAATATCTGCTCGCCCTTGATCCAAATTTTCAGTAGCCCCGCCTTGTTACTCCCGCCTAGTAAAATTTTCAGTTGCCGCAGTATTTCCTCAAACACAACCTTGCCCCCCCTCCACACACACCCCAAAAACCTCCGCTCACACAGACACACACAACCCTCGAAACCATTGCTAGGTCGCCGCCATCGCCGGTGCCTCCATCCTCCACCTCTGCCCGTGTGACGAGGAGCTTGAGGAGCCAATGGCCAAAAAGAGGTTTATCGCGGCCTTTTCGCCCGATGCCGGCGAGGTGGCCGCAAAGGTGTTCCCGTCGTCCTCCGCGGGCCCGATCCACCGTCACCGGTCCCCCGATCCACCCGCTGAGGGAGTCCTGGACTAAGGGGTCCTCGGGCATCCGGCCTGTTATCCATGGGCCGGACTGATGGGCTGTGAAGACATGAAGGCCGAAGACTGTTTCCGTGTTCGGCTTGGACTCTACTTGGCGTGGAAGGCAAGATTGGCGACCAACTATGAAGATTCCTTCTTATGTAACCGACTCTATGTAACCCTAGATTCCCCCCGGTGTCTATATAAACCGGAGGGGTTAGTCCGGAAAGGATATATCCATTACCATAGTCATATAGGCTAGACTTCTAGGGTTTAGCCATTACGATCTCGTGGTAGATAAACTCTTGTAATACTCATATTCATCTAGATCAATCAAGCAGGAAGTAGGGTATTACCTCCATAGAGAGGGCCTGAACCTGGGTAAATATCGTGTCCCCCGTCTCCTGTTACCATCGATCCTAGACGCACAGTTCGGGACCCCCCTACCCGAGATCCGCCGGTTTTGACACCGACATTGGCGCTTTCATTGAGAGTTCCACTGTGCCGTCGACGAAAGGTTCGATGGCCCCTTCGATCGCCTATGGTGATGCTGTCCAAGGAGAAACCTTCCTCCCCGGACAGATTTTCGTATTCGGCGGCTTCGTACTGCGGGCCAACTCGCTTGGCCATCTGGAGCAGATCGATAGCTACGCCCCCGGCCACCACGCCAGATTTGGAAGCTTGAACTATGTCGCGGATACCTGTGGAGACTTGATCTTCAATGGATTTCAGGCTGCGGCGATCGCTCCCCCTCGCTCCGATGAACATGACTTAAATCTGTCATCGGACCAGATTCTAGAAACGGTTCCTGTAACTGCCACGACCTTAGATCCGGAGCAGTTTGCACCATCCGAAGCCACAGAGTCCGTGGTGTTGGAACCGCACACAGATTCAACACCAGGCAATATCAGCGTCAATGGAATTCCGGACTCGTCTCTGGCTATAAGTTCCGAACCTCGCACGCCCCCGGAAACCGAGTTGGATCAGTTATCAATCTTCGAGTTCAGCGTCGTAGATATCTTCCAACACTCGCCCTTCGGCGATGTGCTAAATTCATTGAAAAACCTGTCCCTGATGGGGGACTCATGGCCTAACTATGTCCAGTTCGAGCTAGAGGCTGATAATGGAGGATTTCGCTTCCCACCCGCCACCCACTTCATAGCCACTATCGAGGACTTAACCGACATGCTTGCTTATGGCTCCGCAGACATTGACGGTATATACGAAGATGCCGACAAGGAGCAAGGCCAAGACCTGCCAGTCATCAGGCGTGGGACGACCACCCCTTCATACGACGTGTACATGATCGATACACTTAAAAAATCTCACGGCAATGACAAGGGAGATCCAGTTGAGAATAAAACTCCTGAGACACAGTCTAAGTTCCGGCGCCCCAAACGCCGCTCCAAGTCACACCGCAACAACAATGGCACTGGAGAAAATACTACTCCAGACGACACCAAAAGCAATGAAGATCCTGTTGGAGCAATATCTGAACAGGAGGAACAGGAAAACGGGCAAGCCAGCCCTGATGAACAGGCCCTGCCTAGCGATAGTTCGGAGGACGACAACTACCTTCCGCTCTTCGAAGATGAGGTAAGCCTCGGCGACGAAGACTTCATCGTACCCGAAGAGCCCCTCGAGCAGGAGCGCTTCAAGCGCATGCTAATAGCTACGGCAAGGAGCCTGAAAAAGAAGCAACAACAACTTCAAGCTGACCAAGACCTACTCAACGACAGATGGGCCGAAGTTCTGGTCGCCGAAAAATACGGCCTTAGTGGCCTAGCCAAAAGCTACCCAAAGCACAGATTGCTATACCAGTCCGATGACGGGGCGTTGGAGACCATACCATCGTCACACAATGCGGCAGGTCACCGACAAATCTGTCCGGATAAGGAGGCAACTCAAGCCGAACACCAGACCGCCCCACCTCGCCGTAAAGGCAAGAACAACGCAGGTCACGATTACCCAGACGACCTGCAGAGGGACTTGGACAATAGAGCAGGACACGCAAGACCGATCTACGGATCGCGAAAGCATGCTTCGACATGGGACGATGGCTACCTATTCGGATGTGGCAAACCTCGCCACGCCCGAGCCAAAAACCGCCAAGGGACTCCTGTGGAGTTATGTCGCAGTGTGGCCCAACATAGAGGCGCCGCACACCCGCTTTGCTTCACTGATGAAGTAATGGATCATGAATTCCCCCAAGGATTCAAACCCGTCAATATTGATTCATACGACGGGACAACCGATCCCGCGGTATGGATAGAAGATTTCATCCTTCTCATCCATATGGCCCGTGGGGACGACCTCCACGCCATTAAATACCTCCCACTAAAGCTAAAAGGCCAGCTCAGTACTGGTTGAACAGCCTGCCTGAAAATTCCATAGGCAGCTGGGAGGACTTGGAAGAGGCCTTCCTCGATAACTTTCGAGGAACATATGTCCGGCCACCGGATGCCGATGACCTAAGTCACATTGCCCAATAGCTCGAAGAATCAGCCAGGAAGCTCTGTACTCGGTTCTTAGTCAAAAAGAACCAAATCATCGACTATCCGGACGCGGAAGCCCTTGAGGCTTTCAGACACAGTGTCCGGGACGAATGGCTTGCACGCCACCTTGGACAAGAAGGACCTAAATCCATGATAGCCCTCACTGCTCTGATGACCCGCTTTTGCACGGGAGAAGACAACTGGCTCGCTTGTAGAAGCAACAACGCCAATGACCCGGGCACCTCCGAAATCCGCGACGGCAATGGCAAGCCACGACGAAGTAAATACAACAGTCGCAACGATGATGAAAGATCACGCGACACATCGGTCAACGCCGAATTCAACAATCCCAAGCACGACCACGGAAGAAGCCATTCAAGGCAAAGAGAGACGAACCATCCAACCAAGACGAGATATTGGACCGACCCTGCCAGATTCACAGCCACCCCAACAAACCAGCTAATCATACTAATAGAAACTGCTGGGTCTTTAAACAGGCCAACAAGCTCAACGCCGAACACAAGGGGAGGAGGCTGCCAGGCGACAGGGATGAGGAAGAGGTTCACCAACGAAATACCGGGGGTCAAAAGCAATCTCCACCCGAGGATCAACTACTCTTAGAGCGGAAATAGCAACCCGGCTTCCGCCGCCCACTCCGCACACCTGCAAAATTTGTACCATGCATACATCATTACGCACTCAAGATACCATGGGCATTGGCGGAAGCACAATAAGGACAAGCCTGCAAGCACTCCAGTAACATTTTTTATTTATTTTCTTTTTATTCCTTCCTTCGCTATCCTTTTAAAATAGGTGACAAACAGGATAAACATCTAAAATTGGCTCTATCGGAGTCCTGATCCGTACACTCACCTAAGGGGCTATTTCCGTCAAGGATTCGCCCCACCGAGGACTGGCGGCGCAGACGTGCGACAGGAGGTCCAAAATAACTTTTTGTAGACCGCACTCTCTATTTCTTGAGCCTGTACTATGCCTGTTCCTCCGCCTCCAACCCCGAGAATTTCAAATAGCCGGGAGGATGGCTTTTATATATATCATAAGTAATCATTGGCATATCGCTCAGTTCCCAGTAAAATAGTATCCGAACTAATCATCCATGATGTCTAGCCACTGAATATGGCTCCCATGGTTGTTTCACAGACATTCCTTGGCATAACCTGCCAGGGGCTCGGTATGGGAACAAATGAGTTGCCAGCAAAAGCCCGAACAGCTCTACAGCACACTTCGGTGTTGCAAGTTTGGCCTTATATGCATCAGCTCTGAATCATTGTCTTGGGTCAATAGTTGGGTTGCCCGGCTCCTGTGCTTGCTACCCTACGTTCCGCTCTATCGGCTAGGGTAGTAAAGGGAGAACTACTGTGATTGTGCTTCCGGTTCATCTGGTCAAGTACCTTAGTAGAGAAAGCCGAAAACTGATTGTCATGATGCGACGAGAGCTGGTCCACCACTTGACGACTTATTGGAATCTTTAGCAATTCTCTGTGTCACACGAGGGATCTTTATCAGATCAAATATGTAAGGCACCATACGCCGCATACATACCAGGGGCTATGTCGTAGCCCCACCATAAAACTCCTATGGCTAAGTGAAAGTGTTAACGCCTTATAGTCTGATTGCCTGGTTCGCCGCATTATCACCTCCTTCATGAACCAAGACGTTGGATAAACAGTGATTAAATGATTTTCCTAACACCCCCGTACTTCCTACGAGGGGGCTGAAGCCGACGACTGGAAAACTTTCAGATTATATTAAAACGGCCGCACAGTAGGAATTCAAGCTTTCAATTAAAACATAAAAATAGATTAACTATAAAATTGTCTTTTACAATTTTAATACACCTCACTCGAACATTATGTCTATCGAGCACTGACCCTCTATCAAGCGGGCGGCCTCTAGGACGTCTCCGAAGTCATGCTCCGGTTCCGGTCGGCCCTTGCCTTTGGGTGGACTCTTCATCGCAACATCGATGGCCTTCATCTTCCCCCAGAATGTTTTGACTCAGGCAAAAGCCATCCGTGCACCCTCAATGCACGTTGACCGCTTCACAACGTCGATACGCGACACCGCATCAAAAAGCCTTTGCACCAAACCGAAATAGCTATTCGGAATAGGCTCGGTTGGCCACAACCGGATTATGACATCCTTCATGGCAGCGCCAGATATCCTATGAAGTTCGGCCCATTGGGACATCTATTCATTGAGCAACAGAGGGCGCTTTGATGTGCCAAACTGCGACCAAAAAAGCTTCTCCGTTGCATATCCATCTTGCGCTTGGTAATACTGCGCCGCATCGGCAGAACTCTTCGGCAAGTCCAAGAACTCGTCCGGAGAACTCCATACTTGGTTAAGCTGGGCATAGTTCGGGTCACCGAACTTAGTTTGCAGTAGAAAGGGCTTTGCAGCCACAATCTCCCTTGCCCGTCGAACCTCCTCACGGGCTGCTCGGGATTTCGACGGCGCTGCTCTAGCCTCTTGTAAGGCCTTGTCCAGATCAGCTATTAAGGCTTCACTCTCCATCTCCAGAAATTCACAGCGGCCGGTAGCATTCTCCAGTTCGAGCGTCATCATGGATAAATTCTGCTCATCTTGGCACCGTGCAACTTGTTCGGCTTTTAACTCAGCCAATGCCTTTTCGGCAGCAGCATTGCTACGCCAGACCTGCTCCTTAGCCCGGGCCAGCTCCGCTCGAAGAACTTCAACGGCGGCATCACCATCCACAGCCATGCATATTCCAGCATCTAAATCTCAGCATCATGCTTATACCACAAAAATGTATGAGGATTGCCCCGAGTACATACCTTGCGACTCGGCAAGACGCATATTGATTAAAGCAAGATCATTCCCTGCCACATCAAGCTTCTGCTACAGCTCGGCAATTTCCATAGTCCGGGAAGCGGCCAAGGGGGAAGCAGCCTGTGTTCAAAGTTCATCAGGTTAGTCCTCAAATAATCCTTTTGGATCCTCCGTTTTGCTTCCCAGTGGAAGCCAACCCGAGTATCAGGGGCTACTACCTATACACAGGCGCATCTTTGCAAATGAAACATAGCTGAAAACATTATGTTAGAAACCTCGAAGCCCTTCAGTAGGCTCATGAAGGCTTCATTTAATCCGCTCTTCGCGGACGAAATCTTCTCAATCACTGTACCCATTAAGGTACGCTGTTCCCCCGAGACAGATGCTTTCCGCAATATGTCCCGCAATATATCCGGAGTCTCCGGGTCTCCAGAAGCTGCTCCAAGAGCACAATCATCCTTTGAAGGAATCTGTTCACCCGTCTCCAGAATCACTATCGGCTGTGAACCAAACAGTCCGGGGCCTTTGTTATCATCAGCCCCGGAATCCAGGATGGTCGGAGGTCCACCTTCGGGTACTGCCTCTTTTGTCCCCTGGTCTAAAGGGAACCTCCGCGATGACACTTCAGAGTCATCTGCCTTATTGGGCGAGGAGGCGTCTCACTCTCCATCATCTCTGGGAGAGGTCTCCTCGAAGAAGAGGATCGCCCAGAAAAATTCCGTGCCGACCTGTAAAAATGCATGAATGCGTTACGTATATCTTCGGTAACAACAATGGAGCGGGACGCTATCAAAGTACTACGAATTCTCTTACGGTTTGGCTGAGGGCTTGTCCCCTTGTTGGAGCTGTTCAATGGCATCGCTTTCCAAACCCAAGCCGCTCGATGGTGGCATCTTGCCCTTCTTGGAAGACCCTTTTCCTACTGCTTGGAGAAGGGATACTGGGTCCTTTTCCGCCTCTGTCTTTGGGCGAGGAAAGGCCGATTTCTCCGGACTCAATGTCTGACTTACCTCCAGAACCAAGGTCATCTTGGGTCTTCTCACCCTCCCCTACCGGTGCCTGGTATGGTGCCGAGGCCAGCATCCTTGTTAACACATGAGTAGATGAGTCTTCGGGAAGGGGAGCCGGACACCTAATCCGTTCCACCTTATTTATCCAACCCTGAAAAAGGATGATTCCGTCAGTATCTTGTCATTGGATATCTGATTATAAGGTATTCGGCAAACGGGTGCTTACCGGGGTATCCGGATGGTTACAGTCTAGGCCGACATCTTCGGTGGTGTCTGGCCATTGCCCTCGTTTCCCGAAGAGTAATCTCCACATTCCTTCATGCGTAGTGCCGAAATAGTGCTCAAGAGTCCGCGACCCTTCTGGATTGAACTCCCACAGGCGGAGAGGCCGTTGCTGGCACGACAGGGGCCGACGAACTAGCATTACTTGAATGACGTTGGCTACATCGATGTCCTTCTCAATGAGGCTTTGGATGTGACTTTGCAGAGTTCGCACATCATTTGTTGATCCCCAATCCAACCCCTTGTTAATCCACGATGCAAGATGAATTGGGGGGCTGGATCAGAATGCAGGCGCAGTTGCCCACTTGGAGCCACGGGGCTCGATGATATAGAACCACCCCTGCTGCCACAGATCGGAAGATTTGGCGAAGGATCCTTTTAGCCAAACGGCACTAGCAACCTTGCTCACTATAGCACCGCCGCACTCGGCCTGCTCCCCTTCTACCACTTGCGGCTTCACATCGAAGGTCTTAAGCCACAAGCCCAAGTGCGGGGCTTCGCACGTGACGATAAATTCCTAGATAAGAAGAATAGAGTCCGGAACCAGATCGTGAAAGTCTAGCCCATAATAGAACATGAGCCCTCGGACAAAGGGGTTAAGTGCAAACCCTAACCCATGGAGGAAGTGGGACACGGACACGACCCTCTCGCCGGATCTGGGGGTGGGAATAACCTGCCCCTCGGCACGAAGCCGATGATGGATTTCTGCGGTCAGGTACCTCGCCGCCCGAAGCTTTGCAATATGTTCCTCCGTGACAGAAGAAGCTACCCATTGGCCTTGACGGCTGGATCCGGACATGATTGGGTCTTGTGGCGACCGAAACCCGGGTGTTGGAACTCGGGGGAGTAGGGGTTGAGGATGAAGCAAGCGTGGAAGGAAAAGACGGGTCTGTACCCCTATATAAAGGCTGCGAATATCAAACATCTCCTCTTAGGCCTCAAAAACTTGCTTGTTTACAAGGAGTTGTACCCAAGTGACGGTTGGGTTACCCACGTCTGGGTTGACAGGAATCCCTTAAAAAAGGGAGGCACGATCTCCGCTTGGATATGACACGCCAATAAGACCACATCTTGAGACGTGGGGCGACGGGCCAGCTAAAACGGTTCGCAAATAATGGCCGAGCAGGCGTGATTTCATATTACCAAAAAAGTTGTGGGTGGATTGAACTCGTGAAATATTATATCCTCTACAGTTGTGTATACAAGTCCGGATACAATCATTACATCTGAAGATCAACCAGGAGTTCGAAGGGGGAACCTGCCTTGCAATGCCGAAGACAATCTGCGCGCCGGACTCCTCGTCATTGAAGCCAGGTTCAGGGGCTACTGAGGGAGTTCTGGACTAAGGGGTCCTCGGGCGTCCGACCTATTATCCATGGGCCGGACTGATGGGCTGTGAAGACATGAAGGCCGAAGACTGTTCCCGTGTTCGGCTTGGACTCTACTTGGCGTGGAAGGCAGGCTTGGCGACCGACTATGAAGATTCCTTCTTATGTAATCGACTCTATGTAACCCTAGATTCCCCCCGGTGTCTATATAAACCGGAGGGATTAGACCGGAAAGAATATATTCATTACCATAGTCATATAGGCTAGACTTCTAGGGTTTAGCCATTACGATCTCGTGGTAGATAAACTCTTGTAATACTCATATTCATCAAGATCAATCAAGCAGGAAGTAGGGTATTACCTCCATAGAGAGGGTCGAAACCTGGGTAAACATCGTGTCCCCCGTCTCCTGTTACCATCGATCCTAGACACACAGTTCGGGACCCCCTACCCGAGATCCATTGGTTTTGACACCGACACCCGCCGCCGCGCCCCTAAGTCAGTTCGAGGACTTCCCCGTCCTCCCTCGGACCCGGCAGCCGACAAAGTCCTACCTCGAGGTCCAGCAGCGGCGGTGGGGGACGTGGGTCGTCGAGATTACAGATTGGGAGACCCACACCCGCCGGTGGCTCGGTAGCTTCCACACGGCCGAGCTCGCGGCCATGGAGTACAACCGCTGGCAGGTCCGCTACCACGGCGCGGTGGCTAGGCTCAATTTCCCCTTCGGCACATGTCCGGTCCACCTCGTTCCGCCGGAGCCAGGGGTGGTGAGCTTGGCTATGGCGCAGGAGGACCGCGAGGCATGGGAGTGCCTCGTGGCCGAGGCCGCCGCCGAGGCCTACATGCTAGAGCCCCGCCGGCAGCACCCGGATCTCGTGGAGGCGGAGTGGGCGATCTTTGCCGGCGTGGAGGGCGGCGAGGTTATCGCGCTCTCCTCTGATGACGAGGTCGAAGGCGGCGAGGATGACGGGCACGGATGGCGGCGAGGTTATCGCGCTCTCCTCTGATGACGAGGTTGAAGGCGGCGACGGAGGGCATTGAGATGGGCCCCGAGGATGAGGAGATCGACGTTGACGAGTGGAGGGTGCCTTCCCCAACGACCCCGACGACGGTACTGGCCCGAACCCGGCTCGCGGCACACCGTACATGACGAGGAAGGATTTTCTCGACCTCTACTTCGACCGAAAGTAGTTTAGCTTAGTTTAAATTTATGTTTTATGTTCGGTTATGCAAAACTATTGATGTTTATGTTTGAATGCATGCTACTTTCGGTTAAACCTGCTTTGAACTTGATCAAATTGAAGTTTAAAACCTTAAGTTTAGGGAATTGACTAGAAAAGGCCAAAAATCACGACTAGGGAAAACCTTATACACAGAAGTTTAGCAGTAGCGGTTGTTAAAAGAGCATGCTACTGCTAGATAGCAGTAGCGCGTGCCAAATAAGCGCGCTGCAGATGGACATATATCAGTATCGCATCTCACCGAAAACTCGCTAGTACTAAAATTCCAATCACTTAGCCGATGGGCTACACATAGTAGTAGCGATCTACGAGAAACCGCACTATCGCTAAAATACTTATAGTAGCGCATTTATGCATAAAGCGCTACTGCTAACGAAAATAAAATAAGATGAAAAACGATTAGAAAAGTAAATGAAAATGAAAGAAATAGAAAAAGGAGAAAGGAAAAATATAAAATGTAAAGAAAAATAAATGAAAAAGGGAAAAAATGATGAAGACGTAGCAGTAGCACGTTTGGTGAAACGCGCTATAGCTAACTTAGCTATAGCGCGTTTTCTGAAACGCGCTACCGTTATTTTTAACTTAACCAAAAACGGTTTCCCCCCGGCCACCACTTCTCCCCCAAATCGATCCCTCTCGCCCCACTTCGCCGCCGTGTCCCCCATTTCGCCGTCGCCCCCACTTCGCCGCCGTCTCCTGACGGCGTCGACGCCGCGCTCATCCTCACCGTCGCCGCCCGAGGCCGCCCAGCCTCACCGCCGCCGCCTCTCGGGCGGCCCCTGACCTCACCGTCGCCTCCCTCGACCTCACCGCCGCCGCCCTCGACCTCACCGCCCCCGAGCCCGCCAGGACCGCCACGTTCCGATCCTGAGCCCGCCCTCGCCGCCCCTATCTCCCTCGCCGAGCACCTCCCCACCATCGTCTCTCCCCTCTCTGTAAGCCCCGCCACCCATCCTTTTTAGTTAATAGATGTTAATGTTAACTAGTAGATAATGTTGATGTTTTTTAGTTAGGGTAATAATAGATGTTAAGTAGTAGATAATGTAGATGTTAATTAGTTCAGTAGGGTTTAGTTTTTGAACTGAGTTTGTTTAACTAGATGTTAATTAGGGCAGTAGGGTTTAGTTTAGAGTAAAGTTTAGTTTAGTAGTTAACTAAATATAATCTATATTTGGTTTTTGAATTGAGTTTGAGAGAGCATGAGATTTGTGTAGATTTTCTTGAAGCGTCAAACGCTAGGATATGCAAATTTGAAGTGGTCAGGATATATGCAAATTCCTCAATTGTGTTTGCCCATGTTTCGATTGTGCCCAAGTTGCCTTTTGTTGTTTCCAGGGAATGAAGCTGAGTGGCCTATGTTTTTCCGGAATGTTGATTTATTTCCGTTCCGGCAAATTTCAGGTTCTCGATTTGTCCACTTTTTAGCAAAGGTCATGCCGAAATTTTCCGTGAATTTCGGCATGACTTGTGCTACAAACTAGGACATATCGAGTGCCCGGTATTTGCTGCACCGGGAAGGAGTCAACATTCCTGCAAAACATAGGCCTTTTTTATGTCATTATTCATTTTATTAGGTCTAGAATTAGTTGACTAGATTTAATCGTAGGAAACATGGCTAGCAACAATGAAGGACAGGGTTCTGGTTATTGCGACGACGTCTACCTGGCGGCAGACGCATTTTTGAGCCCTGCCGACGATCAACCTATGTTGTTGCTGGGCCCACCGGTCGCATCGGGGACTGAGACCGACACACCGACCGGTGCTGAGACTGAGACCGGCGTTGAGACTCAGACCGACATCGAGACCGACACTGAAACTGAGACCGGCGCTGCCTCGGGGAGCGGAGCCGGTGTAGAACCGAAAGCAAAGAGGCAATGACTCCCTAACAAACTCATGACTACTAGACTGGTGGTCACGTCGGTGGACGACACAAATTTTGAGCCAACCGCGCCCGTTGAAGCGCGCGCGTGCTACGACAATCAAATAGGCTGCATCGGACAACCGCCACCATCAACAATGAGAAACTACAGAAGATAGATAATATGAGGCCCTCCCTCCTAAAGAAGCTGCAGCAGATATTCTTGTTCCCGGGCTGGAATGAAAAGGATTTTAAAGATCCAGATAAGGACCCGACAATGAAGAAGATAAACAAACACGCCATGTCCAAGTTTAGCGACACGTTGGCCGCCTGGAAAACAAGGGTGAATGGAAAGATCGAGAAAAAGGAACCCTACTCTGAGATTGTAAAGGATAATCCGACAATCACGCCAGAGCAATTTGAAATATTCAAGGTGGCTTGCGAGACCGAAGATGCCAAAAAAAGTCGAAGTACATGAAGGGGCTTCAACAGAGGAACATTGGTGCCACCACCTCGGAAGCCGTGGTTACGGCGGGAAGAGGTCCATATGGGCCAAGGAGGACGCGGAAGCTGCGAGTCTAGGCATCCCAGACCCCTTGGCAGAGTTCACCGTCCCGCAGGAGTGTGACGTCCTCAGGGCCCGACACCATTGGGACCCACTGAAGAAGGTTTTTGAGACGAACGCGGTCACGACAGAGTTCATGAGACTGCTGGTAATTTTAGTTTCTGATCAATTCGACTACACGTTAGTCATATTTGTAAAACATCCTTGTGCCTTTTGTAGAGAGAGTAGCACAGGATTGCGGCCGAAAGCGACTCGCCATATGAGGCGTTGGCGAGGCCCAGGTGGGACACTCCATTCAACCTGGCGTTGAACATATTGAAACAACTCCCGGTGGAGACTCGACCGTCGTATGGAGGCGTGCACGGTGTCAGAGAAGGCACCACGTGGAAGAAGTACTATAGTGAGACCACGGAGGAGAGAAAGGAAAGACGAAGTTTAACCGAAGAAAATATCGACAAGAAGGTTGAGATTGCGGTTGAGAAGAAATCATCTCAGACAGTCGGAACAGCGGTAGCTGCCGCAAAACAGATGGTTGTAGATATGTCTACTTCCTTGGTTCCAGCCGTTTACAATTGGACCAGGCAAAATCCAGAAAAAAATGCAGCGGACTTTCCCCTTGCTGAATTCTTGGGGAGCAGCTCGACTAGCGTTGCACCAACACCTGTAGCTACACCTGCTCCCACACCGGACGTGCTCGGCGGTGCTTCGTCTTTGGCTGAGCTCGACACCCTCATGGTATCTGTCACATCGGCCCCCTTGAATAAATGTATAATCTCCCATTTTCTTTGCCTTTCGGATGTCTCACGTCGCAGAATTTTCTTTGCAGGCTGATGAAACCCCATGCACCATATTGTACACCATGGGCGACTAGAAGGTGGACATGGGGAAGGCGACGATAATGAAGCCGAAGGAACCATTGTTCCACAGCTGGCCGATCCTCCCGAACGTGTTCAAGGTTTTTGTGGCCAGTGTCAAATCGGGCCACGAGAATTTGCCTCCTCTAGTACTGGGGGGGGGGGGGATGACGACGAGATCCCGCGGCGGCTTGGTGATTGTTGCAATGGGTGGGTCCTGTTGTGGCCAAAGAGTTTGCTTCGTCTGGAGGCGGCCGGGAGCACACCCACGAGCACGCAGCCTCAGCAAGGTATGAACATCAACACCCCACCTACCCAATTAGTGTCGGGTGTCGGGTTGGGTGATAGCGGACGGGGTAAGGAAGAGGCTCCATTAGTTGCTGATGACGTCGCCATGGATGAGGATGAGGATGACGATGGCACTCAACAGTATGTCTATACTGGCGCCTACTCAGGGTTTGAGCGTCATGAGTCGGAACCTGAATTGCCGCCTCCGGAGGCTCAACGTATTACAGACGACCTTCCGGCAAAGAAGCCTAGGAAGAGATCAAGGAAAGGCAAGAAAGCTGGTTCTATGATCCAGCTGCCTCAGCAGCCTCGATTTCAAGACCGTATAGATATCCCTCGTGCGGATAAATTGCATATCCCCAGTCAACCAATCCTACCTGCATCAGTGCTACGCGCCAGATTCAACGATATAAGGAGAATTCATGACGATGTGTTGCGGATAGAGAAAGGCCTCATCGCCTCGAAAGATCCAGGATACCCACTCTACGTGGTTAACATTCCGCGACAGTTGTCGTACGTCGACTTCTTCCCCGCGGATAAGTTCTTCCTTCGATTTGATTACATATTCGGCATGTTTCACGTGAAGAAGCTGGATTTTACGTTTGTCCACGTTTATTCCTTGCACATGAACTACATCATCAGGGTTGAGCAGATATCTCATATCCGTGTCGCTGACCCGTACTTCGTGCATGAGGGCTTCTTGGGAGTCTACGCAAAGCACCGTGAATACGCGAGGGAATACATCGTCAATTTCATGCTCGCCAATAAGGACAAGTAGGCGATTCTCGTGCCTTATCATCCCCTGTAAGTCATCCACGCGGATATCGTTCCTTCGATTTCAATCATTCATTTGCATGGTGAGGTGTACTTATTTTGCGCAGCGGCGGGCGCGCCGTCCTAGTCATCCTCTACCCGCGATACTCCCACACTCTTTACTTGGACTCGTCGAATAACATTAACAAAAAGGATTACACCCACATCAAGGATGTTCTCGACAGTGCTATGTTTCACTACGAAGCATGGGGTGGAGAGGTCAAGGACAAGAAGAGAAGGGGAGGCAGGCTCGCCTTCGTCCATAAGACCAACTTCTGCTGCATCCAACAACCGAGTGATTCTCTTAATGATGGATTCTATGTCCTACACCACATGCTGGAGTACAGACGGGATCACCAGAGCCTTCGCATGTCACCTACATCCGGCGATGCCCATATTTTGCAATGGGCAAAGAACGTAGGAGATATCGAGGATCATCGACTTCGAGACGAGTTCTATCACATCCAGTGCGAACTTGCCCAAATCATCATGAAGGAGGTCGTCGGAAAAACAAGGATGTTCTATGCAGAAGAACAAATGTCGCGGGAAGACGTCCGAACACGGGTAGCCTCTCAGCGTCTCGACCTGAAGCCTTTCACTAGGCTCGAGGACTATCTCCCTGACTTGGATGGATGGCACGACATGTTGGAGTGATGGTCGATATATGACAATGTGTCCGTTTAGTCCATACTTTCTGTATGACGAAACTTTGAGTTATGCACGACGAAACTTTATTTGTGATGTAATTAAACCGTCCTCCTCGACCAGCGACGATCACTCTAGTTAGGGCATTTTGGGTACGATCAACTTTGTTATTTATGCTTATGATATGTTGCTTCTATTTTTGTCAAGTCTGTCTCTTTATGTTGCTCAACTATATATGTTGCATATCATCGACTCATGTGACGATGCATGTGCATAGATCATCGATGGCGAAGAAGTGCTACGCCAGGAGTATATATACGACAAGTGGTCGGAGTGTCAGGCCCAGGTGTACCAGTTTCCGGTTTCTGAGCGACAAGCAGTAGTTACTTTAGGTTCACGCTAATGCGAAAGAGGGATACAAACTCATGTACTGCATAGTTCCACTCTCACTCAAAGTGATAGCTCTTCTCGCATATATCATTGTTTAGATGGATGACAATGTATTTCAAGTAATCGAGACTTGTATCGCTATTTTCGAGACGATGACGAGAGACCAGTTTGTGTTGGATGATGATTATGATGATGACATTATTTGATGAGACTAGTTGTATGTTTATGCTATGATTACATTTGTATGTGTATGATATGCTAAAGATTATTGTATAAAGCCTATTCAAATACAAAACAAATATGCAGAAAAAACTAATAAAACTAGTAGTAGCGAGGGGAACAAAGTTAGTAGTAGTGCTGCCTTACCAGTAGCGCTTCCATGTAAAAAGCACTGCAGATATTATCAGCAGCGCTCTTCCTTAAAGCATGCTACTGCTATCCATGTATAGAAGTAGCATGGGACGACAGGTGCTACTGCTACACATTAGCTGTAATGCCTTATCAGTAGCGTGACGTCCCGCGCTACTGATAGGCGACCCGCGCTACTACTAGGGTTTTTCCTAGTAGTGAATTGCTGGAGTATATATATATCCACTAAGGGTTTTAGTCCTTTAACTTTTTAACGATCTCCTAGAGATGTCCTTATGACTTGTTTATTTCAGTTCATCACAATGTGATGCCCTATATGTGCAACTATTTCCTGTGCAGTTCAATTTCATCAATAACAGTTTCAACAATACCACTATGAATTACGATACTTGGTTGTTGTTAAGGATATTGCAGTTAACATGCCTTTTCGTTTTTCAATTCTTGTTTAGCAGCATGCATTGTACTAAATGACTAAATATGCAATCCCAGGCTACATAGCAACAAGGAAGATTGTTACCTTAATGTTCTAATGATGTCTAGATATACATGTAATAAAATCTTATATAATGGGATGGACGGAGTGTTGTACTACTTCATTTTTCAATTGTTGTTTAGCTTATAATATTAACTTGGTGCTTTTAGGTACATATATCATTGCCAAAGATCCACACTTCGACCCTTTCTATGTATGGGGCAATGAGATATTCATGAACCAGCATCAAGTGAGGAAACTGATAAAGATTGTTATTAAAATGGGTCAAAATATGTCAATCAAACTATTTGTTTATGCTTTATGCAAGATAACAGTGAACTACAGGACGGTAAGTAAGAACCCTGTAGCCTTCTTTTTACTGCCCGTAATGAGTTGTGTTAGATGACAATATCTGGATCTTTTTTCTATTGCAGTGGATCCTGAAGCAGTTTACTCAAGATTACCTCTCAAACTACATGATTGGTGGCCGGCCATCACAAGGGGTTGGACTAGAGTCATGCATGCCTTCTGCATCCAGGAGAGCACAATAGGGACATTCCGCTTCACCTTGTTTAGCAACTGGAATGTCTGTCGCCTCTTTCTTTACCATCTGTAATAGTACAAGTATAGAAACCTAGTACATCATTTTTTATTTGGTGCTTATGTAATTCTTAAACATATGTACATGTGAATCGAATAATGCATTGGTTGTTTGAACCTGATGGATGTGAATAGAGCTATAGCCTACTTTCAAGTTTAAATTAGGTACAATTTTAAATAACGACAATTAAATTAGGGCGAAATTACTTTGTGCAGGTCATTACGGCACACACGGTTGGTAAAACACAAACGTTTGCGATATACACCATTATCCAAGACGGTTCACAGAGAGGAAACATGTGCAAGCATGCACACAGTTGCCGTGTGCAAAGTGTGTGTGATGTCAGACACTATCACATACGATGTGGGAAAACTAAATGTATGTGATTGTCTACCCATCATACACAGTTTATAATCATCAACTGTTTGTGATGTGCCAGGCACGTAAAACTCCCGTGCCTAGAATCTGTCTAGAAAACTCCCGTGCCTGGAATCTGCCTGGTTTTAGGCAAAACCACAAAAATCCGACTGCGATGGCAATGCGAGCACAAACGAGTAGCAAGGATGAAGCGTTCGGGATATTCGAGATGTCGGAAGCGGTTATATAGGGACAACTGTATGCATCAAGGCTCCCTATCCACAACGGTTTCTGGGTCGTGTGGGAAGGACCCCCCTATCGCCCACACTCAGTTGGCGACGGTTCCAAATATCGTCACGGAAAGGGGTAAAAAACCGTTTGTTTAGGACTGACACGCACTAATGTTGTCTTGTGATGAATGTCAAAGAATTGGTAATATTAGTAGACGTCAAGAAATGCCTACGAACTATTCACTTGTTATTGAACCGTTTAATGTTTGGGGATTTGATTATATGGAACCGTTTCCTTCCTCTAATGGGTATACACATATTTTAGTTGCTGTCGATTACGTTACTAAGTGGGTAGAAGCTATTCCAACTAGTAGTGCTGATCATAACACCTCTATTAAGATGCTTAAAGAAGTTATTTTTCCGAGGTTTGGAGTCCCTAGATACTTAATGACTGATGGTAGTTCACATTTTATTCATGGTGTTTTTCATAAAATGCTTGCTAAGTAAAATGTTAATCATAGAATTGCATCTCCATACCACCCACAGTCTAGTGGTCAAGTAGAACTGAGTAATAGAGAGATCAAATTAATTTTGCAAAAGACTGTTAATAGATCTAGAAAGAATTGGTCCAAGAAACTTGATGATGCTTTATGGGCCTATAGAACTGCGCATAAAAATCCTATGGGTATGTCTCCGTATAAAATGGTCTATGGAAAAGCATGTCACTTACCTCTCGAACTAGAACATAAGGCATATTGGGCCATTAAAGAGCTTAATTATGATTTCAAACTTGCCGGTGAGAAGAGACTATTTGACATCAGCTCACTTGATGAGTGGAGAACCCAGGCCTATGAGAATGCCAAACTATTCAAAGAAAAAGTTAAAAGATGGCATGACAAAAGGATACAGAAGCGTGAGTTTAATGTAGGTGATTATGTTTTGTTATACAACTCTCGTTCAAGATTTTTTGCAGGAAAACTCCTCTCTAAATGGGAAGGTCCTTACGTTATCGAGGAGGTCTATCGTTCCGGTGCCATAAAAATTAACAACTTCGAAGGCACAAATCCGAAGGTGGTGAACGGTCAAAGAATCAAACATTATATCTCAGGTAATCCCATAAATGTTGAAACCAATGTTATTGACACCGTAACCCTGGAGTAGTACATAAGGGACACTTTCTAGAACATCTCAGACTCCGAAAAGGTATAGGTATGTGGTACGGTAAGTAAACCAACTCCAAAACAGTTCTAATAGCAATTTTCTCCGTTTTGGAATATTTAAGAAAATAGGAAAATAAGAAGTAGTCTGGAAAGGACACGAGGCATCCACGAGGGTGGAGGGCGCGCCCTACCCCCGTGGGCGCGCCCCTGCCTCGTGGGCACCTCGTGTGCCCTCCCGACTCTGTTTTCTTGCAGATACTTCTTTTGGTCGGTAAAAATTCATTATATAATCTACCGAAGGTTTTGACCACCGTACCACACAAATATCTCCTGTTTTTGTTCCGAGCTGTTTTCTGCCAGAGTTTTCAAGGCCAGGCATCATGTAGCCCCCCTCCTCCAACAACGCGGGCGACGTTGCTTGGCTAATGAAGATAGAGATGAAGAGAGAAGAACTTGGGGAGAGAAACAAGGGTGATAGGATCAAGAAGGCCACGGAGGATCAAGCACCGACAGCAGAAGAAGAAGACATCCTTCAACCTTACTATAACCATCTTACTCCTATTGAAACAGAAGCTTTCAAGATGATTGAAATAGTTCGGGTGCAAAACAAGTATCTCCCTTGTGAGAATATTTTGTTGCAAGAATACATCACCGCTCTCAAGGGCATAATTTGCAAATTGGAGAATCTCCTACACTCGATGTGTGACACGACTTCATCAACAACTCCATCATCACCACCTCCGAACAAATAGACATAAATACATGGGTATGGGCACTCCCTTTGGCAACTACCAAGCTTGGGGGAGGTGCCTCGATATCATATCACCATCACACTTCTATCGTTACCATTTTTCTTAGTTTGATCCTTTCGATTATATCTTGATTTAGTAGAATAAAGTTTAGTATGATCTAGGTTTTAGTTTTTGTGTTGATCCTTATCTATGTAACCAAGTCCGTGAGCTATATATAATAAAGATTAGTATTGAGTCGAGGGCTTGGTTATCTTGCTATGATCTTGAGGGAATAAAAGAAAAAGAAATAATAAAAAGAAATAAAGAGATTACGTTGATCTTTTGGAGAGTAATGACTTCACATATAAAGAGTATGATGAATAAAAGTTGTTGAGAGTTGACAAACATAGTTTTGGTCATCGTTGCAATTAATAGGAAGTAATAAATAAAGAGAGGTTTTCACATATAAATATACTATCTTGGACATCTTTTATGATTGTGAGCACTCATTGAAATATGATATGCTAAAAACTTGACGTTGGACAAGGAAGACAACGTAATGGGTTATGTTTTCTTACATCCAAAATAAATTATATTGTCATG
This sequence comes from Aegilops umbellulata, assembly GCA_032464435.1. Taxonomy (NCBI): domain Eukaryota; kingdom Viridiplantae; phylum Streptophyta; class Magnoliopsida; order Poales; family Poaceae; genus Aegilops; species Aegilops umbellulata. The sequence goes on along the minus strand of CP136058.1, from coordinate 586,069,877 downwards.
GATCATCCAACATGTTGAGCTTGCCTTACCCCCTCATGCTAGCCAAATTCTTTGCACCAAGTAGAGATACTACTTGTGCTTCCAAATATCCTTAAACCCAGTTTTTCCATGAGAGTCCACCATATCTACCTATGGATTGACTAAGATCCTTCAAGTAAGTTGTCATTGTTGCAAACAATAAAAATTGCTCTCTAAATATGTATGATCTATTAGTGTGGATAAAATAAGCTTTATACGAGCTTGTGATATGGAAGAAATAAAAGCGACGGACTACATAATAAAGGTCCTTATCACAAGTGGCAATATAAAGTGACGTTCTTTTGCATTAAGATTTTGTGCATCCAACCATAAAAGCACATGACAACATATGCTTCCCTCTGCGAAGGGCCTATCTTTTATTTTTGTCTTATACCTTATACAAGAGTCATGGTGATCTTCACCTCTCCTTTTTGCACTTTATCCTTTGGCAAGCACACGTTATCTTTTATATCTATTTGGATGTGGGTTTTCATAAATCATTATTGTTGACGTTACCTGCGGTGGGAAACGACACCTATGGGATCACAAGAATCCCTACTACGGTTGCCAGGGCACGGGGTTGTGAGAAGAGCAGGATTAACAGTCAGCACAAGGATCGTTTACCCAGGTTTGGGCCGCGAGGATGCGTAAAACCCTAGTCCTGCTTTGGTGGATGTATTGAGTGTTCTTGAGCTCTCGAACTAGCTACGGCCGCTGTGTAGTTCAAAAGAGCTGAATCCCTCTCCAGTATGCCATGGGCCTCCTTTTATAGTCGAAAGGGGCTGCCACAATGGCACACAAGAGGTGGAAAGGCTACAGTACCATGAGTCTATCGCTCCTATTACAGGACAAGACACATTTAATGCATCGCTTAGGTGTCCCCTAGCTTTATTGGGGACAGGAACGAGGCCCGTCCCGTCTGTCGCCGCTCCTCCTCGCTTCGACACGCGCCCTGGCCAGCGATACATGCGCGCCATGTAGGCAGGCAGGCAACTGAATTGGCGCGGTGGTAGGGTCTTCACAAAGATCTGCATGCCTCCACGCAAGCGATTGCTGATATGGCCTGGAAGCTGCATGTTGCCACGCAGGTGGCAGCCCTCCACGCAGTTCAAAAGAGCTGAATCCCTCTCCAGTATGCCATGGGCCTCCTTTTATAGTCGAAAGGGGCTGCCACAATGGCACACAAGAGGTGGAAAGGCTACAGTACCGTGAGTCTATCGCTCCTATTACAGGACAAGACACATTTAATGCATCACTTAGGTGTCCCCTAGCTTTATTGGGGACGAGAACGAGGCCCGTCCCGTCTGTCGCCGCTCCTCCTTGCTTCGACACGCGCCCTGGCCAGCGATACATGCGGTGCCATGTAGGCAGGCAGGCAACTGAATTGGCGCGGTGGTAGGGTCTTCACAAAGATCTGCATGCCTCCACGCAAGCGCTTGCTAATATGGCCTGGAAGCTGCATGTTGCCACGCAGGTGGCAGCCCAACTGGTTGGGCTGGCAGTTGCATGCGAACATCGGTGGAGTCTTGGTTCGTGCGGGCCTGGCAGTGGCCCCGCTGATGTCCTCGGCAAGGGCCTTGCCCGGGGCCCGACAAGGGTCTTGCCGTGGTGCGCAGTCGTCCCCGGCAAGGATCTTGCCGGGGGTCTTGTGGCTTTCCTCGGCAAGGATCCTGCCGAGGGTTGCCGTCTTCTGGTCCTCATCTGATCTTGTCTGTTTATGATCTTGACAAAGATCTGCATGCCACCACGGAGGTGCCTCCCGAGCCCTTGTCCCAACGTAGTTGGTTGGACTAGAACTTTGTGGGCTCAAGGGTGGCTCGCTCTGTTGGTGTTTGGGCAAGTTGCCTCAGCAAGGTTCTTGCCGGGGCCGCGCAGGCCGCCCCGTCAAGGGCCTTGCCGGGGGACTCCACCTCACCCCTTTGCTGTCTTGTATTTCTGGTCTTGGCGTTGCCTCGACCGTCTTGTGCCTCAGGCTTCTCTCCGGCTTCCCTTCCCTGCTCTGCTTAGTGTGGTCGTGGGCGCGGCTCCGGCTGTCCGTGCACAAGTAAAGGGGTACAAAGGAGTGCCCCTATTTTTGTACACCGACAGGAGCCCCCGGGCCTGGGCCACACATAAGCGCGACACGTTGTTTGGCCAAGCCCAAAACGGTGTGCGGGTAGGCGGGGCGGATTTTTCTGCAGTAACTGTTCCGCCCGCTGTGCTTCCCCACGATCTACGTGCAACGTGGAGGGTCGTGCGTGACGTGGGGGTCATGCGTGGGGCGATTTCCACATGCATGCGTCACATCTTGGTAAAGAGGGGGCTCGCGCCTTCCCCATAAAAAGAGGGAGGCGTGGAGGTGCGGCTCATTTAGTGAATGGGCTTGGGTCGCAGTCTTCAAGGCGTCCACGCCCCATGATCACGGGGCGGGGAACGGTCGTCTCACTCATCTTTTCGGTCCTGCTCGCCCGCCATGCTTCCTCCATGCAAGTGGCAGGTGGCGGAGGCGGGAAACCGGGCCGTCGCTGATTGGGGCAGCAGGTCGGTCCTGATTCCCTGCGCCTCCGATGGTTGGATTGGCTAAGCAGGGCGGCCGAGCCTTAACGCCGCCTCTTTATAAGGAGGGGGAGGGAGGGCATCATCCCGCATTCCTTCCGCATCCATCCTTCTTCACTTTTGCTTCTTCCCTCCATCTGCCATGGCGAGAGGAGGTGTTGGGCCTTCAACAGTGGCGGTGAGGGTCGCTGCTCGTCGACGCGTCCCTCCTTCCCATGAGCCCGTGGTGGCGGAGCCAACCACGAGAGGAAGGGGGAGGGGGCGAGGCTGAGGTCGCCGCGGCGGTCGGGGGAGAGGGGGACGAGGCGGTGCGGTGGTCGTGCCTCTGCCAGCCATGCCTCCTGCGATGGAGGGCCACGTCGGGGACTAGCCCCGCGAGTTCTTCATCAGGTTGTGTCGGCCGCCGCGTCGTCACCTCCGCCTTCCCTCCCCATTTGCTCGGGCGATGGAGCTCGATCCGCCCCAGACCCTCAGGATGCACATGAGGGGCTGCGGGACCGGCAGTACGCGGGTCGATGTCGACTTCCCCGCCCCTCACGTCATGTATCTCCATCATGGATGGAAGACATTTGCTCGCATCCAAGCCTGACGGTTGGGCTCGTCCTCCACTTCAAGTTAATGGAGGGCGGCTTGCTCTCCATCAAGGTCTTCGGAGACCTTGGAACTCGCCTGAAGTGCTGCGTGCAGAGCTCCTCCGATGATGAAGATTCCTGCACGAGCAGGAGTGACGAGGATGACAGCGACAACGACAACGAGGGAGTCGAGCGACAGGATGCCGACTCCGACTTCGACTGACCGCACCGCTTCTCCCTCGGCCTCGCGCCCTGCCGAGGGTCTCCCTCGCCAAGCTCTCCATCGGGGCGCTCCCCGTCGTCTCCTCGGGAGGCTGGCGTAGGAGGGCCGAAGAAGGCGAAAAAGGCGGGTGGCGGCCGTCAACTCGGAGTACGCGGGCACCGACGCCTTCGTCGCGTATTGCTGACATGTCGCCTTGTCTTCCATCTCTTCCGTCGGCACCGAGACGCTCTCTTGGCGCCTTCTTCTCCTTGCACCTCGCCTAGGAACTTCTTTTGCCCTCTTGCTGTCCTATTCCATCTCCTGAGGAGAGGGACAAGAAAGGGATTACGGGCATCTCATCTCCTTTTAGTTTGTAAGCCTGTGGGCACTTGTTAGATTTAAAGCTTGTAATCCCGTTGCTCATGTTTTTCCTTCCGTACGAACTGTACCTGTATGGGATGTTTTTAATGAAAATGAGGTTTGCCGGGTTCTTTGTGCGTGAGCGAGGCCCATGCCAAGGACGAATCCTTGTTATTTTTAGCATAAACATTGTTGCCCGGCAACAGGCCTTGCCGTTTCCCCACTCCAGTCGACCATTCCCGCGCTCTTGGCTGAGGCAGGGACGAAGTAGAGTTAGGCCCCTCGTTCGTCTCCTCGCCACCGCGACTACTACCAAATTCTGACCCAGGAGGCAGCTCTTGGGTACAAGAAAGGGGGAGCACGGTGGTTTTAGGAATATAAACGAGGTTTCACATGTCCTAGTTCTATACGGAAAACTCATAACAGGGGGATGAAAGACTTATCTGAATCCGCAGCCCCCGACAGCCTTGGCTTGCCGTGGTTGGGTGCTCGTATCTTCATCCCCGGCGGTCTTGGCCTGCCGGGGCCGGAGCACCGGTTCATTCTCTTCTTCCCAAGCGGCTCAGCAGAAGTGTCTGCGTACCCTGCGAACCAAAGAGAACAGAAAGACGCGAAACTCGACCTCTAGGCTAGGGGTTAGTTGCCGCCAAGCACTATCATCCCTAACAGAGGAAGAGACTTAGACCTAGCATGCATGCTATAACTTAGAGCGCCAGCGCTTCGTTTATTTATGCTTAGGGTCTGCGCCTAGCTTTGTACAGAGGGTTACATGCCTTGCTGGCAAAGCTTGTACAAAAGGTGGCTTGCCGGGAGGCCCTACAAGCCGCGCCTTATGGGTAAAACTTGCGGAGATGCTCGATGTTCCAGGAGTTGCTCACTGGGACAACATCTTCGGTCTCCAGGTGACTCGTATTACACGATAAGGGTCTTCCCACTTTGGCGTCAACTTGTTGGAATTCTTGGCTGACTGAACACGCTGAAGAACAAGGTCGCCTGCCTCAAAGCTTCGGGCATGGACCTTGCGGCTATGGTAGAGGCGCAAGGCCTGCTAGTAGCGTGCTGCTCTCACAGCCGCCCGAAGATGATCTTCCTCAAGGAGCGTTGTGTCATCTTGCCGCAACTGCTCTTGCTCAAGCTCGTCATAAGCGAGCACTCGAGGTGACCTGTATATGAGTTCCATGGGGTGAACTGCTTCTGCCCCGTAGACTAGGGCAAAGGGTGTCTGGCCGGTGGCTCGATTTGGCGTCGTCCTGATCGACCAAAGAACCGCCGGAAACTCATCAATCCAGCGCCTTCGGCTCTTGCGTAGCTTGTCAAAAGTCTTTGTCCTCAGGCCTCGTAGCACTTCAGCATTTGCCCTCTCCGCTCGGCCGTTGCTCCGCGGGTGTGCCACGGAAGCAAAACAGACCTTGCTGCCGAGGTCTTGAATGTACTGCATGATGGTGTGGCTTGTGAACTGTGTGCCGTTGTCGGTGATGATTCTGTTTGGCAAATGACAGACTAGTCCCTTGAAGAACTTGACGGCTGACTGTGCTGTCACCTTCCTCACCGGTTCCACCTCTGGCCACTTTGTGAACTTGTCAATTGCAACGTACAAGTACTCAAAGCCCCAGACAACACGGGGGAAGGGGCCCAGTATGTCGAGCCCCCATACCGAAAATGGCCAGGAGAGAGGGATTGTTTGAAGGGCTTGAGATGGTTGATGAAGCTTCTTTGAATGGAACTGACACGCTTCACACTTGGTTACTAGTGTCGTTGCATCCTGGAGGGCGGTGGGACAGAAGAAACCTTGCCGGAATGCCTTGCCGACAAGGGCTCTTGAATCTATGTGGGAGCCACATATGCCTCCATGTATCTCTACCAACAGCTCCAGTCCTTCCCCCCGGGGGATGCACTTCAATTTCACACCATTCGGTCTTCTCCTGTATAGGACGTCATCGACGAACTGGTACAAGGCAGACGACGGGCTACTTTTTCCGCTTCTTCCTGCTCCTCAGGAAGTTCCCCTGTTTGGAGGAAATGGACGGTATGTTGTGCCCATGCTGGAGCCTGGGGCTTGACGGCAAGGACCAAAGGCATCTCTTCCGCCGTCGATGCAGCCGTCTCTACGGCCAGGGCCTGGCGCCCCGCCGAGGCAGCTGCCCCTTGGCGGGCTCAGAATCCGCGGCAACACCCTTGCTGGCAGCCCCTGGGGGCTCGACAGGAAAGTACTTGCCGGGGCCTGACTTCCTCCGCTTGTTCTGCTCCGTTGATGGTTCGACGGATGGTTGAGTTAACCGGAGCAAAAAGGTACCTGGTTCCACATGTAGCTTGAACGAAGCGCGCTTCGACAGGTAGTCAGCAATGTCGTTCTCCGCTCGGGGAACGTGCTTCGCTTGTATATCATCGAAGCACTCCTCCAGCTTCCTCACTTCATCTACGTAAGCCTCCATCAACGGACTCTGATAATCCTTGTTGACTTGTCTGACGACAAGCTGCGAATCACCCCTGACGATGAGCTTCTTCACCCCGAGGTCTGCCGCGATCCTGAGACCAGCAAGAAGCCCCTCTTACTCAGCAGTGTTGTTTCTGGACATCTCCCTGGGAAAGTGCATCTGGATCACATACTTGAGGTGCTCTCCGGTGGACGCGACAAGCAGCACACCAGCACCGGCAGCCTGCAGCGAGAAAGCCCCATCAAGGTACATGACCCAGTCGCGACTTGCTTCCTTGCTGGGGAGTGCGGTCTCCTGGATTTCTTCGTCGGGCGTCGAGGTCCATTCTGCAATGAACTCCGCCAAGACTCTGCTCTGGATTGTCGAGGTACTTTCAAAACTTAACCCAAAGCTCGACAACTCCAAGGCCCATTCCACAATCCTTCCGGTTGCATCTGGGTTGTGCAGTATCCGTTGCAACGGGAGACGGGTGACGACAGTGATCTCGTGGGCTCGGAAGTAATGACGCAGCTTCCTCGAGGCCATAAGGAGGCCGAAGAGCGATTTCTGCACACCGGAGTACCTCGACCTAGCCCCCTGCAGGAGGGAGCTGATGAAGTAAACCGGGTGCTGCATCATCTTCTTCTTCTGCACCACTTCACTTGACTGTGTGAGCACTGCACCGAGGGCGCCGGACTCTGCCGAGGGCCTTGCCTTGCCGGCATCAGGCCCTTCCGGGGGAATCTCTGGCTTGCCATCCGCCGGTCTTGCCGTCACCACTGCCTCCTCGTCGACCTCCCTCTGTGCTACAAGTGCGATGCTGACCACTTGATTCGTTGCCGCTAGATACAACATCAACGACTCTTGTGGTTTAGGCACAACCAGTATTAGCGTGGAGGAAAGGTACTTCTTCAGATCCTGCAACGCCGCCTCGGCTTCTGGGGTCCACTCCACTGGGCCTGCCTTCTTCAAGATTTTGAAAAAGGGAAGGGCACGCTCGGTGGACTTGGATATGAATTGGCTCATGGCGGCAACACAACCAGTGAGCCGATGCACATCCTTGATTCGCTTGGGCGCCTCAATCTGTTCAATAGCCTTGATCTTGTCTGGGTTTGCCTCGATCCCGCGCTACGACACAAAGAACCCGAGAAGCTTACCAGACGGAACGCTGAAGACACACTTCTCAGGGTTCAGCTTGAGGTTGATCTTGCGCAGGTTGGCAAACGTCTCTTCCATGTCTTGTACAAGAGTTGCCCTGTCTTTGGTCTTGACCACTATGTCATCCATGTATGCTTCCATATTTCTATGGAGCTGGGGTTCAAAACCAATTTGGACCGCTCTTGCAAATGTTGAGCCAGCACTCTTCAACCCGAAAGGCATCCGTAAAAAGCAATACGTACCATATGGGGTGATGAATGATGTCTTCTCTTCATCTTCTCTTGTCATGAAGATCTGGTGGTAGCCCGAGTAGGCGTCGAGGAATGACAACAGATCACACCCGGCCGTGAAGTCAACAATCTGGTCGATGTGCGGCAATGGGAAGGGGTCCTTGGGACAAGCCTTATTGATATCTGTGTAATCAATACACAACCTCCACTTCCCATTTGCCTTGCGCACCACCACCCGATTGGCCAACCACGTCGGATGGAGCACTCCTCTCACCAAACCTGCCGCTTCCAACTTCCTGATCTCCTCTGTGATGAACTCCTGCCCTTCTAGAGCCTGCTTCCTGACCTTCTGCTTGACGGGCCGCGCATGAGGACAGATAGCTAGGTGGTGCTTGATGTCTACTACACAACCTTGTTCTTGTAGACGTTGTTGGGCCTGCAAGTGCACATGTTTGTAGGACAGTAGCAAATTTCCCTCAAGTGGATGACCTAAGGTTTATCAATCCGTAGGAGGCGTAGGATGAAGATGGTCTCTGAGGGAGTCCTGGATTAGGGGGTGTTCGGATAGCCGAACTATATCTTCAGCCGGACTCCAGGACTATGAAGATACAAGATTGAAGACTTCGTCCTGTGTCCGGAAGGTTCTTTCCTTGGCGTGGAAGGCAAGCTAGGCGTGCGGATATTCAAGATCTCCTACCAATGTAACCGACTCTGTGTAACCCTAACCCTATCCGGTGCCTATATAAACCGAAGGGTTGTAGTCCGTAGGACGAACACATCATAACCATCATCATACCCATAGGCTAGCTTCTAGGGTTTAGCCTCCTTGATCTCGTGGTAGATCTACTCTTGTACTACCCATATCATCAATATTAATCTAGCAGGAGTAGGGTTTTACCTCCATCGAGAGGGCCCGAACCTGGGTAAAATAAAGTGTCCCTTGTCTCCTGTTACCATCCGACCTTGACGCACAGATCGGGACCCCCTACCCGAGATCCGTCGGTTTTGACACCGACATTGGTGCTTTCATTGAGAGTTCCTCTGTGTCGTCGCCTTTAGGCCTGATGGCTCCTTTGATCGTCAACAGCGATGAGGTCCAGGGTGAGACTTTTCTCCCCGGACAGATCTTCGTCTTCGGCGGCTTCGCTCTGCGGGCCAACTCGCTTGGTCATCTGGAGCAGATCGAGAGCTACGCCCCTGGCCATCAAGTCAGGTTTGGAAGCCTAAACTACACGGCAGATATCCGCGGAGACTTGATCTTCGACGGATTCGAGCCACAGCCAAGCGCGCCGCACTATCTCGAGGGGCATGATATACCTCTGCCTCCGAAAAGTGTCCTGGAGGCCGCATACGCTCTGGCCCCGATCCTCGATTCGGAGCCCGCTGCATTCTTTGAAGATGAACGGTTGGACGTCACCTCAGGGGCTGCGATCTTAAAGGCCATTGAGCCGAACGCAAACCCCGCACTCCGCATGGCCTGTGACTCCAAGGAGCCGGACTCTTCTCCGAACTTCGGGTCGTCCGTACCCCCACCGATCGAATCAGATCGGGCGCCTGTAATGGAGTTCACCGCCGCGGACATCTTTCAGTATTCACCTTTTGGTGATATTCTGAATTCTCTCAAGTCTCTCTCTTTGTCAGGAGAGCCCGGGCCGAACTATGGCCTGCGAGGTTGGGATTCGGACAACGAAAAAATTCGAAGCCCACCCACCACCCACTTAATAGCCACTGTCGACGATTTAACCGACATGCTCGACTTCGGCTCCGAAGACTTCGACGGTATGGACGACGAAGACGGAGACGAACGGGAACCAACGCCCATAGGGCACTGGACCTCCACCCCACTTAATGACGTATTCATGGTGGATACACCTGAAAAAACTCACAATGAGGAAGAAGGGGGCGAAAAGAAGGGTAAACCCTCCGAAAAGCACTCAAAGCGGCGACGTAAACGCCGAGCGAAGCCCCGCCTCGATCAAGACCCAGCCATAGAGCAGGACGAGCCGGCAGATGACGAACGCATCCCAGAACAGCCGTCCGAACAGGGTAACACGGGCAGAGAGGACGAACAGTCCTCCCCCGGTCATAACAGAACTCCGGAGGATACTACGCCGGATAAAATCATGGAGCAGAAGAATATCCAAGAAAGGCTCGCCGCCACAGCACGAAGCCTGAAGAAGCAGAAGCAAAAGCTAAAGACGGCGGAAGATGCACTCAAAACAAGATGGAGCAAAGTAATCAAGACCGCAGACAAATACGGCGGCCGCCGCCGCACCAAAAGCTATCCGAAGAGAAAGCTACTGCCCGAATTCGACCAGGAGGCCCTAGAGCCCCCAAACTCGAAAAACAAAAAGGCTACACGGTCGAATAAACGACCTCTCGGCAACTACAATACGGCAAACGGCGCCGCACTCAATGGGGCATGCGACACAATCAAAGACTCGCATCATGGCCCAGCCAGGTCCATTTACGGGCCAAGAAAGCAAGCTCTCGCAAGCAATGCAAAAAATCCACCATCAGAATCCGGCACACCCAAATATAGGGGTGCCGCACACCCTCTATGTTTCACCGATGAGGTCCTGGAATATGAATTCCCAGAGGGATTTAAACCCGTTAACATAGAGGCGTATGATGGAACAACAGACCCGGGAGTCTGGATCGAGGATTATATCCTCCACATACATATGGCTAGAGGAGATGATCTCCACGCCATAAAATATCTACCCCTTAAGCTTAAAGGGCCAGCCCGGCACTGGCTTAAAAGCCTTCCCGAAAACACAATTGGAAGTTGGGAAGAGCTCGAGGACGCTTTCCGAGCAAATTTTCAAGGGACCTACGTCCGTCCCCCAGACGCAGACGACCTCAGTCACATAACTCAGCAATCCGGAGAATCAGCTCGGCAGTTCTGGAACAGATTCCTCACTAAAAAGAATCAAATAGTGGATTGTCCGGACGCCGAAGCCCTAGCGGCTTTCAGGCACAATGTCCGAGACGAATGGCTCGCCAGACACCTCGGCCAGGAAAAGCCAAGAACAACGGCCGCACTCACAAGCCTCATGACCCGCTTTTGCGCAGGAGAGGACAGCTGGTTGGCACGATGCAGCCCCAGCGACCCAAGTACATCAAAAATCAGGGATGGAAACGGGAAACCACAGCGATACAAGGACCTTCGCCGAATCAAAAGAAAAAGTCCGAAGAGCACGACAGTCAATGCCGGATTCAAAGGCTCACAGCAAAATCAGACATAATCACCCCCTCAGGATAATAGGGAAGATCCGTCCAGTCTAAAGAGAATCATGGACAGGATATGTCAGATACACAGTACTCCTGGAAAGCCTGCTAATCATACCCACAGAGACTGTTGGGTTTTCAAACAATCCGGAAGGCTTAACGCCGAACACAAGGGGCTCGACACACCAAGTGAGGAAGAGGACGAACCCCAAAAGCAGAACACCTGGGAGCAAAAGAACTTCCCGCAAGAAGTCAAAATAGGGAACTCACTTCACATAACAAGGCATGAGGCACCCATAAAGGTCCGCACATTCAAGCCTATCCCTCAGGACTCTGGCCATTGGTCACTAAAGCCAATCATTTTTGATCAGCTAGATTATTCTCGCAATATCAAACACGCAGGCCGGACTGCCCTGATGCTTAATCCAATAATAGACGGATTCCAGTTTACCAACGTCCTTATGGACGATGGCAGTGGACTAAATCTGATATATCAGGATACAATTCACCGCATGGGCATAAACCCAGCACGAATCCGTCACAGTAAAACCTCCTTTCAAGGAGTAGCACCAGGCCCGGACACCCACTGTACGGGTTTTCTCCGGCTTGTGGTCATATTTGGCTCTGCCAATAACTTTCGTCGCGAAAAGCTTATCTTCCACATAGTCCCGTTTTCAAGTCGCTATCAAGCACTAATGGGACGCGGAGCTTTCGCTCGCTTTAACGCAATACCGCATTATGCATCCCTCACGCTAAAGATGCCCGGTCCTCGAGGCATCATCTCTTTAAAGGGAGCATACTAAACTACATCTCCTCCAAACGGAGGATTGTGCGGCCGCTTAAACGGCCGCCCAACAAAATGGCCTCGCCAGCCAAAAGACTTTTTCGATGTAAGTCACAAAAGGCCGCGGACCCGGACTCAATGAGTTTGGCACAAGCCCATTTTTGTTATAGGCTTGGTACGCCTCACCAGGGGCTGTATGCAGAGACAATAAAACTCGACCGTATCTATTTCTCACTTCACATTTTATTTATTATTCTTTTTGATCCGCACGACCCATTTTTCAATTTAGTTCTTCCCTTTTACAGATGAACGTCGTACGGCGCCCGTCCAGGACACGGCACAGCGGAGATACAGGCGCAGACGTGCAGTAGGGACCCGCCCCAAAGGATTCTTCTTAGATTAAGACCCTGCGTAAACCTTTTTTACTGTCTCTTGCTGCTATACATCCCCTGGTTCACCTCACTATAACCATGGAGGAGACTGGCGTTTTGGCATGTGGCCACGCCAGAATTCTTGCTCGTACCTGGACACAAGGGGCTTTTTTCTTTTTCAAGGGTGTCGTTTCACACGCACCCACAAAGACCGAACACCTTAGGGAGTGTTCGGCGTCGCGAGTTTTGGCACTATATGCATCAGCTCCGAGTCATGATTTTGGTCACATGTTGGGTTGCCCGGCTCCTGAGTTCGGCCACCTTACGTTCCGTTCTGTCGGCTAAGGTTGCACCAGGAGAACTACTGCGATTGTGCCCCGGTTCGGCCGGGTGAGCACCTTAGTAGAGAAAGCTGAAAACCGACTGTCATGATATAGCGCGAGACTGGTCGCCACTCGATGACTTATAGGAATTTATTGAATTCCTCCGTTTTGACGAAGGGCCGCTTCCCGGTCAGGCACATATGCGTCCCGAATTCGGGTAAACGCAGTCGCCATTAAAGGGCTACCTAAAGAGTCCCACTGTCAAGCTCCTATGGCTAAGTGAAAGTGTTAAAGCATTATAGTCCGGTTGCCTAGCCCGCGGCGCTATCACCTCCTTTGTAGGACCAAGACGTTGGGTTAAGTGTGAAAATGCGTTCTCCGCGCGCACCCCCGCACTATGTGCGTGGGGGCTGAAGCCAACGACTGCAATCTTTCAGAATTTATATATTAAAACGGCCGCACAGGAGGTGTTATTAATACTTGAAGGCACAAGTCTAAATTACGCCATTACAATTTATAAAAATATTGATCTAAGATTACATATGCTGTCATAAAACAACATCTTTCGAACACTGCGTCTCTATTATACGAGCGCCCGCGAGGACTTCCTCAAAATAGTGCTCGGAAGGAATTCGGCTTTTATCCGAATCACGGGACGCAACAACGGTGGGCTCCATATCTGCCCAGTATGTCTTGACACGGGCAAGAGCCAGCCGCGCGCCCTCTGTGCAAGCGGACCTCTTTAGAGCTTCAATCCGAGGCACCACATCAAGAAATTGCTGCACCAAACTGAAATAGCTTCTCGGCTTCGATCTCCCCGGACACAGGCGGTCCATGGCATACTTCATGGCGAGTCCGGACAACCTATTCAGCTCGGCCCATTGGGCCAGGCGATCATCCACTGATAGTGGACGCTCTGGATTAGTGAACTGCGACCAGAAGAGCTTTTCCACTTCATGATCTTTATTATCTTGAAAGTACCTGGTCGCATCAGCGGCACTAGCCGACAAATCCAGATAGGTGTCCTCCATGCTCCACGCTCGGTCCAACGGGGCGAACTTTGGATCACAGAATTTTCTCCGCAGCAGGAAGGGCTTTCCATCCGCAATTAGTCCGGCTTGACGCAGCTCTTCCCTTGACGCTCTCATACCAGAGCGGGCGTCCTTGGCGTCGGCGACGGCCTTCTCTAAATTCGTCTGCCGGGCTCGACCTTCCTCTTCAAGAAGTTTGCAACGGTCAGTAGCACTTTTCAACTTCACGGCTATATCAGCCATCTCCTCCTTGCTTCGGCAATGGGAAGCCTGTTCGGCTTTTAGCTCTTCACGGGCTCTTCCGGCAGCCGCATCGCTTTTTCTGGCTTGTTCCTTTGCTTTGGCGAGCTCGGCCCTAAGTCCTTCTACGGTCGCCGCACCATCTGCATCAAGCATACACAAGGTAAGATATTGACATAAAGCTCCTCTTACTAACAATCGCCAAATAAACTCAATACCTTGAGCATCATCAAGCCGCTTGTTGACAAGCAAGATGTCGGCTTCTGCCTCATCGAGTTGCCGTTTCATTTCGGCAAAATCTCGAGTCCGGCTCGACTCCGGACAACCTGCCACCTACATACAAAGGTGCCACTTAAAGGACCTAGGATTAAGATCCTCTGCGCGCCGCTAATCTTTGCGGCACACAGAGTCTCAGGGGCTACTATCTATACAGGGCGCATGTTATTATGCGCAATTAACACTAATGTTCGTTATCCAAAACGTACCTCAAGGCCCGCCAGTAAACTCTTGACGGCCTCGTTCAGTCCGCTTTCCGCGGATGAAATCTTTTCAATCACCGTGTGCATCAACACACGATGCTCCTCTGAAACAGAGGCTCGGCCCGGCAGAACCTTCAGCTCCTCCGACCGAACACCAGATGGTGCCAGACTCGTCCCATGGCCTTCTTCGGAGGCCGGACATGGAGAACCCCGGGGGGCCGCATGATCACCTTCTGCCTCTGGCAGATTCGGAGAAATCCTCTGCGATGACACTTCGGCGTCGCTCGCCTTGCTAGGCGATGAAGGAGGAGGCGTTCCGCTCTGCATCATCTCCGGAAGAAGATCCCCCGATGACGAGCTCTGCCGAGAAGGGCCGAGGTCCGAACTACAAGGTAAGGTTTCGGTTAAAACTTCTCATATATAAATTAAGGATTTCTCTTAAAATAATGACTCTCTTTCTACTTACGGCTCGTTGGAGGGCTGCTCCTTTTGAGGATTTAGTTCGGCTGAGGGGCTCCCCGGTGTCGGGTCCTCTGACGCGGATTCTTTCCCCCGCTTTGGAGCTATGGCTCCCGGGTCGTCAGAGGCGGCCCTTTTCTTCCCCTTTGGAGAGGAGTTGTCGATTCCCCCCTTTGGGATGGCCCCTTTCGAAGAGGCCACGGTTTCCTTGTCCGCCCCTTCATTTTCCTCCCGAGGCGCCACCTCCAACATCCTGACTAGCACAGGATCTAGCCTGGTCTCGGGAAGGGGAGCCGGACACCGGACCAGCTTCGTCTTTGCTATCCACTCCTGCGTAAAAAGGAGAAGTACTGTTAAAAAATAAGTCAATTGTACGGATAGAAGGTCCGGGCGCAAGGTCACCTACTTCTGTATCCGGGCGGTTGCGGCTTAAACCAGCATCCTCGGTCAAATCCGGACTCACTCCTTGTGGTCCGAAGAATAGTCTATGCATCTCCGTAGGCGTCACGCCCATGAAATTTCGGAGAACTCGCGGCCCCTCTGGGTTGAACTCCCACAAGCGGAGGGGGCGACGTTGGCCGGGCAGTATCCAGCGAATCAGCATAACTTGTGTCACCTTGACCAGGTTGAGGTCTCCTTTTAGGAGATCCTTTATGCGGCCCTGCAACAGAGGAACGTCTTTGGGCAAGCCCCGATCTAACCCTGTGTTGATCCACGATG
The DNA here is from genome assembly GCA_032464435.1 of Aegilops umbellulata. NCBI lineage: Eukaryota > Viridiplantae > Streptophyta > Magnoliopsida > Poales > Poaceae > Aegilops > Aegilops umbellulata. The sequence continues at coordinate 586,054,750 of CP136058.1, read as the reverse complement.
TTAAACGTGGTGGGGGGCCCGAGCGAAAGGCGGGAGGCGCTACCCAAGTGGTGCCCCGAGGAGAGGTGATATAGAACCACTCATGTTGCCATAAGCCGAGCTCCTCTTGAAAAGTGCCCTCGGGCCATGGAGCATCGGTATTCCTTTTTATAAACAGCACCTCCGCACTCTACGTGACGCCCCTCGATTATCTTCGGTTCTACCTTGAAGGTCTTGAGCCATAATCCGAAGTGAGGAGTGATATGGAGAAACGCTTCACACACAACAATGAAGGAGGAGATATGGAGGATGGACTCCGGAGCTAGGTCATGGAATTCCATCCCATAATAAAACATCAGCCCCCTTACGAAAGGATCCCTTGGGAAGCCTAATCCCCGAAGGAAGTGGGAGATGAATACTACGCTCTCACCAGGCTGAGGGCTTGGGATCGCTTGTCCTTGAGCAGGCAACCTGTGCGGGATCTCGCTGGTCAGGAACCTAGCCTCCCTCAACCTTGATACGTCCTCCTCCGTAACGGAGGAGGGCATCCATTGGCCTTGAAGGCCGGAGCCGGACATTGTCGATGGTCCGGTGCGCCTAGAATCTAAAAGCCTGGGGTGTTGGAACTCGAGGCTATGGTCGAGCTTGTTTTGAGAACACAAGAGGGGAGCAAGGTCTCGGTCTCTTTATAAGAGGCAGAATATCAAGAGCCCTCCCTGTAACCGTCTTAGACTAGCCTTTAATCAAGGCAGGACGTGCTTAACGGGCACGGTTGGGTTACCCATGTCCGCATTAATGAGAATCCCGTTAAAGGGGGCACATGATCTCTGCTTCGACAAGACGTGCCAAGGAAACCACCTCGTTGAACGTGCTACGGTGGAACAACAAAAAATAATCCATACAGAAGGCTTGGTCGCAGTGTTATGACGCACTACGGAATACGTCAGCAGATTTGATTTGTGTTTGTATTATTCTCTATATGGCAATACGTGGAAACTTGTTTTGCAGAGCCGGACACTATTTTTTGGTGTTTATTATCTTCTTGAAGAATTTGGAGGAGGAACCCGCCTTGCAATGCCGAAGACAATTTGCGCGCCGGACTCGTCGTCATTGAAGCCTGGTTCAGGGGCTACTGAGGGAGTCCTGGATTAGGGGGTGTTCGGATAGCCGAACTATATCTTCAGCCGGACTCCAGGACTATGAAGATACAAGATTGAAGACTTCGTCCCGTGTCCGGAAGGTTCTTTCCTTGGCGTGGAAGGCAAGCTAGGCGTGCGGATATTCAAGATCACCTACCAATGTAACCGACTCTGTGTAACCCTAACCCTATCCGGTGCCTATATAAACCGGAGGATTGTAGTCCGTAGGACGAACACATCATAACCATCATCATACCCATAGGCTGGCTTCTAGGGTTTAGCCTCCTTGATCTCGTGGTAGATCTACTCTTGTACTACCCATATCATCAATATTAATCTAGCAGGAGTAGGGTTTTACCTCCATCGAGAGGGCCCAAACCTGGGTAAATAAAGTGTCCCTTGTCTCCTGTTACCATCCGACCTTGACGCACAGATCGGGACCCCCTACCCGAGATCCGCCGGTTTTAACACCGATAGTCTCTCTCAAACAACCCTGCAACCAAATAACAAAAAGTCTCTTGTGTCCCCAACACACCCAATACAATGGTAAATTGTATAGGTGCACTAGTTCAGCAAAGAGACGGTGATACAAGTGCAATATGGATGGTATTTATGGGTTTTTGTAAACTGAAAACATAAAAACAGCAAGGTAGCAAGCGATAAAAGTGAGCGTAAATGGTATTGCAATGATAGTGAACAAGGCCTAGGGTTCATACTTTCACTAGTGCAAGTCCTCTCAACAATAATAACATAGTTGGATCACATAACTATCCCTCAACATGCAACAAAGAGTCACTCCAAAGTCACTAATAGCGGAGAACAAACGAAGAGATTATGGTAGGGTACGAAACCACCTCAAAGTTATTCTTTCCAATCAATCCATTGGGCTATTCCTATAAGTGTCACAAACAGCCCTAGAGTTCGTACTAGAATAACACCTTAAGATACAAATCAACCAACCCTAATGTCACCTAGATACTCCAATGTCACCTCAAGTATCCGTGGGCATGATTATACGATATGCATCACACAATCTCAGGTTCATCTATTCAACCAACACATAGAACCTCAAAGAGTGCCCCAAAGTTTCTACCAGAGAATCACGACGAAAATGTGTGCCAACCCCTATGAATAGGTTCATGGGCGGAACCCGCAAGTTGATCACCAAAACATACATCAAGTGAATCACGTGATATCCCATTGTCACCACAGATAGGCACGGCAAGACATGCATCAACTGTTCTCAAATCTTTAAAGACTCAATCCGATAAGATTACTTCAAGGGGAAAACTCAATCCATTACAAGAGAGAAGAGGGGGAGAAGAAACATAAGATCCAACTATAATAGCAAAGCTCGCGATACATCAAGATCGTGCCAAATCAAGAACACAAGAGAGAGAGAGAGAGATCAAACACATAGCTACTGGTACATACCGTCAGCCCCGAGGGTGAACTACTCCCTCCTCGTCATGGAGAGCGCCGGGATGATGAAGATGGCCACCGGTGAGGGTTCCCCCCCTCCAGCAGGGTGCCGGAACAGGGTCCCGAGAGGTTTTTGGTGGCTACAGAGGCTTGCGGCGGCAGAACTCCCGGTCTAATCTCCGTTCTGGAAGTTTTACGATACGTAGGTATATATGGGTGCAAGGGGTACGTCGGTGGAGCTGCGGGGGCCCCACGAGGCAGGGGGCGCGCCCCCCACCTTCGTGGCCAGCTCTAGTATCTTCTGACGTAGAGTCCAAGTTTATCTGGTGGGTTTCCTTCCAAAAATAACTTCTCCAGTTGATTTCGTTTCGTTTTGACTCCGTCTGATATTCCTTTTCCTCGAAACACTGAAATAGGCATAAAACAGCAAATCTGGGCTGGGCCTCTGGTTAATAGGTTAGTCCCAAAAATAATATAAATGTGGATAATAAAGCCCAATATTGCCTAAAACAGTAGATAATATAGCATGGAGCAATCAAAAATTATAGATACGTTGGAGACGTATCAGTGCTCAGTCACCTCCCTGGGAACACCGGGGATGTCGGATGCTTGCCATTCAAACACATAGACATTCGCCCACAGGAAGGTGACGAGTGCGCCTTCCTATTTGTTGTCAAGTGTGGAGCTTATGGTGAAAGCCCCTCCCGTGCCATCCTCCCTAACAGACACCTTCTTGGTCTGTGGTGGCTCAGCTCTGGATTTCTTACTCTTGCCGGTGGAACTCTCTGGCACGTCCTCGACGTTAGCACAACACTCCGAAGAGGTGCGCTTGCCGGAGTGTGTGCGAGAGGTCTTCCCGGGCTTCTTCTTCCCTCCCGGGGCTTCAGCGGCAGGAGCAAGTGCCTTGGCGGCAGCTGCTGCAACTGCTTCCCGGTAGAGTTGATCGGCGCAAATCAACGAGTCCTTCTTATCGGAGGGGACGGAGATGATGGTCAATGTCCCAGGCATCTTCAACATGTTGTAGGCATAGTGCGACGCCGCCATGAACTTGGCTAGTGCCGGGCGGCCGAGGGTCCCATTGTAGGGCAAGGGGATCTCGGCCAAGTCGAAGACGATCCTCTCCATCCTTTAGTTCAACTCTCCTCCAAACATCACGGGCAATGTGAACTTCCCCTTCGTCTGGCTCCTCCCCAGATTGACCCCTTGAAACATGCCCGTTTCCTCGAGGTCTCCATCAGGAATTTGCAGCCTTTTGATCACAACGGGTGAGATCAAGTTCAAGCCGGCCCCGCCGTCAACCAACATCTTGTTCACCTTGAGGTTGTGTATTGTTGGCGAGACCAACAACGACAAGCACCTGACCGCGGTTGTGCAGCCAGGGTGGTCCTCGGCGTCAAAGATGAGGGGTGTGCTGGACCACTTCAGCGGCTTCTGAGCGTCGAACGATGGCTCCGCCGCTGTTATCTCACGCGCCCACTGCTTGAGCTGGCGGTGAGAAGTATGCAGCGAGGCGCCACCATCGACGCACATGGCCTCCGTAGCCTTCTGGAACTCTTGCTCGCCGGACTCGTCGTCCTCGTCATGATCATCGTCTTCTTGCTTCTTGTCATGGCCCCGGGCAGGCCTCTCTTGCTGGTTGTCGTTGCCGCGGCGGCCTCCTTGGCCGCCATGCTTCTTGTCGGATCCTTCGGCACTGTCCTGAACCTTCTCTTTGTCCCGCCTCTCGTACTCGGCCTTTTGCTTCTCAGCAAGCAGCTCGACTTGTTGGTAGTTCTGGAGGTCGTGGCCTTGGTGCGATGGATCTTGCAATACTGCTTGTCGAAGCCCCCTGGCTTGTCGGCAGTCGCCAAGGCCCGACAGGCGACGCACCCGGTAATTTCCTTGCTGGGGTCGTCTGCCTTGGCCTTCTTGGCGGCGCCCGTGCTGTCAGATCCATCGACGGCAAGCACAGTCTTGCCCTTGTGTTTCCTGTTGCGACACCGACCCTTCTTTGTCGGGGCGGCGGTGTCTTCATCAGTAGAGTCGGTTTCCGCGCCGGCGTCCTCACCGGGGTATCCTTCCCTCTTTAGACCGGGCGCACATATCGGCCAGAACATAAAGTTCGGCCACATCCTTGACCTTGGTCATCGCCAGCTCTTCGCGCATCTTGCGATTGCGCATGTTCTGATGGAATGCGCTATCACGGCGGCAGGATGAACGTCGGGGATGTTGTACTGCACCTGGTTGAATCTCCGGATGTACTTGCGCAGGTTTTCCCCTTCCTTCTAGGGAATGATATGCAAATCACTGGCCTGGCCATGAGCTTGGTGGCCTCCGGTGAAGGCGCCAACGAACTCATGGCACATATCCGACCAAGAAGAAAAGGAATCAGCCGGCAAGTGCATCAACCAAGACATGGCATTGGGCTTCAGTGCCAACAGGAAGTAATTGGCAAGCACCTTGTCGTCGCGAGCTCCGGCAGGCTGCGCCGCGATGGTGTAGATGCTGAGGAACTCTGACGGATGGGTCTTGCCAGTGTACTTCTGGCCGACGTCTGGCTTGAACGTGCGGTAGGACGGCCACTGGAACTGCCGCAGCTCACGGGTAAAGGCTGGGTAGCCCACCTAGTAAGGTAGGCCGCCGGAGCCCCCCGGTGCTGGGTGGTCCATAGCGGGTCCCGCCCGCTTGTCCGGCTGGTGGCGTGTATCACGCCGGCGCTTGATAGTGGTTCGAGCATCTTCGTGAGCTCGTTCTCGAAGAACTTGGCACTGGTCGCGGTGGGTCCGCGGGTCAGAGGACGCTATGGAGATGTTATCACAAGCGTCGTCACGACGGGCCGACATTCCGCGGTGGTTGGCGTGGAGGAGGAGAGTGCACCATGACTGCAGCACCCCCGGTCCTCACGGCGCTGGCATGTGGTGGCTCGGTGGAGCGCCGGCCCGAGGGCCCCGCCGGTCGCGGATCATCCTTGTTGGCGACGGCGACGAGGCTCCGGATGGTGGCCCTCCACTCGTCGAGCTTCTCTGCAGCAGGAGGGAAGTCGAGGAGCAGCTGCGCACATGCCAAAGCTTCTACTGGCGTGTGTGGTGGCGACAGCTGCGTGGACTATGGCGAGCTTCGACTTCTAACCACGTTAGAAGGAGCTCTATCACGGCCCAACGACTGCGTGCCATTTTCGCCAGCACTCCGGCGGGCATGCTGAGCTCCTTCGTCTCGCGGACGATGCACAGGGATCTTCCCATGGCGGTGACCAGGGTCACCGGCGTGGTGACGCTGCTCGTCGCGCACACCATGGGAAGAGTGCGCTGTGGTCACTAGGGTTGGCGTCTTGGAGGTCGCTGCACCACCCGTAGGGGGTACAACGACGCCCCTGGAGGGCCCCGCGCCGCCCGCGGGGGGCCCAGCCCCGTCCTTGGACCTGGCGGCGTGTGGCTCGTCATCTGGCGCACGAACGACGCCGCTCGCTAGGCTCAGACTGCCGGGGCGACGCTGGTGCTCGCAGGCTGCGGCTCGGGTTCTGTCCGTGACCGGCCCCCTGCTCGCCCGCACTGGCGCGGGCCGCTCGGCTCCCGACGTGTCGATCGCTGTGATCGCCTTCTTCTTGGGAGCCATGGCGATGAAGAACTGCTAGGCTAACTACTAGACCAGATTCTCACAATTGCGCCCCCTGCCTGGCACCCCAAAGATGTCGGTGGGAAACGACACCTATGGGAGCACAAGAATCCCTACTACGGTTGCCTGGACGCGGGGTTGTGAGAAGAGTAGGATTAACAGTCAGCACAAGGATCGTTTACCCAGGTTCGGGCTGCGAGGATGCATAAAACCCTAGTCCTCATTTGGTGGATGTATTGAGTGTTCTTGAGCTGTCGAACTAGCTATGGTCGCTGTGTAGTTCAAAAGAGCCGAATCCCTCTCTAGTATGCCATGGGCCTCCTTTTATAGTCGAAAGGGGCTGCCACAGTGGCACACATGAGGTGGAAAGGCCTACAGTACTGTGAGTCTATCGCCCGTATTACAGGACAAGACGCATTTAATGTATCACTTAGGTGTCCCCTAGATTTATCGGGCACGGGAACGAGGCCCGTCCCGTCCGTCGCCGCTCCTCCTCGCTTCGACACGCGCCCTGGCCAGCGATGCATGCGGCGGCATGTAGGTAGGCAGGTAGCTGAGGTGGCGCGGTGGTAGGGTCTTCACGAAGATCTGCATGCCGCCACGCAGGCGCTTGCTGATCTGTCCTGGAAGCTGCATGTTGCCACGCAGGTGGCAGCCCAACTGGTTGGGCTGGCAGCTACATGCGAACAGCGGCGGAGTCTTGGTTGGGGTGGACCTGGCAGTGGCGCCGCTGATGTCCTCGGCAAGGGCCTTGCCGGGGGCCCGGCAAGGGTCTTGCCGTGGTGCGCAGTCGTCCCCAGCAAGGATCTTGCCGGAGGTCTTGTGGCTTTCCTCGGCAAGGATCCTGCCGAGGGTCGCCGTCTTCTGGTCCTCATCCGATCTTGTGTGTTTATGATCTTGACAAAGATCTGCATGCCACCACGGAGGTGCCTCCCGAGCCCTAGTCCCAACGTAGTTGGTTGGACTGGAACTTTGTGGGCTCAAGGGTGGCTCGCTCTGTTGGTGTTTGGGGCCGCGGAGGCTGCCCCGGCAAGGGCCTTGCCAGGGGACTCCACCTTGCCCCGTTGTTGTCTTCTATTTCTGGTCTTGGCGTCGCCTCGACCGTCTTGTGCCTCGGGCTTCTCTCCGGCTTCCCTTCCCTGCTCTGCTTAGTGTGGTCGTGGGCGCGGCTCCAACTGTCCGTGCACAAGTAAAGGGGTACAAAGGAGTGCCCCTACTTTTGTACACCGACATTACCCTTGAGGTAAAAGGCTGGGAGGCAAAACTATAAGCCCCTATCTTTCTCTGTGTCCGATTAAAACTTCATACCCATAAGTATTGCATGAGTGTTAGCAATTGTGAAAGACTAAATGATAGTTGAGTATGTGGACTTGCTGAAAAGCTCTTATATTGACTCTTTCCGATGTTATGATAAATTGTAATTGCTTGAATGAATGAGATTATAGTTTGTTAGTTTTTTAATGAAGTTTCTGATTCATACTTTACATTGTGAATAGATTGTTACTTTAGCATAAGAAATCATATGATAATATATATATGTTGCTATTCTAAGAATTATCATGATGCCCTCATGTTAGTATTTTATTTTATCGACACCTCTATCTCTAAACATGTGGACATATTTTTCGATATCGGCTTCCGCTTGAGGACAAGCGAGGTCTAAGCTTGGGGGAGTTGATACGTCCATTTTGCATCATGCTTTTATATTGATATTTATTGCATTATGGGTTGTTATTACACATTATGTCACAATACTTATGCCTTTTCTCTCTTATTTTACAAGGTTTACATGAAGAGGGAGAATGCTGGCAGCTGGAATTCTTGGCTGGAAAAGGAGCAAATATTAGAGACCTATTCTGCACAACTCCAAAAGTCCTGAAACTCCACAAAAGACAGTTTTGGAAAATATTAAAAATATTGGGCGAAGAAAGCACCAGAGGGGGCCACCCACCATCCACGAGGGTGGAGGGCGCGCCCTACCCCCTGGGCGCGCCCCCTGCCTCGTGGGCCACCTGGAAGGCCCCCGATGCCCATCTTCTGGTATAAGGTGTCTTTTGCCCTAGAAAAAATAAGAAGGAAGCTTTCAGGATGAAGCGCCGCCGTGTCAAGGTGGAACCTGGTGAAACCAATATAGGGCTCCGGCGAAGCTGTTCTGCCGAGGAAACATCCCTCCGGGAGGGGGAAATCATCACCATCGTCATTACCATAAATCCTCTCATCGGGAGGGGGTCAATCTCCATCAACATCTTTGTCAGCACCATCTCCTCTCAAACCCTAGTTCATCTCTTGTATCCGATCTTTGTCTCAAAACCTCAGATTGGTACCTGTGGGTTGCTAGTAGTGTTGATTACTCCTTGTAGTTGATGCTAGTTGGTTTATTCGGTGGAAGATCATATGTTCAGATCCTTTATGCATATTAATACCCCTATGATTATGAACATGAATATGATTTGTGAGTAGTTAGGTTTTTTCCTGAGGACAAGGGAGAAGTCTTGTTATAAGTAGTCATGTGAATTTGGTATTCATTCGGTATTTTCATGAAATGTATGTTGTCTTGCCTCTAGTGGTGTTATGTGAACGTCGACTACATGACACTTCACCATTGTTTGGGCCTAGGGGAAGGCATTGGGAAGTAATAAGTAGATGATGGGTTGCTAGAGTGATAGAAGCTTAAACCCTAGTTTATGCGTTGCTTCGTAAGGGGCTGATTTGGATCCATATGTTTCATGCTATGGTTAGGTTTACCTTAATTCTTCTTTCGTAGTTGCGGATGCTTGCGAGGGGGGTTACTCATAAGTGGGATGCTTGTCAAAGGAAGGGCAGTACCCAAGCACCGGTCCACCCACATATCAAATTATCAAAGTAACGAACGCGAATCATATGAGCATGATGAAAACTAACTTGACGATAATTCCCATGTGTCCTCGGGAGCGCTTTCCTTTATATAAGAGTTTGTCCAGGCTTGTCCTTTGCTACAAAAAGGATTGGGCCACCTTGATGCACCTTGTTTACTTTTGTTACTTGTTACCCGTTAGAAATTACCTTATCATAAAACTATCTGTTACCGATAATTTCAGTGCTTGCAGAGAACACCTTACTGAAAACTTCTTGTCTCCTTCTGCTCCTCGTTGGGTTTGACACTCTTACTTATGAAAGGACTTTGATAGATTCCCTATACTTGTGGGTCATCAGAGGAAAGTAAAACTTGATGAGTTAATTGTACATTCTCTTGAATTGGAAAGTAGGTCATCATAGAAAACCGTTCCTGTGATGCCTGCACCAACTAGTGAGGAAGCTAATGATAATGATCATGAAACTTCAGATCAAGTTACTACGGAACCTAGTAGGTTAACCAAAGCATGTTTTGCACCAGAGTGGTACAGTAATCCTGTTCTGGAAGTCATGTTACCAGGCCACGATGAACCTACAAACTATGAGGAAGCAATGATGAGCCCAGATTCTGATAAATGGCTTGAGGCCATGAAATCTGAGATAGGATCCATGTATAAGAACAAAGAATGGACTTTGATAGACTCGCCCGATGATCGGAGAGCCATTGAGAATAATTGGATCTTCGAGGAAGACGGACGCTGATAGTAGTGTTACTATCTACAAAGCTCGAACTATCGCAAAAGGTTTTCGACAAGTTCAAGGTGTTGACTACGATGAGATTTTCTCACTCGTATCTATGCTTAAGGTCTATCCGAATCATGTTAGCAATTGCTGCATTTTATGAAATATGGCAAATGGGTGTCAAAATTGCATTCCTTAATGGATTTATTAAAGAAGCATTGTATATTATGCAACCAGAAGGTTTTCTCAATTCTAAAGGTGCTATCAAAGTGTGCAAGCTCCAGCAATCCATCAATGGACTGGTGCAAGTATATTAGAGTTGGAATATACGCTTTGATAAGTTGATAAAAGCATATAGTTTTATACAGACTTGCGATGAAGCCAATATTTACAAGAAAGTGAGTGGGAGCATGATGTCGCTTGACGCTACGTCGTTTTTTCCCCAAAGAGGAAGGGATGATGCATCACAGCGGTGGTAGGTATTTCCCTCATATATGAAACCAAGGTTATCGAACCAGTAGGGGAACTAAGCAACACAACGTAAACAACCCCTACACACAGATAACAAATCCTCGCAACCCGACGTGTTAAAGGGGTTGTCAATCCCTTTCGGGGTACGACGCCTCAAGTAGGCAAACGGACGTGAGATAAATTTGTAGTAAACTGATAGATCTAACGCCAAATAAAAGAAATAAGAATAAATTGCAGCAAGGTATTTTTGGTTTAATAGACCTGAAAATAGCAAATGGTGGGTGAACAAATTACTGTTGGGCAGTTGATAGAACTTCTAATACTCATGACGATATCTAGGAAATGATCCTTATATAGGCATCACGTCCAAGATTAGTATACCGACTCCTGCCTGCATCTACTACTATTAATCCACACATCGACTGCTATCCAGCATGCATCTAGTGTATTAAGTTCATGGAGAAATGGAGTAATGCAATAAGAACAATGACATGATGCCGACAAGATCTATCTATGTAGAGATAGACCCCATCTTTTTATCCTTAGTAGCAACGATACATACGTGTCGGTTACCTTTTTGTCACTGGGATCAAGCACCGTAAAATCGAACCCACTACAAAGCACCTCTTCCCATTACAAGATAAATAGATCAAGTTGGCCAAACAAAACCCAAATATCGGAGAAGAAATACAAGGCTATAGGAGATCATGCATAAAAGAGATCAAAGAAACTCAAATACTTTTATGGATATAAAAATATAGATCTGATCATAAACTCAAAGTTCATCGATCCCAACAAACACACCGCAAAAGAGTTACATCATATGGATCTCAAAGAGACCATTGTATTGAGAATTCAGAGAGAGAGAGAGAGATGAAGCCATCTAGCTACTAACTACGGACCCGAAGGTCTACAAAGAAGTACTCACGCATCATCGGAGAGGCACCAATGGAGGTGGTGAACCGCATCCGAGATGGTGTCTAGATTGGATCTCGTGGTTCTGGACTCTGCAGCGGCTGGATGAATACTTCATCGACTCCCCTAGGGTATTGGGAATATTGGGGTATTTATAAAGCAAAGAGGTGGTCTGGGGGGCACCCGAGGTGGGCACAACCTACCAGGGCGCGCGAGACCCTCCTGGCGCGCCCTGATGGGTTGTGATCTCCTCGGAGCACCCCCCTTATATGTGATCTCCTCCTGGCGCGCAACCAGGGCCAATTATATGTTCCTTCTGGTCCAAAAAAAATCTCAGTAAAGTTTCGTTGCGTTTGGACTCCGTCTGATATTGATTTCCTGTGATGTAAAAAACATGCAGAAAATATCAACTGGCACTTGGCACTATGTCAATAGATTAGTACCCAAAAATGATATAAAATGACTGTAAAATGATTATAAAACATCCAAGATTGATCATATAACAACATGGAACAATCAAAAATTATAGATACGTTGGAGACGTATTAGCATCCCCAAGCTTAACTCCTACTCGTCCTCGAGTAGGGAAGTGATAAAAACAAATTTTTTGATGTGGAATGCTGCCTAACATGTCATATCATATTCTTTTCCTTATAGCATGAACATTTGGACTTCTATATTGTTCAAAGCAATAGTATAATTTTGAAATGATAATTTAAATACTCAAGCATATCAACAAGCAACCATGTCTTTCAAAATACCAACGCTAAAATAAGTTATCCCTAGCCTATCATGCTCAACCATTGATCCATTCATGAAACACACTCGTATATTAGCTACACCCAATACTAAAGTACGATCATATTGTCTCCTAGTTGGTGTTTTTGTAAGAGAAGAGGGAGACTCAAATTCAAAAATAAAAATTGCATAAAGTAAAAGAAAGGCGCTTCGCAGAGGGAAGTAGGTATTTGTAGAGGTGCCAGAGCTCAAAGCGAAAAACTTAGAGATAAAAACATTTTGGGAGGTGTATCCATCCCACCAATGAAAACGACTTAGAGTTCCCAACACTTTCCATGCTAGATATATCATAGGAGGTTCCCAAACAGAAAACAAAGTTTATTCCTTTTTCAACCATACTTTCACTTTCCATGGCTAGCTGTATCCATGGTTGCCCTCCATACCAACACTTTCCAAGGAATTTATTATTTGACAACATAAAGTAAATTCATTTTTCATTTCGGGACTGGGCATCCCTAATACCTTTGCCTTACTCTCGTGCAATGACAAGTGAATAAACACTCATCTTGAGAATAACACATCTAGCATGTAAAATATTAGCCACCCCTCACCGCTCCGCGAGCGAAACAAACACACAGAAGAGAAGTTTATTTTGAAAATTAGAGATGGCACATGCTGATTTTCTTAGAACGACAAAAGAATACCGCATATAGGTAGATATAGTGGACTCATGTGGCAAAACTGGTTTAAAGGTTTTCGGATGCACAAGTAGAGATCATACTTAGTGCAAAATGAAGGCTAGCAAAAGATCGAGAAGCAACCAACCAAGAAACAAATAATCTCATAAGTAAGCATTAAGCATAATTAACACCGAATAATGCACCACAAGTAGGATATAATTTCAGTGCATGACTATTCACATTCGTGCTTGCATAGGGAATCACAAACCTTAACACCAATATTCCTACTAAAGCATAATTACTCATCAACATAACTCACATATCACATCATCATATCTCAAAACTATTACTAAGAATCAAGTTTATTTTGTCCAATGATCTTCATGAAAGTTTTTATTATATCCTTCTTGGATATCTGTCACTTTGGGACTAATTTTCATGTGTTGCTTTTCATAAGCTCAAACAAATATAAGTGAACATCATGGGCATAATTTTTCTTTCTTTCTCTCAGATTAATTTAAGTGAAGCAAGAGAGAATTTCTTGAAAATTTTACTAACTCTCAAATAAATCTAAGTTAAGCAAGAGAGCATTTCTTCAAAAATACTAAGCACACCGTGCTAAAAAAGATATAAGTGAAGCACTAGAGCAAGTCCATAGCTCATAAACATTTAAGTGAAGCATAGAGAGCAATTCTAACAAGTCATGACATAATTTTGGCTCTCCCAGATATGTGTGTCCAGCAAGGGATCAAGACTGAAAACACAAAATAAAACAAGCAAAGACTCATATCATACAAATCGCTCCAAGAAAAACACATAGTATGCGATGATTAAAAATATAGCTTCGAATAAAATACCGATGGTCGTTAGAAGAAAGAGGGGATGTCACTCGGGGGCATCCCCAATCTTAGTTGGTTGCTCATTTTTGGATAATAGCTTGGGATGCCGGGGCATCCCCTAGCTTAGGCTCTTCTACTCCATATTCCTTCATCCATCGTAAGATAACCCAAAACTTGAAAACTTCAATCACACAAAACTCAACAAAACCTTCGTGAGATCCATTAGTAAAAGAAAGCAAACCACTACTATAAGTACTATACCAAACCAATTAATATTTTATTTTTGCATTATATCTACTATATTCCAACTTTTCTATGGAAAAAACTCATCAAAGAAAACCATAGAGCCATGAAAATAAGCACACAACGCAAGAAAACAGAATCAGTCAAAACAGAACAGTCTGTAGCAATCTGACTATTTCTAAAACTTCTAGAACTCCAAAAATTCTAAAAAATAGGACGACCTGAGCAATTTGTATATTAATCTTGTTCAAAATGAATTGGCATTTTATCATGCTCTGGTAAAAAATAAGAATTGTTTCCGTGAGCGTAAAAGTTTCTGTTTTTCAGTAAGATCAAACAACTATCACCCAAGAAGATCCTATCGGTTCTACTTGGCACAAACACTAACTAAAACATAAAAACACAATCATAATAGTAGCATAATTGTGATAACACTCAAGAACAGAAAGCAAAAAGCAAAAAATAATTTTTATTCATTGGGTTGCCTCACAACAAGCGCTATAGTTTTACGCCCTTAAATAGGTATAAAGCAAGGATCTAAGTTTTTTTCATCTTTGGTTCGAGATCCATAAGATGCCCTCATCATTGATTCATAAGGTGGCATAATTATTGTCCTAAGGAAGTGTTCCATATCCTTCCTCAAAGGAAATTGGAACTTAATATTGCCTTCTTTCATATCAATCACGACACCGATAGTGCGTAAAAATGGTCTACCAAGAATAATTGGATAAGACAGATTGCAAGAATAAGAAGAAGAACATCATTAATTCCTATTTGCAAGAATAAGAACATCATTAATTCTTCCCATAGGCTTTTTAATAGTAGAATCCGCCAAGTGCAAATTTAAAGAACAATCTTCAAGATCGGTAAAACCAAGCACATCACATAAGATTTCAGAATTGTAGAAACACTAGTACCCAAGTCACACAAAGCAAAACATTCATAATTTTTAATCTTGACTTTGATAGTAGGTACAGACTAATCATGCAAGTTTATAGGAATTGGTACTTCTAATTCCAATTTTTCTTCGAAAGCTTTCATCATAGCATCAACGATATGCAATTTATTTTGTTCATAAGCATGGGGTGAATTTATAATGGATTGCAACAAAGAAATACAATCAATCAAAGAACAACTATCATAATTAAATTCTTTGTAATCCAAAAGAGTGGGCACATCACTAGCTAAAGTTTTGACCTCTTCAAACCCACCTTCATCAATTTTCTCAATAAGAATTCCACCCTCCGAAATATTGGGATGCCTTCTACCTAAAGTTGACTCTTATCCAGTCCCTTTTTCATCAATATTAACTTTACTAAACAAGGAATCAAAATAAGAAACACCAATCATTTTGAGATCTTCAGCACTTTTGTCCTCTAACGAGATTGGTTTAGTGGTCGTTTGATTTACTAAGGTAGCTTGTGCATCGGATATTTTTCCTAGCAAACTTTCGGCAAAAGCATACTTAGATTGGAGATTGCGAACTTCTATACTAATATCATCAGGTTGTTTTGTAATAGAATCTAGCACAACGGAGTGCTCCTTAAGTTCTTCAGTAAAATACTTATTATGCTCAAATTGTGTAGTCATATATTCCTTAGTACTCTTCTCAATTTCAAGCAAAATATTTGGGTAAGGAACATCATAATATTTTATTTGAGGCATCATGACTATGCAAACAAGAACACACACGAAAGCAGATCTGGCAAGAGAACGATGAACGAAAAAGAGCGGCGAATAAAACGGCAAATTTTTGTGAAGTGGGGGACAGGAAAATGAGAGGCAAATGGCAAATAATGTAAATTGCAAGGAGATGAGATTTGTGATTAGGAACCTGGTATATGTTGAAGATCCTCCCCGACAACGGCGCCAGAAGTTCCTTTTGATGTCGCTTGAAGCTACGTCGGTTTTTCCCCAAAGAGGAAGGGATGATGCAGCACAATGGCGGTAGGTATTTCCCTCATATATGAAACCAAGGTTATCAAACCAGTAGGAGAACCAAGCAACACAACATAAACAGCCCCTGCACACAGATAACAAATCATCGCAACCCGACATGTTAAAGGGGTTGTCAATCCCTTTCGGGGTACGACGCCTCAAGTAGGCAAACAGACGTGAGATAAATTTGTAGTAAATTGATAGATTGAACGCCAAATAAAATAAATAACAATAAATTGCAGCAAGCTATTTTTGTATTTTTGGTTTAATAGATCTGAAAATAAATGCAAAAGAAAACTAGATCAAACACGCAAATATATGAGAAAGAGATCCAGGGGTCGTAGGTTTCACTAGTGGCTTCTCTCGAGAAAAATAGCAAATGGTGGGTGAACAAATTACTATTGGGCAATTGATAGAACTTCAAATACTCATGACGATATCCAGGAAATGATCATTATATAGGCATCACGTCCAAGATTAGTAGACCGACTCCTGCCTGCATCTACTACTATTACTCCACACATCGACCGCTATCCAGCATGCATCTAGTGTATTTAGTTCATGGAGAAACAGAGTAATGCAATAAGAACGATGACATGATGTCGAGAAGATATATCTATGTAGAGATGGACCCCATCTTTTTATCCTTAGTAGCAACGATACATACGTGTCGGTTACCTTTCTGTCACTGGGATCAAGCACCGTAAGATCGAACCCACTACAAAGCACCTCTTCCCATTGCAAGATAAATAGATCAAGTTGGCCAAACGAAACCCAAATATCGGAGAAGAAATACGAGGCTATAAGAGATCATGCATAAAAGAGATCATAACTTAAATACTCTCATGGATATAAAAAGATAGATCTGATCATAAACTCAAAGTTCATCGATCCCAACAAACACACTACAAAAGAGTTACATCACATGGATCTCCAAGAGACCATTGTATTGAGAATTCAGAGAGAGAGAGAGAGAGAGAGAGAGAGAGAGAGAGAGAGAGAGATAGAGAGAGAGATGAAGCCATCTAGCTACTAACTATGGACCCGAAGGTCTACAAAGAACTACTCACGCATCATCGAAGAGGCACAAATGGAGGTGGTGAACCCCATCCGAGATGGTGTCTAGATTGGATCTGGTGGTTCTAGACTCTGCGGCGGCTAGATGAATATTTTGTCGACTCTCCTAGGGTTTTGGGAATATTGGGGTATTTATAGAGCAAAGAGGCGGTCCGGGGGCACCCGAGGTGGGCACAGCCCACCAGGGCGCGGCTGGGCCTCCTAGCGCGCTCTGGTGGGTTGTGCTCTCCTCGGAGCACCCCCCAGGTGCAGCCAGGGCCCATTTTGTTCCTTCTGGTCCAAAAAATATCTCAGTAAAGTTTCGCTGCGTTTGGACTCTGTCTGACATTGATTTCCTGCGATGTAAAAAACATGCAGAAAACAGCAGCTGACACTTGGCATTATGTCAAGAGGTTAGTAACAAAAAATGTTATAAAAAGACTATAAAATGATTATAAAACATCCAAGATTGATAATATAACATCATGGAACAATCAAAAATTATAGATACGTTGGAGACGTATCAGAGCACTACAACTTTTTTTATAAGTATATGTGAATGACATATTGTTGATCGGAAATGATGTAGAATTTTCTAGAAAGCATAAAGGAGTGTTTGAAAGGATTTTTTCAAAGAAAGAACTCAGTGAAACTACTTACATATTGGGCATCAAGATCTATAGAGATATATCAAGACGCTTGATTAGACTTTCGATGAGTACATACCTTGATAAAGATTTTGAAGGAGTTCTAAATGGATCAGCCAAAGAAGGATTTCTTGCCTGAGTTGTAAGGTATGAAGTTGAGTAAGACTCAAAACCCGACCACGTCAGAAGATAGAGAGAGAATGAAAGTCCTTCACTATGCCTCAGCCATGGGTTCTATAAAGTATGCCATGCTGTATACCAGACCTATTGTGTACCTTGCCATGAGTTTGGAAAAGGGGTACAATAAGTGATCCACGAGTAGATTATTGGACAACTGTCAAAATTATACTTAGAGGACTAGGGAAATATTTCTCGGTTATGGAGGTGATAAGGAGTTCATCGTAAAGAGTTACGTTGATGCAAGCATTAACACCGATCTGGATGACTCTGATTCTCAATCTAGATACATATTAAAAGTAGGATCAATTAGCTAGAGTAGCTCCATGCAGAGCATTGTAAACACAGAAATTTGCAAAATACATATGGATCTGAATGTGGCAGACCTGTTGACTAAACTTCTATCATAAGCAAAACATGATCACACCTTAGTACTCTTTGGGTGTTAATCACATGGTGATGTGAACTAGATTATTGACTCTAGTAAACCCTTTGGGTGTTGGTCACAGGGCGATGTGAACTATTGGTGTTAAATAAAATGGCGATGTGAACTAGATTATTAACTCTAGTGCAAGTGGGAGACTGAAGGAAATATGCCCTAGAGGCAATAATAAAGTTGTTATTTTATATTTCCTTATATCATGATAAATGTTTATTGTTCATGCTAGAATTGTATTAACCGGAAACTTGATACATGTGTGAATACATAGACAAAACAAAGTGTCCCTAGTATGCCTCTACTTGACTAGCTCATTAATCAAAGATGGTTAAGTTTCCTGACCATAGACATGTGTTGTCATTTGATGAACGGGATCACATCATTAGGATAATGATGTGATGGACAAGACCCATCCGTTAGCTTAGCATAATGATCGTTAAGTTTTATTGCTATTGCTTTCTTCATGAGTTATACATATTCCTTTGACTATGAGATTATGCAACTCACGAATACTGGAGGAACACCTTGTGTGCTATCAAATGTCACAACATAACTGCGTGATTACATGAGCATCTCCAGCCGTTGGTCCCCCAGGAGGCGCTAAATCGCCCCCTGGGGGCGCACCGGCGATAAACCACGCGCTGGGGGCGTGATGCCCCCCAGTCGCGGCACCCACGTTTTTTTGAAAATATAAATTACGGCACAAACACGGTGCAAATTCAACCAAACTTCGGCGAGTTCATTCATATTTAAAATATTTTACAAAAAGAAAAAAGGTACTAGGCTGCTCCTCGCCGTCTCCCTCGCCGCTCCTCACCGACCGCCGCCCTTGCAGCTCTACATGCCGAGGAGGCTGTAGAACCGCATGCAGTCGCCGTCGCCGCCATCGTCGTCGTCGTCGTCGCCGCCTCCGCCGCGGCCGCCGTCCCTGCTGCAACCCTCCCCCGGTTGGTGCGGCGAGTTGGACGGTCCGAGGGCGTCCTCGTCATCATCGCTGTCCAGGATCATGACGCCGTGCTCGTCCTCGCGCCCACGTTTGTGGGCGGCTATCTCCTCCAGGGCCCGGCGCTGTCGGACCATCTCGTCGCGGAGGTAGTCGTCCTGCGCCCACTACAGGGCATTCTCGTCGGAGATGCCGCACCGGGCTATCTCCTCGTACTCCGCGGGGAGGTCGGGCTCCGGCTTGGGCGCGACGAGGACGGGGCGGCCAGAAGCGGGGTTGGAGTCACCGATGCGGACGCCGGAGCTGCGGGTGCGCCGGCTGACAGGCGTGTCATGGGGCTCCGGCTTGACAGGGCGGAGGCAGGGAGAGCCGGTCGACCGTCCTGACGAGGAGAAGGACGCTCCGGGGTCCATGCACCTCGGCGTCCACGAGCTCCCACGGCAGCAAGAGAAAGACGGGGGGGGGGGTACTCCAGCCTTGGCGTGTTGCCGCCCTTGATGTACTCGAGGACGGCCTCCAGCGTGCGGCCTGGCACGCCCCACCATCTGCGCCGCCCCTCAAAGTTGAGCCTGTCGGAGGGCACGACGCTATTGGTGGCCTCGAGCTGCTTGGCGTAGCGGCGACGGAAGTATGGCTCCCAGAGCGGGCTGTCGGGGACGTAGCGTGGCCCCTCCCTCACCGCCCGCGGCAGGGAGGCGCGGATACGCGTGACCTCCACACGCCACGCCGCCCCGGTGGGTGGTGGTGGCACCGGGACCCCGCCGGCGCTGATTCTCCACGCCCCAGGCACCCGAATGTCCGGCGGGACCGGCTACTCGGCCTTGAAGAGGAGCCAAGCTTCGTCCTCGTGAAGGTGGACGCGGCCGAAGCCGTTCGCCGTCGCGCCGTCGCCTGGGAAGCGTTCGACCATTCTTTGAGCTGAAGACGGCAAGAGGAGAGGGAGGACGGTGCAGAAAGGTGGCATCGGCGATGGAAACTCTGTGCGTGCCAGCGGCGCGCTGGGGGTCGGCTTTATGTAGGCGGAGGCGCCGCGCGTACGCGTGGCCGCCGCGTTATGCGTGGCATGCGAGGGGACGTGCATCGTCTCGTTTTCACTGCGCCACCCGTGAGGCATCAATGGCGGAGGCTGACCAGCGCGGCAGCGCGCGACAGCTTTGGCATTGATTCGCTGCGGGAAACGAGGCGATGAGGATGACGAAGCGGCGAGAAGCGAGACGAGTCGCTGGCAAGGAGGGCTCGCGGCTCTTTCGCGCCAAAAACGATTCGCCCGGCGCCCCCCAGCGTGCCGGGTTTGGGTTGGGTCCGCCGGCGCCAATTTCGGCCCGAGCCGGCGAGAAATGGGCCCTTGGGGGCGCGACTGGGCCGATTTTTCGGCGCCGGCGGCCAAAAAGTCGCCTGGGGGGCCTTGTTGGCGACACGGCTGGAGATGCTCTAAAGATGATCTACAGGTGTCTCCGAAGGTGTTTGTTGGGTTGGCATAGATCGAGATTAGGATTTGTCACTCCGAATATCGAAGAGGTATCTCTGGGCCCTCTCGGTAATGCACATCACTATAAGCCTTGCAAGCAATGTGACTAATGAGTTAGTTGCGGGATGATGCACTACGGAACGAGTAAAGAAACTTGCCAGTAACGAGATTGAACTAGGTATAAGGATACCGACGATCGAATCTCGGGCAAGTAACATACCGATGACAAAGGGAATGACGTATGTTGTCATTGCGGTTTGACCGATAAAGATCTTCGTAGAATATGTAGGAACCGATATGAGCATCCAGGTTCCGCTATTAGTTATTGACCGGAGATGTGTCTCGGTCATGTCTACAAAGTTCTCGAACCCGTAGGGTCTGCATGCTTAACGTTCGATGATGATTTGTATTATGAAATGTGTTTTGGTGACCGAAGATTGTACGGAGTCCCGGATGAGATCACGTATATGACGAGGAGTCTCGAAATGGTCAAGAGGTAAATATTGATATATTAGAAGGTAGTATTCGGACATCGGAAGGGTTCCGAAGTGTATCAGGTACATTCCGGAGTACCGGAGGGGTTACCGGAACCCCCTGGGGAAAGATATGGGCCACATGAGGGAGGCTAACCAGCCCACAAGGGGCTGGTGCACCCCGCACAAGGGAGGAGGCCGAATTGGACAAGGGAAGGGGGCGCTACCCCCTTTCCTTCTACTCCCTCCCCTTCCCCCTTCCCCCTTATGGTGCACCCCTAGGGCCGGCCTCCTACCTCTCCCTCCTTTACATACGTGGGCAAGGCACCCCTTGGAGACACAACAATTGTTCCAAGCTGTGTGCGCTCTCTCCATAGTTTGCTCCTCCAGTCATAGCGTCGTAGTGCTTAGGTGAAGTCCTGCGCGGATCACATCACCATCACCATCACCACGCCGTCGTGCTGACGAAACTCTCCCTCGACCCTCTGCTAGATCAAGAGTTCGAGGGACGTCATCGAGATGAACGTGTGCTGAACTCGGAGGTGTCGTACGTTTGGTACTAGATCTGTTGGATCATGAAGACGTTCGACTACATCAACCGCGTTGACCTAACGCTTCTGCTTTCGGTCTACAAGGGTACGTGGACACACTCTCCCCTTCTCGTTTCTATGCATCTCCTAGATAGATCTTGCGTGAGCGTAGGAAAATTTTAAAATTGCATGCTACGTTCGCCAACACACACTAACACACCATCTAATCTGTTGACCTCACCAAGCCGCCCCCACGGTGAGATGCGAGCACCAACCGGTCTATGGACCCTCAGCATGCACTACATGCACATGATCTAGAGCCGCCGCCGCCATCTTCCCCCGTCCCATCTTCAGGAGGGATCAAGGCATTGACCTTGCCAAACCCAACTATCATCGACACCACCACGACACCAGACAACACCACCATCCTACACGCGTATATCAACACAATACCAACATAGAGAATCCACTACGCCAAGCTACCAAGACCCGCCGCCGTCGGCGCAGTAAACGCAACACCGCTCCATGACCCCTCCAGCCATCACCTGCTCCAAAATTATGCCCCGGGAAGGAGAGCGACACCGAAGGCATCGTCATCTCCGATCTGGGAGACATGGATCTAGGATTTTCACCGGCAGTCGCGCCACTCTGAAGCAGCCACTGACTAGATCTACGCGGAGCCGTGCCATAGAGGCGCACCCAGCCACCGGAGCGCCGACAGGAAACTCCAGCAACCCTCATCGACCCTTCTACGCGTCGCCGGCCGGCCATGAGCCAGACCGACGACGGATCCTGGTGCGAATCAGATCCACGGAGCACCGCCGCCAACCATCGCCAGAGAAGCAAGCCGAGCTCCTGACACACCATGGGGCGATGGCCGCCGCCGCACAACTAGGGGATGACATCCTTGTCGCTCGCACATGATCTCGCTGCTAGCACCGCCCCATCCACACCGATGGGCCACCGCCACTACCAGCCGCCCTGGCACCTTCGGCGTCGGGCCCGCCGCCACTGCAGGATGGATGATACATAGACTAAACCGCCATCCACCCGACAATATACTAACTTAGTGCAAACCTAACCGATCCCTCCTTTAGAGGAGCAGATTTTCTCCTCTAAAGATGACCGTTTCCGGGGATCCCCAATATTTAGCCGAGTAAAAGAAACTGAGTGGCACAAGCACAAATTCAGTGCACACAAACACAAATTTGGTTAAAACAAGTACATAAAACATACTAAAACCAAATTTGACGCCGATTTGGAATATTTTACATAGACATTTAGATGAACTTAATCAAAATCTAGAGTGAACTTAACCGAATTTTAGACTAAACTTAGCCGAAACTTATTACTCGCTATACGTCTCTTCCTCGAACTTCTTCCAATCTGCTCGACTCAGCCTACCGGTCATAGGGCCGAGGCCTTGGCCGTCGTCCTGTCAACGCCTCCGTCATCGCTGTCGGGGCACTGCTACAAAGATTGAGGACCTCCGTCACCTCGGCCGTGTACAACTCGTACAACTGGCACTCTACCTCGACTTGCTCCTTTTAGCGGCGACGGAGCTCCACCATGTAGTCCTTGCCGGCTTGCTCTGCTATGATGCACTCCCGGGCATCCCAGTCTTCCCTCCTCTCTCGTGCTAAGACCACCCATTGGCGATGGGCTCCAGCTGTGGTAGCTCCCCCAAAAGCAAAGTTGCGGTGGCTGCTGGGGGTTGGATGCGACATATGCCAAAGGATGGCTTATCATGGTGGGGGCGAGTAGAACGTCGCCGGTGCCTGGAAGCGGGATGAGGCGTAGACATGCACGCCGGCGAATCTTACCCAGCTTCAGGGCTCTCCGAGGAAATAATGCCCCTACTGCTGCTCTGCGGGGTCTCCACATGATCACTATGGTGATATGTGTACAAAGTTGCTCCTCGAGTTGTGTTCTGGAGGTAGGAGAGGGCAAGGCTAACTCTCTCCCTTCTATGCTTCTGATCTAGTGGTAAAAGGATCGAACCCTTTACATGGGTGCTCCGGGGGCTTTATATAGGCCTACCCCCCAGGGGTACAATGGTAATCTGGCTGGGAGCGGGTCCCAGCCGTCTGTCTCTTAGGTAGACGCCGTCCCCGCCGACTCCGGGGGCCCGCCGCTGGTGGGCCCCGCCGACTGACCTGGCCACTGTAGCCGCGTCTCTGATGACGTGAGCTTGGTCGTGGGGGCGTGGCAACAGTGCCGCCGCCTGGCGGGCAATCACTGTCGCCACTCCCCGTCTTATCTGGTTAATGGCGTGTGGGGCCCGTGGGAGGAACGGGCCGACTCTTGGAGGCCGACTCCCACGGGGTCCGTCTTCGGGTGCTCTCGCCGTCTTCGTCCCCCCCCCCCCCCCCCGCTGACTAGCGGGGCCCGCCGTCTCCAGGCCGTACATGCGGGCCAACGTGGGAACAGTGTTCCGCCGCCAGGGCGGACGTCAGGGCCAGTATGGCAACAGTGCCGCGCCGGACGGAGATCTCCTCCGGTACGACGTGCTGTAGCCATACCTGCCCTTGGTACTCAATGTAGGGGAGGGCCGTACTCCGGCCATCCCCGGTCTCGTCCTTCTTCTCGAAGGCAGAGAGTGGTGAAGTCGCGGGCCGACTCCCCATAGTCGGCCTCCCTGGAGTCGCCGATTGGGAGTCGCAGCCGTCTCTGGGATTCGGCCATGAGTGGGTATCGGTGATGCGGCAGCCGACTCCCAGAGTCGGCCGACCGTCTTGGGATTCTTTGAGGGGCGAAGCCTACCCTGATGTCTTGAAAGGTTCTGGGTCCCGGGTTAGCCTACCCGTGGCCCATTACTCCGACAGTGGCCGTAGGATCCGTGCAGGTGGACCAACCAGATATCGTACTCGTGCACGCCAACTCCATGGAATGGAAGGAGCCGATCCAGATTTTCTTGTGGGTGTGCCGGTCGGTTATCTCGGCACCCACGTTCCTAGTTCTGCTACTACACACCGATGTATTGCCTCTGCGGCGGCGGGAGGTCGGGGAAGCCTGGCAGGCATGCGGGGGAGGAAAAAGTAGTGGCGCCGCGGGAGGAAGAAGCGGCGACATGTCCACGGGCTCGGGACCGCTCGTGGTGGCGCGGATCCGCGTTGTGGATGGGTGGCGGTCGGGTCTGGCCATTATCGGCGGCGGACCGGCGTTGGAGTGGGTGCAGGTGAGGCGGGGGCTTGCCGACGGAGAATGGATGGCGGGACTTAGATGGAGGAGAGGCATAGTTGGATTTTACTCCATGGCCGCAAGGAGGAGTAAATATATGTGTTACGCGTTGTTCGTAGTATTTTCTGTACTTCTCTAAGTATTTTTGGGCGTCGGCTAGGTGTCGGTTTGAGGAGGAAAACAAGTTTTTTCTTCTATCCTCTAACTGGATCGGTTAGAGTTACTCCTTGGACGTGTTTGGTTGCCTGCATACATCTCAACCAGGCCAGCGCGGGAAGGATTTAGCGTGTTTGGTAGCCCGCATACACTGTTGGGCCCGCATTGCATGCTTCTTAAAGCACCTCTGGGCCTGGCTCGCTGGAAACGCTCAGATCGGCAGTTTCTTGCGAGCCAGACCGAGCGGAAGCGCAGCCAACGGGCCCCTGCACGAGGAGAAACGGGAGGGATGCGAGGTGTTTACGTGGTGTTTTCTTCAACCTCAAGTAAGCTCCTCTCTAATCTCCTCTCTTCCATGTTCTCTAATTTACACAACGGTGCTTCGATTCGAGGTAAGCTCTACACGAAAAGATGCACATTGATGCTACGGTTCCATTCAGGCGACCGGTTTGTAGTTTCGTCGACCGTACATGCTTAATTTCTGAAGGAAATATGCCCTAGAGGCAATAATAAAGTTATTATTTATTTCCTTACATATCATGATAAATGTTTATTATTCATGCTAGAATTGTATTAACTGGAAACATAATACATGTGTGGATACATAGACAAACAGAGTATCACTAGTATGCCTCTACTTGACTAGCTTGTTAATCAAAGATGGTTAAGTTTCCTAACCATGGACAAAGGAGTTGTCATTTGATTAACAAGGTCACATCATTAGTTGAATGATCTGATTGACATGACCCATTCCATTAGCATAGCACCCGATCGTTTAGTATGTTGCTGTTGCTTTTATCCATGACTTATACATGTTCCTTTGACTATGAGATTATGCAACTCCCATTTGCCGGAGGAACACTTTGGGTGCTACCAAACGTCACAACGTAACTGGGTGATTATAAAGGAGTACTACAGGTGTCTCCAAAGGTAGATGTTGGGTTGGCGTATTTCGAGATTAGGATTTGTCACTCCAATTGTGGGAGAGGTATCTCTGGGCCCTCTCGGTAATGCACATCACTTAAGCATTGCAACTAATGAGTTAGTTGCGAGATGATGTATTACGGAACGAGTAAAGAGACTTGCCGGTAACGAGATTGAACTAGGTATTGGATACCGACGATCGAATCTCGGGCAAGTAACATACCGATGGACAAAGGGAACAACGTATGTTGTTATGCGGTCTGACCGATAAAGATCTTCGTAGAATATGTAGGAGCCAATATGGGCATCCAGGTCCCGCTATTGGTTATTGACCGGAGATGTGTCTCGGTCATGTCTACATTGTTCTCGAACCGTAGGGTCCGCACGCTTAAGGTTACGATGACAGTTATTATGAGTTTATGAGTTTTGATGTACCAAAGGAGTTCGGAGTCCCGGATGAGATCGGGGACATGACGAGGAGTCTCGAAATGGTCTAGACGTAAAGATCGATATATTGGACGACTATATTCGGACATTGGAAAGGTTCTGAGTGGTTCGGGTATTTATCGGAGTACCGGAGAGTTACGGGAATTCGTATTGGGCATTATTGGGCCATACGGGAAAGGAGAGAAAGGGCCAAAAGGGTGGCCGCACCCCTCCCCTTGGACTAGTCCGAATTGGACTAGGGAGGGGGGCGCCCCCCTCCTTCCTTCTCCTTCTCTCTTCCCTTTCCTTCTCTCCTACTCCCCCTACAAGGAAGAACTCCTAGTTAGACTAGGAAAGGGGGAATCCTACTCCCGGTGGGAGTAGGACTCCCCTTGGCGCGCCAAACATAGGGCCGGCCTCCTCCCTCCCTTGCTCCTTTATATACGGGGGCAGGGGGCACCCCATGGACACACAAGTTGATCTTCGTGATCGTTCCTTAGCCGTGTGCGGTGCCCCCCTCCACCATATTCCACCTCGAATATATCGTTGCAGTGCTTAGGCGAAGCCCTGCGCTGGTAGAACATCAAGATTGTCACCACGCCGTCGTGCTGACGGAACTCCTCCCCGAAGCTTTGCTGGATCGGAGCTAGGGGTGCGTCATCGAGCTGAACGTGTGCCAAGAACTCGGAGGTGCCGGAGTAACGGTGCTTGGATCGGTCGGATCGGGAAGACGTACGACTACGTCCTCTACGTTGCGTCAACGCTTCCGCTTCGGTCTACGAGGGTACGTAGACAACACTCTCCCCTCTCGTTGCTATGCATCACCATGATCTTGCATGTGCGTAGGAAATTTTTTGAAATTACTACGTTCCCCAACAATTTCTTGTTCCCGTTTGAAGCTATTTTGGACGGATTTT
This sequence comes from Aegilops umbellulata, assembly GCA_032464435.1. Lineage (NCBI taxonomy): Eukaryota > Viridiplantae > Streptophyta > Magnoliopsida > Poales > Poaceae > Aegilops > Aegilops umbellulata. The sequence goes on along the minus strand of CP136058.1, from coordinate 586,027,886 downwards.
GTGAGATTCGTCGCGCACGATCGATTGTTTGAAATTTCCTTTTACCACCAGCCTAATCTCGCAGTTGTGCACAACATTCGTGTTGCAATTTCTTGTTTCGACGATCGTAGACGAGAAGATCTACATATTTCTGATGGCTGTACATGTGGATATGTGTGTTGTTATTTAAGACACTGCTTAATTATTCCACTAGCCGGTGTGGTTTCTCTCGATCTCCTCTCTCGCGTCTTGCCGTGGTAGCATCATCGTCGCCGTCGTTCATCTCGGCCTTCTCTCCATGATCCTACTGTAGTTAAGCCGCCATGGAGCGCACACTGACGGGGTTCTTGTCCTCTGTTCTCTGCCACCGTCTGTCCACTATCTTTGCGCGAGCACTCCAACTAGTTCGCCGATGAGGTCGCTCGCCCATGACTTCGTGCTCGCCATGTCGGACACGGCGCCACGCTCACTGTCCACCGCACTCGCCATGGTCCGGCGCACACTGTATTTCTTCTCCCCCTTCTTCTGCTAGCTCTTAACCCTGTGTGCCAAGTGCAAGTGCTAGCTCTTAATCATACCTCATGCGTGCAATCAAACACCGTGTTCATGTGCCGCTTGGACCAATGCAGGCAACCAAACAAAGAGCACTTGTGTATTAGCTAATGCAGGGACTCTAGATGCAATCAACCAAACAACTTGCAGATGTCGCATATGAAGCTGTTTTTTCAGAGCCAGACTGAGTGGAGAAGTGTATGCAATGCAACTATTGTTCACTACTACAACCAAACACCCCCTTTATGTACGTGGTCACTGTATTTTTAAGCTAGTGAGCAGGGAGCCACGAATTGCAATGGAATGAATATGCCCAAGTTGCTCAAGCACACAGGTACGTAGCAAGCGGAGCATGCAAGAAGAGGGAGGGAGGACAAGCTAGGCAGGTGCGTGTCAGTGGGAACACAACACAGGCGGAAAACTAGCTTGGCATGCCTGCTCATCCCTGTCTTCGTCTCCTTCGCTCTGGTCAACAGCGCTGCCCCCATCTCATAATTATCCCCTCCCCATGGCAATGGCATGCATGGCAGCAGGCAGCAGGCAGGCAGGCATATGCCCTGCACCCCATCTGAAACCCCTCCTTTGTCCCCAACCTTTTGTCTCTTCCTGTTCTCTCTCTGCTCTCCTACGCAGCACCATTAAACACTCCTCCGTACTCCTCTCCTTGGTTGGGCAGCTGCTACCTGTGAGTGTGAGAGCTGAGGTGTCTGTCTAGTTGGAGCGGTAGTATATAAGCTGGCCCTGATGGTCGACCACTGAGCTCAGCTCCTACGGGCAGGCAAACACACGACCTTTGCTGTGTTGGCTGGTGTTCGCTTCCGCTGAGATAATCTAAGCTCCAAGCTGAGCCAGATCGGTTACCATGGCGCCTAGGCCAACCAGCAGGGAGGGGAGTGGCGGCGGCGGCGGCGGCGGGGTGAGGCAGTACAACCGGTCCAAGGTGCCGCGCCTCCGGTGGACGAGCGCCCTGCACCGCTGCTTCGTCCACGCCATCCACAGCCTCGGAGGCCACGACAGTACGTCCTCCATTATCGCGCATCTGATTCTGATCATGGGGGTGGCATCGCGTCGGTCTAACGCGCGCGCGTGATGTGTGCATGCATTGCAGGGGCGACGCCGAAGCGGGTGCTGCAGGCGATGGGGGTGGGAGGGCTCACCATTTCTCATGTCAAAAGCCATCTGCAGGTCTGTTAATCCAATCCTAGCTAGTACGCGCAGGCATTAGCTTGCCCTGCATGTGAATGGAGTGTGTCGTCTTCTTCTTCTTCGATCGGTTGTTTGTTGGACGGAGTTCGATCGATCCCGTACTGATGATTAATGCTGTGTGTTTGTTTGAAGCAGATGTACAGGAACATGAGGAATGATCTTGGAATGCAAGGTACACTTATATGAGAGCATAATTATAGGGTCAGATATGCACAGTTGCACATATGCTCTGTCCAACGTTGTAGATTTGCCAAAATACCATCAACTTATAAACTACTTAAGCAAGCATAATAATTAATTGAACAAAAAGAAAGCTCCGCGTGGACCATGGACTGTTGGGGGTCGAACATCCGAAGATAGCCAATCGAGCACCATTGCTGTACGTCCAACTAATTAGCCAGCAGAACTCGCAACAAAGTGAAATACTTTTCGAACTTGATAGTCGTCAAATGCAGTCTTTGGGTAGTAGTATGCACTATGATGACGTAGATGGCTGGCAGATTTGTCTGTGTGTACATGTGCATGGTTACACTTCTCCGCCACAACCACACGGCGTACCAGTTCATGCATGCATGCATTCTTTGTCACGATGATAATGATTAAAAAAGGTGCATGCATGCATGCAGCTACTCTGCTCCACACTTGAGTAATTCCTTTTTGCCAATGCGTGCTGTGGTGGAACGAGCAGGGATGCAGCAAGCAGGGCAACAGTCGGGCCAGGAGGAGCACACACGCGCAACAGGAGGAGGCACGGAAGTCTGCACCGACGATGATGAGGAGTGCCGTGTCCCCGGCTACGGCTCGCCAAAGCCTAGAAAGGAGTCGACGACGCTGCCGCTCCACCCGCAACTGAAAAGGTCACCACCTTTTCCATGCTCCTTTTTCTTGTTCATCCGGTTGTTCATTCAATCTGTCTCTTTTTTTCTCTTCATGGCACTCCGGCCGTACCTAGCTAGCTAGGCTAAGTTGTGATGACGACTGATGAGTCACAGCATGAATAATGCATGCATGGCGACACTTGAGACCAGAACTCCATTTCTGCGTCCACTTTTTTTCTCGAATCTTGAGCTGACACCCAGTAGTAGTATATTCCAAGCTAGGTAGTAGTAGTAGCACTAGCTACCTGCTGCACCTACAATTGTTAAAATACGACCGACTGTGCACACGATGGGCTCATGTAAGTATATGTGGAAGTTTTGCCGAGCAAGATCGCCAACGGTCGAGTTCCGTTGGAAAGTTAACTACCTACTCCCTTCGTCTGAATATATTTGTCATCAAAATAAATGAAACAATAATTTTAAATACATTCCTTTTCATTCATTTTTTTTGAAAACCCCATAAATTACTTTGGTAAATATATCTATTTTCATTCATTTTGATGACAAGTATTTTCAGACGGAGGAAGTAGTACACTTATATTCAGTTTCTTGTGGAAATGTGGGATTATCCACCACTCATTTCCTATACAATATCGAGATATTTACTTATCACTGATCAATTAACTAATGTGCGGGCAGCATTGTAGATCTCAGTGATAATCGGTACCCTCTTCGATCGATATTTAATTGTCGCTGCTTTAATACAACTTTAATAATATAATCAGTATGTAGGAAACTTAATTCGCTCCTACCAAATAATTAACAGGAGGGCAGGGGCATCTGAGACGGACACAAGGGAGGAGGCAAACGCGAGCCCCACGAGCCTGCTGAGAGTGCAAGGAGGAGGAGGAATGTGCGAAGGTAGGGACATGGCGTCGCCGTCCAGCCACGCACCGGCGGCAGCAGGTGGCCACTACTACGTGCGTATGGATATGATGCAGGCGCATGCCGTGCTTCAAGCGCCACCCATGGCCGCGGCTCGCTTGGTGGAGCCCCGCCCTTCGATGCCGCTTGGAATAAAGCAGAAGCAGAAGCATCGGCGAGAGCCCTGGATGCCTACAGCAAGGTTGCACCGCGGCGGCGATGGCGAACTCGCCGCCTCCACGCTCAAATTCTTGGGGTTCATGGTGACTCCTCCCCGTGTTGCCTGCTGCGATGGCTACCCTATTGAGGTACTACTACGTACGTGCACTCTGCTTACAGAGTACCTAGACTACTACTACTAATGATGTTCGTGCCATGCAGGTCGGCACGCCTCCTAACCGCCCTGCCTCATGCACGGCCAGCCGCACCGACGGTGTCCGTCCGTGCAGACTCGAGCCGCCAGGCAACGTCGTCGACGCCGGATTCACGAATTTGACTTTGGCCGGCGAACGCGACGGTGGCTGCTCGTTGTCGCTAGCGCTGGCCCTGTGCCCGGCCGGGGGCGGCGGCGCCGAGAGCAGCCTGTTCTCGTCGTCGACAGCCTCGTCGTCGTCGTCGTCGGGGAGTCGGATCAGCCTCGACCTGTCGCTGTCCACGCTCGACTAGTAGATACCGGCCCACTGGTTGACATGGGCTATTATAGGCTGTCCTGACAGATTTTGCCGGTTTTCGCTTCAGGTTTGGGCCTGGCACTGGTCCATGTTAAATAGTAGCGGCCTCTGATTTTAGCTTTGTCCAGGACTTGTGAAGCTCAATGCATCCAAACTCCATGTCCAACGCTTGGAATCGCTATGTAGGCTAGAGCAATATATGCTCTCAGAATAATTTTTTCCCACACAAAGGATAGATTTTATTAAGTCAAAATGAAGCATCAAGGGGATACAAACACAACGAGCACCACGTCCGACCTCTGCATAGTTAGGATGCACAAAGCCAACACCGACACGCACATACAAAAATCACACTGGCAACTAGCCGAAACTATACCTTGGTGGAGTAAAAAGAGAAAAAAAAATACTCCGAGGCGATCAAAACAATGATCAACAATCTATGCTCTTAGAAGATTTGAGAAGGTTATTATTTTTTCTTATGGCAAGATGATACAATGCAATTGTGCCGGCTGTCACATAGCCTCTAGAAAGTCTATGTGAGTTTCCTACACCACATCAAGATTAATTAGGAGGGGTGTATGTATGTACGTGCCTTTATGTTCGAGTATATCTAAATAGTTAACCCCACTAACATATTTCTTCAACATGCAAACATGACACCTAAGCATGTAATATGCATGGAAAATATCCACCTCAATATGCTACCATTCATATAAGAAGGTCCGCCTCACGGCCTCACCATGGGAACATGCATGATAATTTCCATTTTTATGCTATTTATGTTTAGTAAATATGTTACAGCTATACGATAAACAAACACAATAAATCTTATGTATTTTCAATTTTAGCTTTCGTATTATTACTCCAAACGCCCGTGCTCCCTAGAATCAAATAACATTGAAATATATTGCAAAATATTTTCGCAATCTAGTACTATACGAAAGAAGCACCCAGGCCCCAGGCTCCTAGTTTCACTGGGATTGGTTGATGCTCTGTTGCTACTGGTATGTATACACGTGCAATGCACGTCTTAACAGTATTGTTCCTACGATTCTATTAAAAGAAAAAGAAAACTCATATGGTACTCTACAATGAATTGAGAGCAAAAAATAAGCATTACCATGAATTATAAAGTGATGATTTTCTGCTAATGAAATATGTATTGTGATAGTCTTTTATATTTCATTGGGCTGCAGTGAAAAATGCCGTAGTCCAGCCGTACACGCACGTAGATCAATCAATCCATCGGATCGATCAACTGTCCAAGGGCAAAACAGTAGTTAACCACACCTACATGTATGGGCTACTGAGCTTTGGTCTTCCCATTCGGTGTAGTTAGTTCTATAGATATATATTTACACAGACTAATGATGCAATTAGCGGCGGCCATTAGCCGATGTGCAGTATAAAACCCGCTAAAAATGGTTCACTCGTCTCCACACCTGTCTCGCTCTTTGCCTGACGCACTGACACATGCAACATGGCGAGAAGAGAGGAGATGTGGCACGATTTTTCTAGAAACCAGCAGATGCAGCTGCAGGCTACTGTTCACTGCGAATCCTTTGAGTTTCAACCATTAGATTTATGAGACCAGCGGCTAGGATTGATGTTGCTGCTACAATTCAAAACTCATACACTGTATAGTAGTATAGATAGTATAGATGTATGCTGTACGCTGGGCGTCGTGCCGCTATCCATCACCCACTAGGCTGGGCCAAGGTGAGAGCGATGTATTTATTTAATTTATATGTTTAAATTTATTTGCTGTTGTTCTAAATATGTTTGATTGTTCGGATAAATACTAAATAAATTGTACATTTTGTTCAAGCCTCTCTGGACGATGACAAGCTGCACAAACATTTACAATATTTCTGGAACTATCTTTATACTTTTTCATGGAAATAAAGCCATTTAAATTAATTTGGTGTTGAATTGTAAGTGTGTGATATATTGCTTCAAGAATCTTGGAATAATTTTGGTAGCTTCCCAATAGTATTGGAAGACTAATATAGTGTTTTCAAGAAATTCCACCAAGTGAATGTCTCTCAATCCAAATAGACCAAAATCTATGCAGTTTAATACATTTGTGTTTTTATCTAGGGTTTGTTAATTTAAACCATCTCAACCCATTTGATTATTTGGGTTGAGTTCAAATATAAATATATATCCATGCCAGAATCTTAGGGTTAGGAAAGGCATTTTGGACAACTGGCAAGATTTTAGAGTTTTGTCACTCAAGAAAAACGTGACGGTTGGGTTAATCCTTATTTGAAATTAAAATAAATAAAATATGATGCTTATGAACTGATTACTATGCACAAATCAACTCCTACAGAAACCGAGATCAAATCGTGGTGGTCCAAACGGTGAATGCAGCACCAAATGGCGGTTGCGCGGGGATGTCGGTGGTGATAGACCAGACCACACGTTCTAAAATGTTTGTATCATCAATATTTGAATTCCCTAAAATAAACAATATTTGAATGGATTGAGGGCCCAATATATGGTCTCACCCAACTGCCAAATATGGATGACAATTATAGTGCGCCCTCCCCCTATCACCCTAATTTTGATTCATCCTTGAAAATTAATGAAATTATGGCGATCGAGCGGATGACGAAGATTTTGCTAGAATAGTTTTTTTGACCAAAACCAATATATTACCTGTTATTATTGATGGAAATATGCCCTAGAGGCAATAATGAAGTTGTTATTTATATTTCCTTATATCATGATAAATGTTTATTATTTATGCTAGAATTGTTTTCACCGGAAACTTGATACATATGTGAATACATAGACAAAACAGAGTGTCCCTAGTATGCCTCTACATGACTAGCTCGTTTATCAAAGATGGTTAAGTTTCCTGACCATAGACATGTGTTGTCATTTGATGAACAGGATCACATCAATAGAGAATGATGTGATGGACAAGACCCATCCGTTAGCTTAGCATAATGATCGTTAAGTTTTATTGCTATTGCTTTCTTCATGACTTATACATATTCCTCTGACTATGAGATTATGCAAATCCCAAATACCGGGGGGACACCTTGTGTGCTATCAAACGTCACAACATAACTGGGTGATTATAAAGATGCTCTACAGGTGTCTCCGAAGGTATTTGTTGGGTTGGCATATATCGAGATTAGGATTTGTCACTCCGAGTATCGGAGAGGTATCTCTGGGCCCTCTTGGTAATGCACATCACGATAAGCCTTGCAAGCAATGTGACTAATGAGTTAGTTGTGGGATGATGCATTACGGAACGAGTAAAGAGACTTGCCGGTAACGAGATTGAACTAGGTACGAAGATACCGACGATTGAATCTCGGGCAAGTAACATACCGATGGCAAAGGGAATAACGTATGTTGTCATTGCGGTTTGACCGACAAAGATCTTCGTAGAATATGTAGGAACCAATATGAGCATCTAGGTTCCGCTATTGGTTATTGACTGGAGATGTGTCTCGGTCATGTCTATATAGTTCTCGAACCCGTAGTGTCCGCACGCTTAACTTTCAATGACTATTTGTATCATGAGTTATGTTTTTTGGTGACTGAAGATTGTTCCGAGTTCCGGATGAGATCGCGGACATGACGAGGAGTCTCAAAATGGCCGAGAGATAAATATTGATATATTGGACGATAGTATTCGGACACCGGAATGGTTCCGAAATGTTTCAGGTATTTTCTGAAGTACCGGGAGGTTACCGGAACCCCCCGGGGAAGTAATGGGCCTACATGGGCCATAGGGGAGAGAGAGGGGAGCCCGTAAGGGGTGCCCCCCCATGGGAGTTCGAATTGGACAAGGGGGAGGGGGCGCGGCCCCCTTTCCTTCTCCCTCTCCTTCCAGTTCCCCCTCCGAAAGAAAGGAAGGGGGGGGGGGGGCGACTAGGACTAGGAGTCCTAGTCGGTTTCCCCCCATGGCGCGCCCCCTGTGGCCGGCCTCCTCCTCTCCTCCTTTATATACGAGGCAAGGGGGCACCCCAAAGGACAACGGTTGTTTCTTAGCCGTGTGCGGTGCCCCACTCCACAGTTTACTCCTCCGGTCATATTGTCGTAGTGCTTAGGCGAAGCCCTGCGTGGATCACATCACCATCACCGCCACTATGCCGCCGTGCTGACGAACTCTCCCTTGACAATTTGTTGGATCAAGAGTTCGAGGGACGTCATCGAGCTGAACGTGTGCTGAACTCGGAGGTGCCGTACGTTCGGTACTTGATCAGTTGGATCACAAAGACGTTCGACTACATCAAAGATGTTAACCTAACGCTTCCGCTTTCAGTCTATGAGGGTACGTGGACACACTCTCCCCCTCTTGTTGCTATGCATCTCCTAGATAGATCTTGCGTGTTTGTAGGATTTTTCTTTTAAATTGCATGCTACGTTCCGCAACAGTGGCATCCGAGCCAGGTCTCTGCGTAGATGATATGCACGAGTAGAACACGAAGAGTTATGGGCGATCATAGTCATACTGCTTACCACCAACATCTTATTTTGATTCGGCGGTATTGTTGGATGAAGCGGCCCGGACCAACCTTACATGAACACGTTCATGAGACCAGTTCCACCGACAGACATGCAACATGTTTTGCATAAAGGTGGCTGGCGGGTGTCTGTTTCTCCAACTTTAATTGAATCAAATTTGACTTCGGCCGGTCCTTGTTGAAGGTTAAAACAACACACTTGACAAAAAATTGTTGTGGTTTTGATGCGTAGGTAAGAACGGTTCTTACTAGAAGCCCATAGCAGCCACGTAAAACTTGCAAGAACAAAGTAGAGGATGTCTAACTTGTTTTTGCAGGGCATGTTGTGATGTGATATGGTCAAGACATGATGTGATATACGGTATTGTATGAGATGATCATGTTTTGTAAAAGTTATTGGCAACTAGCAGGAGCTTTATGGTTGTCGCTTTATTGTATGAAATGCAATCGCCATGTAATTGCTTTACTTTATCACTATGCGTTAGCGATAGTCGTAGAAACAATAGTTGGCGAGGCGACAACGACGCTATGATGGAGATCAATGTGTCAAGCCAGTGACAATGGAGATCATGACGGTGCTTTGGAGATGGAGATCAAAGGCACAAGATGATGATGGCCATATCATGTCACATATTTTGATTGCATGTGATGTTTATCTTTTATGCATGTTATTTTGCTTAGTACGGCGGTAGCATTATAAGATGACCCCTTACTAAATTTCAAGGTATAAGTGTTCTCCCTGAGTATGCACCGTTACGACTGTTCGTCGTGCCGAGACACCACGTGATGATTGGGTGTGATAAGCTCTACGTTCAAATACAACGGTTGCAAGACAGTTTTGCACGTGCAGACTACTCGGGTTAAACTTGACTAGCCTAGCATGTATAGACATGGCCTCGGAACATTAAGACCCAAGGTCGAACGTGAATCATATAGTAGATATGATCAAACATAGAGATGCTCACCATTGAAAACTACTCCATCTCACATGATGATCCAACATGGTTTAGTTGATATGGATCACGTGATCATTTAGATGACTCCAGGGATGTCTATCTAAGTGGGAGTTCTTTACTAATATGATTAATTGAACTTAAATTTATCATGAACTTAGTCCTGATAGTTTTTGCATATCTATATTGTAGATCAATAGCCCGTGCTACCGTTCCCTTGAATTTTAATGCGTTCCTAGAGAAAGCTAAGTTGAAAGATGATGGTAGCAACTATAAGGACTGGGTCCGTAACTTGAGGATTATCCTCATTGCTGCACAAAAGAATTACATCCTTGATGCACCTCTAGGTGCAAGGCCTGTTGCAGGAGTAACTCCAGACGTTATGAACGTCTGGCAAGCTAAATATGTTGACTACTCGATAGTTTAGTGTGCCATGCTTTACGGCTTAGAATCGAGACTTCAAAGACGTTTTGAACCTCATGGACCATATGAGGTGTTCCAGGAGTTGAAGTTAATATTTCAAGCAAATGCCTGAGTTGAGAGATATGAAGTTTCCAACAAGTTCTATAGCTGCAAAATGGAGGAGAATAGTTCTGTCAATGAACACATACTCAGAATGTCTGGGTACCATAACCACTTGACTCAGCTGGGAGTTAATCTTCCGGATGATAGTGTTATTGACAGAGTTCTTCAATCACTACCACCAAGCTACAAAGGCTTCATGATGAACTATAATATGCAAGGGATGGAAAAGACTATTCCCGAGCTCTTCGCAATGCTCAAAGCTGCGCAGGTAGAAATCAAGAAGGAGCATCAAGTGCTGATGATTAACAAGACCACTGGTTTCAATAAAAAGGGCAAAGGAAAGAAGGGGAACTTCAAGAAGAGTAGCAAGCAAGTTTCTACTCCCGGGAAGAAACCCAAGTATGGACCTAAGCCTGAAACTGAGTGCTTCTACTTCAAAGGGACTGGTCACTAGAAGCGGAACTGCCCTAAGTATTTGGAGGATAAGAATGATGGAAAAGTGAAAGGTATATTTGATATACATTTTATTGATGTGTACCTTACTAATGCTCGTAGTAGCGCCTAGGTATTTGATACTGGTTCTGTTGCTCATATTTGCAACTCTAAATAGGGGCTACGGACTAAACAAAGATTGGCTAAGGATGAGGTGACGATGCATGTCGGAAATGGTTCCAAGGTCGATGTGATCGTCGTCGGCACGCTACCTCTACATCTACCTTCGGGATTAGTTTTAGACCTGAATAATTGTTATTTGGTGCCAGCGTTGAGCATGAACATTATATCTGGATCTTGTTTAATGCAAGACGGTTATTCATTCAAATCAGAGAATAATGGTTGTTCTATTTATATGACTAATATCTTTTATGGTCATGCACCCTTGATGAGTGGTCTATTTTTGTTGAATCTCGATCGTGGTGATACACATATTCATAATATTGATGCCAAAAGATGCAAAGTTAATAATGATAGTGCAACTTATTTGTGGCACTGTCGTTTAGGTCATACTGGTGTAAAGCGCATGAAGAAACTCCATGCAGATGGGCTTTTGGAATCACTTGATGCTTGCGAACCATGCCTCCATGGGTCTGGAGTGGGCACTTTTGCTCTTATTAGTGTAGGTGCTTAGGCAAATGCTTAGGTGCGTACGATGTGGTAGATGCATTGGAATGGAGGGGCGCCTTTATATGAGTGCAAACTGCGTTTCTTTCACATCGTGCTGCCTCTTTTCCCGGTCCTCCCATTACTTCCCTCATGCATTCACACGATGCTAATTGAAGGAGGATGCATCATTGGCCATTCAACATTGCGGGAGCCACTACCCTCTCCCTCATCTGCATTAAAGCCATATCGGGAACTGCGCCGCCCGCTGTCAAATTGAATAGTACTGCACCGCCCCGCTAGTGATTCACACGGGTCATCCAAAAATACCGTTTGTGTTCAAGAGATGCACAAGTCCGGCTCTCACTTTGCATACGGGTGCTCTATCTGAAACCATCATGCTTGTTATGAGAAGCTCTGGTTTGTGAGAAACATATACCGGAACCTGCCCCAAATGGGACAAAAACTTTACCACGGCATGTTGATGCTGCTCCATGATAACATGCCAAGTTTCATGAATTCCAGACGAGTTTTGGATTTACTAGAATTTAAAAACAAGGTATCTCAATGTTTGCGGCCGAGTGACGGTGGCATGGTGCTTGACATTCATTCCCATTTCTTGCATGGGACCTAAGCATGCACTCAAGGACCAAAGATTTGATTTTTCAACCAATTTATATGCACCGGAGCATGTGCATGTAGTCCAAATTTGAATTATGCACATAAATGCATTGAAAACTCACTTAATGCATAAAAATGTCCAAACGAACCCCGAAAAATCACAAAAAATAACACAACACTCCTATTGTTCTATGTTGACACGAGAAATTTTTTGAAAGCAATAAGAGGCAATGGATATCATTTCGCCCCCAAAGTTGGGGGTTCCCTACCAAAACCATCATGCTTGTTGTGAGAAACTCTGGTTTGTGAGAAGCATATACCCAAACCTGCCCCAAATGGGACAAAAACTTTACCACGGCATGTTGATGCCGCTCCATGATAGCATGCCAAGTTTCATGAATTTCAGACGAGTTTTGGATTTACTAGAATTTAAAAACCAGGTATCTCAATGTTTGCGGCCGTGTGATGGTGACACGTGCTTGACACTCATTCCCATTTCTTTCATGGTACCTAAGCATGCACCCAAGGACCAAAGATTTGATATTTCAACCAATTTATATGCACCGGAGCATGTGCATGTAGTTCAAATTTGAATTATGCACATAAATGCATTGAAAACTCACTTAATTCATAAAAATGTCCGAACGAACCCCGAAAAGTCACAAAAAATAACACAACACTCCTGTTGTTCTATGTTGACACGAGAAACAAAATTGAAAGCAATTAGAGGCAATGGATATCGTTTCGCCCCCAAAGTTGGGGCCTTCCCTACCGAAACCATCATGCTTGTTGTGAGAAGCTCTGGTTTGTGAGAAGCATCTACCCAAACTTGCCCCAAATGGGACAAAAACTTTGCCACGCCAAGTTGATGCCGCTCCATGATAGCATGCCAAGTTTCATGAAATTCAGACGAGTTTTGGATTTACTAGAATTTCAAAACCAGGTATCACAATGTTTGCGGCCGAGTGACGGTGGCATGGTGCTTGACATTCATTCCCATTTCTTGCATGGGACCTAAGCATGCACCCAAGGACCAAAGATTTGATTTTTCAACCAATTTATATGCGCCGGATCATGTGCATGTAGTTCAAATTTGAATTATGCACATAAATGCATTGAAAACTCACTTAATGCATAAAAATGTCCAAACGAACCCCGAAAAATCACAAAAAAATAACACAACACTCCTGTTGTTCTATGTTGACACGAGAAAAAAATTTGAAAGCAATTAGAGGCAATGGATATCGTTTCGCCCCCAAAGTTGGGGCGTTCCCTACCGAAACCATCAAGCTTGTTGTGAGAAGCTCTAGTTTGTGAGAAGCATATACCCAAACCTGCCCCAAATGGGATAAAAACTTTACCATGGCATGTTGATGCCGCTCCATGATAGCATGCCAAGTTTCATGAATTTCAGACGAGTTTTGGATTTACTAGAATTTAAAAACCAGGTATCTCAATGTTTGCGGCCAAGTGATGGTGGCAGGGTGTTTGACAGTCATTCCCATTTCTTGCATGGGACCTAAGCATGCAGCCAAGGACCAAAGATTTGATTTTTCAACCAATTTATATGCATTGTAGCATGTGCATGTAGTTCAAATTTGAATTATGCACATAAATGTGTTGAAAACTCACTTAATGCATAAAAATGTCCAAATGAACACTGAATAATTCTAATTCTTTTATGATCACTGCAGATAAAAGGTCTAGCAATTCAAACACCGTCCATGGCCGCTGTGATCCCATTATGTAATTCAAATCCAGACGAAAAATCAAGTAGATCCCACACAGTTTACTATGACCAACCGTGTGAGATGCAACACAAAATAGCTTCGGACCGTGTATGAATAAGGGACCGTGTGTGATGACACTTTGCGCGCCAGTTTTTTGGCTGGAGCGATTCCAAATTTTCGGCTTCCGCGGAAATATCTACCACCCCGCCCCCTCCCCCTTACCAAAAGCCACATTTCCCCCCTTTCCGCCTTCCTTTCCAAGTTGAAACCTTCACTCCTTGCTTGCAGCGCCGCCGCCTCCTCGCCGGCGACCCTCCTACACGCTACTCGGCCTCGCCTATCCAGGCAGGTAATACACACCCGACCCCATCCTCCTCCTCCTTGAACAACCCACATGCCCCGACCGCCGGCGCGAGCGCGACACCTTCCACCCAAATCACCGACCCCTCCACCAAATAAGTGCCGGCCTAAGCCATGGTGCACTGCTACCTCTTGAGCACTGCCTTGGTTTTCCCTTGAAGAGGAAAGGGTGATGCAGTAAAGCAGCGTAATTATTTCCCTCAGTTTTTGAGAACCAAGGTATCAATCCAGTAGGAGACCACGCGCGAGTCACCTCGCACCTACACAAACAAATAATAACCTCGCAACCAACGCGATAAAAGGGTTGTCAATCCCTTCACGACCACTTGCAAGAGTGAGATCTGATAGAGATGATACTATAAGATACATATTTTTGGTATTTTTATGATATAGATTGAAAGTAAAGATCGCAAAATAAACAGTAACGGTGGATTAATATGATGGAAGATAGACCCGGGGGCCATAGGTTTCACTAGTGGCTTCTCTCAAGATAGCCTAAGTATTACGGTGGGTGAACAAATTACTGTCGAGCAATTGATAGAATTGAGCATAGTTATGAGAATATCTAAGCATGATCATGTATATAGGTATCACGTCCGCGACAAGTAGACCGACTCCTGCCTGCATCTACTACTATTACTCCACACATCGACCGCTATCAAGCATGCATCTAGAGTATTAAGTTCATAAGAACAGGGTAACGCCTTAAGCAAGATGACATGATGTAGAGGGATAAACTCATGCAATATGATATAAACCCCATCTTTTTATCCTCGATAGAAACAATACAATACGTGTCGTTTCCCCTACTGTCACTGGGATCGAGCACCGCAAGATTGAACCCAAAGCTAAGCACTTCTCTCATTGCAAGAAAAATCAATCTAGTAGGCCAAACCAAACTAATAATTCGAAGAGACTTGCAAAGATAAACCAATCATACATAAAAGAATTCAGAGAAGAATCAAATATTGTTCATAGATAATCTGGATCATAAACCCACAATTCATCGGATCACGACAAACACACCGCAAAAGAAGATTACATTGAATAGATCTCCAAGAGAATCGAGGAGAACTTTGTATTGAGATCCAAAGAGAGAGAAGAAGCCATATAGCTACTAGCTATGGACCCGATGGTATGAAGTAAACTACTCACACATCACTGGAGAGGCCATGGAGTTGATGTAGAGGCCCTCCATGATCAATGCCCCCTCCGGCGGAGCTCCGGAAAGGCCCCAAGATGGGATCTCTCGGGTACAGAAGGTTGCGGCGGTGGAATTAGGTTTTCGTGGTGCTCCTGGATGTTTGTGGGGTACGTGGACTTATATAGGAGGAAGAAGTAGGTCGGTGGAGCAACGAGGGGCCCACGAGGGTGGAGGGCGCGCCCGGGGGGTAGCCGTGCCTCCCTGCCTCGTGGCCTCCTCGATTGTTTCTTGACACCCACTCCAAGTCTCCTGGATCACGTTTTTTGAAAAAATCACATTCCCGAAGGTTTCATTCCGTTTGGACTTCGTTTGATATTCCTTTTCTGCGAAACACTGAAATAGGCAAAAAAAATAGCAATTTGGGCTGGGCTTCCGGTTAATAGGTTAGTCCCAAAAATGATATAAAATGTAAAATAAAGCCCATTAACATCCAAAACATGTAATATAATAGCATGGAGCAATAAAAAATTATAGATACGTTGGAGACGTATCAGCATCCCCAAGCTTAATTTCTGCTCGTCCTCGAGTAGGTAAATGATAAAAAAATATTTTGATGTGGAATGCTTTCTAACATATTTATCAATGTAATTTTTCTTTATTGTGGCATGAATGTTCAGATCCGAAAGATTCAAGATAAAAGTTTAATATTGACATAAAAATAATAATACTTCAAGTATACTAACTAAGCAATTATGTCTTCTCAAAATAACATGGCCAAAGAAAGTTATCCCTACAAAATCATATAGTCTGGCTATGCTCCATCTTCACCACACAAAATATTTAAATCATGCACAACCCCGATGACAAGCCAAGCAATTGTTTCATACTTTTGATGTTCTCAAACTTTTTCAATCTTCACGCAATATATGAGCATGAGCCATGGATATAACACTATATGTGGAATAGAAGGGTGGTTGTGGAGCAGACAAAAAAAGGAGAAGATAGTCTCACATCAACTAGGCGTATCAACGGGCTATGGAGATGCCCATCAATAGATATCAATGTGAGTGAGTAGGGATTGCCATGCAACGGATGCACTAGAGCTATAAGTGTATGAAAGCTCAACAAAAGAACTAAGTGGGTGTGCATCCAACTTGCTTGCTCATGAAGACCTAGGGCAATTTTGAAGATGCCCATCATTGGAATATACAAGCCAATTTCTATAATGTAAAATTCCCACTAGTATATGAAAGTGACAACATAGGAGACTCTCTATCATGAAGATCTTGGTGCTACTTTGAAGCACAAGTGTGGTAAAAGGATAGTAACATTGTCCCTTCTCTCTTTTTCTCTCATTTTTTATATTTGGGCCTTCTTTCTTCTTCTTTTTGGCCTCTTTTCTCTTTTTTTCTTTTTTTTCATCCGGAGTCTCATCCCGACTTACTGGGGACTCATAGTCTCCATCATCCTTTCCTCACTGGGACAATGCTCTAATCACACTTCAATTTACTTACAACTCAATAATTACAACTCAATACTTAGAACAAAATATGACTCTATGTGAATGCCTCCGGCGGTGTACCGGGATGTACAATGATGCATGAGTGACATGTATGAAGAATTATGAACGGTGGCTTTGCCACAAATACAATGTCAACTACCTGATCATGCAAGCAATATGACAATGATGAAGTGTGTTATAATAATGGAACGGTGGAAAGTTGCATGGCAATATATCTCGGAATGGCTATGGAAATGCCATAATAGGTAGGTATGGTGGCTGTTTTGAGGAAGGTATATGGTGGGTTTATGGTACCGGCGAAAGTTGCACGATACTAGAGAGGCTAGCAATGGTGGAAGGGTGAGAGTGCGTATAATCCATGGACTCAACATTAGTCATAAAGAACTCACATACTTATTGCAAAAATCTATTAGTTATCAAAACAAAGTATTATGCGCATGCTCCTAGGGGGATAGATTGGCAGGAAAAGACCATCACTCGTCCCCGACCGCCACTCATAAGGAAGACAATCAATAAATAAATCATGCTCCGACTTCATCACATAACGGTTCACCATACGTGCATGCTACGGGAATCACAAACTTCAACTCAAGTATTTCTCAAATTCACAACTACTCAACTAGCATGACTCTAATATCACCATCTCCATATCTCAAAACAATTATCAAGCATCAAACTTCTCATAGTATTCAATGCACTTCTATGAAAGTTTTTATATTATTCCTAAAAGCAAATTTCCATGTTGTTCTAAAGGACTCTCAAAATAATATAAGTGAAGCATGAAATATCAATTATTTCTATAAAATAAAACCACCGCCGTGCTCTAAAATATATAAGTGAAGCACTAGAGCAAAAACTATATAGCTCAAAAGATATAAGTGAAGCACATAGAGTATTCTAATAAATTTCAAATCATGTGAGTCTCTCTCAAAAAGTGTGTACAGCAAGGATGATTGTGGTAAACTAAAAAAACAAAGACACAGATCATACAAGATGCTCCAAGCAAACACATATCATGTGGTGAATAAAAATATAGCTCCAAGTAAAGTTACCGATAGACGAAGACGAAAGAGGGGATGTCTTCCGGGGCATCCCCAAGTTTAGGATTTTTGGTGTCCTTTGAATTTTACCTTGGGGTGACATGGGCATCCCCAAGCTTAGGCTCTTTCCACTCCTTGTTCCATAATCCATCAAAACTTTACCCAAAACTTGAAAACTTCACAACACAAAACTCAAAATAGAAAAACTCGTGAGCTCCGTTAGCGAAAGAAAACAAAACACCACTTCAAGGTACTGTAATGAACTCATTCTTGATTTATATTGGTGTTAAACCTACTGTATTCCAAGTTCTCTATGGTTTATAAGCTCTTTTACTAGCCATAGATTCATCAAAATAAGCAAACAACACACGAAAAACAGAATCTGTCAAAAACAGAATAGTCTGTAGTAATCTGTAGCTAACGCAAACTTCTGGAACCCCAAAAATTCTAAAATCAATTGCTGGACGTGAGGAATTTATCTATTAATCATCTGCAAAAAGAATTAACTAAATAGCACTCTCTAAATAAAAACGGCAGCAATTCTCGTGAGCGCTAAAGTTTCTTTTTTTTACAACAAGATCAAAAAGACTTTCCCCAAGTCTTCCCAACGGTTCTACTTGGCACAAACACTAATTAAACAAAAAAAACACAACCAAAACAGAGGCTAGATAAATTATTTATTAGTAAAACAGGAGCAAAAATCAAGGAATAAAAATAAAATTGGGTTGCCTCCCAACAAGCGCTATCGCTTAACTCCCCTAGCTAGGCATAAAAGCAAGGATAGATCTATGTATTGCCATCTTTGGTATGCAATCCATAAGTAGCTCTCATAATAGATTCATATGGTAATTTAACTTTCTTTCTAGGAAAGTGTTCCATGCCTTTCCTGAATGGAAATTGGAATTTAATATTTCCTTCCTTCATATCAATAATTGCACCAATCGTTCTAAGGAAAGGTCTATTTGGAATCGTGGAAACACTAGCACCAAAATCACACAAAGCATGACACTCATGATCTTTAATTTAAATTTTTATTGTAGGTTCCCACTCATCATAAAGTTTTCTATGGATAGAAACTTCCAACTCAAGTTTTTCTTCATAAGATTGCATCAAAGCATCAACGATATGTTTAGTAAAAGCTTTATTTTGACTGTAAGCATGAGGAGAATTTAGCATGGATTGTAACAAGGAAATACAATCAATCAAAGAGCAATTATCATAATTAAATTCCTTGAAATCCAAGATAGTGGGTTCATTGCTATCTAAGGTTTTAACCTCTTCAATCCCACTTTTATCAATTTTAGCATCAAGATCTAAAAACTCCGAATCATTGGAACGCCTTTTAACTAAAGTTGACTCATCTTCAGTCCCATCATTATCAAGATTCATATTGCAAAACAAAGATTTAATAGGGGACACATCAATAACTTTTAGATCTTCATCTTTATTATGTAATCTTCTGGTTTAGCGGCCATCTTATTAACTAAAGTGGCCTGCTTATCCGAAATTTGGGCAATTAATTTTTCAAGATGAGCAAACTGAGATTTCAAACCATAAAATTCCTTAGACATATCATCGAGCTCTTTATTCATGAAACCGATAAATCCTTTTTGCTCTTTAAGCTTGTTCCTAAAGAAATTATTATGCTCAAACTGTAAAGACATAAAACTTCTAACGTTATTTTTGATTTCTTCCAACCTTCTAAGGTGAGGATCAACACATTTTGGTAAAGCCATAAGGGCAACAAGCAACAAGAAGCAAGCGAAAAAGAGGCGAATGAAAAAGAGAGGGCGAATAAAACGGCAAGAGTGAAGTGGGGGAGAGGAAAACGAGAGGCAAATGGCAAATAATGTAATGTGGAGGATAAGAGTTGTGATGGGTACTTGGTATGTATTGACTTAGCGTAGATCTCCCCGGCAACGGCGCCAGAAATCCTTCTTGCTACCTCTTGAGCACTGCGTTGGTTTTGCCTTGAAGAGGAAAGGGTGATGCAGTAAAGCAGCGTAAGTATTTCCCTCAGTTTTTGAGAACCAAGGTATCAATCCACTAGGAGACCACGCGCGAGTCACCTCGTACCTACACAAAAAAATAAGAACCTCGCAACCAACGCAATAATGGGGTTGTCAATCCCTTCACAACCACTTGCAGGAGTGAGATTTGATAGAGATGATAATATAAGATAAATATTTTTGGTATTTTTATGATATAGATTGAAACTAAAGATTGCAAAATAAACAATAACGGTGGATTAATATGATGGAAGATAGACCCTGGGGCCATAGGTTTCACTAGTGGCTTCTCTCAAGATAGCCTAAGTATTACGGTGGGTGAACAAATTACTGTCGAGCAATTGATAGAATTGAGCATGGTTATGAAAATATATCTAGGCATGATCATGTATATAGGCATCACGTCCGTGACAAGTAGACCGACTCCTGCCTGCATCTACTACTATTACTCCACACATCGACCGCTATCAAGCATGCATCTAGAGTATTAAGTTCATAAGAATAGAGTAACGCCTTAAGCAAGATGAGATGACGTAGAGGGATAAACTCATGCAATATGATATAAACCCCATCTTTTATCCTCGATGGCAACAATACAATACGTGTCGTTTCCCCTACTGTCACTGGGATCGAGCACCGCAAGATTGAACCCAAAGCTACGCACTTCTCCCATTGCAAGAAAGATCAATCTAGTAGGCCAAACCAAACTGAAAATTCGAAGAGACTTGCAAAGATAAACCAATCATACATAAAAGAATTCAGATAAGAATCAAATATTGTTCATAGATAATCTAGATCATAAACCCACAATTCATCGGATCACGACAAACACACCGCAAAAGAAGATTACATCGAATAGATCTCCAAGAGAATCGAGGAGAACTTTGTATTGGGATCCAAAGAGAGATAAGAAGCCATCTAGCTACTAGCTATGGACCCGAAGGTATGAAGTAAACTACTGACACATCACTGGAGAGGCCATGGAGTTGATGTAGAGGCCCTCCGTGATCAATGCCCCCTCCGGCGGAGCTCCAGAAAAGGCCCCAAGAAGGGATCTCTCGGGTACAGAAGGTTGCGGCGGTGGAATTAGGTTTTCGTGGTGCTCCTGGATATTTGGGGGGTACATGGACTTATATAGGAGGAAGAAGTAGGTCGGTGGAGCAACGAGGGGCCCGCGAGGGTGGAGGGCGCGCCCAGGGGGGTAGGCGCGTCCCCTGCCTCGTGGCCTCCTCGATTGTTTCTTGACGCCCACTCCAAGTCTCCTGGATCACGTTTGTTGAGAAAATCACATTCCCGAAGGTTTCGTTCCGTTTGGACTTCGTTTGATATTCCTTTTCTGCAAAACACTGAAATAGGCAAAAAAAAACTACAATTTGGGCTGGGCCTCCGGTTAATAGGGTAGTCCCAAAAATGATATAAAAGTGTAAAATAAAGCCCATTAACATCCAAAATAGATAATATAATAGCATGGAGCAATCAAAAATTATAGATACGTTGGAGACGTATTATGCACGCAGTATGGCCAAGACCTCATGGAGCATTTGGTATCGGAGAAGCAAATCGCAGCCGCATGCGCGGATGAGGTCGCGATGGCTGCCATTCATGCCGACCCCCAGATCTTGGAAGAGCACCTCGCCGTCGAGGCCACCGTTGAAGCCTCGTGCGCCGACGTCGCGACGCGGTTGGCTGCTTTAAACGACAGTTCGTGGCATTTTCTCGAGGCCACCGTCGGTGCCTTCGATAAAGACTACGAGGTGTTTTATCAGCGTGCACGTGCTTACCACATCTCGAGAGCCAGCAGGTTGGTGCCCGGAGCGGCACAGGGAACTCACCACTACAACGAGGGCACCCACGATGCGGAGGCCTCGCCCTCTTCCATGTCCAAGGAGCCAATCGTCATCGATATCTCTGACAATGAGGAGTAGCTTGTCTTATTAGCTCACTATAAGGACCCATGCTCAGTTTGCTAGCTACTGCCTTTCCTTAACAAATTCTAGTGAATTTTGCTATCTACTTTCACCATGCAATCTTCTGCTATAGTGTATATGTTCTATATGTCTTGCAATGTGGTGTTCAATTAACTGCGTGGTTCAATTCTTCAAATTTGATGTTCAATTCTTCAGGGTGCAATATTTCCAAGTTGTTAAGTATGCTTGGTTTGGTTAACTGTCTAATCTTCTATTAGGAGTATGTTATATTGTTCAATTGGTGTTTAGTTAACTGCTTGGTTCATTTGTTGTGGTGTTTAGTTAACTGCTTGGTTCAATTCTGCAATGCGATGTTCAATTGTTGTGGCTGCATTCTCTTATTGTATACCATGTGAGGAATAAATCGAATTTGGTTGTACTAAATACATGAGAAACAAATACAATTGCTATATTTCCAAGTTGTTAAGCATGCTTAGTTTGGCTAACTGTCTGATCTTCTATTAGGAGTATGCTATATTGTGCAATGTGGCGCTCAGTTAACGTTTGGTTCATTTGTTGTGGTGTTTAGTTAACTGCTTGGTTCAATTCTGCAATGCGATGTTCAATTGATGTGGCTGCATTCTCTTATTGTATACCATGTGAGGAATAAATTGAATTTGGCTGTACTAAATACATGAGAAACAAATACAATTGCTATATTTCCAAGTTGTTAAGCATGATTGGTTTGGTTAAATGTCTGATCTTCTATTAGGAGTATGTTATATTGTGCAATGTGGTGCTCAGTTAACATTTGGTTCATTTGTTGTGGTGTTCAGTTAACTGCTTAGTTCAATTCTGCAATGCGATGTTCAATTGTTGTGGCTGCATTCTCTTATCGTATACCATGTGAGGAATAAATCGAATTTGACTGCACTTAATACATAAGAAACATATACAAGTGCTATATTTCCCAGTTCTTAATCATGCTTGGTTTGGATAAATGGGGTTTCCATGTGGCTTGAATTAATCTGATGAATCTGCAACGTGCTTATTTTTCATCAACATATTTTACTGGTAGCATGTGAACCCTTACTTAACCTGATGACTAACTACCTTATATGTGTTGCAAGGAAACAATGGGAAGCACTAAGGTTTACAAGATGGTACTAACTATTATACCTTGCCTTTTTCTATTACTTTGCCCCATTTCCAATATAGATAAGATATTTATGCACATCCTTGTTTTCAGGGTTCACTGATGATTACCTCTCAAACCACCTCTGTGGTCAGGATGCGAGGAAAGTTTTTATACAACACCCACGGTTCAATATTGAAGTGTTCCTGAAGATGTCGAAGGATGGACGGTCAATCATCCACAGGCACTGGCCTAAAGTTGCAAAGACCTTCAACATGGATGAAGGCTCAATATTCGCCTTCCGCTTCAGTAGTTTTCCAGATGAGATGCATCTCTCTATGTACCGTCTATGATGCTACTTTCGAAAGGTTCTAGATGTTGCATGTGAAACTTGCTGCTGGTGCAATTGTGTAATGGGGTAGCTGAGTGCTGAAGCTATATCATGTTGTGCTCCGATGTATTTCAATTATGAAATCCTGCTTCCTTAATATGGAAATGGAATATATTATGTGCTTAATATGAATGTCAATTAGATTAAATGGATTATTAATAATAGGCCAATTAGCTTGCTAATTGGGTTTTCTTATTGCAAACGGTTAATGAGAAAACACCGTGGGCGATGACCTAAGGCAACGCACATAGTTTCTAGGAATAAACCGTGTTGGATCAATGAACAATCACACACGACATTCTCTTCAAAACTGTTTGCGTTACGCCACCTTGCGCAAACGTTTTCCTTGTAGTGACCGTGTGGGATGTATATACGAACGGAAACGTTTAGTGGTGACTGACTGTGTGGGATGTACTTACGACCAGAAATGATTTTGCCTGTATAATTTTATTTTTTGAGCACTACTGTACGTATTTCTGTATTTGAGTGCTCGCCGGTCGCACACGACCTCATTTTGCCGAGCGTGTGTGCCAGGAGGGCATATCCCCAATGGTTTCTGGGTTGTATGGGAAGGACCCCCCTATCGCCCACACTCACTTGGCAACGGTTCCAAATACCGTCGTGGAAAGGGGTAAAAAACCGTTTGTTTAGGATTGACGCGCACGAGTGACTACTACGCCAAACTATGCCTAGCCAGTGCGCCGCGTGCACCACCCGCCATCTACATGCCGAGAAGCCTGTAGAAATGGATGTAGTCGCTGCCGCCGCCGCCGCCGTCTTCGTCGTACGGACCACCGGAGCCGCCGCTGTCCCTGCTGCACCCCTGGCGAGGGTCGCTGATGCGTGGTGGGGCGCTGGACGGCCCGGCCTCATCCTCCTCGTCGCTGTCGAGGACGATGAAGCCGCCCTCCTCGCACCCACGGTGCCGGGCCTGGAGCTCCGCGTATGCCTTGCGCTGGCGGTGCACCTGCTCGCGGAGGTAGTCCTCCTTCACCCATTTCGGAGTGGCCTTGTTGTCGGGGGCCACCCTGTCGACATGCTCCGGATTCACGGGGAGCAGGCCCAGCTCGGGCTCCGACCGGACCAGGCGGAGGGAACGCGGGGAGGGCCGGGTACCCTCGTTGATGAGGAGGGCACCGCTGCGGCTGCGGCGCCAGAGCGGCGTCTCCTATGGCTCTGGCTTGACGGGGCAGAGCGCCGGCGAGCCGGAGGAGAGCGAGGCGGAGCTCAACGACGAGGGCGTCCCCGGCTCCATTCGGCGCGGCGTCTAGGAGCCGCCACGACGGCAAGAGAAGGACGGTGGCGACAGGTACTTGAGGCGCGACATATTGCCTGTCTCGATGTGTTTGAGGACGACCTCGAGGGTGCGGCCTTCCACGCCCCACCACTCGCGCCCCCCGTCGACATTGAGGCGGCCGCAGGGGATGACGCCGTTGACGGAGGCGATCTACTCTTAGCGGCGCTTGAAGTACATCGTCCACAACGTTTTTCTCTCGGCGGCGTACCTCGGCTCATTCCACTGCTCCTCCATCAGGGACGAGCGGATGCGGGCGATCTCGGCCTGCCGAGCCACCCCTTTGCACTACAGGAATCTGGTACTTTGCCGTCTGCCATAGCGGACGACAAAGGCAAGGTTGGCGGACGACAAAGGCTTTGCCGTCTGCCGCGGACGGCAAAGGGCGACGGCAAAGATAGCATCGGCAAAGGCCTTCTTTGCCGTCTGTTTTTTGCAGCGGACGGCAAAGAGGCCTTTGCCATCAGTGGCAGACGACAAAGGGCATGGCTCTTTGCCATCTGCTGGCAGACGGCAAATGCTGCAGGCTCTTTGCCATCTGTTGGCAGATGGCAAAGAGACCAAATAGGCATTAATTATGTTTCTTCTTATATCAATTCATTTTCACAGAAAATCACACACACACACACACACACACACACACACACACACACACACACACACATATATATATATATATATATGACCAATATAACATATCCAACACATATTAACAATACTCATGAACACATATATATCCAACACATATCCATGAACACATATACAATAAATATTACAAGGAATGATCTAAAACTAAATATCTATTTTCCTAAAAACTATCTTATTACTAAGATCTTCTCTGGATCTTCTTCTTTTCTTCCAACCTGCATAACAAAAACACTAAGAAAGAGAGAATGGGTTAGGAGTAGAAATGTAGCATTTCACTTGGTGAAATGCAATGCTGTAGGAACCAGTACTTGAGATCAAGATAATCTTAGTTAAGATCCTGATTTTCAAAGTGATCTTAATTAGAAAGCCAAATAGAGTAAACCAATATCAAAGAGCCAAAGGAGAGAACCAGCCAAGGACCCAATCGAGAAGCCACCACAATTAGCAGTAAGTTAAATGCCAACACAAAGACCACTATCAGTACTAGTTCCACGAATTAAGCCAACTAAAAACTAGTGATTAAAGCCAAAGATTAGACTTCATCACCACAATAAGTTTTGTCCAATGACAATAGGTACATGTCACTGTGCAACGCCAAAAACAAAGCTCCAGGAGGAGATATACATCACAACCAGACCAAGTCCCAACACATCCAGCCACCAGCAGCTTAGAAGAGCTACAGAAGACCTCAAGGTATACTTGAGGGATTATGTGCTCAGACAGCCTGGAAGTGCCAAGGCTAGTTCATCATAGCACAGGGATAGCCACATGTAAATTAATCCTAAGAGAGGGGGGCTCAGACCAGCATCACTGCCCAAATCAGATGTAGTATCTATCTTATCAGTAGAAGACTAGGAAAGTAACAGCCAAAACCAAGTATAGCATCTATTCATAGGCTATTAGAAAGAGACAAATAGGAATAGCCAAACCAAGTGGTATCTGTTCATATCAGTATTAGAAGTAAAATAACTAAGAACAAGTGAGTATTTGTCCATGAGTAAAGTAACTGACCAAAGTAACAACTCAAGGATCAAATACACAGAACAGAGCAGTACAGGAGTATATATACTTCACAAATACACATAGATGGTCACTGACCAAATCCCTGACACAGCAAGAATCCATCACATAGAGCTCCAATACAAGTTGATGCTCATCTACAGCAGCTAACCACAGTTAATAGAGCCTCACATCCAACAAGATCAAAAGCTAGAGCTATGCATTAGAGAGATCAGGAGGGGAGCAAGGAGAAGCTCACCAAGAGGAGTTGTAGCCGAAGAAGGATGCAACCACACCATCACTATGGTGTGACCAACATCCCAACCAACACCACCACAACAAGTCGGAGCTTGCCAGAGAGCACCACAACGGCGGCGCCAGCGAGAGCACGGGCACGAAGGAGCCAACCAGGGGTACCGCAGCACGGAGGCGCCACCCAGGGGAACCACTGCGCCACGGCACAACCAGCACCGCCGGAGGATCCTCACGGCGACCGGACCTAAATGTGGTCCGTCCACTTTGGTTGCACATGCCAAAACAGCGATGAATGAGCTACTTTTCCCGCACAACAAGCAAACGCTCCATTCAATAGAAGAAAGGCTGGTTTTACAAAAGCAAAGATTAAAGGTAGAATGTTCAGAAGCGATGAATGATCGATTTGGCATAAGCAGGACCAAACGAAAACCATGGCAGAAACTAAATTGACAACACATGATGATGCCTCCGAAGTAGACATGGACAGCACAAGTTTTACCTATACACAACACAACGATCACTATATGAAATAGTAAGCATTTATAGTTTCCTTGTGTTTGATTGATTGACACTCATTATTAACAAGTCAAGTTAAATCCCAGCAGCATATGTAGTAAGGACCCTATCAAATTGAGCTAACCACGGCAGCCCTCAAGCAGAGTAAACTGATTTATGGCACAATTACATAAGTGAACAACTGAGTCCTCCTCAACCATTATTGCATATGCAACAAAAACAAGATTGATAATTTTTATTGTTTGGTTTAGAACTTGAGTGGACGGGTGCAAGGCATGAAAAGAAGAAATCCAATAGGGGAGGAGAGGAGAAGGGGCGGACCTGGATGGCGTTGGCAGTGGTGGAGCTGCGTCCTCCATGGCGTCCTTCCCGTCCATGGCGTCCTTCCCGTCCATGTCTTCCCGGCGTACTGGATCTGTGAGGGAGAGGAGACGCGACGCGACGCGGTGAGAAAGAGAGGGATGGATGTGACAAGGAGGAGTGAAGAGACTCACCTGAGTCACCGAAGCGATGTCGGAGCCACGCCGGCGATGTGGTGGCCGAAACCCTAGCCGCAGGGGAGCGTCACGCGTGGTCGCAGGAGGACGCGCAAGTCGGATCTGGTCGGAGGGGATGGAGGAGCGGGGCAAGGGGGTCACATGGGTGTGCTGGGCGCCGTCAAATCCCGTCGGAGCTCGCCGAAATCAGTCGCCATAGGTGCTCGCGCGAGGGAGAGGGAGAGACGAGCGGCGGAGAGAGAGGGGAGAGAGAGAGGAGGTGGGGGCCGGGCGGAGAGAGGGGAGACGGAGAGAGGAGGTGGGGGCAACGGTTTTCTTTGTAACTGCAAAAAAAGAGATAGCCCCACCTCTTTGCCGTCCGCCAGCACATGGCAAAGATTCTTTGCCATCTGCTGACAGACGGCAAAGGATTGGCTGATGGCAACTAGCATCTTTGTCGTCTGTCAGTTCTTTGTCGTCTGTTTTTTGCAAGTAGACAGCAAAGTGCCTCTTTGCCGTCTGCCAGCTGACGGCAAAGAACTGGTAGACAGCAAATAAGCTGATTCCAGTAGTGTTGGGCACAGGCGGTACCGGGACGCCGCTGGCGCTCAGCCTCCATGTTCCCGGCACATGCATGTCCGGGGCGCCGGATACTCAACCTCGTAGAGGAGGCCTGTCTCCGGCTCTTGGAGATGGCGGCGGCCGAGCCGTTCGCCATCGCGCCGTCGCCTGGAAACCTCTCGGCCATTTGCTCGTCGGCGGGAAGGGGGGAGAGTGTTGCTTTCTGCGGTCGATGCGAGGGGGGATGTGAGCTGTGGCATTCACCGCCGGGGAGGTTGATACGTCTCCAACGTATCTATAATTTTTTATTGTTCCATGCTATTATATTATCTGTTTTGGATATTTAAGGGGCTTTAATATGCACTTATATACTATATTTGGGACTAACCTATCAATCGAAGGCCCAGTGCAAATTGCTGTTTTTTTGCCTATTTCAGTGTTTCGCAAAAAAGGAATATCAAACGGAACAAAACCTTTGCGAGGATCTTTCTTGGAAGAAACGCAACCCAGCAGACTTGGAGTACAAGTCTGGAAGTCTGCGAAGCTTCCACGAGGCAGGGGCGCGCCCCCCACCCTCATGGGCCCCACGGAGCTCCATCGACGTACTTCTTTCACCTATATATACCCATGTACCCTAAAAACATCCAGGAGAGCCATGAAACCACTTTTCCACCGCCACAACCTTCTGTACCCGTGAGATCCCATCTGGGGGGCTTTTCCGGTGATCTGTCGGAGGGGGATTCATTCACGGAGGGCTTCTACATCAACACCATAGCCTCTCCGATGATGTGTGAGTAGTTTACCACGGACCTTAGGGTCCATAGTTATTAGCAAGATGGCTTCTTCTCTCTCTTTGGTTCTCAATACAAAGTTCTCCTCGATGTTCTTGGAGATCTATTCGTTGTAATAATCTTTTGCGGTGTGTTTGCCGAGAGCCGATGAATTGTGGGTTTATGAATTTTATTATCTATGAATATTATTTGGTTCTTCTCTGAATTCTTATATGCATGATTTGATATCTTTGCAAGTCTCTTCGAAATATCGGTTTAGTTTGGCCTACTAGATTGATCTTTCTTGCAATGGGAGAAGTGCTTAGCTTTGGGTTCAATCTTACGGTGTCCTTTCCCAGTGACAGCAGGGGCATCAAGGCACGTATTGTATTGTTGCCATCGGGGATAAAAAGATGGGGTTTATATCATATTGCTTGAGTTTATCCCTCTACACCATGTCATCTTTCCTAATGCATTACTCTGTTCTTATGAACTTAATACTCTAGATGCATGCTGGATAGCGGTCGATGTGTGGAGTAATAGTAGTAGATGCAGAATCGTTTTGGTCTACTTGACATGGACGTGATGCATATATTCATGATCATTGCCTTAGATATCATCATAACTATGCGCTTTTCTATCAATTGCTCGACAGTAATTTGTTCACCCACCGTAATACTTGCTATCATGAGAGAAGCCACTAGTGAAACCTATGGCCCCTGGGTCTAATTTACATCATATAAGTTTCTGATCTATAATTCTAGTTTACTATTTATTTTGCAATCTTTATTTTCCAATCTATACAACAAAAATACCAAAAATATTTATCTTATTATCTTTATCAGATCTCACTTTTTCAAGTGGCCGTGAAGGGATTGACAACCCCTTTATCACATAGGTTGCAAGGTTCTTGATTATTTGTGCAGGTACTAGGCGACTTGCAAGTAGTCTCTTAAAGGATTGATACATTGGTTCTCAAAAACTGAGGGAAATATTTACGCTACTTTGCTGCATCACCCTTTCCTCTTCAAGGGAAAACCAATGCATGCTCAAGAGGTAGCAATAAGGATTTCTGGCGCTGTTGCCGGGGAGATCTACGCTCAAGTCAAGATATACCAAGTACCCATCAGAAACTCTTATCCCTCGCATTACATTATTTTCCATTTACCTCTCGTTTTCCTCTCCCCCACTTCACCTTTGTCGTTTTATTCGCCCTTTTCCGTTTGTCTCTTTTCGCTTGCCTCTTGTGTGTTCATTCTTAGTGCGGTTTGTTTCCATCATGTCTGAAACTGGGGAGGTTATCATTGAAAAGGGTAGTAGTCACGATGGGGGAAACGTTGATGCTTTTGATTATCCTCATGAAGAACCTACTGTACACACTAAAAAGTTTCGGATTGGTAGTGGTAATATTATTGGAAAAGGAGTTATTCAAGATTTCTGTACTTGCGTCGGTGTTTTGCCCACTATGGGCGGGTCTATTCTCCATGAAACTAGTAGTCTTTCGGATGCTATATCTTTGCTCGTGGTTGAACTCGAAAGACAATTTATCCACATGCATCCTTGCATACAGAGGATTTTTCTAGAATTTTCCAATATTGAGCATTCTTCTGTTAAGCGAGCAACTACCATCTTTTTAGCTCATGAGTTCAGATTTATAATAAAAGAGGCCAACGAATTTTTTGCGCATTATAGGTTGGATGTCGGGCGTCCTCCTATAGAAGCAATCATTTTTTTATCAAGAAGACATAATGTGCTTACGATCTTTAGATCATGTTGCTTTTAATGAAAACCTTAGAAAAAAGGTTCCTACCGATGTTCTAGTTGACAGGATTTATGAACTTAATGATAACTTTGCTAGAACAATGGGTTAGGTTTTTCCCTTGAACAAAGGCTCATGACTTTTTGCCAAAAGAATGCTTATAATGATGAATTGATTGTGCAATATGAGGGTACAATGGAGGAACCAATACCTCCCGAGCTTGATCTGGGGACTTTTGTCCCATTAAATTTAGCCCTTTTGATTACGTTTGCTTCCCACAAAGAAAACTTGCTGTTGAACGTAGGGAGTATGAGATGAGTTTTCGCGATTTGCCTTATCATTACCATGGCAATACCGATCTATTCTTGTTTTTATGCCTAGCTTGGGGCGTTAAACGATAGCGCTTGTTGGGAGGCGACCCAATTTTATTTTTGTTCCTTGTGTTTTGTTCCTATTTTTTAATAAATGAATCATCTATCCTCTGTTATGATTGTGTTTTTTATGTTTTAATTAGTGTTTGTGCCAAGTAAAGCCTTTAGGATCTTCTTGGGTGATTATTGTTTGATCTTGCTGAAAAAACAGAAAATATGCGCTCACAAGAATAATTTTCATTTCATACCAGAGAGAGATAAAATACCAATTCCAGATGCAGTAGATCAATATACAAATTATTTAGGTCGTCCTAAATTTTCAGAATTTTTGGAGTTAGAGAAGTATTTGAAACCTCCAGATTGCTACAAACTATTCTGTTTTTGACAGATTCTGTTTTGTGTGTGTTGTTTGCTTATTTTGATGAATCTATGGCTAGTATCGGGGGGTATGAACCATAGAGAAGTTGGAATACAGTAGCTTTAACACCAATATAAATAAAGAATGATTTCATTACATTACATTAAAGTGGTGGTTTGTTTTCTTATACTAACGGAGCTCATGAGATTTTTTGATGAGTTTTGTGTTGTGAAGTTTTCAAGTTTTTGGGTAAAGATTGATGGATTTTGGAACAAGGAGTGGCAAGAGCCTAAGGTTGGGAATGCCCAAGGCACCCCAAGGTAAAATTCAAGGACAACCAAAAGCCTAAGCTTGGGGATGCCCCGGAAGCCATTCCCTCTTTCGTCTTCGTCTATCGGTAACTTTACTTGAGGCTATATTTTTATTCACCACACAATATGTGTTTTGCTTGGAGTGTCTTGTATGATTTGAGTCTTTGCTTTTTAGTTTACCACAATCATCCTTGCCGTACACACCTTCTGGGAGAGACACACATGAATCGGAATTTATTAGAATACTCTATGTGCTTCACTTATATCTTTTGAGCTAGATAATTTTGCTCTAGTGCTTCACTTATATCTTTTTAGAGCACGGGGGTGGTTTTATTTTATAGAAATTATTGATCTCTCGTGCTTCACTTATATTATTTTGGGAGTCTATTAGAAGAGCTTGGTAATTTGCTTTGTCTATAAAATTTAGTCCTAATATGATAGGCATCCAAGCTAGGTAGAATAAAAACTTCCATATAGAGTGCATTGAATACTATGAGAAGTTTGATACTTGATGATTGTTTTGAGATATGAAGATGGTGATATTAGAGTCATGCTAGTTAAGTAAATGTGAAATTGAGAAATACTTGTGTTGAGGTTTGCAAGTCCCGTAGCATGCCCGTATGGTAACCGTTTTGTGACAAATTTGAAGCATGGCGTGTTCTTTGATTGCATTCCTTATGAGTGGCGGTCGGGGACGAGCGATGGTCTTTTCCTACCAATCTATCCCACTAGGATTATGCGTGTAGTGCTTGGTTTTGATGACTTGTAGATTTTGGCAATAAGTATGTGAATTCTTTATCACTAATGTTGAGTCCATGGATTATACACACTCTCACCCTTCCATCATTGCTAACCTCTTCGGTACCGTGCATTGCCCTTTCTCACCTCGAGAGTTGGTGCAAACTTCGCCGGTGCATCCAAACCCCGTGATATGATATGCTCTTTCACACATAAACCTGCTTATATCTTCCTCAAAACAGCCACCATACCTACCTATTATGGCATTTCCATAGCCATTCCGAGATATATTGCCATGCAACTTTCCACCGTTCCGTTTTTTATGACACGCTCCATCATTGTCATATTGCCTTGGATGATCATGTAGTTGACATCGTATTTGTGGCAAAGCCACCGCTCATAATTTTTATACATGTTACTCTTGAATCATTGCACATCCCGGTACACCTCCGAGGCATTCATATAGATTCATATTTTTTTCTAGTATTGGGTTGTAATTTTTGAGTTGTAAATAAATAGAAGTGTGATGATCATCATTATTAGAGCATTGTCCCATGAGGAAAAAAAGAGAAAGGCCCAAAAAAAGAGAAGGCCCCAAAAAAATGAGAGAAAAAGAGAGAAGGGGCAATGTTACTATACTTTTTCCACACTTGTGCTTCAAAGTAGCACCATGATCTTCATGATAGAGAGTCTCTTATTTTGTCACTTTAATATACTAGTGGGAATTTTTCATTATAGAACTTGGCTTGTATATTCCAACAATGGGCTTCCTCAAAATGCCCTAGGTCTTCGTGAGCAAGCAAGTTGGATGCACACCCACTTAGTTTCTTTTGTTGAGCTTTCATACATTTATAGCTCTAGTGCATCCGTTGCATGGCAATCCCTACTCCTCGCATTGACATCAATTGATGGGCATCTCCATAGCCCATTGATTAGCGTGTCAATGTGAGACTTTCTCCTTTTTTGTCTTCTCCACACAACCTCCATCATCATATTCTATTCCACCCATAGTGCTATGTCCATGGCTCTCGCTCATGTATTGCGTGAAAGTTGAGAAAGTTTGAGAATACTAAAGTATGAAACAATTTCTTGGCTTGTCATCGGAGTTGTGCATGATGGGAGCATTTTGTGTGACGAAAATGAAGCATGGTCAAACTATATGATTTTGGAGGGATGAGCTTTGTTTGGCTATGTTATTTTGAGAAGACATAATTGCTTGGTTAGTATGCTTGAAGTATTATTGTTTTTATGTCAATATTAAACTTTTGTCTTGAATCTTTCGGATCTGAATATTCATGCCACAATAAATAAAATTACATTGAAAATCATGTTAGGTAGCATTCCACATCAAAAATTCTGTTTTTATCATTTACCTACTCGAGGACGAGCAAGAATTAAGCTTGGGGATGCTTGATTTCCAACGTATCTATAATTTTTGATTGTTCCATGCTATTCTATTATCTGTTTTGGATGTTTAATGGGCTTTAATATGCACTTTTATATTATTTTTTGGACTAACCTATTAACCAAAGGCCCAGTGCAAATTGCTGTTTTTTTCTATATTAGTGTTTCGCAGAAAATGAATATCAAACGGAATCCAAACGAAACAAAACCTTCGCGAGGATCGTTCTTGGAACAAACGCAACCCAGGAGACTTGGAGTACAAGTCTGGAAGTCCGCAAAGCCTTCCATGAGGCAGGGGGCGCGCCCAGGGGGGTAGGCGCGCCCCCACCCTCGTGGGCCCCACGGAGCTCCACCAACGTACTTCTTTCGCCTATATATACCCATGTACCCTAAAAACATCCAGGAGAGCCACGAAACCACTTTTCCACTGCCACAACCTTCTGTACCGATGAGATCCCATCTGGGGGCCTTTTTCAACGATCGGCAGAGACCTTTGGGTCCATAGTTATTAGCTAGATGGCTTCTTCTCTCTCTTTGGTTCTCAATACAAAGTTCTCCTCGATGTTCTTGGAGATCTATTCGATGTAATACTCTTTTGCGGTGTGTTTGCCGAGATCCGATGAATTGTGGGTTTATGAATTTGATTATCTATGAATATTATTTGGCTCTTCTCTGAATTCTTATATGCATGATTTGATATCTTTGCAAGTCTCTTCAAATTGTCGGTTTAGTTTGGCCTACTAGATTGATCTCTCTTGCAATGGGAGAAGTGCTTAGCTTTGGGTTCAATCTTGCGGTGTCCTTTCTCAGTGACAGCAGGGGCAGCAAGGCACGTATTGTATTGTTTCCATCGAGGATAAAAAAGATGGGGTTTATATCATATTGCTTGAGTTTATCCCTCTACATCATGTCATCTTGCCTAATGTGTTACTCTATTCTTATGAACTTAATACTCTAGATGCATACTGGATAGCGGTCAATGTGTGGAGTAATAGTAGTAGATGCAGAATCGTTTCGGTCTACTTGACATGGACGTGATGCCTATATTCATGATCATCGCCTTAGATATCATCATAACTATGCGCTTTTCTATCAATTGCTCAACAGTAATTTGTTCACCCATGGTAATACTTGCTATCATGAGAGAAGCCACTAGTGAAACCTATGGCCCTTGGGTCTACTTTACATCTTATAAGTTTCCGATCTATAATTCTACTTTACTATTTATTTTGTAATCTTTATTTTCCAATCTATACCACAAAAATACCAAAAATATTTATCTTATTATCTTTATCAGATCTCACTTTTGCAAGTGGCCATGAAGGGATTGAAAACCCCTTTATCGCGTTGGTTGCAAGGTTCTTAATGGTTTTTGCAGGTACTAGGCGACTTGTGTGTAGTCTCTCACTGGATTGATACCTTGGTTCTCAAAAACTGAGGGAAATACTTGCGCTACTTTGCTGTATCACCCTTTCCTCTTCAATGGAAAACCAACACATGCTCAAGAGGTAGCAGAGGTCGCCTTTTATAGCCACAGCGGGGCGGCGAGAGGCTGCATGCCGGGCGACGCGTGGCGGGAGCGGGCGGGACGCGTGTCGGTGACGCCTTCATTGCGCCGCCCATGAGGCATAAATGGGGTTGACCGGCGCGGCAGCGCGACAGCCTTGGCCAGCATTGGCATTGATTCCTGCAGGAACCGAGGCGGGATGAGGACGACGATGCGACATCTTGCTGACTCGGCGGGCCCATCCCTGTTGGCGCCAAAATTGCGTTCCCCGGTGCCCCTAGGCGGCCCCAGCGCGCCGGGTTCGGCCTGGGTCCGCTGGCGCCAATTTCAGCCCAAACCGGCGAAAAACGGGCTCCTGGGGGCGCGACTGGGCCGATTTTTGGGCGCTGGCGTGGAAAAAATGCATGAGGGGGCCTGTTGGTGGCGCGGCTGGAGATGCTCTAAGATCTTATATTCTGAGTACAGTTTGGCCGATTAAGGCCCCAAGAAGACCTCAAATGGAAAACGTTTCAACATGAAACTTGTACGTCTCGATGAAACGGTTGATTTTGATATAAAAATCAACCCAAGCCGAATTCATATGCAAAATCGTCCCAACAGGAGGCAAAAAAAGGCGCGCCCCACCAGACACCCTGTCTGATGGGTAGCGCGAATAATAGACTATTTTGCACGAGCGATTTGACCCTTAAGATGACCTCTAATAAAAAAACTTTCAACATGAAAGTTGTTCGTGTCGTTGAAACGGTCAGGGTTAGAGCATTTGTGAACCAAAAAGGGGAAAAACCCATCCTCCAAAGTAGTGAAGTGAGCTAGTACAATAAGACAATAGGTCTCATGGGCCAAGGCTGCTATCAGGCAGTGAGTGGGAATCAATCCTGAAAGAGAGAAGGTCTATGTCGGTGTCAAAACCGGCGGATCTCGGGTAGGGGGTCCCGAACTGTGCGTCTAGGCGGATGGTAATAGGAGACAAGGGACACGATGTTTGCCCCAGGTTCGGGCCCTCTTGATGGAGGTAAAACCCTACGTCCTGCTTGATTAATATTGATGATATGGGTAGTACAAGAGTAGATCTACCACAAGATCAAGGAGGCTAAACCCTAGAAGCTAGCCTATGGTATGATTGTTGTTCTGTCCTACGGACTAAAACCCTCCGATTTATATAGACACCGGAGAGGGTTAGGGTTACACAGAGTCGGTTACAATGGTAGGAGATCTACATATCCGTATCACCAAGCTTGCCTTCCACGCCAAGGAAAGTCCCTTCCGGACACAGGACGAAGTCTTCAATCTTGTATCTTCATAGTCCAGGAGTCCGGCCGAAGGTATAGTCCGGCAATCCGAACACCCCCTAATCCAGGACTCCCTCAGTAGCCCCCGAACCAGGCTTCAATGACGATGAGTCCGACGCGCAGATCGTCTTCGGCATTGCAAGGCGGGTTCTCCTCCAAATTCCGTGTACCTGTTGAATAAATTCCGGTTTCTTATAAATGTTGGGCTCCTTGGCTTCTACGCCCAATAATGGCTGTCTCCCATGTGTCAAACGAATACGAAAAGTCTGGGTGTTTTTACATTCACACCCCTAGCCGCGTAAATGAGCCACCTATTTAAGGGGACGAGCATTTAGATCCAAACCACACCTTCTCCCCTCCGCGAGTGTTCATCAGAGCGCATCCGACAAAGGTCCATTCCACCATGGCCAGCCATCGCAACTCCTCCTCTCGCCCTTCCGGCCCTCAACCTGGAGATTGGGAGAGATGCTCCATCCCGCATAGCGAGCTAGTGACGCTCCAGACCAAGGGATTTCTCCCCCGGCCTATATGGTCCCGGTTCGAGCCGTTCTTGCCACCCATAATGGCGGAGAGCAAGCGGAGAGTGCCCCTAATCCCTCCAAAGGAGAGCGGGTATGCCTTGTCCCTTATTTAATAAGAGGGATCGGATTTCCAATCCATCCGTTTCTCCGAGGGCTCCTAGAGTTCTATGGCCTCCAGTTACACAATCTTACGCCTGCCTCCGTATTGCATATCGCGGGCTTCGTAGCCCTCTGCGAGCTGTTTTTGGGTGTTGAGGCTCATTTCGGGCTGTGGAAGAGGCTATTCTGCGTGGTGCCCCGTTCTCAGGAGGGGTCAATATATCAAGTGGGCGGAGCTGAAGTGTGGCGCATCGCCGGGACCGGATATCTATCCAAAACCCCAAAGAAGGCATCCGAGAATTGGCCTTCGGAATGGTTTTATATAGAGGACGTCCCGCTGCCGGACCCTGTTCGGATCGGCCTTCCTAAGTTCGACACTGCTTCCCTGAAGAAGCGCCTAAGCTGGCGTCCATGGAGCCCTCAGAGGGAAAGTGATAGGGACGTCCTTTACCTGATGGGCCGGATAAGATTATTAGCTCATTCCGGACTAACCATGATAGGAGTCATGGCCGCATGCATCATGTGGGGGGTGCAGCCGCTTCAGTATAGAGGCCACCCCATGTGGGACTTCAACGGGGAGGATGACGCCACCCGTCACGGTCGTAAGGGACCGGATTCGGCTGCCTCCCTGACAAAGATCTTGTCCGCTTTGTACAAGGGAGAAGAGGAGGAATTTCTCCGTGTCAACCCACAGGGCGGATTTACTATGTACAATCCTCCGAGTTGGGTAAGTGGACACTTTTACTTGCCCATCCGCTTTATATTCCCATCGTTTAAGTACATAGTCTAACGACTTCAACGCAGGAACTGCGCCAGGCTGTTAAAGAAATAAACAGCCCTCCTCTACAGCCCGAGGATCCGGGACGGTCCCTCGACCCGGCCTCCCAAGAGGATCCAGACTTATCTATGGAGCTGATTGATGGAGTGTTCCATCAATTGAGCAAGGACAACACCTTGGTGGCCATTACGGCTGATTACCCAGGGCTAATCCCGGCCTCCCAGGTAACTGAGATCGAAGTCCCAGTACCCCGAAAAGGGTCCCACCTTCTCGTGTTTTCAGTTTCCTGATTACAACGGTGCTTTGCAAGGGAGGTTTTTGAGACGGGAGGCCAAACCTGCGGCGACAAGCCAACGAGGGGCTGCAGGGCCCCGTGGGCAGAAAAGAGGTGCAGTCCGGATCGAGGCGTCAGCGCAAAGGTATAGCGTGCCCTCTTATCCCAGGTGTTATACCTTCAACGCATATTAACACTCGTGCTCTCTTTAGGACAAAGAGACCTCGCCAGACTATATCCGGAGAGGCTGCCAATCGCGCATCCACCAGCCAGGCTCCAACGCCTGGCCCGGAGGCGGAGGCGAACACGAGGCGCGCACCGGACGCTCCTCCAATGGAGGATGTGGACAGGTTGTCTGCCACTAATTCGGAGGTGGAGAGTGCCTTGAACCACAGGCGTCGCCGAACAGTTCTCCGCGACGCTTGTTTCTCCCAAGAGGCGTTGGATGCCTTCAATTCGGGAGATGCGTACCTCCATGCCGCTCAAAATGGTCTAGCCAGAGCCACGGAGCAATATGTAAAAGACATAAGGGTGAGAAATTTTAATGGTTATATATATATCAGTAGCCCCCGAGACTTGAGGCAGTTAGAAGAACTGATTTAAGGATCATTTAATAATGCAGGGTCTTGCGGAGAAGAATACCCAATTGTCCCAGGAGCTAGGAGAGTGCAAAGCCCAACTTGAGGCCGGATTAGCCGCGAGAGGGGAGCCCAAGGAGACCCCCGTTGGTAATATGTACTTTCAGTATATAAGTATTTTGTGAAGTGCGGCGTATGTGCAAATCTGACAAACGAAATTGCAGACGGCGCCAGATTAGATCCTAAAAGGCAACAACTCCTACGCCAGTTAAAGGCTGGTGAGAGCATACTGACGAGGGTGAGGCGAGAGAAGAATGATCTCCAAGATGCCAACACCAAGCTGGACGTCGAACTGAAAGATGTTCATGCCCAGCTGTCAGACTCCGTTAAGGAGAATCAGCGGCTTCGGCGCAGCATATTTAGTAACTGCTTGAGCGAACCTTTGAAAAAGAGTTCGATGGGGAAGTCGACTAACAGAGTAATGTCTGTAGGTGTGCTAACAGGTCGTCCTGCAGAGGAGATGCCCGGTTCGACAGGTGACCTTCTTGCCGAGCTCTCGCAACTGCACGAGCGAGTTCAGCAGGCGATGCAAGGCGTCGCCCAGGCCTTGTGGGCATCCATCTCCATGCCCGAAGTTCTTGGAGAGCTGGCAGAGAAGCTGAAGGGAGCGCGGCGGCGCTTCCGATTGTGGAAGATATCGGCCTGCCATCAAGGTGCTAGGGAGGCCTGGGCCATGGTGAAGACGCGGTACACAAAGGCTGACCCCAACCACATGGCCGAGGTCGGTCCTATGGGGCCCAATGGGAAGGAGATCCCTGTAAGCTTAGTATACAACCAAGTAGAGTTGGCCGCAAAGTATTCCCAGCAGGACTATAAATTAGACAACCTGTTAGATGGTATTGAAGAGGAATACAATCAGTCAGAATGACTATTTAATTTAATTGACATTTGTAATGCCTTCTAGCCGGATTGTAGATCGTTTGTCATGGCCGACCTTTTCGTTTCAGCCTCGGGACCTGACGATCCGGAGTGTGTCTGAATTCCCATGCGGTTATATAAGAACCGGGGTATGCATGGAGACCAGGCGTAGGGGTCATTAGTGCTTGAACAGACAAGTGCCCAACTAGTTATGTTATATTACATGGGTAGTAAGAAACATCTTCTAGGGAGAATAGCTCCGTTAGGGGTTCCTTTCCCTGGGAGGCATGCCCTAAAGTGCATGTCCATTCCGTGAAAAAGACGCAGGAAAAAGCATCTAGGGGCGCATAAATAAATAAGTGAAAGATCATCTTTTAGGTCACCGACCGAATATTCCCTTAAGAACGCTAGCTTTCGGCTTCACCCAGTCTGAGGTACACATCCGGCTTACCCCGCAGTAACAATCGCAGAGGTGCTCCCTTTACCGCCTAGCCGAACAATCGGGAACGTAGGGGTAAGCACAGGAGCCAGGCAACCCAGCTTGGCCAAAACGTAAGTCATATCGATGCATATAATGGTGAAATAAAAGGTACATGCGGAAGTGTAACACATGTGTTGGGCATAAAGCCCGTATAAATAAGCTTCTGTTAAAAGAAGCCCCCAGGTTTAATGAGTGCGAATAGCACGTCATTTGATGAGCCTTTAAAGGCTATAAGAAAAAGGGAGGGGAGAAGGAGAGAAATGTAAGACAGGCAGTATATAAAAAATGGACAGAGGAAGGAGACGAACACAGAGTCTGGCGCTAGGCATAGAATCTTCGGAGACGGGCTGCGTTCCATGGGTTCGGCTCGATTCGGTTATCCAATGCATCTCGCAGGTGGTACGCTCCACCAGTCAAGACTTGGTCAATTATGAAGGGACCTTCCCACTTGGGCTTGAGTTTGTTCTTTTTCTTGTCCGGCAGGCATAGAACTAATTCGCCAACGTTGTAATTTTTGGCCCGTACTTCTCTGCTTTGGTACCTTTGAGCCTGCTGTTGATAGAATGCGGAACGGGCTTTTGCCACATCACGCTCCTCCTCCAATGCGTCCAAACTGTCCTGCCGATCGAGCTCGGCTTCTCTTTCTTCGTACATGCGCACTCGAGGTGAGTCATGAATTATGTCGCAAGGCAAAACCGCCTTTGTGCCGTACACCATGAAGAATGGTGTGTATCCGGTGGTGCGATTTGGCGTGGTCCGCAGCCCCTAGAGTATGGAGTCGAGCTCCCCCAGTGCGTGTTAGATTCCTTGAGGGACCGCACTAATCTGGGTTTGATGCCACTCATGATAAGACCATTTGCATGTTTGACCTGGCCGTTAGTTTGTGGGTGATAGACGGAAGCATAATCGAGCTTGATGCCCATGTTTTTGCACCAGAGTTTTACCTCGTCGGCCGTAAATTTCATGCCGTTATCAGTGATGATGCTGTGGGGGACGCCGTAACGGTGTACAACCCCGGATATAAAGTCTATCACCGGTCCGGATTCGGCCGTCTTAAAAAGCTTGGCTTCTATCCATTTGGTGAACTTATCCACCATGACCGGTAAGTATTTTTTCTTGTGTGTTCCGCCTTTAAGGGGTCCAACCATGTCAAGCCCCCAGACCGCGAAGGGCCAAGCGATGGGGATAGTTTGGAAGGCGGTGGGTGGCATATGGCTTTGGTTTGCAAAAAGCTGGCAACCGACGCATCGTTGGACTAAGTCCTGAGCGTCTGCCCGGGCCGTCGGCCAATAAAAGCCTGTACGGAAAGCTTTGCTTACGAGGGACCGAGCTGCAGCGTGATGACCACCGAGTCCGGCGTGAATTTCAGCCAGCAGGTTCCGCCCTTCCTCTTCGGAGATGCACCTTTGAAGGACTCCGGTAGTGCTTTTCTTATAAAGCTCTCCCTCATGGACTTTATAGGCTTTAGATCGCCGCACTATGCAGCGTGCCTCGTTTTGGTCCTCTGGGAGTTCCTGCCTAGTAAGGTAGGCTAGGAATGGTTCTGTCCATGGGGCGATGACGGCCAGTATTGCGTGGGCTGAAGGTGTAATTTCATTGGCAGAGCCTCCAATTATGTCAGATTGTTCGATGTCGGGCAGTGCGGTTAGGTCCGGGATGTTATTGTTCGGTTCCCCTTCCCATACTACGGATGGCTTGAACAGCCTTTCCAAGAAGATGTTGGGGGGGACTACATCGCGTTTTGCGCCGATGCGTGCCAGGACATCTGCCGCCTGATTATTTTCCCGGGCTATATGGTGAAATTCAAGCCCTTCGAACTGAGCTGATATTTTTAAGACGACGTTGCGGTAAGCTGCCATTTTTGGATCCTTGGCATCGAAGTCTCCATTTATTTGGGATATCGCGAGGTTCGCATCCCCGCGCACCTCTAGGCGTTGAATGCCCATGGATACTGCCATCCAGAGACCATGTAAAAGGGCCTCATATTCGGCTGCATTGTTGGAGTTTGTGTACATAATTTGGAGTACATATTGAACTGTGTCTCCTGTGGGGGACGTCAAAACGACGCCAGCCCCTAGACCGGCCAACATCTTGGAGCCGTCGAAATGCATGATCCAATTTGAATATGTGTCGTACTCTTTAGGGAGTTCGGCCTTCGTCCATTCTGCGACGAAGTCGGCCAAAACTTGCGACTTGATGGCTCGTCGTGGCTTATAAGTTATGTCGAACGGGAGGAGCTCAATGGCCCATTTTGCAATCCGGCCCGTTGCATCACGGTTTTTTATAATATCGTTAAGTGGTACTTCCGAGGCTACTGTTATTGAACACTCTTGAAAGTAGTGTCGCAGCTTCCGGGATGCCATGAATACCGCGTACGCAATCTTTTGATAATGCGGGTACCGTGATTTGCACAGAGTAAGGACAATGGACACATAATAGACCGGCTTTTGAAGGGGGGATTTGTGTCCGTCCGTTTCTCGTTCGATGACGAGCACTGCGCTTACAACCTGATGTGTTGCTGCAATGTACAATAGCATTGGTTCGCCAATGTTTGGCACGGCCAGGACTGGGTTTATTGCCAATATGGCTTTTATTTCATCGACTCCGGCCGTGGCGGCATCCATCCAATCGAAGTGTTCGGTGCGCCGAAGGAGGCGGTAGAGGGGTAGTGCCTTTTCTCCCAAGCGGGAGATGAAGCGGCTTAGAGCCGCCATGCATCCGGTTAATTTTTGAATTTGTTTGATGTCCTTTGGGATATCCAATTGTGATAGAGCTCGGATCTTGGCTGGATTTGCTTCAATTCCTCTACCGGATACAATGAAGCCCAAGAGCTTTCCGGCTGGAACGCCGAAAACGCATTTTTCCGGGTTGAGCTTGATGTCGTATGTTCGGAGGTTATCAAATGTGAGCCTCAAGTCGTCTACTAGAGATTCGACATGTCTTGTTTTGACGACCACATCATCTACGTATGCCTCCACTGTTTTGCCGATCTGGTTTGCCAGACATGTCTGAATCATGCGCTGATACGTTGCGCCGGCGTTTTTGAGCCCGAAGGGCATTGTGTTGAAGCAGAATGGGCCGTATGGTGTGATGAATGCCGTTGCGGCTTGGTCTGACTCTGCCATCTTGATTTGATGGTAGCCGGAATATGCATCGAGGAAACACAACGAATTGTGTCCTGTGCTAGATTCGATAATTTGATCGATGCGGGGGAGGGGGAAGGGATCCTTTGGGCAAGCCTTGTTAAGGTCTTTAAAATCGACGGACAGGCGCCAGGATTTGTCCTTCTTTGGTACCATCACCAGGTTTGCTAGCCAGTTCGGATGTTTTATATCTCTGATGAATCCGGCCTCCAATAGCTTGGCTAGCTCCTCTCCCATGGCCTATCTCTTGGGTTCGAAAAAACGCCGAAGAGCTTGTTTGACAGGTTTGAATCCTTTTAGGATATTTAAGCTGTGCTCGGCCAGCCTGCGTGGGATTCCTAGCATGTCTGAAGGGTGCCAGGCGAAGATGTCCCAATTTTCACGTAGGAACTCTCGCAGTGCAGCGTCTACGTCAGGGTTTAATTGTGCCCCGATAGAAGCTGTTTTATTGGGGTCCGTTGGATGGACCTGGAATTTGACTATTTCGTCCGCTGGTTTAAAGGAGGTGGACTTGGATCTTTTGTCAAGTATCACATCGTCCCTATTCACCGTGGAGCGCAGCGCACTCAGTTCCTCAGCTGCTAGGGCTTCGGATAGTGCCTCAAGGGCCAGTGCGGCTGTCTTGTTTTTGGCGCGGAGTGCGATGTCCGGATCACTAGCGAGAGTGATAATTCCGTTTGGCCCGGGCATCTTGAGCTTCATGTACCCGTAATGGGGTATTTCTTGGAAGGTTGTAAACTCTTCCCGCCCTAGCAGGACGTGGTATCCGCTGCTGAACGGAGCCATGTGGAACGTGACCTCTTCGAACCTGTAATTATCCGGCATGCCGAACACCACATCTAGTGTGATTTTTCCTGTACAGCGCACTTCCTGACTGGGGATTATTCCTCTAAAGGTTGTACTGCTTTGCTCAATGCGGTTCCAATCTATTTCCATTTTTTGAAGGGTTTCCTCATAAATGAGGTTCAATCCGCTGCCTCCATCCATGAGTACCTTGGTGAGGTGAAAGCCGTCCACTATTGGACTGAGGACCAATGCGGCTGGTGCTCGGGCTGTTCGGAATTTAGGTTCATCATTGGCATTAAAAGTAATAGCCGTGCCACTCCATGGGTTTATTTTTGCTACTTGGTAGACTTCGGCAAGGCTACGGAGTGTTCTTTTTCGCATATTATTTGATGCAAAAGTCTCGAAGGCTGTTAATACCGTATTGGTGTCCCTGGGGTGGCTTTCTGTGGCCTCCGGAATTAGGAGATCTTCGCCAATTTTGGCCACCTGCCGGAGTATCCAACATGCTCTAAGGCTGTGAGTTGGTGTGGCGCCCTCTGTACTGTGAATTTTACAGGGTCCATTAAGCCATCCTTCCAGTACGGTTCCATGCCCTGTAGAGGGTTTTTGCTTTTTGGTGTTTGACCCGGGTGTCTGGCGATGATGCACCCTTTTATTTCGGACTGGGTTTGTATTCAGGGCCGGATCGTCCCAAAATTTTATTTCGGTTTTCCAGGGCTTTCCATCGCACAGTACTTTCGTACTATGGACGCCAAGTTAGTGAAGCGTGTAATATCACGGCGACTTATGCCGTTGAGGATTCCCTTGTCCGTGCAATTATTGCAGAAGATTGAGATTGCGTCTTCCTCGCGGCAATCCTTTATCCTGTTCCTAACTAGGAGGAATCTGGCCCAGTAATGATGTACTGTTTCTTCGGGCGTTTGCCTGATTTGGGATAGATCGCTTATGTTCG
This sequence comes from Aegilops umbellulata, assembly GCA_032464435.1. Taxonomy (NCBI): domain Eukaryota; kingdom Viridiplantae; phylum Streptophyta; class Magnoliopsida; order Poales; family Poaceae; genus Aegilops; species Aegilops umbellulata. The sequence continues at coordinate 585,983,025 of CP136058.1, read as the reverse complement.
GGTGGGTGGGATTAATTAAATCCAAAACCTCACCCAATTTGAGACTCAGAGGCCGAGGAGTTTCCGAACTCAAAAATTTGGATTCTTGGATGTTGTCCAATGAATCCAGCCCGTCGCCTGACTCTAAGTTCAGGTCTTGAGTGATATCCTCCTCTCCGCATGTATCCGGCTTGGAGGGATCGGGAATCCGGACGTAGCTAGTCCTTAAGATAGATGAAGGGTCGCCGCACTGTCCCTCTATCACGGCAACGTGATGCGTGACTTGGGGAGAGTTAATCTCTCTCAGATCGGGTTTAAGCCCAATCTGGTCGTGATCCGTAGCGACTCCCAGGGCGGCAATGCGATCCAAGAGCTCGTTTATGGAGGAGAGATCCATTGGATCTAACTGCTCGGCGAGTTCCGAGATGACATGAAGATTGTTTTTGGTGGCCTGAGAGGTCATCGTCGGCGCAGAAGCCGAACAGGCGGTCATAAGAAAACCACCTAGCCGGAGAGTTTGGCCGACAGCCAAAGCTCCCTTAGCAACGGTGCCGTCTTTAAAGACGGGATGAGGCATCCTTCCTGATAGAGACGACACAGAGGAACTCTCAATGAAAGCACCAATGTCGGTGTCAAAAATGGCGGATCTCGGGTAGGGGGTCCCGAACTGTGCGTCTAGGCGGATGGTAACAGGAGACAAGGGACACGATGTTTTACCCAGGTTCGGGCCCTCTTGATGGAGGTAAAACCCTACGTCCTTCTTGTTTAATATTGATGATATGGGTAGTACAAGAGTAGATCTACCACGAGATCAAGCAGGCTAAACCCTAGAAGCTAGCCTATGGTATGATTGTTGTTCTGTCCTATGGACTAAAACCCTCCGGTTTATATAGACACCGAAGAGGGTTAGGGTTACAAAGAGTCAGTTACAATGGTAGGAGATCTACATATCCGTATCGCCAAGCTTGCCTTCCACGCCAAGGAAAGTCCCTTCCGGACACAGGACGAAGTCTTCAATCTTGTATCTTCATAGTCCAGGAGTTCGGCCGAAGGTATAGTCCGGCAATCCGAACACCCCCTAATCCAGGACTCCCTCAGTCTAGTACTCTTAGAAAATATTTGATTCGCCAAAAAATTGGCTTTATCAGACCAATCCATGTTCAGAAGCCTTCCACCAAAAGTCAGTGGTCTAGGCCGCTTTCCTTGACTCTGAGTTGGATCTCATTCTTCTTCCCGGCACAAAGAGACTGCTTTTGGGCTCGTTTCCATCCGAGGTCGTTTACCACCTCAAACAAGACCTGCAAGGTGCAGCTAGTTTTAAACTAAACAGTTTTGGAAAGTTCGGAGAAAACCAATCCGAATTTGACTAGGGTTTTGGACATGAATCCAAGCCTTTTTCTTGCACGGGAAGTCCAGTCGCCTCTTATATATCTAAGAGGTGACGGCTGATACGTCTCCAATGTATCTATAATTTTTTATTGTCCCATGATGTTTTATTATCAATCTTGGATGTTTTATAATCATGTTATATCATTTTTGGTACTAACCTATTGACATAGTGCCCAGTGCCAGTTCCTATTTTTTTTCATGTTTTTTACATCGCAGAAAATCAATATCAAACGGAGTCCAAATGGCACGAAATTTACGATGATTTTTTATGGGACAGAAGACAGACAATGGGCCCTGGTTGCACCTGGGGTGCCCTGAGGGGGGCACAACCCACCAGGGCCCGCCAGGAGGCCCTGGCGCCCTCAGGTGGGTTGTGCCCACCTCGGGTGCCCCCAGGACCGCATCTTCGCTCTATAAATACCCAAATATTCCCAAAACCCTAGGGGAGTCGACGAAATATAAATCCAGCGGCCGCAGAGTCTAGAAACACCAGATGCAATCTAAACACCATCATTGAGGGGTTCACCACTTCCATTGGTGCCTCTCCGATGATGCGTGAGTAGTTCCTTGTAGACCTTCGGGTCCGTAGTTAGTAGCTAGATGGCTTCATCTCTCTCTCTTGATTCTCATACAATGGTCTCTTGAAGATCCATATGATGTAACTTTTTGCGGTGTGTTTGTTGGGATCGATGAACTTCGAGTTTATGATCAGATCTATGTTTTTATATCCATGAAAGTATTTGAGTTTCTTTGATCTCTTTTATGCATGATCTCTTATAGTCTCGTATTTCTTCTCCGATATTTGGGTTTTGTCTGGCCAACGCGATCTATTTATCTTGCAATGGGAAGAGGTGCCTGATAGTGGGTTTGATCTTATGGTGCTTGATCCCAGTGGCAGAAAGGGAACCGACACGTATGTATCATTGCTACTAAGGATAACAGGATAAGATCTATATCTACCGCCATATAGATAAACAGATCTTGTCTACATCATGTCATCGTCCTTATTGCATTACTCCGTTTTTCCATGAACTTAATACACTAGATGCATGCTGGATAGCGGTCGATGTGTGGAGTAATAGTAGTAGATGCAGGCAGGAGTCGATCTACTTATTTCTCATATATTTGCTTTGCGATCTACTTTTTCCTTGATTTTATTTCCAGATCTATTAAACAAAAAATCCAAAAATATCTTTCTGCAATTTATTTTATTTGGCATTCGATCTATTAATATTTGCAACTTTCTCTCGTCACACGCCAATTTCTGGCGCCGTTACCCGAAAGGGAACGACGATCCCTTTAACTCGTCGGGTTGCGAGGTGTTGTTATTTGTGTGCAGGGGATGTTTACATTGTGTTTCTTGGTTCTCCTACTGGTTCGATACCTTGGTTTCGTAACTGAGGTAAATACTCTACCATCGCTGTGCTACATCATCCCTCCCTCTCCGAGGAAATACCGACGTAGTTCCAGCTGCCATCAAGGAGAATTTCTAGCGCCTTTGCCGGGGAGGATCTTCAACATAACCAGGTTCCTAATCAAAAATCTCATCTCCTCGCAATTTACATTATTTGACATTTGCCTCTCGTTTTCCTCTCCCCCACTTCACAAAAATTTGCCGTTTTATTCGCCTCTCTTTTTCGTTCGTCGTTTTCTCGTCAGATCTCATGTTTGGTTGTGTTGCCATGTGCCTTATTTATGCTTGCATCTTTGCTTGTTAAAAATCTATTGATATGGATCCCCATCCACTTGCTAATCTTTTTAAAATATCCAATCATGATGAACCAATTGCTAGTAAGTTGAGTGCACTAGATTATCTTTATGAAGTTTTGCTTGCGATTCGTGAATCTGAAAATTGTGATGAAGAAATTTATGAACTGATTCATGATAGCTCCTTGAATGAGAAGCATGATTGCAATGATTTTACTATAAATTCTATTAATGTCAATTCTGCTAATAATATGCAAAACCCCAAGCTTGGGGATGCTAATTTTGCTATGTCCACTACTTGTTGCAATGATCATGATAGGGGCGATGATTCTTATGATCTTGAAACTTTATTTATGCCTCATGATGAATATGTTTGCGATAATATTGAAAGTGTGTTTGGAAGAGTGTCAAGTTTAGCTAAAAATAATCCCACATATTTGGAGAGTGTTCAATCTTATGAAAATTTTGATGAAAGTGGGTTTAGAGAGGTCATGAGTTTATTTGATGATAATCCCACTATTTTGGAAGAGTGTCAACTTTGCATGCGTGTGGATCATGAAGAGAATATTTTGTGTGATAGCTATATCGTTGAATTTGATTGTGATCTTACATGTAATTATTATGAGAGAGGAAAATATGGTTGTGGAAATTTTCATGTTAATAAATTACCTCTCGTTATGTTGAGATTGTCAAAGTTTTATTCATCTCCTTTGCATATGCTATATATTTATTGTCTTCATAATTTGTTTTCTTATAAAATTCCTATGCATAGGAAGTATGTTAGACTTAAATGTGTTTGTCAAATGTTTCATGATGCTCTCTTTGTGTTTCAATTATTATCTTTTGTGTGAGCATCGTTGAAAATTTATGCCTAGCTAAGGGCGTAAAACTATATCGCTTGTTGGGAGGCAACCCAATGAATAAAATTTATTTTTGCTTTTTGCTTCCTATTCTTGTGTGTTTACAAAATTATGCTACTGATATGATTGTGTTTTTTATGTTTTAATTAGTGTTTGTGCCAAGTAAAGCCTTTAGGATCTTCTTGGGCAATAGTTGTTTGATCTTGCTGAAAATAACAGAAAGTTTGCGCTCACGAAATTAATTTTCATTTTTTTTACCAGAGAGCGATAAAATACCCATTCCACTTATAGTAGATCACTATAAAAATTTCTCAGGTCGTCCTAATTTTTCAGAGTTTTTGGTGTTATAGAAGTATTCGAAATAGTTAGATTGCAACAGAATGTTCTGTTTTGACAGATTTTGTTTTCTTTGTGTTAGGTGCTTATTTTGATGGCTCTATGGTTTTCTTTGATGAGTTTTTGCCATAGAAAAGTTGGAATACAGTAGATATAATACAAAAACAAAATATGAATTGGTTTTATACAACACTTATAGTAGTGGTCTATTATTTTTATACTAACGGATCTCACGAAGGCTTTGTTGAGTTTTGTGTGATTGAAGTTTTCAAGTTTTGGGTTATCTTATGATGGATGAAGGAAACATGTAAAGAGCCTAAGCTTGGAGACGCCCCAGCATCCCAAGCCATTATCCAAGAATGAGCAACCAACTAAGCTTGGGGATGCCCCCGAGTGGCATCCCTGCTTTTTTCCAACAACTATGGGTATTTTACTGGAGACTATATTTTTAATCATCACATGATATGTGTTTTGCTTGGAGCGTCTTGTATGATATGTGTCTTTGCTTGTTTTATTTTTTGTTTTAAGTTATCAATCCTTGCTGGACACACCTAGTTGAGAGAGCCAAAATTATGTCAAGACTTGTTAGAATTGCTCTCTATGCTTCACTTAAATCTTTTATGAGCTAGGACTTGCTCTAGTGCTTCACGTATATCTTTTTTATCACGGTGTGCTTAGTATGTTTTGAAGAAATGCTCCCTTGCTTCACTTAGATTTGTTTGAGAGTTAGTAAAATTTTGAAGAAATTCTCTCTTGCTTCACTTAAATTATTTTGAGAGAAAGAAAATTTGTTATACTCATGATCTTCACTTATATTTGGTTGAGCTTATGAAAAGCAACTCATGAAAATTAGTCCAAAAGTGATAGATATCCAAGAAGGATAAAGTAAAAGAAAATTTCATGAAGATCATTGGACAAAATAAACTTGATTCATAGTAATAGTTTTGAGATATGATGATGTGATATGTGAATTATGTTAATGAGTAATTATGCTCTAGTAAGAATATGGGTGTTAAGGTTTGTGATTCCCTATGCAAGTACGAAAGTCAATAGTCATGCAATGAAAATTATATCCTACTTGTGGTGCATTATTCGATGTTAATTATGCTTAATGCTTGCTTATGAGATTTTTCGTTTCTTGGTTGGTCGCTTCCCAATCTTTTGCTAGCCTTCATTTTGCACTAAGTATGACCTCCACTTGTGCATCCAAAATTCTTTAAACCAGTTTTTCCACATGAGTCCACTATATCTACCTATATGCGGTATTCTTTCGACGTTCTAAGCAAATTTGCATGTGCCATCTGTAATTTAAAAATAAACTTCTCTTTTGTGTGTTTGTTTCGCTCATGGAGCGGTGAGGGGTGGCTAATATTTTTCATGCTAGATGTGTTATTCCCAAGATGAGTGTTTATTCACTTGTCATTGCACAAGAGTAAGGCAAAGGTATTAGGGATGCCTAGTCCCGAAATGCAAAAAAAGAAATGATTTTATTTTATGTTGTTAAATAATAAATTCCTTGGAAAGTATTGGTATGGAGGGCACCCGTGGATATGGTTAGCCATCGAAAGTGAAAGTTATGGTGGAAAAAGGAATAAACTTTATTTTCTGTTCGGGAACCACCTATGGCATATCTATCATGGAAAGTGTTCGGAACTCTAAGTCGTTTTCGTTGGTGGGATGGATGCACCTCCCAAAATGTTTTTATCTCTAAGTTTTTCGCCTTGAGCTCTGACACCTCCACAAATCCCTACTTCCCTCTGCGAAGGGTCTATCTTTTACTTTATGCAATTTTCTATTATGAAATTTGAGTCTCCACCATCTCTTATAAAAAGCACCAACTAGGAGGCAATATGATCGTGCTCAAGTATTGGGTGTAGTTAATATTCGAGTGTGTTTCATGAATGGATCAATGTTTGAGCATGATGGGCTAGGGATAACTTATTTTAGCATTGATATTTTGAAAGACATGGTTGCTTGTTGATATGCTTGAGTATATAAATTATTATGTCAAAACTAGACTATTGCTTTGAATCACATAAAAGTCCAAATGTCCATGATATAAAGAAAATAATATGATATGACTTGATGAACAACACTCCACATCAAAAATTATGTTTTATCACTTACCTACTCGAGGACGAGTAGGAGTTAAGCTTGAGGATGCTGATACGTCTCCAACGTATCTACAATTTTTTATTGTTCCATACTGTTTTATTATCAATCTTGGATGTTTTATAATCATTTTATAGTCATTTTATAGTCATTTTATATCATTTTTGGTACTAACATATTACATAGTGCCCGGTGCCAGTTCCTGTTTTTTACATCGCAGGAAATAAATATCAAACGGAGTCCAAATGGCATGAAACTTTATGATGATCTTTGATGGGCCAGAAGAAAGGCAATGGGCCCTGGTTGCACTTGGGGGTGCCCCGAGGGGGCACAACCCACCACGGCGCGCCAGGAGGCCCTGGCGCGCCTAGGTGGGTTGTGCCCATCTCGGGTGCCCCCTGGACCGCCTCTTTGCTCTATAAATACCCAAATATTCCCAAAACACTAGGGGAGTCGACGAAATACTCATCCAGCCGTCGCAGAGTCCAGAAACACCAGATCCAATCTAAACACCATCACAGAGGGGTTCACCACTTCCATTGGTGCCTCTCCGATGATGCATGAGTAATTCGTTGTAGACCTTCGGGTCCGTAGTTAGTAGCTAGATGGTTCCATCTCTCTCTCTCTCTCTCTCTCTCTCTCTCACTCACTCTCTCTTTATTCTCAATACAATGGTCTCTTGGAGATCCATATGATGTAACTCTTTTGCGATGTGTTTGTTGGGATCGATGAACTTTGAGTTTATGACCAGATCTATGTTTTTATATCCATGAAAGTATTTGAGTTTCTTTGATCTATTTTATGCATGATCTCTTATAGCCTCGTATTTCTTCTCCGATATTTGGGTTTTGTCTGGCCAACTTGATCTATTTATCTTGCAATGGGAAGAGGTGCCCGGTAGTGGGTTCGATCTTACGGTGCTTGATCCCAGTGACAGAAAGCGAACCGACACGTATGTATCGTTGCTACTAAGGATAAAAAGATGAGATCTATATCTACCGCCATATAGATAAACGGATCTTGTCTACATCATATCATCGTTCTTATTGCATTACTCCGTTTTTCCATGAACTTAATACACTAGATGCATGCTGGATAGCGGTCAATGTGTGGAGTAATAGTAGTAGATGCAGGCAGGAGTCGATCTACTAATATTGGATGTGATGCCTATGTAATGTTCATTGCCTAGACATCATCATAATTATTTGAAGTTCTATCAATTGCCCAACAGTAATTTGTTTACCCACCATTTGCTATTTTTCTCGAGAGAAGCCACTAGTGAAACCTACGGCCACCGGGTCTTATTTCTCATATATTTGCTTTGCAATCTACTTTTCCTTGCTTTTATTTCCAGATCTATTAAACCAAAAATCCAAAAATATCTTGCTGCAATTTATTTTATTTGGCGTTCGATCTATCAATATTTTCAACTTTCTCCTGTCACACGCCAATTTCTGGCGCCGTTACCCGAAAGGGATTGACAATCCCTTTAACTCATCGGGTTGAGAGGTGTTGTTATTTGTGTGCAGTGGCTGTTTACGTTGTGTTGCTTGGCTCTCCTACTGGTTCGATACCTTGGTTTCATAACTGAGGGAAATACTCTACCGTCGATGTGCTACATCATCCTTCCCTCTCCGGGGAAATAGTGACGTAGTTCCAGCTGCCATCAACGGCTGATTTAACAACACACAATCAAAAAAACACATCTACTACCTTTTTGTGTTCATATATCCCCTATCCTTGTATCTTTCTTCTCGTTCTTCGTCATTCTTCAGCAATGGAGGGTTGCAAATCCACGAGGCTCTAGGGGCGGTCAGGCCGACCTAGGGCAGCCCATAGCCTCTGCATGCCCAGACAGGGTCCCTCCCGGGTGTGTGGGGTTTTGGGTCTACGAAAGTGCCCCACTGGATTGCTTGTGTATCACGCTTCCGGGCAGGTCTCTTTCGACGTGAGCTGCGGTGCATCACCCTCGGCGTTGGAGGTACACGGCGACGTGTTCGTGTGCGAACACACTTTTTGGTGACTCCGCTGGGGACGAAGCTTTGAACGGTCTCCAGCCCGTTCTTGCTACGAAGAGATCGACATTTAGGGTTTGCAATCTGCAAAGGTAACATGAACACCAAATTCCCTACTATAGATGCAAATAATTCATATGGTGTTACTAGATCGTTCAATGAGTATACTCTATCGGCCATGCCTAATTTTTTCAATAATGCATCTAATTACGTGCATAGGCCGATTCAAAGTAATTTACATGCTTCAACTTCAGTAACATACAACATATGTACCCTAACTCTCATGCATGGGCAACCCCACAAATCCATATGCCCATGAACAACATGATGGGTTTGGTTAATCAATTTGAAACACCTCATGTTAAAATTGCCAATAGCATACAAGAAAGTGTTTCGCCCTTTTATTCATCGGCAACTAATTTGCAATATGTGAATCCAACCTTGCCGATGAATAGGAGAATTAGCCATGCTACTACTAGCTATTCGGCCAGTTACTCTCAACCGTCATATGCTACACCTCATGTCAGTAATTTTTCAGCACCATACACAACTGTAGATGTTCATAATTCGGCTTCGCACCTTCCTGGTCATAGCCGAATAAATGTAAATTTTACAGGAGTGGTTGTGCCCAATATTGTAGAAGATGAGGTAGTGGTGGCTGCATTGAAGAGTTTAGCCCAATATAAGAGGAATAGTGCTCTTTGCCTTCAACAACATGAAAAGGGGCTATTTCCTGATTATGCGGCAATAAAAGTTAGAGTTTTGTAATAAAATGAATCTTTGCCAATTGATAAGATTGGCGAGCGAAAATATGGTTTTACAACAATGCATGTGCCTTCACCTAGTACAACATCATATTATACACCCCATACGCAATTGCAAAGTTTCGGCAACACCCATGTGCCATTGCCAAAAGAATCTAAAAGCATTGGGGGACAAACATATCCGGAGTGGGTTGAAATTGAGAAAAAGATTAAAGCCAATTTTGCCGCTCGCCGCCAGAAACAAAAAGAAACAGAATTGGCTCAAGTAAAAGAAGCATTGCCAATTAGTAGAATCAATGTAAAGAAAGATGATTCAGTACATGAAAGTGCTTCGGTTGAAAAAGTCGAATCAAGAAGTATATATTATGAATCCATCAAATGCAAAGAGGCAAGCATTATTGAGAAAGGGCATGTCAAGCATAGCAAAGCGACCATACTTGATTTTCCTAAAGTTAATGGAACCTACTTCGTGCCCTATGAGTTTCGTGCCAGAGAAATTGATGAACTTCAAGGACAAGAACAAGTAGCTGAACAAAGTTTCACCCACAAAAATCTTCAGTGTAATGATGCATGGAATCAAGAAAAAGATGATGAAGAGGCGTTGGGGAGCCATCCAAAGGCGGAGCAAGATATTGTTCAAGTCACACCACCATCATGCACTCCCAACATATTTGAAGAGGTATGTTTAGTAAGTAATTTACCTATTTTTAGATTTGGTCAAAACTTTATTATTGATGCATCTATTAGAAAACTCCTCATAAGTAATTTTGAAAAACCAATGAAGAAGGGTAATTTACTTGTTAGCAATAAAATCGTTATAGAGTAACCCACTGCGCCATTTATAAAGACTGATAATGACTTATTGTTGCAGCCAACACTTTCCCCATTGCTTTATCTAAAGTTCATATCAAATTGGGTAGCTTTGATTATTTCTTACTTGGCTTACGCTTTGTCTCAATTGAGACATGTATGTTCTAAATATTTTCATTTAAAAATTTAAAGCCAAGGTTAAATTATATTGAGAAAACCGATGCTAGTATAATATCTTACCCAAAGACATCGGATATAGAGTGGAAAACACAATGCATAGCCGAATGGTATAATGCAAAATCAGAACCATTCGTTTGCTTAACTCCAAAGCCGTTCTCATAGCAAGATCAACTAGAAAATAAAAAAATTTACCTTCAATTCAAGCATGTGTGATCAAATATTTGATTTGTTGCTGAAAAATAATTATATAAGAATTCTTGATCACCATGTCAAGCCATCAATTCAAGGACGAATATATTGTAGGTTGCATCATTTGTTCAAACATAATTTTGAGGATTGCAATATGTTTTGTCAAATAGTTAAATCGCCATTGATAAAGGACGATTGAAATTTGTTGTGACACCAAGAGATGACCAGTCTATTCCGATTGGTCTCAATGGCAGAAAGTTTTTGCATCCGCTGCTTCAAGCCGATCCATTTAAAGAGAAGGTAAAAACTGCAGGTGATGGGATCAAGCTTTCAAGTAAATAAGTTGTTGAAGAGCATAATGAACATATTCTTGAGGGCGAGAATTCCATCGAAGCTACAATGGAGACGCCAAGGACTGGGGGACAGCAAGCAAATCCAATGATTGATGAAAGCAAACCAAAAGAAAACAAAGGCCAAAATAAGCGCAAGTGTAATCACCTTTGTTGAACTATTCAATAAATATCAAAAGAAGAGTGAAGAGAAGAATGCTTATCGTCCAAATCATGCAAAGAAACCAAGATCACCCCCAAGGCGCAAATATGAGGATCGGTATTGGCAAAGTGAGAATATTAATGCAACATATTCATATCCTTATTTTGGGCCGCCAATGCCAATGCCATGGATGCCTCCCTATGCTCATATAGATCCATATCCATCATGGAACATGTATGATACAAGGGCACATTCTCCATCTTATTTTAGACCATCTCACCAATATTATGCAGCTCCAAGAAGATCAACATTTGAACAATCACATGTTAAAGACTGTTTCAATCATAAGGAGTCGGTCCAGAGCTCAAGGAATAAGAAACAGGTGGTCAAGCAAGTTTACCGTGTTAAAAGAGATGGTCGTAAGAGTGCAACTTTAGATTTTATCTCAAATGGAAAAGAGCCAATTAAAGTGTTGACACTGGCTACTAAAGGCAATGAGAGAAAGCAACCAATTATTGAGAGCCAAAGTGCCAAATCTGAAGAAAAGAGTTGAGAGTGCACAAGGCCAAAAGGGAATTGCCATTGGTCAAAAAGAATCACAGCCGAGATGCCCGCTCGGCTTATCGTATTGGCAAAAGAAGGAATTACAAAATCTTAGTGCACAAGAGCTGAGACAGAGGAACATGGCATGGGTTCCCAAGAGTATCAATCAAAACAAAAATAATGTGCATGCTTCTATTGAAACAAGTATAATAAAAGTGAAGAAAGATAAGGATGGAAGCAACAAACAATTAAGCCGAAGGTGTGCATCACAACATCAAAATTTTCAGTTAGCACATCATCCATTTTCTTCAACCATGCCATTGATGCCTTTGACATGGAATTCATCCCTAATACCATGGTTATTATATATTGATGGTTAAATTTGTAGTAATGGCCAAGGTGTTGGTGTTGTTTATATATCTCCTTATGGTGCTATTCTGTGAAGCCTCATACCGCTTAAAATATATATGCACAAATGATCAAAGCCGAATATGCATTGTTATTTGGATTGGAGCTTTTCCTTGCTATAGGTGATTTACATAGTGAGGCTTTCGGCGATTCGTTATTAGTATAATGCAACAAATATCCAAGGGTTATCAATATTTTGACGAATCACTTTTAAATTATCTTGAGGTATGTCTAGATGTAAATTTTACCTTGAGTTGCTTTAATACTGCTCATATATCTAGACATGACAATTGAAGAGCAAATGGGTTGGCACAGTAAGCATTAGGCTACTATATTGATCATGGTGTATTGCATATATCTATCAATAGCCGATGTTTATTCTTGCCAACGTAGGTAAGGCCGAACCAAAACCCACAGCTTCAGCCACAAATGAAACTTTTATGCAAGCGAAGTATGGATTGGAGGAAGTTCATTCTTGATTATCTACAAAATCTTAGCGAAAGGGTGAACAATATGGTTCGGAGGATGGTTTTGATCTATGGAACCTTATCACCGGATTTTTTTGACTATGACCTTATCACCGGATTGTTATAGAAGTTGAGAAGTTTTCACCCAAGCTTGCATCAGAATATTCACAAAAGCAATGGCCAATATAAACTTATCGTCCTAAGAACATGAAAAATGGCCGATGGAGTGTTGACATCGTCCTTAGAGCAAGCTATGTGCAAGTTATTTTTCGGCACATAATATTTGCTGAAAAACGAGGAGCATGTGTTGACATCAGATTTTGGCACGGTTAAGAACTTATTTAAGATGGCCTCAAATGGAGAAGTGATCTACATAGAAGAGTTACGTATTGTTTATATGAACATCTTTTAAGTTTGGGCCATCGCCGTCCGATTTCATCTCGAAGGCCGAAACTATGCTCAAAGTACTAAGTTCTTATATTCAGAGTACAGTTTGGCAGATTAAGCCCCAAAGAAGACCTCAAATGGAAAAGGTTTCAACATCAAAGTTGTGCGTCTCATTGAAACAGTTGATTTTGATATAAAAGTCATCCCAATCCGAGTTCATATGCAAAAGTTAGAGCAATCGGAATATAGCCTTGTCAGGAGGCAAAAAATGTCGCGCCCCACTAGACACCCTGTGTGATGGGTAGCGCGAATAATAAACTATTTTGCACTAGGGATTAGACCCTTAAGATTACTTCTGATAAAAAAACGTTCAACATGAAAGTTGTTCGTCTCGTTGAAACGGACAAGATTGCTTTTGGGCTCGTTTCAATTCAAGGTCGTTTACCACCTCAAAAAAAGACCTGCAAGGTGCAGCTAGTTTTAAACCGAACAGTTTTGAAAAGTTCAGACAAAACCAATCCGAATTTGACTAGGGTTTTGGACATGAATCCAAGCCTTTTTTTTGCACGGCAAGTCCAGCCACCTCTTATATACCTAAGAGGCGATGGCCTATTTGACAACACACAATCGAACAAACACATCTGCTACTTTTCATGTTCATCTATCCCCTATCCTTGTATCTTTCTTCTCGTTCTTCGTCGTTCTTCACCAATGGAGGGCTACGAATCCACAAGGCTCTAGGGGTGGTCAGGCCGACCTAGGGCAGCCCATAGCCTCTGTGTGCCCAGACGGGGTCCCTCCGGGGTGTGTGGGGTTTCGGGTCTATAAAAGCGCCCACCGGATTGCTTGCGTACCGCACTTCTGGGCGGGTCTCCTTCGACGTGAGCTGCGGTGCATCACCCTCGGTGTTGGAGGTACACGGTGATGTGTTCCTGTGCGAATAGTTTCCTGACCATAGACATGTGTTGTCATTTGATGAACGGGATCACATCATTAGAGAATGATGTGATGGACAAGACCCATCCATTAGCTTAGCATAATAATCATTAAGTTTTATTGCTATTGCTTTCTTCATGACTTATACATATTCCTTTGACTATGAAGTTATGCAACTCCCGCATACCGGAGGAACACCTTGTGTGCTATCAAACGTCACAACGTAACTGGGTGATTATAAAGTTGCTCTACAGGTGTCTCCGAAGGTGTTTGTTGGGTTGGTATAGATCGAGATTAGGATTTGTCACTCCGAGTATCGGAGAGGTATCTCTGGGCCCTCTTGGTAATGCACATCACGATAAGCCTTGCAAGCAATGTGACTAATGAGTTAGTTGTGGGATGATGCATTACGGAACGATTAAAGAGACTTGCCGGTAACGAGATTGAACTAGGTATGAAGATACCGGCGATTGAATCTCGGGCAAGTAACATACCGATGACAAAGGGAATAACGTATGTTGTCATTGCGGTTTGACCAACAAAGATCTTCGTAGAATATGTGAATTAATATGAGCATCCAGGTTCCGTTGTTGGTTATTGACCGGAGATGTGTCTCGGTCATGTATACATAGTTCTCGAACCTGTAGGGTCTGCACGCTTAACGTTCGATGACGATTTGTATTATGACTTATGTGTTTTGGTGACCGAAGATTGTTCAGAGTCCCGGATGAGATCATGGAGATGACGAGGAGTCTCGAAATGGTCGAGACGTAAAGATTGATATATTGGACGATAGTATTCAGACACCGGAATGGTTCCGGAATGTTTCGGGTTTTTTTCGGAGTACCGTGAGGTTACCGGAACCCCCCGGGGAAGTAATGGGCCTACATGGGCCATAGGGAAGAAAGAGGGGAGCCCGCAAGGGGGTGGCGCCCCCATGGGAGTTCAAATTGGACAAGGGGAGGGGGCGCATCCCCCTTTCCTTGTCCCTCTCCCTCTCCCTCTCCTTCCCCTTTCCCACTCCGAAAGAAAGGAAGGGGGCGACTAGGACTAGGAGTCCTAGTCGGTCCCCCCATGGCACGCCCCCTGTGGCCGGCCTCCTCCCTCTCATCCTTTATATACGGGGGAAGGGGGCACCCGAAAGGACAACAGTTGTTTCTTAGCCGTGTGCGGTGCCCCCCTCCACAGTTTAGCCCCTGGTCATATTGTCATAGTGCTTAGGCAAAGCCCTGCGCGGATCACATCAACATCACCGTCACCACGCCGTCGTGCTGAAAAAACGCTCCCTCAACACTTTGCTAGATCAAGAGTTCGAGGGACGTCATCGAGCTGAATGTGCGCTGAACTCAGAGGTGTCGTACGTTCGGTACTTGATCGGTTGGATCGCGAAGTCGTTCGACTACATCAACCGCGTTAACCTAACGCTTCTGATTTCGGTCTACGAGGGTACGTGGACACACTCTCCCCCTCTCGTTGCTATGCATCTCCTAGATAGGTCTTGCGTGTTCGTAAGAATTTTTTTGAAATTGCATGCTACGTTCCCCAACAATTATGACAATCGGACCAATATAGCAAATCTGCTGTTGCCCTTCGTTACAGTTCACCATTACTGGCTTGAGTTTTTAAGGGCATCTAAAACCGGACTGAAGAAATTTGGCCCCTCAAACATTTGCAGACGTGCCTGTTCAATGTCCGAGCATGTCCGTTTTAACTCCCTATTTGCCCGTCCACACAGTCATGTTCCTGAATTTTTCCTTATATGTCCGGTCAAATGTATGTGATTGGTGGAGAAGGAGAGAGAGAGAGAGTGTCGGTGTCAAAACCGGCGGATCTCGGGTAGGGGGTCCCGATCTGTGCGTCAAGGTCGGATGGTAACAGGAGACAAGGGACACTTTATTTTACCATGAAAGTATTTGAGTTTCTTTGATCTATTTTATGCATGATCTCTTATAGCCTCGTATTTCTTCTCCGATATTTGGGTTTTGTCTGGCCAACTTGATCTATTTATCTTGCAATGGGAAGAGGTGCCCGGTAGTGGGTTCGATCTTACGGTGCTTGATCCCAGTGATAGAAAGCGAACCGACACGTATGTATCGTTGCTACTAAGGATAAAAAGATGAGATCTATATCTACCGCCATATAGATAAACGGATCTTGTCTACATCATATCATCGTTCTTATTGCATTACTCCGTTTTTCCATGAACTTAATACACTAGATGCATGCTGGATAGCGGTCAATGTGTGGAGTAATAGTAGTAGATGCAGGCAGGAGTCGATCTACTAATATTGGATGTGATGCCTATGTAATGTTCATTGCCTAGACATCATCATAATTATTTGAAGTTCTATCAATTGCCCAACAGTAATTTGTTTACCCACCATTTGCTATTTTTCTCGAGAGAAGCCACTAGTGAAACCTACGGCCACCGGGTCTTATTTCTCATATATTTGCTTTGCAATCTACTTTTCCTTGCTTTTATTTCCAGATCTATTAAACCAAAAATCCAAAAATATCTTGCTGCAATTTATTTTATTTGGCGTTCGATCTATCAATATTTTCAACTTTCTCCTGTCACACGCCAATTTCTGGCGCCGTTACCCGAAAGGGATTGACAATCCCTTTAACTCATCGGGTTGAGAGGTGTTGTTATTTGTGTGCAGTGGCTGTTTACGTTGTGTTGCTTGGTTCTCCTACCGGTTCGATACCTTGGTTTCATAACTGAGGGAAATACTCTACCGTCGATGTGCTACATCATCCTTCCCTCTCCGGGGAAATAGTGACGTAGTTCCAGCTGCCATCAACGGCTGATTTAACAACACACAATCAAAAAAACACATCTACTACCTTTTTGTGTTCATATATCCCCTATCCTTGTATCTTTCTTCTCGTTCTTCGTCACTCTTCAGCAATGGAGGGTTGCAAATCCATGAGGCTCTAGGGGCGGTCAGGCCGACCTAGGGCAGCCCATAGCCTCTGCATGCCCAGACAGGGTCCCTCCCGGGTGTGTGGGGTTTTGGGTCTACGAAAGTGCCCCACTGGATTGCTTGTGTATCACGCTTCCGGGCAGGTCTCTTTCGACGTGAGCTGCGGTGCATCACCCTCGGCGTTGGAGGTACACGGCGACGTGTTCGTGTGCGAACACACTTTTTGGTGACTCCGCTGGGGACGAAGCTTTGAACGGTCTCCAGCCCGTTCTTGCTACGAAGAGATCGACATTTAGGGTTTGCAATCTGCAAAGGTAACATGAACACCAAATTCCCTACTATAGATGCAAATAATTCATATGGTGTTACTAGATCGTTCAATGAGTATACTCTATCGGCCATGCCTAATTTTTTCAATAATGCATCTAATTACGTGCATAGGCCGATTCAAAGTAATTTACATGCTTCAACTTCAGTAACATACAACATATGTACCCTAACTCTCATGCATGGGCAACCCCACAAATCCATATGCCCATGAACAACATGATGGGTTTGGTTAATCAATTTGAAACACCTCATGTTAAAATTGCCAATAGCATACAAGAAAGTGTTTCGCCCTTTTATTCATCGGCAACTAATTTGCAATATGTGAATCCAACCTTGCCGATGAATAGGAGAATTAGCCATGCTACTACTAGCTATTCGGCCAGTTACTCTCAACCGTCATATGCTACACCTCATGTCAGTAATTTTTCAGCACCATACACAACTGTAGATGTTCATAATTCGGCTTCACACCTTCCTGGTCATAGCCGAATAAATGTAAATTTTACAGGAGTGGTTGTGCCCAATATTGTAGAAGATGAGGTAGTGGTGGCTGCATTGAAGAGTTTAGCCCAATATAAGAGGAATAGTGCTCTTTGCCTTCAACAACATGAAAAGGGGCTATTTCCTGATTATGCGGCAATAAAAGTTAGAGTTTTGTAATAAAATGAATCTTTGCCAATTGATAAGATTGGCGAGCGAAAATATGGTTTTACAACAATGCATGTGCCTTCACCTAGTACAACATCATATTATACACCCCATACGCAATTGCAAAGTTTCGGCAACACCCATGTGCCATTGCCAAAAGAATCTAAAAGCATTGGGGGACAAACATATCCGGAGTGGGTTGAAATTGAGAAAAAGATTAAAGCCAATTTTGCCGCTCGCCGCCAGAAACAAAAAGAAACAGAATTGGCTCAAGTAAAAGAAGCATTGCCAATTAGTAGAATCAATGTAAAGAAAGATGATTCAGTACATGAAAGTGCTTCGGTTGAAAAAGTCGAATCAAGAAGTATATATTATGAATCCATCAAATGCAAAGAGGCAAGCATTATTGAGAAAGGGCATGTCAAGCATAGCAAAGCGACCATACTTGATTTTCCTAAAGTTAATGGAACCTACTTCGTGCCCTATGAGTTTCGTGCCAGAGAAATTGATGAACTTCAAGGACAAGAACAAGTAGCTGAACAAAGTTTCACCCACAAAAATCTTCAGTGTAATGATGCATGGAATCAAGAAAAAGATGATGAAGAGGCGTTGGGGAGCCATCCAAAGGCGGAGCAAGATATTGTTCAAGTCACACCACCATCATGCACTCCCAACATATTTGAAGAGGTATGTTTAGTAAGTAATTTACCTATTTTTAGATTTGGTCAAAACTTTATTATTGATGCATCTATTAGAAAACTCCTCATAAGTAATTTTGAAAAACCAATGAAGAAGGGTAATTTACTTGTTAGCAATAAAATCGTTATAGAGTAACCCACTGCGCCATTTATAAAGACTGATAATGACTTATTGTTGCAGCCAACACTTTCCCCATTGCTTTATCTAAAGTTCATATCAAATTGGGTAGCTTTGATTATTTCTTACTTGGCTTACGCTTTGTCTCAATTGAGACATGTATGTTCTAAATATTTTCATTTAAAAATTTAAAGCCAAGGTTAAATTATATTGAGAAAACCGATGCTAGTATAATATCTTACCCAAAGACATCGGATATAGAGTGGAAAACACAATGCATAGCCGAATGGTATAATGCAAAATCAGAACCATTCGTTTGCTTAACTCCAAAGCCGTTCTCATAGCAAGATCAACTAGAAAATAAAAAAATTTACCTTCAATTCAAGCATGTGTGATCAAATATTTGATTTGTTGCTGAAAAATAATTACATAAGAATTCTTGATCACCATGTCAAGCCATCAATTCAAGGACGAATATATTGTAGGTTGCATCATTTGTTCAAACATAATTTTGAGGATTGCAATATGTTTTGTCAAATAGTTAAATCGCCATTGATAAAGGACGATTGAAATTTGTTGTGACACCAAGAGATGACCAGTCTATTCCGATTGGTCTCAATGGCAGAAAGTTTTTGCATCCGCTGCTTCAAGCCGATCCATTTAAAGAGAAGGTAAAAACTGCAGGTGATGGGATCAAGCTTTCAAGTAAATAAGTTGTTGAAGAGCATAATGAACATATTCTTGAGGGCGAGAATTCCATCGAAGCTACAATGGAGACGCCAAGGACTGGGGGACAGCAAGCAAATCCAATGATTGATGAAAGCAAACCAAAAGAAAACAAAGGCCAAAATAAGCGCAAGTGTAATCACCTTTGTTGAACTATTCAATAAATATCAAAAGAAGAGTGAAGAGAAGAATGCTTATCGTCCAAATCATGCAAAGAAACCAAGATCACCCCCAAGGCGCAAATATGAGGATCGGTATTGGCAAAGTGAGAATATTAATGCAACATATTCATATCCTTATTTTGGGCCGCCAATGCCAATGCCATGGATGCCTCCCTATGCTCATATAGATCCATATCCATCATGGAACATGTATGATACAAGGGCACATTCTCCATCTTATTTTAGACCATCTCACCAATATTATGCAGCTCCAAGAAGATCAACATTTGAACAATCACATGTTAAAGACTGTTTCAATCATAAGGAGTCGGTCCAGAGCTCAAGGAATAAGAAACAGGTGGTCAAGCAAGTTTACCGTGTTAAAAGAGATGGTCGTAAGAGTGCAACTTTAGATTTTATCTCAAATGGAAAAGAGCCAATTAAAGTGTTGACACTGGCTACTAAAGGCAATGAGAGAAAGCAACCAATTATTGAGAGCCAAAGTGCCAAATCTGAAGAAAAGAGTTGAGAGTGCACAAGGCCAAAAGGGAATTGCCATTGGTCAAAAAGAATCACAGCCGAGATGCCCGCTCGGCTTATCGTATTGGCAAAAGAAGGAATTACAAAATCTTAGTGCACAAGAGCTGAGACAGAGGAACATGGCATGGGTTCCCAAGAGTATCAATCAAAACAAAAATAATGTGCATGCTTCTATTGAAACAAGTATAATAAAAGTGAAGAAAGAGAAGGATGGAAGCAACAAACAATTAAGCCGAAGGTGTGCATCACAACATCAAAATTTTCAGTTAGCACATCATCCATTTTCTTCAACCATGCCATTGATGCCTTTGACATGGAATTCATCCCTAATACCATGGTTATTATATATTGATGGTTAAATTTGTAGTAATGGCCAAGGTGTTGGTGTTGTTTATATATCTCCTTATGGTGCTATTCTGTGAAGCCTCATACCGCTTAAAATATATATGCACAAATGATCAAAGCCGAATATGCATTGTTATTTGGATTGGAGCTTTTCCTTGCTATAGGTGATTTACATAGTGAGGCTTTCGGCGATTCGTTATTAGTATAATGCAACAAATATCCAAGGGTTATCAATATTTTGACGAATCACTTTTAAATTATCTTGAGGTATGTCTAGATGTAAATTTTACCTTGAGTTGCTTTAATACTGCTCACATATCTAGACATGACAATTGAAGAGCAAATGGGTTGGCACAGTAAGCATCAGGCTACTATATTGATCATGGTGTATTGCATATATCTATCAATAGCCGATGTTTATTCTTGCCAACGTAGGTAAGGCCGAACCAAAACCCACAGCTTCAGCCACAAATGAAACTTTTATGCAAGCGAAGTATGGATTGGAGGAAGTTCATTCTTGATTATCTGCAAAATCTTAGCGAAAGGGTGAACAATATGGTTCGGAGGATGGTTTTGATCTATGGAACCTTATCACCGGATTTTTTTGACTATGACCTTATCACCGGATTGTTATAGAAGTTGAGAAGTTTTCACCCAAGCTTGCATCAGAATATTCACAAAAGCAATGGCCAATATAAACTTATCGTCCTAAGAACATGAAAAATGGCCGATGGAGTGTTGACATCGTCCTTAGAGCAAGCTATGTGCAAGTTATTTTTCGGCACATAATATTTGCTGAAAAACGAGGAGCATGTGTTGACATCAGATTTTGGCACGGTTAAGAACTTATTTAAGATGGCCTCAAATGGAGAAGTGATCTACATAGAAGAGTTACGTATTGTTTATATGAACATCTTTTAAGTTTGGGCCATCGCCGTCCGATTTCATCTCGAAGGCCGAAACTATGCTCAAAGTACTAAGTTCTTATATTCAGAGTACAGTTTGGCAGATTAAGCCCCAAAGAAGACCTCAAATGGAAAAGGTTTCAACATCAAAGTTGTGCGTCTCATTGAAACAGTTGATTTTGATATAAAAGTCATCCCAATCCGAGTTCATATGCAAAAGTTAGAGCAATCGGAATATAGCCTTGTCAGGAGGCAAAAAATGTCGCGCCCCACTAGACACCCTGTGTGATGGGTAGCGCGAATAATAAACTATTTTGCACTAGGGATTAGACCCTTAAGATTACTTCTGATAAAAAAACGTTCAACATGAAAGTTGTTCGTCTCGTTGAAACGGACAAGATTGCTTTTGGGCTCGTTTCAATTCAAGGTCGTTTACCACCTCAAAAAAAGACCTGCAAGGTGCAGCTAGTTTTAAACCGAACAGTTTTGAAAAGTTCAAACAAAACCAATCCGAATTTGACTAGGGTTTTGGACATGAATCCAAGCCTTTTTTTTTGCACGGCAAGTCCAGCCACCTCTTATATACCTAAGAGGCGATGGCCTATTTGACAACACACAATCGAACAAACACATCTGCTACTTTTCATGTTCATCTATCCCCTATCCTTGTATCTTTCTTCTCGTTCTTCGTCGTTCTTCACCAATGGAGGGCTACGAATCCACAAGGCTCTAGGGGTGGTCAGGCCGACCTAGGGCAGCCCATAGCCTCTGTGTGCCCAGACGGGGTCCCTCCGGGGTGTGTGGGGTTTCGGGTCTATAAAAGCGCCCACCGGATTGCTTGCGTACCGCACTTCTGGGCGGGTCTCCTTCGACGTGAGCTGCGGTGCATCACCCTCGGTGTTGGAGGTACACGGTGATGTGTTCCTGTGCGAATAGTTTCCTGACCATAGACATGTGTTGTCATTTGATGAACGGGATCACATCATTAGAGAATGATGTGATGGACAAGACCCATCCATTAGCTTAGCATAATAATCATTAAGTTTTATTGCTATTGCTTTCTTCATGACTTATACATATTCCTTTGACTATGAAGTTATGCAACTCCCGCATACCGGAGGAACACCTTGTGTGCTATCAAACGTCACAACGTAACTGGGTGATTATAAAGTTGCTCTACAGGTGTCTCCGAAGGTGTTTGTTGGGTTGGTATAGATCGAGATTAGGATTTGTCACTCCGAGTATCGGAGAGGTATCTCTGGGCCCTCTTGGTAATGCACATCACGATAAGCCTTGCAAGCAATGTGACTAATGAGTTAGTTGTGGGATGATGCATTACGGAACGATTAAAGAGACTTGCCGGTAACGAGATTGAACTAGGTATGAAGATACCGGCGATTGAATCTCGGGCAAGTAACATACCGATGACAAAGGGAATAACGTATGTTGTCATTGCGGTTTGACCAACAAAGATCTTCGTAGAATATGTGAATTAATATGAGCATCCAGGTTCCGCTGTTGGTTATTGACCGGAGATGTGTCTCGGTCATGTATACATAGTTCTCGAACCTGTAGGGTCTGCACGCTTAACGTTCGATGACGATTTGTATTATGACTTATGTGTTTTGGTGACCGAAGATTGTTCAGAGTCCCGGATGAGATCATGGAGATGACGAGGAGTCTCGAAATGGTCGAGACGTAAAGATTGATATATTGGACGATAGTATTCAGACACCGGAATGGTTCCGGAATGTTTCGGGTTTTTTTCGGAGTACCGTGAGGTTACCGGAACCCCCCGGGGAAGTAATGGGCCTACATGGGCCATAGGGAAGAAAGAGGGGAGCCCGCAAGGGGGTGGCGCCCCCATGGGAGTTCAAATTGGACAAGGGGAGGGGGCGCATCCCCCTTTCCTTGTCCCTCTCCCTCTCCCTCTCCTTCCCCTTTCCCACTCCGAAAGAAAGGAAGGGGGCGACTAGGACTAGGAGTCCTAGTCGGTCCCCCCATGGCACGCCCCCTGTGGCCGGCCTCCTCCCTCTCATCCTTTATATACGGGGGAAGGGGGCACCCGAAAGGACAACAGTTGTTTCTTAGCCGTGTGCGGTGCCCCCCTCCACAGTTTAGCCCCTGGTCATATTGTCATAGTGCTTAGGCAAAGCCCTGCGCGGATCACATCAACATCACCGTCACCACGCCGTCGTGCTGAAAAAACACTCCCTCAACACTTTGCTAGATCAAGAGTTCGAGGGACGTCATCGAGCTGAATGTGCGCTGAACTCAGAGGTGTCGTACGTTCGGTACTTGATCGGTTGGATCGCGAAGTCGTTCGACTACATCAACCGCGTTAACCTAACGCTTCTGATTTCGGTCTACGAGGGTACGTGGACACACTCTCCCCCTCTCGTTGCTATGCATCTCCTAGATAGGTCTTGCGTGTTCGTAAGAATTTTTTTGAAATTGCATGCTACGTTCCCCAACAATTATGACAATCGGACCAATATAGCAAATCTGCTGTTGCCCTTCGTTACAGTTCACCATTACTGGCTTGAGTTTTTAAGGGCATCTACAACCGGACTGAAGAAATTTGGCCCCTCAAACATTTGCAGACGTGCCTGTTCAGTGTCTGAGCATGTCCGTTTTAACTCCCTATTTGCCCGTCCACACAGTCATGTTCCTGAATTTTTCCTTATATGTCCGGTCAAATGTATGTGATTGGTGGAGAAGGAGAGAGAGAGAGAGTGTCGGTGTCAAAACCGGCGGATCTCGGGTAGGGGGTCCCGATCTGTGCGTCAA
Organism: Aegilops umbellulata; assembly: GCA_032464435.1. NCBI lineage: Eukaryota > Viridiplantae > Streptophyta > Magnoliopsida > Poales > Poaceae > Aegilops > Aegilops umbellulata. Next base: position 585,959,263 of record CP136058.1, on the reverse strand, counting down.
GGTCGGATGGTAACAGGAGACAAGGGACACTTTATGTTACCTAGGTTCGGGCCCTCTCGAAGGAGGTAAAACCCTACTCCTGCTAGATTAATATTGATGATATGTGTAGTACAAGTGTAGATCTACCACGAGATCAAGGAGGCTAAATCCTAGAAGCTAGCCTATGGGTATGATGATGGTTATGATGTGTTCGTCCTACGGACTACAACCCTCCGATTTATATAGGCACCGGATAGGGTTAGGGTTACACAGAGTCGGTTACATTGGTAGGAGATCTTGAATATCCGCACGCCTAGCTTGCCTTCCACGCCAAGGCAAGAACCTTCCGGACACGGGACGAAGTCTTCAATCTTTATCTTCATAGTCCTAGAGTCCGGCTAAAGATATAGTTCGGCTATCTGAACACCCCCTAATCCAGGACTCCCTCAGTAGCCCCCGAACCAGGCTTCAATGACATCGAGTCCAGCGCGCAAATTTGTCTTCGGCATTGCAAGGCGGGTTCCCCCTCCGAATCTTGTGTACCTGTATGAATAATGTCCATAGCGCTCCCCGGTCTCGGTGCCCAATAATTGCCGTCTTCCACGTGTTGAACGAATGCGAAAAGCCCAGGGGTGTTTTTATATTCACACCCTTGGTCATATAAACGAGCCGCCTATTTAACGGGATGGGGATCTAGATCCAAACCACATCTTCTTCTCCCCGCGAGTTATCATCAGAGTGTCTCCAGCAAAGGTCCATTCCAACATGGCCAGCCGTCGTAGCTCCTCCCCTCGCCCCTCCAGCCCCAAATCCGGAGACTGGGAGAGTTGCACCATCCCACACAGCGAGCTTGTGTCACTGCAGGCCAAAGGATTCCTTCCCCAAGCATATATGGTCCCGGTCCGAGCTGGACTCGCCACCTACAACGGCGGCAAGCAAGCGGAGAGCACCCCCAATCCTTCTAAAGGAGAGCGGGTGTGCCTCGTCCCTTATTTATTAAGGGGTCTGGGATTTCCAATTCATCCATTCCTCCGCGGGCTTCTGGAGTTCTACGGCCTCCAGCTGCACAACCTCACGCCTGGCTCCGTGCTACATATTACAGGCTTCGTTGCCCTTTGCGAGCTATTTTTAGGCGTCGAGGCTCATTTTGCGCTGTGGAAGAGGTTGTTCTGCTTGGTGCCCTATTCTCAGAAGGGGTCTATATACCAAGTGGGCGGAGCCGAAATATGGCGCATCGCCGGGACCGGATACCTATCCGGAACCCCAAAGAAGGCGTCCGAGGACTGGCCTTAAGAATGGTTCTACATAGACGACGTCCCGCTGCCGGACCCTATCCGGGTCGGCCTCCCTGAGTTCAGCATGGCTCCCTTAAAGAAACGCTTAAGTTGGCGTCCGCGGAGCTCTCAGAGAGAAAGCAAGAGAGACGTTCTTTACCTGATGGGCTGGATAAGACTGTTGGCTCATTCCGGACTAACCATGATTGGAGTCATGGCCGCATGTATTATGCGGGGGGTGCAGCCGCTTCAATATAGGAGTCACCCCATGTGGGATTTCAACGGGGAGGATGACGCCACCCGTTACGGCCGCAAGGGGCCAGACACAGCTGCCGCTCTAGTAAAGATTCTAACATCTTTGTACAAGGGAGAAAAGGAGGACTTCCTCCGCGTCAACCCGCGGGCCGGATTCACTATGTATGAACCTCCAAGTTGGGTAAGTGAACAATTGCACTTGCCCGCTTATTTAATGCTCCCATGACTAGATACGTAATCTGGTGATTTTAATGCAGGAGCTTCGACAGGAGGTAAAGGATATCAACAGCTGCCCTCCACAGCCTGAGGACCCAGAACGGTCCCTCGATCCGGACTCCGAAGAGGATCCGGACATATCGGTGGAGCTCATCGACGGGGTGTTCCACCAGTTAAGCAAAGATAATACCTTGGTGGCCATTACGGCTGATTATCCCGTGTTAATCTCGGCCTCCCAGGTGACAGAAACCGGAGTGTTTATTCCCGCAAGAGAGATTCCGTCCTTACATATTCCGGTGTTTCTGACGACAACCGTATTTTACAGGGGAGATTTCCGAGGAGGGAGGCCGAACCTGCGGCGGCTAGCCAACGAGGAGCCGCCGGGCCCCGTGGGGTAAAAAGGGATGAAGTCCGGACTGAGAGTTCGGCACAAAGGTATAACGCGCCCTCTGTCTTCCTGGCGTTATTCTGTCAGGGCATGTTAACATCCGTACTGTTTCCAGGACGAAGAGGCCTCGCCGGACTATATCCGGAGGGGCCGCCAACCGCGCCTCTACCAGCCAGGCCCCAACGTCTGGTCCGGAGGCGGGGAGAAACACCAGGCTTGCGCCGGACGCTCCTCCAACAGAGGACGCGGACTGGCTATCTGCCACAAATTCAGAAGTGGAGAGCGCCATGAACCATAGGGGTCGCCGGACAGTTCTACGCGACGCTTGTTTCTCCCGAGAGGCCTTAGACGCCTTCAATTCGGGAGATGCGTACCTTCGTGCTGCTCAAGATGGTTTAGCCAGAGCCACGGAGCAGTATGTGAAAGACATACGGGTAAGAAAATTTAAATATATATATATATACCAGTAGCCCCCGAGACTTGAAACAGTTAAACTAACTGATTTAAGGATCATATAATATGTAGGTTCTTACTGAGAAGAACACCGTGCTGTCCCAGGAGCTGGAAAAGTGCAAGGCCCAACTAGAGGCCGCACTTGCCGCAACAGGGGAGCCCAAAGGGACCCCCTCAGGTATGATATACTTTGAGAGATTAGTATTGTGCGGCTTATGTGCGAATCTAACAATTAATGTTACAGATGGTGCCGGACTAGATCCGGAGAGGCAACAACTCTTACGCCAGTTAAAGGCTGGCAAGAGTACGTCGACAAGGGTGAGGCGAGAGAAGAATGATCTTCAGGATGCCAACACCAAGCTGGATGTTGAACTGAAACACGTTCGTGGCCAGCTATCTGACTCCACGAAGGAGAATCAGTGTCTTCGACGCGGCATATTTAGTAAGTGCTTGAGCGAACCCTTTGAAAAAAAAGGAGTTCGGCGAGGAAGACGAATAACAGAATTATGTTTGTAGGTACGCTCACAGGTCGTCCTGCAGAGGAGATGCCCGGTTCTACGGGTGACCTTCTCCCCGAACTCCTGCAACTGCACGAACGAATTCGGCAGGCAATGCAAGGGGTTGCCCGGGCCTTATGGCCTGCCCACTCCACGCCCGAGGGCCTTGGAGAGCTTGCGGAGAAGCTGACGGGAGCTCGGCGGCGCATCCGGTTGAGGAAGATATCAGCCTGCCGACAAGGCGCGAGGAGGCCTGGGCCATGGTGAAGACCCGCTTTACGAAGTCTGACCCCAATCACATGGCCGAGGTCGGACCAGTGGGGCCTGACGGGAAGGAGATCCCTGTGAGCTTTGTGTATAGCCAGGTAGAGCTGGCCGCAAAGTATTCCCAGCAGGACAGTAAATTAGACAGCCTGTTAGATGGTATAGAGGAGGAATACGATCAGTCAAGATGACTATGTAATTTATAATTGACATGTGTAATGCCTTCTAGCCGGATTGTAGATCGTTTGTCGTTGCCGACCTTTTCGCTTCGACCTCGGGACCTGACAGTCCGGAGTGTGTCCGAATACCATAACGGCTATATAAAAGCCGGGGTATGCATGGAGACCAGGCGTAGGGGTCATTAGTGCTTTATCAGACAAGTGCCCAACTAGTTATGTTATATTACATGGTTAGTAAGAAACATCTTCCAGAGAGAATAGTTCCGTTAAGGGTTCCTTTCGCTGGGGTGGCGTGCCCTAAAGTGCACGTCCGGACTGCAAATGCAGAAGATCATCTGGGGGCATGTATAAAATAAAAAGGTTCATCTTTAGTTCACCGACCGAATATTCCCTTAAGAACGCTAGCTTTCGGCTTCACCCAGTCTGAGGTACACCTCCGGCTTATCCGGCAGTAACAATCACAGAGGTGCTCCCTTTACCGCCTAGCCGAACAATCGGGAACGTAGGGGTAAGCACAGGAGCCAGGCAATCCAGCTTGGCCAAAACTTAAGTCATATCGATGCATATAATGGCGAAGAAAAGGTGCATGCGGAAGTCTGACGCATGCGTTGGGTGTGAAACCCATATAGATAAGCTTCTATTAAAGAAGCCCCCAGGTTTAAGGAGCGCGGATAGCGCGTCATATAATGAGCCTTTTACGGGCTAGAAAAGAAAAGAGTAGTAGACAAAGTAAAAAAAGGTATAAATGTAAATAATGGACAGAGGAAGGAGACAAACACAGAGTCCGGCGCTAGGCATAGAATCTTCGGAGACGTGTGGCGTTCCATGGGTTCGGCTCGAGTCGGTTGTCCGACGCATCTCGCAGGCAGTACGCTCCACCAGTTAGGACTTGGTCGATTATGAATGGACCTTCCCATTTGGGCTTGAGTTTGTTATTTTGCTTATCCGGCAGGCGCAGAACTAGTTCACCAACGTTGTAATTTTTGGCCCGTACTTCTCTGCTTTGATATCTTCGAGCTTGCTGTTGATAGAATGCGGAACGGGCCTTAGCCACGTCACGCTCTTCCTCTAAGGCGTCCAGATTGTCCTGCCGATCAAGCTCGGCTTCTCTTTCTTCGTACATGCGCACTCGAGGTGAGTCTTGAATTATGTCGCAGGGCAGAATCACCTCAGCGCCGTACACCATAAAGAATGGCGTGAATCCGGTGGTACGATTTGGCGTGGTTCGCAGCCCCCAGAGTACGGAGTCGAGCTCCTCTACCCAGTGCATACCAGATTCCTTGAGGGACCGCACTAGTCTGGGTTTGATGCCGCTCATGATGAGACCATTTGCACGTTCGACCTGACCGTTAGTTTGTGGGTGATAGACAGAAGCGTAGTCGAGCTTAATGCCCATGTTTTTGCACCACAGCTTTACTTCATCAGAGGTGAAGTTTGTGCCGTTATCGGTGATAATGCTATGGGGGACACCATAACGGTGTACGACCCCGGATACGAAGTCTATCACAGGTCCGGATTCAGCCGTCTTGACAGGCTTGGCTTCTATCCATTTGGTGAATTTATCCACCATGACCAATAAGTATTTTTTCTTGTGGGTTCCGCTTTTAAGGGGTCCCACCATATCGAGCCCCCAGACCGCGAAAGGCCAAGTGATGGGGATAGTTCGGAGGGCGTTGGGTGGCATATGAATTTGGTTGGCAAAGAGCTGGCAACCGACGCACCGTTTGACTAGGTCCTGAGCGTCTGCTCTAGCCGTCGGCCAATAGAAGCCAATACGGAAAGCCTTGCTTACAAGGGACCGAGCCGCGGCGTGATGGCCACCGAGTCCGGCATGAATTTCAGCCAACAGACTCCGCCCTTCCTCTTCGGAGATACACCTTTGAAGTACTCCTGTAGTGCTTTTCTTATATAGCTCTCCCTCGTGGACTTTATAGGCTTTAGATCGCCGCACTATGCAGCGTGCCTCGTTTTGGTCCTCGGGGAGTTCCTGCCTAGTAAGGTAGGCTAGGAATGGTTCCGTCCACGGGGCGATGACCGCCATTATTGCGTGGGCTGAGGGTGTAATTTCGGTGGCGGGGCCGCCGATTATGTCTGATTGTTCGGCATTGGGTTGTGCGGTTATGCCCGGGCTATTATCCAAGGGTTCCCCCTCCCATGTTACGGATGGTTTGAATAATCTTTCTAAGAAGATGTTGGGGGGGACTGCATCTCGTTTTGCTCCAATGCGTGCCAGGACGTCCGCTGCCTGATTATTTTCTCGGGCTATGTGATGGAACTCCTGTCCCTCGAACCGAGCTGACATTTTTAGTACGGCATTGCGATAAGCTGCCATTTTTGGGTCTTTGGCGTCGAAGTCGCCATTTATTTGGGATATCGCGAGGTTTGAGTCCCCGCGTACTTCCAGGCATTGAATGCCCATGGATACCGCCATCCGGAGGCCATGTAGAAGGGCCTCGTATTCGGCTGCATTGTTGGAGTCCGTGTACATAATTTGGAGTACATATTGGACTGTATCTCCTGTAGGGGACGTCAAAACGATGCCAGCCCCCAGTCCGGCCAGCATTTTGGAGCCGTCGAAATGCATGATCCAGTTTGAGTACGTGCCGTACTCTTTAGGGAGTTCGGCCTCTGTCCATTCGGCGACGAAGTCGGCTAGGACTTGCGATTTAATTGCTCGTCGTGGCTTGTAGGTTATATCGAACGGGAGGAGCTCTATGGCCCATTTTGCTATCCGACCTGTTGCATCGCGGTTGTTGATAATATCGTTGAGTGGTACTTCCGAGGCTACTGTAATAGAACACTCTTGAAAGTAGTGTTGTAGCTTCCGGGATGACATGAATACCGCGTATGCGATTTTTTGATAATGCGGGTACCGTGATTTGCATGGTGTGAGGACAGTGGACACGTAGTAAACCGGCCTTTGAAGGGGTAATTTATGTCCGTCCGTTATCCGTTCGACGACGAGTACTGCGCTAACAACTTGATGGGTTGCGTCAATGTACAATAGCATGGGTTCGCCGGTATTCGGCGCGGCCAGGACGGGGCTTGTTGCCAAGATGGCCTTTATTTCCTCGAGTCCGGCCGTGGCAGCGTCCGTCCACTCGAAGTGTTTGGTGCGCCTAAGGAGGCGGTAAAGGGGTAGTGCCTTTTTTCCAAGCGGGAGATGAAGCGGCTTAAGGCCGCCACGCATCCGGTGAGTTTCTAAATTTGCTTGAGATCTTTTGGGACATCCAACTGTGACAGAGCTCGGATTTTAGCTGGATTTGCTTCAATTCCTCTGCCGGATACAATGAAGCCCAGGAGCTTTCCGGCTGGGACGCCGAAAACACATTTTTCCGGATTGAGCTTGATGTCGTATTTTCGCAGGTTGTCGAATGTAAGTCTCAAGTCGTCTACTAGAGATTCGACGTGTCTTGATTTAACGACCACATCATCTACGTACGCCTCCACTGTTTTGTCGATCTGGTTTGCCAAACATGTTTGAATCATGCGCTGATATGTTGCGCCGGCGTTTTTTAGCCCAAAGGGCATTGTGTTGAAGCAGAATGGGCCGTATGGCGTGATGAATGCTGTTGCAGCTTGGTCGGATTCTGCCATCTTTATTTGATGGTAACCGGAGTATGCGTCGAGGAAACACAGGGAATCGTGTCCTGCGGTGGCATCGATGATTTGATCAATTCGAGGGAGGGGAAAGGGATCCTTTGGGCAGGCCTTATTAAGGTCTTTGAAGTCGACACACAGGCGCCAGGATTTGTCCTTCTTTGGTACCATTACCAGGTTTGCTAGCCAGTCCGGGTGTTTGATATCTCTAATGAATCCGGCCTCCAATAATTTGGCTAGCTCCTCTCCATGGCCTGTCTCTTGGTTCGGAGAAACACCGAAGGGTTTGCTTGACAGGTTTGAATCCTTTCTGGATATTTAAGCTGTGCTCGGCCAGCCTGCGTGGGATTCCTGGCATATCTGAGGGGTGCCAAGCGAAAATATCCCAGTTCTCTCGTAGGAACTCGCGCAGTGCGGCGTTTACATCAGGGCTCAATTGTGCCCCGATGGAGGCTGTTTTATTCGGGTCCGTTGGGTGGACCTGGAATTTGACTATTTTGTCCGCTGGTTTGAAGGATGTGGATTTGGATCTCTTATCGAGTATCACATCATCCCTGCTAACCGTGGATCGCAGCGCCGTCAGCTCTTCGGCCGCTAAGGCTTCAAATAGTGCCTCGAGGGCCAATGCGGTTGTCTTGTTTTCGGCGCGGAGTGCTATGTCCGGATCACTCGCGAGAGTGATAATTCCGTTTGGCCTAGGCATCTTAAGCTTCATGTACCCGTAATGGGGTATGGCTTGGAAAACTGTGAATGCCTCTCGTCCTAATATAGCGTGATATCCGCTTCTGAACGGGGCCACCTGGAACGTGATTTGTTCGGACCTGTAATTATCCGGCGTGCCGAATACCACATCTAGTGTGATCTTTCCGGTGCAGCGCGCTTCCTGACTGGGGATTATTCCTCTAAAGGTTGTGCTGCTTCGCTCAATGCGGTTCCAGTCTATTTCCATCTTTTGGAGGGTTTCCTCATAGATGAGGTTCAATCCGCTGCCTCCGTCCATAAGTACCTTTGCGAGGCGACAGCCATCCACTATGGGACTGAGAACCAATGCAGCTGGCGCTCTGGCTGTTCGGAATTTAGGTTCGTCGCTCGCATTGAAGGTGATGGCAGTATTGCTCCATGGATTTATGGTCGCTACTTGGTAGACTTCGGCGATGCTGCGAAGTGTTCTTTTTCGCATGTTATTTGATGCGAAAGTCTCGGCGATTGTGAGAACGGTACTGAAATTCTCGGGCTGGTTTCCTTCGACCTCTGGATTTAGGAGGTCCTTGCCAATTTTGGCCACCTGCCGGAGTATCCAACATGCCCTGAGGCTGTGAGTTGGGGTGGCATCCTCTGTACTATGAATCTTGCAGGGTCCATCGAGCCACCTTTCTAGCACGGTTCCGTGCCCCCTAGAGGGTTTTGATTTTTTATTTAATCCGGGCGCTTTGCTGTAGTGCGCCCTTTTGATTCGGACGGGATTGCTATTCAAGGCCGGATTGTCCCAAAATTTAATTTCGGTTTTCCGAGCACTTTCCATCGCACAGTATTTTTGTACTATGGACGCCAAGTCAGCAAAGCGCATAATATTACGATGACTTATGGCGTTGAGTATCCCCTTGTCCGTGCAGTTACTGCAGAAGATTGAAATCACGTCTCCCTCGTGGCAGTCCTTTATCCTGTTCATAAGCAGGAGGAATCTGGCCCAGTAATGATGTACTGTTTCTTCGGGCATCTGCTTGATTTGGGAGAGATCGCTTTAGATCGGACGAGCGGAATTCATTAGATCTGATACTTCGCCCGGTTTGCTGTTCGGAGGCCGAACGACCTCCGGATTCCGAGATCCGGAGTCCTGTATGTTTTCCGGTTTGCCTGGTTCCAAGCCCAGGTCTTGGGTTGTATCCTCCCCTCCATGGATATCCGGCATGGAGGGTTCCGGAATTCGGACGTAACTGGTCCTTAAGATTGATGAGGGGTCACCGCATTGTGTTTCCACCACAGCAACATGATGGGTGGCTTGGGGAGAGTTGATTTCCCTTAGATCGGGTTTAGGCCCAACCTGGTCGTAGTTTGTAGCGACCCCCAAGGCGGCGATGCGATCCAGGAGCTCGTTTATGGCGGAGAGCTCCACCGGATCTAGCTTCTCGGCCAATTCTGAGCTGACGCGGAGATTGTTTTCGATGACCTGAGAGGTCACCGTCGGCGTAATGGCCGAACGGGCGGTCATGAGAAAACCACCCAGCCGGAGGGGTTGGCCGATGGCCAAAGCTCCCTCAGTGACGGCGCCGTCTTTAAAGACGGGAAAAGGCATCCTTCCTGATCGCGACGGCACAGAGGAACTCTCAATGAAAGCACCAATGTCGGTGTCAAAACCGGCGGATCTCGGGTAGGGGGTCACGATCTGTGCGTCAAGGTCGGATGGTAATAGGAGACAAGGGACACTTTATTTTACCCAGGTTCGGGCCCTCTCGATGGAGGTAAAACCCTACTCCTGCTAGATTAATATTGATGATATGGGTAGTACAAGAGTAGATCTACCACGAGATCAAGGAGGCTAAATCCTAGAAGCTAGCCTATGGGTATGATGATGGTTATGATGTGTTCGTCCTACGGACTACAACCCTCCGGTTTATATAGGCACCGGATAGGGTTAGGGTTACACAGAGTCGGTTACATTGGTAGGAGATCTTGAATATCCGCACGCATAGCTTGCCTTCCACGCCAAGTAAAGAACCTTCCGGACACGGGACGAAGTCTTCAATCTTGTATCTTCATAGTCCTGGAGTCCGGCTGAAGATATAGTTCGGCTATCCGAACACCCCCTAATCCAGGACTCCCTCAGAGAGAAAGAAAAAAGATGCTATGTGATGGACCCAATTCTCACGAACGAACGGTCACTGACCGGACACGTCCAGACACTTCTCATACTCATCTCATATATGAGATGAATATGAGGAGTGTCGGAGGGGCTGGACATTTAAGGAGACTTTGAGGGGTCTTGTTGGGTCAACCTTTTGGTTCTGTCTTCTGTCCGGGCAGTGGTCCTGCGTCCGTCGGTCAATTAGAGGAGTCCGGCTTTAGATGCTCTAAGGGCATCTCTAGCTCCCCATATCCCCTCCCGCAGCCGCCCGTCACCGTCACTGCCGGCCTACCGCCTGCGATTCCAACCATTTTCGCAAGCGGAATCGCGCCGCTGGGCCGCACTACGCCCGGATCCACTCGCCAGCACCCCAAATAAGCCGAGCCGAGCTGCCCCGGGGTCGCCTCCGCCCCAGTGAGCCCCTTTTCTTCGCCTTGTAGCTCGAACGCAGGTGAAATTTCGTTGATGCGAGTTCGGATGCAGTTTTTTGTAGATGGATTTGAGCCCTTGCGAGCAATTTTTGCTCGAGGATTCGTCCTCATCCGTCGACTCGGACGTGAAGTCGACTCGAGCGCCATCGGTAGTTGATGGTGGTGGCGGTCCTAGCCGTGAAGGAGGTCGAGGATCGAAACTGCAAGAGACGGTGATGATCGACCGTCGACCGTCTTTGCGTCCCTTGCAACCGCCATCTCGGGAAAATGATGTTGATGCAAGACTACTTTGTGGACAATCCTACCTATCCGCCGCACGTCTTCCGAAGAAGGTATCGAATGCGTCGATCCATCTTTGTAAAAAAATGTGCAAGCTTGTGAGGCCAATTCTCAGTTTTTTACTTAAAGGAGAAACGCCGCGGGCTTGTTGGGTTTAGTGCATATCAAAAATCTCTGCAGCTATGCGGGTGATTGCATATGGCATTCCGTCTTACTATGCCGACAAGTATCTTCGCATTGGCGAAGATACTACAATTGAGTTAGTGCGTAGGTTCGCCAAAGTGATAATCTGCATCTTTGGTCATGTCTATCTTCGTGCACCCAACTACGAAGACACAAAAAAAAGTTAATGGCAACAAATGAGAAGCGTGGTTGGCCAGGCATGCTAGGAAGCGTTGTTTGCATGCATTGGACTTGAAAAAATTGCCCGAAGGCATGGCACGAGCAGTATTGTGGCAAGTCTCTTGATGAAACAATTGTGCTAGAGGCCGTAGCATCCGGGGATTTATGGATTTGGCATTGTTTCTTTTGGTATGCTGGGTACTCTCAATGATACCAGTGTGTTGTAATGGTCTGATTTGTTAACTATAGTTGCTAGTGGTGTACTCCTGCTTGCAACTTCATGGTAAATGAGCGTGGGTACACAAAGGGGTACTATCTTGCAGATGGTATTTACCCTTCTTGGTGTACATTTGTCAAGAGCGTAAAAAAACCCAAAACTAGAAAGCATATTGAATTTGCAAAGGTACAAGAGGTTGTCCGAAAAGATATTGAAAGAGTCTTCGGGGTTTTGCAATCTAGATTTGCCATTGTTCGTGGTCCTGCTCGTTTTTTAGACAAGCAAACCCTGAACAACATCATGGCAGGTTGTATGATTCTTCAAAACATGATCATCGAGGATAAGAGGGACATGAACTTGGAGTTCTTCTACGACAATGCCGTCGCTGTGTGAAGCCAGCTAGAGACCCTGGCCGCATACAAGCATTCCTTCAGACATACCGGCAGATTGAAGATGCAAACACCCACAACCAACTTTAGAAGGATCTCGTTGAGCACCATTGACAAAGGCATATCCAAAGGCATTTTGCACCATTGGCAAAGGCACCGGCCAATTTTACATTAATTTTATTTAATTCGTGTGTGAACGATATCATTGTTGTATTCGGGACAATTGTTGTATTAAATTATTAGTTTTATTCGATGATTTGAATAATTATTACTCCCTCCGTTCCTAAATACTTGTCTTTCTAGAGATTTCAACAAGTGACCACATACAAAGCAAAATGAATGAACCTACACTCTAAAATATGTCTACATACATCCGTATGTTGTAACCATTTGAGATGGCTAGAAAGACAAGTATTTGGGAACGGAGGGAGTATAATTTAGACTCATAATATTTATATTTTATGTTATTTGGATTCATAATTCAGTGTAATATGTGAGTATGTGTCAAACTCAGAAAAACCACATATTTTCTTTTATAGTTCCGTTGTGCGGGATCTGTTCGGCCGCAGCCCGTGTGAGCCGACAAAATGCGTTTTACGCGAACTGTAAGAGCATATCCAGCCGCGCCCCCAGAAAGACCTCCCCAGCCGATTTTTTCGCGCCGGCGCAGAAAAATCGACCCAGTCGCGCCCCCAGGAGCCCGATTTTCGCCGGCCTGGGCCGAAATTAGCGCCGGCGGACCCAGGCCGAATCCGGCGCGCTGTGGGGCGCCGGGGCGAGCGGTTTTGGCTCGAAAGAGCCGCGGGCACGCCGCGTCAGCGACACAGCGCGTCGTCTTCCCCCAACGCCTCGGTTTCCCGCGGGGAATCAATGGCAAGGCTGCCGCTAGTCAGCCTTACCATTGCCATTGATTCCTCACGGGCGGCGCGTCATGGCGCGGCGCGCCGACGCCTCCCCTCCCTCGCACGCATACACACAGGCGCGGCGCGGCTATATAAGCCGGTGGCCTCGCTCGCCTCTGACTAAAGCAGCCCCGCCCTAGCCGCCAAGCTCTACCTCTCCCGAGCGCCGCCGCCGAGCCCTCCCTCTCCCTTCCTCTCCCGTGAGCTGCCGCCGAGCCCTCCCTCTCCCTTCCTCTCCCGATGGTCGAGCGTTTTCCCGGAGATGAGGCGGCGGCCAACGGCTTCGGCCGCCGCTCGCTCCCCGAATAGGAGTCTTGGCTCCTGTTCCAGGCGAACATCCCGGCGCCGCCGGACATGCGCGCCGGGCTGACGGGGTGGAGACTCAGCAACGAGGGAGTGCTCATTCCCCCGTTGCCCGACGCCGTGGCGAAACCCTCCTACTTCGCCGACGAGGTCGAGGTCGTGCGCGCCTCCCTCACCATTGCCCAGCTCGCCCTCCTCGAGTACGCCGCCGACAACCAAGCGGCGTGGCCAGCATACTTCCAGCGCCGGCAGCAGCAGAGGATGGCGTCCACCAACGGCGCACTGGTGGTGGCCGGCCTGAAGAAAAGTGAGGGAAGCCACCTGCGGTGGGGTGTCCCCGGCCGCACCCTCGAGGGCGTTCTGACGTACCTCTAGGGCGGCAACGACCCGCCGTTGGCATACCCCCCGGCGAGGGCGGCCACCACGGCCACGGCTCACCGCCGACGCGACGGGCAATGGTTGCCCAGGAGGTTCGACGCCTCCTCTTCTTCCTCCTCATCGCGCTCTTCTTCGCACTCCTCCGGCTCTCCGACGCTGCTCGGCGTTAAGGCCAAGCCCGCAGCGGAGACGCCGCTCGGTCGGCGCACTCGCAGCGCCAGCATCGTCATTAACGAGGGCGGCCGGCGTGCCTCCTCGTCGGCTCCTCCGCGCTTCGTCAAGCCCAAGACGGAGTCGGGCCTCGCGCCGGTGAAGACGGAGCCGGGCCTCCCCGCGGTCAAGACGGAGCACGGCGACGACGTCGAGCTCGACGACGACGTGGCCCTGGAATGGGCGCGCGCGGACTCCCTGAAGATGGCGAGGGAGCGCCAGTGCGCCGCCCTGCGGCGATTCGCGTAGCGCCGCCTGGGCCGCGACGAAAGAGGAGTCGTCGTCATCGAGGACAGCGACGACTACGACGCGCCGCCGCCACCGGTCCGCGTTGGCGACGCCGGTCAGGGGTCCACCAGGGACGGCCGCGTCAAGGATGAGAAGCCCGACGACGACGAAGACGGCGAGGATGGCGGCGACGACGGCGACTACTCGGCGTTCAGCTAGTTTCTTTTTTAATTAGATATATTATGTAATAAAAATCCACGATTATTATGTAATATATGCCGAATTTCGTCGAACTTTGCCGAAATTTGCTATATTTTTGCCTTTTTTTAACTCGCCTGGGGCGGGCGGCTGGTGACCAACTCAACTCGTCTCCAGGCCTATTTTTTGCACCGGCTCACCCCCAGGCGGCGATTTTAGGCGCCCCTTATGTGGCCAACGGCTGGAGATGCTCTAAACACGCGATAAATGTGTGCTAGAGATGCTGTACTGCGCGCGCTTGCGGGGAGAGGCAGTGGTAGTCCCACGTGAGAGTTAATACCACAATTGGTACATAAACTTGTAGGGGTGGGAACAGATTCATACAGAAACTAAAAAACCCCACAAAACAAATCCTCCAACTTGACTGTTGTAACAAAATCATACAAAACAGCTGTGGAAGCGACATTTGGCATGCCACGTTGGCTCTGGTAATTTTGCAGAAAGGCCCTCCAGTTTATTTTTTACACCACGCTCCTGCAACCCCTCCTGCCCATTCCCCATTTACAAATCCCTAACCCCGAGCTCCTCTCTGTCCACTCCGCCGCCGCCCCTCTCTGTCCACTCCGCCGCCGCTCCGGTCGCGCCACCGCCGTCCTCTCGCTTCCACCGCCGGCTCGTGCGACATGAAGGGGTCGACATCTTCAGGATGGAGGGAGCAGGTAGGACGCCGTGGGGCAGGGGCAGCGCCGTCGTCGAGCCAACGTCGCCCGCTCCATGGAAGTGACCTCGCGGGCGCCGACAAGACGAAGGGCGGCGAGCCCTGGGTGAAGATCACCGGTGAGGTGCGCTACATGGATCCAGTTAAGTTAAATCTTAGCTCAATATATTAACACGCTTGTCTACGAAATTGCTAAAGTGCGAGGGTTTCTCTGTAAAAACACGCTTCGGGCCCGACAGAGCCTACCTGGCGCACCACATGTGCAGTTCGGGGTGGTTTTGTATGATTTTGTTACAACAGTCAAGTTGGAGGACTAGTTTTGTGGGGTTTTTTAGTTTTTGTATGAATCTGTTCCCACCCCTACAAGTTTATGTATTAACTCCCCACGTGAACATGATGCCTATACTCCGTTGTTTTCATTCGGCGCTGGCGATAGGGACTGAACACTGAAGCACGAGTTGGTCCGGTCGTTCCCGACGATGACCCGTGGGCTGTCCCTGTTGCTTATCTCTTCAGCTTATCGAGTGGGACTATCCAGTTGGATATAAATTCCGACACAACACTCCTCACTCCGCAGTGCAATCCATGGTAGCTAGACACCGGATCGAAGACACCAATATCGCAATGGCTACCGTTGCCGGTTTGTCGGGTACCGCAGCGTTGCCGCTCGACGGACGCGTGGCCATCGTGACCGGTGCGTCACGCGGCATCGGGCGCGCCATCGCGGCCCACCTCTCCTCCCTGGGTGCGAGTGTCGTCCTGGGCTACGCGTCCAGCGCGGCCGAGGCTGACGCGCTCGCCGCGGAGCTCCCGCGGGCCGTGGCCGTGAGGGCCGACGTGTCCGACGAGACCAGCGTCCGGTCCCTCTTCGTTGCCGCCGAGTCAGCCTTTGGCTGTGCCGCGCCGCACATCCTTGTTGCGAACGCCGGCGTGTTCGACGACAAGTACCCGTCCCTCGCCGACACCACCACGCCGGACTTCGACCGCACCTTCGCCGTGAACACGCGCGGCGCATTCCTCTGCCTCCGTGAGGCCGCCAACCGCCTGCCCCGCGGCGGCGGCGGCCGGATCGTGGCCGTGACGACGTCCGTGGTTGGGTCGCTCCGGACGGGGTACTCTGCTTACACGGCGTCCAAGGCGGCCGTGGAGGCCATGGTGCGGACGATGGCCAAGGAGCTCAAGGGCACGCGGATCACGGCCAACTGCGTGGCGCCGGGGCCCACGGCCACGGACATGTTCTTCGCCGGGAAGAGCGACGAGACCGTGAGGCAGACCGCCGAGACCAACCCGATGGAGCGGCTCGGGGAGGTCCAAGACATCGCGCCGGTGGTCGGGTTCCTCTGCACCGACGCCGCCGAGTGGGTCAATGGGCAGGTCACCCGGGTCAACGGCGGGTACGTGTGATGTTAAACTGTTGGCGGGAGCTTCTTGGTTGGCTAAAGAAATAAATCAGAGAATTGCGATGCGTGATTTGTTCCGTATAAACGATGTCAGACCGATTGATGACAATAATAAATTGGGGCTGTCTATTATATACTCACTTGCGTTAAATATTGCAGGATATGTTTTCCTCAAACAATATTCCTAAATCTCAGTAACCACTACAAAGATCGAAAATCCATTTTTGCACCCGAGCTCATCTGCACCCGCACCGACGAAAAAAATCAAAACAAATACTATAAAAATTCAAAAAATTTCAAATAAAATTTGTGTGGTAGACAATTTGATGCGTGAGGCGCGCTCCAAATTTCAAGGCATTTGTACATATGAGCAGCTCTCAGCAAAAAAGACAAATTGAGGGTTTGTAAAAATGTTTACTGTTCATGTACTGTTTTGGCCCGATTTGTCTGTTTTGCTGAGAGCTGCTCATATGTCCAAATAACTTGAAATTTGGAGCGGGCCTCACGCATCAAATTGTCTACCACACAAATTTTATTTGGAATTTTTTGAATTTGTTTTGTATTTTTTACGATTTTTTTCTAACCAGGTGCAGATGAGTCTGGGCACCAAAACACCCTACTCCTACAAAGATATACTACTAAAGTTAAGACACTTATTTTAAAACGGAAAGAGTATTTATATCAACATCGTCGTTTCTTTCTTTTATGGAAATGTCCTCATTTCCATCTCAGCTGATATAAAACCCCTCTATGACCGTTGGACACATGTAGGCAGAATTTTAGAAGTATTATCTTTTTGTTACAAAAATTTCATAACTATTATTTTAATAAAAACACCTTTTTAGGGGAATATAAGGTATTTATTTCATAGCCACATGGTTACAATCAGAAGCGACAAGTTCTGCAGCAACGGTAAGGGGTTGGTTAAGCCAGCACGCAGTGCTATCCCCGCTAAACCCAAAGTTCGCTAAACAATACGCAACCCTACCCTATTCACGAGTAATCTTAACAAGAGTAAACACCTTATCTTCCATCAAGATTTTGATCTCAGAAATCAAATGGCCATACGATGACTTGTCCAAAGACCCGTCCATAATCGCTGATAAAGCATTGGAGCAGTCAGAGTAGATTAAAACTGGCAGGGGAGTCCGATGTATCGCCAAGTCAATGTCTTCCCTGATTCCATGTGACTCGGACTCAAAGCATCGTTACAGTAGAAGAGACATCTCTATGCCGCAAAGATCACAGATCCCTTATCGTCTCACAGTAGAAGAGACAACGTGGGCCGGGACGAACCGGAACCAATGTGACTGGCTCCTGGCCCACCATCATTGGTCCCGGTTCGTGCCACGAATCGGAACCAGTGGTGCCGCCTATATATACCCCTCGCGCCGGAGCAGAGCACTGAGTGCTCTGTTTTTCTGGGCCGGCGAGAGGAGGGGCTTGTGGTGCTCTAGCTCACCTCCTTTGCACATGAGGTGTTCGATGAAATGCCCGAGTCACACTAGTTAAGCTTTCTCCTCTCGAAGCTCGACCTCAAAGCTCCATTTTTCTCGAGATTTGTCTAGATTTAGCGGTCCGTTACGCTCCACCCCTGTCTTCACCGCCGTCGATCACCCGCGCCGATCTCATCACCGACACCACCGTGGTGAGCCTCTTGCTCTTATCTTCTTTCTGAAAGGAAAAATATTCTAACTTGTATGTTTAGATAGATACTTGTATCATTTTCTTACTTTTATTATTGCATCTTATATAGTGCGATGGTTTTGGTATCCGCCCCCGTCGGCCCTCGTCCTGTCTATGATTCGGATGTGGTATATATATTGTTGGAAATATGCCCTAGAGGCAATAATAAATTAGTTATTATTATATTTCCTTGTTCATGATAATCGTTTATTATCCATGCTAGAATTGTATTGATAGGAAACTCATATACATGTGTGGATACATAGACAACACCATGTCCCTAGTAAGCCTCTAGTTGACTAGCTCGTTGATCAATAGATGGTTACGATTTCCTGACCATGGACATTGGATGTCATTGATAACGGGATCACATCATTAGAAGAATGATGTGATGGACAAGACCCAATCCTAAGCCTAGCACAAGATCGTGTAGTTCGTATGCTAAAGCTTTTCTAATGTCAAGTATCATTTCCTTAGATCATGAGATTGTGCAACTCTCGGATACCGTAGGAATACTTTGGGTGTGCCAAACGTCACAACGTAACTGGATGGCTATAAAGGTACACTACAGGTATCTCCGAAAGTGTCTGTTGGGTTGGCACGAATCGAGACTGGGATTTGTCACTCCGTGTGACGGAGAGGTATCTCTGGGCCCACTCGGTAGGACATCATCATAATGTGCACAATGTGATCAAGGAGTTGATCACGGGATGATGTGTTGCGGAACGAGTAAAAGAGACTTGCCGGTAACGAGATTGAACAAGGTATCGGGATACCGACGATCGAATCTCGGGCAAGTATCATACCGATAGACAAAGGGAATTGTATACGGGATTGATTAAGTCCTTGACATCGTGGTTCATCCGATGAGATCATCGTGAAACATGTGGGAGCCAACATGGGTATCCAGATCCCGCTGTTGGTTATTGACCGGAGAACGTCTCGGTCATGTCTGCATGTCTCCCGAACCCGTAGGGTCTACACACTTAAGGTTCGATGACGCTAGGGTTATAAAGGAAGTTTGTATGTGGTTACCGAATGTTGTTCGGAGTCCCGGATGAGATCCTGGACGTCACGAGGAGTTCCGGAATGGTCCGGAGGTAAAGATTTATATATGGGAAGTCCTGTTTTGGTCACCGAAAGGGTTTCGGGTTTTATCGGTAGTGTACCGGGACCACCGGAGGTGTCCGGGGGTCCACCAAGTGGGGCCACCGGCCCCAGAGGGCTGCATGGGCCAAGTGTGGGAGGGAACCATCCCCAAGTGGGCTGGTGCGCCCCCCCACCAAGGCCCAAGGCGCCTCCTAGAGGGGAAGGGGGCAAACCCTAGGGCAGATGGGCCCTAAGGCCCACCCCTGGTGCGCCTCCCCCTCTCTCCCCCCTTGGCCGCAACCCTAGATAGGTTTTGGGGCTGCCTCCACCCCTAGGGAGGGAACCCTAGATGGGGGCGCATCCCCTCCCCTTCCCCTATATATACTTGAGGTTTTGGGGCTGCCCAATACACGATTTGATCTCCCTCTTGGCGCAGCCCTACCTCTCTCCCTCCTCCTCTCTCGCGGTGCTTGGCGAAGCCCTGCAGGATTGCCACGCTCCTCCACCACCACCACGCCGTTGTGCTGCTGCTGGACGGAGTCTTCCTCAACCTCTCCCTCTCTCCTTGCTGGATCAAGGCATGGGAGACGTCACCGGGCTGTACGTGTGTTGAACGCGGAGGTGTCGTCCGTTCGGCACTAGGATCATCGGTGATTTGGATCACGACGAGTACGACTCCATCAACCCCGTTCACTTGAACGCTTCCGCTTAGCGATCTACAAGGGTATGTAGATGCACTCTCCTTCCCCTCGTTGCTAGTTTCTCCATAGATAGATCTTGGTGATACGTAGGAAAATTTTGAATTTCTGCTACGTTACCCAACAGTGACATCATGAGCTAGGTCTATTGCGTAGATTCCATGCACGAGTAGAACACAAAGTAGTTGTGGGCGTTGATTTTGTTCAATATGCTTACCGTTACTAGTCAATCTTGATTCGGCGGCATTTTGGGATGAAGCGGCCCGGACCGGCCTTACACGTACACTTACGTGAGACAGGTTCCACCGACTGACATGCACTAGTAGCATAAGGTGGCTAGAGGGTGTCAGTCTCTCCCACTTTAGTCGGATTGGATTCGATGAAAAGGGTCCTTATGAAGGGTAAATAGCAATTGACATATCACGTTGTGGTTTTGCGTAGGTAAGAAACGTTCTTGCTAGAAACCCATAGCAGCCACGTAAAACATGCAAACAACAATTAGAGGACGTCTAACTTGTTTTTGCAGGGTATGCCATGTGATGTGATATGGCCAAAAGGATGTGATGAATGATATATGTGATGTATGAGATTGATCATGTTCTTGTAATAGGAATCACGACTTGCATGTCGATGAGTATGACAACCGGCAGGAGCCATAGGAGTTGTCTTTAATTTATTTATGACCTGCGTGTCAATATAAACGTCATGTAATTACTTTACTTTATTGCTAAAGCGTTAGCCATAGTAGTAGAAGTAATAGTTGACGTGACAACTTCATAAAGACATGATGATGGAGATCATGATGATGGAGATCATGGTGTCATGCCGGTGACGACGATGATCATGGAGCCCCGAAGATGGAAATCAAAAGGAGCAAAGTGATGATGGCCATATCATGTCACTATTTGATTACATGTGATGTTTATCATGTTTCTGCATCTTATTTGCTTAGAACAACGGTAGTAAATAAGATGATCCCTCATTAAATTTTCAAGAAAGTGTTCCCCCTAACTGTGCACCGTTGCGAAAGTTCGTCGTTTCGAAGCACCACGTGATGATCGGGTGTGATAGATTCTTATGTTCGAATACAACGGGTGTTGACGAGCCTAGCTTGTACAGACATGGCCTCGGAACACATGCAAACACTTAGGTTGACTTGACGAGCCTAGCATGTACAGACATGGCCTCGGAACACAGAAGACCGAAAGGTCGAGCATGAGTCGTATGGTAGATACAATCAACATGAAGATATTCACCGACGTTGACTAGTCCGTCTCACGTGATGATCGGACACGGCCTAGTTGACTCGGATCATGTAATCACTTGGATGACTAGAGGGATGTCTATCTGAGTGGGAGTTCATAAGATGAACTTAATTATCCTGAACATAGTCGAAAAGGTCTTCGCAAATTATGTCGTAGCTCGCGCTTTAGTTCTACTGTTTTAAATATGTTCCTAGAGAAAATATAGTTGAAAGTTGATAGTAGCAATTATGCGGACAGTAGAAGGCTTGTGTCCTTAATGCACCGCTCGGTGTGCTGGACCTCGAACGTGGTCTGTGGATGTTGCGAACATCTGACATACACGTTTTGATGACTACATGATAGTTCGGTAATGATAAATGGTTTAGAATTGAGGCACCGAAGACATTTTGAAATGTCGCGGAACATATGAGATGTTTCGAGGGCTGAAATTGGGATTTCAGGTTCGTGCCCACGTCAAGAGGTATAAGACCTCCGACGATTTTCTTAGCCTGCAAACTAAGGGAGAAAAGCTCAATCGTTGAGCTTGTGCTCAAATTGTCTGAGTACAACAATCACTTGAATCGAGTGGGAGTTGATCTTCCAGATAAGATAGTGATGTTTCTCCAAAGTCATTGCCACCAAGCTGCTAGAGCTTCGTGATGAACTATAACATATCAGGGATAGATATGATGATCCTTGAAATATTCGCGATGTTTGACACCGCGAAAGTAGAAATCAAGAAGGAGCATCAATTGTTGATGGTTAGTGAAACCACTAGTTTCAAGAAGGGCAAGGGCAAGAAGGGATACTTCATGAAACGGCAAATCAGCTGCTGCTCTAGTGGAGAAACCCAAGGTTGAACCCAAACCCGAGACTGAGTGCTTCTGTAATAAGGGGAACAGCCACTAGAGCAGAATTACCCTAGATACTTGGTAGATGAGAAGGCTGTCGATAGAAGTATATTGGATATACATTATGTGAATGTGTACTTTAATAGTACTCCTAGTAGCATCAGGGTATTAGATACCGGTTCGGTTACTAAGTGTTAGTAACTCGAAATAAAAGCTACGGAATAAACGGAGACTAGCTAAAGGTGAGCTGACGAGATGTGTTGGAAGTGTTTCCAAAGTTGATATGATCAAGCATCGCTCGCTCCCTCTACCATCGAGATTGGTGTTAAACCTAAATAATTGTTATTTGGTGTTTGCATTGAGCATAGACATGATTGGATTATGTCTATCACAATACGGTTATTCATTTAAAGAGAATAATAGTTACTCTGTTTATTTGAATAATACCTTCAATGGTCTTGCACCTAAAATGGATGGTTTATGGAAATCTCGATCGTAGTGATACACATGTTCATGCCAAAAGATATAAGATAGTAATGATAGTACCACCTACTTGTGGCACTGCCATGTAAGTCATATTGGTATAAAACGCATGAAGAAGCTCCATGTTGATGGATCTTTGGACTCACTCATTTCTGAAAAGATTGAGACATGTGAACCATGTCTATTGGTATATACGCATGAAGAAACTCCATGCAGATGGACCGTTTGGACTCACTTGATTTTGAATCACTTGAGACATGCAAATCATACCACATGGGCAAGATGACTGAAAGCTTCGGTTTCAGTAAAATGGAACAAGAAAGCAACTTGTTGGAAGTAACACACTTTGATGTGTGCAGTCCAATGAGTGCTGAGGCACGCAGTGGATATCGTTATGCTCTAACTTCACAGATGATTTGAGTAGATACTGAGCATATTTACTTGATGAAACACAAGTCTGAATTATTGAATGGTTCAAGTAATTTCAGAATGAAGTTGAATATCGTCGTGACAAGAGGATAAAATATCTATGATATGATCATAGAGATGAATATCTGAGTTGCGAGTTTGGTACACAATTGAGACATTGTGGAAATTGTTTCACGACTAGTACCGCCTAGAACACCATAGTGTGATGGTGTGTCCGAACATCATAACTGCACCCTATTGGATATGATGCATACCATGATGTGTCTTATCGAATTACCACTATCGTTCATGGGTTAGGCATTAGAGACAACCGCACTCACTTTAAATAGGGCACCACGTAATTCTGATAAGATGACACCGTATGAACTATGGTTTAGAGAAACCTAAGCTGTCATTTCATATAAGTTTGGGGCTGTGACGCTTATGTGAAAAAAGGTTTCAGGCTGATAAGCTCGAACCCAAAGCGGATAACTGCATCTTCATAGGACACCCAAAACAGTTGGGTATACCTCCTGTCTCAGATCCGAAAGCAATAGGGATTGTTTCTCAAATCGGGTCCTTTCTCGAGGAAAAGTTTCTCTCGAAAGAATTGAGTGGGAAGATGGTGGAGACTTGATGAGGTTATGGAACCGTCACTTCAACTAGTGTGTAGCAGGGCACGGGAAGTTGTTCCTGTGGCACCTACACCAATTGAAGTGGAAGCTTATGATAGTGATCATGAGACTTCGGATCAAGTCACTCCCAAACCTCGTAGGATGACAAGGATGCGTACTACTTTAGAGTGGTACGTAATCCTGTCTTGGAAGTCATGTTGCTAGACAACAATGAACCTACGAGCTATGGAGAAGCGATGGTGGGCCCGGATTCCGATGAATGGCTCGAGGCCATAAATTCGAGAGAGGATCCATGTATGAAAACAAAGTGTAGACTTTGAAAGAACTACTTGATGGTCGTGAGGCTGTTGAGTACAGATGGATTTTAAAAGGAAGACGGACAATAATGGTAAGTATCACCATTAAGAAAGCTCGACTTGTCATTAAGATGTTTTCCGACAAGTTCAAGGAGTTGACTGTGATGAGACTTTCTCACTCGTAGCGATGCTAAGAGTCTGTTGGAATTATGTTAGCGATTACTGCATTATTTATGAAATCGTGCAGATAGGATGTCAAACCATTGTTTCCTCGACGATTTTCTTGAGGAAAGGTTGTATGTGATACAACCAGAAGATTTTTGTCAATCCTGAAAGATGCTAACAAGTATGCAAAGCTCCAGCAATCCTTCTAAGGACTGGAGTAAGCATCTCAGAGTTGGAATGTATGCTTTGATGAGATGATCAAAAATTTGGGTTTATACAAAGTTTATGAGAAACTTGTATTTCCAAAGAAGTGAGTGGGAGCACTATAGAATTTCTGATGAGTATATGTTGTTGACATATTGTTTATCGGAAATGATGTAGAATTTCTGGAAAGCATATAGGGTTATTTAAAAATTGTTTTTCAATGGAAAACCTGGATTAAGCTACTTGAACATTGAGCATCAAGATCTATAAGGTCGCTTAATAGTACTTTCAAATGAATACATACCGTGACAAGATTTTAAAGGAATTCAAAAAAGATCAGCAAAGAAGGAGTTCTTGGCTGTATTACATGTGTGAGTATTGAGGAAGACTCAAGACCTGACCACGGCAGAAGAGAGAGAAAGGACAAAGGTCGTCCCCTATGCTTAAAACATAGGCTCTACAGTATGCTATGCTGTGTACCGCATCTGAAGTGTGCCTTGCCATGAGTCCGTCAAGGGGTACAAGAGTGATCCAGGAATGGATCACAGGACAACGGTCAAGGTTATCCTTGGTAACTAGTGGACTGAGGAATTTTCTCGATTATGGAGGTGGTAAAAGAGTTCGTCGTAAAGGGTTACGCCGATGCAATCTTTGGCACTAATCCAGATTCTTCTGAGTAGTAAACTGGATTCGTATAGTAGAACAGTTATTTGGAATAGCTCCAAATAGAGCGTGGTAGCTGCATCTAGGAGATGACATAGATATTTGTAAAGCACACATGGATCTGAAAGGTTCGGACCCGTTGACTATAACCTCTCTTACAAGCATAACATGATCAAACCCAGAACTCTTGGGTGTTAGTCACATAGGGATGTGACCTTGAGTGTTAATCACATATCGATGTGAACTGGATTATTGACTCTAGTGCAAGTGGGAGACTGTTGGAAATATGCCCTAGAGGCAATAATAAATTAGTTATTATTATATTTCCTTGTTCATGATAATCGTTTATTATCCATGCTAGAATTGTATTGATAGGAAACTCATATACATGTGTGGATACATAGACAACACCATGTCCCTAGTAAGCCTCTAGTTGACTAGCTCGTTGATCAATAGATGGTTACGGTTTCCTGACCATGGACATTGGATGTCATTGATAACGGGATCACATCATTAGAAGAATGATGTGATGGACAAGACCCAATCCTAAGCCTAGCACAAGATCGTGTAGTTCGTATGCTAAAGCTTTTCTAATGTCAAGTATCATTTCCTTAGACCATGAGATTGTGCAACTCCCGGATACCGTAGGAATACTTTGGGTGTGCCAAACGTCACAACGTAACTGGGTGGCTATAAAGGTACACTACAGGTATCTCCGAAAGTGTCTGTTGGGTTGGCACGAATCGAGACTGGGATTTGTCACTCCGTGTGACGGAGAGGTATCTCTGGGCCCACTCGGTAGGACATCATCATAATGTGCACAATGTGATCAAGGAGTTGATCACGGGATGATGTGTTGCGGAACGAGTAAAAGAGACTTGCCGGTAACGAGATTGAACAAGGTATCGGGATACCAACGATCGAATCTCGGGCAAGTATTGTACCGATAGACAAAGGGAATTGTATACGGGATTGATTAAGTCCTTGACATCGTGGTTCATCCGATGAGATCATCGTGGAACATGTGGGAGCCAACATGGGTATCCAGATCCCGCTGTTGGTTATTGACCGGAGAACGTCTCGGTCATGTCTGCATGTCTCCCGAACCCGTAGGGTCTACACACTTAAGGTTCGATGACGCTAGGGTTATAAAGGAAGTTTGTATGTGGTTACCGAATGTTGATTGGAGTCCCGGATGAGATCCTGGACATCACGAGGAGTTCCGGAATGGTCCGGAGGTAAAGATTTATATATGGGAAGTCCTGTTTTGGTCACCGAAAGGGTTTCGGGTTTTATCGGTAGTGTACCGGGACCACCGGAGGTGTCCGGGGGTCCACCAAGTGGGGCCACCGGCCCCAGAGGGCTGCATGGGCCAAGTGTGGGAGGGAACCAGCCCCAGGTGGGCTGGTGCGCCCCCCCCCCCACCAAGGCCCAAGGCGCCTCCTAGAGGGGAAGGGGGCAAACCCTACGGCAGATGGGCCCTAAGGCCCACCCCTGGTGCGCCTCCCCCTCTCTCCCCCTTGGCCGCAACCCTAGATGGGTTTTGGGGCTGCCGCCTGAAGGAAATATGCCCTAGAGGCAATAATAAAGTTATTATTTATTTCCTTATTTCATGATAAATGTTTATTATTCATGCTAGAATTGTATTAACCCGAAACATAATACATGTGTGAATACATAGACAAACAAAGTGTCACTAGTATGCCTCTACTTGACTAGCCCGTTAATCAAAGAAGGTTATGTTTCCTAACCATGAACAAAGAGTTATTATTTGATTAACGAGGTCACATCATTAGTTGAATGATCTGATTGACATGACCCATTCCATAAGCTTAGCACCCGATCGTTTAGTATGTTGCTATTTCTTTCTTCATGACTTATACATGTTCCTTTGACTATGAGATTATGCAACTCCCGTTTGCCGGAGGAAAACTTTGGGTGCTACCAAACGTCACAACGTAACTGGGTGATTATAAAGGAGTACTACAGGTGTCACCAAAGGTAGATGTTGGGTTGGCGTATTTCGAGATTAGGATTTGTCACTCCGATCATCGGAGAGGTATCTCTGGGCCCTCTCGGTAATGCACATCACTTAAGCCTTGCAAGCATTGCAACTAATGAGTTAGTTACGGGATGATGTATTACGGAATGAGTAAAGAGACTTGCCGGTAACGAGATTGAACTAGGTATTGGATACCGACGATCGAATCTCGGGCAAGTAACATACCGATGGACAAAGGGAACAACGTATGTTGTTATGCGGTCTGACCGATAAAGATCTTCGTAGAATATGTAGGAGCCAATATGGGCATCCAGGTCCCGCTATTGGTTATTGACCGGAGACGTGTCTCGGTCATGTCTACATTGTTCTCGAACCTCAGGGTCCGCACGCTTAAGGTTTCGATGACAGTTATATAATGAGTTTATGAGTTTTGATGTACCGAAGGAGTTCGGAGTCCCGGATGAGATCGGGGACATGACGAGGAGTCTCGAAATGGTCGAGACATAAAGATCGATATATTGAACGACTATATTCGGACATCGGAAGGGTTCTGAGTGGTTCGGGTATTTTCGGAGGTACCGGGGAGTTACGGGAATACGAGGAAGAAGCAATGGGCCTTGATGGGCCTTAGTGGGAAGGACCAGGAGGTGGCGCGCGCCCCTCCCAAGCCCAGTCCGAATTGGACATGGGATTTGGGGCGCGGCCCCTCTCTCCCTTCCTTCCCCTCTTCCCCTCTTTCCCCCTTGACCTAGTTGGACTAGGAAAGGTGGAATCCTACTCCCGGTGGGAGAAGGACTCCCCTGGCGCGCCCAAACCTAGGGCCGGCCTCCTCCCTCCCTTGCTCCTTTATATACGGGGGCAGGGGCACCCCATGGACACACAAGTTGATCTTCGTGATCGTTCCTTAGCCGTGTGCGGTGCCCCCCTCCACCATATTCCACCTCGAATATATCGTTGCAGTGCTTAGGCGAAGCCCTGCGCCGGTAGAACATCAAGATTGTCACCACGCCGTCGTGCTGACGGAACTCCTCCCCGAAGCTTTGCTGGACCGGAGCTAGGGGTGCGTCATCGAGCTGAACGTGTGCCAAGAACTCGGAGGTGCCGGAGTAACGGTGCTTGGATCGGTCGGATCGGGAAGACGTACGACTACTTCCTCTACGTTGCGTCAACGCTTCCGCTTCGGTCTACGAGGGTACGTAGACAAAACTCTCCCCTCTCGTTGCTATGCATCACCATGATCTTGCATGTGCGTAGGAAAATTTTGAAATTACTACGTTCCCCAACAGTGGCATCTGAGCCTAGGTTTTTATGGTTTGATGTTTTGCACGAGTAGAACACAAGTGAGTTGTGGACAATACAAGTCATACTGCCTACCAGCATGTCATACTTTGGTTCGGCGGTATTGTTGGATGAAGCGGCCCGGACCGACATTACGCATACGCTTACGCGAGACTGGTTCTACCGCCGTGCTTTCCACACAGGTGGCTGGCGGGTGTCAGTTTCTCCAACTTTAGTTGAACCGAGTATGGCTACGCCCGGTCCTTGAGAAGGTTAAAACGGAGTCTATTTGACGAAGTATCGTTGTGGTTTTGATGCGTAGGTGAGATTGGTTCTTGCTTCAGCCCGTAGCAGCCACGTAAAATTTGCAACAAACAAAGTAGAGGACGTCTAACTTGTTTTTGCAGGGCATGTTGTGATGTGATATGGTCAAGACATGATGCTAAATTTTATTGTATGAGATGATCATGTTTTGTAACCGAGCTATCGGCAACCGGCAGGAGCCGTATGGTTGTCGCTTTATTGTATGCAATGCAATCGCCCTGTAATGCTTTACTTTATCACTAAGCGGTAGCGATAGTCGTAGAAGCATAAGATTGGCGAGACGACAACGATGCTACGATGGAGATCAAGGTGTCGCGCCGGTGACGATGGCGATCATGACAGTGCTGCGGAGATGGAGATCATAAGCACAAGATGATGATGGCCATATCATATCACTTATATTGATTGCATGTGATGTTTATCTTTTATGCATCTTATCTTGCTTCGATTGACGGTAGCATTATAAGATGATCTCTCACTAATTATCAAGAAGTGTTCTCCCTGAGTATGCACCGTTGCGAAAGTTCTTCGTGCTGAGACACCACGTGATGATCGGGTGTGATAGGCTCTACGTTCAAATACAACGGGTGCAAAACAGTTGCACACGCGGAATACTCAGGTTATACTTGACGAGCTATGCATATAAGATATGACCTCGGAACACGGAGACCGAAAGGTCGAGCGTGAATCATATAGTAGATATGATCAACATGATGATGTTCACCATTGAAAACTAATCCATTTCACGTGATGATCGGTTATGGTTTAGTTTGATTTGGATCACGTGATCACTTAGAGGATTAGAGGGATGTCTATCTAAGTGGGAGTTCTTAAGTAATATGATTAATTGAACTTTAATTTATCATGAACTTAGTCCTAGTAGTATTAGCATATCTATG
The DNA here is from genome assembly GCA_032464435.1 of Aegilops umbellulata. NCBI lineage: Eukaryota > Viridiplantae > Streptophyta > Magnoliopsida > Poales > Poaceae > Aegilops > Aegilops umbellulata. Next base: position 585,930,396 of record CP136058.1, on the reverse strand, counting down.
TTGTAGATCAATAGCTCGCGTTGTTGCTTCCCTATGTTTATTTTGATATGTTCCTAGAGAAAATTGTGTTGAAAAATATTAGTAGCAATGATGCGGATTGGATCCGTGATCTGAGGTTTATCCTCATTGTTGCACAGAAGAATTATGTCCTTAATGCACTGCTAGGTGACAGACCTATTGCAGGAGCAGATGCAGACGTTATGAACGTTTGGCTAGCTCAATATGATGACTACTTGATAGTTTAGTGCACCATGCTTAACGGCTTAGAATCGGGACTTCAAAGACGTTTTGAACATCATGGACCATATGAGATGTTCCAGTAGTTGAAGTTAATATTTCAAGCAACTACCCGAGTTGAGGGATATGAAGTCTCCAACAAGTTCTATAGCTAAAAGATGGAGGAGAATCGCTCAACTAGTGAGCATGAGCTCAGATTGTCTGGGCACTACAATCGCTTGAATCAAGTGGGAGTTAATCTTCCAGATAAGATAGTGATTGACAGAATTCTCTAGTCACCATCACCAAGTTAATAGAACTTCGTGATGAACTATAGTATGCAAGGGATGACGAAAACGACTCCCGAACTTTTTCATAATGATGAAATCGATGGAGGTAGAAATCAAGAAAGAGCATCAAGCGTTGATGGTTGACAAGATCACTAGTTTCAAGTAAAGGGCAAAGGGAAGAAGGGGAAGTTCAAGAAGAACGGCAAGCAAGTTGCTGCTCAAGTGAAGAAGCCCAAGTCTGGACCTAAGCCTGACACTGAGTGCGTTTACTGCAAAGGGACTGGTGACTGGAAGCGGAACTGCCCCAAGTATTTGGCGGATAAGAAGGATGGCGAAGTGAACAAAGGTATATTTGATATACAGATTATTGATATGTATTTTACTAGTGTTCATAGCAACCCCTCGGTATTTGATACTGGTTCAGTTGCTAAGAGTAGTAACTCGAAACGGGAGTTGCAGAATGAACAAAGACTAGTTAAGGGTGAAGTGACGATGAAAGTTGGAAGTAGTTCCGAGATTGATATGATCATCATCGCACACTCCCTATACTTTCGGGATTAGTGATGTACCTAAATAAGTGTTATTTGGTGTTTGCATTGAGCATAAATATGATTTGATCATGTTTATTGCAATACGATTATTCATTTAAGTTAGAGAACAATTGTTGTTCTGTTTACATGAATAGAACCTTTTATGGACATACACACCCAATGAAAATAGTTCATTGGATCTCGATCGTAGTGATACACATATTCATAATATTGAAACCAAAAGATGCGAAGTTAATAATGATAGTGCAACCTATTTGTGGCACTGCCGTTTAGGTCATATTGGTGTAAAGCGCATGAAGAAACTCCATGCTGATGGGATTTTGGAATCACTTGATTATGAATCACTTGATGCTTGCGAACCATGCCTCTTGGGCAAGATGACTAAAATGCCGTTCTCCGGAACAATGGAGCAAGCAACAGATTTGTTGGAAATCATACATACTGATGTATGTGGTCCGATGAATATTAAGGCTCGCGACAAGTATCATTATTTTCTAACCTTCACAGATGATTTGAGCAGATATGGGTATATCTACTTGATGAAACATAAGTCTAAAACGTTTGAAAAGTTCAAAGAATTTCAGAGTGAAGTAGAGAATCATCGTAACAAGAAAATAAAAGTTACTACGATATGATCGCAGAGGTAAAACATTTGAGTTACGAGTTTGGCCTTCAGTTAAACAATGTGAAATAGTTTCACTACTGACGCCACCTGGAACACCACAGCATAATGGTGTGTCCGAACGTCATAACCGTACTTTATTGATATAGTGCAATCTATGATGTTTCTTACCAATTTACCACTATCGTTTTGGGGTTATGCATTAGAGACAGCAGCATTCACGTTAAATAGGGCACCATCTAAATCCGTTGAGACGACACTATATGAACTGTGGTTTAGCAAGAAACCAAAGTTGTCGTTTCTTAAAGTTTGGGGTTGTGATGCTTATGTGAAAAAAGTTTCATCTTGATAAGCTCAAACCCAAATCGGAAAAATATGTCTTCATAGGATACCCAAAGGAGACAGTTGGGTACACCTTCTATCACAGATCCGAAGGCAAGACATTCGTTGCTAAGAATGGATCCTTTCTAGAGAAGGAGTTTCTCTCGAAAGAAGTGAGTGGGAGGAAAGTAGAACTTGATGAGGTAACTGTACCTATTCCCTTGTTGGAAACCAGTACATCACAGGAACCAGTTTCTGTGACGTCGAAACCAACTAGTGAGGAGGTTGATGATGATGATCATAGAACTACAGAACAAGTTACTACAGAACCTCGTAGATCAACCAGAGTAAGATCCGCACCAGAGTGGTATGGCAATCCTGTTCTGGAAGTCATGCTACTAGATCATGATGAACCTACGAACTATGAAGAAGCGATGGTGAGCCCAGATTCCGCAGAATGGCTTAAAGCCATGAAATCTGAGATGGGATCCATGTATGAGAACAAAGTATGGACTTTGATGGATTTGCCCGATGATCGGCAAGCCATAGAAAATAAGTGGATCTTCAAGAGGAAGACAGAAGCTGATAGTAGTGTTACTATCTACAAAGCTAGAATTGTCGCAAAAGGTTTTCGACAAGTTCAAGGTGTTGACTACGATGAGAGTTTCTCACTCGTATCCATGCTTAAGTCTGTCCGAATCATGTTAGCAATTGCCGCATTTTATGAAATCTGGCAAACGGATAAAACAAAACTGCATTCCTTAATGGATTTATTAAAGAAGAGTTGTATATGATGCAACCAGAAGGTTTTGTCAATCCTAAAGGTGCTAACAAAATGTGCAAGCTCCAGCGATCCATCTATGGACTGGTGCAAGCATCTCGGAGTTGGAATATACGCTTTGATGAGTTGATCAAAGCATATAGTTTTATACAGACTTGCGGTGAAGCCTGTATTTACAAGAAAGTGAGTGGGAGCACTACAGCATTTCTGATAAGTATATGTAAATGACATATTGTTGATCCGAAATAATGTAGAATTATTCTGCAAAGCATAAAGGAGTGTTTGAAAGGAGTTTTTCAAAGAAAGACTTCAGTGAAGCTGCTTACATATTGAGCATCAAGATCTATAGAGATAGATCAAGACGCTTGATAAGTTTTTTCAATGAGTACATACCTTGACAAGATTTTGAAGTAGTTCAAAATGGAACAGTCAAAGAAAGAGTTCTTTGCTGTGTTACAAGGTGTGAAATTGAGTAAGACTCAAAGCCCGACCACGACAGAAGATAGAAAGAGAATGAAAGTCATTCCCTATGCCTCGGCCATAGGTTCTATAAAGTATGCCATGCTGTTTACCAGATCTATTGTATACCCTACACTGAGTTAAGCAAGGGAGTACAATGGTGATCTAGGAGTAGATCACTGGACAGCGGTCAAAGTTATCCTTAGTGAAATAAGGATATGTTTCTCGATTATGGAGGTGACAAAAGGTTCGTCCTAAAGGGTTACGTCGATGCAAGTTTTGACACCGATCTGGATGACTCTAAGTCTCGATCTAGATACATATTTAAAGTGGGAGCAATTAGCTAGAGTAGCTCCGTACAGAGCATTGTAGACATAGAAAATTGCAAAATACATAACGGATCTAAATATGAAAGACCCGTTGACTAAGATTCTCTCACAAGCAAAACATGATCACACCTTAGTACTCTTTGGGTGTTAATCACATAGCGATGTGAACTAGATTACTGAATCTAGCAAACCCTTTGGGTGTTGGTCACATGGCGATGTGAACTATGGGTGTTAATCACATGATGATGTGAACTATCGAGTTAATCACATGGTGATGTGAGTTAATCACATGGTGATGTGACCTAGATTATTGACTCTAGTGCAAGTGGGAGACTGAAGGAAATACGCCCTAGAGGCAATAATAAAGTTATTATTTATTTCCTTATTTCATGATAAATGTTTATTATTCATGCTAGAATTGTATTAACCGGAAACATAATACATGTGTGAATACATAGACAAATAGAGTGTCACTAGTATGCCTCTACTTGACTAGCCCGTTAATCAAAGAAGGTTATGTTACCTAACCATGAACAAAGAGTTGTTATTTGATTAACGAGGTCACATCATTAGTTGAATGATCTGATTGACATGACCCATTCCATTAGCTTAGCACCCGATCGTTTAGTATGTTGCTATTGCTTTCTTCATGACTTATACATGTTCCTTTGACTATGAGATTATGCAACTCCCGTTTGCCGGAGGAACACTTTGGGTGCTACCAAACGTCACAACGTAACTGGGTGATTATAAAGGAGTACTACAGGTGTCACCAAAGGTAGATGTTGGGTTGGCGTATTTCGAGATTAGGATTTGTCATTCCGATCGTCGGAGAGGTATCTCTGGGCCCTCTCGGTAATGCACATCACTTAAGCCTTGCAAGCATTGCAACTAATGAGTTAGTTACAGGATGATGTATTACGGAACGAGTAAAGAGACTTGCCGGTAACGAGATTGAACTAGGTATTGGATACCGACGATCGAATCTCGGGCAAGTAACATACCGATGGACAAAGGGAACAACGTATGTTGTTATGCGGTCTGACCGATAAAGATCTTCGTAGAATATGTAGGAGCCAATATGGGCATCCAGGTCCCGCTATTGGTTATTGACCGGAGACGTGTCTCGGTCATGTCTACATTGTTCTCGAACCGTAGGGTCCGCACGCTTAAGGTTTCGATGACAGTTATATAATGAGTTTATGAGTTTTGATGTACCGAAGGAGTTCGGAGTCCCGGATGAGATCGGGGACATGACGAGGAGTCTCGAAATGGTCGAGACGTAAAGATCGATATATTGGACGACTATATTAGGACATCGGAAGGGTTCTGAGTGGTTCGGGTATTTTCGGAGGTATCGGGGAGTTACGGGAATACGAGGAAGAAGCAATGGGCCTTGATGGGCCTTAGTGGGAAGGACCAGGAGGTGGCGCGCGCCCCTCCCAAGCCCAGTCCGAATTGGACAAGGGATTTGGGGCGCGGCCCCTCTCTCCCTTCCTTCCCCTCTTCCCCTCTTTCCCCCCTTGACCTAGTTGGACTAGGAAAGGTGGAATCCTACTCCCGGTGGGAGTAGGACTCCCCTGGCGCGCCCAAACCTAGGGCCGGCCTCCTCCCTCCCTTGCTCCTTTATATACGAGGGCAGGGGGCACCCCATGGACACACAAGTTGATCTTCGTGATCGTTCCTCAGCCGTGTGCGGTGCCCCCCTCCACCATATTCCACCTCGAATATATCGTTGCAGTGCTTAGGCGAAGCCCTGCGCCGGTAGAACATCAAGGTTGTCACCACGCCGTCGTGCTAACGGAACTCCTCCCCGAAGCTATGCTGGATCGGAGCTAGGGGTGCGTCATCGAGCTGAACGTGTGCCAAGAACTCGGAGGTGCCGGAGTAACGGTGCTTGGATCGGTCGGATCGGGAAGACGTACGACTACTTCCTCTACGTTGCGTCAACGCTTCCGCTTCGGTCTACGAGGGTACGTAGACAACACTCTCCCCTCTCGTTGCTATGCATCACCATGATCTTGCGTGTGCGTAGGAAAATTTTGAAATTACTACGTTCCCCAACACCGCCACCCCTAGGGAGGGAACCCTAGATGGGGGCGCAGCCCCTCCCCTTCCCCTATAAATACTTGAGGTTTTGGGGCTGCCCAATACACGATTTGATCTCCCTCTTGGCGCAGCCCTACCTCTCTCCCTCCTCCTCTCTCGCGGTGCTTGGCGAAGCCCTGCAGGATTGCCACGCTCCTCCACCACCACCACGCCGTTGTGCTACTGCTGGACGGAGTCTTCCTCAACCTCTCCCTCTCTCCTTGCTAGATCAAGGCATGGGAGATGTCACCGGGCTGTACGTGTGTTGAACGCGGAGGTGCCGTCCGTTCGGCACTAGGAACATCGGTGATTTGGATCACGACGAGTACGACTCCATCAACCCCGTTCACTTGAACGCTTCCGCTTAGCGATCTACAAGGGTATGTAGATGCACTCTCCTTCCCCTCGTTGCTAGTTTCTCCATAGATAGATCTTGGTGATACGTAGGAAAATTTTGAATTTCTGCTACGTTACCCAACATATATTAATCTTTATAACTATTGGTTCATTTATTGTTTATGATAATTATGCGGACCAACGTGACATAGATTTTATTTATCTAGGATGTATGTGAACCGGAAATTCCAACCGACCCTATTGTCGAGAGGTTAAATTTAGTTGAAGAAGAAAACAATTTCTTGAAGGAAAAAATAAAACAAATTGAGGAGGAGAAGATGATATTGGAGTTGCATGTTGCGGATGTCGTCGATGATCACAAGATCAAGATGGATGCAATGCGCTTGAAGATTAGAAAGATTAGAAAATATGCCATTCATACCGAGGCTTGGTATCATTATGCCGTTGGATCAATTGTTACCTTGGTTGCGATTATGATCGCCTTTGTTTTAATTAATGTATGGTTTAATTAATTAGATGCTCTGGAGAGCTATATGTTGTTAGATGAGAACTATGTATGTACTTTGGTTTTAATGTGATGATGAACTTCAATTAATTTGGACACTTAATTATATATAATGTATGCAGATGAACCGGCAATGGATGTACGCTGACAGACACACCTCTGAGTACATTAAGGGCGTGCATGAGTTTCTCGATGCGGCTGAGGCAAACAAGCAGAATGGTTTTATGTGTTGTCCATGCACTAAATGTGGGAATACGATGTCTTACTCTAACCGGAAAATCCTTCACACCCACCTGCTTTACAATGGTTTCATGCCACACTATAATGTTTGGACGAGGCACGGAGAAATAAGGGTTATGATGGAAGACGACGAAGAAGAAGAGTACGATGACAACTACGTTCCCCCTGAATACCGTGATGCTGCAACGGGGGGTGCTGGTGAAGATCAAGAGGAACCAGACAATGTGCCCAATGATGCTGCAACGGGTGAAGCTGCTGAAGATGAAGAGGAACCAGACGATGTGCCCGATGATGATGATCTCCGTCGGGTAATTGTCGATGCAAGGACGCAATGCGAAAGTCAAAAGGAGAAGCTGAAGTTCGATCGCATGTTAGAGGATCACAAAAAAGGGTTGTACCCCAATTGCGAAGATGGCAACACAAAGCTCGGTACCGTACTGGAATTGCTGCAGTGGAAGGCAGAGAATGCTATGCCTGACAAAGGATTTGAGAAACTACTGAAAATATTGAAGAAGAAGCTTCCAAAGGATAACGAATTGCTCGATAGTACATACGCAGCAAAGAAGGTCGTATGCCCTCTAGGATTGGAGGTGGAGAAGATACATGCATGCCCTAATGACTGCATCCTATACCGCGGTGCATACAAGGATCTGAACGCATGCCCGGTATGCGGTGCATTGCGGTATAAGATCAGACGAGATGACCCTGGCGATGTTCACCGCGAACCCCGCAGGAAGAGGGTTCCTGCGAAGGTGATGTGGTATGCTCCTATAATACCACGGTTGAAACGTTTGTTCAAAAACGGAGAGCATGCCAAGTCGATGCGATGGCACAGTGAGGACCGTAAGAAAGACGGGAAGTTGAGAGCACCCGCTGACGGGTCGCAGTGGAGAAAAATCGTGAGAAAGTACTGGAATGAGTTTGCAAAGGACCCAAGGAACGTATGGTTTGCTTTAAGCGCGGATGGCATTAATCCTTTCGGGGAGCAGAGCAGCAATCACAACACCTGGCTGGTCACTCTATGTATGTATAACCTTCCTCCTTGGATGTGCATGAAGCGGAAGTTCATTATGATACCAGTTCTCATCCAAGGCCCTAAGCAACCCGGCAACGACATTGATGTGTACCTAAGGCCATTAGTTGAAGAACTTTTACAGTTGTGGAATGGAAATGGTGTACGTACGTGGGATGAGCACAATAAAGAGGAATTTAACCTAAAGGCGTTGATGTTCGTGCTCATCAACGATTGGCCCGCTCTCAGTAACCTTTCAGGACAGACAAACAAAGGATACCACGCATGCACACACTGTTTAGATGACACTGAAAGTATATACCTGGACAAATGCAGGAAGAATGTGTACCTGGGCCATCGTCGATTTCTTCCGACCAACCATCAATGTCGAAAGAAAGGCAAGCATTTTAAAGGCGAGGCAGATCACCGGAGGAAGCCCGCCATGTGTACCGATGATCACGTACTTGCTATGGTCCATGATTTACACGTAATCTTTGGAAAGGGTCCCGGCGCACTAGCTGTTCCGAATGACGTTGAGGGACACGCACCCATGTGGAAGAAGAAATCTATATTTTGGGACCTACCCTACTGGAAAGACCTAGAGGTCCTCTCTTCAATCGACGTGATGCACGTGACGAAGAACCTTTGCGTGAACCTGCTAGGCTTCTTGGGCGTGTATGGAAAGACAAAAGATACACCCGAGGCACGGGAGGACCTGCAACGTTTGCACGAAAAAGACGACATGCCTCCAAAGCAGTATGAAGGTCCTGCCAGCTACGCTCTTACGAAAGAAGAGAAAGAAATCTTTTTTGAATGCCTGCTCAGTATGAAGGTCCCGACTGGCTTCTCGTCGAATATAAAGGGAATAATAAATATCCCAGAGAAAAAGTTCCAGAACCTAAAGTCTCATGACTGCCATGTGATTATGACGCAACTGCTTCCGGTTGCATTGAGGGGGCTTCTACCGGAAAACGTCCGATTAGCCATTGTGAAGCTATGTGCATTCCTCAATGCAATCTCTCAGAAGGTGATCGATCCAGAAATCGTACCAAGGCTAAGGAGTGATGTGACGCAATGTCTTGTCAGTTTCGAGCTGGTGTTCCCACCATCCTTCTTCAATATCACGACGCATGTCCTAGTTCATCTAGTCGACGAGATTGTCATTCTGGGGCCCGTATTTTTACACAATATGTTCCCCTTTGAGAGGTTCATGGGAGTCCTAAAGAAATATGTCCGTAATCGCGCAAGGCCAGAAGGAAGCATCTCCATGGGCCATCAAACAGAGGATGTCATCGGGTTTTGTGTTGACTTCATTCCTGGCCTTAAGAAGATAGGTCTCCCTAAATCGCGGTATGAGGGGAGACTGACTGGAAAAGGCACGCTAGGAGCGGACTCAATAATATGCAGGGACGGGCATTCTTGGTCTCAAGCACACTACACAGTTCTACAGAACTCTACCTTGGTGACCCCGTATGTCGATGAACACAAGAACAGTCTGCGCTCCAAACACCCGGAGCAGTGCGACGACTGTATTACATGTGAACACATCAGGACTTTCAGCAGTTGGTTGGAAGCACGTATCAGAGGTGACAACACTGTTTGTGATGAGTTGTACTTGTTGTCCAGGGGACCATCTTTGATTGTATTGATTTGTAAAGGATACGAGATAAATGGGAATACATTTTACACGATTGACCAAGATCAGAAGAGCACCAACCAAAACAGCGGTGTACGCTTTGATGCAACAACCGATAAGGGAAAGGACACATATTATGGTTACATAGTGGACATATGGGAACTTGACTACGGACAAGATTTTAAGGTCCCTTTGTTTAAGTGCAAATGGGTCAATCTGTCAGGAGGCGGGGTACATGTAGACCCACAGTACGGAATGACAACAGTCGATCTGAAAAATCTTGGGTACACTGATGAACCGTTCGTCCTAGCCAATGATGTGGCACAGGTTATCTATGTGAAGGACATGTCTACCAGATCGAGTAAAAGAAAAGATAAGGAAACGAATACATCATACGATGAGCCAAAGCGGCACATAGTTCTTTCAGGAAAAAGGGACATCCTGGGAGTGGAGGGCAAGACAGACATGTCTGAAGATTATGAAAGGTTTCATGAAATTCCTCCCTTCAATGTTAAGGCTGACCCAAGCATCATGATAAACGATGAAGATTATCCATGGTTACGGCGCAATAAGCAAATGACACAAGCGAAGAAAAAGTGAAGACTTTCTCCCGCAACTATTATGATGATATCATGCCAAATTTGTAACAGACGAGTATGTTATGCCAAGTATTTTAGAGTTCATTTGAAAACAGACGAGTAGGTGCATCTATGTTAATTTTTTTTATTAAAGTTAATCACAAACTTGTGATTCGCACAAATTTCAAAGAATTCAAATTTTAACTATTCAAATTTAAAAACTAATGGCACTAATAGAAAGTTATAATTTTGCTGACCTAAAAGCAAAAAGAATTTAAAAATATAGCAAAAAAACAAAAGAAAATAAATAATGCAGAAAACAAAACAAAAAAACTGGAAAAAAATAAAAATAGCAACAATAAGTATTTTGTTGTAAGTAGAAATAAAATAAAATAAATAAAGCAACAAAGAAAAAAGTGTTTTCAAATTTGAAAACTAATGGCACTAACAGAAAGCTTATAATTTTTTTAAAACTAAAAGCAAAAAGAATTAAAAAATAAAGTAAAAAAACAAAAGGAAATAAATAATGCAGAAAACAAAACTAAAAAACTGGAAAAAAATAAAAATAATAACAATAAGTATTTTGTTGTAAGTAGAAACAAAATAAAATAAATAAAGAAACGAAGAAAAAAAGTGTTTTCAAATTTGAAAACTAATGGCACTAACAGAAAGCTTATAATTTTTCTAAAACTAAAAGGAAAATGAATTAAAAAAATAAAGCAAAAAACAAAAGAAAATAAATATTGCAGAAAACAAAACAAAAAAACTGGAAAAAAATAAAAATAACAACAATAAGTATTTTGTTGTAAGTAGAAACAAAAATAAAATAAATAAAGCAACAAAGAAAACAAAAAAACAAAAAAGTGCCACCTACTGGGCCCCCACGACCTGAATACGACTAGAAACCCTACCATGGGCCAGGATTCAGGCCCGCAGGAGGCCCACTAGGCCCACAGGAAGATAAAGTGACTTTAGGCCCATAAGCCTGCATTTGAGAGGAGCTCGAAGTGGTCAGCGCAGCAGCGCTTATAAACCACTGCTGAAGCCTCTCGGCTAGCAAGGTGGGACTAAACATCCTACCGCACCGCGCCAGTTCCAGCACAAGGCCATTGGTCCCGGTTGGTGGGATGAACCGGGACCAAAGGGGTGCATTGGTCCCGGTTCGTAGCACCAACCGGGACCAATGCACCCCCTTTAGTCCCGGTTGGTGCCACCACCCGGGACCAAAGGCCGCCGCTTCCCGCCCTTTGGGCTGCTGAAAAAGGCCTTTGGTCCCGGTTGGTGGCACAAACCGGGACTAAAGGGTGGCATTAGTCCCGGTTTGTGCCACCAACCGGGACTAAAGCCTTTTCTATATAAGCAAACACTTAGCAGTTTTCGACCAAATCACGCACTTCTCCCCCGACGCCCCCTGCTCCTCCTCGTCGCCGTCGCCGCCCGACGCCCCTGCTCCTCCTCGTCGCCGTCGCCGCCCCACGCCATCAGGCTGCTCGCCTTCGCCGTCGCTGCCGCCACCGATGCCGTCAGGCTAATCGCCTTCCCCGTCGCCGCCGCCCCCTGTGAGCACAACCCCCTCCCGTCCCGCGCCCCTGCGCCCCTCTCCTGCGCGGCCGCCGCGCCGCCGCCCCTGCCATGTGCGGCTGCCGTGCGCCGCCCCCTGCCCTGCGCTGGCGCCGCGCGCCACCCAGCCGCCCTGCCCTGCCCTGCCGGCGCCACCTCTGCCGCCATGCCCCTCTATGGCAATATGTGTGTGTGTGTGTATATATATATATATATAATGTATGTGTATGTATGTGGCTATATGTTTCTGTTCATATGTTGCAATATGTTTTTTTTTATTTTATTAGTTTATTTTTTTGTTCATATGTGATGTATATGTGTATGTGGCTATAATGTATATGTGTATGTGATGTATGTGGCTAGAATTTGCTAAATATATATGTTAAAAATGTTTTATATATAGAAAGTTACAATTTTAGAAAAGTCTTATGTATGCAAAAGTTACAATTTTAGAAAAAGAAGGATAAGAAAGAAGAAAATAAGAAGAGGAAAGAAAGAAGAAGAGGAGAGGAAAAGAAGAGGAGAAATAAATAATAAGAAGAAAAAAGAAGAAAAAGAAGAGGAGAAGAAGAAAGGAATAGTGGAGAGGAAGAGAAAGTAGAGTATTCGACACCGACGGCCACATGTATCTCACACCGACGATACTTGCTATTTAGGGTTCCATCGACACCGAGGAACCCCTAACCCGCTCCTCCTCCTCCTCCTCCTCCCCCTCCTCCCCCTCCTCCTCCTCCTCCTCCTCCTGCTACTTCTTCTTCTTCTTCTTCTTCTTCTTCTTCTTCTTCTTCTTCTTCTTCTTCTTCTTCTTCTTCTTCTTCTTCTTCTTCTTCTTCTTCTTCTTCTTCTTCTTCTAGCCCTCCGGATCGAGCACAACTGAGGTAAAGAGACGAGGGCCGAAGAGAAAGTTGAGCTCGGATGAAAGGTTTGAGATCATAGAAATCGCGCCCGACGGCCAACCTATTGAACCCATCCGAACAAAGAAGGCATTTGTTGCTCAGTGCGGGGTTCTGGTTAGGGACAAGATCCCGATCAGCATCCAGCAATGGAATAAGCCTAAGAACGAAGACCCTGAGGTGTCTTATGTCAATGATCTGCAGAAAAATGATCTTTGGACTGAGCTGAAGTCAAATTTCACCCTACCGCCAGAGGATGATCCGGAGAAGCCAGTTAAAGAGCAATTAATCAAGTCATTTGCTCTTAAGACGATGGCAGACCTATTCAGGAGGTGGAAGAAAGACCTGAATAGCTTTGTCGAGAAAAAAGAGACACCAGCATTCAAGGGGATATATGAGAAGATCAGAGATGACTGGCCTGCATTTGTGGCCCACAAGACATCGGAAAAGAGTAAGAAGATGTCGGAGACAAACAAGAAAAATGCTGCGAAGAAGAAGCTTCACCATTGCACGGGGTCAGGTGGCTACCTGGTAGCCCGGCCTAAGTGGGCCAAGGCTGAGAATGATCTGGTTGAAAAAGGGATCGAACCAGAGACAATGAGCTGGCCAGACCATTGCCGTACTTGGTTCTTCGGGGCTGGCGGAACCTTGGACCCTATAACAGGGAAGTGCATTTGGACGGATGAGCAAGCTGACATACCCTTGAAAAAGCTTCGGTACTATATCGCTGCAGCGCAGGAAGGGACGTTCCTTCCAGACAGAGAGAACGACGAGCTCACAAAGGCCCTCGGGAATCCTGAGCACCCTGGACGGACACGAGGCACGCCAGGCTCCATTCCGTGGAAGGCTGGGTTTCCGGACGCAGGCGGTTACCAAAGCCAGGAGAGGAGGAAGAAAGTGCAGCAGTCCGAACTGCAGGCGCTTAAAGAAAGGGTACTCGGGATAGAGGAACGAGAAGCAGACCGGGAGAAACGAACTGCCGAAGCTTCCCCTGAAGCTACCCCGCCATCTCAGCGGAGAAGCAGCGTGGCTTCCATCGAGCTGCTTCAGCTAGAGCTTGTCTTGACGGTTCCTGCTAGCTATCCCGTGGATGCTATCACGGAGGCTCAAAATTGCCACCTTATGACGCAGTGGATGAATATGAAGGTCAAGGCGGCTGTTGGCTCTGTTTATCCTAATGAACCCGGCGCAACTTTTCACTGCCGGCCGATTCCAGAAGGATATGCTAAGGTGATGGTGGATGAAATAACGGAGGGATTTGAGGACCTTCCGCTTCACCACCCTATCGGAGAAGGGGAGACTCGGCTGGGTTCTGCTCTGAAGACTCCATGCCTATGGCGGAAGGAGCTCATTAACCTTCCAAACTGGACGCCTCCGCCGCCTCCTCCTCCTCCGGCGAGTCAGGGGACTCCGCCTCCTCCACCGCCTCCTCCTCCGGCGAGTGACGATCAGGGCCCTCGGCCGGCTCCTTCTCCGGCGCGTGGCGACACTCCGCCTCCTTCTCCGCCTGCGTCGGCGCGCCCGAGCAGCCAACCTACTCCTTCTCCGCCTCGTCAGCAAGGGCGGAAGAGACCCGCCGCCGCTCCGGCAGCTGCTCCGGCGCGTCGTAGTCCTTCTCCTCCACCTCGCAAAAAGCAAGCAGTAAAGAAGACTGCCGCTCCGTCTGCTCTGCCAGCGTCTAGCAGTACAGCCAGAGGCGGGAGAAAATACAAATTCGGTCCTTCTATGAAATCTCCAGAGAAGTTACCATACAAGATGAGCCCGGAGGAGAACGCGAGGATCGCGTGAACCGAGAAGGATGACTGGTTTCAAGGGTTGAAAGCACAGAGACATCCACCTCCGAAGGAGAAGGTAGATTCGGTGAAAGTGAAGCGCACTCTGGCTGCCCTGGCAAAACCACCCAAGTCTCCGCCGAAAGGCAACTATGAGCGCATTATTGCAAAGACATGGGTCGAAGCGTCGCGGTCGGGAAGTACAGTCAGTGATCAAAGGCTGAAAGAACGACGAGTAGCTGGGAAACAAATTGCCCAGCTCGGCAAACAAGCAAAGCAATCGTGCCCCCCGCTCAAGGTGCCTAGCATCGATCCGAGGATGGCGCCCGGTTATACCAATCTTGACGATTACCTGCCCGACGATGTAGATTATGGTTTCCTGGACGTGCCGATACACAGATACGAGTACGGGAAGCCTCTCGTCAAAGATGAAAGATCTCTAACAACGATGATGCGAAGATTGCATGACTGGTACATGAAAATCTGCAGAGAGTCTGGGGGGAGGAATACTTTGTATATGAAAGTTAAACCGGAGCATGACCTCGTTGGAATTGAACTGTTGCATGTTCCATTTGAGGAGTTCTATCAGTTTTTCAATCAATTGGCCCTCGATAAAGCAACGATCACCTGCTACTGTTTGTAACTACTACTACTTCTGTCATTAAGTCTCTCTATATAGCTCAGCTCTTTCATTGCATGTATTTATAATTATCCTCACTATATTATGCAGATTGAAGATCGCCGAATTGAAGAAAAGACAAATCGGTGATATTGGGTTCGTTAACAAATATCTCATAGATGCAACTGAGGTTGAAAAAAGGCCCGAAGATACCGAGGTCAACTTGCTACGATCATTCAAAACAAATGAACACAAAAATATAATACTCTTTCCTTACAACTTCAAGTGAGTGTTACTATCTTGTGCATATTCGGTTTCCCTTATATATTAGTCCAGGTTATAGTAATGTAATTCATGAGTTATGCATGCGTGCGCAGTTTCCACTATATTCTCCTGGAGATTAGGCTTGAGAAGGGAGTAGTAACTGTCTTGGACTCGAGACGAAAAGATCCCCAGGAGTATGCGGACATGACTGAAATCCTCAAGAAGTAAGTTAAATCGATCATTATCCACTATATCAGCAAATTTGTTCATTTCCTGATATCAAGTAGTTGTTTTCTTTTGTCTGGCAGGGTTTGGAGAAAATTCAGCACAAATTCCCCGGGACTCCCGAAGGAGCTGGAATTTATATACCCGAAAGTAAGTGCTATAGTACCATGTTCCGCGCGTCTCCTAGCTATTGATTCAAGCGCTAGTTTCATCAATACCATTTGGCATTCTTGCTTATCTGTTTGATTGACCTCTATTTCTTGTAAAGTGGTTGTGACAGGAACAAGGGAAAGATTTCTGTGGATACTACGTCTGCGAGTCCATCCGCCACACGACCTGTGAGCGGGGCGGGTACTCTAAGAAACAATATGAAGTGCGTAAGAAATAATATTCACAATTTTTGTTTATTACCATGAGTTTCATTCATTCATATATATATATATATATATATATATATATATATATATATATATATATATATATATATATATATATATATATATATATATATATATATATATATATATATATATATATTGACCCCCTTCTTCAAATTAGATGTTTCGACAGCGGAATGAACTCCTAGGACCAGATCGCATGCGAGCAATTCAAGAGGAATTGGCGGCATTCTTTCTTGACCACGTGATCGCTGAAGACGGAGAATACTATGTGGACCATGCGTCCGTAATTTAAGAGATTATATTTGTAAAAGATAATTATTGTATATATGTAGCCGGTAGTGTCGGACGATAGATATACGAGAACTTGTTGTTCGACCAATCTCTCGGAGAAGGAGATGTGGTCGATATCACTTCTCTCTGTATGCATATTATGTTCATGACGATCTTCTGTTTCCTTCGTTTGCTTACTAGCTAGCATATGCCTAGTCTTCTCTATACGTATGTTTAGTACGTAACGTCGACCAAGCACGGACATAAGAGAGGACACTTCTCTCTATTAATTAGCTATCTAGCTAACACAATATATGAAATACCTAAATTAACCCCCCAAAACCCCCAAACCCCCTCCCCCCTTTAAAAAAAACCAAAAACCCCAGCCACAGAAATGCTGACGCGTGGATGCCTATTGGTCCCGGTTGGTGCTACCAACCGGGACCAAAGGCCCTCCTGCCTGGGCTCGGCGCACAGGCCACGTGGAGGCCCATCTGTCCCGGTTCTGGTTTGAACCGGGACTAAAGGGTGAGGGTATTAGTAACGACCCTTTAGTCCCGGTTCGGGAACCGGGACTAAAGGCCCTTACAAACCGGGACAATAGACCGATTTTCTACTAGTGTAGTAGCCCCAGAAAAGTGCGTTAACTCATGTTCAGACATTGCCAACTTGTATGCCGTCTTAACCGAGAACATACCCGACTTTTCTAATGGCCAATGCAATGAAATCCTCAAGCAGCCGAGGGGATGTATGAATTGAAGTATAGCCTCAACATCCACTTAACAAAAGTACTGCTAGATCAGATCTATCTTCAAAGCTCCATTTCGATCGAGGAAGTCAGACACCTTACCGAGTCGACAATTGCCTTTAATACAAATGTAGTATCAAGCGCCTCTACTTAGTTAGGATGCACATAGCAATCATCAACCAGACCAACAAAGAGTAAATAAAATTACATAACGGCGACAATAAAGTCTTATGAGACCGACACTATGCCCATGACAAAGAAGGAGGCGAACCAATCCGGAGATTATGCTACCATCGATATTGGGTAAAAACCTTCCTGACCACTCGCTCCAACCACATACACACCACCTATTATCCTAAGCAATTCAAAAGTATTTTGGTGCTTGCTTGTTATCACGTCCTATAAACAAGAGATTGAATTTGAGAGAGAGAGAGAGAGAGGAGAGAGAGATATTTTTTTTGTGGTTTGGGTCCCACATGCAAATGATAGAAATGGTATATTTCTTGTGATTTGGGTCCTAGCTATGTTTATTTCTGCTGGGAATCGTTGCATGGAGAAAAACAAAAAATAATTCCTACAAGATACTGAATTCACCCAAGATCTAATCTACTACTCCCTCCGTTCAAAAATAAGTGTCTCAATTTTGTAAAGTTAGTATAAAGTTGAGACACTTATTTTAGGACGGAGGGAGTAGATGCTACCAGTGAGTGAGATTGAGTCTACATACCCTTGTAGATCGATAGCAGGAACGTTCTAATGAACGTGGTTGGCGTAGTCGTACTTTCTTCGCGATCCAATCTGATCGAGCACCGTACGGACGACACCTGTGAGATATACACATGTATGTCTCAGTGACGCCTCCTTCTCCTTGATCCAGCAAGCAAGAGGGAGAGGTAGATGGATCTAGGCTAGCATGACTGTGTGGAGGTGGTGGTGGCAAGTATTCTGCAGGGCTTTGCCAAGCGTCTGCCAGGAGAGGAGGTGGAGTAGCAAGGAGGGTAGGCGCTTAGGGTTGGGATAGCTAATGCGCCCTTGCGCGTCCCCCGTTATATAGGGGTGTGTGGGGGGGGGGGGGGAGGGGGTGAGGCTTGCCCTCCAAACCCCTAGGGTCGGCAGCAGCCAAGGGGGTTTCCCCTATGGCGCATGGGCCAAGGGGGGTTGTGCGCCTGGCCTATGTAGGGAGACACATTCATTTTGCATCACGTTTTCCTACTGCTATTTATAATGCTTTAAATCAATACCTCTACTTCTAAAGGGGGAATTGGTAGTCTCGCCTCACTTCCACCAACCCCAGGCAAACCCTATATTACGTTTCTGAGCCTCTTGCATGTGACCTTTCGCTCAGGAGCGGTCAATTTGGGCCGGTCCATTTGACACTTGCATTAACTCAATCAAATCGTCACTTTTCCAACATTGTTATGCATTAACACATTCAAATTAAATCTTAAGAAAGCTCAACTAAATGCAAAATTTCCTTGCCTTCCACTACCTACACCCAGTTCAAATCAAATCTTACCACAACATCAACTATAATCAAAGTTGATCGACCCGTTTGACCCGTGCCCATGTTTTTTTTTGGTACCCATTTTTATTTTCATTTTTTCTGTGACCAATAGATTGGTTTTCGCTCAGCATACTATGAGAAGCGGCACAGACCTATATGCTATGTTGAGTTGGTAGCGTCACCTTCATTCCGGTTAAACCTCTCCACCAAGTTTTTTCTATCCAAACAACTTTTTTAAAATTGATTTTTAGCCCACTGATATACTTCATCCGGTTTTTATTTGCAAAGTTTAGTAATGCCATTATGAAAAGAAATCAATCATGATGACCAGTAATCAATATTTAAAGACCAAATTGATGGAAAAGAATCAATGTTCGATAACACAAGACAACATTTATGAAAAAAAAATCATTGTCAAATGCATCATGTATACATTCTTAAATTCATTGATTAAAGAGTTTTTAGCTCTTGATATTTTATTATGGTTGTTGATATATGCATGAAGCAATAATCAGTACTTAAATCAAAGATTTGACATAGAGGCTCAGCCAATCATCCACGAGATGAACGAAAAAAATGGTTCTCTCTTTCCTTGGTCACTGGTAAGCTGTACAAGCATTCAAATATGCAGATAAAGGAGATGCTCCCTATGTGAACGGTGTGGCAGTCAAATCTAGTACTGCTACACGGTGATCAAAGGATTAAACTATGTATGAAAAGGCATTCTCTATATAAATCATTGCAACCAGCTTGACCCCAAGCCCATTCTCATTTCTTCTCCCATCTTAAAAAAGAAATATAGTACATGCACACACAGGCTGAGCCAATGGTCCGCCGCTCTTATATTATACTAGATCGTTGATGGCGCGCGTTGCCGCGCCCGTCCATAGAAAACTACATAAATGTTTGTGAAAAGCGGGATGGTACAAATATGAGAATTTTTTAAATTACAATGCCTCAATTTAGATCGGACATATCTGACCAAAATTCTAGTCCTGATAGAAGGTTGTATGAAATTGCATATACTGAGACGTACATATTCAGTGAGAAACAAAGATGATAAACATTCAGAATTAAAATAGAATACATATATTAGCATGTCATGACATACTTGGGTCAATCAATGGTGTCATGCAACCGTGTGCAGGGGTGGGGTGGGGGTCATGGTTAATGGCATGGTTGGAGGCTTGGAGCAACATGATTACCTGGAAAATATAGATGACACCAATGACATAAAAATCAACGCATAACTGATCTAAAGTTCAAGTGATTCACAGAAAACAGAAATTCAATTCATCTGAAGAGCAAGTGCATTTAGCAGTGTTGTATTGGTAGGCCATAAGATTTAGGAACAAAGTTACAAATGATTATATCTTGTTAGCATGGCAACCCCGTTATTCTAAGTATGCATAACTATAAGGCCATTATGACTTGCTAGGTTCAAAAGCTTCTGTGTTGATCAAGGGAAGCAAATATATACTCCACCTAAGGCTAGTTATGATACTTTGTGCCAATAATCACCTTTTGCATTTTGCTTTTGTCTACCAGGTCTAAAGCTTGAATATCTTTTTGGAACGTTTTTATTGATGGATTAACTCACCCAGTGTATGTTTTTCTATATACACGCATATGTTCTCTCTAATCTGCTACCAGATGAGATTTTGAGACTCTTACTGTATAATATATTTACTGGAACATTGGAGTTTACATTAATTATAGTAGAATTTTGCAAGGGAAAAGATTGGTACAGTAACAAAGATTATCATTTAAAATACAAAATAAAGGCATAAGAGTTCATGAGCATTCTGGGAGAAGTTAACAGTTACCATCATACCTTGTTGAGACCAAACTGCTTAAATCCCTGGTTTGTTATTTTCCAGCGGAGCAACAAATCAGTTCTCCCATGATGAGCAAAACAAGGAAAATATAATTGTTATAAGTTGTTCAAATGGGTTGGATTGCTACACTGATTTAGTAATTGTATGGGCATCTATACAGGATGTTAGCCTTAGGCCGAGATATGTTTTTCTACAGGTGGCACAGAGCTAGATAATTTCCCGCCTTCTTTGCTCAGGTGACCTTTGTATGTCAAAAAGATACTCCCTCCGTTCCTAAATATAAGTCTTTTTAGATTCCACTATGGAGTAAATATCTACACTCTAAAATATGTCTATATATATCCGTATGTAGTCCGTAGTATAATCTCTAAAAAGACTGAACAGAGGGAGTACAACCTGGAACAATAGATGCGCATGCACAACCATGGTTATTTCATCATTGAAAAAATAATTCTAAGAAAACGCTGAGAAGTTTATGTTTCAATTGACCTCATAATTTATTGTATTTGTCAACATTTGGACCATCACATGAAAAGGGACCCCACAAAAAGTATACCAAAACCAAAGTTAACCATATGCTCTCACCAGCAAGGAAGAGACAAGAACAATGACTGAACTGATGCATCATTTCCTGAGATGAGAGAGCGAAAAGAAACATTTGTTCTATCTGTTCGTACCAGAGTAAAAAAAGGAAACATGCATTTAGTGCAAGTCCATTCCTACCAAGAGGAGAAAAGAGAGAGAAATGGCAGTGTCATATAGGCAGAACATATGTTCTCGACAGGAACAAGAGGAAAAAAAATAGGTTCTCTGTTCCATGGATATGGAAAAATAGAGGTTATAGGAGAGAAATTGAAGTCTGGACCTACTACTGGCAATAAAAAAGAATAACAAGCAGTATCATAGCCTCATAGGGAGATCATGTTCTTATATTTCTATGGCATTTGCACATAACAACAGGCAAGGAAAATGGAAGTGTTAATCTAATTAACTTTAAAGATATTACCTCATGACCCAACCAAATCATCAAGAGGGTTATGTTCATGTGCGTTATCTTCAAGGATTGAACATGAACTGAACGGTTCCTTCCATCTGCAATTCTGCACACAAGGTGGAGCGGTACAGGATCTATGCATTAAAAAGTCGAGAAAAAACGAAATGGATGATATAATAACTCGGATCCGAATTTACCGGGTGTTACATTTCTAACGGCAAGTCCGCAATACTCGAGGATACATCATAGACGGTATCAGGCGGAACCACTGCTACACAAAAACGATCGCGTGTTGTTCGTCAGCAGAAAATTTACCCAAACCGATATACCAGATCAGCAACCACTTTAATTTACAAGACCTGCAACTGTACAAAGTGAAAAACAACTTCAAAGGAATTGAATTGAGTTGCACCACGGCTGGAGAAGTGCTTCTGTGGTGGTGAGGAAAAAACTGCAGCGAGGTTGAAGATGGAGGGGCAACCTAGTGGATTGGAGAAGCATGGCTGGGGATGTTGCTAGAAGAAGGAGAGAGGAGATAGAGGGACGGCACAAAGCATAAATAGACGCACAAACTACTTAGATACCCACCTCCACCATCAGCCGCCGGCGAGTGGCGCGCCCCGGCCGCCATTAATGGTTGTAGAACGGCTGCCTTTTAGTCCCGCCTGAACGACGCTGGACGAACTCCAATCGCCAGCGATACAGCGTCGCCGCCCTTCACATCCCTATCCCGCATCATCGGGCGAGACCCTGATCTCTCTGACCCATCCCCTCCTCTCTCACCGCGACGGATCCCATCCCCCCCCCCCCCCCCCCCTCTCTCGCAGCAAGCGCATAGTGTTTTTTTTCTTTGGAGGGGCGCATCGATCGGCCTGTCTATCTGACGCTGGTGAAGCTAGCTCGGTTAGCTAATTGGGCCGAACGAAGAGGCCCAGTTTACCAGAAACCTCAGAATTTTCCTGTGGAGTAGCAGCCCTCTAGGACAGCTGGCCCACGGCGAGGGATGAAGCGCTAATGAACATCTGACGGCCAAAACTCGACTGATCACCAAAACGGACGGCTAAAATTGTTGATGGCCTGAGAGGGCTGGGATTAGGTGCGGTTATACTGTCCTTAATAGGACGAAAGGAGTAGTACATGTCCTAGGTGCGTTCTGTTTATGTGAACGCTCTGCTCCATCCGTTGCACTGCCAATGTCTGCAAAATCACCTCTTATTCTCCAGGTCTGGATGGAGCTTCTTCCAAGCTCGGCCCGAGCTGGACTGAGTTGGCTCGCATCTAGCGTTAGTCTCGCTATCGACGGTCACAAGGTTCTAACCGTGGCTGACTCCAAAGAGACAGTGAGGGATAGAGTGTCTCGCTTAAGAGCAAGTATAATAGGATGATATAAACGGGCTGTAAGATTTTAAATATTATATTTTAGATGAGTTGGCAGAGAGAAAAAATGAGTAAGAAGAGAAGTGGGCTACTGATTAATAGCCAACTGTAGTACGTGTTCCTAGGCACTACGAGAGAGAGGTGGGCCATGTATCAACAACGGAAGTGCCTCGTGTACAATGAAAGGTGGTCCGATTTAGTACGATAGTGCAATCCACCGAGAACCCACCTTGAGCCAGCATTGATCAATGGTTCGTACGTGAAGCAATGCTCTATCAACAAAGTAGTAGTACAAACTTATATGAAACTATTGTACTTGCCGACTGTAAGGCTCGCTATAGATGCCATGACAAGATCATATAGCGAGCAACTGGTTATACTATTAACCATGCTCTAATTTTTAAGCGGCCAAAACGAACTGGTCCTAGTTGGTTTCCCCGTTAACACACCACTGTCATATTCGATGATTATTTCTATAATCTCGGCCACGAGAGTTGACCAAGATTATACAGGTAGCCAGCTCCTCAAAGCTACTGAACCTCCCAAGAACCGAGACGATAGTCAAGAGTTGGGAGCCATGGGAGGAGGGGAGAGAGCTAGACATGAGGCGCCGGCGGGGCGCGTGCCGCTGTACCGGTTGTTCGCGTTCGCGGACGGGACGGACATGGCGCTGATGGCGGTGGGCGCGGTGGCCGCGGTGGCCAACGGGATGGCGCGGCCGGTCATGACCCACATCTTTGGCGACGTCGTCAACGCCTTCAGCTCCGCCGGCTTTTCGCCGGACTCAGACGTGCTGCACAGGGTCAGCAAGGTGCGTATCTTTTTCGCCGGACTCAAACGTGCTGCACAGGGTCAGCAAGGCTGACTCCCCTGGTTCGAGCCGTCAGCAAATCCCGCCGCCCCCGCTGTTCAGATTCAGATTAGTTTCCTAGAGCTGGGCGCTGTTGTTGGAGCATTTTTTCCATTTTCTAATCAGGTCTTTCTTGTTTATCAGATCATCATGAACTTTGTTTATCTGGGTATTGGAGCAGGACTTGTTTCAGCACTTCGTGAGTGGCTTTCATGTGCAATAAAATTAAGATATCTTTCTCGACGGAAAATTGCTTTTGTCTTCTAATTTAGGATTTTGACAATTAGCAATAATATATATGCCCAATACTTAAAAATGAAATACAAGCCTAAGTGTGAGGCCATCCAGAGTAAAGTTTATGGGTATTACTTGAAAAATCTTTTCTTGATCGACTAATTTGATGTTTCGATAGAGGTGTCATGTTGGACAATTACTGGAGAAAGACAGGCAGCAAGAATCAGAGCTCAGTATCTCAAGGCGATTCTTAGACAGAACATTGCATTTTTCGACAAGGAAATGAGCACCGGACAAGTTGTTGAGAGGATGTGTGGAGACACATTCCTCATTCAAGATGCCATTGGAGAAAAGGTTAGCTGTTTGGGCTAAACTTGTACATAAAAAGGCCCCATTATTCATTATGTCACTAAGATTACAGATGTCTATCATCAATATGGTAAAGCTTGTTGATTTCTTGCCATAGAATATAGTACAATGATCTTACATTCTTTTGTGCTCTAACCTAACACTATGTTCGCTAACTGGAAACTAGCTCTCTAGAAAAGACGAGTAACTGAAAAGGATGAAAAAAATGATGTATTAATTTACTCACTGTCGGCCGGATAAATGGTTTGTTTCTACACATGAGAATGAAAAGCATTCTTATCCGCATATATTACCCAACTATGCAATGATATGAGTGATGTTACATTAACATATTAATGTTACCACAAGTTTCACCTTCCTCATTAACTAGTTGCCACACCACACCTATTTTGCCTAGTTGGCATGTATGGTACCACTTATGTTACTCCTACTTTGGGTAGTTTTAAGAAACAAATAAATTTATGTGTGTATGTATATACATCTCATAATAACTATAGTTCTATTTTATTTAACACTTTGCTATGCATTTATTCTCTTAGGTTGGCAAGTACATACAGCTCCTGTCTACTTTTTTTGGAGGCTTCATTATTGCATTTGTGAGTGGATGGCTCTTGACACTTGTTATGCTCTCAAGCATTCCTCCAGTAGTTGTGACCGGTTTTATTGTATCAAGGATACAAACGAATCTCTCTACCCAAATGCAAGCAAATTATGGTGATGCTGCAGACATTGTTGAGCAAACTATTGGGACCATTAGAACGGTGAGTTTACTTACTTTGGTTCTCATGACCATGAGAGCCAATGATTTTCCTACCAAATTTGCCCAATGTTTGGTTTGATGCAAACATTTTGGAAAGGTTCCATCTTTGTGTGTGTGTGTGTGTGTGGGGCTATCTAAGTTATTTCTTGATCCAAAGTTGGCCTAAACTCACATGGCCAATTTGGACGCCAATATTTTGTGAAAGGAAACTGTTGCCTTTCTGTTATTGTGCTTATTTGGGGAATAAAGCAAATATAAATAGATTATTGTATTCTTGGTCTCACTATTTTCTTGTTATCTTCCTATGCTTTGAAGGTTGTTTCGTTCAATGGTGAGAATCAAGCTATAACTACATATAATAAGTTCGTAAGAAATGCATATGAATGTGCTCTACGAGAAGGTGCTGTCATTGGGCTTGGACTAGGTCCAGTAACGGGAACCTTGTTTTGCACTTATGGGTTGGCAGTTTGGTATGGAGCTAAACTGATAGTCGACGGAGGATATAATGGTGGCATTATTATTAATGTTATGATGGCTGTCTTCTCTGGTGCACTGTAAGTTTCGTACATTGTTTTGCAACTAGTAATATTCCGGTTAATAATATATAGTTAAACATAACTAAAACTTGTTATAAATGTAGTTGATGGGTGGAGATTATAGCTAGGTGGGCGCATATGGAGGATACCGGGAGTATATTACAGGGTGGAGTTTATATTTTGTATGAACTTCTTTGAGTAGTGGGGCCATTTTCTTTATTCACAATGAATGGATTTTATTGGCTCAAAATGAAGCATCAAGCAAATACATAACACAATGAGCACACACACCTGGCCTCTGTATAGTTAGGTTACACACACATCAGGCCTCTGCATAGTTAGGTTGCACACAACCAACACTAACTCACACACTCGTGAAAAACACCGGCAACTAGCAAAGTCATGTAAGAACAAAGCTATGTGTAGGCGAGAAAAAAAAACCTCAAAGCGATTAGATCCACTGGTAGAAAAAAGCCCTCTAGTCCCGGTTCGCAACAGCCTTTAGCCCCGGCTGTGCAACCGGGACTAAAGGGTCGCGACTAAAGCCCCCCCCCCCCCTCTTTAGCCGCGGCTCTTCCGGACCGCGACAAAAGGCTTTAGTCCCGGTTCTTGTGGCTGACCGGGACTAAAGGCCCGCCACGTGGTCGCCCGTGGTCCGTCGGGGCCGAGGACCTTTAGTCCCGGCTCTCGTGGCCAGCCGGGACTAAAGGCCTCCTCCGCAGGTTTAGGGTTTCAGCCCCCCTAAACCTGGTTTCTTTTTAATTTGTATTGTTTTATTTGTTTTATATTTTATTTTGTGTTTTATTTTATTTTTGATGAAGTTTCAGTACACATATTCTACGCTACTATATATATACATGCATATGAAATTTCAAACAAGAAGAATTCAAGAGGAATATATAATATATATATACAACTTTGAACAAGTTTCCATACACAATTACGATGGATGACCATATACAACTTCGAACAAGTTTCAATATCGGGTATGCATATAAATTTCTACGTCCTCGGTATAGTGTTGTCCTTTAGGATCGATGACTTCCCTCATTAAAAATCCTGCTAATTCTTCTTGAATTGGTCGGAAGCGAGCTTCTGGACTAAGCCTCCTCCGCAAGTTATCCCTCGCGTTCCGCACGCTAGCTGATTCCTTCCGCTCAGTGGTTTCTCTCCGGATGTTCTCACAAACATAGTATCCACATAGATCGGTCGCCGGTGGCTGCTGATCCACATTAACTAACTTTCTGAAATCTAGCTCATGTTTGAATTCACCGACAATTTCTTCTGAAAACCGTCTCCAAACCCTACAGGGCAAAGAAAATCAAATGAATAAGGGAGTTATATTAGTTAGTTGATATTAGGAAATGAACGAAAGAGACCGATCGATATAGAGCTCAAATGATTGAAAATAATTACTTTTTCAGCATTTTTCTCATGTCGGCCCAATGCTTTGGATCCGAATCCTTAGAGTCGCTGATTAGAACTGTGGAGGTGTGAAGTTCAATATTTAGCAGAATCCAGTGGAACCTGCGGATACGTTACATGCACAGTCATGCATAACTCATCGATTAGACATACCATGCATGGAGTAAACAAAAGAGAATGGGCACAAGAGAGAAAACACTCACCCAAAATGGTAAGGAAATAGAATATGACTTTTGAGTTGATGCTTTGTAAGAAAGTTGTACAGGTCTTTCTCCACGTCGTTGGGGTGATGTTTTAACACATGTCCATTAACGATATGTGGGTCAATGAACCCAACATCATGGATGTTTCTTATTTTGCATTCCCAAATCTTCATTCTGCATAATAGCGTACCAAACAATATAGTTAGGACAATATATATATATAGTGCAGGCAATAATGAAGAACGAGATGAGGTAGAAATAAATCACTTACAGAACGTAGCAACTCAGCATAGATTTGTCGAGGGCGCGCAGATTGAACAGCTGGAACAATTCACTCATATGAATTTCTACAGAGTACCGTTTGGTGTGATGCTGTTCTGTAACATCCGCATAAACATATTCTTTGTCGGCCCATGATATGAATTGCTTGTACCAACGTAGCAGATTTCACATTTGTTGTGGTAGACTATTTTCCTGCTCAGGATCGACGAGAGGCCCCTTCCGCACATATTGGAATGCTATCTCACCTACAGGCGCATCCTCAAGGTCTAAGCAGGCACGAAGAGTCAAACCCATCTCGGACGCTTGTTGCATGGCACCCGCTACAGTCAATCCAAGTGCTGCCGCAGCTGCTATGATCTCGGGGTCCTCTTCCGGACAGGCTTTCACTATGAGCGGGGGGATCGATTGTTTCTTCTGCATCCCGAGCTGGTCAACTTGTTTCCCGCTTTTTTTACGACTTTCTTCCTCCTTCAACATTTTTGCTTGCTTACGAAGTTCATGTCCATAGTCGTCAGGCATATTCAGCTCGGCTTGGGACGGTGTCGTCAAAAAATCCTTAGCCCACTTCTTTTGCTTCTCAGTGAATACTTGCTTGGGCTCAGGCTGTTTTTTGGCCTTCATATCCGCCTTCCATTTCTCATAATCAGCAGCCGCGGCCAATGTGAGGTCAGCTTCACTAAGTTCCCCAGGCCTTGGGAGGAGAGGCTTCAGTGATGGCTCCGGTACCCTTGTGGTCTTAGGTACATAAGGGTCCGGGTTAATAGTCCAGGAGCGGGTTTCCTTGCTGTCCGCCTGCTTCTGCTTCTTCGCCGGAGGTGGATTGGGGGGCGTCTGCTTACCCGCCGGAGGTGGATTGGGGGGTGTCGTACCCGCCAGAGGAGGATTGGGGGGCGTCGTACCCGCCGGATGTTGTGGATCGGGGGACGGCGTCGAATGGCGTGAAGGAGGTGTAGGTGAACCACCACGACCACCACCACCGCCACCACCGCCACCACCACCACCACCACCATCGGAGGGGGGTGGACTTGCTGGCCTTGGCGCCTCGCCTGGAAACACTATGTACTTCTTTTTCCATAGAATGTACTGGCGCTTGACATCTCCAAGTCTTCTCTCCCCTTCGGGTGTAGGTTTGTCAATCTCGAGGTCCTCAAACCCTTGGTCCGATTGCTTTTGCCTCACAAATTCTGGCCAATCATCTTTCAGTTTCTCATGTTGTCCATTGAAATCCGGAGTCTTGCCCTTGTTGACATAGTCACGGGTTAAATTTTTCTTGAAGTTCCGGAATGCATCGGCCATCTTCTGAAGAGCGAACTCTTTAACTAGCCTCCTCCTCTGACGTCCACCCGGAACCTCGTTACCGAATTCATCGACTTTGTTGTATTCCGGAGGTAGAATGAAATGTTCCATAAGCTTTCTCCAGCAATCCTTTTTCGTTCTCTTGTCGACAAAACTGAAACCAAGACGTGCCTTCTTTGGCTCATTCCATTCCTGGACGGTGATCGAGACGTTGTCTCTAACAACGACTCCGCATTGGTTGACAAACTTTGAGGTGTGCTGTAGGGGCTTGCCGGTTTCACTGACAGACTCAATGGCATATGTTTCTCCTGTTCTCATCGCCTTGGATTTGCCACGATGCTTTGTCGTACTCGATCCGGATCCGGAGGGCTAAAAAAAGAAAGAGAGTCGCGCGCGTTAATACATATGTATTCACATTTCAGTAAGTTTGTATCACGAGAGGCTCTCAATGTATATAAATACCTCGCCGGAGGTGGTTGTTGCTACTTGCAATTGGAGATCGTCGGTTGTTGACGGTTGACCTCCGTCGACAATGTCCGTTCCTTCACCTTCTTGATCATCGTCACCGGCAAGGTTCAGATAAGAAGAGACTACATCATCCTCTTGTTGCTCATCTTCTGAGCCCGGCACATAAGGAATCTCGTTGTTGATGATGCCCATTAAATAACGTTCAGCCTCCGGATCCCTAAGCGGCTCGGTTCTGTCGTCCGCCATATGTCACTCCTGCATGTAGTAAAAATTCTTTAAGTGTAAATGAATTAAAAAATAAGATTAAGGGGACATAGAGGAGGAGGAATTAAAAAATAAGATTTTTTAAGTAAAAATTCTTTTTTTCTTCTTCTTCCTTTCTTCTTCCTCTTTCTTCTTCTTCCTTTCTTCTTCTTCCTTTTTCCTTTCTTCTTCTTTCTTTCTTCTTCTTCCTTTCTCCTTCTTTCTTTCTTCTTTCCTTTCTTCTTCTTTCCTTTCTTCTTTCTTTCTTCTTCTTCCTTTTTCTTTTTTCTTTCTTTCTTCTTCTTCCTTTGTTTTTCTTCTTCCTTTGTTTTTCTTCTTCCTTTTTCTTTTTCTTTTTTTCTTCTTCCTTTGTTTTTCTTCTTCCTTTCTTTTTTCTTCTTCTTTTTTCTTCTGTTTTCTTTTATACCACCATTTTTGCACTTTTAATTATGCACTTTTATGTTTTCTTTTATGTTTTCTTTTTTCTTTTTTTCTTCTTCCTTTGTTTTTCTTTTTCCTTCCTTTTTTCTTCTTTCTTTTTCTTTCTTGTTTTTTTTCTTCTTCTTTTTTCTTCTGTTCACATCAGAACAGAGGGGGCGAGGCGGGGCGACGGCGCGGGGACGATCGAACAGAGGGGGCGAGGCGGGGCGACGGCGCGGGGACGATCGAACAGAGGGGGCGAGGCGAGGCGGGGCGACGGCGCGGGGACGGCGCGCGCGGGGACGGCGCGGGGACGGCGCGGCGACGGCGCGGCGACGGCGAGGCGGGGACGGCGCGGGGACGGCGCGGCGACGGCGCGGCGACGGCGAGGCGGGGACGGCGCGGGGACGGCGCGCGGGGACGGCGCGGCGACGGCGAGGCGGGGCGACGGCGCCGACGACAGAGGGGGAAGGGAGGAGGAGGAGCTCACGGCGGCGCGGGGACGTGGGGACGGCGCGACGACGGCGAGGCGGGGCGTCGGCGTCGGGGCGTCGGGGCGTCGGGGCGTCGGGGCGTCGGGTCGGAGAGAATGAGGAGGCGAACTGCCAAGTGGTATATATATAGTAGGACCTTTAGTCCCGGTTGGGGAGGAGGACCGCGACTAAAGGTGGCCTTTAGTCCCGGTGCGCCTCCCCAACCGGGACTAAAGGTGTTTGGCGCCGCTTTCGTTCCCGCGCAGACCGACCCTTTAGTCCCGGTTGAGGAGGCGGACCGGGACTAAAGGGTGCCCTTTAGTCCCGGTCCGCCTCCCCAACCGGGACTAAAGGTCCGTGGTGGCATATTTTTAGTTTTAAAATCTTAAAAGTACAATTATATATCAAAAAAATCAGAAAAATAAAACTAATTCATTTTAAAATCTTAAAAATACAATTATATATCAAAAAAATCAGAAAAATAAAACTAATTCATTTTAAAATCTTAAAAATACAATTATATATCAAAAAAATCAGAAAAATAAAACTAATTCATTTTAAAATCTTAAAAGTACAATTATATATCAAAAAAATCAGAAAAATAAAACTAATTCATTTTAAAATCTTAAAAATACAATTATATATCAAAAAAATCAGAAAAATAAAACTAATTCATTTTAAAATCTTAAAAATACAATTATATATCAAAAAAATCAGAAAAATAAAACTAATTCATTTTAAAATCTTAAAAATACAATTATATATCAAAAAAATCAGAAAAATAAAAATAATTCATTTTAAAATCTTAAAAATACAATTATATATCAAAAAATCAGAAAAATAAAACTAATTCATTTTAAAATCTTAAAAATACAATTATATATCAAAAAAATCAGAAAAATAAAACTAATTCATTTTAAAATCTTAAAATCCCTTGAAGGTTTGACAAAAGGTTTGATACATCATTCAGTTCATCGACCAAATACAAAGTTTGGTACAATTATACATTATTACACATCAATTCTTCCCTTGGACGTCCCTGCTTGCTTACGATTGTGCCGTATCCATGGAGCATCCTCATCATTTAACTTAATGCTTGGGTCAGTGTTCACTTTGAAGGGCGGAATTTCACCAAACATATTATAATCTTCTGACATGTCTGTCTTGTCCTCCACTCCCACGATGTTTCTTTTCCCTGAAAGAACAATGTGGCGCTTTGGATCATCGCATGATGTACTGATCGTTTTCTTATCTTTCCGTTTCCTCGGTTTGCTACTCATGTCCTTCAAATAAAAAACCTGAGCGACATCTTTGGCAAGGACGAATGGTTCGTCAAGGTAACCAAGATTGTTGAAATCCACCATTGTCATTCCGTATTGCTCGTCCACCTTTACCCCACCTCCTGTTAGCTTGAACCATTTGCACCGGAACAAAGGGACCTTAAAGGAGGGTCCATAGTCAAGTTCCCATATCTCCTCTATGTAACCATAATATGTGACCTTTTGCCCATTCTCGGTTACTGCATCAAAGCGGACACCACTGTTTTGGTTGGTGCTCTTTTTATCTTGGGCGATGGTGTAAAATGTATTCCCATTTATCTCGTACTCGTGAAAAGTCGTTATAGTCGAAGATGGTTTCTTGGCCAACATGTACAGCTGATCTCCAACATCATTGTCATTCATGAAATGTTTTCGCAACCAACTGCCGAAAGTCTCCATGTGGGCCTTTCTAATCCAGGATTCAGGCTTCCCCGGGTTGTCCGAGCGTAAAATATTCTTGTATTGCTCGAAGTACGGAGCCACCAAGCTGGAATTTTGCAGGACCGTGTGGTGTGCTTCAGTCATAGAATGACCGTCCATACATATCGTGGTATCCCTTCCGATCTTGCCTTTTCCACTTAGTCTCCCCTCGTGCCGCGATTGAGGAATACCAATCGGTTTAAGGTCAGGAACATAGTCAATACAGAACTCAATTACCTCCTCATTTCCATAGCCCTTGACGATGCCTCCTTCTGGCCTAGCACGGTTACGAACATATTTCTTTAATACTCCCATGAACCTCTCAAAGGGGAACATATTGTGTAGAAATACAGGACCGAGAATGGAAATCTCTTCGACTAGGTGGACCAGGAGGTGCGTCATAATATCGAAGAAGGATGGTGGGAACACCAACTCGAAACTGACAAGGCATTGGACCACATCGTTCTGTAACCGTGGTAGATCTTCTGGATTGATTACCTTCTGAGAGATTGCATTGAGGAATGCACATAGCTTCACAATGGCTACTCGAATATTTTCCGGTAGGAGCCCCCTCAAAGCAATCGGAAGCAATTGCGTCATAATCACGTGGCAGTCGTGAGACTTCAGGTTTTGGAACTTTTTCTCCGGCATGTTTATTATTCCCTTTATATTCGACGAGAAGCCAGACGGGACCTTCATACTGCTCAGGCATTCAAAAAAAATGACCTTCTCTTCTTTGGTAAGAGCGTAGCTGGCACGACCTTGAAACCATTCCGGATGCCGGTCATCTGGGTCTTTCAAAAGTTGCTGGTCCTGCCGTGCTTCCTTTGTATCATTTGTCATCCCATACACGCCCAAGAAGCTTAGCAGGTTCACGCAAACATTCTTCGTAACATGCATCACGTCGATTGCAGAGCGGACCTCTAGGACTTTCCAATATTCTAGCTCCCAAAATATAGATTTCTTCTTCCACATGGGTGCGTGCCCGTCAACTCCCCGCGGAACTGATTGTCCGCCAGGACCCTTTCCAAAGATGACTTTCAAATCCTTGACCATATCAAATATCTCAGCACCAGTACGTTCCGCAGGCTTCGGCCGGTGATCTGCCTTCCCGTTGAAATGCTTGCCTTTCTTTCTTACGTTATGATTTCGGGGAAGAAATCGACGATGACCCAGGTACACGTTCTTCTTACAATTAACCAAACGTACACTTTCAGTCTCATGTAAGCAGTGCGTGCATGCATTGTATCCCTTATTTTTCTGTCCCGAAAGGTTACTGAGAGCAGGCCAATCGTTGATGGTTACAAAAAGCAACGCTCGTAGATCAAATTCCTCTCCTTTGTGCTCATCCCAGACACGTACACCAGGTTTCGCCCACAACTGTAAAAGTTCTTCAACTAATGGCCTTAGGTACACATCGATGTCGTTACCGGGTTGCTTAGGGCCTTGGATGAGAATTGGCATCATAATGAACTTCCGCTTCATGCACAACCAAGGAGGAAGGTTGTAGATGCATAGAGTCACGGGCCAGGTGCTATGGCTGGAGCTCTGCTCGCCAAAAGGATTAATGCCATCAGTATTTAGACCAAATCTTAAGTTCCTTGCGTCAGCTGCAAAATCTTTGAAAACTCTGTCGATCTTTCTCCATTGCGTTCCATCAGCGGTGTGTCTCGACTGCCCGTCGGACTTACGGTCCTCTTTGTGCCATCGCAACAACTTGGCATTCTTTTTGTTCATGAACAGACGTTTCAACCGTGGTATTATAGGAGCATACCACATCACCTTGGCGGGAACCCTCTTCCTGGGTTTCTCGCCCTCAACATCGTCACCAGGGTCATCGCCTTTGATCTTATAACGCAATGCAGTGCATACAGGGCATTCATTCAAATTCTCGTATTCACCGCGGTAGAGGATGCAGTCATTAATGCATGCATGTATCTTCTGAACCTCTAAACCTAGAGGGCAGACAACCTTCTTTGCTTCGTACGTACTGGCGGGCAACTCGTTATTCTTCGGCAACATATTCTTCAACATTTTCAGCAAATTTTCAAATGATGAGTCACCTACACCTTCCTGTGCCTTCCATTTTAGCAAATCCAGTGTGCAGCCCAGCTTTTTCAGACTATTATCGCATCCTGGATACAACGACTTTTTGTGATCCTCTAACATGCGATCCAAATTCTCCCTCTCCTTCTCAGTTTCGCAGCGTCTCCGTGCATCAGCAATGGTCCGACCAAGATCATCAGCGGGCTCATCATGTGCCTCTTCTTCACCTTCACCTAACCCTTCCCCACCTTCAGCATCATCCTCCATGAAAGTATCACCGAAATGATCACGATAGTTGTCATCGATATCATCCGTCTTCCATTCTGACCCCTCTTTCTCCATGCTTGGTCCAACAATAATAGCTTGGCATGAAACCATGCATAAGCAGGTCCATGTGAACTCTTCTTGGCGAGGAGTAACCCTTATCATTCTTACAGACAGCACATGGACAGATAATAAAACCTTGCTGCCTGTTCGCATTTGCCACTACGAGGAAATCTTTCAAACCCGTAGTGAACTAGCCGGAGAGTCGGGAACCGTACATCCATTGCCGATTCATCTGCATTATTATTATATAAAGTATATAATTAACCATCATGCATTTGTTAAACTAAGTAGCTAGAAATAATACTAATTAAACAATGAACTACACACATGCGTATTTTATCAATGACACATGAAAGGTTCGAGTTGCTAACCGCGATCGCGAAGGAAAAATAAATGAGAAAGCTCAAGTGTGGCTTGTTTCAGGCTCTCGGGCATTTCATCAAACACCTTGTGTGCATAGGAGAAACCAAAAGCAAACCATCACCACCCCACCACCACCTTCTGAAAATTGTGAAGTGTGATGAGCTGAGTGAAGTGGAGTGAGCTGAGTAGATATAGGGATGGGCCTTTAGTCGCGGTTGGCCAGGCCAACCGGGACTAAAGGCCTCCCGTCCGCCAGCTGGATGGGCCTTTAGTCCCGGTTGGCCTGGCCAACCGGGACTAAAGGCCTTCGGGGACCTTTAGTCCCGGTTGGCCTGGCCAACCGGGACTAAAGACCCTCCCGTCGGCCAGCTGTCGACCGAACGCGGGGGCCCAGGTAGTTGGTCGCGGGCCTTCTCCCGAACCGCGACTAAAGAGCCCTTTGGTCGCGGTTCGGTTCTGTTGGGGACTAATGGCGGCGTATGGAAGCCCCTTTTTCTACCAGTGATCGGTGATCGGTAAACTACAACAATGACCATATCCGCACCAACAATTTCATTACACCACATGAACAACGGGATTCTTCTACAACAATGCCTTCAATAAGGAAGGGATGGACAATCAAGAGCCGCCGTCACTGGATCCAACCACATGATTATAATCTAGGTTTTCAACCTAAGGAATCGGTCCAGCATATTCCAGTAATGCCTTCAACAAGGTAACGACGTAAGAAAAAACATCGCCATTGCCAAGTATAACCACTCGGGTCTGACCTAGGATTTCGCTAAGGAGCTCGAGACCAGATGCTCGAGTAGCACCACCGTCGAAATCACTCATGTGTTGTCGCTGCCACTTTTTCGTGATCCCAACAGCTACATGCGATGCAACTGTCGGCACTGCACAACCATCCCTCTGCGTCAAGCCGTCGTCCATAATTTGTATCTCACCCCCAAAGTCAATCACCGGATCAGGAGAGGTGACTCATCCCGAAGACCTTTCGATGACCACCACTGTCGTGGAGCCATAGATAGTCGCCGCATTATAATTTGCAGTCACTACCATCTGACCGATTGGATCTAGATCACCACCACCAATTCATGGACAGTAGCGCCACCGGTCGGCCATCCCACGAGCAGAAGACCACCACCAATCTGAGGGATGTCCTTCCCCTACCTTGGAGACGTCATGTCGACAATCTGGTACAGGAAAAGGACAACTTGTGGATCCACGTCGAATTCTATACACAATGTTTGTGGGCTCTTGGTACTTGTTGGCTACTAGTTAAAGTTCATTCAACACGTTGACGCCATCTCCTCGCCCACGTCAATTTTCATCAGAGGGAGGTGATCCAGGTTATTAGGGCGGCGGTGAACCTGCCACCGTGGTTTAACCGCAATACCTAATAGAGTTATTCATCATGGAGTGCAACTCTTTGGGATTTGGGTGTGGCGTCATACTATATATACAAGGCATAATTTAAAAACTTGGTCCAGACTAACAAGTTAGCTGGAAAAACTTAAACCAGGGTCATCCATGTTTTTTTATTACAAGGCTGTTTGGCATACATCAGTGCCCACCTACAACTGATACATTTTTTCTCCAAACAAGCCTACATGTTAACGTATGGTGGTTTGTTTTCCGCATGAACCGACTGAACCAGCGGTCTGACGGGTGGACTAGTGACCCGGTCAATCGACCGATTCACTCTCACCGTTCTTGTTCTGGAAATTATGGCACCTAAGTATAGGGCTCATCACTTACATAAGTCGGTACATCGCTCCATGACACTCCTACTTGAGGCCATGCCTTTTATCATACGAATATACCACTACAACCTCAAGTTCCTCATTGACCAACACTAATCAACATTTCCCAACACAACATTTTTTAGGGCAACGGGAAGGAGCTTTGGCAATTTATTACAGAAGGGAGAGGGACTAAAGTCCCACGGTTTGGTACAAACAATGCCAAGACCACATAGTAGCAAGCGAAGCACTACCAATTCAGGAGAAAAAAACATAAAGAAGTAGCTAGTTAAGAGATAGCCTCCCAGAACAAAGCTATCTCATCTCTCGCCATGGCTGTAATTGTCTCAGACGAACACATTTCCCCCTCAAACGTTCGGCGGTTGCGTTCCTTCCAGAGATTCCACACAACATAGGCCGTTGTGGTCACCTGCTTTCGCGCATCCTCAAGGTTTCCCAGCCCAAGCGTTTTCCATCACCAATCCTTGATAGTAGCTGAAGATGAAGCAATGATGGCCGCGTTGCCGTCCGAGTTTTTAAACCCATGCCAAACCTCCCGGGTGAAGACGCAGTCCAAAGATATATGAGTCGCCGTTTCTACCACTTGATCACACAGAGAGCAAGCAGCGGCATGCACCCAACCCCTCACCATCAGTCAATCAGCAGTCCGGTTCCTGTTCTGAAGTAGCAACCAAAGGTAGAATTTGACTTTTGGTTTAGCCTTAATCTTTCATGTGGCATGGAGGAGAGGTAGGCTAATTCTTGCCGTGAAATGGGTGTCATAAGCGAAGGCGGCCGAGTAGCAGCCATCTGGCGTCAACAACCATCGATCTCGTCAGGAATCGTCGTCAGAACAACTGGCTGATGTAGCTCCCACAGACAAAGGAATTGGTCTAGGAGCTCTGTTTCAACTGGGTGGGCATGCTTCTTGGTTTCAACTTGGCCGCGATTAAACGACTGACCGCCTCATTGCCCTGGATAATGTGGTCTCTCGTGGGGATGGTGTCATCACTAGACCATCCCTCGACATTATTGACAAGCTTGATGCGGCCAACGCGACCACATTCACGATCTTGCATGACAAACTGACGACATAGGTTTCATAAAGTTCCTTTGTAGCTCAGGCTAAATGGAACTTCTTATCCTCAACCCTCCAGTCTTGCTTTGAGATTCGTACTCTCCAACTAACTTACAACAAGAAGATTTATCTTTTTTGTTTCTCTAAAGTGAAACAACATATGAACTTCAAACTTTACAGGTCGAACAAACATTAGAACATCAATGTGTGAAAAAACTTTCAGATTTTCTTTCACCACACCTCGGATTGCTATGGGTGAACTCGTCACCTTCGAGGGCCATCCTCACGTGCCACCTGACTCAGCACTTCCGCTCAAGGTTCTTGTATATGTTATTTAGCTACAGGTCTCCTCGTGTGCTTGTTCTTTGTATCTCTCATCCACTCTTTCTCTACCGTGGAATTGTTCGACTCCATATCCCTCATCACCATCGGCAGCAACTAATGCTCCTAATGGCATGAATGCCCGTGGCCACCAATTGAGCATCGTTTCCCCTACCCTCTGCTCCAACATTTTGCCAAGGCTGGCTTTGCTAAACTGATCTTCAATTGCCATGTTCCTTTTTCCTGCACTCTGTCTCCAGGATTTCTCAATAAGGAGATCATTAAATTCCCCCCCCCCCTTACATACACGGTTTTCGGACACGAACAAGCCAATATGTACCCGCAACGCCAGGGGTGATACACTGAAACGCACTCCATGGGGGCCCGACTTAAAGCACAATACACAAGAAACTTGAGTCGACTATTTTGAGACATCAAGCCCTAGTTACTCAAAAGGGACCCCGTTGTAGGCTCTAAGGACTATATGCTGAACTCGGCTGGTTCAATCGCTCGAACTCGGTTATCGATCAACGGACGAAACCTATAGAAAACTAGTGAAAAACACAAGCATAAACATTGGCTTGGGTATTAAAAAATATATTGTATTTACATGTGTCCATTATTTGCATAATTTCGATCAGCCATCATGCCCCAAATATGTATGGGGCGGCTGGTCTTGTTGCACAGGTTTCTGGACAAGTCTACATGTTTACACATTAGAATGCTAGTCGAACTCCGACTCTAAACTAGGCAAGTTGACATACCCGACACCGTACTAGACACGAACCCAAGCATCTGAGTTAACGTTGATACAGCCGGCTCATCCTTCTGTGTTGGAGTCAAACTTACTTCATCTTCGAGTTGGAGATGCTGGATCCTGGTCCCCTTAGCTTAAGTTGGCTCACATGTCTAATTTGGCTTGGCGGAACCCCTGCAATCTTCTAGTCATATTGGCCTCCCTCGATGCCTGAGTCAGGTCATCGTTCGGCTGCTCCTTAATCCGTCTAGTCTAAGAACTAGACGAATCCGTCTAGGCCCTAGTGTTCAACATGTTCTCCTCGCTTTGTCGGGTACCTACCAAAACTGGGTGCTAACGCTCTTTTTAGTTATCTTTTCTCATTTCCTCCGTGGCATTGGTTATATTTCTAATGTTACATTACTATGAGTAGATACCATATCAAGGCAAATGCTCAATGGCAATCATAATTTACCATCTTCATGTTTTTATGGTATCAACTAGTATGCTAAATAGAAACTTCCATCTTTTTTTAAAGATCTTTTTGTTTCTGACTTGAGTTATGCATCTTCTGTAGGTCCTTAAGTCTAGCAACATCATCAATAACTGCTTTTGCAGGAGGGCAAGGAGCAGCATATAGAATCTTCAAGACAATAGAAAGAGAACCAGATATTGATGTATATGACAAAAAAGGTATCATACTGGAAGACATTAAGGGTGATGTTGAACTTAAGGATGTGTATCTCAGCTATCCTACCAGGCCTGATCATCTGGTATTGAATGGATTCTCCTTACGAGTACGAAGCGGCACAACAATAGCCCTAGTTGGAGGGAGCGGCAGTGGGAAATCAACTGTAGTCAGTTTGGTGGAGAGATTCTATGATCCACTGTCTGGGGAAGTCTTGATCGATGGAGTTGACATTAGAAGAATGAATCTTGGGTGGATAAGAGGAAACATTGGTCTTGTCAGCCAAGAACCAGTGTTGTTTTCAAGCACGATCAGGGAAAATATTGCCTACGGGAATGATGGTCTTACTCTTGATGAGATCAAAAGAGCAATCGAGTTTGCAAACGCAGAAAACTTCATTGCTAAATTGCCAAATGTACAATGCATAATTAAAACATCAATGATATTAATTTTGTTGCTATCTCTCATGTTGTTACTTAGAACTATATATTTTGAAACATTGCAGGGTCTTGAGACAATGGTTGGGGAACGTGGAACTCAACTATCTGGAGGGCAGAAGCAAAGAATTGCAATTGCTAGAGCAATTATTAAAAACCCTAGAATATTGTTACTTGATGAAGCAACCAGCGCATTGGATATGGAATCTGAGAGGATTGTTCAAGATGCTTTGGACATCATAATGCTAGAAAGGACTACAATCATCGTCGCACATCGTTTAAGCACAATAAAGAATGCTGATGTCATATGCGTCCTACAACATGGGAATATTGTGGAACAAGGTACTCCCTCCATTTTTATATACAAGGTCACAACTCAGATTACAAGTATCAATGTAAAATTTAATGCTTACTTTGCAACTCAGCTGTTTTCTCATTTACCGGGATCATTAATACGACGCATGCATGCAAGGAAACTGAGTGGAGGAAGTAGCTGACTGTCATTATGACTGCATGCATGCAAGTATTAAACAATTACCTAGTACGAGAAAATATTGTTAGTTTTGCACCGATTAGTGTTGGTGGCCTTGTATAGATGCGAAATGTATATTCCATAGTGGTCTTGTATAAGTAAACGGAGGGAGTAATGCATTTGAAAACGGACAACTCATTTTCCGAAATTATAGAATACCCACGTACTTATTTCTATTAATATATGATTTTTTATACAGAACTTCTGTAGGTCCTACGAGTCTATGTAGATGAATTGTTACATAACTATAAATAATGTAAGGCACTTTCACATTTTTGCTCTTTGAAAAAAAAAACCTAACTAGATAAATTGAAGTTGTCCTGAAATAACTACATAAAAATGTTGTTTGTGATCAGTAATCAACGCATAGGGTGGCACTCAATTTACTAGTTGAGTGATGACCAGAATACACCCTTTCGACACTAAAAAAAATCCTTCCTTTGTCTCATAATATAAGATGTTATTATGATCAATATACATACCCATTTTCATTCAGCACCTTGATCAACAAATGGTATGTAGATGACCTACTACTTGATGTGTGAATTTCGAGCAGGTTCACATGTACAACTGGTAATGAAACCTGAAGGTGCTTATTCTCAGCTGATTCATCTGCAAGAGACTATGCAGGAAGCAGAAGCCTCTAGTGTAAACCCGGATGTTATGATGAAAAACAATTTTGACTATATGTCTATCAGTAGAAAACCAGGAATCCAAGATAGCTCATTTAGGAGGTCAACTAGTAAGGGCTCATCCTTTGGGCAAAGTGGTAGGCATCCTTTTCCTGCTCCGTTTGGCCTGTGTGATACCATGGAATTCAGGAATGGTCAGGACCTAGAGGAGACTACAGATAAAATATCTAGTGGTAAAAAGAAAGCTCCAATCGGTCGACTCTTCTATCTAAACAAACCAGAGGCTTTTGTTCTTGCTCTTGGTTCTATAACTGCAGTAATCCACGGATTAATTTGTCCAGTATATGGCATATTGATTTCAAGTGCATTGAAGACATTTTATGAGCCACCAGCAGAACTACTGAAGGGCTCGAGGTTCTTGGCAGGCATGTTTGTCATACTAGGTATTTCCACACTTGTTCTGGTTCCATTAGAGTACTTCCTGTTTGGGTTAGCAGGCGGGAAGCTTGTGGAGCGCATACGGTCGCTGACATTCCAAAGTGTCATGCACCAGGACATTAGCTGGTTTGATGAACCTCAACACTCAAGGTCTGCATTTAGCCTATTTTTTTATTAAACATTTAGCCTTTTTGGTATCATCATGTTTGTCAAAAATCCGCCTTTTCCCTCACAATTTGTATACATTTTTCAAATAATATTTACAGGTATAATACGGTTGTCCTGGTTGATGTATGCTCTTAAGCGCTTAGACCATGGTTTTCAATTTCAGTTCCAAGAAAATTGAGCACCTACTAAAATCACCGAAATTTAGTGAATTTCATTGATTTCGGTTTGCATTTCGGCCAAAGGGCCGAAATATTCACTTGAATTCAACTGAAGTTTTTATATTTTGAAAAATATTTAAATTCCTGTGTACTACTGAAATTGCCAAGATATTTTGGCCGAAACATAAATATTTCAGTGTCTGCTGAAATTAATGAAATTCAGTGCATTTCATTGAAATCTCACTGAAAATGAAAACCATGCCTTAGACCAAATTCACATCACATATGATTCGAAAACATCAACTGTGGCATATATAATTATCTGATTAAACTTGTACTTTTAAAATATTTAATACGGCATCTCTATATGAAAAAACTAACACTAAGAATCACAAATGCCTAATAAGAATCCTTATACATGGATCATTTGTCTTGCAGTGCAAAAATCCATTTTGAATAATCTTGCGTAAGAACAGAAAATATGTGTTTTTAGAACATTTATGTATGCCAGCTAGCTAACTTGAGCAATGTTCTGTTTAAATTCATCATTACTAAGAATTAATCCATGAGACAATTTTTAAGAAAAAATGTGAGAAACTATACTTGGCAACATATTTTCTTATACAACTTTCGACTTTTGTTCTAGTGGAGCATTAGGTGCTAAGCTATCGACTGATGCTCAAAATGTGAAGCGACTTGTTGGAGACAATTTAGCACTTAATATCCAGACTGTATCGACCATCATTTCAGGATTCACAATAGCTATGATGGCAAACTGGAAGTTGGCTTTGATTATCACTGTGGTGATTCCTTTTTTTGGTTTCCAAACCTATGCTCAAACAAAGTTCCTGCAAGGTCACCATAAAAATGCAAAGGTGCGTACATGCTCCAAACAAGCAGTTACTATTGCTTATTCACCTCAAAACTATTCCTAACACCAACAGAATGATTAATGTTTATACAAGCATACGTCACATGGACATTACTTTTTTATCTAACTGGTAATTAGTGGGACGATGCAGTTAAAGTATGAGGAGGCAAGCCAAGTAGCATGTGATGCCGTTGGGGGCATCAGAACTGTGGCTTCCCTTTGTGCTGAGCAGAAGGTGATGGATGCCTATGAGAAGAAATGTGAATCTCCGACTAGACAAGGAATGAGGGAAGGTGTTGTTGGTGGCATGGGCTTTGGCTTCACATTCCTTGTATTCTACCTTGCATACGCTCTCTGCTTCTACGTCGGTGCAAAGTTTGTTCAGGAAGGAACGGCAACATTTCCTGAAGTATTTCGGGTTCGAGCACTTGTTTTAATTTGTTATTAGTCGCAGTGTTAACCGTTTTGAATGGGGGGCTGCAGGTTAACGGATTCGTTGGTTACTTTCAGGTGTTCTTCGTATTAGTTTTGGCTTCTGGTTCGATCTCACGAGGTAGCGCATCAGGTGCGGATAGCGCCAAGGCTAATGCATCGGCCATCTCCGTATTTGAAATTCTTGACCGTAAATCCAAGATAGATTCCAGCAGTGAGGAGGGTATGGTGATTGCAAGTGTGAGGGGCGACATTGAGTTCCAGAATGTATGCTTCAGCTACCCCTTACGCCCAAATGTTCAAATCTTGAATGATCTAACCGTGAGCATTCCTTCTGGAAAGGTGGTTAATTACTTTCTATCTCAACTCATACAAGTAAATGAGATTAGTGTTCTTTTCACATTATCATAGTACTCCCTCTGTAAACTAATATAAAAGTGTTTAGATCACTAAAATAGTGATCTAAACGCTCTTATATTAGTTCACGGAGGAAGTATATTGCTAGTTTTTCTCTAAAAAAACATATTTTGCTAG
This sequence comes from Aegilops umbellulata, assembly GCA_032464435.1. Taxonomy (NCBI): domain Eukaryota; kingdom Viridiplantae; phylum Streptophyta; class Magnoliopsida; order Poales; family Poaceae; genus Aegilops; species Aegilops umbellulata. The sequence continues at coordinate 585,887,145 of CP136058.1, read as the reverse complement.
CTGGTACGAAACATTAATTAATTCGGTGAAATATCGATCTTAACAGACGGCTGCCCTTGTTGGAGAGAGTGGTGGCGGCAAGTCCACTGCAATCGCGCTCCTCGAGAGGTTCTACGACCCAACTTCAGGCAAGATCCTTTTTGACTCTGTGGAGCTTGGGACCCTTAAAGTTTGCTGGCTTCGGCAGCAGATCGGGCTTGTGGCGCAAGAGCCAGTGCTGTTCAACGACACCATCCGCGCCAATATAGCCTATGGCAAGCAGGGGGAGGCATCTGAAGAAGAGATTGTCGCCGCTGCCGAAGCTGCCAACGCACACCGTTTCATCTCCGGGCTGCCTGACAGCTACGACACAGTCGTCGGCGAGAGAGGGATCCAGCTATCAGGTGGGCAGAAGCAGCGCGTTGCCATCGCGAGGGCCGTCGTCAAGGACCCCAAGGTGCTCCTCCTAGACGAGGCGACAAGCTCTCTGGATGCGGAGTCGGAGCGTGTGGTGCAGGAGGCGCTGGACCGGGTGATGGTTGGGAGGACGACCTTGGTGGTGGCACATCGCCTGTTGACGGTAAGAGGGGCCGACATCATTTGCGTGGTCCAGAGCGGGACGATCGTGGAGAAAGGAAGGCATGACCAACTGATGCAGATAAAGGATGGAGCCTACGCTTCCCTTGTCGAGCTTAGCTACGCGGAGAAAGGAGGCATATGACTATGAGACTCGTCTTTCTCCCCCAAAACTCCCATGGAAACGCAAGAACAAATTCTTTATGAGTTAGAACCAGCAACTCACTCTTGTGGAAACGTACGTAAGCTTATGTGTAAATTTTCATACCTTCAGTTTCTCGGGCTGGACGTAGAAAGTTCAGAAATGTTGCTTTCTTAGTTTCATTGATGGTCACAGAATTTTACTTTTCTTTTCTTCTCCAACAAACACACAAATGTGGAATCAATTACAAAAAACATTGACATTGAATACTAGGATTGCAGAAACCACAGTTCGACGGAACTGTGCCAAAACCACTAATGCTGGGATTTTTTTCATTTTTTTTTTGCAAAAAACACTAGTTGACAGTTTTGGACGTTTTGATGACAATTATGACTGATAGGTCCCGCAAATGATGATGTGGCATAACGGTTCACGCTTGACGTCGTAAGAGATACTTTTTTTTACCAAAAAATCCCTCTCTTCTTCAGAATAGAAAAAACATGCGTGGTCAAATATAAAAAATAACACCCACTCCCCTGCGTATAGGACGACCCGACCTTGCCTCCGCCGCCGGCCTCCTCATGCCCTCCCGACGCCGCCCTCCCTCCCCGGGACGCCCTCCGCCGTGCCCCACGCCGAATCCGATCACATCAGCCTCCACTGCCCCCGTCTGGCACCGGATCCGGCGGGAATGCTGCAGCACGGCCACCGGATTTGCCTCCACCGCCCCGCCCTGCAGCATGGCAGCCTCGTCGCCGCCGCCGCTGCTAGTGCCCGTGGGCGGCCGGCACCGCTCGCGCCCGTGCGCCCATGCAGCATATGACGGGTCGGCAGGGATGCGCACCGCAGAGCTGTGCCGCTACTTGCGCCTGTGTGCGGCCGCTGTACGGGCATGTGCTCCCGTGCAGCATATGGCTGGTCGGATGGGAGGCGCACAACATAGCTCCGCCGCCGCCCCACGTCTTGCCCTCCGCCGCCTCTGCCCGGCACCAGTGCCGGCGAAAGCAGCAGCTGCTCCGGTGTCCGGCTCTCCAGCAGCTTCGCGCCTGCAAAAGCTGTTGTTGCCGGTGCTTCGGCGCCCGTGGCAGCTACTGCTCCGGTGTGGAAGGGGCAGCGCTAAGGGAAGGCCATGGAAAGTAACCGGAGAGAAGAGACGACGAGGAGGACGAGGAGGAGGAGGGGAACGTAGTAATTTCAAAAAAATTCACCTACGCACACGCAAGATCATGGTGATGCATAGCAACGAGAGAAGAGAGTGTTATGCACGTACCCTCGTAGACCGAAAGCGGAAGCGTTAGCACAACGCGGTTGATGTAGTCGTACGCCTTCACGATCTGACCGATCCAAGTACCGAACATACGGTACTTCCGAGTGCAGCACACGTTCAGCTCGATGACGTCCCGCGAACTCCGATCCAGCAGAGCTTCACGGAAGAGTTCCGTCAGCACGATGGCGTGATGACGGTGATGATGTTGCTACCGACGCAGGGCTTCACCTAAGCACCGCTACGATATGACCGAGGTGGATTATGGTGGAGGGGGGCACCTCACACGGCTGGGAGAGATCAACAGATCAACTTGTGTGTCTAGAGGTGCCCCCCTGCCCCCGTATATAAAGGATGGAGGAGGGGAGGCCGGCCAGCCCCTAGGGCGCGCCAGAAGTGTGGAGTCCTACTAGGACTCCCTAGTCCTAGTAGGATTCCTCCTCCCACATGGAATAGGAAAAAGGGAAGGGAAAAGGAGAAGGAAGGAAGGGGGCGCCCCCCTTCCCTAGTCCAATTCAGACCAGACCATGGGGAGGGGTGCGGCCACCTTTTGAGGCCTTTCTCTCCTTTCCCGTATGGCCCATTAAGGCCCAATACGAATTCCCGTAACTCTTCCGTACTCCAAAAAATACTCGAATCACTCGGAACCTTTCCGATGTCCGAATATAGTCGTCCAATATATCGATCTTTACGTTTCGACCATTTTGAGACTCCTCGTCATGTCCCTGATCTCATCCGGGACTCCGAACTACCTTCGGTACATCAAATCACATAACTCATAATACAGATCGTCACCGAACGTTAAGCGTGCGGACCCTACGGGTTCGAGAACTATGTAGACATGACCGAGACACATCTCCGGTCAATAACCAATAGCAGAACCTGGATGCTCATATTGGCTCCTACATATTCTACGAAGATCTTTATCGGTCAAACCGCATAACAACATGCGTTGTTCCCTTTGTCATCGGTATGTTACTTGCCCAAGATTCGATCGTCGATATCTCAATACCTAGTTCAATCTCGTTACCGGAAAGTCTCTTTACTTGTTCTGTAAAACATCATCCTACAACTAACTCATTAGTTACAATGCTTGCAGCTTATAGTGATGTGTATTACCGAGTGGGCCCAGAGATACCTCTCCGACAATCGGAGTGACAAATCCTAATATCAAAATACGCCAACTCAACAAGTACCTTTGGAAACACCTGTAGAGCACCTTTATAATCACCCAGTTACGTTGTGACGTTTGGTAGCACACAAAGTGTTCCTCCGGTAAACGGGAGTTGCATAATCTCATAGTCATAGGAACATATATAAGTCATGAAGAAAGCAATAGCAACATACTAAATGACCGAGTGCTAAGCTAACGGAATGGGTCAAGTCAATCACATCATTCTCTAATGATGTGATCCCGTTAATCAAATGACAACTCATGTCTATGGCTAGGAAACTTAACCATCTTTGATTCAACGAGCTAGTCAAGTAGAGGCATACTAGTGACACTCTGTTTGTCTATGTATTCACACGCGTATCAAGTTTCCGGTTAATACAATTCTAGCATGAATAATAAACATTATCATGATATATAAGGAAATAAATAATAACTTTATTATTGCCTCTAGGGCATATTTCCTTCAGTAAGATCAAGTGAGCAATCTGAAATTACATGCACATGCTACAACTATGTGAAGACATCCCACATGTTGAGAGTCACAGATTGAGTATCGAATGCCCTACTTGATTAGCTGCTGTTTTTTCTTCCGGAACCATCTTCTCCACCTCATTTAGCTTTTCCATGACATCTTTTATTCTAGGCCGTTTGTTTGATTCGATATGTGCACATTTTTTGGCTAGCTCCAAGCATGTTACTACTTGATAAAGGCATATTTCATCTACCATGTCTCTCCATTTTGTACATACCTGTATAAAATTGGGATAGAAGCAAACTATATCATGAGAACGTAAATCATAACTGACACATTATCTGCTAGGGTGGAAAGAACACAAGACATAGTGAATAGTTTTGGCTTACAAGTTCAATAGCTTGTTGGTGGGACATGTCATCTATTTCATCATAGGCACCACGTCTAGCAACTATTTCCATGATTATGACACCCAGGCTCAATATGTCACATGTTTTTGAGATTAGTCATTTCTTTCTAAATTCTGGTGTCGCATACCTCCCATGTGGCATCATATTAACAATGTCGGGGGTTTCCATTTTTATTTTTTAGATAACAATGCCGCGGTTGGCTATCTCTTAAAAAAGAAAACAATGTGACGTGTTGTTATCATATAAGAACTGGTAGATAAAGTGCAACCACAGTTAGTTTGCATGGTATACATCACAAATATGAACTATACTTATGAAGCTGCACCGAAAAAATTTGTCAGTGATGTTGTTTGGTCATTGTAAAGCTCCGCTGTACCAAAATCCGCTATCTTTGGCACCATGTCATCGTCATCTAACAAAATGTTGTCAGGTTTTAGGTCTCGGTGCGGAATTGTTCCTGATGGGTGAGCATGATAAAGATATTTCAATCCTTCACATATCCCTTTAATAATTCCATAGCGTGTGCGCCAATCAAGTGTATCCCCTTGAAATGTTGAAGTGCCCAGAAAATTGTATTCCAGTTATGCTTTCTTGAAGCAAAAAATATTATGATCAAAGTAACATATCCAAATATATTGTATTTTACCAGAAATATATGGTTTAAGGCTTCCGTGGGGGTGCATACCCAAAGCACGGAGCTGCATCGATCTAATGAACCCCACTTGTCGTAGTATTACACTTGTTTCCAACTTGATAGCAGAATCCAACAAGTTCTATAATATTTGGATGCGTGATGATCTTAAGGATTTGAAGCACTCTCTTAAATTTATTTTGCTGATTTTCAACCCATCTTTCCCTAAGCACCTTCACAACGATCAGTTTCCCATCTTTGCACGTGCCCTGATCAATGTTAATGCCTCTGCTTAATGCTCATAATGCATGAATTATGTACTATGTTACTGGCGGTGAAATGATTTATGTTTTCAACAAAGATGCATCCCATGATGTGTTACACAGTTTGTATTGAGAAGGCTCTGATAATGGTGTTTTTGGTCATCGACATTAGGTAAACTACTCCATGCATACCTTGTAAACTACTCCAAATACACCTTCACCAAGCTTATCTTGATAATTCTCAGTAAACTGTCGCGATTCTTTGACTCTATACATATCCACATGATGTCTCTTTCTTCCCATGTTATCTGTCATGCATATGAATAATAAACAAACAAATTATTTTCGCAGATAAAAAGGAAACAGATGTGTGCAAAACAGCACAATACAATTGAACTATGTGTGGTGTATTTTTTTCTCAAAGTCAAACCATTTTAAATTTTTTTACCAACCATGTAGAATTAAGTATCAACATCTATAATACCAAAACCGACAATATTACGTACTACTCACTGGCGGAGCTTGAGGAGAATTGTAAGGGGGGAGGGGGCAAAGAGAAAATATGCAACTTTGGGGACCAAATGACTGAACTATTCATAATTTAATCCTCTAAAAAATTCCTTCAAAAAATATGCAAGGGTTGGGGGGCAGCGGCCCCTTAGAACTACACATAGCTCCGCCGCTGATTCTACTAGCCTTTGAGAGTACCTTCTAATTATGAAAACAGTTAATTTGGCTCTTCTAATTCTCACATACAGTATAGGGTACACATGGTAGCTCTGCCTTGGTCAAATGCGCTAGAAACTTATTTACTATGTTCGGGGAGAATGAAAAGAACGGCTCGACATCAGCATTCAGTTAACTACTGGCACTATTGTATACTGGGGCAACCATTAATCCCTAGCGGCCTAAAGGAGAGACATGTTTGGATCACTGTAATGATCTCAAAGTGATGGCGGTAGTTAAATTAGATCCATGCAATCTACCCTAATAACAAAGGAAACAATGCTTTTGGACGTAAGTCGCGTATTTTTGCAAAAACCCCATGTCTTTTCCTTGAATTAACCCGCAGTCCACTTATAAGTTAATCGGTTTTTTTGAGCTTTACACAAAACCCCTTGAGTTATATGCTAATTAACCCGCAATTCATATTTAAGTCCACCGAATCGTTATTTTATAGTTTTAAGATTTGTTTTTCAAATAGCCATATCTTTTAAACCGCAACTTCAATTTTAACATGTTATATATGAAATTTGATTAGAAAAATGTGTAGAATTTGAATACGATGTTATTTTATATGTCAAATATTTTTTAAATGCTATTTATGGTGCAATATTAATCAATGGCACACAATCCGTCTATATTTCATACAATCGGTCTATATTGCAACCGGTAAAATTAAATGTTAATATTCGGGAAAGGTTATAATCTTTGGGCATGTTGTACTTGCACAAGGTTATCTCTTTATACATGTTTCATGATCTAAGACCCTATGTACGTACTTTATTTTGGCGAAATCCACATGCGTACTAAGCAACGGACTACACAATTATTTTGTAGTGAATACGCAAACATTTTTATAGTATATACATACTCTTATAAAACAATTTTTTTAATAAATCAAAAAATGTTTGTGGATTCAAAAGATGTTCGCGCTTTTATGAAAAAGGTTTTCTTATTCTAAAAATGTTGGAAATTTTGAAGATAAAGTTTTGGGAAATAAAAAAATGTTCATGATTTCAAAAATTTCATTTATTAAAAAATGATAATGAAATTGAATAAAATTTCGTCAATTTAAAGAATGTTCATGAATGAAAAAATATCCTAAAAAATAAAAAACAGTTGGTGACTTACAAAATAGTTTATTTATTCATAAAATGTTTGCTGATTCGGAAAATGATCATGCATTTCAAAAAAATCTTTGTTCAATAGAAAAATGTTCATGATTTTTTCAAAAAAATCACCAATTTCCAAAACAATGTTTGTCCATCTTAGAAACGTTCGCCAATTCAAGAAAATTGTTGAAAAAATATTCACAATTTTATAAAACATGCTTGCAAAAAGTATTAAATGTTAATGAATTAAAAAAATGTTCCTGATTTTAGAAAATGTTTGAAAATTTGTGAAAGAGTTCATGAATTTGAAAAATGTTCACGATTTCAAATACGTTCATGAGTTTGAAAATTTGTTTATGATTTCACAAAATGTTTGTGAATTTTTTTAAAAAATTATCAATTTCCAAAACAATGTTCGTCCATCTTAGAAACTTTCGCCGATTCAAGAAAATTGTTAATAGTATATTCACAATTTTATAAAATATGCTTGCAAAAATTATAAAATGTTCATGAATTCAAAAATGTTCCCGATTTTAGAAATTGTTTGAAAATTTGTAAATGTGTTCATTCATTTTAAAAATGTTCATGATTTCAAATACGTTCATGAGTTTAAAAAATTGTATATGATTTCACAAAATTGATAGTGATAGTGTATCTCGGTGGTGCAGCAAATGTGATCATGGTCATTAGAGATTATTATAATTTTTTCCTCCCGTTGCGACGCACGGGCTTTTTGCAACACCTGGTCATTGGTGATCGTGGTCATTGGAGATACATGTACTAAAAACATGCCTCAAGGATCAAATCCAACATCGACCCATTGTGAGCATGTTAAAATGCACTTGTCTTGCGTCCGCATACGCTTTGGTTGGTGCTTAAATAGTCAAATACACGTATATATATGAAGTGAGAATATTTTAAACTTGATTTAAAGACCATGATTTTATTACCCCGTTGCAACGCACGGGCGCTTTTCCTAGTTTGAAATAAAGATGTCAAGTGCACATATCAGGAGGAGAAGGGCCCATGTGATGGGTTCTTTTGTACAATAAAAGCCAATTTATTAATATTAAAAAGATACCAAATACTCCATCTAAGCTTTGCAACAATGCAAGGTCAACAACTAATCTAGATATCAAGTATGCGCACATCAAAATTATTAAAAAGAAAAATGAAAGGTAATGACCGAATGGTTATAGGGTTTCCCCCGCTTTTTGTTATAAACCAACCAAATCCGATCACATAGCAGCAGCTAGGGCGAGCAGCACATCAAGCCCAAAAGAAACGAGAAAGAAAGAAGAAAAAGAACAAATGCCAACAACGACAGCATGACAAAGCGTGGATGACCCACCATTGATGCGCCCACCGGAATCGTCCCACCACCATCCAAGGCTTCGCACCACCACGAACCAAACAACACCTCTAAGAAGGAATGGGACGCCGACGATACTGCTGCCCGGACGGGTCCTAGGGTTTCCCCCGACACACAGAGGGGAGTGGGGGATGGGCACCACAGGCACCCTTTGGGAAGGAATGGCGGCACCCGCATACGTCACCACGTCGGTGCCGAAAGAACTGGCAGGGATTTCTCCCGCATCCCGAACTCCACTACCCAACTGAATTGGAGCTCACTTGCATGCGCCACCGCGGCCTTGAAGCCCCCTGTCCCGCCGCACCGAGATCACCACCATGAGGCCAAGAGGACGGAGAGAGGAGCGCCAGAAATCGGCAGTGGCACTACCGGAGGAAACCACCTCTACTGCCGTCGTGCGGGAGGCCCATGCCTCCAGCACCATCGTGGTCGCCCTCCGGACGCGACAACGGGGCATACCAGGCCACCCTGGTCCGGCCAGGCCTGAATTAGGCCCGCAAAGGCCTGGCCGCCACGCTGCAGCACGCCAGCGCCGCCACCACCTGATACGTCTCCAACATAACTATAATTTTTTTTATTGTTCCATGATATTATATTATCCATCTTAGATGTTTTATATGCATTTATATGCTATTTTATATGATTTTTGGGACTAACCTATTAACCTAGAGCCCAGTGCCAGTTTCTATATTTTCCTTGTTTTTTGAGTTTTACAGAAAAGGAATACCAAACGGAGTCCAATTGACGTGCCAAATTTTGACAATTTTTTATGGACCAAAAGAAGCCCCCCGGAGTAAAAGAGTTGGGCCAGAAGAGTCCCGGGACATCCACGAGGGTGGGGGGCGCGCCCTACCCCCCTGGGCGCGTCCCCCTATCTCGTGGACGACTCGGAGACCCCCCTGACATCAGACCTACGCCAAAAATTCCTATAAATACAGAAACCTCCAGAAAATAACCTAGATCGGGAGTTCCGCCGCCGCAAGCCTCTGTAGCCACCAAAAACCTATTGGGACCTTGTTCCGGCACCCTGCCGGAGGGGGTATACCTCACCGGCATAGGCGGAGGACGCGATAGGGCGAGGTGGGGTGCTCGCCCTACCTTGTTTTTACTAGGTATATGTATACATCATCTGTCGATCGCTAAAGATCCAATCTGTTGCTAAAAATCACGTCAAACATTATTGGGCCGTGATCTTAGAGGACTTGGACGTCTGTACACCTTATTGGGCCATGAAACTAGCAAGTCGTGCACAAACTGGCTCGCGCCCCTCACTCGACTCCATCCAGTCGTTTCAATCGACGCTACCGACGACGCCAGCAAAGATAAACGGTGGAGGTAAAATTTCATGAATTTCAATGACAGTTTGAGATAATAGTGGTAACAATGCAATGACAGTGATTAGTGGAATTTTATATGTGATGAGTTGCAGATTTGAAGAGATGTTTTGAGATAGTTAGTGGTAACAGCCGCTTCAATCGTAGTACCCGTGAAAATGCAACGCCACGGCCAACCGGTGAAAGGATGTTCTTCTATTTATTTTAAATATGTTTGCATTTTTGTTGTACTTGGTTACATTATTTAGGATCGTATGAAAATATTGGTGTGCACTATTGGTGTGTATTATCTATGTTAGTTTTGCATCGAATTTTGTTTTTTGCTTAAGCGTTCTCCCTACCTCAAAAAAGTTTCGTCCTCCGCCACTGGTCACCGGTGGCCATCTTCATCATCCCGGCGCTTTCCATGACGAGGAGGGAGTAGTTCACCCTCGGGGCTGAGGGTATGTACCAGTAGCTATGTGTTTGATCTCTCTCTATCTCTCTCTCTCTCTATCTATCTATCTATCTATCTATCTATCTATCTATCTATCTCTCTCGTATTCTTGATTTGACACGATCTTGATGTATCGCGAGCTTTGCTATTATAGTTGGATCTTATGATGTTTCTTACCCTCTACTCTCTTGTAATGGATTGAGTTTTCCCTTTAAAGTTATCTTATCGGATTGAGTCTTTAAGGATTTGAGAACACTTTATTTATATCTTGCATGTGCTTATCTGTGGTGAAAATTGGATATTCACGTGATCTACTTGATGAATGCTTTGGTGATCAACTTGCGCGCTCAGTGACCTTGTGAACTTATGCATAGGGTTGGCACAAGTTTTCGTCTTTACTCTCCGATAGAAACTTTGGGGCACTCTTTGAAGTTCTTTATATTGGTTGAATAGATGAATCTGAGATCGTGTGATGCATATCGTATAATCATACCCACGGATACTTGAGGTGACATTGGAGTATCTAGGTCACATTAGGGTTTTGGTTGATTTGTGTCTTATGGTGTTATTCTAGTATGAACTTTAGGATAGATCGAACGGAAAGAATAGTTTTCTGTAATTTTACGACGTACTCTTGAATAGATCGATCAAAAAAGATAACTTTGAGGTGGTTTCGTACCCTACAATAATCTCTTCGTTTGTTCTCCGCTATTAGTGACTTTGGAGTGACTCTTTGTTGCATGTTGAGGGATAGTTATATGATCCAATTATGCTATTATTGTTGAGAGAACTTGCACTACTGAAAGTACGAACCCTAGGCCTTGTTTCAACGCATTGCAATACCGTTTGTGCTCACGTTTATCGATCGCTACGTTACTGTTTTTATATTTTCATATTACAAATACCCACATCTACCATCCATATTGCACTTGTATCACCATCTCTTCGCCGAACTAGTGCACCTATATAATTTACCATGGTATTGGGTGTGTTGGGGACACAAGAGACTCTTTGTTATTTGGTTGCAGGGTTGTTTTAGAGAGACCATCTTCATCCTACGCCTCTCACGGATTGATAAACCTGAGGTCATCCACTTGAGGGAAATTTGCTACTGTCCTGCAAACCTCTGCACTTGGAGGCCCAAGAACGCCTACAAGAAGAAGGTTGTGTAGTAGACATCAAGCAGTTTCTGGCGCCGTTGCCGGGGAGGTTAGTGCTTGAAGGTATATCTTTAGATCTTGCAATAGAATCTTTTTGTTTCTTGTTTTATCTCTAGTTTAGTCTATAAAAGAAAACTAAAAAATGGAATTAAGGGTACCTCATATTCTTCATCTTTTTAATGTTTTTAGTGAAAATGATGGGAAGGAAAATTGTGCCAAAGTGTTAGAAGAAGAATGCATTAGAATGTTTGGCACTAAATCTTTGAATGATGAGCATGATTGCAATGTTATTAGTATGAACTCTTTGAATATCCATAGTACTAATGATGATTGCACTAGTCATGATGAAAATGTCTCTCATAAGCATGTCAATTTCTGTGGAGTGCATAGAGTTTGCAAGTACACACCAAATAGGGAAGATAGATTTTGCAAGAGGCATAAGTACTTAGAAACTAAATGGTTGAAAGAAAGGCTAGATGCTTGTGCGGAAAATTTAAAATTTCTTTGCCATCCTTTTGAACTTTGCAATGAACGTGATCGTTTAAATCCCCAATGAAAATTGTTTCATGATCATATAGTGTCCAAAAATTGTGATGACTTGATTTCCCTTGCGCATCATAATGAACTTAGTTTTCTTGTGGGTTATGAAGAAATGAAACGTATAACTATGGATATGCCAGAATTTGTCCTTGATAAAGTTCTTGATTTTGATCTAGAGGAAATTTATATGTATTGTGCGGTGAATTTCATTGAAAATCCTTATATTGCCAATTACATAAAGAGAAGAAAACAAATAGAAGATGAAAAGAATACTAATGAAAGGGAAGAGATTTCCCAATATCCTCCTATTCTTTCTTATGATGAATCAGGTAACGAGAATGAGCTTTCTATTCAACCAATATCATTAATAAGGAGCTCCAGAAATAGGATTAAACCCACACATGATGTGAAGAAGGAAAAGAAAAGATGGAGAAGCAAAGTTAAAAAGGGATCCCTCCCAAATGATGTTGCTTCTATTACTCTTCTTCTTCTTCTTCTCCAAAATGAAATTATCTCAAAGTTATATCAAAAATGGCATAATATGCTTAGTTAGGTCAAATATGGCATAATTAGCTAGGTAAGCTCAAAAATGGCATTTTTCTTCTTATTTAGCCTATTTAGTCCATTTATGACATAATTTAGCCTATTTAGTCCACAAATGACATAATAAGATGAAGAAAATCAAGGAAGAGGAAGAAAAGAAGGAATAGGAAGAAGAAGAAGAAGAAGAAGAAGAAGAAGAAGAAAAAAGAAGAAGAAAAGAAGACGAAGAAGAATGAGAAGAAGAAGAAAAAGAAGACTTTCTTCTTCTTCTTCTTCTCCAAAATGAAGTAAGCTCTAAGTTATATCTCATGATATGCTTAGTAAGGTCAAAAATGGCATAACTAGCTAGGTAAGCTAAAATGGCATTTTTCTTCTTATTTAGCCTATTTAGTCCATTTATGACATAATTTAGCCTATTTAGTCCACAAATGACATAATAAGATGAAGAAAATCTAGGAAGAGGAAGAAAAGAAGGAATAGGAAGAAAAGAAGAAGAAGAAAAAGAAGAAGAAGAAAAGAAGAAGAAGTTCTTATATTCTTCTTCTTCTTCTTCTTCTTCTTCTTCTTCTTCTTCTTTTTCTAGTTTTCTTCTTCTTCTCCAAAATGAAGTTAGCTCTAAGTTATATCAAAAATGGCATAATATGCTTAGTTCACTCAAAAATGGCACAATTAGCTAGGTTAGCTCCATTTTACCTAAGTATGCTTACTTCTTCTTCTTCTTCTTCATTTTCTTCTTCTTCTGATTCTAGTCATCTTCTTCTGACTTTCTTGTTTCCCATTTTGCAGATTTAATTCACTATATGGAAGCTTGCATGGATGGAGTGCTTGTTTCCCTTTTCTTTTTTTGTTTGTATCGATAAAAATGCGGAACTTGTTATATGGATGCATGAAACAATTTGTTGGATGAACATTGTGATGTTACTGTAATATGTATGGATGGAACTCTGTTTCTTATTATGTATGTATGCTGTCATGGATGGAGCTATGTGTTGGATACATCATATGTCTGTTGTGCATGTGAAAAAAGATATATATATATATATATGTGTGTGTGTGTGTGTGTGTGTGTGTGTGTGTGTGTGTGTGTGTGTGTGTGAATTCCTGTGAAATTAAATGGAGTCAAATAAAAACAGGGGATGTGTAGCCTATTTGCCGTCCGCTAGCTGATGGCAAAGAGCTTCGCCATCCGCTAGCAGACGGCAAATAGGACACGTGGCAGCTACCTGTACAACCTGGGAACACTGGCTGCCTATTTGGTCACTTTGCCGTCAGCTGGCGGACAACAAAGATTCAAATCACTTTGCCGTCTGCCAGCTGACGGCATATCTGGCCACGTGGCAGCTTCCCTGTACTGCCTAGCTGAGCTCTTTGCTGTCGGTCAGCGGACGGCAAAGAGCTTTGACACTTTGTCGTCCGCTGGCAGACGACAAAGAGCGACATTAACCCCCTAACGGCACTCACGCCACCGCACTGTCGTCCGTTGTCTTTGCCGTCTGCTGGCCTCGGATGGCGGACGGCAAAATCCTTTGCCGTCCGTTTCCAAGAAGCGGACGACAGGGAAGGCCTTTGCTAGCACGTGTTCGGGCGGAAAGTTTGCCGTCAGCTGGCGGACGACAAAGAAGTTTGCCGTCCGTGATCCATGCCATGGCGGACGGCAAACAAGCTGCTTCCAGTACTGCCACATGATATGTGTTTTGCGTGGAGCGTCATTTTATTTTATTTTGTTTGCTTGTTGTTTGAATAATATACCAAGATCTGAAATTCTTAAATATTAGAGAGTCTTCACATAGTTGCATAATTTTCGACTACTCATTGATCTTCACTTATATCTTTCGGAGTAGTTTGTCATTTGCTCTAGTGCTTCACTTATATCTTTTTAGAGCACGATGGTGGTTTTATTTTGAATAAAGAGATATTCTTTACTTATATTATTTTGAGAGTCCTAAACAGCATGGTAATTTTCTCTGGTTATGAAACTAGTCCTAATATGATAGGCATCCAAGATGGGTATAATAAAAACTTTCATATAAAGTGCATTGAATACTATGAGAAGTTTGATACTTGATGATTGTTTTGAGATATGAAGATGGTGATATTAGAGTCGTGCTAGTTGAGTAATTGTGAAATTGAGAAATACTTGTGTTGAGGTTTGCAAGTCCCGTAGCATGCACGTATGGTAACTGTTGTGTGACAAATTTAAAGCATGATGTGTTCTTTGATTGCTTTCCTTATGAGTGTCGGTCGGGGATGAGCGATGGTCTTTTCCTACCAATCTATCCCCCTAGGAGCATGTGCATAGTGCTTGGTTTTGATGACTTGTAGATTTTTGCAATAAGTATGTGAGTTCTTTATGACTAATGTTGAGTCCATGGATTATACGCACTCTCACCCTTCCATTATTGCTAGCCTCTTTGGTACTGTGCATTGCCCTTTCTCACCTCGAGAGTTGGTGCAAACTTTGTCGGTGCATCCAAACCCCGTGATATGATATGCTCTATCACACATAAGCCTCCTTATATCTTCCTCAAAACAGCCACCATACCTACCTATTATGGCATTTCCATAGCCATTCCGAGATATATTGCCATGCAACTTTCCACCGTTCCGTTTACAATGACACGCTTCATCATTGTCATATTGCCTTGCATGATCATGTAGTTGACATCGTATTTGTGGCAAGGCCACCATGCATAATTTTTCATACATGTCACCCTTGATTCATTGCCCATCCCGGTACACCGCCGGAGGCATTCATATAGAGTCATATTTTGTTCTAGTATCGAGTTGTAGTATTTGAGTTGTAAATAAATAGAAGTGTGATGATCATCATTATTAGAGCATTGTCCCGAAAAAAGTAAAAAAGAAAGGCCAAATAAAAAAGAAAATAAAGGCAAAAAAGGGACAATGCTACCATCCTTTTACCACACTTGTGCTTCAAAGTAGCACCATGATCTTCATGATAGAGAGTCTCCTATGTTCACACTTTCATATACTAGTGGGAATTTTTCATTTAGAACTTGGCTTGTATATTCCAACAATGGGCTTCCTCAAATGCCCTAGGTCTTCTGAGCAAGCAAGTTGGATGCACACCCACTTAGTTTCTTTTGTTGAGCTTTCATACATTTATAGCTCTAGTGCATCCATTGCATGGCAATCCCTACTCCTTGCATTGACATCAATTGATGGGCATATCCCTAGCCCGTTGATTAGCCTCGTCAATGTGAGACTTTCTCCTTTTTTGTCTTCTCCACACAACCCCCATCATCACTATTCTATTCCACCCATAGTGCTATGTCCATGGCTCACGCTCATGTATTGCGTGAAAGTTGAAAAAAGTTTGAGATTACTAAAGTGTGAAACAATTGCTTGGCTTGTCATCGGGGTTGTGCAAGATGAGAGCATCTTGTGTGACAAAAATGAAGCATGGCCAAACTATATGATTTTGTAGGGATGAGCTTTCTTTGGCTATGTTATTTTGAGAAGACATAATTGCTTGGTTAGTATGCTTGAAGTATTATTATTTTTATGTCAATATTAAACTTTTGTCTTGAATCTTATGGATCTGAATATTCTTGCCACAATAAAGAAGATTACATTGATAATTATGTTAGGTAGCATTCCACAGAAATCATTCTGTCTTTTTCATTTACCTACTCGAGGACGAGCATGAACTAAGCTTGGGGATGCTTGACACGTCTCCAATGTATCTATAATTTTTTATTGTTCCATGCTATTATATTATCCATCTAGGATGTTTTTATGCATTTATATGCTATTTTATATGATTTTTGGGACTAACCTATTAACCTAGAGCCCAGTGCTAGTTTTTGTTTTTTCCTTGTTTTTTGAATATTGTAGAAAAGGAAAACCAAACGGAGTCCAATTGACCTGAAATTTCACGGAGATTATTTTTGGACTAGAAGAAGCCCACGGAGCATCGGAGATGGGCCAGAAGAGTCCCGAGGCCACCACGAGGGTGGGGGGCGCTGTCGGTGTCAAATTCGGCAGATCTGGGCTAGGGGGTCCCGAACTGCGTGTCATGGATCGATGGGTAATAGGAGATAGGGGACACGATGTTTAACTAGGTTCGGGCCCTCTCTATCGAGGTGATACCCTACTTCCTACTTGATTGATCTTGATGAATAAAGGGTTACAAGAGTTGATCTACCTCGAGATCATACGGTGTGGTCTAAACCCTAGGGGTATGATGATTAATGTCATAATAATATATCGACTAGCTTGGCCTTGGCTTATATAATGTACCAGAGGCCTAGGATAACAAGAGTCCTAGTCCAATACGCCGGTGGAGAGGAGTCCTTGTTTTGATCACCAAGTCTTGTGGAATCTTCCTCCTGTATACTTCGACTGTCCGAACTGGCCCATGAGTAAACGGCCATGGGGGTCGTCGGCCCAATCCAACTGACCGGGAGACGACGTGGTGAGTACCCCATGGTCCAGGACACCGTCAGTAGCCCCCTGAACCGGTCTTCAAGTTGGGGACGCTCCTCGATTCTTTCAAACTGTTCTTCATCTTTAGTCGTCGGTCTTGAAAACTGGTTCAACAAATCTTCTCATCTTCGATCTTGAGGATCGCCGAGGTGTATCCGAAGAGTTTACACGTCGGGTATCCGAGGAGCCCCTTTAAGTTCTCGGCCTTTGTCGATGCCTTGTTATTTTTTTGCGTACACCTTGGGTTTGAAGTTGTTCCCGTGCGGCGGTGCCCTGTTCCATCCGAGCTCCAACGCCGGACTGCATTCGAGATATCTTTTGCAGCCTAGCACCAACGCCGGAATATATCCGAGCTCCAACGCCGGACTATATCCGAGCTCCAACGTTGGACCGTATTTGAGCTCCAACACCGGACTATATCCGAGGTGTTATAGATCACCTTGGCTTGAAGAAGTTTTAAAGGAGGTTAGCCGAGCTTAATGCCGGAAATGCCCTCTATAGAGCTAGCCACTAGCGCCCGAGCTTTATGCTGGGCTGCTTCCGAGGTGGTGCGCCACCCCGACCGCGGGCTGATTTTTTGTGAATATTTTTGACTAGTGCAATTTATTCTCTGCCGAGATATATGGCCAGTATATGTATATCCAGTAGCCCTCAAGGTGTGTGTCAGTCAAAAACCCGAGATGCACCTGAAGGAAAACATGAAACCGCTGATCCTAGTAGCCCCTGAGACTCAGGTCGATGCGCGAAATCGGCCTGAGGATCAACTTCTAGCTCGGCAGCATACATATGAATAGAAACGAAGTGTAATATATTAGAGATAATAGTGATCGGCGAACAGGCCCTTGAAAGAGGGTCTTGAGAAGTTGCCGCAATATATTAGCTTGACTCCAGATAGGTCCAGATGGTACCTATTGTTGTCCGAAGACGAGTTTGCCCATAGTTCGGTTATGCCGAACACTAAGCACTTTGAATTTTCTGCATTGAATAGGCAATGCAGTAGCCCCCGAGCCACTGGTCGGGTGGCAACACGAGATCAGGGGATCGATGTGCCCCTTTAATATTTATAAATAATGAGCGCAAAGCCCAGTAGCACCCGAGCCTTTATGTGGTCACGGGTGGCCGAATTAAGGATCGATATCCATAGTAAAATCACAAATTATGTGTAATGATTCTATGTATCCAAGTACTCTACATCATTAATGCTCGAATCCGTATTGTACAAAACTTTGTGTTGGAAATATGCCCTAGAGGCAATAATAAATTAGTTATTATTATATTTCCTTGTTCGTGATAATCGTTTATTATCCATGCTAGAACTGTATTGATAGGAAACTCAGATACATGTGTGGATACATAGAGAACACCATGTCCCTAGTAAGCCTCTAGTTGACTAGCTCGTTGATCAATAGATGGTTACGGTTTCCTGACCATGGACATTGGATGTCATTGATAACGGGATCACATCATTAGGAGAATGATGTGATGGACAAGACCCAATCCTAAGCCTAGCACAAAGATCGTGTAGTTCGTATGCTAAAGCTTTTCTAATGTCAAGTATCATTTCCTTAGACCATGAGATTGTGCAACTCCCGGATACCGTAGGAATGCTTTGGGTGTACCAAACGTCACAACGTAACTGGGTGGCTATAAAGGTACACTACAGGTATCTCCTAAAGTGTCTATTGGGTTGGCACGAATCGAGACTGAGATTTGTCACTCCGTGTGACGGAGAGGTATCTCTGGGCCCACTCGGTAGGACATCATCATATGCACAACGTGACCAAGAAGTTGATCACGGGATGATGTGTTGCAGAACGAGTAAAGAGACTTGCCGATAACGAGATTGAACAAGGTATCGAGATACCGACGATCGAATCTCGGGCAAGTCCAATACCGCTAGACAAAGGGAATTGTATATGGGATTGATTGAATCCTTGACATCGTGGTTCATCCGATGAGATCATCGTGGAACATGTAGGAGCCAACATGGGTATCCAGATCCTGCTGTTGGTTATTGGCCGGAGAGTTGTCTCGGTCATGTCTACATGGTTCCCGAACCCGTAGGGTCTACACACTTAAGGTTCGATGACGCTAGGGTTATAGGGAAGGTATGTACGCGGTTACCGAATGTTGTTCGGAGTCCCGGATGAGATCCCGGACGTCACGAGGAGTTCCGGAATGGTCCGGAGGTAAAGATTTATATATAGGAAGTATGGTTTTGGCCACCGGAAGTGTTCTGGGCATCACCGGTAGTGTACCGGGACCATAGGAAGGGTCCGGGGGTCCACCGGGAGGGGCCACCAGCCCCGGAGGCCTACATGGGCCAGTAGTGGGAAGGGACCAGCCCCTAGGTGGGCTGGGGCGCCTCCCACCAAGGCCCAAGGCGCCTCCAATAGGGGAGGGGGCAAACCCTAGGGCAGATGGGCCCTAAGGCCCACCCCCTAGATGCGATCTGGGGCTGCCGCACCCCTTGGGGTGGGAACCCTAGAGGGGGCGCAGCCCCCTCTCCTCCCCTATATATACTTGAGGTTTGGGGGCTGCCCAACATACGATTTGATCTCTCTCTCTTGGTGCAGCCCTACCTCTCTCCCTCCTCGTCTCTCGTAGTGCTTAGCGAAGCCCTGCTGGAGTTCCGCGCTCCTCCACCACCACCACGCCGTCGTGCTGCTGCTGGACGGATTCTTCCCCAACCTCTCCCTCTCTCCTTGCTGGATCAAGGCATGGGAGACATCACCGGGCTGCATGTGTGTTGAACGCGGAGGTGCCGTCCGTTCAGCACTAGGATCATCGGTGATTTGGATCACGACGTGTACGACTCCATCAACCCCGTTCACTTGAACGCTTCCGCTTAGCGATCTACAAGGGTATGTAGATGCACTCTCCTTCCCCTCGTTGCTAGATTACTCCATAGATTGATCTCGGTGATGCGTAGAAAATTTTAAATTTCTGCTACGATTCCCAACAGTGGCATCATGAGCTAGGTCTATGCGTAGTTTCTATGCACGAGTAGAACACAAAGCAGTTGTGGGCGTCAATATTGTCAATTTACTTGCCGTTAATAGTCTTATCTTGATTCGGCGGCATCATGGGATGAAGCGGCCCGGACCGACCTTACACGTACTCTTACGTGAGACAGGTTCCACCGACTGACATGCACTAGTTGCATAAGGTGGCTAGCGGGTGTCTGTCTCTCCCACTTTAGTCGGATCGGATTCGATGAAAAGGGTCCTTATGAAGGGTAAATAGAAATTGGCATATCACGTTGTGGTTTTGCGTACGTAAGAAACGTTCTTGCTAGAAACCCATAGCAGCCACGTAAAAACATGCAACAACATTTAGAGGACGTCTAACTTGTTTTTGCAGGGTATGCTATGTGATGTGATCTGGCCAAAAAGAATGTGATGAATGATATGTGATGTATGAGATTGATCATGTTCTTGTAATAGGAATCACGACTTGCATGTCGATGAGTATGACAACCGGCAGGAGCCATAGGAGTTGTCTTAATTTATTTATGACCTGCGTGTCAACATAAACGTCATGTAATTACTTTACTTTATTGCTAACCGTTAGCTGTAGTAGTAGAAGTAATAGTTGGCGAGACAACTTCATGAAGACACGATGATGGAGATCATGGTGTCATGCCGGTGACGATGATGATCATGGAGCCCCGAAGATGGAGATCAAAAGGAGCGAAGTGATGATGGCCATATCATGTCACTATTTGATTGCATGTGATGTTTATCATGTTTTACATCTTATTTGCTTAGAACGACGGTAGCTTAAATAAGATGATCCCTCACTAAAATTTCAAGAAAAGTGTTCTCCCTAACTGTGCACCATTGCGAAGGTTCGCTATTTCGAAGCACCACGTGATGATCGGGTGTGATAGATTCTAACGTTCGAATACAACGGGTGTTGACGAGCCTAGCATGTACAGACATGGCCTTGGAACACATGTGAAACACTTAGGTTAACTTGACAAGCCTAGCATGTACAGACATGGCCTCGGAACACGGAGGACCGAAAGGTCGAACATGAGTCGTATAGAAGATGCGATCAACATGAGATGTTCACCGATGATGACTAGTCCATCTCACGTGATGATTGGACACGGCCTAGTTGATTCGGATCATGTATCACTTAGATGACTAGAGGGATGTCTATCTGAGTGGGAGTTCATGAAATAATCAGATGAACTCAATTATCATGAACATAGTCAAAAGGACTTTGCAAATTATGTCGTAGCTTACGCTTTAGTTCTACTGTTTTAGATACGTTCCTAGAGAAAATTTAGTTGAAAGTAGATAGTAGCAATTATGCGGACTGGGTCCGTAAACTGAGAATTGTCCTCATTGCTGCGCAGAAGGATTATGTCCTTAATGCACCACTCAGTGAGCTGAACCTCGAGCGTCGGTTGTGGATGTTGCGAACATCTGACATACACGTTTTGATGACTACATGATAGTTCAGTGCGTGATGCTAAATGGTTTAGAATTAAGGCACTAAAGACATTTCTGAAACATGGCATAACATATGAGATGTTCCAAGGACTGAAATTGGGATTTCAGGCTAGTGCCCATGTCAAGAGGTATGAGACCTCTGACAAGTTTCTTAAGCCTGCAAACTAAGGAGAAAAGCTCAATCGTTGAGCATGTGCTCAGATTGTATGAGTACAACAATCGCTTGAATCGAGTGGGAGTTGATCTTCCAGATGAGATAGTGATGGTTCTCCAAAGTCACTATCACCAAGCTACTAGAGCTTCGTGATGAACTATAACATAGCAGGGATAGATATGATCCTTGAGCTATTCGCGACGCCGCGAAAGTAGAAATCAAAAGGGAGCATCAATTGTAGTAAAACCACTAGTTTCAAGAAAGGCAAGGGAAAGAAAGGGATACTTCATGGAACGACAAATTAGTTGTTGCTCTAGTGAAGAAACCCAAAGTTGAACCCAAGCCCGAGACTAAGTGCTTCTGTAATAAGGGGAACGGTCACTGAAGCAGAACTACTGTCGGGTGGTTGGTGCGACATATGCCAACGGGTGGCTTATCTTTGTGGGAGCCAGTAAGACGTCGCCGGTGCCTTGAAGCGGGATGAGGCGAAGACATGCACGCCGGCGGATCTTACCTAGCTTCGGGGCTCTCCGTGGAGATAACACCCCTACTGCTGCTCTGCGGGGTCTCCGCATGATCACTCTATGAATAAGTATCTACAAGGTGCTCCTCGAGCTGTTTGGCGAGAGGTAGAAGAAGGGCAAGGCTAGCTCTACTCTTCTCTCTATGTGTGGTAAAACCTAGATGAGATCAACCCTTTGCATGGGTGCCCCGGGGGGTTTATATAGGCCTACCCCCCGGGGGTACAATGGTAATCCGGCTGGGCGCGGGTCCCAGCCGTTAGTGTCTACGCTCGCCGGTTTCCACGCCGGCTGCTGGGGCCCGCCGGCTGGTGGGCCCCGCCGGCTGCCGGCCTCTTGGTTAACAGGCAGGCCCTACTGCCTAGGGCCCTGTCGGTGGCTGGTTACTGTTGCCTCAATCCTGATGATGAGGGCTTTATCGAGGTAAGCGTGGCTACAGTGCCGCCGCCTGGCGGGCGATCGCTGTAGCCTCACGTCATCTTGTCTTTTTAATGGGGCGCCTTCTTTGAGGGAGGGAGCAAGCCGGCTTGGGAAAGCCGGCCATGTCTTGGGCCGACTGGAGGAGGCCTGGCCGCCTTCGGGTGTCTCTCTGCCCAAAGGGGCCCACCGCCCGTCGGCCGCGCTGACAGCCCACCGTGGATGGCGCCATAGTCAACATGGCAACAGTGTCGCGCCGGACGGGTCAGGGCTACCCCGTACGGCGCACTGTGCCAGGCGTGCTCCGGGTTTCGGGGGTGGCAGGCTTTACTGTAGCCACGCCCCGTCCCATCACCGTTATGTGGACGCGGAATTTGAGGGTACGATCTTGACCGCGTCGTGGGAGTCGGCTTCTTGGAGTCGGCCTTCTCATGGCCGGCTTCTTGGAGCCGACCCTCCTGCGGCTTTCTTCATGAGGGTTAAGGCCGGGCCGCCTTCTGATAGTCGGCCTAAGAGGTAGCCGATAGGGGGAAGGCGGCCCCACGTCTTGGTTTCTTGGAGGCCGGATCGGCTCGTAATTTTTTCTGAAGCGCCAAGGGGAGCCGGCTAGGCTACCCTTGGTCATTTACCCCGACAGTAGTCCCCGAAGCTAGTCGAGCTTCGAGGTTGGTAGGGGGACGAGAAGGTCGGTCAGCTTCCTATCTTGAGGAGCCGGCAGCTGGGAGCCGGCTCTGCTTATGCGCGCCGCCTTGGGGGGGCATGGTTTCGTCAACGGGAACGTGGGCCAACTCGCGTGCTGACCGCGCGCCTCCCCGCGTGGCACGTGGCAGAAAGGGCCTGCCATCGCGCGTGCGCGACGGGACGTCGCCGCAGGCCCGGGCCCGCCACTCCTGGCCTCGGCCCAGGCGTGGATCTTCTGCGGCCCAAGGTGGGCTGTTTGCCTTCCCGCGGCGGTTTCGCCACGCCGTCAAGGCGCAGTTATAGTGGGACGTGGGAGAGTGGGCGCAGTTAATCCCACGTCCCCCACACCGCGCCTCCTCGGCTCCGCCGCGAGGGTCTATAAGTAGGGGGAGGAGAGGGAGCGGCAAAGGCTCGCACACTCTCCCTCGCTCCAGCCTTTCTCGCTTTCCTTCCTTATTCTCTCTGCCGCCGCAGCGCCTCTTCGCCGCGCCGTTCCGTCGTCGGGCCTCTCGGTTCGCGGTTGCTCTGCCGCAGCGGGGTCGCACGCGCCTCCTCCGCCGCCGCACCTTTCTCCTTGCCGCGCCGTCCCAATGGCGTTGTCGAGCTCGTGGGACGGCTCCAACGTTCTTGACGAGCACATCGAGTTCCTCTGCCGGACGCGGCGCCTGCCCGGCGAGAACTATGTGCGGGTTGGGCGCGCGCCGAAGAGGGAGATCTCGCCGGCACTGGGGGAGGGCTAGCGGGTGGTCTTCCGCTCGCACTTCCTGCGCGGCTTCGGCCTCCCGGCGAGCGGGTTCCTTCGCTCCTTCCTCGAGTTCTACCATCTCCAGCCGCATCATCTCACCCCCAACGCAGTGATGCTGCTGTGGGCCTTCGTCACCCTCTGCGAGGGCTTTCTTGGCGTTCTCCCCACCCTGGAGCTTTGGGGAGAGTTCTTCCAAAGCAAGCTTGGCACCTTTGTCGCGGGTGTGCCCGTTCCATGCGGAGCTTTCATCGCCATGAGGCGGACGGGCGAGAACAATCCGTTCCCGTCCATCCCGCTGATCCAGTCGGTGAAGCTCTGGCAGAAGTCCTACTTCTACGTGAGGAACGTCGCCCCACAAGGCGACTTTGTCAACCTGCCGGCTTACGTAGCCGGCCCGCCGGCTGCGAGGCCACCCTCATGGAGCTACCGGGCCCGGACGCTGTCCCAGGCCGGGAACGCCGCCATCGCCCGACTCCGGGTGATGGTCCAGTCGGAGGGCCTGGACGGAGCCGACCTGGTGGCCGCCTTCGTGGAGCGCCGGGTACTCCCACTCCAAGGCCGGCCGCACATGATCTGCCAGATGAGCGACCGCTTCAACCCATGCCGGCTGAGCACCAGGGAGATGCCCCATGCCGAGGTGTCCTACCTGGTGAACTACATCACCAACTGCAAGCTCCCCGAGGATTGGCGATACGGCAAGGTGTCGTACTCTCGCACCAACCCTCCGCCTGTCGTAAGTCTTTCTTCTTTCCTTTCTTTTGTGTTGCCGGCTTTGATATGATCGGCCTGATCCGCCAGCTTGTTTTCTGCAGAATCTCCTACTTCCGCCGGCGGCGGGGGCCGCAGGGGCAGAGCGCCAGTTCCTCCCTGACCGCACGGTAGATGACGTCGATTATCCGGATCTTGGGGCGGCCGCCATGGAAGACGCCGCCGCGGGGGAAGGCGGCGAGGCAAGCGGCGCGGGGCTCGGAGCTGGCCTCGAGGACCGGGCGGACGACGATGAGGTCGAGGTCATCCCGCACCGCCAGCCGGCGCCTGATCATCAAGGCGCGGGCCCTTCCGCCGCGCCGGCCGCCCGTGGCGGCGCACCGAAGCGCCGGGCCGTGTCGACCTACTTCGGCAGCCGGCCGAAGAAGCCCAGGGGCACCACCGCGGCAACCAAGCGGGATGAGGCGGCCGTGAAGGCGGCCCGCTTCCAGAAGGTCGTGAAGCGGCCGCAGGCGGTTTCGGCGTAAGTGTTAAGCGTCTTGTACTCTTGTCGTGTTCTTCTATTGAAGTTCTTCTAAATTCCTCTTGGTTGACCGGCCAGGGCACCGCTTTCCCTTGAACGGGGTCCTGCCGGCTCCGTGATCGAATCAGCCGGAGGGTCGTCGAGCTCCCGCCGCGTGGACCCCCGCGCCGACCTCATGGAGGCTACGGAGCGGAACGCGCGGGAGGCGCAGGAGGAGCGGGAAGCGTTGGAGCGGAGGGCCGCCCAGGCGGCGAAGGAGCAGACCGACGCGGCGGCCAAGGCCCAGGCGGAGGCGACGGCTGCGGAGAGGGAGGCAGAGGCCTCGCGCAACCGGCCTCCACAGCTCGTCATCCCCCTCCGCAGTGTGGCTCCCAACGTCCCCGTGCCTCTGTCTGAGGAAGCCAACCGCGGGCGGTCGGAGGCGGAGCGGAGGGAGGATGATGTGATTGTCTTGGAGGAGGTGCCGCGGACGGCGCCGACCGGGGCAGGCCAGAGCAGTCACCCGGCTATGGCGCCGGTGCAGCCAGCGGGGAGCGAGCCGGCAGCAGGAGCCGGCCTGGTGGTGCAGCCGGCATCACGCCGGCGCGCGGGGGAAGCCGCCCCCGTGCAGGAGCCGGACAGAGCTGCGAGCGCCAGCCGGACGGCGGAGGCCTTGGAGGCGGCCATCTCGAGCACGTCCAAGTGGACGCCCAGCGGGGGGCCGGCCGAGCTGAACGCGACGACCCAGGAGGTCCGGGTCGGCTTCAGGCTCATGCCACCACGCTGCAGCGATATACCCGAGATTTCCTTGCGACGCGGGCCGTCATCCGGGTGAGTCTTCTGGCCTTGGTTGTTTTTCTCTTTTGATTTCTTCTGTGGGGGCGCGTTAGCGCACCCAATGGGTGTAGTCCCCGAGTTCCGAGTCGGCTGCTGAGCAGGCGGCTTGGAACTTACTAGGTCCTGACAGTTATCTTATTCCCGCATCCTGTCTGATCTTCGAGGAGTACCATAACCAGAGTACCGCCGCCTTCGACTCCCAGGCTCAGGAGCTGCGCCAGAAGAGCGAGGATCTGACCGACAGCCGGAGTGCGTGCTCTGTTTTGTTCATGTCTTGTGGGGGCGCGTCAGCGCACCCACTAGGTGTAGTCCCCGAGATCCGGGCCGACTGCTGAGCAGTCGGGTCGGATCTTCCCCGACGACTTCTTCCTTATTGTTTCTTCCTTTGTCTTCATGCTTGCAGGGGCCAATGCCAACTTGAGGGAGCAGCTCGGCGGGGCCCAGACCGCCCTTCGCGCCAAGGAGGACGAGCTCAACGCCCTAGTCCTGGAGCGCGACCGCCTGGCCAAGAAGTTGGCCGACCAGGAGGAGAGCCACAAGGCGGCCCTGAAGATGGCGCAGGATAGGGAGGCCGCCCTCAAAGCTGAGTTCGAGACCGAAGCGGCGGGCTGGGCTGAGACGAAGCAAGCGCTGAGCGAGGCTTACAACCGGATCATGGATCTGATCAACGGTAAGCCGCCTTCCTCACTCCTTGCTCGCCCCCTTGCCCTCTGATTCGTCTTCTGATTTGTGCTGCTTTTGTTCTTTGCGCAGACTACTTCCCCCGCCACTCCGTCGTTGCCACCCAGGCCATCGAGGCCTACCGCGAGGCACGTCGGCAGGCGGGGGTTGAGATCGCGCCGGACGCGAGCCGGACACTTGAGGAGCAGCTCTTGGCGATCCAAGCCCGGCTGCAGCCGACACACCACATGCTCCGCCGCCTCCAGCGTGCTGGGGCGCAGGTGCTGGCTGCCCTCTGGCCAGGCGAAGCGATTCCCTGCACCCCGAGCCGGACTGCCGACTGGCTGGAGGTGGCAGTCGGCCGCTTTGAGGCCTGGAAGGCCTCCGCTGCTCGATCCGGAGCCAAGCGGGCGCTGGAGTTCGTCCGGGCCTGGTACCCCGGGCTGAATTTGGAACAACTGAGGACTTGGCGGGAGGAGGCTGATGAAGAGCTGGTGGAGGTGCGGCCGGCTATCATCCAGCGTGCTTCGGCTCTTGCCGAGTTTACCGGCACCAGCATCTTCGCTCCTGAGGTGGACGACAACGGTGTCGCCCAGCCGGAGGAGTGGTTCGGGCTGAACCCGGCGGAGGGTGAAGACTCGGCGGAGGAGATCGCCTCCAGCGATGAAGGTGAAGACGAAGAAGGGGAGGAGGGCGAAGACGTTGAGCCGGCCGGTGAAGCAACCAGCCAGCCTCAGCATGACCGTGCCTCCAGCAACGAGGCGCGTGCTAGCGCGCCCTCTACGGGAGGCGGTGATCATGCCGAGGTTCACCAGCCGGCCACTCCTCCAGCCGACGCTACTGTCTCCACCGACCTGCCCGACTCGCCAGTCGTTCCCTTGGCTTGATCTGCCATCCTTGCTTTTCCTGCTTATTACTCTTTGAACAATTCTTATTAAGCTTGCGCGGTCCCACCCACTGGGGGTGTATTCAAACTATGTTGAATGTTGGTCTTTTCAAGTCCTTTTGTGTAAATACAATCATGCATGTGTTTGGCTTCCACTCTCGTATGCTTTTTATCCTTAGGCTGTTTCCTTTGCCGCCTTCCCCTGATTGCTGCCTTCGCAGCCGGCAGCTGCTCTGCAGTCTGTGGCTAAGGAAGGACTCAGCTATCTTTGTTAGGGAAGGCAAGTACTCGAGCTTTCTTAGATTGTAGCGAAGTGAATGGAAACCGGCCGACCGGCTACTCTTGTAGTCGGTCGGCGGTGGGAAAAAGCTGGCTTTTGTTATATTGGTCCGTTAGTCCCTAGCCGTTTTTCGTGTGGGCGTCCTTTCCTGCCTTTGGCTCTTGCCAGCCCGACAGCCGATTCTTCGAACTGCGACTTTTGGCAAGAGAGGGCTTTGGAGCCGGCACACTACTTGTCTGACTGCGGGTAGGACTTCTAACATAACTCAAGGCGGCCAATCCCCGGGCCGACTAGTCGAACCCGGTGCCGGACGAGAGAAGTGAATGTAATGACATAATCATAAGCATGATACTCTTCATTCATAGATGAAAGATGGCAGTCCCTGAGTTTTCCTCGGGGGGCCTATTGTCTCGTACTTAGTACAAAAGTTAGCGT
The DNA here is from genome assembly GCA_032464435.1 of Aegilops umbellulata. Lineage (NCBI taxonomy): Eukaryota > Viridiplantae > Streptophyta > Magnoliopsida > Poales > Poaceae > Aegilops > Aegilops umbellulata. The sequence continues at coordinate 585,859,276 of CP136058.1, read as the reverse complement.
GATACATACTGCATTTCAACTGTAAAATCTTCGGAGGAGGTTGGCGTTCCATGGTCATTCCGACTCCTTGTCGGGGTCGTCTCTCTTTCGTCCCTTCGGCTTCTGTGCGTCGATCAGGTAGTAGGAGTCATTTCCTAGCGCTCTGCTGATGACGAAGGGGCCTTCCCAAGGGGACGAGAGCTTGTGCTAGCCGGCTGTTCGCTGGATCAGCCGGAGCACAAGGTCGCCCTCTTGGAAGGATCTTGGCTTGACCTTCCGGCTGTGGTAGCGACGCAGACCCTGCTGGTAGATGGCGGACCGGCTGATGGCTAACAGCCGGCTTTCTTCCAGCAGGTCGACGCCGTCTTCTCATGCTTCCTTGGCCTCCGCCTCCGTGTACATGGTCACCCGAGGCGAGTCGAACTCGATGTCGGTTAGGATGACCGCCTCGGCACCATACACGAGGAAGAAAAGAGTGAAGCTGGTTGACCTGTTTGGGGTAGTGCGTAGACTCCAGAGGACTGCCGGTAGCTCACCGAGCCAGCAGCCGGCCGAATGCTCCAGTGGCATGACCAGTCGGGGCTTGATGCCGGAAAGGATGAGGCCGTTGGCTCGTTCGACTTGGCCGTTTGACTGCGGGTGGGCAACGGACGCTAAGTCCAGTCGGATGCCCTGCGTCGCGCAGAAACGTGCCAATGCTCCCTTGGAAAAATTTGTGCCGTTGTCGGTGATGATGCTGTGCGGCACGCCGTACCGAGTTGTTATGTCTGCGATGAATGTCACGGCAGTCGGCCCATTCAGCTTCTTGATCGGCTTTGCTTCGATCCACTTGGTGAACTTGTCCACGGCGACAAGCAGATGTGTCATGCCGCCACGCGCCGTCTTGAATGGGCCCACCATGTCCAGACCCCAAACGGCAAAGGGCCAAGTGAGGGGAATGGTCTTGAGTGCCGAAGCCGGCAGGTGTTGCTTGGAGCTAAAGACTTGGCACCCTTTGCAATGTTTGACTAATTCCTTGGCGTCGTCCAAAGCAGTCGGCCAAAAGAATCCATGGCGGAAAGCCTTGGCGACTAGTGATCTTGAGGCCGCGTGGTGGCCGCATTCACCTTGGTGGATATCTCTGAGGATTGCTATGCCCTTCTCTTGCTCAACGCATTGCTGGAAGACTCCAGTGACGCTGCGCCTGACGAGCTCTCTGTTGACGATTGTGTATGCTCCGGCTCGGCGTTGGACTTGTCTTGCCTCTGTCTCGTTAGCCGGCAGTTCTTGGTTTGTCAGGAAGTTGAGGATGGGCTGGGCCCATGATGGAGCTGTGACTTCTTCTATTGCCAACGCGGCTACTGCGACCAGGGTGGGCGGGCTGGGTTGTGAAATGCTGGAGTCGGCCGCCGCCTGCTGTGCTGGTGCAGTCCCCGGGCCGACTACCGCAGTCCCCGAGCCGGGTTCAAAAGTCCTCGGGTCGGGTGCGACTACGGAAGTCCCCGAGCCGCCTGCTGAAGTCCCCGCGCCGCCTATCGAAGTCCCCGGGCTGCCTGCTTGGCTCTTCAAGCCAGAGCCGGCTGCATCGGGGCTAGGCGGTACGAAGATGGAATCGGACTCTGGAGACGGCTTGATAGACGACTTGAGGAGGCGTTGTAGAGAGACGCCGGTTGGTATTGCCTGCCGAGTGGAGCCTATTCGAGCCAGGGCATCTGCTGGCCCGTTGTCGGCTCGTGGTACATGGAGGAACTCGCATCCTTCAAAGTACCCGCTGATCTGCTGAACGACGAAGCGGTAGCTTGCCATGTTTGCATCCTTGGCGTCCCAATCACTGGATGACTGCTGGACTATCAAGTCCGAATCACCGTAACACAGGATCCGGCGTATGCCGAGCTCTTTGGCAAGCCAGAGCCCGTGTACGAGCGCCTCATACTCGGCCACGTTGTTGGAGGCGGCAAAGTGAATTTGCAGCGCGTATCTGAGCTTGTCGCCTTTGGGAGAGGTGAGGATGACGCCGGCTCCCAAGCCGGTGAGCATCTTGGACCCGTCGAAGTGTAGGCGCCAGTGAGTGGAGTCGCGAGCCGGCGGCAGGTACTGGGTCTCGGCCCAGTCGACGAGGAAGTCGGCCAATGCTTGGGACTTGATGGCGGTGCGGGGCTGGTAGAAGATCGTGTAAGGGGCCAGCTCGATGGCCCATTTCGCCACCCGGCCGGATGCATCCCGTCTGCCTATGATCTCGGCGAGCTGGGCGGTGCATACGACCATGATGGGGTGCTCTTGTAAGTAGGGCTTCAGCTTCTTGGCGGCAAAGTACACGCCGTAGCACATCTTCTGGTAGTGTGGGTAGTTCTGCTTCGAGGTAGACAGCACCTCGTTCAAATAGTACACCGGCCTCTGGACCGGCTGGGCTCGGCCCTCTTCTGGGCGCTGGACTACGATGACGGTGCTGACCACCCGGCTGGTTCCAGCAATGTAAAGGAGCATGGGCTCTTTCTCAGTCGGTGCCGCCAGGACAGGCGGCGTGGTCAGCATCTTCTTCAGCTCGTGAAAAGCTTGGTCGGCTTGGTCCTTCCACTCGAAGTGAGTGGTCTTCTTCATGAGGCGGTAGAGGGGGAGAGCCTTCTCTCCGAGCCGGCTGATGAAGCGGTTCAGGGAAGCCAAGCATCCGGTGAACTTCTGGACGTCTCGCAGCTTGGTGGGAATCGCCATTCTCTCAATGGCCTTGATCTTCACTCGGTTGCATTCGATGCCGCGTTCGGAGACCAGGAAGCCTAGAAGCTGGCCGGCTGGCACTCCGAACACGCATTTCTCGGGGTTGAGCTTGATCCGGAATTGGCGCAGGTTCTCGAATGTCTCCTTGAGGTCATCCAGCAAGGTGTTGCGCTTCTCCGTCTTCACCACAATGTCGTCCATGTAGACGTGGGCATTCCTGCCGAGCTGCTTGAGGAGGCACTTCTGCATGCAATGCTGAAAATGGCACCAACATTTCTCAAGCCGAATGTCATAGTTAGGTAGCAGAAGGCTCCGAATGGCGTGATGAAGGCGGTCTTCAGGCGGTCGGCCGGGTCCAACTTTATCTGGTGGTACCCGGAGTAAGCATCCAAGAAACTCAGCAGCTCGCATCCGGCTGTGGAGTCTATCACTTGAACTATCCTTGGCAGGGCAAAAGGATCTTTGGGGCAGGACTTGTTGAGGCTCGTGTAGTCTATACACATGCGCCACTTGTTGTTCTTCTTCAGCACGAGGACCGGGTTGGCGAGCCATTCCATAAAGAAAACCTCCATAATGAAGCCGGCAGCCAGAAGCCAGGCTATCTCTTCTCCTACAATCCTTCTCATTTTCTCCGACAGTCGGCGGAGGGGTTGTTTGACTGGTTTTGCACCTTCTCGGACGTGTAATTTGTGCTCGGCGAAATCCTTCGGAACACCCGGCATGTCCTTGGGGGACCATGCAAAGATGTCCCGATTCTCACGGAGGAAATCGGCGAGCTCGCCTTCCTATTTGCTGTTTAGGTTTGCCCCAATGACGGCAAACCTTTCCGGGTGCTCGGGGTCAAGAGGTATCTTCTTCGTTTCCTTGGCCGGCTGGAAGGAACCATGGGCATCATATTCTTTGGGATTAGGGGACAGGGCCGGCTGCTTGCCAGCCATGGCCACGACCCGGTCCAACTTCTTCTTCTCTTCGGCAATCACAAGGGACTCGGCCAGCCGGCTGCTGGCTGCTGCGCATTCAGAGGATTTCTTGTAATTGCCGACTATGGTGATGATGCCCTTGGTGCTCGGCATCTTCATCTTGAGGTAGGCATAGTGGGGAACCGCCATGAACTTGGCCAAGGCAGGTCGGCCAAGCAGTGCATGGTAAGAGCTCTCAAGGTCCACCACTTCAAACCAGATGGCCTCCCTGCGGAAATGATCCTTGTCCCCAAAGAGGACATCAATCTTGATCTTGCCAATGGGGGCGCAAGCAGGCCGTGTACGATGCCGTGGAACACAGTCCAGGTAGGCATGAGCTGCTTCATCTTGACGTTGAGCTTCTTCAGGGTATCAAGGTATAGGATGTTGATGCTGCTCCCACCGTCTATCAGTACGCGGGAGAAACGGGCGGCGCGTCTGTTGTTGCAAGGGTGGCATCCAGAACCAGCGCATAAGAGCCGGGAGATGGCATCACCTCTGGGTGGTCGGCCCGGCTCCAGTTGATAGGCTTTTCTGACCAGTGCATGTGCTCGGAGGGGTTGGCGGCAACCGCGTTGACTTCCTGGTGTTCTCGGCGCCTGCTGCGCCGGTCTTCAGGCTGGCTTGTAAAGATGACGTAGGCAGCGTGCTCGTCGGGGAACTCACCGTGCACGGCTCCGACTGCTGGCCGAGCGGCCGGCTGCTGTGGAGCCGGAGGCGGTGGACCAGCAGGCGGAGGCGGCACGAGCCCTTCGCCTTTGGAGATTCGGGTGAGCGAGTGGCACTTCCGGGTTGTGTGGTTGGACGGATTCGCGCTGCTGTGGAACTTGCATGGGGCGTCGAGGGTTTGCTCGTAGGAGAAGGTCGGCTGCCAAGCCGGCCTGCCGCCTTTCTACTTCTTGGGTGTGGGCCGCCCTTCGGGCTGCTCGCCCTCGACCGTGGCCACCTGTCGACTAGTGGAAGGCGGCATGGGGCCCTTGCGTTTGTGGTCGTTTTGGTACGGGCGTCGGCCGGAGTCCCCAGCCGGCGTCTTGGGCGCCGGGTTGAGTACCTTCCCGGACGCGTCAACCCGAAGTTCGGTCTTCATTGAGGAGTCGGCGGTGGCGTACTTGTCCACTATGACCAGAAGCTCGTCGAGGGTAGTCGGCTCGTCGCAGAGGAGCTTGTGCTTGAGGAGGGTGCCTTCTCGACATCCGGCTGTGAAGTACTCTATGGCTTGCACCTCGTGCACTCCTTCGCAACAGTTGCGGAGCTCAGCCCAACGCGTGAGGTAGTCGCGAGTGGACTCGGCGGGGCCTTGCACGCACAAGGAGAGCTGTCTGGGCTTGGGAGCCCGCTTGTAGGTGCTGGTGAAGTTGCGGACGATGGCGTCCGTGAAATCTAGCCAGCTGTTGACGCTGTATGGCTTGAGGCTGTTGAGCCAGGTCCGCGCCGTGCCTTGTAGCATGAGGGGCACGTACTTCACGGCAACGCGCCTGTTGCCGTTCGCGATGCGTACCGCGGTGGAGTAGTCGATCAACCAATCTTCCGGCTTCACGGAGCCGTTGTACTTGGGCGTGTCTCTTGGGAGCGAGAACCCTTTGGGGAAGGGCTCGTCGCGGATGCGGGGGCCGAAACAAGGCGGGCCGACATCATCTTCTTCTTCTAGCGCCAGGGATCGCGCTAGGCGGTCGATCCGATGGCGGGCGTCGTTCTCGCCGACTCCTTCGCGGCGACCTAGTCGGCCGCTGAGAGTCGGATGCGTGACAGGCGGCGGGGTGGGATACCTTTCCCCACGAGGCGGAGGCGGAGGTGGGTTGCCCCGCCGCTCCACGGCTCGAGGGTGGCCTTCTCCGGCTCGCTCGATGGAGATCCGGGTTCGGCTTCGGCTGGCAGCCGGCTCTTTCTCGTGTCGCGCACGGGTTTTACCCGCAGTCGGCGTCCGGGACGTCGCGCCATGCTCTCGGCGCGGCAGAGGGCTTTCCGCGCGGGCGTCGGCTTCGTGCCGCTGCGCGGCTGCATCGATTAGCTGCTGGATGCGTCTGGTCATGTAGGGGAGCTCTTCGGCCCCCAGTCCATCCAGCTCGTCTACGGCCGCCTGGGCGGCGCGCAGGTTCTCGAGTGGGGTGGCATAGACTGGGCGATCGACTCCAAGCATGTCGGCGATGACAGCGCCGCGCTGTCTGACGACGCCGACTCGGCTTGGCCCGCCAGGATGTGGCGTGCCGAAGGCGGCGCGGTCGACTTCACGCTGGTGGGCCTCGGTGAGGCGCCTCACGGAAGCTAGCTTCCGGCCCTCCGCGAGGAGGGCGAGGCGGCGAGCCTCCAGTGCTTCGGCGTCGGCATCGGCCGTGAGGGGGGCGGACAAGTCGTGGATCGCCGCTTGCGGGGCGTCGTGGGCGTTCTCGCTAGAAGCGCCGCCGTGGCTGATGACCATCACCTCGGTGGCGACATCGTCACAGCCATCAGCTCGGGGAAGCGGGTCGTCGTAGATCACGACGTTGGTGGGGAAGGCGTCGAGCGAGGCCGTGTCGGAGTCGACATGCATTGGATCGGTGGAGCCAACGGACTCCTGGTCCACAGCAGGCTCGCTGGAGACGTGGAGCTGGCCGAGGAGGTTGACGAGGTGGTCGGTGCCCGCGTCGTAGGCGGGCTCGTCGGAGATGAGGGCCTCGCCAAGGGGATCGGCGAGGCCGCCCGCTGTGTAGGCGTTGGTGACGCCTTGCAGCGCGTCGTGGCAAGCGCCATCGGGCGTGCCAGGCTGGCTACGCTCGCTGGGGAGGAAGAGGGTTCCCGTACAGAACAGGTCTCCGGACGACGGTGCATCTGGCCCCATGGTGGGCGCCAAATGTCGGGTGGTTGGTGCGACATATGCCAACGGGTGGCTTATCTTTGTGGGAGCCAGTAAGACGTCGCCGGTGCCTGGAAGCGGGATGAGGCGAAGACATGCACGCCGACGGATCTTACCCAGCTTTGGGGCTCTCCGTGGAGATAACACCCCTACTGCTGCTCTGCGGGGTCTCTGCATGATCACTCGATGAACAAGTAGCTACAAGGTGCTCCTCGAGCTGTTTGGCGAGAGGTAGAAGAAGGGCAAGGCTAGCTCTACTCTTCTCTCTATGTGTGGCAAAACCTAGATGAGATCAACCCTTTGCATGGGTGCCCCGGGGGGTTTATATAGGCCTACCCCCCGGGGGTACAATGGTAATCCGGCAGGGCGCGGGTCCCAGCCGTCAGTGTTTACGCTTGCCGGCTTCCGCGCCGGCTGGTGGGCCCCGCCCGCTGCCGGCCTCTTGGTCGACAGGCAGGCCCTACTGCCTAGGGCCCTGTCGGTGGCTGGTTACTGTTGCCTCAGTCCTGATGATGAGGGCTTTATCGAGGTAAGCGTGGCTACAGTGCCGCCGCCTGGCGGGTGATCGCTGTAGCCTCACGTCGTCATGTCTTCTTAATGGGCCGCCTTCTTCGAGGGAGGGAGCAAGCCGGCTTGGGAAAGCCGGCCATGTCTTGGGCCGACTGGAGGAGGCCTGGCCACCTTCGGGTGTCTCTCTGCCCAAAGGGGCCCACTGGCCGTGGGCCGCGCTGACAGGCCGCCGTGGATGGCGCCATAGTCAACATGGCAACAGTGCCGCGCCGGACGGGTCAGAGCTACCCCGTACGGCGCACTATGCCAAGCGTGCTCCGGGTTTCATGGGTGGCAGGCTTTACTGTAGCCACGCCCCATCCCATCGCCGTTATGTGGACGCGGACTTCGAGGGTACGATCTTGACCGCGTCGTGGGAGTCGGCTTCTTGGAGTCGGCCTTCTCGTGGCCGGCTTCTTGGAGATGGCCCTCCCGCTGATTTCTTCATGAGGGTTAAGGCCGGGCCGCCTTCCGATAGTCGGCCTGAGAGGCAACCGGCAGAGGGAAGGCGGCCCCACGTCTTGGTTTCTTGGAGGCCGGATCGGCTCGTAATTTTTTCTGAAGCGCCAAGGGGAGCCGGCTAGGCTACCGTGGTCATTTACCCCGACAACTACCCTAGATACTTGGTAGATGAGAAGGCAGGCAAGGTCAACGGAAGCATATTGGATATACATTATATTAATGTGTACTTTACTAGTACTCCTAGTAGCACCAGGGTATTAGATACCGGTTCGGTTGCTAAGTGTTAGTAACTCGAAATAAAAGGCTACGGAATAAACGGAGACTAGCTAAAGGAGAGATGATGATATGTGTTGGAAGTGTTTCCAAGGTTGATGTAATCAAATATCGTACGCTCCCTCTACCATCGAGATTGGTATTAAAACCTAAATAATTGTTATTTGGTGTTTGCGTTGGGCATAGACATGATTGGATTATGTTTATCGCAATACGGTTATTCATTTAAGGAGAATAATGGTTACTCTGTTTATTTGAATAATACCATCCCGATCGTAGTGATACACGTGTTCATGCCAAAAGATATAAGATAGTAATGATAGTACCACATACTTGTGGCACTGCAATTTGAGTCATATTCATATAAAACGCATGAAGACGCTCCATGTTGATGGATCTTTGGACTCACTCGTTTTGAAAAGATTGAGACATGAGAACCATGTTTATTGGTAGATATGCATGAAGAAACTCCATACAGATGGATCATTTGGACTCACTTGATCTTGAATCACTTGAGACATGCAAATCATACCACATGGGCAAGATGACTGAAAGACCTCGTTTTCATTAAGATGGAACAAGAAAGCAACTTGTTGGAAGTAACACATTTTGATGTATGCAGTCCAATGAGTGCTGAGGCACGCAGTGGATATCATTATGTTCTTACTTCACAGATGATTTGAGTAGATGCTAAATATATTTACTTGATGAAACACAAGTCTGAATTATTGAAAGGTTCAAGTAATTTCAGAGTTAAGTTGAAGATCGTCGTGACAAGAGGATAAAATGTCTATGATATAATCATAGAGATTTATATCTGAGTTACGAGTTTGGCACACAATTAAGATATTGTGAAAATTGTTTCACGACTAATACCGCCGGGAACACCATAGTGTGATGGTGTGTCCGAACATCATAACTGCACCCTATTGGATATGGTGCATACCATGATGTCTCTTATCGAATTACCACTATCGTTTATGGGTTAGGCATTAGAGACAACCGCATTCACTTTAAATAGGGAACCACACAAATCCGTTGAGACGACACCGTATGAACTATGGTTTAGAGAAACCTAAGCTGTTGTTTATTAAAAGTTTGGGGCTACGACGCTTATGTGAAAAAGTTTCAGGCTGATAAGCTCGAACCCAAAGCGGATAAATGCATCTTCATAGGACACCCAAAACAGTTGGGTATACCTCCTGTCTCAGATCCGAAAGCAATATGGATTGTTTCTGAAATCGGGTCCTTTCTCGAGAAAAAGTTTCTCTCAAAAGAATTGAGTGGGAGGATGGTGGAGACTTGATGAGGTTATTGAACCGTCACTTCAGCTAGTGTGTAGCAGGGCACAGGAAGTTGTTCCTGCGGCACCTACACCAATTGAACTGGAAGCTTATGATAGTGATCATGAAACTTCGGATCAAGTCACTACCAAACCTCGTAGGACGACAAGGATGTGTGCTATTTCAAAGTGGCGCGTAATCCTGTCTTGTAAGTCATGTTGCTAGACAACAATGAACCTACGAGCTATGGAGAAGCGATGGTGGTCCCGGATTCCAAAAAAATTTTGGCTCGAGGCCATAAAATCTGAGAGAGGATTCATGTATGAAAACAAAGTGTAGACTTTGAAAGGACTACTTGATAGTCGTAAGGCTGTTGGGTGCATATGGATTTTAAAAGGAAGACGGACAATGATGGTAAGTGTCACCATTGAGAAAGCTCGACTTGTCGTTAAGATGTTTCCTGACAAGTTCAAGGAGTTGACTATGATGAGAATTTCTCACTCGTAGCGAAGCTAAAAGTCTGTTGGAATTATTTTAGCAGTTACTGCATTATTTATGAAATCTTGCAGATAGGATGTCAAAACATTGTTCCCTCGATGATTTTCTTGAGGAAAGGTTGTATGAGATACAACCAGAAGGTTTTGTCAATCCTGAAAGATGCTAACAAGTATGCAAAGCTCCAGCAATCCTTCTAAGTACTGGAGTAAGCATCTCGGAGTTGGAATGTATGCTTTGATGAGATGATCAAAGATTTTGGGTTTATACAAAGTTTATGAGAAACTTGTATTTCCAAAGAAGTGAGTGGGAGCACTATAGAATTTTTGATAAGTATATGTTGTTAGCATATTATTGATCATAAATGATGTAGAATTTCTGGAAGGCATATAGGCTTATTTGAAAAGTGTTTTTCAATGGAAAACCTGGATTAAGCTACTTGAACATTGAGCATCAAGATCTATAAGGATAGATCAAAACCGCTTAATAGTACTTTTAAACGAACACATACCATGACAAGATTTTGAAGGAGTTCTTGGCTGTGTTATAAGGTATGAGTGTTGAGTAAGACTCAAGACCTGACCACGGCAGAATAGAGAGAAAGGACGAAGGTCGTCCCCTATGCTTTAGACGTAGGCTCTAAAGTATGCTATGTTGTGTTCTGCACCTGAAGGGGTACAAGTGTGATCTAGGAATGGATCACAGGACAACGGTCACGGTTATCCTTAGTAACTAGTGGACTAAGAAATTTTCTCGATTATGGAGGTGGTAAAAGAGTTCGTCGTAAAGGGTTGCGCCGATGCAATCTTTGACACTAATCTAGATGATTCTGAGTAGTAAAACGGATTTGTATAGTAGAAAAGTTATTTGGAATAGATCCAAATAGAGCGTGGTAGCTGCATCTACAAGGTGACATAGAGATTCGTAAAGCACACTCAGATCTGAAAGGTTTAGACCCGTTGACTATAACATCTCTCACAAGCATAACATGATCAAACCCTAAACTCTTTGGGTGTTAGTCACATGGGGATGTGACCTTGAGTGTTAATCACATAGTGATGTGAACTGGATTATTGGCTCTAGTGCAAGTGGGAGACTGTTGGAAATATGCCCTAGAGGCAATAATAAATTTGTTATTATTATATTTCCTTGTTTGTGATAATAGTTTATTATCCATGCTAGAATTGTATTGATAGGAAACTCAGATACATGTGTGGATACATAGACAACATCATGTCCCTAGTAAGCCTCTAGTTGACTAGCTCGTTGATCAATAGATGGTTACGGTTTCCTGACCATGGACATTGGATGTCATTGATAACGGGATCACATCATTAGGAGAATGATGTGATGGACAAGACCCGATCCTAAGCCTAGCACAAAGATCGTGTAGTTCGTATGCTAAAGCTTTTCTAGTGTCAAGTATCATTTCCTTATACCATGAGATTGTGCAACTCCTAGTATCTCCGAAAGTGTCTGTTGGGTTGGCACGAATCGAGACTGGGATTTGTCACTCCGTGTGACGGAGAGGTATCTCTGGGCCCACTCGGTAGGACATCATCATATGCACAATGTGACCAAGAAGTTGATCACGGGATGATGTGTTGTGGAGCAAGTAAAGATACTTGCCGATAACGATATTGAACAAGGTATCGAGATATCGACGATCGAATCTCGGGCAAGTGCAATACCGCTAGACAAAGGGAATTGTATACGGGATTGATTGAATCCTTGACATTATGGTTCATCCGATGAGATCATCGTGGAACATGTAGGAGCCAACATGGGTATCCAGATCCCGCTGTTGGTTATTGGCCGGAGAGTTGTCTCGGTCATGTCTACATGGTTCCCGAACCCGTAGGGTCTACACACTTAAGGTTCGATGACACTAGGGTTATAGGGAAGGTATGTACGCGGTTAGCGAATGTTGTTCGGAGTCCCGGGTGAGATCCCAGACGTCACGAGGAGTTCCGGAATGGTCCGGAGGTAAAGATTTATATATAGGAAGTATGGTTTTGGCCACCGGAAGTGTTCTGGGCATCACCGGTAGTGTACCGGGACCACAGGAAGGGTCCGGGGGTCCACCGGGAGGGGCCACCAGCCCCGGAGGCCTACATGGGCCAATAGTGGGAAGGGACCAGCCCCTAGGTGGGCTGGGGCGCCTCCCACCAAGGCCCAAGGCGCCTCCAAGAGGAGAGGGGGCAAACCCTAGGGCAGATGGGCCTTAAGGCCCACCCCAGGTGCGCCTCCCCCTCTCCCCCTTGTGGCCGCCACCCTAGATGGGATCTGGGGCTGCCGGACCCCTTGGGGTGGGAACCCTAGAGGGAGCACAACCCCCTCCCCTCCCCCTATATATACTTGAGGTTTGGGGGCTGCCCAACATACGATTTGATCTCTCTCTTGGCGCAGCCCTACCTCTCTCCCTCCTCGTCTCTCCTAGTGCTTGGCGAAGACCTGCTGGAGTTCCGCGCTCCTCCACCACCACCACGCCGTCGTGCTGCTGCTGGACGGAGTCTTCCCCAACCTCTCCCTCTCTCCTTGTTGGATCAAGGCAAGGGAGACGTCACCGGGCTGCTGTTGGAAATATGCCGTAGAGGCAATAATAAAAGCATTATTATTATATTTCTTTGTTCATGATAATTGTCTTTATTCGTGCTATAATTGTGTTATCCGGAAATCATAATACATTTGTGAATAACAGACAACAACATGTCCCTAGTAAGCCTCTAGTTGACTAGCTCGTTGATCAATAGATAGTCATGGTTTCCTGACTATGGGCATTGGATGTCAATGATAACGAGATCACATCATTAGGAGAATGGTGTGATGGACGAGACCCAATCCTAAACATAGCATAAGATCGCATAGTCCGTTTGCTAGAGTTCTCCAATGTCAAGTATCCTTTCCTTAGACCATGAGATCGTGTAACTCCCGGACACCGTAGGAGTGCTTTGGGTGTGCCAAACGTCACAACGTAACTGGGTGACTATAAAGGCATACTACGGGTATCTCCGAAAGTGTCTGTTGGGTTGACACGGACCGAGACTGGGATTTGTCACTCCGCGTGATGGAGAGGTATCACCGGGCCCACTCGGTAATGCATCATCATAATGAGCTCAATATGATCAAAGTGTTTGATCATGGGATCATGCATTACCGTACGAGTAAAGTGACTTGCCTGTAACGAGATTGAACGAGGTATTGGGATACCGACGATCGAATCTCGGGCAAGTAAAATACCGATTGACAAAGGGAATCGTATACGGGATTAATTGAATCCTCGACATCGTGGTTCATCCGATGAGATCATCGTGGAGCATGTGGGAGCCAACATGGGTATCCAGATCCCGCTGTTGGTTATTGCCCGAGAGCCGTCTCGGTCATGTCTGCATGTCTCCCGAACCCGTAGGGTCCACACACTTAAGGTTCGGTGACGCTAGGGTTGTGAAGATATGTATATGCAGTAACCCGAATGTTGTTCGGAGTCCCGGATGAGATCCCGGACGTCACGAGGAGTTCCGGATTGGTCCGGAGGTGAAGAATTATATATAGGAAGTGCAGTTTCGGCCATCGGGAATGATCTGGGGGTCACCGGTATTGTACCGGGACCACTAGATGGGTCCCGGGGGTCCACCGGGTGGGGCCTCCATCCCGGAGGGCCCCATGGGCTGAAGTGGGAGGGGGGACCAGCCCTTAGTGGGATGGTGCGCCCCCCCAAGGCCCACCCCCTGGGGCTAGGGTTGGAACCCTAGGGTGGGGGGCGCCCACTTGCCTTGGGGGGCACTCCACCCCCCTTGGCCGCCGCCCCCATGGGAGATTCAATCTCCCAGGGCCGGTGCCCCCCCAAGGGGGCCTATATAAAGGGGGGAGAGGGGGGCAGCGGTACCCCTTGCCTTGGCGCCTCCCTCTCCCTCTCCAACACCTCCTCCTCCTCCTCCATAGAGCTCGGCGAAGCCCTGCCGGAGTACTGCAGCTCCACCATCACCACGCCGTCGTGCTGCTGCTGGAGCCATCTTCCTCAACCTCTCCTTTGCCTTGCTGGATCAAGAAGAAGGAGACGTTACGCTAACCGTATGTGTGTTGAACGCGGAAGTGCCGTCCGTTCAGTGCTAGGATCTCCGGTGATTTGGATCACGTCGTGTACGACTACCTTATCCCCGTTCCTTGAACGCTTCCGGTCGCGACCTACAAAGCGGTATGTAGATGCAATCTCTCTCCCATGACTCATTGCTTAGATGAACTCATAGATGGATCTTGGTGAAACCGTAGGAAAAATTTTAATTTTCTACAACGTTCCCCAACAGTGGCATCATGAGCTACGTCTCTGCGTAGTTCTCTATTGCACGAGTAGAACACAATTTGTTGTGGGCGTAGATGTTGTCAACTTTCTTGCCGCTACTAGTCTTATCTTGCTTCAGCGGTATTGTGGGATGAAGCGGCCCGGACCAACCTTACACGTACGCTTACGTGAGACCGGTTCCACCGACTAACATGCACTAGTTGCATAAGGTGGCTGGCGGGTGTCTGTCTCTCCCACTTTAGTTGGAGCGGATTCGATGAAAAGGGTCCTTATGAAGGGTAAATAGAAGTTGCCAAATCACGTTGTGGCTTTCACGTAGGTAAGAAAGCGTTCTTGCTAGAACCCTAATTTAGCCACGTAAAACTTGCAACAACAATTAGAGGACGTCTAACTTGTTTTTGCAGCAAGTGCTTTGTGATATGATATGGCCAAAGTTGTGATGAATGATGAATGATCTATATATGATGTATGAGATGTTCATGCTATTGTAATAGGAATCACGACTTGCATGTCGATGAGTATGACAACCGGCAGGAGCCATAGGAGTTGTCTTTATTTTGTATGACCTGCGTGTCATTGAGAAACGCCATGTAAATTACTTTACTTTATTGCTAAACGCGTTAGCCATAGTAGTAGAAGTAATAGTTGGCGAGCAACTTCATGGAGACACGATGATGGAGATCATGATGATGGAGATCATGGTGTCAAGCCGGTGACAAAGATGATCATGGAGCCTCAAGATGGAGATCAAAGGAGCTATGTGATATTGGCCATATCATGTCACGTTTATTATTTGATTGCATGTGATGTTTATCATGTTTTGCATCTTGTTTACTTAGAACGACGGTAGTAAATAAGATGATTCCTCATAATAATTTCAAGAAGTGTTCCCCCTAACTGTGCACCGTTGCGACAGTTCGCTGTTTCGAAGCACCACGTGATGATCGGGTGTGATAGATTCTAACGTTCACATACAACGGGTGTAAGACAGATTTACACATGCAAACACTTAGGTTGACTTGACGAGCCTAGCATGTACAAACATGGCCTCGGAACACAGAAGACCGAAAGGTCGAGCATGAGTCGTATAGAAGATACGATCAACATGAAGATGTTCACCAATGTTGACTAGTCCGTCTCACGTGATGATTGGACACGGCCTAGTTGACTTGGATCATGTAATACTTAGATGACTAGAAGAGGGATGTCTATCTAAATGGGAGTTCATTAAATAATTTGATTAGATGAACTTTATTATCATGAACTTAGTCTAAAATATTTACAATATGTCTTGTAGATCAAATGGCCAACGTAGTCCTCAACTTCAACGCGTTCCTAGAGAAAACCAAGCTGAAAGACGATGGCAGCAACTATACGGACTGGGTCCGGAACCTGAGGATCATCCTCATAGCTGCCAAGAAAGATTGTGTCCTACGAGCACCGCTGGGTGATGCACCTATTCTCCCTGCAGAACAAGACGTTATGAACGCTTGGCAGTCACGCTCCGATGATTACTCCCTCGTTCAGTGCGGCATGCTTTACAGCTTAGAGCCGGGGCTCCAAAAGCGTTTTGAGAGACATGGAGCATATGAGATGTTCGAAGAGCTGAAAATGGTTTTCCAAGCTCATGCCCGGGTCGAGAGATATGAAGTCTCCGACAAATTCTTTAGCTGTAAGATGGAGGAAAATAGCTCTGTCAGTGAACACATACTCAAGATGTCTGGGTTGCACAACCGCTTGACTCAACTGGAAGTTAATCTCCCGGATGAAGCAGTCATTGACAGAATCCTCCAGTCGCTTCCACCTAGCTACAAGAGCTTTGTGATGAACTACAACATGCAGGGGATGGTAAAGACCATTCCTGAGGTATATGCTATGCTGAAATCAGCAGAGGTAGAAATCAAGAAGGAACATCAAGTGTTGATGGTGAATAAAACCACTAAGTTCAAGAAGGGCAAGGGTAAAAAGAACTTCAAGAAGGACGGCAAGGAAGTTGCCGCGCCCGGTAAGCAAGTTGCCGGGAAGAAGCCAAAGAATGGACCCAAGCCCGAGACTGGGTGCTTTTATTGCAAGGGAAGTGGTCACTGGAAGCGGAATTGCCCCAAATACTTAGCAGACAAGAAGGCCGGCAAAACAAAAGGTATATGTGATATACATGTAATTGATGTGTACCTTACCAGTACTCGTAGTAGCTCTTGGGTATTTGATACCGGTGCAGTTGCTCACATTTGTAACTCAAAGCTGGAGCTGCGGAATAAGCGAAGACTGGCGAAGGATGAGGTGACGATGCGCGTCGGGAATGGTTCCAAGGTCGATGTGATTGCCGTCGGCACGCTACCTCTACATTTACCTACGGGATTAGTTTTAAACCTCAATAATTGTTATTTAGTGCCAAGTTGAGCATGAACATTGTGTCTGGATCTCGTTTAATTCGAGATGGCTACTCATTTAAATCTGAGAATAATGGTTGTTCTATTTATATGAGAGATATGTTTTATGGTCATGCTCCGATGGTTAATGGTTTATTCTTAATGAATCTCGTACGTGATGATACACATATTCATAGTGTGAATACCAAAAGAGTTAAAGTTGATAACAATAGTCCCACATATTTGTGGCACTGCCGCCTTGGTCACATAGGTGTCAAACGCATGAAGAAGCTCCATGCAGATGGACTTTTAGAGTCTCTTGATTATGAATCATTTGACACGTGCGAACCATGCCTCATGGGTAAAATGACCAAGACTCCGTTCTCAGGAACAATGGAGCGAGCAACCAACTTATTGGAAATCATACATACTGATGTGTGCGGTCCAATGAGTGTTGAGGCTCGCGGTGGCTATCGTTATATTCTCACCCTCACTGATGACCTGAGTAGATATGGGTATATCTACTTAATGAAACACAAGTCTGAGACCTTTGAAAAGTTCAAGGAATTTCAGAGTGAGGTTGAAAATCAACGTGACAGAAAAATCAAGTTTTTACGATCAGATCGTGGAGGAGAATACTTGAGTCACGAATTTGGCACGCACTTAAGAAAATGTGGAATAGTTTGACAACTCACGCCGCCTGGAACACCTCAGCGTAATGGTGTGTCCAAACTTCGTAATCGCACTCTATTAGATATGGTACGATCTATGATGTCTCTTACCGATTTACCGCTATCTTTTTGGGGCTATGCTTTAGAGACTGCCGCATGCACTTTAAATAGGGCTCCGTCGAAATCCGTTGAGACGACACCGTATGAATTATGGTTTGGGAAGAAACCTAAGCTGTCGTTTCTAAAAGTTTGGGGATGCGATGCTTATGTCAAGAAACTTCAACCTGAAAAGCTCGAACCCAAGTCGAAAAAATGCGTCTTCATAGGATACCCTAAAGAAACTATTGGGTATCCCTTCTACCTCAGATCCGAAGGCAAGATCTTTGTTGCCAAGAATGGATCCTTTCTAGAGAAAGAGTTTCTCTCGAAAGAAGTAAGTGGGAGGAAAGTAGAACTTGATGAAGTGTTACCTCTTGAACCGGAAAATGGCAAAACTCAAGAAAACGTTCCTGAGGTGCCTGCACCGACTAGAGAGGAAATTAATGATGATGATCAAGATACTTCTAATCAAGCTCCTACTGAAATTCGAAGGTCCACAAGGACACGTTCCGCACCAGAGTGGTACGACAACCCTGTCTTGGAAATCATGTTGTTAGACAACGGTGAGCCTTTGAACTATGAGGAAGCAATGGCGGGCCCGGATTCCGACAAATGGCTAGAAGCCATGAAATCCGAGATAGGATCCATGTATGAAAACGAAGTATGGACTTTGACTGACTTGCCCATAGAGCGGCGAGCCATAGAAAATAAATGGATCTTTAAGAAGAAGACAGACGCGGATGGTAATGTGACCATCTATAAAGCTCGGCTTGTCGCTAAGGGTTATCGACAAGTTCAAGGGGTTGACTACGATGAGACTTTCTCACCGGTAGCGAAGCTGAAGTCCGTCCAAATCATGTTAGCAATTGCCGCATTCTACGATTATGAAATATGGCAAATGGACGTTAAAACGGCATTCCTTAATGGTTTCCTTAAGGAAGAATAGTATATGATGCAGCCGGAAGGTTTTGTCGATCCTAAGAATGTTGACAAGGTGTGCAAGATCCAACGCTCGATTTATGGGCTGGTGCAAGCATCTCGGAGTTGGAGCATTCGCTTTGATGAGATGATCAAAGCGTTTGGGTTTATGCAGACTTATGGAGAAGCCTGCGTTTACAAAAAAGTGAGTGGGAGCTCTGTAGCATTTCTCATACTATATGTAGATGACATACTTTTGATGGGAAATGATATAGAACTCTTGGACAGCATTAAGGCCTACTTGAATAAGAGTTTTTCAATGAAGGACCTTGGAGAAGCTGCTTATATATTAGGCATCAAGATCTATAGAGATAGATCAAGACGCCTCATAGGTCTTTCACAAAGCACATACCTTGATAAGATATTGAAGAAGTTCAATACGGATCAATCTAAGAAGGGGTTCTTACCTGTGTTACAAGGTGTGAAATTGAGCTCAGCTCAATGTCCGACCACGGCAGAAGATATAGAAGAGATGAGTGTCATCCCCTATGCCTCAGCCATAGGTTCTATTATGTATGCCATGATGTGTACCAGACCTGATGTAAACCTTGCCGTAAGTTTGGTAGGAAGGTACCAAAGTAAACCCGGCAAGGAACACTGGACAGCGGTCAAGAATATCCTGAAGTACCTGAAAAGGACTAAGGAAATGTTTCTCGTTTATGGAGGTGGCGAAGAGCTCGTCGTAAAGGGTTACGTCGACGCTAGCTTCGACACAGATCTGGATGACTCTAAGTCACAAACCGGATACGTGTATATTTTGAATGGTGGGGCAGTAAGCTGGTGCAGTTGCAAGCAGAGCGTCGTGGCGGGATCTACATGTGAAGCGGAGTACATGGCAGCCTCGGAGGCAGCACATGAAGCAATTTGGGTGAAGGAGTTCATCACCGACCTCGGAGTCATACCCAATGCGTCGAGGCCAATCAAACTCTTCTGTGACAACACTGGAGCTATTGCACTTGCCAAGGAGCCCAGGTTTCACAAGAAGACCAGGCACATCAAGCGTCGCTTCAACTCCATTCGTGAAAATGTTCAAGATGGAGACATAGAAATTTGTAAAGTGCACATGGATCTGAATGTCGCAGATCCGTTGACTAAACCTCTCCCTAAGGCAAAACATGATCAGCACCAGAACTCTATGGGTGTTTGATTCATCACAATGTAACTAGATTATTGACCCTAGTGCAAGTGGGAGACTGTTGGAAATATGCCCTAGAGGCAATAATAAAAGCATAATTATTATATTTCTTTGTTCATGATAATTGTCTTTATTCATGCTATAATTATGTTATCCGGAAATCGTAATACATGTGTGAATAACAGACAACAACATGTCCCTAGTAAGCCTCTAGTTGACTAGCTCGTTGATCAATAGATAGTCATGGTTTCCTGACTATGGGCATTGGATGTCAATGATAACGAGATCACATCATTAGGAGAATGGTGTGATGGACGAGACCCAATCCTAAACATAGCATAAGATCGCATAGTTCGTTTGCTAGAGTTCTCCAATGTCAAGTATCCTTTCCTTAGACCATGAGATTGTGTAACTCCCGGACACCGTAGGAGTGCTTTGGGTGTGCCAAACGTCACAACGTAACTGGGTGACTATAAAAGCATACTACGGGTATCTCTGAAAGTGTCTGTTGGGTTGACACGGATCGAGACTGGGATTTGTCACTCCGCTTGACGGAGAGGTATCACCGGGCCCACTCGGTAATGCATCATCATAATGAGCTCAATATGATCAAAGTGTTTGATCACGGGATCATGCATTACGGTACGAGTAAAAGTGACTTGCCAGTAACGAGATTGAACGAGGTATTGGGATACCGACGATCGAATCTCGGGCAAGTAAAATACCGATTGACAAAGGGAATCGTATACGGGATTAATTGAATCCTTGACATCGTGGTTCATCCGATGAGATCATTGTGGATCATGTGGGAGCCAACATGGGTATCCAGATCCCGCTGTTGGTTATTGCCCGAGAGCCGTCTCGGTCATGTCTGCATGTCTCCCGAACCCGTAGGGTCTACACACTTAAGGTTCGGTGACGCTAGGGTTGTGAAGATATGTATATGCAGTAACCCGAATGTTGTTCGGAGTCCCGGATGAGATCCCGGACGTCACGAGGAGTTCCGGATTGGTCCGGAGGTGAAGAATTATATATAGGAAGTGCAGTTTCGGCCATCGAGAATGATCTGGGGGTCACCGGTATTGTACCGGGACCACCAGATGGGTCCCGGGGGTCCACCGGGTGGGGCCACCCATCCCGGAGGGCCCCATGGGCTGAAGTGGGAGGGGGGACCAGCCCTTAGTGGGCTGGTGCACCCCCCCAAGGCCCACCCCCTGGGGCTAGGGTTGGAACTCTAGGGTGGGGGGGGGGGGGCGCCCACTTGCCTTGGGGGGCACTCCACCCCCCTTGGCCGCCGCCCCCTTGGGAGATTCAATCTCCCAGGGCCGGCGCCCCCCCAAGGGGGCCTATATAAAGGGGGGGAGGGGGGCAGCGGTACCCCTTGCCTTGGCGCCTCCCTCTCCCTCTCCAACACCTCCTCCTCCTCTATAGAGCTCGGCGAAGCCCTGCCGGAGTACTGCAGCTCCACCATCACCACGCCGTCGTGCTGCTGCTGGAGCCATTTTCCTCAACCTCTCCTTTGCCTTGCTGGATCAAGAAAAAGGAGACGTTACGCTGACCGTACGTGTGTTGAACGCGGAGGTGCCGTCCGTTCGGTGCTAGGATCTCCGGTGATTTGGATCACGTCGTGTACGACTACCTCATCCCCGTTCCTTGAACGCTTCCGCTCGCGATCTACAAAGCGGTATGTATATGCAATCTCTCTCCCATGACTCGTTGCTTAGATGAACTCATAGATGGATCTTGGTGAAACCGTAGGAAAATTTTTAATTTTCTGCAACGTTCCCCAACAGCTGCATGTGTGTTGAACGCAGAGGTGCCGTCCGTTCGGCACTAGGATCATCGGTGATTTGGATCACGACGAGTATGACTCCAGCAACCTCGTTCACTTGAACGCTTCCGCTTAGCGATCTACAAGGGTATGTAGATGCACTCTCCTTCCCCTCGTTGCTAGATTACTCCATAGATTTATCTTGGTGATGCGTAGAAAATTTTAAATTTCTGCTATGATTCCCAACACTTTGTTGACCGACCATCGGCTTCAACCTCTTCGGCCACTATCCGAGGATTGTTTTCCTACTTTATAAAGCCATTATAAGGGAAAAGATTTATGGAAAACGAGGCAATCCGGTCATACAGTTTTATAAACAAAGGTACATGGAGAGATATGTTATATTAGGTTTTAATGTAAGAAACATCTTCCAAAGAAAATAGTCCCTCTATCGGTTCCTTTCTTTGGGTCGTCATCCTTATCATGATCATGTGACCTCACCTTCGATCCGATCAATCTGGGAGGAAAATATTGAGGATTTAGTTCGGGGAAAGTTCCCGAACCCTATGGTATTAATGTACCAAAATTTTCACCTCCGTCATTGCCGACCAATGTGATCCTTTAAGATTGCTAACTTTTGGCTTCACCCAGTCTGAGGTACTAACTCGGATGACCCGGTAGTAACAATCACAGAGGTGCTCCCTTTACCTCCTAGACGAACAATCGGGAACGTAGGGGTAAGCACTAGAGCCAGGCAACCCAGCTTGGCCAAAATCCTAAGTCAAATTGATGCATATTTATGGTACTATATAACAATAATTACAGAAGGCAACGCTTGTATAATCAATACAAACGCTGATGATGTGTACTTATTTTGACTCCATTGCGACTTTTTATCACTTGAAAGTGGCCCATCGTCGGCTTGTACCCCTTTGTAGATACTACGCAGGGTGTTTCCGCAATAATAAGACAACCCTTAGCCAACGTCTCGGTGCCTGAAGGCAGTTGTGTTAGCGGAAACGAGGCAATCAGATATGCGGGCTTTATAACCTTCACTTAGTCATAGGAGCTTTAAACTGGGGAAGCTAGCTACAAGCCCCCGGTTAGTGTTTGGCGACAGCCGAGGTCAAGCCGTAAACACTTCGGCCAATGTTATGAACGGCCCATCATTTAACATAGTCATCGGATCGCTGACCAGTTTACGCTTATTGTCATAGTCAGTTTTCGGCTTTCTCCACTGAGGTGCTTAACCATGGGAGCTGGAAGCACAATCGCAGTGGTTCTCCCTTTGCACACCTAGCCGAACAAAGCAGAACATAGGAGGCAAGCACAAGAGTCGGGCAACCCAACTATTGACCAAAGATACAATTCGAAACCGATGCATATATAGCAATATCCGAGAATGTTTTTGCCGAATCTCTAAAGGTGTTCGGTGTTGCACTGCGAGACTTATGTTGGAAACACACAAATAGTTTAAAAGTGCCATAGGCTTGGAAAACCAAAAAACTTCAGTAAAACTTGACGTCCGAACTAGATCAAGTGTTCGGTGCCAATCCGAAAATTGGAGAAAAAATAAAAAAATTGTGCTTCTGTCGTGCTTTAACATGACACATCCGATCTCAAGACTTCCAAGCAGGTCAGCCTAGGGCTTCAAGCTCCTTATTCCGATGGCGGAGTACTTCTCCGAGGCCAGTTTAGCGAACTAAACTCGAGCTATTGACCATACACTCGAGTCGAAAAAGGAGTGGTAGAAAAATACTTTGCAACAACCAAGGAGAAAACACATTTACTATAAAACGTCTCATACTAATTTAAGAGCCCCCAAGTGACTTGCGTAAAAGAATTTTATGTACAATGATTGTATGTTGCTACCTCTTGAGCACTGCGTTGGATTTCCCCGAAGAGGAAGGGATGATGCAGCAAAGTAGCGTAAGTATTTCCCTCAGTTTTTGAAAACCAAGGTATCAATCCAGTAGGAGGCTACGCTCGGGTCCCTCGTACCTACACGAAACAAATAGCTCAACGCAACCAACACGATTAGGGGTTGTTAATCCCTTCACGGTCACTTACGAGAGAGAGATCTAATAGAGATGATAGATAATATTTTTGGTATTTTTGGTATAGGGATGCAAAGTGAAAAGTAAAAGGCAAAGTAAAAAGCAAAGCAATAATAAAGTGATGGAGATTGATATGATGAGAATAGACCCGGGGGCCATAGGTTTCACTAATGGCTTCTCTCAAGAGCATAAGTATTCTATGGTGGGTGAACAAATTACTGTTGAGCAATTGACAGAATTGAGCATAGTATGATAATATCTAGGTATGATCATGTATATAGGCATCACGTCCGAGACAAGTAGACCGACTCCTGCCTGCATCTACTACTATTACTCCACTCATCAACCGCTATCCAGCATGCATCTAGAGTATTAAGTCAGAAACAGAGTAATGCCTTAAGCAAGATGACATGATGTAGAGGGATAGTTTCATGCAATATGATAAAAACCCCATCTTGTTATCCTCGATGGCAACAATACATTACGTGCTTTGCTGCCACTTCTGTCACTAGCTAAGGACAGTGCAAGATTGAACCCAAAGCTAAGCACTTCTCCCATTGCAAGAAAAACCAATCTAGTAGGCCAAACCAAACTGATAATTCGAAGAGACTTGCAAAGATAACCAATCATACATAAAAGAATTCAGAGAAGATTCAAATATTATTCATAGATAGACTTGATCATAAACCAACAATTCATCGGTCTCAACAAACACACCGCAAAAAGAAGATTACATCGAATAGATCTCCACGAGAGAGGGGGAGAACATTGTATTGAGATCCAAAAAGAGAGAAGAAGCCATCTAGCTACTAACTATGGACCCGAAGGTATGAGGTAAACTACTCACACTTCATCGGAGGGGCAAGGATGATGTAGAAGCCCTCCGTGATGATGGCCCTCTCCGGCGGAGCTCCAGAACAGGCCCCAAGATGGAATCTCGTGGGTACAGAAGGTTGCGGCGGTGGAATTAGGTTTTTTTGGCTCCGTATCTGATCGTTTGGGGGTACGTAGGTATATATAGGAGGAAGAAGTACGTCGGTGGAGCTTCGAGGGGCCCACGAGGCAGGGGGCGCGCCCCCACCCTCGTGACCGCCTCATGGCTTTCTTGACGGAGGGTCCAAGTCTCCTGGGTCTTATCTGATGAGAAAATCATGTTCCCGAAGGTTTCATTCCGTTTGGACTCCGTTTGATATTTTGTTTCTCCGAAACACTGAAATAGGCAAAACAACAGCAATTCTGGGTTGGGCCTCCGGTTAATAGGTTAGTCCCAAAAATAATATGAAAGTGGAAAATAAAGCCCAATATAGTCCAAAACAGTAGATAATATAGCATGGAGCAATAAAAAATTATAGATACGTTGGAGACGTATCAGGCATCCCCAAGCTTAATTCCTGCTCGTCCTCGAGTAGGTAAATGGTAAAAACATAATTTTTGATGCGGAGTCCTACTTGGCATAATTCCAATGTAAATCTTCTGAATTGTGGTATGAATATTCAGATCCAAAAGAGTCAAGACAAAGGTTTATGTTGACATAAAATAATAATACTTCAAGCATACTAACAAAGCAATTATGTCTTATCAAAATAACATGGCCAAAGAAAGCTATCCCTACAAAATCATATAGTCTGGCTATGCTCTATCTTCACCACACAAAGTATTTAAATCATGCACAACCCCGATGACAAGCCAAGCAATTGTTTCATACTTTTAACATTTTCAAAACTTTTTCGATCTTCAGGCAATACATGAGCGTGAGCCATGGATATAGCACTATATGTGGAATAGAATGGTGGTTGTGGAGAAGACAAAAAGAGGGGAAGATAGTCTCACATCAACTAGGCGTATCAACGGGCTATGGAGATGCCCATCAATAGATATCAATGTGAGTGGGTAGGGATTGCCATGCAACGGATGCACTAGAGTTATAAGTATATGAAAGCTCAACAAAAGAAACTAAGTGGGTGTGCATCCAACTCGCTTGCTCACGAAGACCTAGGGCATTTTGAGGAAGCCCATCATTGGAATATACAAGCCAAGTTCTATAATGAAAAATTCCCACTAGTATATGAAAGTGACAAAATGAGAGACTCTCTATCATGAAGATCATGGTGCTACTTTGAAGCACAAGTGTGGTAAAAGGATAGTAACATTGTCCCTTCTCTCTTTTTCTCTCAATTTTTTATTTGGGCCTTTTCTTTTTTTATGGCCTCTTTTTTTGTCCGGAGTCTCATCCCGACTTGTTGGGGAATCATAGTCTTCATCATCCTTTTCTCACTTGGGACAATGCTCTAAAAATGATGATCATCACACTTTTTATTTTTCTTACAACTCAACAATTACAACTCAATACTTAGAACAAAATATGACTCTATATGAATGCCTCCGGCGGTGTACCGGGATATGCAATGAATCAAGAGTGACACGTATGAAAGAATTATGAACGGTGGCTTTGCCACAAATACGATGTCCACTACATGATCATGCTAGCAATATGACAATGATGGAGCGTGTCATAATAAACGGAACGGTGGAAAGTTGCATGGCAATATATCTCGGAATGGTTATGGAAATGCCATGATAGGTAGGTATGGTGTCTGTTTTGAGGAAGGCATATGGTGTGTGTATGATACCGGCGAAAGGTGCGCGGTATTAGAGAGGCTAGCAATGGTGGAAGGAAGGGAAGTGCGTATAATCCATGGACTCAACATTAGTCATAAAGAACTCATATACTTATTGCAAAAATCTAGAAGTTATCAAAGCAAAGTATTACGCGCATGCTCCTAGGGGGATAGATTGGTAGGAAAAGACCATCGCTCGTCCCCGACCGCCACTCATAAGGAAGACAATCAATAAATAAATCATGCTCTGACTTCATCACATAACGGTTCACCATACGTGCATGCTATGGGAATCACAAACTTTAACACAAGTATTTCTCAATTCACAACTACTCAACTAGCATGACTCTAATATCACCATCTTCATATCTCAAAACAATTATCAAGCATCAATATTTTCTTAGTATTCAACGCACTCAAAAGAAAGTTTTACAAATCTTGAATACCAAGCATATTATTATTAAGCAAATTACCATGCTATTAAAGACTCTCAAAATAATCTAAGTGAAGCATGAGTGATCAATAGTTTCTATAAAACAAATCCACCGCTGTGCTCTAAAAGATATAAGTGAAGCACTAGAGCAAAACTATAAAGCTCAAAAGATATAAGTGAAGCACATAGAGTATTCTATCAAATTCCAATTCATGTATGGCTCTATCAAAAGGTGTGTACAGCAAGGATGATTGTGGCACACTAAAAAACAAAGACACAAATAATACAATACTCTCCAAGCAAAACACATATCATGTGGTGAATAAAAATATAGCTCCAAGTAAAATTACCGATGGAAGTAGACGAAAGAGGGGATGCCTTCCGGGGCATCCCCAACCTTTGACTTTTTGGTGTCCTTGGATTATCTTGGGGTGCCATGGGAATACCCAAGCTTAGTCTCTTGCCACTCCTTGTTCCATAATCCATCAAAAGATTTCACCCAAAACTTGAAAACTTCACAACACAAAACTCAATAGAAATCTCATGAGCTCCGTTAGCAAAAGAAAACAAAAGACCACTTTAAGGTACTGTAATGAACTCATTATTTATTTATATTGGTGTTAAACCTACTGTATTCCAACTTCTCTATGGATTATAAACTATTTTACTAGCCATAGATTCATCAAAATAAGCAAACAACACACGAAAAACAGAATCTGTCAAAAACAGAACAGTCTGTAGTAATCTGTAACTACCGCAAACTTCTGGAACTCCAAAAAATCTACCAAAATAGGAAGACCTAGAAAATTTGTTTATTGATAAGAAGCAATTGGAATCAGTATTTTATCACGTTCGGGTGATTTTTAACGATTGTTTTCGTGAACAGAAAATTTCTGGAAATTACAGCAAGATCAAATAACTATTATCCAATAAGATCCTATAGGTCTAACTTGGCACAAACACTAATTAAAACATAAAACCACATCTAAACAGAAGGTAGATGGACTATTTATTCCTAAACAGAATAAAAAACAAAAAAAAACTAAAAATAAAATTGGGTTGCCTCCCAACAAGCGCTATCGTTTAACGCCCCTAGCTAGGCATAAAAGCGAGGATAGATCTAGGCATTGCCATCTTTGGTAGGCAATCCATAAGTGACTCTCATGATAGATTCATATGGAAATTTTATTTTCTTTCTAGGGAAGTGTTCCATGCCCTTTTTTAATGGAAATTTAAATCTAATATTCCCTTCCTTCATATCAATAATTGCACCAACCGTTCTAAGGAAAGGTCTACCGAGAATAATAGGGCAAGAAGGATTGCAATCTATATCAAGAACGATAAAATCTACGGGCACATAATTCCTATTTGCAACAATAAGAACATCATTAATTCTTCCCATAGGTTTCTTAATAGTGAAATCCGCAAGATGCCAGTTTAGAGAGCAATCATCAAAATCACGGAAATCTAGCAAATCACACAAAGTTTTGGGAATAGTGGAGACACTAGCACCCAAATCACACAAAGCATAAAACTCATAATCTTTAATTTTAATTTTAATAGTAGGTTCCCACTCATCATAAAGTTTTTTAGCGATAGAAGCTTTCAACTCAAGTTTTTCTTCATAAGATTGCATCAAGGCATCAACGATATGTTCGGTAAAGGCTTTATTTTGATTATAAGCATGAGGAGAATTTAGCACGGATTGCAACAAGGAAATACAATAAATTAAAGAGAAACTTTAATAATTAAATTCCTTGAAATCCAATATAGTGGGTTTAGCAATATCTAGGGTTTTATTTCTTTCAATCCCACTTTTATCAATTTCATCATCAAGATCTAAATACTCTGAATTTTTGGAACGCCTTCTAGGTAAAGGAAGATCATATTCAGTTTCATCAAGATTCATATTGCAAAACAAAGATTTAATAGGGGACACATCAAGAACTTTTAGATCTTCATCTTGATTTTCACAGAAATCCGGTTTAGCGGCCATCTTATTGATTAAGGTAGTTTGCATATCCGAAATTTCAGCAGTTAATTTTTCAAGACGAGCAATTTGAGATCTTACACCATCAAATTATTTAGACATATCATCGAGCTCTTTGTTCATATAACTCATAAAACTTTTTTGTTCCTTAAGCTCATTTCTGAAGAAATTATTATGCTCAAATTGCAAAACCATAAACTTCCCGACGTTGTATTCAATCTCTTCTAATTTTTTAAGGTGAAGATCACCAAATCTAGGGAGAGCCATCACGACAAATAAGCAATCCAATACACGAGCAAACAAAAGGCAAGCGAGAAAAAGGCAAACGGAAAAGAGAGGGCGAATAAAACGACAAGGGTGAAGTGGGGGAGAGGAAAATGAGAGGCAAATGGCAACTAATGTAATGCGAGAGATAGGGATTGTGATGGGTACATGGTATGTTGACTTTTGCGCAGACTCCCCGGCAACGGCGCCAGAAATTCTTCTTGCTACCTCTTGAGCACTGCGTTGGATTTCCCCGAAGAGGAAGGGATGATGCAGCAAAGTAGCGTAAGTATTTCCCTTAGTTTTTGAGAACCAACGTATCAATCCAGTAGGAGGCTACGCTCGAGTCCCTCGTACCTACACAAAAAAAATAGCTCAATGCAACCAACGCGATTAGGGCTTGTCAATCCCTTCACGGTCACTTACGGGAGTGAGATCTAATAGAGATGATAGATAATATTTTTGGTATTTTTGGTATAGAGATGCAAAGTGAAAAGTAAAGGGCAAAGTAAAAAAGCAAAGCAATAATAAAGTGATGGAGATTAATATGATGAGAATAGACCCGGGGGCCATAGGTTTCACTAGTGGCTTCTCTCAAGAGCATAAGTATTCTACGGTGGGTGAACAAATTACTATTGAGCAATTGACAGAATTGAGCATAGTTATGATAATATCTAGGTATGATCATGTATATAGGCATCACGTCCGAAACAAGTAGACCGACTCCTGCCTGCATCTACTACTATTACTCCACTCATCGACCGCTATCTAGCATGCATCTAGAGTATTAAGTTAAAAATAGAGTAACGCCTTAAGCAATATGACATGATGTAGAGGATAGTTTCATGCAATATGATAAAAACCCCATCTTGTTATCCTCGATGGCAACAATACAATATGTGCCTTTCTGCCCCTTCTGTCACTAGGTAAGGACACCGTAAGATTGAACCCAAAGCTAAGCACTTCTCCCATTGCAAGAAAAACCAAGCTAGTAGGCCAAACCAAACTGATAGTTCGAAGAGACTTGCAAAGATAACCAATCATACATAAAAGAATTCAGAGAAGATTCAAATATTATTCATAGATAGACTTGATCATAAACCCACAATTCATCGGTCTCAACAAACACACCGCAAAAAGAAGATTACATCGAATAGATCTCCACGAGAGAGGGGGAAAACATTGTATTGAGATCCAAAAAGAGAGAAGAAGCCATCAAGCTACTAACTATGGACCCGAAGGTCTGAGGTAAACTACTCACACTTCATCGCAGGGGCTAGGATGATGTAGAAGCCCTCCGTGATGATGGCCCTCTCCGGCGGAGCTCCGGAACAGGCCCCAAGATGGGATCTCATGGGTACAGAAGGTTGCGGCGGTGGAATTAGGTTTTTCTGGCTCCGTATCTGATCGTTTGGGGGTACGTAGGTATATATAGGAGGAAGAAGTACGTCAGTGGAGCTTCGAGGGGCCCACGAGGCAGGGGGCGCGCCCTAGGGGGCGCCTCCACCCTCGTGACCGCCTCGTGGCTTTCTTGACGTAGGGTCCAAGTCTCCTGGGTCTTATCTGATGAGAAAATCACATTCCCGGAGGTTTCATTCCGTTTGGACTCCGTTTGATATTCTGTTTCTCCGAAACACTGAAATAGGCAAAAACAACAATTCTGGGCTGGGCCTCCGGTTAATAGGTTAGTCCCAAAAATAATATAAAAGTGCAAAATAAAGCCCAATATTGTCCAAAACAGTAGATAATATAGCATGGAGCAATCAAAAATTATAGATACGTTGGAGACGTATCATATGTACGGAAGTACTTATATCATATATGTATTCACTCGAACTTTAAACGCTTCTTAACCGACCGTCAGCTTCTCCCTCTTCAGTCAAAGTCCGAAAAGTGTTATGTACTCCACCTTGCGAGAATATCGACGGTGTTTCCGATAACCAGGCAATCATGCCATAAGGCTATAACAGACAAAGCACACTCAGGGAACTTATGCTATATTACTGACGAAGTGTAAGAAGCATCTTCGAAGAAAATAGTACCCCCACTGATACCTTTATTTGTTTGCTCATTGTTACTATGAGACTTGTGCAATATATTTTTTGTACTCACGAGTTCCGTTGTGTGTCGACCATTATTGAAAATAGTAAGAGCGCTAGCTTTCGGCTTCACCCAGTCTGAGGTCCGAGCTCGGATGACCCGATCGTGACAATCGCAGAGGTACTCCCTGTACTCCCTAGCCGAACAATCCGGAACGTAGGGGTAAACACAGGAGCAAGGCAACCCAGCTTGCGGAACACTTAAGTCAACATGGTGCATATTGTGCCGTAATACACGAACAAGGAATGAATCCATACAAGTATAATCATATGCAAGAGGAAAGGCTTCATAAAGGAAGCCCCCAAGCAAACGGGGTATTTGAATTTGTGTGCCACAAACAAAGTTTTGACAAGGAAGTTTTCCACAAACAACTTTTTGCCAAAAAAGTATAATGCTTGGTCGAACTGAACAAAATTTAAAACTGGAAGTTTTTTAGCATGAAAGCGACTTAGCTGGTTAATGTGTTCGGCATTGATGGCGTGGTCCGAGCTTGATGCGGGACAAGGTTCCATCCCCCAAGCCGGTCCCGAGGTGGCGGAGCGAAGAGCTCGGCACTCCGAAGTGGTGACATAGCACAACCAATGCAGGCCGGGAGAGTGATGCCGAAGCCCCCGACGTGGGTTAATGAAGTGTTGACGAAGCCCCTGTCCAGCCGAGGTGACGTGGTATGTCGGTACGCCGAGGTGACAACACTGGTGCCGAAGTCAATGTTGATGCAGGGCGTCGGCGTGATGCGGTGAAGGCATGGCAAAGCCTGAGTGCCCAGGTCGGTCCAAGTTCCGGATGCGGCATACGCCGAACTATGTACGGAAACTGGTTGAACCACCACGCGACCGTCGTTAATGCGGCCACCATTTGATAGACCTGTGTACAGATGATAGAACAAAACAGAGTAATGATTCCTTGGAAAAATAAACCCAAACAAGCAAAAATTGCTAGGATTAATAGCACCTGGTTTATTTGTTGTAGCAGTCCGAAGAAAAGTGACTCCTAAAATTGGGACTCGATCCGCACACCATTTCCTTATGGGCGGTGAAGAAACGGCATGGCGATGCTGGTAAAGGTTGGCTCGCCGAGGCAAAGCCCCCGGCCCAGCTATCGTGACGAAGCTGGCCGACTGATGACGCTGAAGTCTCCGGAGTAGGTTGATTAAGGAATGGCGAAGCCCCTGGTCCAGACGAGGTGATGGAGCAGGTCGGTAAGGAGGCGTTGCAGCTGCCAGGTCAGCCAAGGTGTTGAAGTAGTTCGTCGTGATGGACATCGGCTCGAAGAAGCAATGGTGCGGCCATGCCGATGCAGGTCATAACTCGTGAAGTGGTTAGTACCGGCTTGATGAAGTGACCGTGCGGCGATGTCGATGTGCCCGCTTCGTGTAATCCGTGGGGAGGCGAGGTTGGTGATGATTTATCCTTCGCAATGCCGAACTCTTGTTCGGCTTGCCGAGATGATGATCCAAAGAAGTTGAGCTCGGCTCAACAAAGCGACGACGTGTCCAGCACATGTCGGCAGCCGTAGAGCAACATTGTCGGGCTGGTTTGACACCGGCGCGATGATGAAGATCATATTGGAAAAGACTTTAAAATTAGCGGCATGTGTTTGGGAACAAAACACAATACCCCATACAAAACTTCCTTCAAAAAGGATGTCTGAAATCCCGTTCATAAAAAAGATGAACTCGGGTCGGATTTGTTCTCGCGCAGAAAAAATATCTGAAAAGTGATGCACTAATCGGAAGGTTCCCGGAGTTTGGACAGCCAGATCGACCTGAAACTTTGAGGGGTGGTAGATATGGGAATTACGCAGCAAATGAACAATTGGATCTTCCAAAGGACCTCCGAGCTGGGCTTTGGAGACCACGCCCTAAACTCGTCCAGATTCCCGTCCAGATTTGACAGGGCTTCGATATATCGTAGATTGCCAGAGATTCCTCCATGCAACACGAAGAAATTTTCCAAGGTTGTTGTAGACTCAATTCCTCACAATTCCACTGAAGCAATCGTTAAAGCGACACTTGAGGAGGCGGTGGCGGCGGATACAAGTTCGTTGTCCAAAAAAATAGCACGGTCACCCGAGGACAATGTTGACGTTGAGCCCCCGAGCTCCATGGATGATTCCTCCATGATCTTGATAAAGATCGGAGTTGATGTTCATGAAGGTCCTCGTCCGAACATGATGATTGGAGGTGGGGCACAGTCCTCGGTCAAGCCAACATGACCAGTCGAGGCGGCAACGAAGACACCGATGTCGCAGTTGATCTGCAGGCGAGCCATTGATCCTTTTGTCCATCACACAGAGGAACTCTCAATGAAAGCACCATTGTCGGTGTCAAAACCGGCAGATCTTGGGTAGGGGGTATCGAACTGTGTGTCATGGATCGATGGGTAACAGGAGACAGGGGACACGATGTTTACCTAGGTTCGGGCCCTCTCTATCGAGGTAATACCCTACTTCCTGCTTGAATGATCTTGATGAATATAGGGTTACAAGAGTTGATCTACCTCGAGATCATATGTTGTGGTCTAAACCCTAGGGGTATGATGATTAATGTCAAAATAATCTATCGACTGAACTTGGCTTGTATAATATACCAGAGGCCTAGGATAACAAGAGTCCTGGTCGAATACGCTGGTGGAGAGGAGTCCTTGTCTTGATCACCAAGTCTTGTGGAATCTTCCTTGTGTATATTGCGGCTATCCGAACTGGCCCATGAGTAAACGGCCATGGAGGTCCTCAACCCAATCCAACTAATCGGGAGACGATGTGGTGAGTACCCCCGACACCGTCAGGCGCGCCCCCCTACCTCGTGGCCGCCTCGGGGACGCTCCTGACTTGTTCCCGACACCAAAACCTCTTATATATACCCAAGCTTCCAGAACATAACCTAGATCGGGAGTTCCGCTGCCGCAAACCTCTGTAGCCACCGAAAACCAATCTAGACCCGTTCCGGCACCCTGCCGGAGGGGGCAATCCCTCTCTGGTGGCCATCTTCCTCATCCCGGCACTCTCCATGATGAGGAGGGAGTAGTTCACCCTCGGGGCTGAGGGTATGTACCAGTAGCTATGTGTTTGATCTCTCTCTCTCTCTCGTGTTCTTGATTTGGCACGATCTTGATGTATCGCGAGCTTTGCTATTATAGTTGGATCTTATGATGTTTCTCCCCCTCTACTCTCTTGTAATGGATTGAGTTTCCCTTTGAAGTTATCTTATCGGATTGAGTCTTAAAGGATTTGAGAACACTTGATGTATGGCTTGCATGTGCTTATTTGTGGTGACAATGGGATATCACGTGATTCACTTGATGTATGTTCCGGTGATCAACTTGCGGGTTAAGTGACCTTGTGAACTTATGCATAGGGGTTGGCACACGTTTTTGTCTTGACTCTCCGGTAGAAACTTTGGGGCACTCTTTGAAGTTCTTTGTGTTGGTTGAATAGATGAATCTAAGATTGTGTGATGCATATCGTATAATCATACCCGCGGGTACTTGTGGTGACATTGGAGTATCTAGGTGACATTAGGGTTTTGGTTGATTTGTGTCTTAAGGTGTTATTCTAGTACAAACTTTAGCATAGATTGAACGGAAAGAATAGCTTCGTGTTATTTTACTACGGACTCTTGAATAGATCGATCAGAAAGGATAACTTTGAGGTGGTTTCGTACCCTACAATAATCTCTTCGTTTGTTCTCCGCTATTAGTGACTTTGTAGTGACTCTTTGTTGCATGTTGAGGGATAGTTATATGATCCAATTATGTTATTATTGTTGAGAGAACTTACACTAGTGAAAGTATGAACCCTAGGCCTTGTTTCAACGCATTGCAATACCGTTTATGCTCACTTTTATTGCTTGCTACCTTGCTGTTTTTTATATTTTCAGATTACAAATACCCATATCTACCATCCATATTGCACTTGTATCACCATCTCTTCGCCGAACCAGTGCACATATACAATTTACCATTGTATTGGGTGTGTTGGGGACACAAGAGACTCTTTGTTATTTGGTAGCAGGGTTGTGTGAGAGAGACCATCTTCATCCTACGCCTCCCACGGATTGATAAACCTTAGGTCATCCACTTGAGGGGAATTTGCTACTGTCCTACAAACCTCTACACTTGGAGGCCCAACAACGTCTTCAAGAAGAAGGTTGTGTAGTAGACATCAATCGCCCTAGCTGTCGCGTCGTCAATGTCATTCACTCACTGTCCCCAGGCCATGGCCGTTGATCCAGGAATTGTCGAGGGCCAAAAGTGGCTATGACCCCCCTTCCAAAAAGCGAAAACTAGGATTTTTGGCCAACCCCTTCAATGAATAGATAATTTTCCTCCTCAGCCCAATGCACTTCTCATCCACTCATGATTGAAAACTGCTCGATGGCTATTTGATTTCTGGTCTTCCTCCCAGGTCCCAATTTACCAATCTTGTTCTCCCCCTTCTCAACTTCTCCACCGAGGCTTCGATTGCGATCCGCCGCCACACCGGAAGCTTGCTACTTCATCTACAAGCCATCGCTGATGTTGCCCTTCTCTTTATCTCGGGCTCCTGCCATGCTGCATGACATCGTTCATTGCCGGCGGTTTGCTGCTTCATCCGCACACCACAACTACGGCTGCTCTTCTCATGCTGCTAAAAGTGATGCATCTGGACGGCCCAATGCGACATTCGCAGACGAGATGAATTGTTGAACAAGGAGTAAAGAAATATATATTTCAAATTCAATTAAATAAAACTGATTCAGAGACGTTATAACGATGTATAAATTTCTAATTTTCATGTCCATGTAAACTTGATTGCACCTATTTTCATGTATATTTTGCTTTTAGTTTGAATTTGACCCCCTCTTGGTTGCTGGTCATGCTCCGCGACTATAGGGCCGCGAGTGATGGCAAAACAACACGGTTGTGTTGAGGGACCTTAGAATAGAGGCGGGCCGGAGCTGTGTTGGGAGAGAATGGCGCATGATGTGGTCATCGTCTTTGCCGGGAACAGAGGCAACATTGGTGGCTTGGTTGGGAAAGTGAGCCGCCCAGGAAAGAGAGAGAGAAAGAGAACCAACGAAGAGAGGAGATACGAGCGAGTGGAAGTGGGTCCACCAACCGAGTTTTTCAGGGTTTGCATGAGGCTTTGAAGGGCAAGCGCGGGAGGAGTATATTTTTATCAAATAACAAAATGCCGTGAAGGAATTAAATTTTAACGTGACAAACATTTTTCCTGGGACATGATAGAATTCGCACCGTTTTGGTCATCTATATAATTGAGCGAGAATAATGACAATCTTGTATTTTTTTTGTGAAAAATGCAATCTTGTAACTAGCAAGTTAAATATGTACTTGTGAGGATAAGTACCGCAGACGTTGTTTTACAAAGGAGGCACGTGTATGGAGGTCATGGCATCTTTGATCATTTTCCTTACTTAAGAAGAAAAAACAGCATGACTCATGTGGGAGCCCTTGAAGGCATGAAAATGGCCCACGGCGCAAGTAAATCCAGCAACCCTGGATGCATCGATCCCTAGGTAGCACCTTGCTAAGCTGGTCCAGTGAGAGGTGCACACATAGCCAGTTGCAGCACGTGACGTACCTAATGAAACCAGGTAGGTCGATCGATCGGTAAGTGTGGACGCGATCTTGCACATTCGCTTTTTCAAAGCGAAACAGCATTGACTTCCTAGTGATTTTTTGTTTATATATATTTGTGTTTTGTTTTTCATTTGTAGTATTCGCTGACGCTTTTCATGCTTTGATGATCAGTAGCGCTAGCACTCGGCGGCGTGTTTGACCTTGTACCAATCGATCGGAGCACTCATTGTTTTCAATTTCAGTTTCAACAAAATTTCAGCATCAACTGAAATCACTGAAATTTAGTTATTTCAGTCTGCATTTCAGCCAACAGGCCGAAATATTCATTTGAATTTAATTAAATATTTGAATTTTTCAAAAAATATTTTGAAAAATTATTTGATTACTACTGAATTTGCTGAAATATTTTGACCGAAACGTAATATTTCAGTATCTATTGAAATTAATAAAATTCAGTGAATTTCAGTAAAATCTCACTGAAAGTGAAAACCATGGGAGCACTATATATTCATGCGCGATGCCACGCTCCAAGAAGCCCGCGCCGAAGTCAACCGCACTCCCCTCTCCTCTGCCTCGACCAAACTGATCATGGACTCCACCGATTGGGGCCTCGAGGCGGTCGTGAGGAGCTGCGGCGGCTTGACCGTGGCTCGCGGCTCGGAAGCAGAGCCAGAGGCTACTGCTGCGCGGGTTCGCCGGGGAGTCGCCGCCGTTGTGGAGTTCGTCGGGCAACGGATGAAGGCGGCATCCTCCTGGTCGTTGTACGACGGACTGGAGCGGCCTCGGGCGCCATTTTCCATCACGTCGTCGTCGACGTCCCGGGAGCGCAACGTGCTCATCTCCTTCTCAACGTCCGAGCAGACGCTGCCGGGAAGGAAGCAGGCTGGCCGGAAACCGGGCGTTGGCACTCCCACTCCCAGGCGGCGGAAAACAAGGTACGCATAAAGATCATCGTGGTTACCGTATGAAGCGATGATCAGTAATGTTTGGTTAGTCGAAGCAGCAAGAAGAAGGTGGTGCGGTTGGCGCCGGCGGCCCACGGCGGCGTCAACAACGGCACCGTCGACGACCTGTGGGCGTGGCGCAAGTACGGCCAGAAACCTATCAAGGGCTCCCCGTATCCTCGGTAATCAACTTTTCCTACAACATGAACCTTCTCCGATGAATCCCACACGTGTGGGACGTAGTGAGACAGAAATGCTTGTGCAGAGCGTACTACAAGTGCAGCAGCCTCAGGGCGTGCACGGCGCGGAAGCTGGTGGATCGCAGCCCGGCCAAGCCCGAGGTGCTCATCGTCACGTACATCGACGACCATTGCCACGCTGTGCCCGTGCCGATCAACGCGCTCGCCGGCAAGGCGCAGCACAAAGGCGAGGCGGTCTCAAACAGGCGCGAGGTGGACAACGCCGACGTACCGTCTTGCGTCGCTACGGAGTTGGCGGCTGACAAGTCCAAGCCCCGGGCACCCGTGGGGCTGGACGATTTCTTCGACTCTTAAGCACCGTGTTCTCGAGGAAGTGGGTGACCACGTTTGAGGACGACTGGTTTCTTCCATGTAGTTTGTGAAGCTGATTTGCACAAGAAAATAGGCATTTTGTGTACCACTATCTCCCGTTGTAAATACACAACCTCAGGTACAATCAATTTTCTTTAACCTCTACTACTAGTACTGCAATGAAACAACCAAAAAAAGTTACTTTTGCGTGTTTGCTAAACATGAGGTACCTAGAAATTTCACGCATGTTAGTCGGTTCCACCAGGGCCGATGACGGGGACAAAGAGTGGGTGACTGAAAAGAACAGTAGAGAGGACTCAATTACAAAGATAGGGCAAATAAACTTATGTAGTCCCAATGAGCTTTGTCCACTCTAAATTTGAGCCAAAGGAGATCTGCCTTGGTTCTCTCTCTCCAAGCGGCCAAAGATGGTGGTATATGCCTGAATATAAAGTTGTTCCTTTCCTTCCAGATATTGTAGGGTGAATCCTAGTAAGCTCCGCGCCGATGTCCATGCTCCGCGCCGCGCCCCCCCACCGCGCTCCACCCCGCCCCTCCCACCGTGCTCCCAAACCACGCCGGACTGAGTTCGCTGTACGCCGCTGACTGCTCCGGCGGCAGAGGGCTCTCGCTGTGCCGCATCCAGAAGACCAGCGCTGGTGCGGGATTGGCGGAGGCGATCCGGACTGGCGAGTCGGAGTGCTTGGGGGCGAAAATTCTCAGATCTGCTGATGGAGGGAGGAGAGGGAGCTGCAGCGGATCCGGAGATTCGCCGGCTGCTCGCGGAGGTGGCTCGGCGGGAGCGTGCGGCGGATCGGGCAGCAAGAGCGGCGGAGCAGGCGTCGCAGGCTCTGGCTGTGGCGCGGATGAATCTCGCACTTCGGGCAATGGCGAATACCACAGACCTCGAGCGAGCCTCCATCTTCGGGATGGGCCAGGAGCTCTCCCCCGCCTTGATTCTGCAGTGGGCGGAGGGAGAGGCGACTTCCACATCGAGGCAGCAGAGGAGGAGATGGAGACCTTTTCGAAGGGCGACGCGCTGATGCTCAATTTGACTGATGTTGGATGTAAGCCTCATTCCCCTTCTGTTGCTATTTCAATTTCGGAGGTTGCTGCTCGCCGAAGATCGCCGTCACCACCGCCGTTTGAAGTTTTGCCCCCGGTGAGACTGGTCAACGCGGTGGTGGGTGGTGGGCCTAGGAGGGTCCGGATGGTCAGAGGCGGTGGAGAGATTGACACCAGGGCCCGCCGCTTTGGTGATAAAAACACTTTCCCCAATTCTCACCTTCCTCCCAATCGCGTGCCTGATCCAGGGGCGGCTAGGGTTCGTCGGCGGCCGCGTCGCCCCCCTCCTCCTTCTTCCTTAGTCTGGGTGAGGAAGGATAAATTCTGGAGTGGGTGCTTCACGGCGGACGATTGTTTCCCTGTTGGTGCCGCTGACAAACACCAAACTCCCATCAAGTTTAGTTTCTCTGCTGATTTTTGTTCGAAGAGAGAAGGAAAGGAGACCTACGTGGAGGTGACTCGCAAGATGGCTGGAGCTGGAGCGGGGCAGGGGGCTAGAGGAGGTGGGAGAGTCAATGGTGGCCGGGGACGGATCGAGCTGCGTCCCCCTTCCCAGGTCACCGCTGTTCCCCCTGTGATCCCCCCGGTTCGCCCCCCTTTGACCCAACAGCAGCAACAGCAGCAAAATCCTCCCGTATCCATCTATGCTAAGCCTCCCATCTTCCCTTTGGCCTCTAGCCCGCAGATGATGTATCCGCAGATGGGATCGATGTTTCCAGGATATCCTCCCCCGGGATTCCATCAATATCCTACTAACCCTTGGCCAATCAGCAACAGGTCCAATTCCCTTTCATTGCCCCCAACCATTATGCTCCTATGCAATATCCTCAGTTCCAACAACCTATAGCTGCTGGTAGTGGGTCTGGGTCTGGAAATGGACAAACTGGTCAGAGCAAGAGCAAAAAGAAACAGAGAAATGTTGCTGGCAAAAAGAAAACAGATGCTGGACCTGCTGCTCCTCAGGCTGTGCTGACTACTGTTGAGCCTGATGCTTTCAATGTAGACCCTAAATATATTGGGGCTATTTGTTTCAACTGTGGGCTGCCTGGGCACTATGTTGGCATGTGTCAGGTTCCTAAAACCTGCTTTATGTGTGTTGTTCCTGGTCACCATATGGATGCCTGCCCCTTGTGGTACAAACCCTACCCAGCTGCTCAATTCTGGGGTAGTGCTGGGAATGGCCTGGGCTTCTTTCACCTTGAGGCTGGAGAAAAAAGCAACAGTGACTGGCTGAACTTAGGAAATGTGGGTCTGGCGGTTATTGAAGAAGGTAAAATTTCTGCTGAGGAGCTAGGTGCTTGCTTCACCAGTATGTGGAAAACCTACTGGCCTTGGCAGATCAGAGCTTATGATGCTTCTCAATATCTTGTCAGATTCCCTCCCAACAAAAAAATCACAGACTTAGTTGCTTATGACTCCATTAACCTCAGGAAGAAAGGTGTTTCCATTTCTTTCAAGAATTGGCATGGAGATCTGCCTGCCTTTGATTCCCTGACTGGGGTCTGGGTCGATATTGTAGGCCTGCCTCCTTCCTGGTGCTCTTGGTCTGTGATTGCCCAAGTTGCTACTACTTTGGGTGTCATTACTAACATTGACTGGCATGGCATTTTCAGAATCTTTTATGAAGTGGTGAGAGTTCAGGTAGCTGTTAGAGATTGTAGTTTGATCCCTAGAGATAGACTCTTTGAAATTCAGCAAGAACTGTATTTTCTCACTTTTAAAGTTGAAGAGCTGTTGTGGATTCTGATGAACCCTTTGATCCCCCTGACCACAAGAATGATGAGGATGACAACAGCAAAAAACAGGGTGGAGAAAATGAGTTCAGCAATGATGACCTATTGGGAGAAGAGATGGAACATGATCTTGACATTAGCAGGAAGAACTCCAACTCCAGACCAAGACCTGCCTCTGCTCCTAGTGGATCTAGAAACAGAACCCACACTATGGCTGATGTTTCTCCTACTGACCTGTCTAAGATGGATGTTAACAACAGCCCTTTGGAGAGATCAGTTTTCTTGAAGATCCAAGATGCTCCCCGGACAAAAAGCTACTTGCAAGCTGCTAAGAAAACCCCAATGGAGAATTTTGGCACAATTCTTCTTCCTGAGTTTGAAGCTGCTATTAAGGATGGAGTGTCCAGCAAGGATGGTATCCCTGGTTCTCTTGGAGGGTTAATCCCCTGCCCTACTCTTGCTGCTAGCCTTAAAGCTGGTGGTGACAAATGGGGCCCTGTTATATCCACTAGGATGAGTAACAGGATCAAGAGAGATGGGAAGCCAACCTTGATCAAAGCTCAAGAGATAAAGCAGAAGAAGAACTTGGAGATTCCCAGAGGTAATAACCCCAAAATCTTCAATAATTCTTTTGCTTGCCTGGACAATGAAACTCTAGTTTCTAAAGCTCTCAGTGCTGGCATTATTATGGGAGATAATCCCTCTCAAGTTAGCAATAATGTGGATGCTATTAAGAAAATAGAGTTTGATAGATTAGACAAATTTAAACAGGATAATCCTGATATGTTCCTTCCTGGAGACATTGAAGTCACCAAGGAAGATTTCTGTAATCTGTATACTTCTGATGCTACCCTTGATACAGAACTTGACCATCACTCTGATCCAAATATGGAGGAAGAGGCTGATGTTGCCTCCTTATGGATGGAGGTTAAAAATCAAAGGTCTAAAAAGTATCAAGCTTAAAAAACTGCTAGATTTAGATGATAGGGCTTTTTTGGAATGTGAGAGGTCTTAATGGCCCTCAGAAAAGTTCCAAGGTACAAGAGATTATTAGATCTCACTGCCCTGACTTCATTTGTTTATCTGAAACTAAGTAGGCTGAGTTTAGTATTAATCAGCTAGAGGCCTTAGACTCTAGAAATGGCTTTATCTGGAATTGGTTGCCTGCTAATAACACTGTTGGGGGTTTATTAGTGGGAGTCAAGGAAGATAAATTTGAGATCTTAGCTTGTGATATTTTTACATTCAGTATTCCTGCTTGCAGAAGAACAAGTGTAATAACATTGTTTGGAGGCTAATCTCAGTTTATGGTTCTGCTTATGATAACCTTAAGCTTGATTTTATTAATGAACTCCATAACCTTCTAAATAATTGGAATGGACCTACTATTGTGTGTGGGGATTTTAACTTTGTTAGAGCTGCTGAGGATAAGAACACTCGCCTAGTTATCCAGCACTGGGCTGATCTTTTGAATGACTGGATTAATAAATTTGGCCTCATTGAGATTAAGAATGCTGGTAGAAAATTTACTTGGGCCAATAACCAGGACAACCTAGTCATGGCAGCTTTAGATAGAATTTTTGTCTCTATTGATTGGGAAAGACTTTTTCCTGCTAGTCAGGTTAAAACTCTTCCTAGAATTAGGAGTGATCACACCCCCTTATTTTTAATTCTGATGCTATAGCTATCCCCAAGAGTAAAATCTATAGATTTGAAAAATGGTGGCTAGAAGTGCCTGGATTTGATGAAGTTGTTCACAAGGCTTGGAATGCTAAATGTCAGTTCTCTTCTGCTATTGATATTTGGCAATTCAAGATCAGGAACACTAGGAAAGCCACCAAACGGTGGAGCCTAAATTATGAGGCCTCCCAAAACAAAGCTAAGCAAGCTTTAGTTGCTGAATATAATTGTCTAGACATTCTTGCAGAAACTCAACCTCTTTCCCCTAATTCTAAGGCTAGATTGAAAGTGATTGCAGGTGATTTAAATGAGATCTGGAAGAAAGAGGAAATCAAGGCCAGACAGAGAGCTAGGGAGAGAGACATTAAAGAGGGGGGTCTGAACTCTGACTACTTTCAGGCTTTGGCCAATCAGAAGAGGAGGAAGAAGCATATTGCTGTTCTGGAAACTGCTGATGGCCCATTTGAAGACACCAAAGGTATTGTTGCTAAAGCAGTAGAGTACTATAAGAATCTTTTTGGCTTCTCTCCTGCTATGACTCTTAAGTTAGTTGATGATTTTTGGGACCAGGCTAGCATGGCCACTGCTAATCATATAGAGTACTTAGAAAAACCATTTACTGAAGAAGAGATTAAGAATGCAGTTTTTGGCTCCTATGCTGAAGGTGCTCCTGGTCCTGATGGCTTTCCATTTTTATTTTATCAACACTTCTGGGATCTCATTAAAAGTGACTTGTTTGCACTCTTTAGAGATTGGGAGAAGGGGGAGTTGGACTTATTTAGACTCAACTTCTCCCTACTGACCCTTCTCCCTAAAGAATCAAATGTTGTTTCTTTGGACAGGTTCAGACCCCTTGCTATGATTAATTGTAGTTTCAAGATTTTTGCTAAGTGTGCTGCTAATAAGCTAGGCCCAGTTTGCAATGACTTGATCTCTCCTAATCAAACTGCTTTTATAAAAGGCAGATTTATCTTGGAGAGTATTGTTGCTGCCCATGAGGTGGTGCATGCTGTAGCTAGCAACCACCTCCAGGGATTTTGTTTTAAGCTTGATTATGAGAAAGCTTATGATATGGTGAATAGAGAATTCCTTTTAGACATGCTTAAGAGAAGAGGTTTTGGCCCTAAATGAATGTACAAATTAGGCTCTCTTCTTCATAATGGTTTTGTTGGGGTCAGGATCAATGACACTAACAGTGAGTTCTTTATCACTGGCAAAGGTGTGAGGCAGGGTGACCCTGCCTCCCCTTTGCTTTTTAACCTTGCAGCTGATGTATTCACTAGAATACTATCCAAAGCAGCTGATCAGGGTTTGATTGCTGGAGTTTTCCCTCCTGCTAACCCAGCTGGGGTCATCAGCATGCAGTATGCTGATGATACCCTTTTGTTTTTAGACAATAATATAGAATATGCTAATAATTTGAAGTGGCTCCTCTCTTGTTTTGAGCAACTATCGGGTATGAGGATCAATTTTCATAAATGTGATCTGGTGCCTATTAACATTGATAGAGATGAGGCTGCTAGGTTTGCTCAGTCTTTAGGCTGTAAACTTGGTGCCTTTCCTATTAAGTATCTTGGCGCTCCTCTCCATTTCTCTAAAATTAGAAGAGAGGACCTCCAGCCTTTAGTAGACACTATGATTAAAAGGGTTGCTGGCTGGAGAGGGAGGCTGCTATCCTTTGGTAAAAGGTTGGTTCTAGTCCAAGCTTGTCTAGCCAGCATCCCTACGTATCTAATGGGTTATATTAAATTCCCTAAGTGGGCTATTAAGCTCATTAATTCCCAACTAGCCCATTGCTTTTGGGATGATTATGAAGGGCATCACAAATACCACTTGGCTAGCTGGGGGTCCTTGGCTATGAAGAAAGTGTATGGTGGGCTGGGGATTACTGACCTGTCTGATATGAATTTATGTCTGCTTGCTTCTTGGATCAGCAGACATAATAGAGATGAGGGGAAGATTTGGAAAAGCATTATTCATGCTAAGTACAACAAGCAGTCCCCGAATATCTTTAGTTGTCCTTCCCTAGGTGCTTCCCCCTTTTGGAAGGGTGTTCTTTGGGCTGCCCAAGCTACTAAGTTTGGCTACTCTTGGAAGATTGGCAATGGTAAGAAAGTTAGGTTTTGGGAGGACCATTGGTTTGGCTTGGCCCCCTTAGCAACTCTTTACTGGGACTTATATAATATTGCTAATGAAGATGGTTGCACCTTAGATCAAGTGTGGGACGGTCTTAACCTTAAGATTTCTTTTAGGAGATGTTTCTCCAGTGAGCTTCTATCTCTATGGTT
Organism: Aegilops umbellulata; assembly: GCA_032464435.1. Classification (NCBI taxonomy): domain Eukaryota; kingdom Viridiplantae; phylum Streptophyta; class Magnoliopsida; order Poales; family Poaceae; genus Aegilops; species Aegilops umbellulata. The sequence goes on along the minus strand of CP136058.1, from coordinate 585,815,130 downwards.
TGAGCTTTTAGAGATTGCTAAATCCATTACTTTCTCTGAGAATGATGACTCTCTCATTTGGAATCTTAATTCCAGCGGGGTTTACACTGTTAAATCCTTGTATAATGTAGTTAACTTTAGAGGTGTGTTACCTAATAACACTCCTGCTGTGTGGAAAATTAAGATCCCTGCCAGGATTCATATCTTTCTTTGGTTGGTGATTAACAACAAGATATTAACGAGGGACAACCAGGGTAAAAGGCAAAATGTCCCTAACATTTCGTGCCCCTTTTGTTCGTACAGTGAATCTTGTCACCATCTATTTTTTGGCTGCGATGTTGCGACTGAATTCTGGAGAAATATCTCTAAAATTACTGGTTATAGAGGAACATCCAACATGATTTCCTTTTCGGACTGCTGGTCTAGAGGGACCAAACTGAGTGCTACTAATATTGTGCATGCAGCCGGCCTCTGGGCCATCTGGAATACCAGAAACGATTTATCTTTAACCGTGCCAATTGGATCAATATATAGGGGCTGTGGCGCAAAACCGCCTTGTACGCTGCACGATGGGAACCGCTGTCTGCGGAACCTGTTAAGAAGCAAATCCAGAACATGGTGCGGGAGCTGGAGATCCTGAGCAAAGCGTCGTTACCGTTGATGTGGCCAGATCCAGGCTGAGGAGTTTCTGAGTTTTAGTTGAGCATGTGGCTCTGATGTTGAATAGCTAGTCAAGGGCTGTGGCCGGTTGTCTGTTTGTGCCTGGCTCCCTTGTAATAGCTAACAACTGGAAGTTTTTAATTTTCCTGATGTGTTTATTTTGCTGTAGTCTGTAGGTGTTGTAGCTCTTCAACAATGTACTGGTTGATTTCTTTGCTTTGAAATGGAATCGAAGCTGGGCTCTTTTCTTCAAAAAAAAAGTTCCCCGTTAAAAGACCTTTTGGCAGCTTGGATGGCTTCTATTCTGGAATGGTTCATGTTCCAAGCGATCCCCACTTTCAACCAGCAATAAGAACTAAAGGGACAAGTAAAAATTAAGTGCTCAATAGTTTCTTCCACCCCAGAGCTACAAAGGGCGCAGTTGAACACATCATTGATGTTAAAGTGTCGCCTCCTGAGCATATTCCTAGTATTCAGCTTGTCTGCCAGCAAGAACCACATAAAGACTTTAAGTTTCATGTGTAGTTTTGACTTCCACATCCATGCAAACGGAGGCGGTGCCACAATGTCTTTATGACAATGCACGTATTTTTTTTTGGGAAAATGTGCTCGCCCCCAGACATAAGTCCAAGAATCCACTGCATTCGAGAGGTTTAGACGTTTCGGTTTAAATGTAAGCACTGATTGGAGTTCCTCGAAAGCTTCTGGTGAGAGGGGAATGTGGAACATGTCGGACCAATCATTAGCTGCATAGAACTCTGCCACCGAGCAACCCTCATCAATGACAAATGAGAAGAGGCATGCAAAACGATCTGCCAAAGGAACCTCATGCCATTTGTCATGCTACATGGCAATGTTCTTACCATCACCAACCAATGGAGAAGTTATGCCTCTGAAGATCGGCATTAACTTGCAAAATTGCTTCCACCTAAAAGAACCACAAATCGGAGACGCGTGAGGAACAGAGTTCAAGTAGTAAGAGTCCCATATGAGTCTTACCCATGGCAGACCGGCCCTGTTGTAAAATTTATCAAGAAATTTGAGCAGGAGACCGTGATTCTGGACTTTGATATTGATAACACCAAGACCCCCATGCGCCTTGGGACAGCAAACTCTTTGCCATGCTACCAAAGAGTTACATGATTCACCTTGCTCATTTTTCTTAGTCCAAAAAAATCTTCGTCTCACCTTATCGAAGTATTGTATAAAACTTGTGTTTAGCTGCAGAGTTGACCAAAGTTATCCTGGAAGTATGACAAAGGATAGAGCATGTGCTGGACAATCTTCTCTCAACTCGATCCACAAGAAGCAATAAATCGTTCATAGACGACTTGGTGGTGCTAAGAGGGAGGCCAAGGTAAGTAAAAGGTACTTTACACTTAATGATCACATCACATTGCAGTACATTTATAAATTGGTGTATCAAGATTCAAACATGCATCCATATATCGAAATTGCATTACATGCATCACATTACATCCAAGACGAGTGTGAGGACTGATACAACGAGGACCAACACGTCGTTTGCTACAGAGTTAGAGATATGTCCTCTAGTAGAGCCCATTAACTAGCTCACCCGCCATGGATATGGTGGTTGGACTCATACCCGACCACATTCTCATCCAGTTCGCCTTTGTCAAGATGCACACCATGAGGTGATTGCATTGTTTCTCTAGTATCTTCTACATCGTCGAGAGTCCACACTGAGTCGCTGAACACTGTTGATCTAGGCTAACACCCCCCCTCCCGAGCCACTCTCTGATGCGTTTCCCACACAAACTTGTACGCTCGGTCCTTGTACGATGTAGTGGCCCTATTGTAGGGTGAAACCCTAGAGGGGATATTTTCACACTTGGAGGGGGAAAAGGAGGAAGAACCCTCAAGAACACAAGGCACAAATCACTCTCAAACAAACCCAATATCACATCCACTAGGGTAACACACAAGAGATCCACAAGATTACAGGAACAATTCAAGGAAAATAGCACTAGGTAAGTTCTTCCCACTAGGTGAGGTCTTGATCTTGATCTCCTTCAAGAGGAGGGCTTGATAATCCCAAGGATTCTTCCCAAGTAGGGGTATTGATCTCCAAGAGGAGGAGGATATAAGGAGCAAAGCACTCTTTCGTGTTCTAAAATACTTTGCTAACCCTCCAAAAGACCTAGGAGAGAGATACTTATAGTCTAGGGACGGACTAGGAGAGGAGAGGGGATACAAGGTTAAAGACCCGAAAAGGCACGCAGGCCCTCGGCATTGTCCGGGCACCCGGGGTCATGGGGGCTGATACGTCTCCGTCGTATCTACTTTTCCAAATACTTTTGCCTGTTTTGGACTCTAACTTGCATGATTTGAATGGAATTGCCATGGTGTTATTTATGTGTAGAAACAAAAGTTCTCGGAATGACCTAAAACTTCACGGAACATCTTTTCGGAAATAATAAAAAATCCTTGCCAAATATGAAGACCAGGGGGCGCACACCCTGTCCACGAGGGTGGGGGCGCGCCCCCTACCTCGTGGGCCCCCTGAGCTCCTACGACGCCAACTCCAACTCTATACATTTGCTTTCGAGGAGAACAAAATCAAGGAGAAGAATTCATCGTGTTTTACGATACAGAGCCGCCGCCAAGCCCTAAAACCTCTCGGGAGGGCTGATCTGGAGTCCGTTCGGGGCTCCGGAGAGGGGGATTCGTCGCCGTCGTCATCATCAACTATCCTCCATCACCAATTTCATGATGCTCACCACCGTGCGTGAGTAATTCCATCATAGGCTTGCTGGACGGTGATGGGTTGGATGAGATCTATCATGTAATCGAGTTAGTTTTGTTAGGGTTTGATCCCTAGTATCCACTATGTTCTGAAATTGATGTTTCTATGACTTTGCTATGCTTAATGCTTGTCACTAGGGCCCGAGTGCCATGATTTCAGATCTGAACCTATTATGTTTTCATGAATATATGTGAGTTCTTGATCCTATTTTGCAAGTCTATAGTCACCTACTATGTGTTATGATCCGGCAACCCCGAAGTGACAATAATTGGGACCACTCCCGGTGATGACCTTAGTTTGAGGAGTTCATGTATTCACTATGTGCTATATCCCTTAGTTTCCATTAGGACCCCGCTGCCACGGGAGGGTAGGAAAAAAATGTCATGCAAGTTCTTTCCATAAGCACGAATGACTATATTCGAAATACATGCCTACATTACATTGATGAATTGGAGCTAGTTCTGTGTCACCCTATGTTATGATTGTTACATGATGAACCGCATCCGGCATAATTATCCATCACCGATCCAATGCCTACGAGCTTTTCCTATATTGGTTCTCGCTTATTTACTTTTTCGTTGCTACTATTACAATCACTACAAAATACCAAAAATATTACTTTTGCTATCTTTACTTTTGTTACCGTTACCACTACTATCATATTACTTTGCTACTAAATACTTTGCTGCAGATATTAAGTTATCCAAGTGTGGCTGAATTGACAACTCAGTTGCTAATACTTGAGAATATTCTTTGGCTCCCCTTGTGTCGAATCAACAAATTTGGGTTGAATACTGTACCCTCGAAAACTGTTGCGATCCCCTATACTTGTGGGTTATCAAGACTATTTTCTAGCGCCGTTGCTGGGGAGCATAGCTCTATTCTTTGTGTCACTTGGGATTTATATCTGCTGGTCACTATGAAGAACTTGAAAGACGCTAAGACAACAATTTATCCCTCAACTACGAGGGGAGGTAAGGAATTGCCATCTAGCTCTGCACTTGATTCACCTTCTGTTTTGAGTAAGATTGCGACACCTAAACCTGCTTCTGCTATTTGTTTTGATATGTCGCATGTTATTGATGATGCCACTTCTGCTATGCATGATACTTATGATGAAACTACTTCTATGCTTGATACTTCTGTGCCACTTGGTGAGTTTCTTGATGAACAAATTGCTAGGGCTAGAGAGAAAGAAATTATTGAAACTGATTATATTGATGAAAGTGATGATGAAGATATGCCTGTTATTCCTGAGGGTTATGTTTTTGATATGGAAGCTTCTACAGCTATTTTAGCTTGCAAAGATAGATATGAACTGAAGAGGTTATTAGTTAAATGGAATAAGCAATCTCTTAAAGATAGAATGAAACCTGACCCTGCTTTTGCTACTTCACCTATTTGTGTTGCCGATAAGGATTATGAATTCTCTGTTGATCCTGATATAATTACTTTGGTTGAATATGATCCTTTTCATGGTTATGAATCATAATCTGTTGTGGCACATCTTACTAAATTAAATCATATAGCCACCCTATTCACTAATGATGAGAGATCTCGCTACTTTTATATGCTTAAAATATGCCCGTTCTCATTAAAGGGTGGTGCTAAGATATGGTTTAATTCTCTTGATCCTGGTTGTGTGCATAGTCCCCAGGATATGATTTATTACTTCTCTGCTAAATATTTCCCTGCTCATAAGAAACAAGCTGCTTTAAGGGAAATATATAACTTTGTGCAAATTGAAGAAGAGAGTCTCCCAGAAGCTTGGGGGAGGCTTGTCAAGTTACTTAATGCTTTGCCTGATCATCCTCTTAAGAAAAACGAAATACTTGATATCTATTATAATGGACTAACCGATGCTTCCAGAGATTACCTGGATAGTTGTGTTGGTTTTGTTTTCAGGGAAAGAACATCGGATGAAGCTGAAATTCTATTGAATAATATGTTGACAAAGGAAAATAATTGGACACCTTCTGAGCCAGCTCATGCTCCAATTACTGAGTCTATTCCTAAACCAACTCCGAAGAAGAGAGGTGTTCTATTTCTTAGTCCTGAAGATATGCAAGAGGCAAAGAAATATATGAAAGAAAAAGGTATTAAAGCTGAAGATGTTAAGAATTTACCTCCTATTGAAGAAATACATGGTCTTAATCTACCGCCTGTTGAAGAAACATATGATATTCATCCATTACCTACTGAAGAAACTCATGGTCTTGATAACCCGACACAGGTAGTAAAGGTAAATTCTCTCTATAGATATGACAGAGCTGAAATCCCTCTTACTAAGTTTGCTAGCCCATGCTTAGATGAGTTCGATAATTTTATGGTGAAGTAAGAAGACTTCAATGGTTATTTTGGTAGATAATTGAAATACAATTCTGATATGCTTAAACACTTGGGTGATTATATGGCTAATATTAGAGGTGAACTTAAACTTGTTAGCAAACATGCTTCTATGGTTACCACTCAAGTAGAACAAGTACTTAAAGCTCAAAATGATTTGCTCAATGAAATGAATAGTAAGAAAAATGATTATATTGTTAGAGTAGCTACTAGAACTGGTAGAATGACTCAGGAACCTTTGTATCCTGAAGGCCACCCTAAGAGAACTGAGCAAGACTCTCAGAGAAATAATATTGATGTACCTAGTTCTTCTAAAAAGAAGAAGAAGAAAAATGATAGGACTTTGTGTCGTGGATTTGTCACGGCAGATGTCCTAGTAAGAGGACTTAGTCGTGGAGCCATCGCAACGGGTTAGCTTGAAGGGGTTAAAGTGGACACAAGGACACGGTTTTTATACTAGTTCGGCCCCTTCGATGAAGGTAAAAGCCTACGTCTAGTTGTGATGGGATTGATGGGTTTCGAGGGCTTAGGGAGCGATAAGCTTCGCCTAAACCTCGAGTTCTTGTTCTCTGTCTCAAACCGCCGTCGGGTCGTCCCCTTATATACACGGGTGACGCCCGTCGGTCTGCAAAGTCCCGACCTCCGGCTTATAAACGTGCCCGGGTCGGTCTCTCTATTCCTTACTTACAATACAAGTTTGCCCCAGGCCGGTTTACACCATAAACCTTTAAACCGATTATAGGCCTTGGGCCCTTCTATTTCTCCTTGGGCTTTAACATCTCGGGTCTATTGACGGAGGTAACCCGGGCCCTACAGGCCGGTTTACCCCAGATAGCAATATCCCCAACACTTTGCAAACTTCTAGTGAACCTATTGCTGAACCACCTGATAATCCAAATGATACTTCTATTTCTGATGCTGAAACACAATCTGGTAATGAACATGAACCTAATGAAAATGCTAATGATGATGTTCATAATGATGCTCAACCTAGTAATGATAATGAAGTCAAAATTGAACCTGCTGTTGATCTTGATAACCCACAATCCAAGAATCAACGTTATGATAAGAGAAACTTTGTTGCTAGGAAACATGGTAAAGAAAGAGAACCATGGGTTCAAAAATCCATTCATTTTCCTCCCAAACCATCCACGAAAAAGGATGATGAGGATTTTGAGCGCTTTGCTGAAATGATTAGACCTATCTTTTTGCGTATGCGATTAACTGATATGCTCAAAATGAATCCTTATGCTAAGTATATGAAAGATATTGTTACAAATAAAAGAAAGATACTGGAAGCTGAAATTTCCACCATGCTTGCTAATTATACTTTTAAGGGTGGAATACCAAAGAAACTTGGAGATCCAGGAGGACCTACTATACCATGCTCCATTAAAAGAAATTATGTTAAAACTGCTTTATGTGATCTTGGAGCCGGTGTTAGTGTTATGCCTTTCTCTTCATATCGTAGACTTGACTTGAATAAGTTGACACCTACTGAAATATCATTGCAAATGGCTGATAAATCAACTGCTATACCTGTCGGTATTTGTGAGGATGTGCCTGTTGTAGTTGCAAATGTTACTATTTTAACGGACTTTCCTCACTTACAATACAAGTTTGCCCCAGGCCGGTTTACACCATAAACCTTTAAACCGATTATAGGCCTTGGGCCCTTCTATTTCTCCTTGGGCTTTAACATCTCGGGTCTATTGACGGAGGTAACCCGGGCCCTGCAGGCCGGTTTACCCCAGGTAGCAATATCCCCAACATTAGGCCCCAGATTGATTTGAACAGGTTCATGTCAATCCTTAATAAAAAATTTCTGTCTTTCAAATGTCTTCCAGTAACTGTTGAACCGCCGTTTTCTTCGTCTCCTTTTACTGCGGTGAACCGATATGACGTCAGTGCGAAGTTATCGTCTTCTTTTGCTAACCCGCAAGAATTAGGGCGACGGCTGGGCTCCCGAAATCTCCGGCCCCTGGATTCGCGCGCCTGACACGCGCGCCGCGCCTTATAAATAGGACTTGAAGGCCATCTTCCTTTCCTCCCTTTCGTCCCCTTCTTCGTCTTCCTCGCGACCCAGACCTCAGAGCTCCGCCGCCGCCGTCAGCTGCTGCCTCAACTCCGGCCGCTGCATCAACCTGATCGGACCAGAGCACCGCGGCGACCTTCCACATCTGTTTGGATCCCGGTAAAGCCTCTGTTCTTCCGCTTTTAGATCTGTTCTAGGGTTCGTCATCCTGTTACTGTTTCTTGTTCATCCCCGTATCAGCTTTGCGAACAGATGATGATACCTGTATCGTGATTTGTAGTCCCTCTTAGCAGTCGCCATAAATCTGTATTCATCTCCTTAGATCTCACTCTTTTTCCTGCTTGTCGAACTTATGTTGTTCTGCTGTGAGCCAAACTTCATATTTTTATTTCTTTTTCGCCCTAGCTGTAGATCCATTGCTTTGAAAGAATCCGTACGGGATCTGTTTCTGCTTTCATACTCACAACTGTTAGATCTGGTCGGTTTAACTCTTAGCAAAGCGAACAAACCGATCTACACATCCATTAGTCCCCTTGATGAACCGCTGGTTGATATCATTGTTGATAACCTGACTCTATATAAGAGCATCTTCGGTTTACAATCACACTTGTTCTCAAACCGGAATACCTTTATCTTGTAGATTTCCTCATGGCAAAACAGGTGTACGAGTGCAACTGGGTTCCCTCTTGCATCACTGAGACCCAACTAAACAACTTAGTTCTGACTGGTGCCTTGAGTAGCAAAAATACCATCCATTGGAGGGTTCCAGGAGACGAATGCCCTCCTACCCCGCAGGAGGGAGAAGTGGTGGTGTTTGCGGATCACCTGGCCCGGGGTTTTAATCCACCCGGTTCAAAATTTTATCGGGACGTCCTGGCTAATTTTAGGTTGCGCCCACAAGATGTTGGTCCAAACTCAGTCACGAATATCTGCCATTTTCAAGTGCTTTGCGAGGCGTATTTCCAAGAGGAACCTACTGTAGAGCTGTTCCGGGACTTTTTCCATTTGAACCGACGTACTGAATTTACCGACGGCCCTAATATGGAACTGGGTGGTATGGCGATCCAAAAGAGGAAAGAGGTGACTTATCCTCACGCCAAGTTGCATAGTCATCCGCAAGAATGGAATTGCACTTGGTTCTATTGCAAGGATACTTCCCCTGCTGAAGAAAATCCACTGCCCGGCTTCCGTCCGGAGAGACTTAGCAATACACACCCCTTCCCCCCACGGCTAACCGCCAAAGAGAGGAGTAAGTATGCCCCTCAGCTGTCCAAGCTCAGAGCCTTCATGGCTAACGGTTTAACGGGGGTAGATCTTGCCCGTTGCTGGATTTCATGGAGCATCCTGCCCCTTAGCATCCGCTCCGGTTTAATGTGCCAATACACGGGTCGGGTTGATGATCCTTTGAGGCACTGCAACATTCAGCTGACGGAGGACGAAGTCGCTGAAGCTGTGAAAAAGATGCTGAACGAACCGGAACATGTTTGCGCTCGAACCGGCCTGCTTCCATTTTGCGCCACAAACAAACCACCTGCTGTAAGTAACTCCTCTCTGTTTATAGAATTTTCGATCTCCGTATATATATTGTTAACTTCCAGTCCTTTCCGAAACAGGGAGACGATCCGTTTTGGAGCAAGAAGATTCAGGAGCCAACCGAAAAGATAATCAGACCCAAGACAAGGGTGAAGAAGCCCGCTACAAAGAAAAGGAACACTGCTTCCTCTACCCCCGGTTTAGAGGAGGATGATGTGGGTAATCCGGACCTTGGGGTAGACCTCGATTCAGTTGGCTTACTTTTTGTACGTCTTATTGATGATGATATTTGTCAGGACGACGCTGAAGCGAGCAATGCTGAAGGCCCAGAGGTAACTATTCTTTCTTCTGATGCCGTTCCTTTGCCTTTGAAAAAACCTCGTCAGGCAAACCGGAAAATTAAATTTTCTCACCCTCTTGCTTACTTGGATCCCAAATTTCTTGTGAAGACCCAGCAACATGAAGCCCGACGCACCACCCGGCATAGCGGCCAGGTAGTTACCTCCGCCGGTTTACCGAACAGCCCGGTTCGGAAACGCCGCTCAGAGGTCTCCGATTTATGCGCTAGCTTTCCTCCTAAAGCAGGTTTAACTCGTCAGCCTCTAAATCCATCTGACTCCGATTACCAGGTCACTTCCCATTCCTCTTCCGGTGAATCTTCAGCCACTCAACTGCCACCGTTGAAGACAGTTATTGGGTAAGTTGGGCCGATCACAACATATCTCTGTATGGGTCTCTTAATCCATCTTATACCGTTTTTTCAATCTTTGGGTTTTTTTTTTCAGGGCCAAACCTAGACCGAGCAAGAAGGCTCGTCTGGATAACCCGGCTGAAGGAACTGCCGCTCCTGAACCGGAGAAAACTCTTGGTGCTGATGCTCTCGGTCGTGAGGATACTCAGAATTATCTATCTCCGCAAGATGACACCTGTGCTGAAGACAGGCCTACCAAATCTGCCAGCCGTACTGATCCGCCTGCCAGTCCTGTTCGGGTTGAGGAGTCCATCCCCCCTTCCGCAACTGTTGATAAACCGACAGGGCCACTGCAGAGCAGCGACTCCAAGGATGACGATGTTGTGATTACCGGCATTGGCCGCTCTGAACCGGGGAACACTGCTACTTTGGCCAAGCATACTGCCAAGGACGAAATCTCGGCCATAAAAGGCAAATGGGACCTTGACTCCTCTACGTACGCCTCTTTAAGCGCCCCGGATCTTTATTCTGGGTACCTGAACCGACTGTACACCAGTCGGGATTATGAAGCTGGCATGGTCAAGATGATGAAGGAGAAACTTGAGGTAACTCCCTTGTGCTTCATTCCATTGCAACTTAGCTTATCAATATTTCCAAACCGAGAGGGTAAACCGGATCAGGTTGTTTTAACAATTAAGGTCCGGTTTAGAAAACCCAAGGCTTCAACATAGGTCATAACCAGAAAACACCATCAGATAACCATTAGCCCCCAAGTGCCAAGTTTAAATACTTGTATTAATCTTGGGACTTTTTGCAATGGAAAACTTGCGTTAAAATCAAGTATGCATTAGCCCCCAAGTATCGAGCACATAACTTGCTTGTGTGGTTGATACTTCCAAACCGTGCAATATTTTCTGAACACTGTTGACGACCTGCTACAGGGGGATCTGAAGACCAAAGCGAAACAAGTCTTGGACCTTCAGGAAATCTTAAAAACCCAACAGGCTGAAACTGAAAAAACGAAGGACGAATTGGCCCATGCCTTAACCGTTATGGAACAGCTGAAAGAAAGCCACAAAAAAGAACAAGCTGATTGGGCTACTGAGAGAGCTCTTTTGACGAAGAGGGCTGAAAATGCCGAAGCTGCTCTTAAACCGGTGGTCGATGAATTATCCACCGTGAAGCGACAGATACACTCCATGACCTCTGTCGTCTTATGTAAGCTTTTCGACGCCCTTCTTCCAATTTGTACCTTGTCTGCTACATCCTATGTCTGGTTTGTAATCCATCTTGAAACACTGCAGGCTCACGTATTGGACACTTGGGTTCTGATGTGCGGATGAAACTCAAAGCTGCTTATACTCTGATTGAGCAGTTGTACACCGGAGCGCAAAGAGCTATCACCACTGCATCGCATAACAACCCTGCGCCGTCTCTGATTCAAGACACGTTAAAGAGGCTGTCCATGCTTCCAGCCCGGATTGAAGAGTTGAAAAGATCAGCTGCTCGAACTGGAGCCATTACTGCCTTGATCCGGGCCAAAGCGTGGGTACCAGATTTCGATCCTGTCGAAGCGGCCCAAGGATACCCCAGCTTGAAGGAAGACGGTTCAGACTTTGGTGAAGACGATTTGAGGGCGATAAACCGGGCGGTGCGCCCCCTAGCTTGTCAATTGGCTGAGGAAGCAGATCTGTCACATTACCAGGCCCAATACGACAACCAGAACAAACGAGTAGCTGCCCCGGTCCCTGAAGCGGGAAACCTTATTCCTCCAATCCGTAAGCATACTTACGCCCCTGACATTGAACCGTCTTTGCTGATTCACGAAGAAGCCGTCTTTCAAGCGCTAATGGGAATCGACTGGTACCACTGCTGATTTCCAGCCAATGGGTAACCAAGATAGAGCTGAAGCGGCGCAAGACGATCCCCAGCCTTCGAACCGAGGCGGCGAACAGGCGTAATCAACGCTCTGGTTCACCTCTGCATTTGAATGTGCCTTCACACACGGGTACTGATGCTCTTTCCAAAGACGTTTTCCAACTTTGTTTCCTGTCTTTATTGAGTACACAAGATCTTTCGACCCTATGAACCGTGCTGCGCCTTTGCCAAACCGGGCAACTTGCCTCCGGGTTAAAAAACGGACCAGGCTATGTCAGCTGAATCGGTTTAAAAAATACTTGACGTTCCGAAGAACTAAAAAACACCACAATAAAGGCAGAAAACAAAAACCAAATATGAAAAGGCAACGCGATAGTAAAACGCATGCAAATAGTGGTTGCTATGAACCGTTCAGAAGGCGTGACCATCGTCAAGACAAAACCGAGCCCCCAAGAGGTGTAGCTACGGTTTAGGTCGACTAGGCTCCTAACTGAATCGTGGCAAATATGCCGGTCAAATGGCATTGCATTGGTTCGTCAACCAAGCCCCCAAGTGACTCAATGGCCAAGGGCCGATCAAGTGGCATTGCGTTGGTTCGGACACGACCAAGCCCCCAAATGATTCATTGGCTAAAAAGCCGACCAGAAGGCATTACCATCATCAAGACATGACCGAGTTCCCATAAGGCGTAATCTACGGTTCAAGTCGATTAGGTCCCCAACTGATTTAGTGGCAAATGTGCCAGCCAGAAGGCATTACCGTCGTCAAGACATGACCAAGCCCCCCGGAGGTGTAGCTACGGTTCAGGCCGACTAGGTCCCCCACTGACTTTATAGGGATAGCTATGTTCTCTTTGGTTCGAATACGACCTATGTTTGAACAGGAAGCCCCGTGTTTGAATAGCTATGTTCTCTTTGGTTCGAATACGACCTATGTTTGAACAGGAAGCCCCGTGTTTGAATAGCTATGTTCTCTTTGGTTCGAATACGACCTATGTTTGAACAGGAAGCCTCATGCTTGAACCGGGATATTGAACCGGATATTAAGAGCTGCACAGCCTTGTAGGAGACATCTTCCCTTGAACCGGCTTTTAAACCGGAATCTATAATTTGAACTTCTGTGAAGCGACCTCCAGGGGTAAACACACATGATGTGAAGAACAGCAGAGACCCCGCTTTTACTCGAGGCTCCGGTTTATTGTATTAATCATAATATATACATGGTCATGATATGTACATAAACAGAGCCCAAGGCTCATGTATAATAAGGTCGAAGATGAGCTATGTTCCACGGCCTGCTGGTCTCCTCCTCTGATGTGCGTGAATCCTTGTGCTCTCGAATATCAATCAGGTAATATGACCCATTATTCAGATTCTTGCTGACCACAAAAGGTCCGTCCCAAGGCGGGGATAATTTATGCTGATCAGACTGATCCTGGATGAGCCGAAGCACCAAATCCCCCTCCTGAAAGGTTCTGGTCCTAACCCGACGGCTGTGGTAACGGCGAAGATCTTGCTGGTAAATCGCTGAACGGGCAGCTGCCAAGTCACGCTCCTCATCCAACAAGTCCAGAGCGTTCTGCCGTGCCTGCTCATTGTCCGCTTCAACATATGCTGCCACGCGAGGCGAGTCATGTCGTATATCACTTGGGAGAACCGCCTCTGCTCCATAGACCATAAAAAACGGCGTAAACCCCGTGGATCTGTTAGGCGTGGTGTTGATGCTCCATAATATAGACGGTAGCTCCTCCACCCAACAACCCGGCGTCCTTTGCAAAGGGACCAGAAGCCGGGGTTTGATACCTCTCAAGATCTCTTGGTTCGCTCGTTCCGCCTGACCATTAGACTGTGGGTGCGCTACCGAAGAAACATCAAGCCGTATATGCTCCCGTGCACAGAACTCTTTCATGGCCCCCTTGGATAGATTGGTACCATTATCTGTGATGATACTGTGTGGAAAACCAAACCGGAAGATCACCTTCTTTATAAAACGAACCGCCGTGGCAGCATCACACTTACTGACAGGTTCTGCCTCCACCCACTTTGTAAATTTGTCAACCGCCACCAGTAGGTGGGTCTTCTTATCTTTGGAACGCTTAAAAGGCCCAACCATATCAAGCCCCCAAGTCGCAAACGGCCAAGTGATTGGAATCATCCTCAATTCTTGAGCCGGTATGTGTGCTCGTCTGGAAAATTTCTAGCAACCATCACATAACCTGACCAGGTCTTCTACATCAGCATGAGCAGTTAACCAGTAGAAACCGTGGCGGAACGCTTTAGCCACCAATGATTTTGAACCGGCGTGGTGGCCGCAATCCCCTTCATGTATTTCCCGTAATATCTCGCACCCCTCCTTAGGGGATATGCACCGTTGCAGCGCTCCTGAAACGCTGCGATGATGTAGCTCTCCTTTGAAAATGGTCATAGACTTGGACCGTCGTACTATCTGTCGAGCCAAGCTTTCATCTTCTGGCAACTCACCCCGGTTCATATATGCCAGATAAGGGAGCGTCCAATCCGGGGTGATGTGAAGAGCCGCCACTAATTGAGCCTCTGGATCAGGAACAGCCAACTCCAGCTCACCGGGCAGCTGTACCGATGGGTGATACAATACATCCAAGAAAACATTGGGTGGACCGGTTTACGCTGAGAGCCCAAGCGGCTTAAAGCGTCCGCTGCCTCATTCTTTCTGCGGTCCACATGATCCACCTGATAGCCTTTGAAATGCCCAGCCACCATATCTACTTCACGTCGGTATGCAGCCATAAGCGGATCCTTAGAATCCCAGGTGCCAGATACCTGCTGAGCCACCAGATCCGAATCACCAAAGCACCTAACTCTGCTCAGATTCATCTCTTTAGCCACCCGAAGACCATGAAGCAAAGCTTCATACTCAGCCGCATTATTTGTACAGGGGAACATTAAACGGAGGACATAACAAAACTTGTCACCTCGTGGGGAAGTTAAAACGACTCCAGCCCCCGAGCCTTCCAATTGTCTTGACCCGTCAAAATAAATGGTCCAATAGGTGTTATCTGGCTTCTCCTCAGGCGCTTGTAATTCTGTCCAATCGTTTATGAAATCGACCAGTGCTTGTGACTTTATGGCCGTCCGGGGCACGTATCTTAAATCGTGCGGCCCGAGCTCGATAGCCCACTTGGCAATCCGACCGGTCGCCTCTCGGTTCTGTATAATGTCACCCAAAGGAGCAGAACTGACCACCGTGATGGGATGTCCTTGAAAATATTGCCTCAGCTTCCGGCTTGCCATAAAAACACCGTATACCAGCTTCTGCCAATGCGGATACCTTTGTTTGGACTCGATAAGTACTTCACTGATATAGTAAACCGGTCGCTGAACCGGATGTTCCTTTCCGGCCTCCTTTCGTTCTACCACCATCGCCACACTGACCGCTCTGGCATTCGCTGCAACATATAACAGGAGTGGCTCTTTATCTACAGGGGCTGCCAACACGGGCGGATTGACTAGCTGTCGCTTCAAGTCCTCAAACGCTTTATCAGCCTCCGGACTCCAGACAAATTGATCCGTCTTCTTGAGCATTTGATACAAGGGGATCGCCTTTTCACCAAGGCGACTGATAAACCGGCTTAATGCTGCAATCCGCCCGGCCATGCGCTGAACATCATTGATGCATTTCGGTTTGGCCAGGGAGGTGATGGCTGTGATCTTTTCTGGATTGGCCTCAATTCCTCTATGGGACACTAAAAATCCCAACAACTTGCCTGCAGGTACACCAAAAACACATTTAGCTGGGTTGAGCATCATTTGGTACACTCTCAAGTTATCGAAAGTCTCCTTCAAATCGTCAACCAGGGTCTCCTTCTTTCGTGACTTGACCACAATATCATCCACATAAGCGTGCACATTACGACCAATCTGCTCGTGGAGGCAATTTTGCACACATCGTTGATAAGTAGCCTGCGCACTCTTAAGCCCGAAGGGCATAGACACATAGCAGAAGGCTCCAAAGGGAGTAATGAACGTTGTCTTCTCCTGGTCCTTAACTGCCATCTTGATCTGATGATAACCCGAATAGGCATCCAAAAAACTTAAACGCTCGCAACCTGCCGTAGCATCAATGATCTGATCAATCCGGGGGAGAGCAAAAGGATCCGCTGGACAAGCTTTATTCAAGTCTGTGTAATCCACACACATGCGCCAGGTGCCGTTTTTCTTAAGAACCAGCACCGGATTAGCAAGCCATTCGGGATGAAAAACCTCAATAATAAAACCAGCCGCCAGGAGCCTGGCCACTTCCTCACCAATCGCTTTACGTCTTTCTTCGTTAAACCGCCGTAAGAACTGCTTTACCGGCTTATAATTAGGATCCACATTAAGGGTGTGCTCAGCGAGTTGCCTCGGTACACCAGGCATGTCAGACGGCTTCCATGCAAAGATGTCCCGATTCTCACGGATGAACTCGATGAGCGCGCTTTCCTATTTTGGATCCAAGTTTGCACTGATGCTGAACTGCTTGGATGAATCGCCAGGCACGAAGTCAACAAGCTTAGTTTCGGCCGCTGACTTGAACTTCAAGGCCGGATCGTGGTCCGTAGTTGGCTTTTTTAATGAAGTCATATCCTCCGGATCAACACTGTCTTTGTACTGCTTTAGCTCTTCCGTAGCACAAACCGATTCTGCATAAGTCGCATCTCCTTCCTCGCATTCCAAAGCGATTCGACGGCTCCCATGAACCGTTATAGTGCCCTTGTAACCTGGTATCTTAAGTTGCAGATACACGTAGCAGGGCCGTGCCATAAATTTTGCATAAGCTGGTCGTCCGAACAAAGCGTGGTACGGACTTTGGATTTTAACCACTTCGAACGTCAGCGTCTCTGATCTGGAATCGTGACTATCGCCAAAGACCACTTCAAGGGCTATCTTACCAACCGGATATGCAGACTTGCCAGGCACCACCCCGTGGAACACTGTATTGGTCGGTTTGAGATCCTTATCTACCAGTCCCATACGACGGAAGGTCTCGTAATACAAGATGTTAATGCTGCTCCCTCCGTCCATGAGCACCTTGGTGAGCTTATAACCTCCCACCTGAGGCGCCACCACCAACGCTAACTGACCCGGATTATAAACCCTGGGAGGGTGATCCTCTCGGCTCCATATGATAGGCTGTTCTGACCAGCGCAGATAGTGAGGTGTGGCCGGTTCAATAGCACTGACTGCTCGCCTCTGAAGCTTTCTATCCCGTTTATCCAAGCCTGTAGTAAAGACGTGATACTGTCCACCACTCAACTGTTTCGGGTTGCTCTGATAACCTGTTTGCTGCTGTCCGTAACCACTCTGATTACTTTGATTATTTTGGCTGACCTGTCCGCCCGGATTACCCTGGAACCCCGGACCGGGATTTCCGCCACCGTATCCTGATCCGGAACCTGAACCGCCGCCGGAGCTGTGATCATATTGGAAAGTGTTTGAGGTTTTGAATTCCTTCATGATATAACAATCCTTCCAAAGATGGGTTGCTGGCTCCTCTTTTGTTCCGTGCTTCGGACAGGGCTGGTTTAAGAAAAAGTTCAAACGCTCCGGATTAGGACCGGGATGTGCGCGGAAACTTGGCTGTTTCCCCTTACGCCGCTGGCCTTTATCCTGTGCACTTGTGCTGGCCACCAAGTCCATGCTCCCGTCCGGTTTACGCTTTCCTCCGCCTCCATTACCTGCCGGCCGATGTTGCTGGCCTTTGGTGTTGCTATTCTTCTTTCCCTTCCCTGCTTTGTCATCACCAGAGTCAGGATCCTTGGTACTGTCAGAATCCGCATACTTCACTAAAGCGGTCATGAGCGTTCCTATATCTGTGCAATCACGCTTCATCCGGCCCAGCTTTAGCTTCAAAGGGCCAAACCGACAGTTGCTTTCCAACAGCACCACGGCGGTGTCTGCGTTGATGCGATCTGACGAGTGCAAAACTTCTGATACCCGCCGTACCCAATGGGTAGTTGATTCCCCTTCTTGCTGAACGCAGGCTGCTAGGTCAACTATCGACATTGGCTGTTTGCACGTGTCCTTGAAATTCTTGATAAACCGGGCGCGCAATTGGGCCCATGAACTAATTGAATTAGGCGGTAAGCTCTTTAGCCAAGTCCGGGCCGTTCCTTCTAACATCATAGTAAAATACTTGGCACACGCCGTGTCATCCACATCCAGCATCTCTATAGCCATTTCATAGCTCTCCACCCATGTCTCCGGAGGCTGATCTGCCGTGTAGTTTGGTACCTTGCGGGGGCCTTTGAAGTCTTTGGGCAGGCGTACGTTGCGCAAAGCGGGAACAAGGCACGGTACTCCCAAAGAACTGGAAACCACCCCCGGTTCGACCGTAGCTGCTGGGAAAATAGGTGTAAGCTGACGAGCCTGATGCTGCGCTGCTAATCCGGCCTCCCGTGCACGGGCGCGATCCACATTCTCGTGAGCATTGTCGACGCCCGCCGGATTGTTGCCGCGGAGCGCTTCACGCCTGGCGTTACTTGAAACGGCCGGCTCCTCCACGCGCCTACTATAGCTCCCGCTGGGGCGAGGGGTGGAGTGAATCCGATCACGGCTTTGCGAATATGCTTCTTGCTGGGCCAACGCGGTCCTAAGGAGCTCCTTGACCCGGCGTGTCTCTTCATCCTGCGGTGAATCTCCTTCGATCGGAATGGCTTCCAACCGAGCCGCCGCCGCGACGAGGTTATCCATCGGGTTGGAATAATGACCTGACGGCGTTGGCATGGCTGGTGGTGTACCAGTGTTGTGACGAGGCAGGTCTATTATCCGGTGCTGAACCGGGGCGCCGGCTGTCGCCTCCGCACGGTTTACCCCCGGGGTGTTGAAGAGGTTTCGAGCGTCAAGGGCGGCGGGCAACCGAGATCGGGATTTTCTCTTCAGGACTTCCTGAGACGCCTTCTGATCCATCATGAGCCTGTAAGCCTGTGCATCTAAAGCGGCGCGCTCCGCCGTCATCCTGATCTCTTCTGCTGCCAGCTCCGCTTTAGCCCGAGTGATCTGCTCTCTCACCTTGGCAATCTCAGCATTGTGAACCTCCTGATCCACCGGGTTGGCTTCCGCCATGAGCGCTGCCAGTGCGTCAAACAGGTCTGACAAAACTTGGGCTGGTGAACCCGTAGGGCCTCCTGCCCGCGCAGCCGTTGCCACTACCGATCCGGAGATCGCTGCTGCTGCAGTTGATGATCGTGGCACCGCCTGCGTTCCAGCCATGAAGATCCCAACCCGATAGGGCAGATCAGAGGGGTCCGGAATACTGTTGCCATCGGAGCCGCCCCCAATCCGATCATCTTGCAGCTGGTAAAGAGATTCGGTTTCCCCGGTCGACGTTTCATCGCCGGAGTAGATGGCGGTTTCGTCACCGGATTCGGATCCTTCCTCGTAGCTTCCTCCGTGGATGACTCCCACGAAGGCGTGCTTCCTGGTCGGCTTAGCCAGGGTCGATCTCGTGCACTGAGCTGTCTCGACGAGGTCGGCGCAGACGCCTAACTCGGGGCCTGGCTCTCCGATCTTGCCGATGAAAACATGGATGCCGCCAAAGGGGACCCGGTACCCGTACTCGATCGAGCCGGCGTCGGGGCCCCAGCCTGTGCTGTGGATGTAGAGTTTTCCGCGGCGGCTCTTGGTCATCCGTCCCACAGCGTAACCCTCGAGTCCTTCAAAGCGGCCCTCCAAAAACTTGAAACCATCTCGCGATAGCCCCACGGTGGGCGCCAACTGTCGTGGATTTGTCACGGCAGATGTCCTAGTAAGAGGACTTAGTCGTGGAGCCATCGCAACGGGTTAGCTTGAAGGGGTTAAAGTGGACACAAGGACACGGTTTTTATACTAGTTCGGCCCCTTCGATGAAGGTAAAAGCCTACGTCTAGTTGTGATGGGATTGATGGGTTTCGAGGGCTTAGGGAGCGATAAGCTTCGCCTAAACCTCGAGTTCTTGTTCTCTGTCTCAAACCGCCGTCGGGTCGTCCCCTTATATACACGGGTGACGCCCGTCGGTCTGCAAAGTCCCGACCTCCGGCTTATAAACGTGCCCGGGTCGGTCTCTCTATTCCTTACTTACAATACAAGTTTGCCCCAGGCCGGTTTACACCATAAACCTTTAAACCGATTATAGGCCTTGGGCCCTTCTATTTCTCCTTGGGCTTTAACATCTCGGGTCTATTGACGGAGGTAACCCGGGCCCTACAGGCCGGTTTACCCCAGATAGCAATATCCCCAACACTTTGCAAACTTCTAGTGAACCTATTGCTGAACCACCTGATAATCCAAATGATACTTCTATTTCTGATGCTGAAACACAATCTGGTAATGAACATGAACCTAATGAAAATGCTAATGATGATGTTCATAATGATGCTCAACCTAGTAATGATAATGAAGTCAAAATTGAACCTGCTGTTGATCTTGATAACCCACAATCCAAGAATCAACGTTATGATAAGAGAAACTTTGTTGCTAGGAAACATGGTAAAGAAAGAGAACCATGGGTTCAAAAATCCATTCATTTTCCTCCCAAACCATCCACGAAAAAGGATGATGAGGATTTTGAGCGCTTTGCTGAAATGATTAGACCTATCTTTTTGCGTATGCGATTAACTGATATGCTCAAAATGAATCCTTATGCTAAGTATATGAAAGATATTGTTACAAATAAAAGAAAGATACTGGAAGCTGAAATTTCCACCATGCTTGCTAATTATACTTTTAAGGGTGGAATACCAAAGAAACTTGGAGATCCAGGAGGACCTACTATACCATGCTCCATTAAAAGAAATTATGTTAAAACTGCTTTATGTGATCTTGGAGCCGGTGTTAGTGTTATGCCTTTCTCTTCATATCGTAGACTTGACTTGAATAAGTTGACACCTACTGAAATATCATTGCAAATGGCTGATAAATCAACTGCTATACCTGTCGGTATTTGTGAGGATGTGCCTGTTGTAGTTGCAAATGTTACTATTTTAACGGACTTTGTTATTCTTGATATTCCCGAGGACGATAGTATGTCTATTATTCTTGGAAGACCTTTTTTGAACACTACATGGGCTGTTATTGATTGCAACAAAGGCAATGTCACTTTTCATGTTAATGGTAATGAGCATACGGTACACATTCCGAGGAAACAACCTCAAGTTCATAGTATCAACTCTATTGGAAAAATTCCATCGATTATTATTGGAGGTTTTGAATTTCCTCTTCCTACTGTCAAAAAGAAATATGATATTCTTATTATAGGGGATGTGCATATCCCCGTTGAGGTAACATAGTGTTTTTCAAAATTTCTCCAGTTCCATGTTATTCGGAATGAGTTTGTTAACAAGACTTGATCAACCTTGTTAGTAGATTATTTTTGATAAGCATGAGATGGATGAAACTAGAAGGCACAACCTTCTGTACCCTCTCTCTAATTTCTGTTATTTAGTTGAAATAAAGTAAAAATAGTATTTTCCTGTCTGTTTTCTAATTTATCCGTGCAATATAAAAATACCCCAAAAATAAAAGTTCTCCAAATGCCCTGAAAATGAAATATGATTTTTTTCTAGAATATTTGAGGATTTATGGAACTAAGAACACAGCAGGGGGGTCAACCACCTAGGCACGATGGTGGAGGGCGCGCCCTACCCCCCAGGGTGTGCCCCTGCCTCTTGGGCCCACGGTGGCCCTCCTCCACTTATTCCTGCACCCATACAGTTCTTCTTTCTCCCACAAACACGAATATCTAGCTCAATCATGAGTTCTAGATCACTTTGCTGTGATTTTCGATCTCCTTGCTCAAAGCACCTCTCACAAAACTGCTTGGGGAGATTGTTCCTTGGTATGTGACTCCTCCATTGGTCCAATTAGTTTTTGCTCTAGTGCTCTATTCTTTGCAAATTTGTACTGGCTAGGTGACCATGTTCTTGAGCTTGCATGTCAAATTTATATGGTCCCAAGTAGTTCTAATGCTTGATTTAGTCTCTAGGCACTTGTAGGAGTAGTTGCTATTAATTTTGTTGAGCTTGGTTCACTTTTGTTTGAAGTTACTAAAAATTTCCGAAATTTTAGAAAATGATGAAGAGACTCTTGAGGGGCTCATCGAGCCGAAGCTCGAAGGAAAAGCAAAATGAAGAAGCACAGAGGCCCAAATTTAATTCGCCTCGTACTGCGGAGGTCCGGCCGTGTGAATGGCCTTCCGATGATTTCTTGAGAGCAGCCGGGATTTATGATGATTACTATTCATTGGCTGAGAATGCTGGCCTCACCGACTTCCTCCTCGACCAACGTCATCAGTATCTCTTACTCACTAATACTTTTGTGCAAAACTTCTACTATTTTCCTAAGGAATCACCTCCTTCAGTAGAGTTTCATTTATATGACGTTGTTAAGAAGATGCCACTAGCTGAGTTTTGTGAGGTTTGCAAAATACCCTTTGAGGGTACTCTAGATGAACCACATTGTAAGGATGTGGAAGAATTTATTGACACCATTACTGTGGGGGAAACTAGGAAGGTTTCCGATGCAAGAATCACTAGCATACATTTTCCTGTTTTACGCTACTTTGCCATATTTGCTAGTCGTTGCTTGATTGGTCGCAGAAACTGTGGAAACCTTAGTGTTCCTGATATTATCATTTTGTTCCATGGTTTATTCCATGATAACACTGTTAGTATGGGAGGAATTATTGCTAAACGGTTAAGTTTTAACCATACAAAGGGCCCCATCTTTGGAGGTATTTATGCTTCACGCCTTGCTGCACATTTTAGCATACCTATTAGACTTTATGAAAAAGATGAAAAATTGTTGCCTAGTGCTTATTTAGATTATCAGAGTCTGCTAGCGCATGACTTTATTGTTAAAGGCAGGGAAGGGGAGCTTAAATACAAATTATTCTTTCATAAACATCATCCTGAGACTATTACCTTGCCCGCTCCTTCCTTGTTTGCTTTATCAGAAAGTCCGTATCTCGTTCCGTGGGCTGCCGTTCAAGCCTACCGGAACCCTACACCAGCCCCGGAGCCGGAACCACAATATGAACCTCCACGACAGTCTAACTACCAGTGGGATCCGGAGATGATTGCCAGCCAGTGGCAGTCAGAGTCCTCTTCATCTCAGTACGACCCCAGCTACACCTACGGATATCCGCCAGGCCATCCCTGGCAATAGACCAACTTAGGCCAAAAGCCTAAGCTTGGGGGAGTACGTATTTCCCACTGACATTACATTTATGTTCACACACCCATTGCTAGACGTCGGTGCTCATACTTTTTCACTGTAATATCCATGCTAGTTTATTTTCTTTTTCTTGCTTTCTTCTTGTGTGTTTGATAAACCTTAAGAAAAACAAAAAAATAGTAATAGCTTCTACCTAGTTTACTTTCTTGCTGTAGTAGTAATAATTAAAAAGAAAACCCAAAAATATTTCCCGTTCTTCTTTTGCTTGTTGGGAGCTTTCCCGTGTAAATAGTTTCTTTTCTTTTCTTTTCTTTGGGGGTTGATAGGAGAAGACCATAATTAAATTGTTGAAGTGGCTCTTATATGCATTATTGTTGATTTAACCAAGAGCCTATATTGCCTTGTCTTCTCCTGTTTATTGAATGCTCGCAGATTCCAGCTTAGTCCAATGCACGTGCACTCTTATTATTATTCACATCGTTCCGTCGTGCAAGTGAAAGGCAATTATGATGATATATGATGGATGATACGTCTCCAACGTATCTATAATTTTTTATTGTTCCATGCTATTATATTATCTGTTTTGGATGTTTATGGGCTTTATTAAACACTTTTATATTATTTTTGGGACTAACCTATTGACCCAGAGCCCAGTGCCGGTTCCTGTTTTTTCTCTTGTTTCAGTGTTTCGAAGAACAGGAATATCAAACAGAGTCGAAAGGGAATGAAACCTTCTGGAGAAGTTATTTTTGGAAGGAAAGCTACCCGATGGACTTGGAGTGCACGTCAGGAAAGAAACGAGGGAGCCACGAGGTAGGGGGCACGCCCACCCCCCTAGGGTGCGCCCTCCACCCTCGTGGCCCCCTCGTGGCTCCCATAACGTACTTCTTCCTCCTATATATACCCATATACCCTAAAACGATCGGGGAACAGAATAGATCAGGAGTTCCGCCGCCGCAAGCCTCTATAGCCACCAAAAGTCAATCGGGACCCTGTTCCGGCACCCTGCCGGAGGGGGGAACCCTCACCGATGGCCATCTTCATCATCCCGGTGCTCTCCATGACGAGGAGGGAGTAGTTCACCCTCGGGGCTGAGGGTATGTACCAGTAGCTATGTGTTTGATCTCTCTCTCTCTCGTGTTCTTGATTTTACACGATCTTGATGTATCGCGAGCTTTGCTATTATAGTTGGATCTTATGTTTCTTCTCCTCCTCTACTCTCTTGTAATGGATTGAGTTTTCCCTTTGAAGTAATCTTATCGGATTGAGTTTTTAAAGATTTGAGAACACTTGATGTATGTCTTGTCGTGCGTATCTGTGGTGACAAATGGGATATCACGTGATTCACTTGATGTATGTTTTGGTGATCAACTTGCGAGTTCCGCCCATGAACCTATGCATAGGGGTTGGCACACGTTTTCGTCGTGATTCTCCGGTAGAAACTTTGGGGCACTCTTTGAGGTTCTATGTGTTGGTTGAATAGATGAATCTGAGATTTTGTGATGCATACCGTATAATCATACCCCCGGATACTTGAGGTGACATTGGAGTATCTAGGTGACATTAGGGTTTTGGTTGATTTGTATCTTAAGGTGCTATACTAGTACGAACTCTACGGCTGTTTGTGACACTTATAGGAATAGCCCAACGGATTGATTGGAAAGAATAACTTTAAGGTGGTTTCGTACCCTACCATAATCTCTTCGTTTGTTCTCTGCTATTAGTGACTTTGGAGTGACTCTTTGTTGCATGTTGAGGGATAGTTATATGATCCAATTATGTTATTATTGTTGAGAGAAGTTGCACTTGTGAAAGTATGAACCTTAGACCTTGTTTCCTATCATTGCAATACCGTTTACGCTCACTTTTATCGCTTGCTACCTTGCTGTTTTTATTTTTTCAGATTACAAAAACCTATATCTACCATCCATATTGCACTTGTATCACCATCTCTTCGCCCAACTAGTGCACCTATACAATTTACCATTGTATTGGGTGTGTTGGGGACACAAGAGACTCTTTGTTATTTGGTTGCAGGGTTGTTTGAGAGAGACCATCTTCATCCTACGCCTCCCACGGATTGATAAACCTTAGGTCATCCACTTGAGGGAAATTTTCTACTGTCCTACAAACCTCTACACTTGGAGGCCCAACAACGTCTACAAGAAGAAGGTTGCGTAGTAGACATCAAGCTCTTTTCTGGCGCCGTTGCCGGGGAGGTGAGTGCTTGAAGGTATATCTTTAGATCTTGCAACCGAATCTTTTTGTTTCTTGTTTTAGCACTAGTTTAGTTTATAAAAGAAAAGTACAAAAAAATGGAATTGAGTTTGTCTCATACGCTTCATCTTTTTAATATCTTTCATGAGTGTGATGGAAAGGAAAATTGTGCCAAAGTGTTAGAAGAAGAATGCATTAAAATGTTTGGCACTAAATCTTTGAATGATTAGCATGATTGTAATGTTGTTAGTATGAACTCCTTGAATATCCATAGTACTAATGATGATTGCACTAGTTATGATGAAAATGTCTCCTATAAACATGTCAATTTTTGTGGAGTGCATTTGGTTTGTAAGTACACACCAAATAGGGAAGATAGATATTGCAAGAGGCATAAGTACTTGGAGAATAAATGGTTGCAAGAAAGGCTAGATGCTTGTGCTAAAAATTTAAATTTTCTTAGCCGTACTTGTGAACTTTGCAATTAATGTGATCATTTCAGTACCCAATGCAAATTGTTTCATGATCGTATCTTGTCCAAAAATGGTGATGACTTGATTTCCCTTGCACATCATAATGAACTTAGTTTGCTCTTGGGTTATGAAGAAATGAAACGTATAACTAAGGATATTCCAAAATTTGCCCTTGATAGAGTTCTTCATTTTGATCTAGAGGAAATTTATATGTATTGTGCGGTGAATTGCATTGAAAATCCTTATATTGCCAATTACACAAAGAAAAGAAAACAAATAGAAGATGAAGAGAATACTAATGAAAGGGAAGAGACTTCCCAATATCCTCCTATAATTTCTTATGATGAATCAGGTAACGAGGAGGAGCCTTCTATTCAACCAATCTGATTAATAAGGAGCTCCAAAAAGAGGATTGAACCCACACATGAGGTGACGAAGAAGAAAAGAAAAAGGAAGAGAGGTAAAAATATATCTCTCCCAAATAATGTTGCTCCTATTATTTTTGTGCCTCATGAAAATGAATCAAAAATAATTATGGAAGATGATGCACTCGATGATGATCTCGTTATGCCTATTGCTTGTTGTGATGATTATGATTGGGAAGATAATGATACTTCTTACGATCTTGAAAATATTTTTGGCACTTGCTTGGAAGAATATGATAATTGCTATACTATTGGTGCTATCCATACTATTAATGATGAGAGTGATTATGCTTATGATATGAAAAGACCCAAGCCTGGGGAAGCTATGTTTAATGAGGATGACATATTTGAGAATATATTTGCTGCAATTAATATTTGTCCCAAGCTTGGGTATGCTATGTTTAATGAAGATGATATTTTTAGTCTCCCAAGTTTTGATATGCAAAATTATAATGATGATAGCATGCCTCCTACTTATGATGATTATATTGATGAAAGTGGGTTTGGAAGAGTGTCAACTTTAGGAAGTAATGATCCCACTATTTTGGAGGATGTTGAATCTTATAATATTTATGAAAGTGGATTTGGAGAGGTCATGACTTTATTTAGTGATGTATCCACTATTTCGGAAGAGGTTTCAATCGATTATGATGAGAACAAAGTTACTACTTATGATGATTATTGTGATGAAACTTATGCTATAAAAAGTAGTGATGATTATATTTATAAAACTTGTCATGATTATGGTTACCCTTTTTCTGAACATTACTCTTTTAATGTGGAAACAATTTATAGTATTCAAGTCTCTTATGATACTCCCACTATTCTGAATGAGAAGAATTTTGCTTGTGTGGAGAGTAGTAAATTTTCTATGCAAGTAGATCATGAAAAGAATGCTTTAGGTGCTGGTTATATTGTTGAATTCATTCATTATGCTACTGAAAATTATTATGAGGGAGGAATATATGCTTGTAGGAATTGCAATAATATCAAGTTTCCTCTCTATGTGCTTAAAGTTTTGAAGTTATGTTTGTTTTGCCTTCCTATGCTAGTTGATTATTGTTCCCATAAATTGTTTGCTCACAAAATCCCTATGCATAGGAAGTGGGTTAGACTTAAATGTGCTAGTCATATTCTTCATGATGCTCTCTTTATGTTTCAATTCTTATCTTTTATGTGAGCATCATTGAAATCATCATGCCTAGCTAGGGGCGTTAAACGATAGCGCTTGTTGGGAGGCAACCCAATTTTATTTTAGTTTATTTCTTTTTGGTTCTGTTTAGTAATAAATAACCCATCTAGCTTCTGTTAAGACGTGGTTTTATGTTTTAATTAGTGTCTGTGCCAAGTAGAACCTTTGGGAAGACTTGGGTGAAGTCTTTATGATCATGCTGTAAAAAACAGAAACTTTAGCGCTCACGAGATTAGCTAAAAAATTTACTGGAGAGTGCTATTTAGTTGATTCTTTCTGCAGATGATTACTTGACAAATTCCTCAGGTCCACCAATTTATTTTAGAATTTTTTGAGTTCCATAAGTTTGCGTTAGTTACAGATTACTACAGAATGTTCTGTTTTTGACAGATTCTGTTTTTCGTGTGTTGTTTGCTTATTTTGATGACTCTATGGCTAGTAAAACAGTTTATAAACCATAGAGAAGTTTGAATACAGTAGGATTAACACCAATATAAATAAAGAATGATTTCATTACAGTACCTTGAAGTGGTGTTTTGTTTTCTTTCGCTAACGGAGCTTACGAGTTTTCTGTTAAGTTTTGTGTTGTGAAGTTTTCAAGTTTTGGGTAAAGATTCGATGGACTACGGAATAAGGAGTGGCAAGAGCCTAAGATTGGGGATTAACAAGGCACCCCAAGGTAATATTAAAGGATAACCAAGAGCCTAAGCTTGGGGATGCCCCGGAAGGCATCCCCTCTTTCGTCTTCGTTCATCGGTAACTTTACTTGGAGCTATATTTTTATTCACCACATGATATGTGTTTTGCTTGGAGCGTCATGTCACTTTATTTTGTTTTTCTTGCTATTAGAATAAAGTACCAAGATCTGAAATTCTTAAATGTTAGAGAGTCTTCACATAGTTGCATAATTATTCGACTACTCATTGATCTTCACTTATATCTTCCAGAGTAGTTTGTTGTTGCTCTAGTGCTTCACTTATACGTTTTAGAGCACGGCGGTGGATTTATTTTGAAGAAATATATGAACTCTCATGCTTCACTTATATTATTTTGAGAGTCTTTAGAACAGCACGGCAATTTTCTTTGGTTATGAAACTAGTCCTAGAAGTGATGAAAATCCAAGATAGGTATAATAAAAACTTTCATATGAAGTGCATTGAATACTATGAGAAGTTTGATTCCTTATAATTGTTTTGAGATATGGAGATGGTGATATTAGAGTCATGCTAGTGAGTAGTTGTGAATTTGAGAGATACTTGTGTTAAAGTTTGTGATTCCCGTAGCATGCACGTATGGTGAACCGTTATGTGATGAAGTCGGAGCATGATTTATTTACTGATTGTCTTCCTTACGAGTGGCGGTCGGGGACGAGTGATGGTCTCTTACTACCAATCTATCCCCCTAGGAGCATGCGCGTAGCACTTCGTTTCGATAACTAATAGATTTTTGCAATAAGTATGTGAGTTCTTTATGACTAATGTTGAGTCCATGGATTATACGCACTCTCATCCTTCCACCATTGCTAGCCTCTCTAATACCGCGCACCTTTCACCGGTATCATACACCCACCATATACCTTCCTCAAAACAGCCACCATACCTACCTATCATGGCATTTCCATAGCCATTCCGAGATATCTTGCCATGCAACTTACCACAGTTCTGTTTATTATGACATGCTTCATCATTGTCATATTGCTTTGCATGATCATGTAGTTGACATCGTATTTGTGGCAAAGCCACCGTTCATAATTCTTTCATACATGTCACTCATGAGTCATTGCACATCCCGGTACACCGCCGGAGGCATCCATATAGAGTCATATTTTGTTCTAAGTATTAAGTTGTAATTCATGAGTTGTAAGTAAATAAAAGTGTGATGATCATCATTTTTAGAGCATTTTCCCAAGTGAGGAAAAGGATGATGGAGACTATGATTCCACCACAAGTCGGTATGAGACTCCGGATGAAAAAAAGAGGCCATAAAAAAAGAGAGAAGGCCCAAATAAAAAAATGAGAGAAAAAGAGAGAAGGGACAATGCTACTATCCTTTTACCACACTTGTGCTTCAAAGTAGCACCATGATCTTCATGATAGAGAGTCTCCTATGTTGTCACTTTCATATACTAGTGGGAATTTTACATTATAGAACTTGGCTTGTATATTCCAATGATGGGCTTCCTCAAAATGCCCTAGGTCTTCGTGAGCAAGCGAGTTGGATGCACACCCACTTAGTTTCTTTTGTTGAGCTTTCATACACTTATAGCTCTAGTGCATCTGTTGCATGGCAATCCCTACTCACTCACATTGATATCTATTGATGGGCATCTCCATAGCCTGTTGATACGCCTAGTTGATGTGAGACTATCTTCTCCTTTTTGTCTTCTCCACAGCCACCATTCTATTCCACCTATAGTGCTATGTCCATGGATCACGCTCATGTATTGCGTAAACATTGAAAAGGTTTGAGAACATCAAAAGTATGAAACAATTGCTTGGCTTGTCATCAGGGTTGTGCATGATTTAAATATTTTGTGTGATGAAGATAGAGCATAGCCAAACTATATGATTTTGTAGGCATAGCTTTCTTTGGCCATGTTATTTTGAGAAGACATGATTGCTTAGTTAGTATGCTTCAAGTATTATTGTTTTCATGTCAACATTAAACTTTTGTTTTGAATCTTATGGATCTGAATATTCTTTCCACAATAAAGAAGATTACAATGATAAATATGTTAGGTAGCATTCCACATCAAAAATTCTATTTTTATCATTTACCTACTCGAGGACGAGTAGGAATTAAGCTTGCGGATGTTGATACGTCTCCAACGTATCTATAATTTTTGATTGTTCCATGCTATTATATTATCTGTTTTCGATGTTTATGGGCTTTATTAAACACTTCTATATTATTTTTGGGACTAACCTATTGACCCAAAGCCCAGTGCCAGTTCCTGTTTTTTCCTTGTTTCAGTGTTTCAAAGAAAAGGAATATCAAACGGAGTCGGAACGGAATGAAACCTTCTGGAGAAGTTCTTTTTGGAAGGAAAGCTACCCGATGGACTTGGAGTGCACGTCAGGAAAGAAACGAGGGAGCCACGAGGTAGGGGTGCGCCCACCCCCCTAGGGCGCGCCCTCCACCCTTGTGGGCCCCTCGTGGCTCCCCTGACGTACTTCTTCCTCCTATATATACCAATATACCCTAAAACGATCGGGGAACATAATAGATCAGGAGTTCCGCCGCTGCAAGCCTCTGTAGCCACCAAAAGTCAATCGAGACCCTGTTCCGGCACCCTGCCGGAGGAGGGAACCCTCACTGGTGGCCATCTTCATCATCCTGGCGCTCTCCATGACGAGGAGGGAGTAGTTCACCCTCGGGGCTGAGGGTATGTACCAGTAGCTATGTGTTTGATCTCTCTCTCTCTCTATCTCGAGTTCTTGATTTGGCACGATTTTGATGTATCGCGAGCTTCGCTATTATAGTTGGATCTTATGTTTCTTCTCCCCCTCTACTCTCTTGTAATGGATTGAGTTTTCCCTTTGAAGTAATCTTATTGGATTGAGTCTTTAAAGATTTGAGAACACTTGATGTATGTCTTGCCGTGCGTATCTGTGGTGACAATGGGATATCACGTGATTCACTTGATGTATGTTTTGGTGATCAACTTGCGGGTTCCACCCTTGAACCTATGCATAGGGTTGGCACACGTTTTCGTCGTCATTCTCCGGTAGAAACTTTCGGGCATTCTTTGAGGTTCTATGTGTTGGTTGAATAGATGAATCTAAGATTTTGTGATGCATATCGTATAATCATACCCACGGATACTTGAGGTGACATTGGAGTATCTAGGTGACATTAGGGTTTTGGTTGATTTGTATCTTAAGGTGTTATTCTAGTATGAACTCTAGGGCTGTTTGTGACACTTATAGGAATACCCCAATGGATTGATTGGAAAGAATAACTTTGAGGTGGTTTCTACCCTACCATAATCTCTTCGTTTGTTCTCCGCTATTAGTTACTTTGGAGTGACTCTTTGTTGCATGTTGAGGGATAGTTATATGATCCAATTATGTTATTATTGTTGAGAGAACTTGCACTAGTGAAAGTATGAACCTTAGGCCTTTTTTCCTATCATTACAATACCGTTTACGCTCACTTTTATCGCTTGCTACCTTGCTGTTTTTATATTTTAGATTACAAAAACCTATATCTACCATCCATATTGCACTTGTATCACCATCTCTTCGCCGAACTAGTGCACCTATACAATTTACCATTCTGTTGGGTGTGTTGGGGACACAAGAGACTCTTTGCTATTTGGTTGCGGGGTTGCTTGAGAGAGACCATCTTCATCCTACGCCTCCCACGGATTGATAAACCTTAGGTCATCCACTTGAGGGAAATTTGCTACTGTCCTACAAACCTCTGCACTTGGAGGCTCAACAAAGTCTACAAGAAGAAGGTTGCGTAGTAGACATCAATGGACTAACTGAAATGAGAAAAGCTGGTATGAACTCGACCTCTCTTGTTTTTGTAAATATGATTAGTTCATCGTTCCTGATTCAGCTTATTATGAATGAACATGTTTGCTGTGACAATTAGAGATCATAGTTGCTCGTGCCATGCTTGATTATCTATGACTTATAATGGTTTACCTTGCGTGCCAACATGCTATTAAAATGGTTGTGATGTGGTATGATGGTGTGGTATCCTCCTTTGAATGATCTAAGTGACTTGACTTGGCACATGTTCACACATGTAGTTGAAACAAATCAACATAGCCTTCACGATATTTATGTTCATGGTGGATTATATCCTACTCATGCTTGCATCCAATGTTTATTAATTTTAATGCATGTTCATGACGGTTGTCGCTCTATAGTTGGTCGCTTCCCAGTCTTTTGCTAGCCTTCACCTGTACTAAGCGGGAATACTGCTTGTCCATCCAATCCCTTAAACCCCAAAGTTATTCCATATGAGTCCACTATACCTTCCTATATGCGGTATTTACCTGCCGTTCCAAGTAAATTTGTATGTGCCAAACTCTAAACCTTCAAATAAACATTCTGTTTGTATGCTCGAATAGCTCATGTATCAACTAGGGATGTCTGTATCTTCCATGTTAGGCGGGTTATTCTCAAGAGGAGTAGACTCTGCTCCTCATTCACGAGAAAATGGCTGGTCACCGGGATGCCCAGTCTCATGCTTTATGCAAACTAAATCAAATTAACTGCAAACAAAACTCCCCCTAGGACTCTTGTTAGTTGGAGGCACTCGTTGTTTCGAGCAAGCCATGGATTGATGCTTGTTGGTGGAGGGGGAGTATAAACTTTACCATTCTGTTTGGGAACTGCCTATAATGTGTGTAGCATGGAAGATATCGCCATCTCTTGGTTGTTATGTTGACAATGAAAGTATGCCGCTCAAAATATTATTTATCTCTATTTCAAAACCGAGCTCTTGCACCTCTACAAATCCCTGCTTCCCTCTGCGAAGGGCCTATCTATTTACTTTTATGTTGAGTCATCACCCTCTTATTAAAAGCACTAGCTGGAGAGCGCAGCTGTCATTTGCATCCATTACTATTAATTTATATTGGGTATGACTATGATTGGATCTCTTTTACCATGAATTACAATGTATAGTCAGTCCTTGATCTTTAAAGGTGCTCTACATTTATGTTTTGCGGTCTCAGAAGGGGCTAGCGAGATACCATCTTCTTATATCATATTATGATTGTTTTGAGAAAGTGTTGTCATCCGAGATTTACTATTATGGCTCGCTAGTTGATTATGCTATTGATATGAGTAAATATGAGACCTGAGAATTATTGCGAATGTGGTTAGTCATAATCTTTGCTGAAAACTTGAATGCTGGCTTTACATATTTACAACAACAAGAGCAAACAGAGTTTGTATAAGTTTTTATTTCTTCCAGTTCATCAACTGAATTGCTTGAGGACAAGCATGTTGGAAATATGCCCTAGAGGCAATAATAAAAGGATTATTATTATATTTCCTTGTTCATGATAATTGTCTTTTATTCATGCTTTAATTGTGTATTCCGGAAATCGTAATACATGTGTGAATACATAGACACCAACATGTCCCTAGTAAGCCTCTAGTTGACTAGCTCGTTAATCAATAGATAGTCATGGTTTCCTGACTATGGACATTGGATGTCATTGGTGACGAGATCACATCATTACGAGAATGATGTGATGGGCAAGACCCAATCCTAAGCATAGCACAAGATCGTATAGTTCGTTTGCTAGAGCTTTTCCAATGTAAAGTATCTTTTCCTTAGACCATGAGATCGTGTAACTCCCGGATACCGTAGGAGTGCTTTGGGTGTACCAAACATCACAACGTAACTGGGTGACTATAAAGGTATACTACGGGTATCTCCGAAAGTGTCTGTTGACACGGATCGAGACTGGGATTTGTCACTCCGTATGATGGAGAGGTATCACTGGGCCCACTCGGTAATGCATCATCATAATGAGCTCAATGTAATCAAAGTGTTTGATCATGGGATCATGCATTACGGTACGAGTAAAGTGACTTGCCGGTAACGAGATTGAACGAGGTATTGGGATACCGACGATCGAATCTCGGGCAAGTAAAATACCGATTGACAAAGGGAATTGTATACGGGGTTGCTTGAATCCTCGACATCGTGGGTCATCCGATGAGATCATCGAGGAGCATGTGGGAGCCAACATGGGTATCCAGATCCCACTGTTGGTTATTGGCCGGAGAGCTGTCTCGGTCATGTCTACGTGTCTCCCGAACTCGTAGGGTCTACACACTTAAGGTTTGGTGACACTAGGGTTGTATAGAGATAAGTATGCAGTAATCCGAAAGTGTTTCGGAGTCCCGGATGAGATCCCGGACGTCACGAGGAGTTCCGGAATGGTCCGGAGGTAAAGAATCATATATAGGAAGTGCAGTTTCGGCCATCGGGAGAATTCGGGGTCACCGGTATTGTACCGGGACCACCGGATGGGTCCCGGGGGTCCACTGGGTGGGGCCACCCATCCCGGAGGGCCCCATGGGTTGAAGTGGGGAGGGGAACCAGCCCATAGTGGGCTGGTGCGCCCCCCTTGGCCCATCCCTTGCGCCTAGTGTTGAAACCCTAGGGTGGGGGCGCCCCACTTGCCTTGGGGGGTACTCCACCCCCTGGCCGCCGCCCCCTTGGGAGATTGGATCTCCAGGGCCGGCGCCCCCCAGGGGGCCTATATAAAGGGGGGAGGGAGGGGCAGCCGCACCCTGAAGCTTTGACGCCTCCCTCTCCCCTGCTACACCTCTCTTTCTCTCTCTCTCGCAGAAGCTCGGCGAAGCCCTGCTGCGGTGACTGCTGCATCCACCACCACGCCGTCGTGCTGCTGGATCTTCATCAACCTCTTCTTCCCCCTTGCTGGATCAAGAAGGAGGAGACGTCATCCGCTCCGTACGTGTGTTGAACGCGGAGGTGCCGTCCGTTCGGCACTTGGTCATCGGTGATTTGGATCACAGCGAGTACGACTCCATCATCCACGTTCTAGTGAACGCTTCCGCTCGCGATCTACAAAGGTATGTAGATGCATCCGATCACTCGTTGCTAGATGAACTCATAGATGGATCTTGGTGAAACCGTAGGAAATTTTTTGTTTTCTGCAACGTTCCCCAACAAAGCAAAGGTTTAAGCTTGGGGGAGTTGATACGTCTCCGTCGTATCTACTTTTCCAAACACTTTTGCCCTTGTTTTGGACTCTAACTTGCATGATTTGAATGGAACTAACCCGGACTGACGTTGTTTTCAGCAGAATTGCCATGGTGTTATTTATGTGCAGAAACAGAAGTTCTGGGAATGACCTGAAACTTCATGGAACATCTTTTCGGAAATAATAAAAAATCCTTGCCATATATGAAGACCAGGGGGGCCCACACCCTGTCCACGAGGATGGGGGCGCGCCCTCCCCCCTAGGGCGCACCCCCCACCTCGTGGGCCCCCTGAGGCTCCTCCGTCGCCAACTCCAATTCTATATATTTGCTTTCGGGGAGAAAAAAAATCAAGGAGAATAATTCACCGCGTTTTACGATACGGAGCCGCCGCCAAGCCCTAAAACCTCTCGGGAGGGCTGATCTGGAGTCCGTTCGGGGCTCCGGAGAGGGGGATTCGTTGCCGTCGTCATCATCAACCATCCTCCATCACCAATTTCATGCTGCTCACCGCTGTGCGTGAGTAATTCCATCGTAGGCTTGTTGGACGATGATGGGTTGGATGAGATCTATCTTGTAATCGAGTTAGTTTTATTAGGGTTTGATCCCTAGTATCCACTATGTTCTGAGATTGATGTTGCTATGACTTTGCTATGCTTAATGCTTGTCACAAGTGCCCGAGTGCCATGATTTCAGATCTGAACCTATTATGTTTTCATGAATATATGTGAGTTCTTGATCCTATCTTTCAAGTCTATAGTCACCTACTATGTGTTATGATCCGGCAACCCCGAAGTGACAATAATCGGGACCACTCCCGGTGATGACCTTAGTTTGAGGAGTTCATGTATTCACTTGTGCTAATGCTTTGTTTCGGTTCTCTATTAAAGGAGGCCTTAATATCCCTTAGTTTCCATTAGGACCCCGCTGCCACGGGTGGGTAGGACAAAAGATGTCATGCAAATTCTTTCCATAAGCACGTATGACTATATTCGGAATGCATGCCTACATTACATTGATGAATTGGAGCTAGTTCTGTGTCACCCTATGTTATGATTGTTACATGATGAACCGCGTCCGGCATAATTATCCATCACCGGTCCAATGCCTACGAGCTTTTCCTATATTGGTTCTCACTTATTTACTTTTTCGTTGCTACTATTACAATCACTACAAAATACCAAAAATATTACTTTTGCTATCTTTACTTTTGTTACCGTTACCACTACTATCATATTACTTTGCTACTAAATACTTTGCTGCAGATATTAAGTTATCCAGGTGTGGCTGAATTGACAACTCAGTTGCTAATACTTGAGAATATTCTTTGGCTCCCCTTGTGTCGAATCAACAAATTTGGGTTGAATACTCTACCCTCGAAAACTGTTGCGATCCCCTGTACTTGTGGGTTATCAGGGGCCGGGCACCCAAACCGGATAGAGGCCCTCCACCGGTTCGTCCGGGCACCCGGGGGCGAGGGGACCGGGCACCCGGCCTGGGCAGGGGCGCGGTTGGAGGTGGCCCGGGCACCCGGGGCTCCAAGCCCGGGCACCTGGGGAGGAGCCAGGTGGGCGGCTGTGAGGGGCCGGTCACCCGGGGGTCCCGAGCCCGGGCACCCGGTGGGGCGTCCAGCGGCTGGGAGAGGAGGGCCCGGGCACCCGGGTGGCAAGGGGTCGGGCACCCGGGTGGCAAGGGGTCGGGCACCCGGTGCAGGCCGGGGCAGCTCCCAGGTGGTGCGGCCGGGCACCCGAGGTTGGGGAGGTCGGGCAGCCGGAGTGCTCAGGGGGTTTTGCCCCCACGCGTCCTTCTTCGCTTCTCTTCTCCGTAGCTTCCAGCTTCGCTCGTTCTTCTCCCTCCGTCTTCTCTGTGATTGCTTGGGTCTCCGTGCTTGCTTCCTCACGGTGATCTCCGATGTACCTGAGGATGCATAGCGTATCTCTTTGAGGTAGAATCTCGTCCTCATGTAAAACCGAATGGAACTCGGAGAGGAAAGAATTGACCTCATTTTCGATGTTTCGTGCACGTGCTCTTGTCATCGGCCCTCTCAGTGCTTGCTGTGGTGATGGAGTGTCAGTGCGGGTAGTCGCGGGTTGCTCCGCATCATCTCCCCCTTGGGAGAGATCCGTCCACGGATCGTGCTCTTCATCACCATGGTACTTGGCCAAGTCTTTGACGTTGAAGATGTCGCTTATGTTGTACTTTTCACGTGGGATGTCGACCTTGTAGGCGTTGTCGTTGTAGCGTGCTAGCACCTTGAATGGTCCGTCGGCTCTCAGGAGTAGCTTGGACGTTATGCGTTCCTTGGGGAAGTGGTCCTTGCGAAGATTTATCCATACTTGATCACCCGGTTGGAACACCATCGGAGACTTGTTGATGTTGAGCTTGGAGGCTAGTCGGTGTACTTGGCGCTCGATCGTGGAACGTGTTTCTTCATGCATCTTCTTGAGGTATGCGGATCTTGCGCTTGCGTCCATGTTTGCTCGTTCTTGAAGCGGCAGAGGGAGGATGTCCAATGGCGATAAAGGGTTGAAGCCGTAGACAACCTCGAAGGGGACTTGTCGGTTGTAGAATGTCTTGCGCGGTTGTAGGCGTATTCGGCAATGGGTAGGCACTCCTCCTACTCCTTGATGTTCTTCTTTATCAACACGCGTAGGAGAGTTGCAAGCGTCCGGTTGGTGACTTCCGTTTGGCCATCGGTTTGAGGGTGGTACGCCATGGAGAAGAGTAGCTTGATTCCGAGCTTGGCGCATAGCGTCTTCCAAAAGTAGCTTAAGAACATGACGTCTCGATCCGACACAATTGTCTTTGGCACACCGTGCAACCTCAAGATTTCCCTACAAAATAGATTGGCAACATGTGAAGCATCGTCTATCTTATTGCATCGTAGAAAATGAGCCATTTTAGAGAATTGGTCCACAACAACAAATATGGAGTCCTTTCCATTTTGAGTCCTAGGTAATCCAAGCACAAAATCCATGCTAATGTCTTCCCAAGGTTCGTGTGGAATAGGTAAAGGCATATGTAAACCATGGAATTGAGATTGTGACTTAGCTTTGCAACATGTAGATCACCAGTTGGTGAAACGGGCAATATCGCGAAACATATTGGGCCAAAAAATAGTTCTTGGAGACCATG
Organism: Aegilops umbellulata; assembly: GCA_032464435.1. Lineage (NCBI taxonomy): Eukaryota > Viridiplantae > Streptophyta > Magnoliopsida > Poales > Poaceae > Aegilops > Aegilops umbellulata. The sequence goes on along the minus strand of CP136058.1, from coordinate 585,776,931 downwards.
GCAAAAGTCTTGTCGCGTCCAAAGTGTCCCATGAGTCCACCTCCATGATCCTCTTGCAAAAGTAACAAATGAAGAGAAGACTCGGGAATGCATAGTTTGTTAGCTCTCATAAGATAGCCATCTTTGATATAATATCGTTCCCAAGAAGTATGCGTCACACATTTAGCATAAGGAGTAGCAAAAGTCACAACATGCTCATATAAATCTTTGATATGATCAAATCCAACAACATTCAATACAAGTTGAGTAAGTAACATGCATTTGCGGGAAAGGGCATCCGCCACAAGGTTCTCTTTGCCCTTAATGTACTTGATCACATAGGGGAAAGATTCAATAAATTCACTCCATTTAGCATGTCATTTATTCAACTTGGTTTGACCTTTAAGGTACTTAAGTGTCTCATGATCTGTATGTATGACAAACTCATGTGGCATAAGGTAATGTTCCCAAACATGTAACACATGCACTAAAGCATACAATTCTTTGTCATAGATGGGATAGTTAAGTTGAGCACCGGAGAGTTTTTCACTAAAATATGCAATAGCGCGTTTTTCTTGCATCAAAACTCCACCAATTCCATTACCACTTGCATCACAATGAACCTCAAAAGTTTTGTCAAAGTTGCGTAAAGCAAGAATCGGAGCATGAGTAAGCAAAGATTTGAGCTCATCAAAAGCAGTAGATTGCAAAGGTCCCCAAACAAAAGGAGCATTTTTCTTACTCAAGGCATGCAAAGGTGCGGCAATAGTGCTAAAATCTTTCACAAAGCGACGATAGAAACCTGCAAGACCAAGAAAACTACGCACTTGTTGCAAATTGGTGGATTATGGCCAAGTTCTAATTGCTTCAATTTTAGACTCATCAACATGAACACCCTTTGAGGAAACAACGAAACCCAAGAAACCAAGCTTGTCAACACCAAAAGTGCACTTTTTCATGTTTGCATAGAGACGTTCCTTGCGAAGAGTTTGCAAAACAACCCGAACATGTTTTAGATGATCTTTGATGGATTTGCTAAAAACAAGTATGTCATCGAAGTAGACCACAACAAAAACTCCAATGTAAGGACGAAGCACAAAATGCATAAGACGCATGAAAGTACCGGGAGCTTCCGATAAACCCATAGGCATAACCAACCACTCGTACAAGCCAAATTTAGTTTTGAAAGCTGTTTTCCATTCATCACCTTCTTGTATGCGGATTTGATAGTATCCACTTTTAAGATCAATTTTTGAGAAAATAGTAGCACCGCTAAGTTCATCTAGCATATCGTCAAGTCGAGGTATGGGATGCCTATAACGAACGGTGATAGCATTGATGGGTCTACAGTCGGAGCACATGCGAAAACTACCATCTTGCTTGGGTACAAGTATAACCGGAACGACACAAGGGCTTAAGCTATCACGTACGTGGCCATTGTCGATGAGTTCTTGGACTTCCCGTTGGATCTCCTTAGTTTCTTCGTGGTTGACGCGGTAGGGAGCCTTGTTCGGAAGAGGTGCTCCGGGGATGAGTTCGATCCTATGTTCAATACCACATAGAGGAGGAAGACCGGAAGGTAGCTCATCGGGAAAGACATCCTTGAATTCCTGCAACAAGTTAGAAAACACTAGAGGAAGAGGATTAGGAGTGTTAGTTTTTGCCACCTCATCTTTGCATAGGAGAACAAAGTGGATGACACTCGATGGGTTCTCACACACTTCTCCCATCTCTCTTTTTATGGCTAGGAGGACTAAGTTCTGCTCTCTTGGCGAAGAGGCGCTCAATTTTGGCTTGTGGCTCTCACTTTATTTTTGGTGGATCACTCTCACTAGTAGAAAAAGGGCCTTTAGTCCCGGTTCATAAGGGCCTTTAGTCCCGGTTCTTGAAGCGGGACTAAAGGGTCGTTACTAATGCCCTGACCCTTTAGTCCCGGTTCAAACCAGAACCGGGACTAAAGGCCCTCCACGTGGCCGCTGCCTGGAGGTCCACCTTTAGTCCCGGTTGGTAACACCAACCGGTACTAAAGGAAATTTTCTGATTTTTTTTTGAAATTTTTTTATTTTCAAATTTCTGAATTATTTTAACCTCTAATCTCTAATCACCCCTCATCACTGCTCAATTTAATCTCTAATCACCCCTCATCATTCCAAATCCCAGACGGTCACCCATCCTCCCACTCCCCCAACCTGAGCACGCTTAACTTCCAGGTTCTATTCTCCCTCGTTTCCAAGTCTGCACTCGTTGTTTTCCTGACAATAGTAAGATGTTAATCCTATTAAGCCTCAGGAGTTTAGCTTGAGCATGAAGTCACACATTTCACTGTTTGAGTTTGAAACTGTTGTTCTAAAAAACAATAATTATTTAGTAACACTAATATTTCTTGAATAAGTAGTTTGACCATTGTTTGACCACAGTTTGACCATAGTTTGACCAGATTTGACCAAAATTCAAAAAAAACTGAAATAATTATTTAATAACACTAATATTTTCGAATAATTATTTAGTCACACTAATACTTCTTGAATAAGTAGTTTGACCATAGTTTGACCGGATTTAATGAAAATTTAAAAAAACTGAAATTTGAGCATAACTTTTTTTCCTTTTGGAATTTGAGGATTCTACAAATTTGCAAACAGGCCGTAGGCGGTCTCCATCGGATGTAAATTTTCAAGTAGATGATTTTTCATATAAAAAACTTTTTAATCCGAGTTCATATGCAAAAGTTATGCCCATTTTACAAATTCCAGAGAGATTTTGTAAATAAAAGCGAAATTCATATTTGTAAATTTTCCCAAAAACTAGACCACATATCACATGGGAAACTTATTTTATTTTATTTTATTGACATTTCCATCATTTTCTTTTGTTTTTTCTAAAACTGAAAAGGCGGTCCACTGGGGGGGAGAGAGTTTGAAAATGGGACCTTTAGTACCGGTTCGTGCCATGAACCGGTACTAATGCCTCAAAGCCCGTTAGTACCGGTTGGTGGCACCAACCGGGACTAAAGGTCTAACCTTTAGTACCGGTTGGTGCCACCAACCGGGACTAATGGGCATCGCACCCTTTAGTCCCGGTTCGTGGCACGAACCGGGACTAAAGGGCCCAGGTGAACCGGGACTAATGCCTTAGCCGCACGAACCGGGATAAATGCACCCATTAGTCCCGGTTCTGGACTGAACCGGGACTAATGGGGTTACCCGGCCTGGACCAAAGCCCCCTTTTCTACTAGTGTCACTCACTAGGATCTCCAAGATGGGTGGATGCTTGCTTATCGGCGATCACTTGGCTTGGTGACATTGGTCGAAGCACATATTCCTTGCCTTTCATCTTGAAGCTATAGTAGTTGGTTCGTCCGTTGTGGATGACTCCAAGGTCAAATTGCCAAGGTCGTCCCAAGATAAGGTGGCACACCGACATAGGAACTACATCACACTCCGAGGTGTCCTCGACGCGCCAATCTTGAAAGAAACTTGCACTGTATGCTCCACTTGAATGGTGCCGGAGTCGCTTAGCCATTGCAACTTGTAGGGACGAGGGTGCTTCTTCTTGACCAATTGGAGCTTGGAACATAACTCCTCGCTTTCCAAGTTGTGACAACTTCCTCCGTCGATGATGACCTTCACGGAACGCCCGTTGATGCCGGCCTTTGTGTGGAAGATGTGGCACCATTGGTCTTCATCTTGATGGTGTTGGAGCATCAAGACCTTGGAGACCACGAGAGAGGGACTTGAATCATTGTCACAAAACACTTGATCATCTTCAGCGTCGTTGATGCGCCGTGCATGGCCACGTGCTCAAGGGCTTCCATTTCTTCTTCACTCATCGAGTCATAAGTGCCATCATCATTGAAGATCATAGTTCGCTTGTTGGTGCACTCGAAGGACTTGTGTCCCCGGCCACCACATGTGAAGCACTTGAGAGAGCTTGTCTTGACGGGGTCGTTCGATGGTGCCGAAGATGAGGGGGTCTTGGATTTGTAGTTGCTTGCCGGATAACGAGTCGAGGAAGGCGTAGCTTGCTTGGAACTTGACTTGTCGGCAGGACTTGGTGATGCTCTAGTTGAGGAAGGAGTTGCTGAAGTCGCGAGAGCTTGAGAGTAGGAGCCGTAGGTCTTGGACGAGTACTTGGCATATTTGATGTCATCTTGGACTTGTCGCTCGGCCTTGGTCGCTTGAAGAACTAGCTCGAGAAGGTTTGAGTATGGTTGGAAGTCGGCAATCTGCTTGATTGGGTGGTTGAGGCCGTTCAAGAAGCGTGCCATTGTTTGCTCGTAGTATTCCTTGACATTGTCTCATATCATGGCAATCTCCATTTCTTGATAGTATTCTTCCACCGTCTTCGTGCCTTGTTTGAGGAGTTGCAACTTCTTGAAGAAATCACGGGTGTAGTGTGTAGGCACGAAGCGAGCTCTCATGACATCCTTCATTTCCGTCCACATTGTGATTGGTGGTTCGCCTCTTGTATGTCGTCGCTCGATCACTTGTTCCCACCAAATGAGAACGTAGTCTTGGAACTCGAGGGAGTCCATGGTGATCTTCTTTTCCTCGTCGCAGTTGTGAAGCCGGAATATCTTGTCCACCTTCCAGGCCCATGAGAGATACTCTTCGGGATCATTGCTTCTGGAGAACTTGGGCATGGTGAACTTGAGCTTGCCATAGCGGAGTTCTTCATCGAAGTAGCGGTTTTGATGTCGCTCTTGCCATGGAGGAAGATCCTCAAATGCTCGCTCCTCGAGATGTCGCTCTTGGCGTGGATGAGGGTCTTGAAGCACTTGATTCTCTTGATGTCGTTCTAGCCGTGGAGGAGGACAAGGGATATGCGCTTGGTTGTGCCTTTGTTGTTGCTCTTCGCGTCTCGTGGATTCTTCTTGTATCTCTCGATGAAGAGCTTCCTCTTGTTCTCGTGCTTCCCGACCGCGTTGGGCAACAGCACGTGTGGAATCAGGGAGTGCATCTAGGGCCACTTGAGCATGAACTTCTCGCCGTAGTTGTTGTTGTCAAAGTGCTTCGGCATCTTGCTGCTCTTGGTGTAGGCGCGCTCATTCCTCTTGTTCTTGACAGATGGCGTCTTCGTCTTGAGGTTCATTTGCTCTAGCTCCATTGGTTCTTGTGCTTCTTGTCGCGCCCTTTCACGTGCTCGGACTCGGTCTTGTAAGCCATTGCCATAGAACGGATTTTCTTAAGCTCGGCGATCTTGAGGTGCTTGACGTCGAGGGACATGAGCTCATGGAGGACTTGTATCATAGGCGGAGTAGTCCGGAGAGTGTCGACTTGAGCGGTGGCTTGAGTGGCGTCGTCTTGTTGACGATGATGAGGAAGACGGGCGTCACAAGATTATGTTGCGAAGTTCTTCCATTTGTGTAGTGAACTTGTCGTCGATCGATTGATGAAGGTCGGAGGCGAGTTGCTCCAAGCGTTCACCCAATGCTACGCTTTCTTGAAGTAACGCTCGTTGTGCAAGGAAGAAGTGGTTCTTGGTGACGTAGCCGTTATCATCACCTTGCTCTTTGAAACGTGGGTTCGCCGTTGAACTTGGCATATCCATCATAACCAAGTGGGGTGAGTAGGAAAGTGACAGAACAATACCGAAGTTACCTTTTCCAAGGATTGAGGATGTAACAAGTGTCAATCAATGTGATGCCACAATAGTAGAATTGGAACCGGGTTTGTTTCTCACACCTACAAGTAAAAGGCTTATGGAGTAGCTTAGTTAGTGAAGGAAATATGCCCTAGAGGCAATAATAAAGTTATTATTTATTTCCGTATTTCATGATAAATGTTTATTATTCATGCTAGAATTGTATTAACTGGAAACATAATACATGTGTGAATACATAGACAAACAGAGTGTCACTAGTATGCCTCTACTTGACTAGCTCGTTAATCAAAGATGGTTATGTTTCCTAACCATGAACAAAGAGTTGTTATTTGATAAACGGGGTCACATCATTAGTTGAATGATCTGATTCACATGACCCATTCCATTAGCTTAGCACCCGATCGTTTAGTATGTTGCTATTGCTTTCTTCATGACTTATACATGTTCCTTTGACTATGAGATTATGCAACTCCCGTTTGCCGGAGGAACACTTTGGGTGCTACCAAACGTCACAACGTAACTGGGTGATTATAAAGGAGTACTACAGGTGTCACCAAAGGTAGATGTTGGGTTGGCGTATTTCGAGATTAGGATTTGTCACTCCGATTGTCGAAGAGGTATCTCTGGGCCCTCTCGGTAATGCACATCACTTAAGCCTAGCAAGCATTGCAACTAATGAGTTAGTTGCGAGATGATGTATTATGGAACGAGTAAAGAGACTTGCCGGTAACGAGATTGAACTAGGTATTGGATACCGACGATCGAATCTCGGGCAAGTAACATACCGATGACAAAGGGAACAACGTATGTTGTTATGCGGTCTGACCGATAAAGATCTTCGTAGAATATGTAGGAGCCAATATGGGCATCCAGGTCCCGCTATTGGTTATTGACCGGAGACGTGTCTCGGTCATGTCTACGTTGTTCTCGAACCGTAGGGTCCGCACGCTTAAGGTTTCGATGACAGTTATATAATGAGTTTATGAGTTTTGATGTACCAAAGGAGTTCGGAGTCCCGGATGAGATCGGGGACATGATGAGGAGTCTCGAAATGGTCGAGATGTAAAGATCGATATATTGGACGACTATATTCGGACATCGGAAAGGTTCTGAGTGGTTCGGGTATTTTCGGAGGTACCGGGGAGTTACGGGAATACAGGGAAGAGTATTGGGCCTTATTGGGCCTTAGTGGGAAGGAGCCAGGAGGTGGCGCGCGCCCCTCCCAAGCCCAGTCCGAATGGGACAAGGGGTTTGGGGGCGCGGGCCCCTCTCCCTTCCTTCTCATTCTCCCCTCCTTTACCCCCTAGTTGGACTAGGAAAGGTGGAATCCTACTCCCGGTGGGAGTAGGACTCCCCTTGGCGCCCCCAAACCAGGCCGGCCGCCCCTCCCCCTTGGCTCCTTTATATACGGGGGCAGGGGGGCACCCTAGGACACACAATTGATCAACGTGATCGTTCCTTAGCCGTGTGCGGTGCCCCCCTCCACCATATTCCACCTCGGTCATATTGTCGCGGTGCTTAGGCGAAGCCCTGCGTCGGTAGTACATCAAGATCGTCACCATGCCGTCGTGCTGACGGAACTCCTCCCCGAAGCTTTGCTGGATCGGAGCCCGGGGATCGTCGTCGAGCTGAACGTGTGCTAAGAACTCGGAGGCGCCGGAGTAACGGCGCTTGGATCGGTCGGATCGGGAAGACATACGACTACTTCCTCTACGTTGCGTCAACGCTTCCGCTTCGGTCTACAAGGGTACATAGACAACACTCTCCCCTCTCGTTGCTATGCATCACCATGATCTTGCGTGTGCGTAGGAAATTTTTTGAAATTACTACGTTCCCCAACAGTGGTATCAGAGCCAGGTTTTTATGGTTTGATGTTATATGCACGAGTAGAACACAAGTGAGTTGTGGACGATATAAGTCATACTGCCTACCAGCATGTCATACTTTGGTTCGGCGGTATTGTTGGATGAAGCGGCCCGGACCGACATTACGCGTACGCTTACGCGAGACTGGTTCTACCGACGTGCTTTGCACACAGGTGGCTGGCGGGTGTCAGTTTCTCCAACTTTAGTTGAACCGAGTATGGCTACGCCCGGTCCTTGCGAAGGTTAAAACGGAGTCTATTTGACAAACTATCGTTGTGGTTTTGATGCGTAGGTGAGATTGGTTCTTGCTTAAGCCCGTAGCAGCCACGTAAAACTTGCAACAAACAAAGTAGAGGACGTCTAACTTGTTTTTGCAGGGCATGTTGTGATGTGATATGGTCAGGACATGATGCTAAATTTTATTGTATGAGATGATCATGTTTTGTAACCGAGTTATCGGCAACCGGCAGGAGCCGTATGGTTGTCGCTTTATTGTATGCAATGCAATCGCCCTGTAATGCTTTACTTTATCACTAAGCGGTAGCGATAGTCGTAGAAGCATAAGATTGGCGAGACGACAACGATGCTACGATGGAGATCAAGGTGTCGCGCCGGTGACGATGGTGATCATGACGGTGCTGCGGAGATGGAGATCACAAGCACAAGATGATGATGGCCATATCATATCACTTATATTGATTGCATGTGATGTTTATCTTTTTATGCATCTTATCTTGCTTTGATTGACGGTAGCATTATAAGATGATCTCTCACTAAATTATCAAGAAGTGTTCTCCCCGAGTATGCACCATTGCCAAAGTTCGTCGTGCCCAGACACCACGTGATGATCGGGTGTGATAAGCTCTACGTCCATCTACAACGGGTGCAAGCCAGTTTTTGCACACGCAGAATACTCGGGTTATACTTGACGAGCCTAGCATATGTAGATATGGCCTCGGAACACGGAGACCGAAAGGTCGAGCGTGAATCATATAGTAGATATGATCAACATAATGATGTTCACCATTGAAGACTAATCCATTTCACGTGATGATCGGTTATGGTTTAGTTGATTTGGATCACGTGATCACTTAGAAGATTAGAGGGATGTCTATCTAAGTGGGAGTTCTTAAGTAATATGATTAATTGAACTTAAATTTATCATGAACTTAGTCCTGGTAGTATTAGCATATCTATGTTGTAGATCAATAGCTCACATTGTTGTTTTCATATGTTTATTTTGATATGTTCCTAGAGAAAATTGTGTTGAAAGATGTTAGTAGCAATGATGCGGATTGGATCCGTGATCTGAGGTTTATCCTCATTGCTGCACAGAAGAATTATGTCCTTGATGCACCTCTAGGTGACGGACCTATTGCAGGAGCAGATGCAGACGTTATGAACGTTCGGCTAGCTCAATATGATGACTACTTGATAGTTTAAGTGCACCATGCTTAACGGCTTAGAATCGGGACTTCAAAGACGTTTTGAACGTCATGGACCATATGAGATGTTCCAGGAGTTGAAGTTAATATTTCAAGCAAATACCCGAGTTGAGAGATATGAAGTCTCCAACAAGTTCTATAGCTAAAAGATGGAGGAGAATCGCTCAACTAGTGAGCATGTCCTCAGATTGTCTGGGTACTACAATCGCTTGAATCAAGAGGGAGTTAATCTTCCAGATAAAATAGTGATTAACAGAATTCTCTAGTCACCATCACCAAGTTAGTAGAACTTCATGATGAACTATAATATGCAAGGGATAACGGAAACAATTCCCAAGCTCTTCGTGATGCTGAAATCGACGAAGGTAGAAATCAAGAAAAACATCAAGTGTTGATGGTTAACAAGACCACTAGTTTCAAGAAAAGGGCAAAGGGAAGAAGGGGAACTTCAAGAAGAACGGCAAGCAAGTTGCTGCTCAAGTGAAGAAGCCCAAGTCTGGACCTAAACCTGAGACTGAGTGCGTTTACTGCAAAGGGACTGGTCACTGGAAGCGGAACTGCCCCAAGTATTTGGCGGATAAGAAGGATGGCAAAGAGAACAAAGGTATATTTGATATACAGATTAGTGATGTGTATTTTACTAGTGTTCATAGCAACCCCTCGGTATTTGATACTGGTTCAGTTGCTAAGAGTAGTAACTCGAAACGGGAGTTGCAGAATGAACAAAGACTAGTTAAGAGTGAAGTGACGATGTGTGTTGGAAGTGGTTCCAAGATTGATATGATCATCATCGCACACTCACTATACTTTCGGGATTAGTGTTGAACCTAAATAAGTGTTATTTGGTATTCGCGTTGAGCATAAATATGATTTGATCATGTTTATTACAATACGGTTATTCATTTAAGTTAGAGAACTTGTTGTTCTGCTTACGTGAATGGAACCTTCGATGGTCATACACCCAATGAAAATAGTTCGTTGGATCTCGATCGTAGTGATACACATATTCATAATATTGAAGCAAAAAGATGCAAAGTTAATAATGATAGTGCAACTTATTTGTGGCACTGCCGTTTAGGTCATATTGGTGTAAAGCGCATGAACAAACTCCATGCTGATGGGATTTTGGAATCACTTGATTATGAATCACTTGATGCTTGCGTACCATGCCTTATGGGCAAGATGACTAAAACTCCGTTCTCCGGAACAATGGAGCGAGAAACTGACTTGTTGGAAATAATACATACTGATGTATGCGATCCGATGAGTGTTAAGGCTCGCGGCGGGTATCATTATTTTCTGACCTTCACAGATGATTTGAGCAGATATGAGTATATCTACTTAATGAAACACTAGTCTGAAACATTTGAAAAGTTCAAAAAATTTCAGAGTGAAGTAGAGAATCATCGTAACAAAAATAAAAGTTTCTACGATATGATCGCAGAGGTAAAATATTGGAGTTACGAGTTTGGCCTTCAATTAAAACAATGTGGAATAGTTTCACAAACTCATGCCACCCGGAACACCACAGCATAATGGTGTGTCTAAACGTCATAACCGTACTTTATTGGATATAGTGCAAACTATGATGTTTCTTACCGATTTACCACTATCGTTTTGGGGTTATGCATTACAGACAGCTACATTCACGTTAAATAGGGCACCATCTAAATCCGTTGAGACGACACTATATGAACTGTGGTTTAGCAAGAAACCAAAGTTGTCGTTTCTTAAAGTTTGGGGTTGTGATGCTTATGTGAAAAGTTTCATCCTGATAAGCTCAAACCCAAATCGGAGAAATATGTCTTCATAGGATACCCAAAGGAGACAGTTGGGTATACCTTCTATCACAGATCCAGAGGCAAGACATTCGTTGCTGAGAATGGATACTTTCTAGAGAAGAAGTTTCTCTCGAAAGAAGTGAGTGGGAAGAAAGTAGAACTTGATAAGGTAATTGTACCTTCTCCCTTATTGGAAAGTAGTTCATCACAGAAATCTGTTCCTGTGACCACTACACCAATTAGTGAGGAAGCTAATGATGATGATCATGTAACTTCAGATCAAGTTACTACCGAATCTCGTAGGTAAACCAGAGTGAGATCCGCACCAGAGTGGTACGGTAATCCTGTTCTGGAAGTCATGTTACCAGACCATGACGAACTTGCGAACTATGAGGAAGCGATGATGAGCCCAGATTCCGCGAAATGGTTTGAGGCCATGAAATCTGAGATATGATCCATGTATGAGAACAAAGTATGGACTTTGATGGATTTGCCCGATGATCGGCAAGCCATAGAAAATAAATGGATCTTCAAGAGGAAGACGGACACTGATAGTAGCGTTACTATCTACAAAGCTAGAATTGTCGCAAAAGGTTTTCGACAAGTTCAAGGTGTTGACTACGATCAGAGTTTCTCACTCGTATCTATGCTTAAGTCTGTCCGAATCATGTTAGCAATTACCGCATTTTATGAAATCCGGCAAATGGATAAACAAAACTGCATTCCTTAATGGATTTATTAAAGAAGAGTTGTATACGATGCAACTAGAAGGTTTTGTCGATCCTAAAGGTGTTAACAAAATATGCAAGCTCCAGCGATCCGTCTATGGACTGGTGCAAATATCTCGGAGTTGGAATACACGCTTTGATAAATTGATCAAAGCATATCGTTTTATACAGACTTACGGTGAAGCCTGTATTTACAAGAAAGTGAGTGGGAGCACTACAACATTTCTGATAAGTATATGTAAATGACATATTGTTGATCGGAAATAATGTAGAATTATTCTGCAAAGCATAAAGGAGTATTTGAAAGGAGTTTTTCGAAGAAGGACCTCAGTGAAGCTGCTTATATATTAAGCATCAAGATCTATAGAGATAGATCAAGATGCTTGATAAATTTTCAATGAATACATACCTTGACAAGACTTTGAAGTAGTTCAATATGGAACAGTTAAAGAAAGAAGTTCTTGCCTGTGTTACAAAGTGTGAAATTGAGTAAGACTCAAAACCCGACCACGGCAGAAGATAGAAAGAGAATGAAAGTCATTCCCTATGCCTTGGCCATAGGTTCTATAAAGTATGCCATGCTGTGTACCAGATCTATTGTACGTCCTACACTATGTTTAGCAAGGGAGTACAATAGTGATCTAGATGTAGATCACTGGACAGCGGTCAAAATTATCCTTAGTGAAATAAGGATATGTTTCTCGATTATGGACGTGACAAAAAGGTTCGTCGTAAAAGGTTACGTCGATACAAGTTTTGACACTAATCTAGATGACTCTAAGTCTCAATCTAGATACATATTAAAGATGGGAGCAATTAGCTAAAGTAGCTCCGTACAGAGCATTGTAGACATAGAAAGTTGCAAAATACATACGGATCTGAATTTTGGCAGACCCGTTGACTAAGCTTCTCTCACAAGCAAAACATGATCACACCTTAGTACTCTTTGGGTGTTAATCACATAGCGATGTGAACTAGATTACTGACTCTAGTAAACCCTTTGGGTGTTGATCACATATCGATGTGAACTGTGGGTGTTAATCACATGGTGATGTGAACTATTGCTGGTAAATCACATGGCGATGTGAACTAGATTATTGACTCTAGTGCAAGTGGGAGACTGAAGGAAATATGCCCTAGAGGCAATAATAAAGTTATTATTTATTTCCTTATTTCATGATAAATGTTTATTATTCATGCTAGAATTGTATTAACCGGAAACATAATACATGTGTGAATACATAGACAAACAGAGTGTCACTAGTATGCCTCTACTTGACTAGCTCGTTAATCAAAGATGGTTATGTTTCCTAACCATGAACAAAGAGTTGTTATTTGATTAACGGGGTCACATCATTAGTTGAATGATCTGATTGACATGACCCATTCCATTAGCTTAGCATCCGATCGTTTAGTATGTTGCTATTGCTTTCTTCATGACTTATACATGTTCCTTTGACTATGAGATTATGCAACTCTCGTTTGCCGGAGGAACACTTTGGGTGCTACCAAACGTCACAACATAACTGGGTGATTATAAAGGAGTACTACAGGTGTCACCAAAGGTAGATGTTGGGTTGGCGTATTTCGAGATTAGGATTTGTCACTCCGATTGTCGGAGAGGTATCTCTGGGCCCTCTCGGTAATGCACATCACGTAAGCCTTGCAAGCATTGCAACTAATGAGTTAGTTGCGAGATGATGTATTATGGAACGAGTAAAGAGACTTGTCGGTAACGAGATTGAACTAGGTATTGGATACCGACGATCGAATCTCGGGCAAGTAACATACCGATGACAAAGGGAACAACGTATGTTGTTATGCGGTCTGACCGATAATGATCTTCGTAGAATATGTAGGAGCCAATATGGGCATCCAGGTCCCGCTATTGGTTATTGACCGGAGACGTGTCTCGGTCATGTCTACATTGTTCTCGAACCGTAGGGTCCGCACGCTTAAGGTTTCGATGACAGTTATATAATGAGTTTATGAGTTTTGATGTACCGAAGGAGTTCAGAGTCCCGGATGAGATCGGGGACATGACGAGGAGTCTCGAAATGGTTGAGACGTAAAGATCGATATATTGGACGACTATATTCAAACATCGGAAAGGTTCTGAGTGGTTCGGATATTTTCGGAGGTACCAGGGAGTTACGGGAATACAGGGAAGAGTATTGGGCCTTGTTGGGCCTTAGTGGGAAGGATCCAGGAGGTGGCGCGCGCCCCTCCCAAGCCCAGTCCGAATTGGACAAGGGGTTTGGGGGCGCGGGCCCCTCTCCCTTCCTTCTCCTCTCCCCTCCTTTCCCCCCTTCTCCTAGTTGGACTAGGAAAGGTGGAATCCTACTCCCGGTGGGAGTAGGACTCCCCTTGGCGCGCCCAAACCAGGCCGGCCGCCCCTCCCCCTTGGCTCCTTTATATACGGGGGCAGGGGGGCACCCTAGGACACACAATTGATCAACGTGATCGTTCCTTAGCCGTGTGCGGTGCCCCCCTCCACCATATTCCACCTCGGTCATATTGTCGCGGTGCTTAGGCGAAGCCCTGCGTCGGTAGTACATCAAGATCGTCACCACGCCGTCGTGCTGACGGAACTCCTCCCCGAAGCTTTGCTGGATCGGAGCCCGGGGATCGTCATCGAGCTGAACGTGTGCTAAGAACTCGGAGGCGCCGGAGTAACGGCGCTTGGATCGGTCGGATCGGGAAGACGTACGACTACTTCCTCTACGTTGCGTCAACGCTTCCGCTTCGGTCTACAAGGGTACATAGACAACACTCTCCCCTCTCATTGCTATGCGTCACCATGATCTTGCTTGTGCGTAGGAAATTTTTTGAAATTACTACGTTCCCCAACAGTTAGGATGGTGGCAAAAATTTCAAGCAAATGTTAGTCAATATATCGATAAGGTTGAGAAGGTTTAGAAAAATGCAAGTAAAGCAAATAGATCAAAGCCAAGGATAGCACTAGGAACACACACACGGAAGATAGATGGGATCCGCACAACCAAGGGGTGAGCTCAAAATGTGTGACCACGGAAAATGCTCTTGTTGTGCGAATGCTAGAGAGACGGTAGCTCGATTGCTCAAATGGGCAAGATACGCATGTGCACCAACCTATAAGAGAAACGTGTCGTCTTCAATCTCAACTATGCTATATATGCGGTGACCAAGATGATATGAGTATGCAAAACGGCTCAATGCTATTGCTTACAAGCTCTTTGTTTCTCCTCTTTTGCTTAAAAGCTTTTCTTTCTTTATCTTTTTTTCTATGTTTGATGATCGAGCCAAGTATGATATGAGACAAGTATGTAAGATATGCACGGGAGAGACTTACGGCACTAAGATGATAACGCGATCACTATGGTGCACAATAGCGTGGTCCGGTAATTCTCAACTCGCTAGTCTTGATGGGTAAGAAACGCAAAAGGCTCGGGCTATCAATGCAAAGCCAAAGTTAAGTGTCGATGAGGTTACCGTCCTTTCTTACTGTTAGCGGTGAAGATGACCCCGGGGCGATGAGAATGGCGGTGATGTCGATGTCACAAGCTCCTAAGTAACCGAAACACCTTAGGAAACGCAAATCCCAAATCAAAATCGGTCAAATGCGGAAGGTGGGTGTTTTTGTGTTGATTTTTGGATGGAGGCTAAAGGTGGTGGTAATGATATATGTGGATGGGGGTGTCAAGAGCTTCCAAATGAGCTAAAGAACACAAAAAGGACTTGGGAGGTGGAAGTTATGGCCAAAACGGTGTTGGTAGTGGGTTGATTTGTAGGGTGCGGGCACCCGGGGGTGGAGGGTGCGGGTGCCCGGGTGGTCAGGGGAAAGTGGACGGGGGTACGGGTGCCCGGTGGTTCGAGGTGCGGGCACCCGGTGGTCTCCGATTTGGACAGAAAATTTGGGGGAAAAGCAAAATTAGGAGGATTTCGTGGTGGGAAGGGTGGGGATTGTTGGGGAGGGGCTAGACCCACTTGCGAAACATCAAATCCATGGACCAAAACAACCAAATCTCACAACATCCAATAAATTGCAAGAAAAATTTTTGGGGCTATTTTTGTGGGGAATTTTCGAATTTGGACAAAAAACAAAAAAATCAAGCCAGCAAATGGGGGGATGGGACTCCAAGATGTGAATCAACCTTGCTCATGATACCAAGATGTTGTAGGGCGAAACCCTAGAGGGGATCGTTTCACACTTGGAGGGGGAAAAGTAGGAAGAATACTCAAGAACACAGGGCACAAATCACTCTCAAACAAACCCAACATCACATCCACTAGGGTAGCACACAAGAGATCCACAAGATTACATGAACAATTCAAGGAAAATAGCACTAGGTAAGTTCTTCCCACTAGGTGAGGTCTTGATCTTGATCTCCTTCAAGAGCAGGGCTTGATAATCCCAAGGATTCTTCCCAAAGAGGGGTCTTGATCTCCAAGAGGAGGAGGATATAAGGAGCAAAGCTCTCTTTGGTGTTCTAAAATACTTTGCTAACCCTCCAAAAGACCTAGGAGAGAGATACTTATAGTCTAGGGACGGACTAGGAGAGGAGAGGGGATACAAGGTCAAAGACCCGAAAAGGCACGCAGGCCCTCGACATTGTCCAGGCAACCGGGGTCATGGGGGCCGGGCACCCGGACAGGAAAGAGGCCCTCCACCGGTTCGGCCGGGCACCCGGGGGCGAGGGGACCAGGCACCCGGCCTCGGCAGGGGCGCGGCTGGAGGTGGCCCGGGCACCCGGGGCTCCAAGCTCGGGTACCCGGGGAGGAGCCAGGCGGGCGACTGTGAGGTGCCGGGCACCCCGGGGTCCCGAGCCCGGGCACCCGGTGGGGCGTCCAGCGGCTTGGAGAGGAGGGTCCGGTCACCCAGGTGGCAAGGGGCCAGGCACCCGGTGTAGGCCAGGGCAGCTCCCAGGTGGTGCGGCCGGGCACCCGGGGTTGGGGAGGCCGGGCACCCGGAGTGCTCAGGGGATTTTGCCCCCACGCGTCCTTCTTCACTTCTCTTCTCTGTAGCTTCTGGCTTCGCTCGTGCTTCTCCCTCCGTCTTCTCTGTGATTGCTTGGGTCTCCGTGCTTGCTTCCTCATGGTGATCTCCGATGTACCTGAGGATGCATAGCGTATCTCTTTGAGGTACAATCTCATCCTCATGTAAAACAGAACAGAACTCGGAGAGGAAAGAAGTGACCTCGTTTTCGATGTTTCGTGCACGTGCTCTTGTCATCGGCCCTCTCGGTACTTGCGGTGGTGATGGAGTATCAGTGCGGGTAGTCGCAGGATGCTCCGCATCAGGCCCCTCCCATAAATATTGCGATCCCATATGTCATTATCAGCAAATAGCAAAAATTTGTATATCACACACATACACATTCAGCTGAGTGTCATTACCTTCTTCAGATGAATGTTCTTCCACATGAATCGGAGAATCCAACGGTTGAGGCAAAGCCTCATCGGACTTATGACCAGTAGTGGGGAGTGTAGGCGTCCTAACGAGGCAGCGCACGTGGCAGCACCGTGGTGCCTTGCTAGACGCACAAGTTGTCAGTCGGGGGCTCAGAGCAATGCGGTAGAGAATGTGTCTCTTATCATGAGTGAGGAGGGTTGGAGTCATCCTCAGTGGCCTTGGGAAGCAATATGGGGAAGGGTATGTGTGGTAGGGAGCAAGGGGTGGTCTACTAATGGGAGTACATGCTAGTGGGTTGCAGCGACCATGGAAGAGGGTCCTTTGATAGAGCAGAGGTGACCCGTCTTTTCATGAGATGGTGGCTATCATTTGGGAGGAAGTCGACTTTGACGACCCGACTATGAACGTGCGAGGACGTCGCACCTTAGCAATCGCTAAACCAACTCCAAGAGGTTATTGACCACGCCAGAGCACGATCAACCTGACCACGAAGGACTATTTGCTGCAGGCAAACGAAGAACAAGCAAGAAACTAAGATTGCAATCTGGATATTGCGAATATAAGAGGAAATCTTTATTGATAAAGGTCGGGTTCTGTGACGTCTTTGTCTGGTCGTTGAACACAAATGAAGTACGCGAAGTTGCAGCTATGACGAACTTTAATCTAAACAAAACCCAAAGTCTAAATGACACCCTAAGGGCTGTATATATGGAGGAAGAGGGGGAATTTTGTGGCCCTTGAGGGAGGGGTCCGAAAACAACCCTAACTCTTGTTTCCCCACACATACGAACTCTAAAAACAGCCTATACTTAAGTATTTCAAAATTACATGGGCCTGACCCAATAATAAGGTGACGCAGCACCTAAAATAGCCTCTGGACGAATTTTATGAAGTGGCATCTTGTATATTTCGTCCAAGGCTTCATGCACCCATTATGGTGGCTTCAAAGTCCTGAAATCATCACTTGAAACTCTATTCTTGTTTCCCTTGCGCATGCCATCAACTCCATGCTTGTTCTTGCTCCAGTGTCCATCTTTCTCCAAGCTAGGCCCATCATTTGTAAGCAAAACAAATGTATCCAATTTAGGCAGCATCATATTCTCATGAACATTAGAATCATTAACAAGAAACGAAAGTACCTGGTAATTTAACTGGTGTGCGCGAGCTCTAGTAATCGGTCCAGTATGTATAGTAGTAGGGGCTATGGGTGTAACAATGGTATTGATGTCCTCATCATCCTCCCCTTCTTAAAGTGAAGTTGTCCTCGACGGAAGCTCATCTTCCTGACCCAAATAAAGCTTCAAATCTGCAATGTTAAAAGTGGGACTAACCCCAAAATCTGCAGGCAGCTCAAGTTTATATGCATTATAATTTATTTTCTCTAACACCTTAAAAGGACCATCAGCATGTGGCATTAGCTTTGATTTTCGCAAATCAGGAAATATATCCTTATGCAAATGTAACCAAACAAGATCTCCATGTGCAAACACAACATATTTTCTACTCTTATCTCCCGCAAGTTTATATTTAGCATTCATACGCTCGATATTTTCCTTAGTTAACTCATGCATTTTTAAAATCAATTCAGCGCGTTGTTTAGCATCAAAATTAACCTTCTCCGAAGATGGAAGAGGCAACAAATCAATAGGTGCATGAGGTAGGAAACTATACACTATTTCAAAGGGGCACATCTTAGTAGTAGAATGCAATGAACGATTATAAGCAAATTCAATATGAGGCAAGCATTCTTCCCACATTTTCATATTATTCTTCAAAACAGACCTAAGCATAGTTGACAATGTTCTATTTACTACTTCAGTTTGTCCATCAGTTTGGGGGTGACAAGTAGTACTAAAAAGCAGTTTAGTCTCCAACTTAGCCCATAAACATCTCCAGAAGTGGCTAAGAAATTTAGTATCACTATCTGAAACAATAGTATTAGGCACACCATTTCACGAGACAATGCATCAGCAATAACATTTTCTTTACCCTTCTTGTGTTTAATAACATAAGGGAAAGTCTCAATGAATTCAACCCATTTAGCATGTCTACGGTTCAGTTTTGCTTGACTTTTAATGTGTTTCAAATATTCATGATCAGAATGTATAACAAATTCTTTGGGCCATAAATAATGTTGCCATGTTTCTAAGGTCCGAACAAGAGCATATAATTCTTTATCATAAGTAGAATAGTTCAGACTAGGCCCACTCAATTTTTCAAAAATGTATGCAACAGGTTTGCCATCTTGTAATAACACACCTCCTAATCCAATTCCACTAGCATCACATTCAAGCTCAAAAGTCTTATTAAAATCAGGAAGTTGGAGTAAAGGAGCATGTGTCAACTTATCTTTCAATACCGTGAAGGCTTCTTCATGTGCGGTACCCCAAACAAAAGGCACATCCTTCTTCGTAAGCTCATTGAGAGGTGCAGCAATGGTGTTAAAACCTCTCACAAAACGCCTATAGAAACCGGCGAGTCCAAGAAAACTCCTCACTTGTGTCACCGTTTTGGGCTGCGGCGAACTCTCAATAGCTTCAATCTTGGCTTTATCAACTTCAATTCCCTGTGAAGTAACAACATAGCCAAGAAAAGATACTCGATCAGTGCAAAAGGTGCACTTCCCAAGGTTACCAAACAAACGTGCATCACGTAGAGCAATAAAAATAGCACGTAAATCTTCCAAATGTTCTTCCAAAGATTTATTATAAATCAGTATATCATCAAAATAGACTACCACAAATCGTCGAATGAAAGCACATAAAACTTCGTTCATTAGTCTCATGAAAGTACTAGGTGCATTAGTTAACCCAAAAGGCATGACTAACCACTCATATAATCCAAACCTATTTTTAAATGGTGTTTTCCATTCATCTCCCAATTTCATACGAATTTGATGGTATCCACTACGCAAATCAACTTTGAAGAATATTGTAGAGCCACTCAATTCATCAAGCATATCATATAGCCTAGGAATAGGATGACGATAATGAATAGTAATATTATTAATGCTTCTACAATCAACACACATACGCGACGTACCATCCTTTTTAGGCACTAGTATAATAGGAACATCACAAGGACTAAGAGATTCGCGTATATAACCTTTGCCGAGCAGCTCCTGTACTTGACGCATAATCTCCTTCGTCTCCTCTGGATTGGTATGGTATGGTGCACGGTTAGGTAGCGATGCACCAGGAATTAAGTCAATTTGATGCTCAATCCCTCGAATAGGTGGTAATCCCGGTGGCACGTCTTGTGGAAAGATGTCAGCGAACTCCTGCAAAATGTTAGTGACAGCATGGGGCAAAGAGGAAGGCACATCCTGGAATGAAAATAATGTCTCTTTGCACACAAAAGGATATCAAACAAATTTGCTGAAATCTAGCTCATCAATATCAGATTTTGTGGCAAGTAGCATGCACTTTTCAATTTAATTTCAGAAGCAACACTAGATGGTTTATTATTAGGTTTCATTTGTTGCTCAAATTCTTTTGCCACAATCTGATTTTCACTCTTATTTTTCTCCTGTTTTGCTTTATTAGCTCTATTAATATCATATTTCAAAATGGAATGAGGAGTCATAGGAAGCAAAGTAATATTTTTATCCTTATGAACAAGAGTATACTGATTGTTTCTACCATGGTGTATAGAATTCTTATCAAATTGCCATGGTCTACCAAGTAATAAGGAACATGCTTGCATAGGTACCACGTCACAATTAACATAATCAACATATGTAGATATACTAAAATGCACACGAACAGTACGTGTTACCTTAACCTTGCCGCTGTTGTTGAACCATTGGATGTAGTAAGTATATAGATGTGGTCTTGTGGTGAGAGATAGCTTCTCCACCATATCCATGCTAGCCAAGTTGTTGCAGCTTCCTCCATCTATGATGACGCGAACAGAACGTTCCTTCACAACTCCCTTCGTATGGAACAAATTATGCCTCTGATTTTGCTCAGCTTGTGTGACCTGCACACTCAAAACACGTTGAGAAACTAAACATTCATACATGTCAGCATCTTCAGGAGCCATGTATTGCGTCTCATGATCAGAATCATCTCCATCGTGTTCTTCACTTGTAATAAGAGCCAAAGTCTCCTCATCATAGTCACTAGCGGACTCATACCCACCATCCTCAGTAGCAATCATCACATGCTGAGATTTGCATTCTCTTGCATAATGACCTCTTCCCTTACAACGACGAGAAATAATATCACTTGTGTGCCCTGTTGATGTCATGGAAGAAGAAGAGCTCTGTGCAGGCCCGACAGGTGTGCTCTTGGCAGATAGTGGTGGTTGTGCATACTTTCTTGTATCATGGCTGGAGGTGGCACATGATGGAGGTGCTAGTGCAGTGGAAGTAGAGGATGCACGTGGTGTCCATGATGAAAGTCGACCTGCAGAAAAGTTAGTTCGCGCCAATGCATGTTGATCCTGCACTTCATGTTCAGCTTTACAAGCAAGATGGAATAAACGAATGATATTATTATTCTCCTTATACTCTAGAATGGTTTGAATCTCTCTATTTAATCCACCCATAAAACGTGCAAGCATAGCTTCATTCTCCTCAACAATACCACATCTAATCATGCCAGTTTGTAATTCCTGGTAATATTCTTCTACAGAATTTTTCCTTGTCTTAAACGCTGCAATTTTTGAAGTAATTCACATTGATAATATGGTGGAACCCAACGAGTACGCATACCAGTTTTCAAAGCAGCCCAAGTAGCTGGAATAGGATATAATCTACAATGTTCAGACCACCAAACACATGCAAAGCTAGTGAAAGCACAAACAGCAGCAGGAACACGTCTCTCCTCAGGATATTGTAAACATGTAAATCGTTGTTCAGTTTCTAACTCCCAAGTAAGATATATATCAGGAACATATCTACCCTCAAATGGTGGAATATTCAATTTTATTTTAGGAAGATGGTCATGTACCTCAGGTGGTGCAGCCCTACCATTGCGATGATATGCATGAGGACGACCTGGTGGTGGTGGTGCTGGTGGTTACACGTAGTTTTGATTTTGATCAACCTCATCCTCATAATAGTCCTCCACCTCGGCAGTAGCAGCAGGAGATACAGAAGCATCAATAGCAGTAGCAGTGGCACCCGAATTTTGTCCTAGCTCAAGGGGAACGCGCAGTGCCCGTCCCACTTGATTTGGAAGACGACATTGTTGATGTAGAGGTGCGATAGGTGCAGCCGGCAGTGGTGGTGGAAGACGCGAAAGCAATTCAGTAAACTTGTTATCAAGCCTTGTTTCGAACATCTTCTCCATGCCATCTATTTTCTCCATGGCCTCTTCAAAACTGTTTAGCACATCTTGCACCTGTCCACTCATCATTTGTTGAAACTTATCATGAAGCTCCTTATTCGTCAAGTTCTCCTAGTCAGTCTCGTCGGCTTGTGATCCTACCATGGTTAGCAGCAATAGAAACACACAAGAATATGATCCTACAGACTACTAACAAGTGGTGGTAGTGGATGTCACAAATACGTCAAGTAAATCTCAAATTCTTACCAGTTCTTACCCAGCAGCAGGCGGTGATCGGCAACCGTTGCAGTCAAAACTCTCAAAGCTTGGATAGAGAGATTATCAGGGAGAGTCAAACGCACGATGTAGATGTATGTGGAGTTGGGAAGGCTTATAATATGGTATCAAAACGGGCCAGCAATAATCAGTTCAGAGATGCAAAGGTGAATAAACGCTCAACGACGATACTATGCTGGTCCTAGGATAGACCGTACTAGAGACGCGAGCCTAGACACTAACAAAAGCACGGCGCGGCACAGAAACAAGGGAAAAGCGCACTCTGGAAAAAAATTCGCTCAATTTTTTTCGCTCTTTTTTTTGTGAAAAATCACTATAATGGCGAGTGTCTCAAAAATCTTCCCAAGTCAAAATAATAGGATAGGCACAAAATTCTTTGACTATTGTTTTTTTCGGAAATCAGGGCAGCGAAGATGAAAAAGTGCGACAAAAAATCACGATGATGACGAGTGTCTCAAAACGCTCCATGGGACCTAAAAACAGGATAGAGAGAAATTTTGCCTGCCAAAATTTTGGCCTAAAAAATGCCCGGGGGTCTCCAGACTTTTTTTCCGAAACCTACTCAGGCAAGGAAACACGAATCAGAAAATAAAAATATCTCGAAAACAAACCTAATATGGAAAAAACTCAGATTGGTGGTGGACAGGCGGATGTATATGTGGACTTGGATTGGTGGTGGACACGCGGATGTATATGTGGACTCGGATTGGTGGTGGATAGGGGGATGTATATGTGGACTCGGATTGGTGGTGGACAGGCGGATGTATATGGCAGTGGTAAGGAATATGTTGGTGGTGGTGGTATATGGCAGGAGCGATGACGATGGTGCGGCGGCGTGACAACTTGTGAATAGAACTCGAAACTCTAAGAGAAACTAGACGCTAAGACCAGCAACTTCACACGACGATGCAACCACAAATTCAACAAAGCAAAATACTGAAAAGACTATGCAAAGGCTCAGACTGGTTTGGATATGATGAACTAACCCTAATTTTTTTGGCGTTTTCGTGGACTGTAGGTATGAAGAACAGACTCGATCTAAACTACGAAAAACTATAAAATCTCACCGAGCAACCTGGAAATATGATACCACTTGATAGAGCAAAGGTGTCTTGTCTTTCGATAAGATGGTGGCTATCATTTTGGAGGAAGTCGATTTTGACGATCCGACTACGAACATGCGAGGACGTCGCGCCTTCGCAATCACTAAACCAACTCCAAAGATTATTGATCACATCGGAGCGCGATCAACTTGACCACGAAGGTCTGTTTCCTGCAGGAAAACGAAGAACAAGCAAGAAACTAAGATTGTAATCTGGATATTGTGAATGTAAGAGGAAAGCTTTATTGATAGAGGTGGGGTTCTATGACGTCTTTGTCTGGTCGTTGAACACAAATGAAGTACGTGAAGTTGCAGCTATGGCAAAATTTAATCTAAAAAAGACAAAGTCTAAACGACGCCCTAAGGGCTGTATATATGGAGGAAGAGGGGGGAATTTTGTGGCCCTTGAGGGAGGGGTCCGAAAACAACCCTAACTCTTGTTTCCCCACACATACAGACTCTAAAAACAGCCTATACTTAAGTATTTCGAAATTACATGGGCTTGGCCCAATAATAAGGTGACGCAGCACCTAGAATAGCCTCTGGACAAATATTATGAAGTGGCATCTTGTATATTTCATCCAAGGCTTCATGCACTCATTATGGTGGCTTCAAAGTCCTAAAATCATCACTTGAAACTCTGTTCTTGTTTCCTTTGCGCGTGCCATCAACTCCATGCTTGTTCTTGCTTCAATGTTCATCCTTCTCCAAGCTAGGCCCTTCATTTGTAAGCAAAACAAATGTATCCAATTTAGGCAGCATCATATTCTCATGAACATTAGAATCATTACCAAGAAACAAAAGTACCTGGTAATTTAATTGGCGTGCGCGAGCTCTAATAATCGGTCCAGTATGTATAGTAGCAGGGGTTGTGGGTGTAACAATGGTATTGATGTCCTCATCATCCTTCTAGCTCATGTCAGAGAGAGAGAGAGAGAGAGTTGTCGGGGCGAGGTTGGTCGGGTCTTGAGGGTGGAGCAATAGTGGAGGAGATTTTTTTTCCCGAGCTAGATTAAGAAGAGAATTTGTGTGGGGCCACCATCAGGTGGGTCATCCAAAGAAAGAGGCACCCTAGAGTAAAATTCATTTACACCGCTAAATGGATTATAGATGATCCAAACCACTCCAGCCTTGATCTAACTGTCAAAAAACAAGGAGGGGTGAGAAAGCTCCCTTCTTAGTAAGCTTAGTAGCTTTATAGATTCCAGTTTGCTTCTACATATTTTTTGTGAATAATTTGTGTTTAATTTATAGGTAGCGAATTCACTGAAATTCTGGTATGCAAATAGAAACAATTAAATTAATAACTACTCCCTCCATTTCAACTTACTTGAAGTTATTGGTTTGTCCTAAGTCAAACTTCTTTAAGTTTGATAGTGTATAGAAACATATATCGACATTTACAACACAACATTAGCTTTACTAGTTTCAACATAAAACATGTTTACATACTATACTTGGTGTTGTACTCTGCAGTATTGCTGCTGAAAAAACGTTGGCAAATATAGAGAAGCTTGACTTAAGACAAAAGTAGAACATGCACTCGCGCTTCTGAGCTATACAAGATTGTGACAAGGAAAAATAATATGGTGTTTGAGGTCATGGAGGTGGGTAGATAACAACCATTGCCCGTTTGAGCACGCGTGGACCAGCTCCACGAATTCCTTGACATTTTGCAGCTTTTGCAGCTTCCCCTGCATCGACGCCCCCCCCCCCCCCCCCTCGTTCGGACTCCATCGTTGGAACTGGACAAGTTCTAGAGAAAACTCCACCAAATCGGCTTATCGGATGCAGTTCTATGGTCATCTAATGCCTTTCCGCTCTACCGTGGTTTGGAAAGCTTAGCCCACACCCAAATGCAAGCTCTACGCCTTACCCGTCCTGCATGGAAGAATCCTCATGGCAGAGAATTTGGTAATTTGTGGATGGCCCAATAATCCTAACTGTCGTTTTTGCCTTGCACTTGATGACACTATCACACATCTCTCCCGAGATTGCCCCTTCTCGTAGGAGGTTTAGATGAATGTCAATGCCGCTGAAAGGATGCCTAACCCGAGCCCACCTGATGCTAAAACTTCCATTAACTTGTGGTGGGAGGATTTTCTGGCCAATGCCTCGGGACGGAGTATTGGTAGAGCATAGTGGTGTCATGATATATAACATTTAGAAAGAGAGGAACCATCGAGTTTTCATCAGCAAGAGCATGACATACAACAAAGTGGCTCGTCTAGCTTTGGCGAATATTCGCATGCATGCACATATCCAATTTTGGTTTCTGGCTGAAGGGCAGCACTCATGTCTGTTACTCGAAAGAAATAAATAGTTTGAAACGAACGGAGCGAGAACTAAGAATCAGAGACTTAATACAATGAGAGAACTTGACCACAAGATCATGGAAGGGACGCAAACGTGTGCAAGCCATATAACGAACATAGGCCCGATCATAGGTTAGGTAGCTCACGCGACTTGTGATTGCCGTGCTTGCTTCCTGAACATGACTAGAAACGTTTGCAGATAGCCAAACTGATCCACCAGGTTTCCGCTAATTTGAAAACTGCCCTCGTGCAGGTTGCAGGCAGCTTCGCCATATTTTGGTACTGACGAGACTGCGCTGCGGCTGTGGTGTAGGCCATAGCTGCCAGTTACTATGAAGGGCATGCACTTGTCCTGAATCAGGAAATGGAAATGCAGCTCATCAAGGTCCATTGGACGCGCATTTGCTCAATGAGAAGTAGCTGGAGAAGTGGTTACATTACTATATCTACTCCAGTCAAGTTGATCTCTGTAATTCTTTCAATCGAGAAAATACTAATGTTAGGATGAGACATGTATACGGCTGGCCTTCAGAAGACGTACACATGTTATTTATTACTCAGACATTAGGTTACAACATACAGTGCAATTTGCGAGAAATGTTATTACCATGCATGTGATATATCGTCGTATGGATGCACAGTCCGTTGTTGCTATGAGATTAGTGCTATGTTTTTTCTATGCAACTAAGTGAAACTTTACTCTGGCAACAAACAAAAAAAGTCTGCGATACCAGGGTTAGAGCATCCCCAGTAGATGTCCTATAACAGGGCCCAAAAAGGTTGTTGGAGCAAATTTTGCAACACCCCAAACTAGTTTTTTACAACAGCAAAGACCTCCAACTCCAATAGATGCCCTAAAATAGGGCACTGGTGTTGATCGAAAATGCATAGGGTGGCCTCCTTACGCATGTCGTATGCTCGTCGAAGGGGAGGCGGTCGCCATGCCGGTGGTGAAATACCTAGGAAGGCCTATTTGACGCCATAGATCGAGTGTTGACCGGAAATTTGGCAACTCCGCATGTCGGCGACGCTGACCGAAGCAGCGGCCGCTCGACTCGGTCGCGACGATGGCGCGGATGCCATCGAAGCTCCGACGGCCACTAGTCCAGCTACAGAAGACGATGGCGAGGGGAGGGGGGGCATCCCGGGGTGCGGCACTCCGGCCAACAGTGGCATCAGCCAAAACACGATACCGCGGTGTGGATCCCAAATCAACTGTCGGCAGGACTCTGGCGAACATCCGAAGTGACGGGGTAGTGCAGCTGGGTCGCGGCGGAGTCAGGGGAGGGCGGACGAGCGGCGGCCGTGGGCTTTGCGGTCGAGAATCGCAACTGACAGTGGTCATGTGTATGGTTGGCGGCTCGCGTGCGATGCAACTTTGTTTTACTCCACTACTAGCCCAAGTGATGTATATTTGCAACACTTGGTGCCCCAAAATGGTGGTGGTATATATTTGGAGTAATTTTTTTTACAGATATATATGTAGGACACCTATGACAGCACTTTTTTGGCTGAAAAAAGTGGTCCTGCCTTGTGGAGAAATAGGCACTTGATCGATCCATCCCGGTGAACAGCAGTAATAATACGCCGAAACGTGAAGGGCTCGTCTGCTAAACCCAGCACCGTCACGCGGCCGGCGCGACGGGGAGAGATCGATCGATCGCTCGCCTTCCCGATATAAACCAGCGACCCCTCTCGGCGCACCGGTCCGACGGCCTCCGCGTCCGGATTGGCAACGTTCCAATTAATCACCGGGCCCTAAATCTCCGGTGCATGGCCGCGCCGCTGGGGCCGCGCGCCAATGAGGGCGGCGGCTGGCCGGAGCAAGGCGGCGCCGGGCCGGGGGCGAGGCGGCTGGCCACGGCGCTGCTGTTCCTGGCGGCCGTCGCGCTGCCGTGCCTCGTGCTGTACCGCGCCGTGGCGCCCGGCGGGGTGCTCGTCCAGCCCGCCGCCCGCCTGCCGTGGCTGCCGGCCGGCGCGCCGCCGCACGACGACGACGCCGACGCCGACCTGGTACGTGCGCGCATTACGGAAAGCTCGGGCCTTCCTCGTTGAATAGTCAATCAGTCGTATGTAGTACGCCAGAGGGCCTCTCCACACCATGCAAAGAGTCCAGAGTTCTTGGTCAACTTTGTTTTTTCCCTAGTAAATAAATTTGTTTGCTTCTTGCGCATGCTCACCACGCAAAGAGTCCGGTTCTTTAGGACAATGTAAATAACGACTCTCGTCGTCGCTTAGTATTCCCTCCTCCACTAGAGTTAATTCTGAAAATAATTAAAGGTAATTCTGAAAATAATTAAAGGTAATTCTGGAAATAATTGTGGCGAACCGATGGGATGGGCATACAGTGGTACTGGTTGATCCTGCATGCAAACTTCCATTGGTTTTACAGCAGTATAATCTGAACGGGCCTCCAGTAGCTCATGAAACATATTGTCTTGCCATGTTTAATTTGTCTACTTTACTACTCCCTCCGTTTCATATTAGTTGTCGCTCAAACAGATGTATCTAGCACTGAAATACGTCTAGATACATCCATTTCAGCGATATGATATGAGTATGTCCATGTTGAGAAGAATATTCAGACTAAATTTAGCCTCCCTGAGTTATTGCTAATAGTTGCAAGTTGAAACTGCAGTTGCAAAGTGCAACGGTTTTTACGCAGAATTCTGCACTTTTTAATTTGTTGCAGAGCTAATTAGTGTTATATTCAGCTGCGCTATTGTGCATGAATTTAGGTAGCTACTCGTAGAAACCAGAAGGAGTGCCCAAAGAGCATGCAGTACCATACTGTTTAGGTTCGGTAGGCCACGACATTTTCACTTGCATTGTGTAACGAAAACCGGTGGCTCATGCCATATGCCGCTCAGCTCACGTTCTCCACGCATGCGAGTCATACGAATAATACAAGGGAACTATATATCTATTTTACAGTCACTTAAAAAAATCTATTTTACAGTCGATTGATTTCCAATTTGTTTCCATTCAAGTTTTGCCACCACAAAAGTCCATTACGTACTATTATGTGTGCAATGGTACATGACCGGCCGGGTGTGGATTTCTCTTGTACGTACTCCATGTACACTATGCCACTTCCCCCTTGGTGCCGATCCATGGTTATGTACGTGTATCCAGTATCCACACGGCTGTAATCCTGTAAAGAAACAATGTGCGAGCTGATTTGATGCGCGCGTACGTACGTGCAGGAGAGCGACAGCGAGGACGTGAGGCTGGAGCGGGTGCTCCGGGCGGCGGCGATGGCCAACGACACGGTGATCCTCACGACGCTCAACTCGGCGTGGGCGGAGCCGGGGTCCATGGTGGACGTGTTCCTCGAGAGCTTCCGGCTCGGCGAGCACACGCGGGAGCTGCTCGACCACCTCGTCATCGTCTCGCTCGACCTCGCCGCGCACCGCCGCTGCAGGCAGATCCACCCGCACTGCCTGGCGGTGGCCACCGAGGGCGTCGACTTCTCCGGCCAGAAGAACTTCATGACGGACGGGTACCTGCGGATGATGTGGCGCCGGATCGACTTCCTCCGCCAGGTCCTGGAGAAGGGCT
This sequence comes from Aegilops umbellulata, assembly GCA_032464435.1. NCBI lineage: Eukaryota > Viridiplantae > Streptophyta > Magnoliopsida > Poales > Poaceae > Aegilops > Aegilops umbellulata. The sequence goes on along the minus strand of CP136058.1, from coordinate 585,747,592 downwards.
ACAGCTTCATCTTCACGGACACGGACATAGTGTGGCTGCGCAGCCCGCTGCCGCGCCTCTACGCCGAGGGGGACTTCCAGATCGCCTGCGACCACTTCACCGGCGACCCCGACGACGTCCTCGGCAACGCGCCCAACGGCGGCTTCGCCTACGCGCGCGCCAACACCGAGACCGTCGAGCTCTACCGCTACTGGTACGCCGCCAGGGAGCGCCACCCGGGCCTGCACGACCAGGACGTGCTCAACCTCATCAAGGCCGACCGCTACCTCGCCGAGGTCGGCGTCCGGATCAGGTTCCTCAGCACCGAATTCTTCGGAGGCCTCTGCGAGCCCAGCCGCAACCTCAGCGCCGTCTGCACCATGCACGCCAACTGCTGCGTCGGCCTCCGCCGCAAGATCGCCGACCTCACCCTCATCCTCCACGACTGGAGGAGCTTCATGTCGCTCAGGGGCCCCGACAAGCGCGATGCCTCATGGAGCGCGCCACGGAACTGCAGCCTGGATAAAGTGGAGGAGTAGCACAGGCGCGCTGAGGAGGATCATTTGTTACTACAGAAGAAGGTCAAGTCGTCCAGTAGACACCGGATTCGTACGCGTTTAGCAAGTGATTAGCTTCTGACCGAGGAGGCAAGGAGGTGTGTAAACATTGTCTTCTGACAGAATCTACATCGGTGCTAGCTAGCTTGTTTGCACCGTATGTAGCCCATATATTCACATATACTTACTCACTAGTAGATGGCAGTTGCCAACCTAGCTAGTGACCCTGCTCATATTGATTGATTGCAACCGAGAACGTAATCAAGTGCTAACTGAATTGTTCTTCAGCTCCTCTTGTTTCATTTTAACCCGTTTTCTTCTTCTCTTCCACAAGAAGAGGTGTCGAAGGCTACGGTTTCAGTTAGCAGAACCAAGTTAAGATACCTATGATCAGTTTAATCGAAAGAAGCTACAGTACTTATGAAAATTGTTTCATATGATTCGTTTGGTATTAAGCGTGCGAAAGAGCTCCAATGAAAGAAATTAAGCAGGAATATCATTTATTCAAACGATATTCACTAAAGTGAGTTATGGTACAGAAATAGGGGCCATGGCTTCCGTTAGTCCATCCATCTCGGATTGTCATGTAGGAATTGTGGCATGCGATTAATATGAAAAGTATGAACAGAAAATTCAGACACCATCAACGGGACTTCACTAAGGCAAAAACAGAGAAGGCCAGGAAGGAATCAAGAGATCTCGGGCAGTGAAAATAGATAGATTTTTTTTCGAGGCAAGTGAAATTAGATAGATGGGTTCAAAGTTGTCATTACACCGACAAGGCCCAATTCCGCCATGGTGCCTTAAGCGCCTGTTATAGTAAACTTTGCACAGGGAAGCCGCAGTAACCAACCGGCTACACACATCTGATGTGATTATTTACATCTTCTTTGTTCTTCTTCTTCTCTTTTTTTTGGAACAGTTTTGCTCTGTTTTTTTCCTTTTCCTTTTTCTGTTTTCTTTTGTTTCCTTTTGATAAATGCGCAAACTTTTTTCAGTTTGTGATGTTTTTTTCCAAAAGCGATGAACTTTTTTTCAGATTCATGAACTGTTTTTCAAAATCCATGGACTTTTTTCAATTTGGTGAAGTTTTTTTTTAAACCAAAGATCTTTTTTTTACAAAATTGATGAAATCTTTTCAAAATCAATGAACTCTTTAAAAAATTCATGAAATTTTAAAAAATCGACGAAATTTTTTTAAAGTGGTGGTTTTTTTCAAAATCGATGAACGTTTTTTCAAAATTGATAATTTAAAAAAATCAATGAACCTTTTTCTCAAAATCTATAAACATTTTTTCAAAATTGATGATTTTTTTTCAAATTTTTGAAATTTTCTTCAAAACCGATGAGCTTCTTCTCCACAGAATCGAAGGACTATTTTCTAACTTGTAAGCTTTTTTCAAACCCGCAAACATTTTTTTATTTCATCAAATGTTGAAATACTAAAAAATCTGATATGTTTTTTTCTTCCTGGACCAAATGATCTTTCCATAGAACGAATGAAAAAAAATGTGATCTGCAGACGATCCTGTCATACGAGTGAGCGACGGTCGCGGCGAGACATGGGGCCGGTCCATGTGCACGCCCCTGTGCACTGCATCAACAAATGGGCGAGCCATCCTACACAGACATGGTCTTGGCAGCAGGAATGGAGACAGGCACATGAGACAAAGCACTTCCACTGTTGCTGCTACAGCTTAAATTTCACATTCTGTAACTGCTACTGTTGCGCCCCCGTTGGTGGATGGTGTGTAGCCCCTTTTGTGAAGATGCGTTTTGCCAAACTTAAATTGTCCTTAAAAGATTAAGATCTTCTAGTGCGGTGTGGTTTCAACAAAAATATCAACTTGCCTAAGCGAAGTGGCTTTGAATTAAGTAGTGTTGTCCTCCACGATTGCACGATGGCTAATTTTGATGTCGAGCCCCGACCTCCATAGTCGGACTTTTCCTTGATCTCGAGCAAGATCGAAGTCGACGATGATGATTTCGAGGTCGATGTTAGACTCGATCCGATGACACGAGGATACCTACGGGCGGCGACAACTGTCGAGGGTGATTCGCAAAATGGCTAGCAGCGGCATGGTAGTCCCACGTAGATTTGTTTGGTAGTGGGACATCAGATTGCAATGATGGTTTCGACAAGTTCATAGGTAACTCACCGAGGATGTGGTGGGTGATCTTGATGGCGAAAAACAAGATCGATTTGTCTATGATGTCCAAACTATGCCTCTAGTCTCCCGTGTCCCAAAAAGAAGTCAGAATTCATATTTTAACGGAATTCCTAATGCATTTTCACTCTTGGTTTGTAAGATAACTAAACCTTCTTTTTTCTCGAATACGCACGAGTGTGCGTACTATATACTTCCTCCGTTCCTAAATATTTGTTTTTCTAGAGGTTTCAATAAGTAACTACATACGGAGCAAAATGAGTGGATCTACACTCTAAAATATGTCTATATACATCCGTATGTGGTAATCATTTGAAATCTCTAAAGACACAAATATTTAGGAACGGAGGGAGTATATATTAAGAAGAAGAGGGGTAAAGAGCCCTCCACAATGTTGTTACACGGTATTTACATGAACAATGATCCCACCTCCACCCTACTTGCTACAGAAGCTAACTTGTCCCGCTCGCCCGCCGTTCCACCCGGTTGAAGAAAACGGTGAGATCGCCTTGGAGCAATCCCGCTTGTTTCCAGTTTCGGCCTTCCTCCGTGAAGCACGAAGCACATGTGGTATCGATGGAGAAGCACCTCAAACACAATTGCATTGCGATGCTTCCAAATCTCCCACATGGCTAAGACACGAAAAGCATTGAGCACTCTCTTGTGGGTCTCATTAGAATTCTGGGTCGCGCACCAAGCAGCGAGCGTGTCGTTCATCATGGGCATCCAACCGGATTTTTCCATGGCCTGGAAGATCGCAGCCCAAAGTTGTCTGGTAAAAACGCATCTGATGAAAAGGTGATCGATGCTCTCCTCCTCCTAGTTGCACAGCGGGCAACTGTCTTGGTGGTCAAGGCCTCTCCTCACCAGACGATCAGATGTCCAGCATCTATTCTGCAGAGCCAGCCACACAAAGAAACGGCAACGTAGCGGCGCCCTAGCTTTCCATGTAAATTCTGCCGTTTGATCCACCTCCCATTCCCAACACTTTGCCGCGTAAGCTGATCTCGTTGAGTATAAGCTAAACCTTCTAAAATGCAAAATACGTGATGTTTATCAGCACTGGTCAACTAATGGGAGTCCTTTGCGCGTGCTCTTCCAATGAATCGAAAGCCTGCCGCGGCGACCTGCATTAGGGCGCCGGCGAGCTTATAATATTCCATTCTTTGGGTAAGACAAAAACTAATGCAGGATGACACGCAGCTTCACGACTTAATCGAGCAGTGCATTCATGCTAGACTGGCATTATAATTGACGTACGTGCTTAGCTTGGAAGATCACTTCAATATAAGTGAACCATATGATCATCGATGACCCAAGATAACTGGCCCCATTGGCAGGTCATGCGTCGGTTTTTTGCAGGTATATGTCTCACTCTTGACTCTCCCGCGAGTGCCATCACTATCGTTTTGATCGAACAAGTAAATGATACAATTGGCTCAATGCAATAGACAAGGCAAATATAATATACTCCCTCCGTTTCTAAATATAAGTCTTTTTAGTGATTTCAAATGGACAACTGCATACGGATGTATATAGACATATTTTAAAGTATAGATTCACTCATTTTGCTCCGTATGTAGTCACTTGTTGAAATCTCTAGAAGGACCTATATTTAGGAATGGAGGGAGTACTAGTTTTCTAGTTAGGCGATTGAACCTCAGTTGGTACTTTTCTCTCTCGCGTCGTGTTTGATGTGTAAGAGAACGTATATGAGTAATCTAATCATTGGCTTTTTTTACGGGAATCTAATTAGTTAATGCACAAATAAATTGAGTTTGAGTGTTCAATTTCAAACCCCGTCAAACATGATTTAAGTGTGAACTGAAGTTTAGATGGTTAGATTTCGTGTTATGGAAACCACCAGAGTTCAAGTCCTAGACTTGCACCGGTGATCATATTTTTCTAAATTTACTTTAGACTTTTCCACGATGTTCGTTCAGTGAAAGAAGACATTATCATCAAGATGTCGTATCTGCTCAGTTTCTCTAAAGGGTCCTGTTTGAAAAAAAAATAAGGACTCAAGTTTTTCCCACGATGCAACTTGTGTATCGGGGATGTTGTTTAGTTTTAGTGCGGTGATGTTACCTGATGCTATTTTTCTTAGTGAAAATGACCCTGAAATCGAATTCAAGTGTTTAGTTTCAAACCTCATCAAATAGGACTTGAGATTTCCCGAAAGTAAAAAACAGGACTTAAGAGTGTTACGCATGTACTACCTCCGTTCTGGTTTATTAGTCATCTTTGTACTTAGGGTCATATTTTGACTATGATTTTAACTAATAAAATATAGGTTGTATGTAGCAAAAATAATATCATTGAAAACTATGTTCAAATACGAATTCAACAACATAATTTTTTATGACATGCAGTAACATTTTGTTAGTTAAATTTATGATCAAAATTTGACACTAAATACGAAGGGGCTCAGAGATGACATGTTGTCTTATTTGCGGAAAGCCGAAGAAATGAAAATAAAAGTTAAGGCCTACTTTGGTTCATAGTATAGGAATATTGTATGAATAAAAACTCCATAGAAAGTGAGATGACATGGATCTCAATTCCTATAAAGAAACACATGTCATTTGATGCATAGGATAGGAATTTTTTTTTCATTGGGTCTAGGCTAATTTTTTTTCCTTTGAAATGGGAAGGATTTGACCCTATCCTACACAAGAAGAGCAATCCATTCCTACAAACCGAAGGGCTTCATAGTTTTTTTTTTCTTCTGAAAATCCTATTATCTGAAATTTCTACAAGATTCCTAGAAACCAAAGGAGGCCGTTTATCGGGGATCTAGGTAGTTTTGATGCGATGATGTTATCTGACTTTTTTTTCTTAATGAAAATGGCGGCCAAGTGGCGCTTCCGTCATAAAAAAACATGGTCAAGATGAAAAAGGTTTGCTAGTGCATCAGTGGAGCGTTTCAGGTTATAGCCACAAATTCCATCAAGCCCATAAAATAATCGTTTTAGCAGCCCAGCACCGCCTAGTGGTTAGCCTATAAATGCTCCTCTCTTGCTAATCTACCTGCAGATACATGCATACAGCAGCATAGCTGCATAGGCTTAGCTAGCTATCATTTGCAAATCAACTAATCAAGTACTGCGAACGAGGTTAATGATGAGGCTGCTTCTGTGTTTGTGCATCTGTTTTGTCCTCCTCCTCGCCGGCTCCTCCCCCGACTCCCACTCCGAGCGCTGCCCCCTGCAGCACCGCCGGCAGCTCCAGGACGTCGTCGTCAGGCTGCAGGCGACAGCGGCGGCGAGCACCGCGGCTGCAGCTCGGCCACGGCAAGAAGGGATCGCCGATCCGGTCTATGGGACCTCCAAGAGGCTCAGTCCGGGGGGATCCAACCCTCAGCACCACCGCTGATCGATCCTTTGCCTGTTCCATCCATGGCCAAACATGAGAAAATCGCCAATCCACACCCATGGCTTCGTCAAGCAGCCACCCCCATGGCTTTGTCATGGCCTGATCTGTCGCTTAGTGAACACGGCTAGGCGTACAGTGATCTGTCTCTTAGTTTGCGGCAAGAGACTATATTAGTATTCACAATAAAGGGCAAGAGTTTAATCAAAAGCGGCGCATTAGTTTTTGTCGACGACCAAGAGGCGCTCTCTATGCTGATCGACAAAATCCAGACTACGACGTCTCAGTTATGCAGACAAAAGCAGGATGCTTAATCGCTTCTTTTGGGCCGGATGCTTTAGCTTTAGTTGGATCCTTCTCTTCCGGCCTGCGTGCCGTGTACGGCGAGGGAGCCACGTACTTGACTTTATCTTCTGTCGTCTCGCCCGTCGGTGGGGCTTGGGTGTGTTGGCGAGGGAGCCACGTAGCGTACAATGATCTGATGGCACGTCATGCATACGATCTGAGTCAGAGGATTGTTAGTCCATGATTTGAGAGTGTGTCCATTGTTTGCTTTTTTTTCCGAGCTAGACAAGAATAAGGTAACTGAAATGGGAATAGCCTTTAACTCTTTTTTTTTTAACTTGCGGGGAGAGAGCGCGCACTCAGCCAGGATACAACATGAGAGCGTCGAGCAGCTGGCAACCACCCGCACCATAACACCGCGTCCTCTCGGCAACAGCTAAGAGCATCTCCAGCCGTTGAAGAGATAGAAATGAAATTTGTATGTTTCTTCCATTGTGCAGCTTGTGTAATGGGGGTGTAGATTAGTTTTGATGTGGTAATGTTATCTGACTCCATTTTTTTAATGAAAATGGTGGCCAAGTGGCGCCTTCCATCGAAAAAAGTAGCGTGTTTTTTCGCTTTGACCTTTCACGTTGTCAATCACTATCCATGTAGAGAGACCGGGAGATCACATCAGCGCTAGTGCATCAGTGGAGCGTTTCAGGTTATAGCCGCAAATCCCATCATCAAGCCCATAAAATAAAGTATATCATGATGAAAAGTTTTTTTTCAGTTCTTTTAGCAGTCCAGCACCGCCTATAAATGCTCCTCTCTTGCTAATCAACCTGCAGATACATGCATACAGCAGCATAGCTGCATAGGTGTAGCCGCCATGCATTTGCAAATCAACTAATCAAGTACGAACGAGCTTAACGATGAGGCTGCTTCTGTGTTTCTGCATCTTCCTTGTCGTCCTCCTCGTCGGCTCCTCCCCCGAGCCCCTCTCCGAGCGCTGCCCCCTGCAGCACCGCCGGCAGCTCCAGGACGTCGTCGTCAGGCTGCAGGCGACAGCGGCGGCGAGCACCGCGGCTGCAGCTCGGCCACGGCAAGAAGGGATCGCCGATCCGGTCTATGGGACCTCCAAGAGGCTCAGTCCGGGGGGATCCAACCCTCAGCACCACCGCTGATCGATCCTTTGTGTGTTCCATCCATGGCCACACATTATAAAGTCACCAATCCAAACCCCCATGGCTTCGTCAAGCAGCCAGGCAATAATCTTCCTGATCTGTCGCTTATTGAACACGACTAGGCGTACAGTGATAGGTATCCATCGGCCTCATGTATACTTAGTCTGCGGCAAGAGAAGATATTAGTATTCATAACAAAGGGCAAGTGTTTAATCTAAAGTGTCATTTTACTCGTAAGCTCAAATCAATGAAAAAAATAGCGTGTGATGACAAAATATCGTGGCTAAAAATATGCAATTAGCGTTCTATTAGCGACACTATACGCGCTATTTTTTCACTGGCTCAAATGCATCCGCAATAAACAGTAAAAATATCGAAAAACTCTGAAATTTCTTGCCAACAAGGATTGACGGATTATCTACATATGTGCAAATTTTCGTGAAGAAAAAACATATCTAATGTCTTGGGAAAGAAACAGATTCAATGCTTTCAAAATTAATTATTTTGGAGCAATGACCTTTTTCCCATAGCATAAATGATTTTCCTGATGTACATTTGTACATCAGTAGACAATTCGTTAATGCTTGTTGCAAAAGAAAAATATTTTTTTACTATCTTTTTCAATTTTTACTCTTCATGGGGAGCATTATCCATTTGGTAGATCGCCTCTCCCTAGGTTAGGACAGGAAATGGTTTGAGAGTCTCCAACGGAGCGTACAATGATCTGATGGCATGGCATGCATCCGATCTGAGTCTGAGGATTGTCGGTCCATGATCTGAGAGTGTGTCCATTGTTTGCTTTTTTTTTCGAGGTAGACAAGAATAATGGGGCAGGTATGTAATTGAAATGAAAATAGTCTTTAACTGTTTTTAGAACTTTCACCCGCGCGGGGGAGGGGGGGGGGGTTCCCCACCTGAATATATTTGATCAAAATGGGCTAAAATCCCAGATGGTTACAAGCGCCGCAGGGGCATCCTAGAAGGAGTTCATGGAGGGGGAAGGAGTTCATGGAGAGGGGGGGGGGGGTGGTACGAGCCACACCTACATGCATTCCATGCGTCGCAGACGAGGACGTGTTGAACGTGTGTACATGTACGTAGGTCCGGGTTCTGTATGCAGTACCTGTAGTATCTGTCTTCCTCTGTATGTACGTGTATCTTATGAGACAAGATACCGGTCGCACCCCTTGTACCTATATATATGTGCCTAGTGCACGATCAATCAATTATCGATGCACCAAATCATTCTCTACGTGATATCTATCGCAAGTCGATCCTCTCGCTTCCGCTAACCCTAGCCGCCGCCATCTCCCGCCGCCGCCGCCGCCGCCCCATGCCACCGCCACCACCCCTCTTCCCCGCGCGCCTCCTCTCCTCCGCGCGCCTCCACGCCGCGCCGCCTCCTCCCGTCGCGCCGCCTCCCTCCCGCTGCCGCGCTGCTAACCCTAGCCGCGCCGCCGCCTTCCTCCCCACGATCCCATCGCCATGTCTTCCAATGCCTCCACCTACTCCAACCCCTTCGTCGTCGACCCTGCTGAGATCCGCGACATCAACGTCCATGCACGCGTCCCCGTGACCCTCGACGCCTCCAACTCCGCGTACTTCGCGTGGAAGACGTACTTCACGCTGCTCTTCCGCGAGAACAATCTCGTGGATCACGTAGATGGCACCGTGGACTCCCGCACCATGGTGGATGACGCCGAGTGGACCGCGATCGACGCCACGATTATCCGGTGGTTCTTCACCACCATCTCCAAGGACTTGTTCCACACGGTCGTGAGCGCCGGCGACGACGCCCACGCCATGTGGGTCAAGATGAACGGCCTCTTCACCGACAACAAGCTTCAGCGCCGCGTTTTTTTGCAGCAGGAATTTTTTGACTGTCATCGGGATGACCAGTCCATTGATGACTACTGCCGCCGCCTGAAGACGTTGGCGGACGAGCTCCGTGACATTGGAGCCAAGGTGGACGACGACCTCCTCCTCAGCACGCTCACGCCAGCCTCAACGAGGATTTTGGCAACGCCGCCTCCAATCTCACCTTGATGCCGGAGCCCTCCTTCCCCAAGTTTGTGGCGTACTTGAGGTTGGAGGAGCGCCGGATGAAGGGGGTCAAGAAGCGTGTGCAGCACCACGCCCTCGCCGTCGGCACCTCTCGCGGCGCCCCTCCACCGATCGCCCCACCCGCGCCGCGCCAGCAGCCGCCGCCACTAGTGCCTCCGGGGTACTTCCCCCTCTCGCCCGCGCCTCCCGCCCCTCCCGCTGCCCCCAGCAGCCGGGTGGCGGGCGCCGCGGCAACCGCCGCGGGGGCGGCCGCAAGCAGCAACAGGCGCCGGGGAGGGGGGCCCTCGTCAGCAGCAGCAGGTCAACCCGCCATGGACATACGGCACCAACCCGTGGACCGGCGTCATTCACGCGTACTCCATGCCGGTCCCTCGGGCTCCGGCTCCGGGTATCCTTGGGCCCCGCCCGGCGGGTCACCAGGCCCTCTTCGCCGCGCACAACGCCGCTCCCTACAGCGGCTATGGTGCCCCCCCGGCGCCCGCCTACGGGCCCGTACCGGCTTATGGCGCTGCTGCCGCGCCGGCCTATGGGGCCGCGCCCGCCTACGGCGCCGCCGCCGCTCCGGGCTTCGGGGCCGCTCCCGCGCCGGCCTATGGAGGGTTCTACCCTCCTCAGGTGTCGCCGCCGTGGGACCCGGCCTTGCTCGCTGCACTACACTCCGCCCCGTCACCGAGCTCCTATGGTGGCGGTGGTGACTGGTATATGGACTCGGGCGCCACTGCTCACATGACTGCCCATCCCGGTAACCTTACATCTGCCACTCCCGTTCATACTCCCACCCGTATCACCGTTGGTAACGGTTCCTCCCTTCCCATTACTCACGTTGGTCATATGTCTTTTCCTTCTAGTTCCACTCCTGTGCATATGTCTAATGTTCTTGTATCTCCTGACTTAGTCACTAATCTTGTTTCCGTTCGTCGCCTTGCTCGTGAGAATCCTATAACTATTGAATTTGACGATATCGGTTTTTCTGTGAAGGACGCCCGTACACGGATGGTGCTCCACCGATGTGATAGCCCGGACGAGCTTTATCCAGTGCATCCCTCCGGCGCCACCACCACCCGTCGCCCCGTCGCCTTCGCCGCCAGTGTCGATCTTTGGCATGCCCGTCTCGGTCATCCCAACTCCACCGTTATGCGTCAGATTCTTCAAAGTTTTTCTTTCTCACGTAATAAGGTCGACGATCACACTTGTGAGGCTTGCCGTCTTGGCAAGCACGTTCGTCTTCCCTTTAGCGAGTCTACAAACATTTCCACATTTCCGTTTCAGTTATTGCATAGTGATGTTTGGACGTCCCCGGTTGCTAGCAACACGGGCTATTTATACTATCTGGTGATATTGGATGATTTTACTCATTATGTGTGGACATTCCCTCTCCGTCGCAAGTCCGACGCTCTTGCCACACTCACCGCCTTTTATTCCTATGTCACCACACAGTTCGGTCGTCCTATTCTCGCCTTGCAAACCGACAACGGCAAGGAGTTTGACAACGTCGCCGTCCACAATTTAATTGCGTCCCACGGCACCATCTTTCGCCTCACCTGCCCCTACACGTCTCAGCAGAATGGTCGCGCCGAGCGCGTCCTTCGCACGCTTAATGACTGTGTCCGCACGTTGCTCTTCCACTCCTACGTGCCTGCTAGGTTCTGGCCAGACGCGCTCGCGACCGCCAGCCTCCTCATTAACATTCGCCACTGTCGTTCCCGCTGGAACTACACTCCTCATCAGCTCCTCTTCGGTGCGGTTCCATCTTATGATGGTCTTCGCATCTTCGGGTGTCTCTGTTATCCTAGCACCGCGTCCACTGCTCCTCACAAACTCGCGCCTCGGTCCCTTCCTTGCATCTTCCTTGGCTATCCTCCCAACACCAAAGGCTACCGGTGCTATGATCCAGTCTCCCACCGCGTTTTCACTTCGCGGCATGTGTATTTTGATGAGCTCGTGTTCCCGTTTCAGCAGGTACCGTCACCTTCGGGGTCTCCTGCGAAGGAGTCTCCTGCGGCGCGGTTCGTCCCTGCCTCCACCTCTGGCGGACCGCCCACCCACGCCTCAGGTCCGGCTTTGCCCGCGCTCCCCGCGTCGGCGACCCCGGGCTCTGCGGCCCCTGCCGTGGCCCCCGACGCCGCAGCCTCCTCGGCCCCTGGTGCTGCGGCCCCTGGCGCTGTGGCCCCTGCCGCGGCCTCCTCGGCCGCCCCCGCGGCCCCCATCGCCGCCCTCGACGTCGCGGCCCCTGTTGCCGTGGCCCCCTGGACCGGCCCCGCCGCGGCCCCCACCGCGGCCCCCGTCGCCGCGGCTCCCTTGGCGGCTCCCGTCGCCGCGGCCGCACCCCTCACCGGTGTGGTCACTCGGGCTCGGACTGGGACCCTGCGTCCCAGCACGCGCTACTCGTCGGATGAATACGCATGCACGGCTTCTACCTCGACGCCGTCACCGATCCCCCCCTCCGCTCGCGCAGCCCTTCGGGATCCGAACTGGCTAGCTGCGATGCGTGAGGAATTTGACGCCCTGCAGCGCAACCGTACGTGGCAGCTTGTCCCGCGGCCACCTCGTGCCAATGTCATCAGTGGCAAGTGGGTCTTCCGCCATAAGACTCGCCCCGACGGTTCTCTTGAGCGCTACAAGGCGCGTTGGGTGGTGCGCGGCTTTCGCCAGCGCACCGGCGTGGACTTACCGGGCACGATTCGCGTTGTTCTCCAGCTTGCTGTTTCTCGCACTTGGCCTGTCCACCAACTCGATGTGTCTAATGCTTTCTTGCATGGCCATCTCGACGAGCAGGTGTTCTGCCAGCAGCCGACTGGTTTAATCGAATCCGACTATCCGGACCACGTGTGCTTGCTCTCCCGTTCTCTCTACGGGTTGAAGCAGGCACCTCGGGCCTGGTACCAGCGGATCACGGCCTTCCTCCAGCAACAGGGGTTCCGGTCCACACGGTCCGATGCCTCCCTGTTCGTCTACCATCAGGGCCACGCCACCGCGTACCTCCTCTTGTACGTCGACGACATCATCCTGACTGCGTCCTCGCCAGCGATTCTTCAGCAGATCACAGCTCGCCTTGGCGCCGAGTTCGCCCTCAAGGACTTGGGGGCTCTCCACTACTTCCTCGGCATCGAGGTAGTGCGTCGGACTACTGGCTTCTTCCTGCATCAGCAGAAGTACGCCTACGAGCTTCTGGAGCGAGCGGGTATGCTTAATTGCAAGCCTGCTTCCACGCATGTCGATACGAAGGCTAAGGTGTCCGCCGTTGAGGGCTCTCCGACGTCCGACGCTCCCTTCTACCGCTCCATCGTCGATGCGCTTCAGTACCTCACACTGACGCGTCCGGACATTCAGTATGCTGTCCAGCAGGTGTGTCTTCACATTCATGCTCCGCGTGACACCCATTGGGCTCTCGTGAAACGTATACTTCGGTACATACGTGGCACTACAGCCATGGGTCTCACCCTGACGGCCTCGCCAGACACCAGCCTTGTCGCCTACTCCGACGCCGACTGGGCTGGGTGTCCCGACACTCGACGCTCCACCTCCGGCTACTGCATCTACCTCGGGCCCTCTCTGATTCCGTGGTCGTCTAAACGACAACCCACGGTCTCACGATCGAGCGCCGAGGCCGAGTATCGGGCCGTGGCCAACGCCGTCGCGGAGTGTTCCTGGCTACGACAGCTACTCCAGGAGTTGCTATGTGAGGTTACCAAGGCGACGCTCGTCTACTGTGATAACGTCTCCGCGGTGTACCTTGCTGCCAACCCTGTCCATCACCGATGGACGAAACACATCGAGCTCGACATCCACTTCGTCCGGGAGCACGTCGCACTTGGTCGTGTTCGTGTTCTACATGTGCCCACCGATCAGCAGTTCGCCGATGTGATGACGAAGGGACTACCCACCTCGACTTTTGAGGGGTTTCGGTCCAGTCTTTCCGTCACCGGTGATGCTTCGACTGCGGGGAGTGTTGAACATGTGTACATGTACGTAGATCCGGGTTCTGTATGCAGTACCTGTAGTATCTGTCTCCCTCTGTATGTACGTGTATCTTAGGAGACAAGATACCGGTCGCACCCCTTGTACCTATATATATGTGCCTAGTGCATGATCAATCAATTATCGATGCACCAAATCATTCTCTACAGGACGTAGAGAGAGAGAGAGAGAGAGAGAGAGAGAGAGAGAGAGAGCGCGCCCCTCAACCAGGTTACAACATGAGAGTGTCGAGCAGCTGGCAACCGCCCGGGCCATAACTTCCTCTCGGCAACAGCTAAGTGCCCGACCAATGGAGGGCTGTTGCCGTCAAAAAAGACAACATTTAGATGCTTCCATAGCTGCCAGCAGCACAGCAGGGCAAACTCCATTGTAGACTCGACAACAGAGCTACGACATGTATCCGTACGTGGTCGTTACTCACTTTTACGTACTCTAGCGAGTCTTTGATTACTGGGTGCAACCGTTGTGAGATGGTAGCACCGGGTATCTTCAACCGGTTTGGATGGTGACCCATTAATAGGATAGGTGTCTAGTCATCATATCCTGTTTTTATGCCGGTTGTGGCTTTTTTAATTCAGATTTTTTGTTTTATTTTGCTCCGTTTGCAAGCTGAACTATTTTTTGACTTTGTATTTCGTTGGAACGTTTTAATAATTTCCTTCTCAACAAAAAAGAATAAACTCGACAACAGAGGCCGCAAACGCTGCAAGAGCACTTGCAGCCAGAAATAGCCTTCAACTTGGTGCTTAATCTTTATTGGTAGTATTTTGAAATTTGAATGGATGCTTACCATTTAATTCGTCTGACCAAAAACAGAGAAGATCGGGAAGGAACCAAAAGAGCTCGAGCAGTGAAATTACAGAGAGATTCAGAGTTGCCGTTTCATGGAAATGGCCCGATTCTGACATGGCCGAACACAAACCCAACCATCCTATGCAAACACGGCGTTGGCAGGAAGAGTGGAAGATGCATGCACATGAGAGTGAGAGTGGAGGCAAAGCACTACCACTGCTAATTGCTACTGTTGCCCTCCCGTTGGTGGATGGTACGTCTAGCCCATTTTGTGAAGATGCGTTTTGACAAATTTAAAGTGCCCTTAAAAGATTAAGATATTTGTGTAGCACTTATAGTGTGGTGTGGTTTTAACAAATAAAAATAGCTTGCCTAAGCGATAGGAGGCTTGGCATTAAGAAGTTGACAACTGTGATGGAATTTAACTCTTAATTACCCGTTGTCACCGTTGTTGGTAGCGGACGGTCTTCATGACGTATAATTTACCACCGCCAACGAGAACTTCATCACAGTTGCTTTTATGATAAATATGAGCTATTATGCATTAGCTAGTTTACTGTAGTTGTATTTATATAAAATTGAGTTCCGCTTCGATACACCCCCCCCCCCTCACAAAACGTATAAAGGGCACTATCGACCTTTCACAGCTGTATTCACTTTCATACGTATAATGGATCATCACGGTACGAGGCTCTAATTGGCATCACTAGCGAGCGGCTGGGCCGGCCCAAGTCACCTTCAGTATTTATCTATACCAATATAAAAAGACCCAAAGAAGCAGATCCGATTAATCTCGGCCATCATCATGTCAATCGACCTAGACTACTTCAATGTCGAGCGCTCAACACGTTTAGCGTGTAGTTAATTTCATGTCAAATATAGTGCTAATCACATAATAACACGTAAAAATGTAGTTAATTTCATGCCAAATATAGTGCTAATCACATAATAACACGAGATAATATCCTACTTAATATCTGCATGCACTTAATATAATTTCAAATTAACATGCATTGCATGTACACATTGACTAGTGTAGAAAACAATACAAAATACTGCAAAACAAGTTTCCACCAGGACTCGATGTCCAGGGACCTCACACTCTTTGTACCTGCTGCTTACCACTTGACCAACCGACTACATGTAAATTTGTAAAGCGCGGACTGTATAAGAACAAACAACGGCGTTTATATATAAAAACATTTCTGAAAAAAAAGAAACTATTCTAATGTGAAAATTTGGGAAATGTCAAATATTTTGGGAAATGTGAAATTGGGAAAAGGTAAATTATTCATCAAACTCCAACATTTGTTGAAATTCCAAAACATTTTTCGAAAAAGTGAAAACAAATCAGGAATCCTATATTTTTTTAATAAATGTGAACAACTTTTGTAATCCTAACAATTTATAAAAATGCAAAAAATATCAAAATTCCAAACATTATTTATAAAACACGAAAAAGTTGAAAACATGATTTTTTTTTTACCAAAAAAATAAACATTTCTTGAAACTCCGATCAGAATTTGGAAAAGTAAAAAAAATAGGTCTGTGAAGAATTTTTGAAAGGACGACCATTTTTGGAAATTATTACTATTATTAATTTGCAAACAAGAAATGAAAATAAGAGTTTTTGTAACTTACTTTTAAAAAAGCCTGAACATTTTTTATATTTCTGAACCTTTTTTATATTATGTACAAAATTTGAAAACAAAATATGACATGAACAATTTTTAATATGTCGAAACATTTTACCAAAACGTGAACAATTTCCAAAACTGCAAACAGTTTTTGAAATTCCCAGCATGCACCTGGCGGAGCGAAAGTTGCCAAGGCCTAAACATTTTTTCCTGATTATTTGTTACTCTTCTCTTTTTCATTGGTTATTTTTTTTCCTTTTTAACTTTATTATTCTTTTTGAAAATAGTTACAAAAAATTTAAATACTGTTTGGAATACCAAAATAACAGTTTTAGAAAAAATATTTTAAATTATGATTTTAAATTCTTCCCATGAAATAATTATTAAATGCTTTAAAAATCATTTGTTGTTGTTAATTTTATCCCTGTGTATTCATTAGTTATTTTAAAAACTTAAAATAATAGTTTTAAGGACCTGCTTAAATTATGATTATATATATTTTTTCCTTCAAACCTGTGATAAATGTCTACCATGGGCATACCCACCAGCTGGCAAAAGTCCGTCGAATGACCCCAATTTTTTTCCATGAGTTTATATGACAAATTTAAGGCATCATGCCAAGTTGTTTGATTTTCAATAAATCTTGCATTTTCTAGAGTCTCTCGGCGAAAAATGGCTGATAAATGGCCGGATGTGACGCAACTTACGTACGATGTCAGAAATCGTTTAAACTTCAAATGGATGCCTACCATGAGCTTATATGACCAATTAAGGCACCATGCCAAGTTGTTCGAGTTTTTGACAATTCTTGCATTTTCTAGAGTTTTGTTGGTGAAAATGGCTGATAAATGGTCGACAGTGACACAACTTGCATACAATGTCTACCATGGGCACGCCCGTCAGATGGAAAAAGTTGGGGTCATTTCATTTATGTCAAAAAATAGACCATCTTTAGCGTAGGGTGTTCGGGTGCCAGAAGGATCCGTATGAGAGCATTTTTTTGGGTATCCTCAAATGACCTCAAAACTTTTCCACGAGCTCATGTGACCAATTAAAAGCACCATTCCAAGTTGTTCAACCTTTCGACAATTCTTGCATTTTCTGTAGTTTTCTCAATGAAAAATAGTTGATAAATGACTGGACGTGCCGCAACATGCATATATTGTCAAACGTCGTTCAAATTTGGCATGGATGCCTACCGTAGGCGTGCCCGTCTGGTGGCAAAAATTGGGTTTATTTCAAGAATGTCCAAAAATAGGCCATGCTCAATGGAAAGGTCTACAGGTAAGTTAGACGGCTCTGTTTGGGAGCATGTTGTTTCTCTGTATCCTTGAAATGCCCCAAATTTTTTTCATGTGCTTGTATGATCAATTCAAGGCACCATGCCAAGTTGATTTCGTTTTCGACAAATTTTGCACTTTCTGGAGTTTTCTTGATTAAGAAAGATCGATAAATGGCCGGACATGTCACAACTTGCATACGGTGTTGAAACTCGTTCAAAACAGGCAAGGATGCCTACTATGGGCATGCACACCTACTTGCAAAAGTTATGATCATTTCAAGGATGTCTTAAAATAGACCATGTTCAACGGAGGGTGTTCGGATTGGCCAGAAGGGTCCGTTTGAAAGCATGTCGTTTTTTGATATCCGTCAAATGGCCTCAAATTTTTTCTGCCAGCTTCTATGACCAATTCGAGACATCATGCCAAGTTGTTCGAATTTTTGACAACTTTTACATTTTCTGGAGTTTCCTCGGTGAAAAGGGATCGCTAAATGGCCGGATCGTATCGCAACATGCAAACAATGTCGAAAGTCGTTCAAACTGGCATTGATACATCATATGTCCGTGCAGCTGCAAGAAGTTAGTGTCATTTATCCATAGTCCAAAAAACCACCAGTTGAGAGAAGTGGGCCACACTAGCCACACGAATGCATTCATGAGCACATAGTTTTTTCTAATTTTAATGCTTCTATTATTTGCAATTTTTGTCATTATAAATCAACATGAATATTTTTTATGTGCTAGCCATTTCTTGAAAATTGTCAAAAAATGGGTGCTTATGTTATTTACAATTTTTGGTATTATCGATCAACATGAACTTTTTTTGGAAACGCGACCATTTTCAAATTTATGAAAAGTTCACGCATCTAAAAAAGAGGGGAAAATAATAATAATAAAGAAACAAAAATCCAGAATATAACAGAACAAAAATCAGTTTTAAAAACACTAAAAAATTGGCGTGAAATTTGAAAAGGCTACATTTGCCACATAAGAGGCCAAATAGAAAGCCTTGTGTTCAGAAAATTGTTCAAATTTTCGGTTCTTTAAAATTTGCACGCTTCATATCTCTCTTTAAAATTGTTAAAAATGTTGTTTGAAAAAAACGTTCTTAACATTTTAAACTAAGATAGCTCTTTAAAAAATTTGAATGTTCATGCTTTTAAAACATGTTGTTCAAAATTTCCTAAAAATGTTCATGCTTTTTTAAAAGGTGATTTTTTTTAAATGTGTTCAAGTTTTTCAAAAAGTTGTTGAATTTTAGAAAATTATTGTATTTGTTTAAGAATTTCGAAGAAATGTTAATTTTTTTGAAAAGATGTCTGAATTCTGCGTAGGTGTTACCTCTGTACGGGATTTTTAGGCTGGAAAGCCACCGGTGGAAGTCGGTTTTTGTAAGGCAGGTTATTATTCCCTAGGCCTGAATTAATAGGCAATTTGTTAGTCATTGCAAATTGTTAAGCGAAAGTTGCACTATGATTGGGCCATGGGCCATCCAGCCAATATATATGCGCATGGTAAAAAAAGCAATGCATGCGAGAGCATTGGGAGATGCGAGGCAATTTGGCAATTAATTTATGATAGTTAATATCCTTCAATCCTGCTCTCTAATTGGGCAGATCCAATACCAAGAACTGCCCCCGATGTGCCTCGGTCTTGGCAGTCCTGTCTGTCCAATAAGGCTGGTCATAGTGGGGAGTAACTTAGGCCCTGTTTGGATACTCTAACTTAGTTAGAGGTTAGAGTTAGATTTTAATCTTAAACCAACCCTAAACTAACTCTAACCAAAAAGCTGTTTGGATGGTAGGGTTAGATTGACAATAAATATTCTTTCTCAATCATTTGACTACTTTAGACCATGTTTGGATGAAAGGGGTAACCTTTTTTTACTAATTTTTTTAGTGGGCCCAAGAGAAATAAACCAAATAAGCTCCTCTAGTGTGGGCTAGTTATTTGGGGTGGGTTAGATCCAACTAACCCAAACTAATCCATCATGTTTGGATACTTTTGGGTTATTTGAGCCCCAACTAACCAAAACTAACTCTAACTTAGGGATCCCAACAGGGCCTTAGACTAGTAACATAATTCTGCGTAGATACATGGGGCATAATATCATAGATTAGTATCATAGATGGTCTCATGTATTGCCATGCATGACACATAGTAGAATCACATTTATTATGTTACGGTATCTACCTATGTTACTATAACCATCTCTCTCTTCTTTAATTGTCTGCCACATAAGCATGTTCACGATTCTCAAGTGCATGATACTACTTATGTTACCCCCACTATGACCAGTCTAAATCCGGACGGAGTAATTCTTAATCCATACGCTTTTTACTTTTCACAAACATTGTACAGCTCAAGTGGTATGCCTCTTAACCACACGAGCTAGAGGTCCCTGGTTCGATTTGTATTTGTTTTATGAATTTTTACATTCCGTGAACACCTCACCCCCTGCAGCCGTCATCAATGGGCCGGCCCAATAGGCGTACGGCGTGTACGTATCGGCGGGTGGGTGATGTATTTTAAAAAAGGCCATCCTACCCTTTCTAAAGAAGAGGTATGAATAAATCTCATCCATTGTTGTGTTTAGGAGGTTGTACCGAAACGAAAGTGAAACTATTTTGTACCTTGGCACAATGTTCAAAGAAGGCAGAGCCTTAGATTGCAGTATTGTGGGAGCAGGCAACTTCCACATGTAGGTCTTGAGGTTTGAGGCACCCTATATTGGTTTGAAAAACGACATACAATACATATTTCTATCTAGTCTGGAGCTCAGCATATATGTGAGTTTAAAGCTTTTCTCGATATCAATACATATTTCTACCCAGCCTACGAAGTTCAAAGCTTGCCAGCTGATTGTTTCCTCTACCACTAGTTGTTTCTACACTGGTTTCATTCGTGCGCCATCGCCCCCACTATTGGCTCTCACACTAACCAACGAGAGCTACTGCAACTACACATTCTCGCCATCTCCTTCTTTCATCTTTTTTTGAGCAACCCGCGGAAACTCTGCCTTTTCATATAGAAGAAGATAATTAACCAATTTATAAGAAAAAAACTGGCAACAATTGATACAAATCCGAAACACCCCACACCCGGTCCGAGGCTGTGTACCCAACGAGTCGACTGCTCTAACATACAAAACCTCAACCCCTCACATACCGACCCTGAGGCCGAGGACCAGACTTGTCGACGACTCTGCTGCCCAAGCAACCAAAACCGATGCCCTTCATCACGAAGACGAATCCCGAAGCCACCACTCCGACCTCCCTGCCGACCCTGAGGTCACGCACAAGCCTTGCCAACGGGTGATCCCACATCTGTCGGACTTCACTTTTGTCCTCCGCGTGGAAAACAATGACAGGGCCGGATGCGTCAGTACTGAGGCCCCCGGTCATCAGCTCAAATCATTTTTTTTTGAATGTTGGTAGTAGATCTACCAAATTCATTGATCAGGAGAAAAAGAGTTGGTCTAGTTTATAAGGAAAACCGGACCCAAAAACCATACAGACGGGGCCTTTCGGCAAACAACACACACATCCACACGAGCCACGGGTCTCTCTGCCCGGATCCACCTCCAAAACGATGCTCCCAAGAGAGAACGCGACGCTAAAAAGCGCCGCCATCGTTCGATCTAAACTAGATCAAGGGTTTCCCCCGGAGCACGTCGGGAAAGGCAAGGTGAGAGCAGCTATATCGATGCCTCCAACGAGGGAGCGACGCTTGAAAGCGCCGCCATCGACGACTCCGGCCGCAACCGGAGTACGACTTTCGCCGGCAGTCTCACCTGCATAGTCCGAGCCTAGGATCCGGTCAGCCTACACACCTAACCACTACACCTGCCTCCACGGCCAACCGCACCTCCCCGGTAAGCTCAACGTGCTTCCAACCTAGCATCCGCGGCCCCCACTGGACGGAGGATGCAACCCCCAACAGCGCCATTCGTCTCCCATCAGAAGGATGCAACCAAACACGACGCCATTCATCTCCTCGAGGATGCAATGCCTGCCGGCCATTCCTCTCCCGACGGAGGATGCAACAACCGCAGCAAGGCCATTCCTCTCCATCCAGCCACCATCATCTCGTCCTCCCACCCGAAGCAGCGTCGAGCTTACCGAACCACCATCAAGAGGAAGCAACACCGAGCAAGGATGCCATTCATCTCCCACAACTTCTCCCGCGCAGAGAACAACAAGCGCACTCGCCGCCCCGGAACAGTCTGCGGCCACCCAACTACACCGCCAAACTGCCGCCGAGCTCAAATCATTATCACCCTCCACTTCTCCACTTCCACAAGCTGAGAGGAGGAATGCTACGTCCCTGGTGTCGATTACACCATATCACAGGGCCGGAGGAATCCCTTTCATGAAAAATTGCATTGGCCTATTTATTTACTATGCATGAACTAAAGGCAAATACTGGCACCGATCGATGGCGACGCACCGTTTTGACTGCGGCGTGGTGAGAGCCATGAATGTCTTGTTCTTCACTGCCGCGTCGATCTCATCTCATCTCAGTGGCAATGCACCACGTATATACAGGCCTACCTACCTAGCTGCCATACGTATATGTCGACTGGCCAGTGACCACATGCAAAGAATGGCACGTGTGTTTTGGTTTGCTTTCGACTTTGTACGTGCACCGGCATACGAGACCATGTATGGGCACTAGCTTGTGTATACGTGCTCCAGTATGGGTCACACGCACACAGGCTTGCTCACGGCTAGCCAGTGGCCATCTGCTTCAAATTTCTTATCACTATGTTGTGCATGTTGAAGAAAACGGCCATCATTTGGTACGGTAACATCCAAAAGAACTTAAATGCTAACCAGTCGTATTCATTCACAACCCGTTTGGTATGGTAACATCCAAAAGAAATTAAATGTAACATCCAAAAGAAATTAAATGCTATAGTTGTCATGTCCTCGAGGCTGTACCTTCTGACGCATTTGTCAAATCATTGTTTTCTTTGTTAGGTACAAAAATTACCCCCGCAAAGAAACAGATAGAGACTAATTAGATGTTTGGAACGGAACGGTCTTCAAATGTTACTCCCTTCGTTCCAAAATATGTCTCGTGGTTTTAGCTTAAATTTAAATCTAAACTAGGTCACTTATTTTGGAACGAAGGTGTACAAATAACCTTAAAAGGAAAAATTTAGGACTTTACCAAACATCATCTATCAAACCAATGTACTCCCTCCAATCCATATTAATTGTCGCAGTTTTAGTAAAATTTTAGTAATAAATTAAATTTGCGACAACTAATTTGGATCGAAGAGAGTATCTATGTGTTCGTTTCACATATATGTTTTGTTGCGCTCGCCGTTCCCGACCCAACAAAACTAGGTCTGGGGCTTTCGCTCAGAAAGCAATTACATTATATAAAGAGAGTAAAGCTACATCTACAGGCAGACTCTTGCGAACTGATGTGGTGGCGTTAGATTAAAAACAAAAAGGAAGAGGGCACATCCAGTGAAATTCACGGGGTATTTATTAGTTGAGATTGAAGAGGCCCGTAGCTTTTTTGACAGCGTCTCAACAAGGAAAACAACTCCCAACTCCCAGTGGGTATGTCGCCAGTGGCGTCAAAGATAGTCATGGCATTACTATCATCATGAACACAACACAATGCCATGTGCCATCAAACCACCGCGGGTATGCCATTTTCTTGTGAATGCCTTTCACGAGGAGCCACCTCTTGGATTGTTGGTAGAGTGGGAGATGTTTGCTGTGGTGTCTTCTTTGTAATCGTAAAACAAAGCAATGCTTCCCTTGCCATTTGACGCGAGTCAACTGTGCAGAAAACATACACCTATATAGTGAGGAAATCATAGTATTGCAACAAAGTACGTCTCCAACAACACCGACATCCATCCAATTCTTAGGCATTTATTGTCATCCAGATCCATCCACTTCTCGATGCAGAGGTTGGCAGATATCTTTATCAAAGAAAAAGAGGTCGGCAGATATCGTCCTTTTCGAAGAAGAAAAATTAGAGCCACGTTGAAGTATATTTAGATTCTTATTTAGAAATACAATACAAAATGTGGATGCTCGTGTAGACACACATACACTTATTCGGTTGAACACACCCACTCATACACCATCCATCTAAACAGCTCGAGAGAGTGTGAGTATGATTAGAACTCGATCCCAGGTAGCTACTCACTAGTCAGTACTCAGCACGAAGCCTACGTACGTACATGGAGCTGTATCGTACTACATTTGTGGGGTACGATACAGCTCCTTGTTCGTACGTAGTGATAAACGTGCACGTGCTGAAAAGTTAATCTGCCATCTGCAGGGAGTTGACCCAGTCCTCGTCAGACTCAAGAAACGAAGCCAAGGCTCTAACGTCGTCCATCCAGTCGCCACCGCCCGACGATGCCACCAAGCTGCTGCCGCTGCACTCATCTCCGTCTCCTCCCACGGCCAGCGTCTGCGTGACCGGCGCGGGCGGCGGCGTATCCCGGTGGAAGTTGAGGCCGCCCGTGCACCTCACGGGCTTGGGCGCCCACACTGCGGCCGACAATGGGGGCGTTGCAGCGCTGGAGCTTGTTGCAGCCCCGGAGTTGGAGGAGACGGAGCCGGGGGAGGCGCATGGCGTGCCGACCATCCTGGTGGCAGATCGCTCCGGGAGGGCCTTCCGCCCAAGGGTGCTGTTCCAGTAGTTCTTGATTTCGTTGTCTGTTCGGCCGGGCAGCCTGCCCGCGATGAGGGACCACCTGTTGCCGAGGAGGCGGTGGAGCCTGACGATGAGCTCCTCCTCGTCGTCGGAGATGTTGCCCCGCTTGATGCTCGGCCGGAGGTAGTTGAGCCACCGCAGCCGGCAGCTCTTGCCGCACCGCCGCAGACCTGCAAATCAATTTGGCGCGCGTCACTTACTGACGTTCAGGTAGCTCTCCATTTTCTACTCCTACTGTCTAGTGTCTACCAAGCTAGGGATTCGGTCGATTAGTAGCAGAACGTACCAGCTTTCAGTGGGACTTGCTTCCATCTGCCTTCGCCATGCGCCTTGACGTAGGAGGCCAAGGTTTCGTCCTCCTTGCTCGTCCATGCCCCTCTCTTCACCCCTTCCTTGGCACTCCACGCCCTCCTCCCCATTCTCGCCCTTTCTTTCTATCTTCCTCTTTCTTCTGAGGCAACCTCTCTCTATCTCATCTCATCTGTGGGCGGCAGGATTGTTGCCGTATTTATATACACAGCAGCGCGTCTACGTGGCCCCGTTAAGCATCGTCTACGTGGACCTGCTTAGCCCCCTCAACCATGGTTATCGTGATCGACACTTCTCTCTAGAGGTAGATGGACCAAAAGGCTAGGAAAGCTCCATGTGTGCAATGAATCGGGATGTACGTACAGCGCGGCCGTTTCTTCGCCGGCAGGTGTCATTGATGTCATATTTCTATGACAAGTCCTAATTAAGAATCGTTGCATTTGTATGTCCAGGTGGGGGGAAACACGAACATTTACTACTAGAAGAGGGACATGCTCCAGTCAACTTCCCGGAGGTTGCGGTGCTCAGTGTTAGGTTGATCGCTATTGTTTTGGGAAATTCCAATGTCCAAGAATCAGTACGAGATCGATCAAATGAAAGTAGTATCATATGCTTCGGCAATTGGCAGCTTACAGTATGCACAAATGTGCACACTCCCTGACTTAGTTTTTATCACGGGATACTCGGTAGATATCAAGAGAATCCAGGCATAGAGCACTGTAAGATGGTAAAGAAAGCATTGCGTTATGCGCAAGGCACGAAGGACTACATGATAATATACAGGAGAAGTGATTCCCTAGAGATAAAAGGGTATTCAGACGCATATTTTGCGGGGGACAGAGATGATAGAAAATCCACTTCAGGATACGTATTCACTCCTGCTGGGGGAGCTATTTCTTGGAAAAGCTCCAAACAGTCGCTAGTTGCATCATCCACGATGTATGCAGAATTCATAGCATGCTTCGAGGCTATGGGGCAGGCGATATGGCTAAAGAAATTTATACCCGACTTGAAAGTCGTAGATTTTATATTCACAAACCACTAAAGATGTACTGTGACAACCAGCCCGCAGTATTCTATGCTCACAGCAACAAGTCGAGTAATGCTGCAAAAACAATGGAGATAAGGTATTATGTTATGAAAGATAAAATCCAGGATCAAACTATAATTCTTGAGCATATAAGGACAAAGGATATGCTTGCGGATCCGCTAACGAAAGGCTTACCACCCAATGTGTTCAAGGAACACTTAGCCGGCATGGGTTTAAGGGAAAGCCTTATGATTACTGTAGATCGCGGAGGTGTCGTATTTTCGGTACTAGGATCGGTCGGATCGTGAAGACTGTTGGAAATATGCCCTAGAGGCAATAATAAATTAGTTATTATTATATTTCCTTGTTCATGATAATCGTTTATTATCCATGCTAGAATTGTATTGATGGGAAACTCAGATACATGTGTGGATACATAGACAACACCATGTCCCTAGTAAGCCTCTAGTTGACTAGCTCGTTGATCAATAGATGGTTACGGTTTCATGACCATGGACATTGGATGTCATTGATAACGGGATCACATCATTAGGAGAATGATGTGATGGACAAGACCCAATCCTAAGCCTAGCACAAAGATCGTGTAGTTCGTATGCTAAAGCTTTTCTAATGTCAAGTATCATTTCCTTAGACCATGAGATTGTGCAACTCCCGGATACCGTAGGAATGCTTTGGGTGTACCAAACGTCACAACGTAACTGGTGGCTATAAAGGTACACTACAGGTATCTCCGAAAGTGTCTGTTGGGTTGGCACGAATCAAGACTGGGATTTGTCACTCCGTGTGACGGAGAGGTATCTCTGGGCCCACTCGGTAGGACATCATCATATGCACAATGTGAGCAAGGAGTTGATCACGGGATGATGTGTTACGGAACGAGTAAATAGACTTGCCGGTAACGAGATTGAACAAGGTATCGAGATACCGATGATCGAATCTCGGGCAAGTGCAATACTACTAGACAAAGGGAATTGAATACGGGATTGATTGAATCCTCGACATCGTGGTTCATCCTATGAGATCATCGTGGAACATGTGGGAGCCAACATGGGTATCCAGATCCCACTGTTGGTTATTGGCCGGAGAGTTGTCTCGGTCATGTCTACGTGTCTCCCGAACCCGTAGGGTCTACACACTTAAGGTTCGATGACGCTAGGGTTATAGGGAATAGATATACATGGTTACCTAATGTTGTTTGGAGTCCCGGATGAGATCCCGAACGTCACGAGGAGTTCTAGAATGGTCCGGAGGTAAAGATTTATATATGGGAAGTCCTGTTTTGGTCACCAGAAAGGTTTTGGTTGCTATCGGTAATGTACCGGGACCACCGGGTGGGTCCTGGGGATCCACCAAGTGGGGCCACCGGCCCCAGAGGGCAGCATGGGCCAAGTGTGGGAGGGGACCAGCCCCAGGTGGGCTGGTGCGCCCCCCACCAGGGCCCAAGGCGCCTAGGGTTTGGGGAGGGGGCGCCTCCACCTTGCTTGGGGGGCAAGTTTCCCCCTCCTCCCACCTTGGCCGCCGCCCTAGATGGGTTTTGGGGCTGCCGCACCCCTTGGGGTGGGAACCCTAGAGGGGGCGCAGCCCCCTCCCTCTCCCCTATATATAGTTGAGGTATTCGGGGCTGCCAACACATGAGTTTTGACCTCTCCCTGGCGCAGCCCTACCTCTCTCCTCCTCGTCTCTTGCGGTGATTGGCGAAGCCCTGCTGGAGTACCACGCTCCTCCACCACCACCACGCCGTCGTGCTGCTGCTGGACGGAGTCTTCCCCAACCTCTCCCTCTCTCCTTGCTGGATCAAGGCATGGGAGACGTCACCGGGCTGCATGTGTGTTGAACGCGGAGGTGTCGTCCGTTCGGCACTAGGATCATCGGTGATTTGGATCACGACGAGTACGACTCCATCAACCCCGTTCACTTGAATGCTTCCGCTTAGCGATCTACAAGGGTATGTAGATGCACTCTCCTTCCCCTCGTTGCTAGATTACTCCATAGATTGATCTCGGCGATGTGTAGAAAATTTTAAATTTCTGCTACAATCCCCAACACCGGCGTCCCGCAACAATAGTTCCGGTGGCCAATGACGGTCAAACACCTTGGCGAATTTGTCTGGCAGCCTCTGCGATGAGGATTAAAGCCAAGTTTTGAAATTCCAAACAACCAAACCAACTTGAGTCAGTTTGGGTGTTTCAAGTTTCAACACTTGCCTTTTAATCGTCATCGCAGAGGTTGCCAGACAAATTCGCAATGGTGTTCGACCGCCATCGACGCCGAGAACAGTTGCTTTAGGACGCCGGACGTCGGTGTCACTTGTGGGACATGGATGTAGTATTCGACACCGTCGACCACATGTATCTCGCACCGACGATACTTGCTATTTAGGGTTCCATCGGCACCGAGGAACCCCTAACCCGCTCGTCCCCGGGTGCCCTCTTTTTCCTTTCCTTCTTCTCTTCTTCTTCTTCTTCTTCTTCTTCTTCTTCTTCTTCTTCTTCTTCTTCTTCTTCTTCTTCTCCCTCCTCCTCTTCCTCCCTCCTCCTCCTCCTTCTACTCCTCTTCTTCTTCTAAACTAAAACTAAAACTAAAATAAAATAAACTAAACTAAAAGAAACTAAAACTAAAGTGAAGATAAAACTAAACTAAAACTAAAACTAAAAAACAGAAATTAAACTAAAAGAAACTAAAAAACTAAACTAAAAAAAAGGGGGAAGAACAAACCTGCAGGGGATCGCCGGTGGAGGGCGAGGTCAGCCGGTGGGGTGGGGCGGTGCAGGGGCCGCGGGGAGGAGGGCGGCAGCGGCGCAGGGCCGCGGGGAGGGGTCCGGCACCGGGGCGGCCCGACGCAGGCCTCTCCGGCGACGGGGCAACGGGGCGCGGGGGCGGGGGAGAGGGCTGGACGGCGGCGGGGGCTGGGTCCGGGAGGCGGGGCTGGCGGGCGGCGGCGGCAGAGCGGCGGGGGAGGAGAAAGGCGGGCGCGCGGGAGGGAGACAGAGAAAGAGGGAGAGAGGGGAGACGGCTCGGCCCGTTAAGTGGGCCGTCTTTGCCGTCTGCTATCAGATGGCAAAGAGGGCGGCCGTTTAGGGCTGGCCCACTCTTTGCCGTCCGCTACGGCAAAGAACCTGATCTAGCCATGCCGTGCCCTGTGGGGCCCACCTGGCCCTTTGTCGTCTGCCTCCTAGCTCTTTGCCGTCAGTTGGCTGACGGCAAAGAAACAGTGGACGGCAAATAGACTTTTTGCCATTTGCACATTCTTTGCCGTCAGCTGGCGGACGGCAAAGAGGTGGCAGAAGGCAAATTGCCAGATTCCAGTAGTGTTTGTCTCTTCGTGATGCCTTTGTCACGGCAAAGAGCTCTGATGACTTCTAGCAGGGCTCTCATTGCCTACCTGTTGTTTCCTTGGACTGGGTTAGGGTGGTGAAGTTGTTCTTTTGCACCGTTGTATCTTGCCTCGAGTGTGTGTTGTAGTGTTAAGTTGTATGTGTTGGGTTCTATGGCCGTTGATTTATATATAAAGTGAGGTGAGAGCCTTTCTCGAAAAAATAAGAGAAGTTTCACCCTAAATTTACAAGGCCGGACACATTTAGTTTCTCCACTTTGCCGTTGTCCTCCTCCCCGAGCAGTCTGTGGTGCCGCTTCCAGATCTCAAGGTGAGCTCGCATCTGCAACATTCCGATCCCTCCCTCATCTCCACTCACCAGTCACCATGAACCTTGTATGTGTTGCCATGTATGTGCCACAACTTTGTGCTACAAGTGCGAACTGTGTAGCTACACTGGACTGGAAATCAATGTTGCCAGATTATTGATGCAAGTGCGCGGTGTATGTCAATTTGGACATATTTTGATGCTAGTGTTTACTTCCCTATTTGTTGTTTATTTATGTTGACACATGAATTTCTAGTACATGCAAAGTAAAATGCATTTTTATAGACAACCGTCAAGTGTGACTACAGAATAGGCCGATAAAAACACTAGCACCATCAGCGAGTTGTTTGTGGAGCAATTGTAGCATGCTCACGGGTTTGCCTCGCGGGTTTTCTAAGATGCTTGCGGGTTTGCCTCCCGCAAGCGACCGGGAGGCAAGCCCCAGCCGCAATAGTCGAGCCCCCCCCCAGTCTTCCCTCGCCGCTGCCTAATGGTATGGCCGGGCAAAGCCCGATCGCCGCCGCCGCACCACCAGCGGCTCTGTGATCTCTTGTCTCCACGTGCACAAGGCTAGGCGCCGGGTGGCAGTGCAGATGCGCGGCAGAGCTAGTCGGCGGCGGCGACATGGCAGCGGTGTGACGGGCGACATGAATGTCGTGCACGCTTGGGGCCAGGGGCGACAGCTATGGCTAGATGCGGCAGAGCGGCCAGATCCAACCCATCAACTAGTGCGGGCTATGGGCAGCGCGGGCGTGGCATTCAATTGGTGGAGGTGGCGGCGTGACAGGGGTGGTTGACCTCTCCTTCCTCTACTCATATGGCTGGGAGCTGCGGTCGGTGGCGGTCCCGTTGGGTGGTGTCGGCGGTTCAATGCGATGTGCATCGGATGGCTGCCGGTGGTGGAAGGGGCGACCCGGGGAGGGAAGCAAGGGCCCCTCGGGCTTGCCGGCACCGAGATATAGAGAGCTAGATTGGTCGTATAGGTGGCCCTTGTTGGTGCAATAATTTGCCTCCTTGTGTTTTGGAGATTGTTGACGTAAACAGTGTGGGACTAATGTGTTTGCTAGTGCACACAAAGTGACAAGTCACTGGAGTCATGTCCAGTTTGGAACAAACTCCGAAGATAATCTTCTGTGAGACAGCGAGGATTATCACCGAAGTTTATGCTTGGGAAAGTGACCCCCCAAAATTGTTGACGCAAAGTAATTAGTTCGGTGTCTGTCCGAAGATATTGACTGTAGCCGAGAAGATTGATGACGGCGAAAAGATGTAGTATTTTCTTTCATTGTTCTTCTTCTCTTCCTTGAGTCACAACACCACCGTACTATTAAGAGGTGTATAGTATTCTAAACTTCCCGTTCTCTGATGCTAAACCAAAATCTATGTGAGTTGATCGAAATTTCTTTGTGTTCCGAATAAATACTTGCCAGCAAGAGAGGTAGTTCTTCTTCACTGCGAGAGGTTTGATTCGGACCGAGGAGTTAGCATTACATGCTCCGCAAGTAATGTTACCATTGTGCTAAAAGTTCGACCGTTGAATACGTGTCAGTTGGATATTGGCTAGTGGTCATGTCCATTTTGAGTTGTACTAAAAAGTGTATGATGGTCACATTTATGAGTTCAGCCTATATACTCCACGGGTGCCACCATTCCACATAACACCAAGGGAAACACCTTGATAGTCTTGTGTTGTGTTCAAGAGCATTCTACACGAACATTCATGCCATACCATTGATCTCTCATCTTCTTCGGTTTCAAGCCTACAATTCAGGGACGTGTCCGTGACATACAACCAAAAAAGGAACAATTGCATGAACTAAGTTTCTGTGAGGCTGCAACTTAGCAACCATGGTAACCAACTTTTTGTGATGTACAACTTCGACTGCTACCACGGCCAACTACCCAACAGTCGATTTATTATTGAAGACTTTGTTTATGAGTAACATATTTTTTGTTGTTTTGGTCACATGTATAACATACGACTTATCAGAATTGATAACTAGTGTTGGTCTGTGAGGCCAGTCTAGATCGCAAGAGGTAGCCAGGCATAGCTGTCTTATACCCGGTAGCCAGTCCGGGGATGTATCAGTTTGTGGTAGGATTCTGGCGAATCTAGCAAGAGGCCGATCCATATTGGATGGTCACTACAAGAAATATGGCCAATTATGACTCTCCATTTTTGTCGTTAATTCGTCATTGCTTTCATTTATTGACCTTTTTTTGACCAAATTCGGAAGGTCAACAGTTGGCCGTCAAGAACGAACAAACGTGACCTTTTCCAGAATTTTTGTCATGGCCAGCCTTGACCAAAATTTAGGTTGTTAAATCTTTGACCAAAATTATGGTCATTACTAATGAGCCTAGACCACGTAGGATCTGATGTGGCCGAGCCAATGTGGCACATGCGATGACATGGATGCCATGTAGGATCAGTCCAAATCAGTTGTTTTAATGGGCTGGGCCCAATAATTCAGCCCACTTTTAAATTTACTTTTGGGCCACAAGCATGGGCCAAGCCCAACAGATCAGTTCTTGGGCTGAGTTGTGCAACCCATTTATTTAATCCATCATTAATTGGGCCAGCCCTTTTATCTAACCAACAAAAACATTTTATTTTTTTCTGTCAAAGGGCCTTGAAACGGTCCAGCCCACTAACACAATTTAGTATTTTCAGTTCAGCCCTTATTGAAGAGTGACCAACAACCAACAGTATCTCAAAAAGAAAAATACATTGCACAATTTGGCAGTCAACCAACACAGGAGAATATAATGACAATAATAATATAATTCTCCAGGATTTCAATAACTTAGGCCCAGCATTATCTTTACACCACAGGTTCATAAGATGCACCAAACAAAATAACAAAACCAATGTTCATAATATGGCCATGTCCATATTGTGCACTAGACCACTAGTATCCAGTAACATAAGATGGCACCAACCAACACAACACAACCAGCGAAGGAATGTGCTGGAGGGACATTCTTTAGTGAGAATGTTAGCAACAATAGCAGCATCACTCTTTGGTTCTACACCTTTTGGTACCTCTTGTTCCATGACACTTTCCATGTCAGCCTGACATTTAAAGAAAGATGTACACATGAGCAGAGTACTATGTCCATCAATATATTGCAAATGGTTCTGAATGACTAGGAAACTTTATAAAAAAAACTATTCAAGAATAGATTTCCTAGTAGCAGCAATTTAAGAAGATAACATCATAATACTAATACAACACCTGACATTTAAAAAAAAGATGGGAAAATCTATACTTCACACGACGCAAACCAGCGTCTCGTGCGGCGGCTACCGCGCGCGGCTAGCTACAGCGCGGTGCACTGTTTGCTCAATACAGACTAGCAGTGATTGCTACATGGGCTGGACAACACATGCTTTTGTATATCCAAACTACATGCTACTAATTAAGTAGTAGTTATTTGAAAACTTTGTAGCACACAAGCAGAACAAATCTTACTTGCTAATTATTATTTTTTGCAAGTTACTGTTAGCTACACGAAATAAGCATGGCACAAGGTTTACTAAACAGGTAAGAATGCGAAACAAACCATTGTTGAAATTTAAATCGAGCACGTAGCTTAAATGGGAACATGGAGCAGAGAAGAACTTAGTACGTTTTAGGAGCGCATATGTTGTTTCTTTAGTACAGTATACAATATCAGATAAACTGTCGCAAGTCCTAGACATTTCATTCAGATCATATATGAAATGACACGAGTTTCTCCATTCTGAAAGCTGGGAAGATAGATGCTTCAGGCAATCACTAGACAATTAATCGAAGAGCATACAACGCCCTCTCTTAATTACCAGTGTCCAACAACAAAGCAATGCCTGCTGGACTACTATAGGAACTAAAATTGCGAGTATACTATCGCATTTCCAGTACCAAAAATGAATGTGCAATGCGATTAGGAAAGGGAAAATAGTAGCCATGCAACAGAGGACCGGGACAAACAAAAAAACTATAATAAAACAGGAATCATATACAGTACTACTTTGAACGAATCATCTCTATCAGATCCGTCGAGCAGAAATCATATAAGGAAATCAAGTGTAACAAGGATGAGGTAAACAAGCCACATCAACACATTAGAGAATACTAGAAACTTACTATCGCTTGAGTTGTCCCCTCCACATGGAGTGGACGACGATCTGGTTGCTAAGCGTCTTCCTGGTTGTGCCCTTGTAGAGAGGGTAATGGCAGGCACGGCAACGGACATGGCCATTAGCTGCACCCACGACCCCTCAATGCTCTCACCGCCCGGAGAGGAGGTGCCTTCCATACAGGCTCCTTCGGGTCTGAGAGAGCAAGAGCGAGGTGGGGGTTAGTAAGCATCAAGGATGCTGCTGTTCTTGGTCAAGCTAAGTAAAAAATCAAGGGCATAACAGATTCAAGTAAATAAAACATGTGTACATCTTGCGCAAACTATCATCATTTATAAAAAAATACAAAAAAATATGCAAACAGTTGTACAATGGTTAAGTGCTCATACTTATATCATATCAAGCAATGGCATTTAGCAATAGTGAGGATCAACTACACTATTGACATATCATGAATACTTAATCCTCAAGATGCAGAACGCTTATTTACAGTAGTTTGGGTTTTAGAATGTTTCATCTTGAAGCATCACACTAGCAAATGATAGGAAAGATCACAGGAAACAGCACTACCCTGATCAAGTATACTACAAGCATCAAAAAAGTCAAACAAGCTCATTGCGCATTTTCTTTCAGTGTGAGGCACAATAAGCATAAGTATCCACTAGGAAAATAAATTGCTATCTATAGGCCCTATTATCAGCAACAAGAACATTAGGCGATGAATATAATTCCAATGCAATCTGTTAGCCAAACAGACCCTGCCACCCCAACCATCTGACGATCCAATAAAATGTCTAGAAAATTCTGTTGAGTGGCATCGGTCTCGATTTCTATATGGTGTGCTAGTAAATTTGGACGATGGATGAACATCAAACATATCAAGAAAAACAGTACATCAAGGCATCAACCTTATTTCCGTAAGCAAATTAACTCAATTTAAAGAGCTAGATGGCAGCTAAAAACTAACTCCCAATCTATAAGGTTCAGTTCAACAGAGTTGGGGCAGACCAACTGTACAATACTGTATCAAGGCAGCCACCTAATTTTAGTAAGCAAATTAAATGAATTGAAAGAGATAAATCTTATTTTCTACTTGGCTCCCCACACTCTACTCCACTGCGGAGGCACCAGAACTAATTTGCAATCAACTCCAAATAGTAAGTAGAGTATATTTTAGAAATCTGGAAATAAACTAACCTATTTAATCACAACAAGGTGGCATGCATAAAAATCTGGAAATAAACTAACCTATAAAATATGAATAAACAAGAGCATCTTGCCAGGCATGTGGCAGACCACACGATCTAGCACGAGCACGAGCAGAGCCCAATCAGATCGAATCCTTACTTAGTGCACATCTTGCAGTCCCCCTGGCTGCACGTCGGTCACTCCTTCGCCGACACTCAACAATTCTATCAGCAGCTATGGAAGCAAACTTATCAGTGCACAGTTATCTTTAGCTATGGATGATAATACCTGAAATCACACAAATGTGTGGGCTTACCCAGCAGCCTTGTCATCGAGAATGCAAGGAAAGAGGCCCTCGGGATCCTGCATAGCAAAAGAAATCTTTTCATGACACGAACACAAATTCTAGTAAATCTCTACAGCATGCAGTAGGCTTTCAGATCTACTGTACATCATGTCAAATCACTCTACACCTAACCTGACACTATGAGGAACAACTCGTACAATGCTACATGGAAGTCAATTAATCCCCAATTACTCAGTCTCATCGCAACCACTCACACAGTGGAATAACACTAACGGTAGGGAAAATCCAAGGATAAGTCGCTCAGGTTGGGGGAGGTGGTGACTAGCAGCAGTGCCAGCGCTGGCTACAAGCCCTGGGCAACCGCCGCCATTGAAACCTAGATTAGAGGACGCGCAGGGCGAGGAGGATGGGGGATGACGGACCTTGCCGCTCGAGGTGTAGTACTCGGTGTTGCAGAGCACAGTGGAGAGGACCTTGACGCGGACACGCCGGCCAGCGGTGGCGCCACCTGCACGTCCTCGACCACCAGCGGCTTGTTCACCTCGTACGCCACCGCCGTTGCACGCAAACCAAACCCCAGCTCAGAGGTGGCGGAAGGGTGAGGAGGGGGTGCCAGGTCGGCCTTGAGGTACCACGGCCTCCGGGGATGACGAGGCCACCGTCGTCGCCGCGCAAGCAGCCAGCCGCGAGGGCGGTCGGCAGGCGCCGCGGTGGGCGCCGCTGCGGGATGCGTCGCGGAAGGAGGCCGGGGACGGGGAGGTGGTGATGGCGTCGACCCTGTCGCGCTTCTGCTGCTTGGACATGCGCGACGGCAGCCTTAGGAAGGAGGCGGCGAACACCAGCGCCGGCGCGCTCGATCTGCTGCGGGAGGGCAAAGGGGAGCGACTGGGAGGGGAGGAGGGGCGGTGACAGGGCGAGGAGGAGGACATTGTCGTCGATCTGGATCGGAGAGAGGGGGAGAGAGATCCGGATTGGGTTCCTAGGGTTTGGGTTGGGTGGCTGAGACTTGAGAATGAGTGAGAGACGTTGGATCCATTGGGTGCGGACGGTCCAGATCGGCTACAGTGGGATGATCCGTGGGAAAAGCCCTGATTGGTTCACATAATTTATGACATAAAATAGTTCTCAGTACTAAAACTAGAGGCATTTTGTGAAGCAGCTATCAAAAATATTTTATAAAACGGCACATCTAAATTTTTCACTCAAGTTATACCACATTTTACGAATGATCACCAACTTGCATGCATTTTTATCTTTCTAGCTATTTTTAATCATTTTTCTTGTTGCAAAAATGGTTTTTTTGTGAAGAACCGACCAAATATTTGTGCCAAAATTGGACCAAATCGATTTTCTAAAATACTAGGTCATATTTAATTTACAATTGATCAAATGGTTGGGTATCAAAAGCTTTGATCCATCTCTCGTAAAAAAGAGAATTTTCCGCCGATTCAGCTGGAAGT
Organism: Aegilops umbellulata; assembly: GCA_032464435.1. Classification (NCBI taxonomy): domain Eukaryota; kingdom Viridiplantae; phylum Streptophyta; class Magnoliopsida; order Poales; family Poaceae; genus Aegilops; species Aegilops umbellulata. Next base: position 585,711,540 of record CP136058.1, on the reverse strand, counting down.
GGGTCAAATTTGAACTGCGGCTCCCTTATAGTTTGCTCTTTATTTTTTCCAAAATTCATTTCTAGGTACATAAGTATCTATTTAATCAGAGAAACACCAAAAAAATTCCAAGATTCAACCACTAGCTAGGAACGGTCATTCCCGCCGTTTTGACCGCATTTTGAAATGGGCATAAAAAATTCAAAAAAAATCAAAAAATTGGAAAACCTTCGCATTGTGTCACTATATGTGACCACGTTACAAGGAAAAATAATAAACTTGTAATACGGGAATTCTTTTTAAAAAGTGTTCTCATAAATGAGCTATCATGTGCGAAGATTCATGGTTTCAAGCCAAATGATCAATCTTATGGCCATATTCATGGCATAGTTTGTTTAAATGATCTCATATTGTGCACAAGGGTCTATCTTGGAATGGAAAACAATGTTGCCTAAGAAAGTTTTCATTTTCTTTGGACGAAAAATTAATTTTCCATTTTTTTTGAGTGCCCATAATGAGTTTTTTTGTGAAGGACCTACCATATATTTGTTGCAAAGTGGGACCAGATCATTTTTATAATATATTAGGCCATATTTAATGCACAATTTATCAAATGATTGGGTGTCAAAAGATTTTATCCACCTCTGGTAAAAAAGACAAAATTTCGCCAATCCAGTTGGAAGTAGGTCAAATTTAAACTACAACTGCCTTATAGTTTGTTCTTTATTTTTTTTCAAAAATCATTTCTAGGTATATATATGCATAATGAAATTTTTGCGTTTCAAAACCTTTTCATCCACCTCTCGTTTAATTAACAAATTTCGGCCAATTTAGTATAAAGTGAGTCAAATTTGAACTACAGTTGCTTGATAGTTTCCTCATTATTTTTGAATGTATTATTAGGTACCCAAGCAACTATTTCATCATAGATCCACCAAAGAGTTTCGCAATATTCAGCCCCTAGCTAAGAACGGCCATGCCCAAATATTTCCCTTTTTCTATTTGGTTTGAGTTGGAAACTATCATGACCTTGATTTAGCAATTTAATTGCAAGATACATTACAAAATTTATGAAAAATCTTAGGACCTATATTTAGTAGTTTATCCATTTTTAAAATGACAAAAAGGGAATAGCTTGTGAAGAATTACAAAGAATTTAGGAGAATACATTTTTTTTGAATTGATGAACATTTTTTAAATTTATGATCATTTTTTGTGAACATTTAAAAAAAACATCATGAACATTTTTTGATCTCACATAATTTTTGTTCGGATTGACGAACATTTTTTCAGTACACAAACATTTTTTCAAAATCATGAACACTTTTTTAAAGCACGAACATTTTATTATTTCAGGAACATTTTTCCAAAAATCACTTTTATAAAAAAAATGTTTTTAATCGTGAATTATTTTAAAGATGAAAAATAAAAACAGAAAATGGAAGTAAAAAATCACAATTGTTCCAACTAAAAACACCTTGTAGTAGGCTATGGGCCGTTGGTACACTTGGCAGCAGACCACAATGTTAAAGAAAAAATGAAGAAGGAAAGAAGGGAAGGCTTCCCACGACCGAGGCCCAAGGCTAGGAAACGGGAATGCTTCAAAACGGTTGAGTGTGATTTGGAATTACAAGTCGTGTCTTGGTTTGGTGGTTTGGCCACCACGTTTGTGGAGTTAAGGCGCGTGTTCGAATCACACTCGACGCATATTTCTTTTTCAGTTTTGCAGTCCCACTCGTCAGGTCACTTGTGAGTTCCACTTGTCTTTTCTGTTTGGCCTACGTGGCAGTTTGGTGGGTGGGTCCTGCATGTCAGTTTGGTGGGGCCCACGTGCTGTGTATCTGGTCAGCCCCGCATGTCAGGTTGCTGGTGGGGTCCACCCCGCATGTCAGGTTGCTGGTGGGGTCCACCTCTCATAGAGAAATGTAGCGAAAATTGACACATGGACATGACACGTAGATGAAACTGCTGAGGTGGACGACACATGGACATGACCCGTAGGCGAAACTGCTGAGGTGGATGACACATGGATTCAGGCATTACAAGTTACTCCCTCCGTCCGAAAATACTTGTCATCAAAATAAATAAAAAGAGATGTATCTAGAACTAAAATACGTCTAGATACATCCCTTTTTATCCATTTTGATGACAAGTATTTCCGGACGGAGGGAGTAGTAGATATGACCATCTAGATTTGTCGTAATCTAGTAGAAATAGAGAAGTAAACTAGTGTTGTCTGCTTATGACCTTTTCGTGTAAGAAAATTGCGACCTTTTTGATCAAAATGGTCGTTATGCTTTAGGGTTTGGACCCTCCTACATAGCTTACGACAAATATGTTCGAAATGGTCATAGATTTATGACTATTTGACCCGGGGTCACTATAGAAGGTCATAATTCAACATATTTCTTGTAGTGGTTTTGGGTTTTTTTTTATTTTTCTTTCAGATCATTTTTTCAATGTTTATCTCTGATTGACATTGTTGAATAATTAATTATATGTAAATGTGTGCAATAAAAAAGACCAGATATGTAATCCTCATTTTCCAAAAAAACTAAGCATTGGTAGTCAACCGAAGGAGTCCTTTGTGCATTCTCTTTCAATGATAGAAAGCCTGCCACGGCAAACTAGATTAGGCTGCTGCCAATGCACTGGTGCTAGATGAGATGCTAGTAACTATACTTCTCAATGCATAGGTGCTTAGCGTCTTGTAGCTAAGCTTCTTTTATTTAATGACTTAGCAACTAAAATTCTTCATGCATTGGTGGGTTTCTTTCATTTAAATGTTTTACCTAGATTCACGTGCTTGACATTGTTTCTTTCTGGGGTCACCACACTCATCTCTCCCCTCTTATAATTAGCTTGCCACATCAGATTTTTTGTTTACATGGCAAGCTTAGCATTTGTATAAGGTGAAGCATTGGGAGAGGCCTTAGGGCGCCCGCAAGCTTATAATATTCCATTGGGGTAAGACAAAAACTAATGCAGGATGACACACAGTTGCACAACTTAATCGAGCAGTGCATTCATGCTAGAGTCACATTATAATTGACGTACGTGCTTATATACCTTGGAAGATCACTTCAATATAATTAAGTGAGGCATATGATCATCCATGACCCAATATAACCGGCCCCATTGGTAGGTCCTTCGTCGGCTTTTGGAGGTATATGTCTCACTCTTGACTCTCCCGAGTGCCATCACTATTGATTTGATCGAACAAGTAAATTGTACTATATGCTCAATGCAACAGCCAAGGCAACTAGTACTAGTTTTCTAGTTAGGCGATTGAACCTTAGATGGTACTTTTTCTCTCCCGTCGTGTTTGATGTATAAGCACGTATGAGTAATCTAACTCTTTTTTGCGGGAATCTAATTGGTTAAGGCGCAAATAAATATCGAATTCGAGTGTTCAATTTCAAACCCCATAAAACATGATTTAAGCATGAACTGACACTACTAGGGAAAAGCCTAGCAGCAGCGAGGGTTTTGAGCCTCTCAGTAGCGCGGGTAGGCGCGCTACTGATAAGGCGCTACAGCTAATGCTTAGCAGTAGCGCCTACAGGAACTCGCTACTGCTATATCTACTTAGTAGTAGCGCTTGCCTAGTCAAGCGCTACTGCTAATTACTAGTAGAGCTTTCGAAAAAAATCGCTACTACTATCATTCCTTATTCTATTTCTCTTGAATTTTAGGTCGTATTCATATACCTGTATACAATTTTTCATACAGTAACAATTTAGAGATTGTTTTTATATCATAATGAGTTATTAAATCACTAGGTGAAAGAACCTTGGATTAGTTTCAAGTGCATGGATCCAAAGTAACCAATGGTCACTTTGGATCCATCCATTTGAAACTAATCCGCGGTTCTTTCACCCAATGATATAATAAATATCATCATCATCATCATATCATTAACAACTTATATATCATCATCATCATCATCATATCATTGGTCACTAGTCGTAATCACAAGTACTCCTCACATCTTCAACTCTAACACATTGTATCACATAATAAACATATTGTACCTCATAGGACCTACTACATTCTCTTAGGACCTACTATATTTTCTAAGGTAAAATAGCAAAAAACAAGATAGCCCCTGGCTCTCCATTATGAAGAATGCAGATTATCCTGTCTCCAATTCTTGCCTTTCGCTTAATGTTGCTTCCAAGAACCTCCTTACGAATGTCCAAACATTTTTTCCACTCTTTAATTAGCATGTGTTCACCGGTTTCAGAAATTCGATATGCACAGGTGAGATCCGTAGGATGACCTGGCTGTAGGTTCATAACTGCAAGGCGACCATTCTGATATATCAGATGAGGCACACAATCCATCGGCATTTCCTATTGAAAAACAAAGTAATAACTTCGTAGTTAGCAATGATGTACTAGTTTTAGAAGTATGCAAAAAATGCACGGATGTCGTAATAGTAAAATATCTTACCAGGGTATCTTCATAGAAGTTATCGTGGTTCAACACGTGCACTAGTGGCACATATTCACCATAATTTAGAGGAGTTCGATAATAGGTATTGTAATTCTCAAAAAAAGTACAATAAGCAATCAGATGATTTTTCTCCTTATAAGTTAATTCGGAGCCCTCAGTGTAGTGGGTTTTGTCTACCATCTTCTGCACACTCTTTGAAGATTCAAAATAAGCTGTCAATAGAAATAAGCTGTCAACTATTTTGAAATAAACAATATAAATTAGTTAATAACTATGTTTGAGAAAACTCACATTGCGGTAGAATCGGAAGTGTATCAACAAGGACCCAAATGTCCATATTGTCTTGCTCGATGTCAGGATCACCAAGATCCATGGTGACCATCATACCCTCATAAAAACCATACATTTTGCAAAGTGCTTCCCAATTTTGGCAACCAAAATGGGTTACGCTCTGAGAATTGTACATATTTACTTCAAAATCGATATCATGATGGGTCCTTAGGTGTATTTTCTTTGTTTGAAAATATTCATGGTCTTCAAAACCCATCCTCTCCAACACATAGCGTCTTGCATGGCATGGGATAAGCTAGTCGAATTGTAAAAGATGAAAATTAGACGTTGAAATAGTTGAAGTCATGCTTAATTACGAAAAAAAACACTTGTCGTTGTTGCGTACCGTTTCAACATCGAAGATCTCCTCGAGCTTAATGCTGAAGCGCCGATCTCCATCCAGCTCAACGAACCTGTCGCACATACCTCGATCATCGTGACACCAGCTGCACTCCCCCAGGAGAATGTCGTCGTCCGAGTACGACATTTCCTATGTTCATAATTCAAAGATTAAACTTGTACATATTCTAGCACAAGTCATGTCAGAATTCACGGAAAAATCCGGCATGACCTTTGCTAAAAAAGGACATATCGAGCGCCTGAAATTTGCCGAAACAGAAATTAATCAACACTCCGGCAAAACATAGGACACTTGGAGGTGTAACCAAAACATGAAATAATTGCTTAAACTAAAAAATAACAACAAATATGGCATGTTCAACTAGTTCTATTAATTCAACCAGTTCTATTAATTCAACTAGTTCTTACTATACTAGTTATTAATTTACTTACTATACTAGTTCAACTAAAACTTAACTAGTTCAACTAAAACTAAACTAGTTCTATTAATTCAACTAGTTCTTACTAAATATAAACTTACTATAAATAGAAAGAAACTAGCACATCTACTACTACTAATTAACATCTAACTACTACATCTACTACTAATTAACATGTACTACTGCTAATTATACAACTAGTTTACCATCAATACTAGTAATTAATATCCACTACTTCTAAAAATCATTATCTATGAACCCTATATTAACATCTACTACTACTAAAATCATCTACTAACTAAGCAAAGAGAGAGGGGGTGGGGGAGGGGTGGGGGGCTTACAGAAGGAGAGACGGTGGCGGGGAGGTGCTCGGCGACGGAGGGCCGGCGGGCTCGGTCGAGGGCGGCGGTCCTGGGCGGCGGGCTCGGGAGGGCGGCGGTCCTGGGCGGCGGGCTCGGTCGAGGGCGGCGGCGGTGAGGTCGAGGGCGGCAACAGTGTGCGTCGAGAGCGGCGGCGGTGAGGTTGAGGGCGGGCGGCGGCGGCGACGGTGAGGGCAAGCGCTCGGGCTCGGGCGGGGGAGTAGGAACAGGCCGGGGGGGAAAGAGGACTTAGCGAAATTTTGATGCGGGGGGTGGTTAACTCGAACTAGCAGTAGCGCACGTACAGAAAACGCGCCGTAGCTAAAGTATCTACATCGCGTTTTAGCAGTAGCGCGTCCACGGAAAGGGCGCTACTACTATATCTAGCCTGGAGGCAACACCGTGGCAATTATAGTAGTAGCGCTCTTTTCACCTAGAGCTCTACTGCTACTCAGTCATTAGCAGCGCTCTTTTCTAAAGCTCGCTGCTGCTAATTAGCAGCAGCGCAGCAGCGCCTGTTTTTAGACCGCGCTGCTGCTAAGATTCTGTTTATAAGGTTTTCCCTAGTAGTGTGAGGTTGAGATGATTAGATTCCCTGTGGTGGAATCAACCCAGAGTTCAAGTCCTGAACTTGATACTGGTGCTCGCATTTTAAAAATAATTTTCAGACTTTTCAACGACATTCATTCAGTGAAAGAAAACGTTCTTATCAAGATGTTGTGTTCCCTCGGTATCTCAGAGGTGTCGCGTTCGAAAAAACATGACTCAAGTTTTTCCGGTGATGCAGCTTGTATATCGGGGATGTTTCTAGTTTGATCTGGTGATGTTATCCGACTCTATTATCTATTTCCTCCGTTCTTAAATATAAGTCTTTGTAGAAATTTTATTATGAACCACATACGGATGTATGTAGATGCATTTTAGAGTGTAGATCCACTTATTTTGCTCCCTGTGTAGTTCGTAATGAATTCTCTAGGAAGACTTATATTTAAAAACAAAGGGAGTAGATGAAAATGGTGGCCAAGTGGCGCCTTCCATCGAAAAAAGTTGTGTGCTTTTTCGCTTTGGCCTGTCACGTTGTCAACCACTATCCCTGTAGAGAGACTGAGAGAGCACATCAGAATTCGTATTTCAAACCAAAAATACCTGGTCTAAGATGTAGAAGTTTGCTAGTGCATCAGTGGAACGTTTCAGGTCATAGCAGGAAATCCCATCAAACCGATAAAATAATCGTTTTAGCTGCCTAGTGGTTAGCCTATAAATGCAACTCTCTTGCTAATCAACCTGCAGATAGGAACGAGGTTAAGCATGATGCTACTTCTGTGTTTGTGCATCTGTTTTGTCCTCCACCTCGCCGCCTCCTCCCCTGACTCCCTCCCGGCCGAGCGCTGCCCGCTGCAGCACCGCCGGCAGCTCCAGGACGTCGTCGTGAGGCTGCAGGAGATAGCGGCGGCGAGCACCGCGGCTGCAGGACGGCCACGGCAAGAGATCGCCGACCCGGTCTATGGGACCTCCAAGAGGTTCAGCACCACCGCTGATCGATCCTTTGCGTGCCCCATCGATGGCCAGACATGAGAAAGTCGCCAATCCCAGGCAATAATAATCTTACCGATCTGTCGCTTAAGCTGGTCATAGTGGGGAGTAAGTTAAACTAGTAACATGCATATGTTATTAGGCTATGTTACTACCTTCATAACAGGTAGTAATGGCGCTCCGGCGTATCCTCGAGGTGCGCGGCTTCCCCGACAGATGGTGTGCTTGGATGGACTTGATCTTTCGGTCCTCCCGGTCGGCGGTTCTCCTCAACGGTGTTCCGGGGAGGTGGTTCACGGTGCGCCGCGGGCTGCGTCAGGGAGACCCGAGCTCGCCCTACCTCTTCCTCATCGTCGCCGACGTCCTCCAACAGATGATCCGGCAAGACGGTGAGCTCCGCCACCCGCTTGTGGAGGGGGCACCCCCTCTGGTACTCCAGTACGCCGACGACACCTTGGTCATCCTCCGGGCGGAGCGTGGCGCGGCTGCCCGCCTTCGCCGCATCCTCGACGACTTCGCGGCCGCGACGGGGCTCAACATCAACTTCTCCAAGAGCACGCTTGTCCCCATGCATGTGCCTGCGGAGGTATTGGAGGAGGCCGTTGGCACTCTTGGCTGTGATGTTCAAGGGTTTCCCCAGGCCTACCTCGGGCTGCCGCTGTCGTGGGACAAGCTCACCTTCGCCGACTTCCTCCCCATGCTCGCCAAAGTGGACAAGTACCTGTCCGGCTGGCGGGCTCGGCTCCTCTCCCCTGCCGGACGGCTAGTGCTACTTAACGCAGTACTGGATGCCCTCCCGACGTACGCAATGGCGGCCATGCTCCTCCCTCCGGCGGTGATCAAAAGGTTGGACTCACTGCGCCGCGCTTTCCTCTGGAACGCGGCTGAACGTGCTACCGGAGCTCAATGTCTGGTGGCCTGGGAGCGGGTCTGCCGCACCAAGGAGGAGGGGGGGGCTCGGCGTGCGGGACCTCGAGACGCAGAACCGATGCCTTCTTATCAAGATGCTGCACCGGCTCCACGCGTCTCCCACGTCCTCTCGGTGGGCGGAGTGGGTGTGGGAGGGCCTGGGCGGGCGCTCCCTGCTCTCTGCCTCAGGCTCCCGGTCGGCCGGCGAGCACGCCAGGGCGCTGTCCAAGATGCTGTCGCTATATAGGAGCCTGACGATGGTGGTGGTTCGGGATGGGCGGCGGACGTCCTTCTGGTTCGACCACTGGCTGCCGTGCGGGCCCGTCTCGGCGGCCTTCCCTGCCCTCCTCTCGCATGCAACAGACGCGGAGGTCACCGTGTGGCAGGTGCGCGCTCGCGGCATCGACGGGGTGCTCGTCCCCAGACTCACCGCCGCCGGGGCCGCCGAGCGGGGGGCGCTCCTGGCGTTGCTCGTGGAGGTCCGGGAATCCAACGGCGACGATGAACGCTGCCCTGTGCTGTGCCGGAGCACGGGTGGGGGCATGGCGGCGGCTGCTGTCTACGCCCTGGAACGTTTTGGCGGCGTGCGTGCCCCCTTCGCTGATTTCATTTGGGGGTGCGCGGCGCCGTCCCGGGTCCGGTTCTTCGGATGGCTCCTCATGCAACGGAGGATCCACACGAGGGACGTCCTGCTGCGGAAGACTATCGTGACGGCCGCGGAAGCCACGTGCCCCATCTGTGCGTGCGTGGTCGAAACGGCAGACCACATGATCTTCGATTGTCCTTTTGCACGCTCGTTCTGGCTGGCCGTGGGCGTTGAGGTGGTCGGGAAAAACTACCATGTTGGCGCGCTTCAGGCCCTGGATGTGCGGGGGGTGGCTGGCGAGGCTGCTCACGCCTCTTTCGCCCTCCTTTGCTGTTGGCAGCTGTGGAAGCACAGAAACGCGGTTGTGTTCCAGGGAGCCCGGCCTTCCCTGGCCCGTCTGCTAGGATGCTGCCGGGAAGACTCAGTCCTTTGGAAGGGGCGGTTGAGAGTGGCCGACCGGGCGTGTGTAGATAGGTGGCTGCGTGCGTTCTCCCGCGAGGGTTAAAAATGGTTCGGCGCCTGTGCCGTCCCCCCTCCCCTTCTCTCTCCCTCCCTCTCCCATGCATGTGTGTAATAAACCATTCCCCTTTCTAAGGGAGTGATGAAATGAAAAAGAAAAAGATTCAGGTGGAGGGCTTCGCCCTCCCCCGGTGACCTTAAAAAATAAATAATAGGTAGTAATATATAGATGGTAACATGCAAGCCTTTATTAATTGAAATATACTTATTTTAACTTGGTATGTGTTACGTTACAGTAACATTGTTATCACAAGCATCTCTCTCGTCATTAACTTCATGCCCACATAAGCAAGTTTGTCTTGGGATGTCTTTTGTTACTATCTAAGTTACTCCCACTATAACTAGCCTTAGTGAACACGACTAGGCGTACAGTGTTAGGTATCCATCGACTTCATGTAGAGTGCTTAGTTTGTGGCAAGAGAAAAGATTAATATATTCTCAGAAAGAGAAAATGAAAATAAGTAAGCAGGAAACAAAAACCATTCAACAGCTCGCGACTCATGAGCACTGCTAGGATAGCTCTCGCGAAAACACGCCTCTCGCTCGCCATAGCCATCGCCCCAGCAGATCTCGCCACTCCAGCCTCGCGGCATGCCTCCACGCTGGCGAGGGCTGCGGGCGTCGACCACGACAACACCCCCTCCACCCCCTCGGATGCCCCCCTTTCGTCTACGAAGCCTTCCCAGAGATGGTGAGGCTGATCTCACCAGTTCCGCAGGGGGTGCTCATGGCAAGCAGGACTCGGGGATGGGTGGAGCAGGCGACCAGGATTCGCGACGCCACCGTGGCGTGGATCGGGTGTGTGCGGGAGTGGAAGGTGGTGGTGGCAGAGACCGCCCCGAGCGCGAGATCTGCGGCGGTGAGATACGCGGAGATCTGCCAGAGGAAGGCGGACATGGAGTAGAGGATACTAGCAAGGAGGATCCACGACGAGGCCACGGCAGAGGAAAGGGCAAGGATGCCCACATTCCCACACTCCCCGTCGGCCGCGTTCGTGCTATGGGTGAGGGCGGAGGCGAAATCAGGGGGTCCCCAGAGGGCGATGCAGTGGAAGTGCATCCTGGGGGTGATGCCGTCGGGTGCCCCACTACAGTCCTCGTCCCCGCCGCCGGTGACCAGCTGATTCTAAGAAAGGGCAACACCATTGCTCAAGCTTCTGAAGGCCAGTTCAAAATTCAGACCAACAAGGAGGCGGCATGGGGCAAGAGGTTTCGGTTGTGTCACTGGGATGCGGGACCCCTTGGGCATAGATTAAACTAATCATGCGAACTAGCATAGCAGATGAACATATCACATCTAGGGCACATACTAGAAACATGAATTCTACCACGATCTCGAACAGGAAGGATATAATCACATACGATGCAGCAGGTGCAGCACCGCCGGTGTTGACGTTGTCGCCCATGTCGTCGAGGATGAGGTTGCCGAGGTCGGGGAAGAAATCGTCGTTCGCGAAGTAGTCGCTGCCAGCAGTCGCGCGAGTGCGCTCTCCAAAAACCTGATCGCCCCTCTCCCGTACAGGATCACGAGAGGCGGGGTTCCGGAGGCCTGCTGTCCCTTCTCGCGGTGCACGCCGGAAGGAGGGATGGAGAAGACTTGCTTGGCGGCACAATGATCTGGAACGGTGGTGAGAAACCATACGAAGCGGCGGCGGCTAGGGTAGACGTCTGCCTGGCTATATAGCGCGGGCCGGGTAGGTCGTGGGAGTAAACCCCACGTCCGAGTCGTCACGATCCAAAAGAATCGGAAAATGGTTTAGTAATTAACGCGTCCGTTAATTATTAATTAATGACTCATTAATTTTTCCCGAGCAGCAAAAATATAGACAACGTGCATAGCTCTGTCCTCGGCTCGGCTCAATCCCGCAACCCGCAGCGCGTCGTGACGAGGCGTGGCGTGGCGAGGCGAGCGAGGAGGAGGAGCGCGCGTGTAGGTCTCCTCTTCTCATGCTCATACAAGTGGTAGGAGAGCTCACCTTATAAAGATGTGCAACTCTCTCTCAACTTATGACGTGAGACTAAACTTTAGCCTCACTCACTCCACTCACATGTGTGCATGAATGGGCCAAGAGAATTTCAGAATTTTAGTTGGGCTTTGGGCCAAAAGCCCACTAGCAAATTCCAACAATCCCCCACAAAGTCTCATTGGCACATTTCACCATTTGTTTCCAAAACATTGTTTATATACCGGTGCTTAGTGGAGACTGTGAAGTTGAACTTCCACTTAGAGATTTATGCTACACTAGATCACAACTTGAATAGTGGACTATGCCTTGAACTACAAGTTTTCTGCGAGACTAGTTTCGCACAAATTCTTGACCGATACTGGGCTGCCGCAAGGCTTCCCCGTGGGTGGAGCGTATACGTCATACTCTAAGGCCTTTTCATGAATTTATTAGAGAACACCCAATTCTCATAAACTGCGACGTTAACAGTCAAATTCATATAGGTGCGTTCCTCAGAAGATGTTCTGCAGGACAACATCTCTGCTTACCCGAATAAGCCGCTTGGAACACATTAAGATAAGTATCAACCTGCCATGTAGATCAGGAGAGTATTGCATCTTCACGGAGTGGGATAGGTAATATAGGAATACTCTCCTCCCAGCTGACCAACAGTTTGTCTCTCGCTTCTACTTCACGGGATCTCCGATCACATAGAGTGGGTTACCACTATGGACAACTCATGCGGTGGGTCTCAAACCCATCTCCATCGATGCATTATCTATCACATTACGTGATAGACCCTTTGTGAAGGGATCTGCCAAGTTTTTTGACGTTTGGATATAATCCAACGTAATAACTCCGGAATTCCTCAATTTTCTGACAGATTTTAGTCTCCTCTTCACATGCCTTGAGGACTTCATATTGTCCTTAGAACTGTTTATCTTGACGATCACAGTTTGATTATCACAGTTCATCAGGATAGGGGGTATTGGTTTTTCAACCATAGGTAAGTCCATCAAGAGTTCACGAAGCCACTCTGCTTCAACAGTGGCAGTGTCTAATGCTGTGAGTTCTGCTTTCATAGTTGACCTTGTTAAGATGGTCTGCTTGCAAGACTTCCAGGAAACAACGCCACCACCAAGTGTAAAAACGTAACCACTTGTGGCCTTAATCTCATCAGCATCAGATATCCAGTTCGAGTCATTATAACCCTCCAGTACCCTTGGATACCCGGTGTAGTGAATCTCGTAGCTCGCAGTGCCTTTCAAGTAGCGCATAACTCTCTCAAGCTCACGCCAATGATCATCTCCCGGTTTTGACACAAACCGACTCAGCTTGCTAACAGCAAACGATATGTCAGGCCTCGTGGCACTCACCAAATACATAAGCGAGCCAATGATCTGAGAATACCTCAGTTGATCTCTAGCGATCCGTCGATTCTTTCGAAGCAACACACTAGCATCATATGGAGTTGGAGAAGGTGTGCAGTCGCTATACCCAAAACGACTCAAGACCTTTTCCACATAGTGAGACTGAAGCAGTGTGATTCCACCATTCTCATCTCTCAACAGCTTGATGTTTAAGATAACATCAGCTACTCCTAGATCCTTCATCTCAAAACAGCGAGATAAGAAATCCTTAACCTCCTTGATTAAATTAAGTTTAGTTCCAAAGATCAATATGTCGTCGACATACAGACAAAGAATAACTCCTTCGCCCCCACCATGGCGATAGTACACACACTTGTCACCATCGTTTACTACAAAGCTGACAGTAGTTAATGTTCTTTCGAACTTCTTATGCCACTCCTTAGGAGCTTGTTTAAGTCCATATAAAGACTTTAATAACTTGCACACCTTTCCTTCTTGACCAGGTATTACAAAACCATCTGGCTGATCCATGTAAATTTCCTCCTTCAACTCTCCATTGAGGAAAGCCGTCTTAACGTCCATTTGATGAACGAGAAGACCATGTGAGGCAGCCAGTGATAGTAGCACCCGAATTGTGGTCAGTCTAGCCACGGGTGAGTAAGTATCAAAGAAGTCTTCACCTTCTTTCTGGGTATAACCCTTAGCCACAAGTCGTGCCTTGTACTTTTCAATCGTATCATCAGGTCTAAGCTTCTTCTTGAACACCCACTTACATCCTACAGGTTTGCACCCATAAGGACGGTCAGTGATCTCCTAGGTACCGTTAGCTAAGATGGAATCCATCTCGCTACGTACAGCTTCCTTCCAGTAGTCAGCATCAGGGGATGCATAGGCTTCTGAAATAGTTCTGGGTGTGTCATCCACGAGGTACACAATGAAATCATCACCAAAAGACTTTGCAGTCATCTGTCTCTTACTCCTCATAGGAGTTCCATTGTCAACCTCAACAGGATTCTCAACGTGTTCCATCGCAATGGTGGGTTCAGGAATTACAGTGAATTCCTCACTAGATGGAGTAGGTATCTCCTGATTTGATGAACTCGACATATCCTTCATAGGAAATATGTCCTCAAAGAAAGTTGCATCATTTGATTCCATAATCGTACCAACATGCATGTCGGATACCTCAGATTTTATTATCAAAAATCTATAGCCGATGCTATGAAAAGCATAGCCCAGAAGAACACAATCCACGGTTTTTGGTCCAAGCTTGCGCTTCTTGGGAATTGGTATATTGACTTTCGCCAAACAACCCCAAGTACGTAGGTAAGAGAGTTTCAACCTTTTCCTTTCCCATTCCTCAAATGGAGTCATGGTCTTATGCTTTGTGGGAACTCGGTTTAGGACATGACATGCAGTCATTAGCGCCTCCCCCCACCATTCCTTGGATAGACCCGAAGTGTCTAACATGGTGTTAACCATATCAGTTAGCGTTCGTTTCTTTCTTTCGGCTACCCCATTTGACTGAGGTGAGTAGGGAGGCGTCCTCTCATGGATTATACCATGTTCCGCACAAAACAGATCAAATTCATTGGAAAAATACTCTCCACCACGATCGGACCTAAGCCGTTTAATTTTTCGATCAAGTTGGTTCTCTGCCTCAGCTTTATAGTTTTTGAAGAAAGTTAAAGCCTCATCTTTTGATTTCAGAAGATACACATAACAATATCTAGTTGAGTCATCAATCAACGTCATGAAATATCTCTTTCCACTTTTGTCAACACGCCATTCATCTCACAAAGATCAGAATGTATAAGCTCTAGTGGCACCAAGTCTCTTGCCTCTGCAGTCTTATGGGACTTGCGAGGTTGCTTAGCTTGCACACATACTTGGCACTTAGAGCCTTTGACAGCAGAGATTTTTGGAATTAAATTCAGATTGGCTAGCCGCGTCATGCAACCAAAGTTAATGTGACAAAGTCGTGAATGCCAAATATCAGACTCATTGTTGTGGCAAACATTATTAATAACTTTAGTGCAAATATCTGACAAAGATAGGCGGAACAAGCCTCCGCACTCATAGCCTTTTCCAACAAATTGTCCGCATTTGGAAATTACAACTTTATTGGACTCAAAAACCAACTTAAAATCATCTCGACATAAACGGGAACCGCTAACGAGATTTTTATTGATGGACGGCACATGATGAACGTTCTTCAGACGCACGGTCTTCCCCGAAGTAAACTTCAGATCGACCATACCAACACCTCGAACGACGGCATGTGACCTGTTCCCCATCAGCACAGGAGAAGTCCCTGTGGCCTGGTAAGAAGAAAACATGGAGGCGTCAGCACAAACATGTACATTGGCACCGGTGTCAATTAACCAATCAGGGGATTGAAATACTGAAAGGATGGTAGGAAAAATACCGTACCCTGATTCCTTCATATCAATATCACCGATGACAACATTAGCGGACTTGTCACCCTTCTCATGTTCGCGCTCCTCAAAGCGGTTAGGACACTTCGGAGCCCAGTGATTAGGATCACTGCAGACATGGCAAAGTCCCTTCCCCTTCTTATGAGAATTCTTCTTGTAGTTGGTAGAATGTGATGGCTTGTTCTTTGTATCAAACTTGCCTTTGCCCTGAGTTTTGTTCTTGTTGTTTTTGAACTTGTTGGGCTGGAAGTTCTTCTTCTGTACCATGTGGGCACTAGAAGCTCCCTCATCAACTCGAGCACGTGTGTCTTTTGCTCTCGCCTTCTCTTCAACATCAAGAGTACCAATGAGATCCGTAACGGAAAACTCCTGTCTCTTGTGTTTCAAGGAAGTAGCAAAATTGTTCCACGAAGGTGGAAGCTTGGTAATAATGCCTCCGGCAACAAATTTGTCCGGCAACACACACTTGAAGTGCTCAAGTTCTTTTGCGAGCGACTGTATCTCATGAGCCTGCTGTACAACAGAGCGCTCATCAGTCATCTTGTAGTCATAGAATTGCTCCATAACGTACAACTCGCTACCGGCGTCCGAGGCACCAAACTTGGCCTCGAGCGCAGCCCACATGTCCTTGCTGTTGTCAAACGACATATAAAAAATCCACAATGGAATCATCAAGAACACCCAGAAGAGCGCCTTTAAAGAGAGTATCGATCTTCTCAAAAGCTTCCAGCTGTGCTGGATTAAGATCGCCCTCAGGCTTGCCCTTAATGGCGTCATAGCAGCCCATGGTCTGAAACCAGTAGACTGCTCTCGTGCGCCACCTCTTATATTGCGCCCCCTTAAAGGCATGCGGCTTCAGATGCGCAACAAAACCACTCGGAGTAAATTGCCTATAATCAGGTTTTTGGATTGTTGGAAATATGAGCAAATTACTATGAGATTTAATCCGAATAAACAGAAGATAAATCATGACCACAGCAGCATAGATTAAACTAATCATGCGAACTAGCATAGCAGATGAACATATCACATCTAGGGCACATACTAGAAACATGAATTCTACCACGATCTCGAACAGGAAGGATAGAATCACATACGGTGCAGCACCGCCGGCGTTGACGTTGTCGCCCATGTCGTCGAGAATGAGGTTGCCGAGGTCGGGGAAGAAGTCGTCGTTCGCGAAGTCGTCACTGCCAGCAGTCGCGTGAGTGCGCTCCCCAAAAAACTGATCGCCCCTCTCCCGTACAGGATCACGAGAGGCGGTGTTCCGGAGGCCTGCTGTCCCTTCTCGCGGTGCACGCCGGAAGGAGGGATGGAGAAGACTTGCTTGGCGGCGCAATGATCTGGAACGGTGATGAGAAACCATACGAAGCGGCGGCGGCTAGGGTAGACGTCTGCCTGGCTATATAGCGCGGGCCGGGTAGGTCATGGGAGTAAACCCCACGTCCGAGTCGTCACGATCCAAAAGAATCGGAAACGGTTCAGTAATTAACGCGTCCGTTAATTATTAATTAATGACTCATTAATTTTTCCCGAGCAGCAAAAATATAGACAACGTGCATAGCTCAATCCCGCGGCGCGGCGCGGCGCCGCGCGGCGAGCGAGGAGGAGGAGGAGCGCGCATGTAGGTCTCGTCTTCTCATGCTCATACAAGTGGTAGGAGAGCTCATCTTATAAAGAGGTGCAACTCTTTCTCAACTTATGAGGTGGGACTAAACTTTAGCCTCACTCACTCCACTCACATGTGTGCATGAATGGGCCAAGAGAATTTCAGAATTTTAGTTGGGCTTTGGGCCAAAAGCCCACTAGCAAATTCCAACAGCCCGTGCATCTCACAGGCGGCGCCCACACCGCCCGACGCAACCTTGGCCCTTATACCAGCCCCGGAGTTGGAGGAGACGGAGCTGGCGGAGGCGCATGGCGTGGTGACCATCCTGGTGGTGGCAGGTCGCTCCGGGAGCGCCTTCCGCCCAAGGGTGCTGTTCCAGTAGTTCTTAATTTCGTTGTCTGTTCGGCCGGGCAGCCTGCCCGCAATGAGCGACCACCTGTTACCGAGGAGCCTGTGAAGCCTGATGATGAGCTCCTCCTCATCGTCGGAGATGTTGCCCCGCTTGATGCTCGGCCGGAGGTAGTTCAGCCACCGCAGCCGGCAGCTCTTGCCGCACCGCCGCAGACCTGGAAATTAACTTGGCGCGCGTTACTCACTCACGTTCAGCTAGCTCTGGCATTGTCTAGAACAGAATGGTAAATAATCCTAGTGTCTGCCAAGCTAGGGATTCCGGCCGGTCGATTAGTAGCAGAACCTACCGGCTTTCAGGGGGACTTGCTTCCACCTGCCTTCGCCATGCGCCTTGACGTAGGAGGCCAAGGTTTCGTCCTCCTTGCTCGTCCATGCCCCTCTCTTCACCCCTTCATTCGCACTGCACGCCCTCCTCCCCATTCTCTCCCTCTCTATCTTCCTCTTCCTCTTTCTCTGAACTAACCTCTCTATCTCATCTCATCTCATCTCCAGTATGTGTTGTGTTAGAGAGAGAAAGAGAGAGTGAGAGGGGGTCTGTCATCTGTGGGCAGCAGGGTTGTTGCCGTACTTATTCAGCAACGGGTCTACGTGGCCCTGTTCAGCGTTGTACAGCAGCGCGTCTACGTGGACCTGTTAAGCATTGTACAGTAGCGCGTCTACGTGGACCTGCTTTGCACCCTCAACCCATGGTCATCGTGATGGACACTTCTCTCTAGAGGTAGATGGGCCAAAAGGCTATGAAAGCTCCATGTGTGCAATGAATCGGGATGTACTGCGCGGCCGTTTCTTCGCCGTCATACATCGCCGGCAGCTCTGATGCAGCCAAATTTCCATGACAAGTCCTATGGATCGTTGTCCAAGCGCTCACAATATGGGCCGGCCCATTTGTCTTTCATTGGCTCCCAACAGTTGTCAATTGTTTTTTTTAATCTTTAATTTTAAGATTTTCAGTTGGTTTTAAAAAAATAGTAAAATACAATTTTATTTTTATTTTAATATTAATATTTTCTCAAACCCGTGAATACTTAAAAATAAGCGTGTGCATTTTCATCAATCCTAATTATTTTTAAATTGTGAATATTTTTTAAATGAAAATGGTGGAAGTAAATTCAAAGAAAAATAGCAGAAAACTAGAAAAACAAAAAAGAAACAAAATAGGAATGACTTTGTCTGTGATAAGGAAAATCGGTTAGCATCGATCGACATATGGGTCGGTCCATTAGAGCGACGCCATGAAAGCAATGACAACCCATGGGCCCAACTGGCCCTCCCCCACGAGCCACCTCTATTGAAAGGGGGGCACCAAATCCCCACAATGCCCAATTCACTAGAAGAACTCAAATCTAGGGAGCTTAATAAGTTAAAGAATTAAAAGAGCATGTACAAAGGGACATGCTCAAAGTCGACTTCTTGGAGGTTGCGGCCTGTGGGTGCTCAAATGCATGACAGGGTAGTTACAACTTACACATGAGCGAAGCGACAATGTTTATACTTTGGCACCATATGCTGGTAATTGAGCTTCTACTGAAGAGAGTAGTTTATTTTTTTGCCCCTCAACAAATTGAACTTGCAATTCCGTCCCTCGACTCTAAAATCAGAGAAGTTTCACCCTCAATTTATAGGACTAGATACATTTAGTTTCTCCTTGCTCATCCCCATTGTTTCCCTCTCCCCCGATGTTGCCCTCCTCCCCAAGTAGTCTGCCTTGCCGCTTCCCACTTTCAAGGTGAGATCGCGTCAATGACATTCTGACCCCTCCCTCATCTCTGCGTGCCATGAAGTTTGTATTTGTGTAGCTATATGTGTCGCCATGTATGTGCCGCAAGTTTGTCCTACAAGTGTTGTAGTTACCGTGGACTCAAAATCAATGTTGCCATGTTTGTGTTGCATGTGTGCATGGATATTAATTTGGACATATATTTTATGCTAGTGTTTACTGTCATGTTTGAAGGTTATTTATGTTGACACATCAATTGCTATTATTTGTAAAGAAAATGCATTTTTATAGGCAAGTGTCAAGTATGGCTACCGAGTGGATCGATAAAAACACTGGCAATATCAACGAGTTGTTTGTGGAGCAAGTGCAGGACTGAAATAGGTCAAATACATATTCGACGCCAAATGCATATGAGGGGGTGGGAACTCTATTCAACAGAGAACTAAGCTTGATTACAAGCACGACTAACAATTCCGAGAAGATATAAAGAAGTAGAGTATTCCCCCTAGGGCATCAGATGCTTCAACTTTGGTGCCGAAGTGGCCTTGACATAGATAGGTCAAGGAATGAACTATCTAGCGCCATTGTTCTTATTTACTGAAGTTATGTTCATGGGCTTAGAGAAGTGTGCCCGTTTTTTTGAAGATATATTGAAATGAAGCTTTTGTTGTCTAACGCGTGCCAAACTTCAATATCTCAACTTGTTAAATTTTGGAGAGAAAATTATCTGTAGAAAACTACATATAATGTATGCCTTTTTTAGGGGTATAGCTAAGCTTTGTTGATCATAGACCACTTAAAGTGGTATACAAAAAGGATCATGGGATGGATCAGCCAAAGGTGTCGCCCCTCATCAAGAGTGTTTGAAAAGTTATCTAACATATCTGCATCTGCATCAATAGTTGATGCGCGGCCTTCAAAAATAAACTTGCAATTAACTAAACTAGCTGGCTCTAAATAGATATTAACTAAACTAGTTGTCTCTAAATAGACAACGCTGGACCAAGACAAACTCTCGTCAATCTAGCCAGTCGCCGCCTGCCAAAGAGCTAGGGTTCTCTGCCTCTCGCCGGCGCCGGCGCCGGTCCGTTTCGTCTCCGGTAGCCTTAGGGCCATGGAGGCGGATGGATATCAGCTCTTGCCGGTGGGAGGGCTCCGTTTGTAGATTTTTTTTTGAGCTTTGCTAGGGTTTGTGTCCTGCTCGGAAAGGCGAGACGGCGGCAGCTCCCTGAAGATGGAATACACGTCTACCCGCCTAGCCCTTGTTCCGGTGATGCATCTAGCATCATCAGTGGGTGTGCAGAGGTGTGTCTCCGGCGGATCAGTTTTTGGTGAATTTGCTCAGATCTATTCATCGTTCGTCCTCGTTCATGTGTCTTCAGGTTGGATCCTTTTGATCTACACTCTTCATCCATGGCGGTTGTTGTTCTGGCGCGTTGGTTCTATGGGGCCTTAGCATGACGACTTCCCGACTGTCTACTACAACAACATTTGTCCGGCTCCGGCGAGGAAGGGGCGATGACAGCGGCGCGCCTTCGGCTCGCATCAGTGCTTGTAGTCGTCGCTAGGTGGTCTACGGATCTGAATGTAATCTCTAATCCTAATGGACGAATTGGTTGAATAGTCCCCCCCCCACTTTCAACCGGTTTATTTTCAACCGGTTTTTCTTCGTCCCACCTCCCACCACCCCCCTCCCACCGGTTTTTCTCTTTCTCGTCTGGCCGACAATACCCAACGTATTTATGGTAATCAATCACAATTAATCCACGTATGGTAAGGCTATAAACTTAGATTATAGTAATAAATCAATCCATGTATGGTAAGGCTATAACTAAGGAAATTTCGAATATGGTAATTATCACCAGAATCAAAGCTTTCCAAAAAAGTTCTTCTTGCCATACCCTAATCGTGACCTCCTCATCCTGAGGCATTATCTCTACTCTTAATGGAGCAGTTGCTAGGATTGCGTCCACTGTTATTTTCGTCTTTCCTTTCACCATCCCATGTACCGAAAGCCAAACGGATCAGAACTTTCCATGTGGACACAAATTATTTAGTAATGTCTTTATGGGAGAGAATCAATCACGGTTAATCTCTAATCAATATTTAAAAATCAAATCTAAATTAATTAACTTACCATAAGTCGGTCAATCACTTATTAATCTTTCCATACGTAGTCAAATTACATCAAAGGAAATGTTTCGATTATAGCAGTACCCTGCTACAAACCGAGCGAGTCGGGCTTTCACCCCGCACCGCACGACTCTTCTCTCCCCCTTGCCGCCTCCCGCCTCGGGCCGCTCGCCGTTCGTCTTCCC
The DNA here is from genome assembly GCA_032464435.1 of Aegilops umbellulata. Taxonomy (NCBI): domain Eukaryota; kingdom Viridiplantae; phylum Streptophyta; class Magnoliopsida; order Poales; family Poaceae; genus Aegilops; species Aegilops umbellulata. The sequence goes on along the minus strand of CP136058.1, from coordinate 585,690,280 downwards.
GAGGGACGCAGCCGCACCACCGCGCTCAGCTGCTCCCTCACCTCCCCTGCCGTCCTCACCCGTAGGACGCCGACGCACCTCTCCTCTGCATCACCCTGTTGGCGGGATCCAGGTCACGGGGCTGATGACCTCATCATCTCTGACGGCGGATCTGGTCGTCGGCGAGGAGGCCGAGCCTCATGCTTCGGCCACAGCCACCCCGACCTCGTTGTATGTTCGCCTCCTCATCCACCCCCTTCCCTGTCCAATTTTGCTTTATTTTGGTTCGTCTTTCATCCCGTCCAAACCGGACTTTTTACCTTACGATGCCCGCCTCCTATGTTTCTGCATTAACTAACACGGCGTCGCGTGATCGTGGAGCAGCAGGGTTGAGAGGATGGGTCTCAGTGACGGGCGGATGGCGTTCGTCGTGTGAGCGAAAATAGTATGTAACTCATGGAGTGCAAGCTGTTGTGCGGCTACATGGTGACGCTCGACTGTACCGTTGAGACGTAGGGCACGTGCGCCATGATGTCGTGCTTCACCATCGCCTCACCATGTGCAATGATTTTAATGAATTTTAATGACCATATTCTACACTTAATGATGATTGATAGTCGATTTATGGTTTCTCCCACTTTAGTAAGAAAGATGTGGTGTACAGAATCTTGCAAAAATGGAGGATATGGATTTGGGGCGCGAACTGTCCCGACAACGGCGGTGCTGCCTACCAACACCATGTGCAAGACTGCCTGACTTGTCCTCTATCTTAATGGTAAGTTTCTCTCTTTTTCTATCTCGTGGTCTCCTTGATTTGTCTTTCGAGAAAGGATTGAAAGTAGTTTGGGTGGTTCAATTAATTCAATGCCCAACAATATCATCAGAAGTTAGGAGTTTGGTACGTACCCCGATGCAAGAGACCATGGATGCAAAAGGTACTTCTGCTAGAGTAAGATTAGATAGTCAAACTGTAGACAAACGGCAGTGTGCATTGGCATTGTAACTTCTGACATGGGATATTTGTGTAGTCAGATAATTAGGAACCTGGACTACAAGGGCAAATGGGAGGCACCTTTCATCGACATTCAGCCCAGGGAACCTCAACTTTCCCACTGTTATACATTCATACTACTGTCCATGTATCGCTTCTGCTCAACTATAATACACAGAAACATGAAAGCTCATGTTTTTCCCTTGTTTGTGCAGAGTACAAGGATGATTTCTACATCTATGCATTGATATGCTGAAGCACATTGGCATTGAGCCAAGCCAGGTTAGTGCTTCAAAAATTCTGAAAAAATCTGTGAAATATTGTTGACACTTTGTTAAGTATTTGGTTTAACTATGTATGTTTGATTCTTATCCTATGAAGCATAATTAAAGTGTTGACTCTGTTTGACATTTTGATGTATTACGTCTAATTAGTAGCATTTGACTTTTGTTTTATTTCAGATGTCTGATGTAGACAACTAAGGCAATGGCTATTGCATTGTAGGACGAGAAGGTCCAACGCGGTGGCGGCGGGTACATACCCAACGCGGCGACCCGTGGGCGCACCGGTTCTAGGGGCTTGAGAGCTGGGGCCGGCATCCAGGCGGTGAACATGGATGGTGGCGTGTGGAAGTGGGCGGTGGTGGGCAGGGAACAATGTGGCCCTGTCGGCGTCCTCTTCGTTTAGCTTGACATCATCGTCGTTCAGTTGAAAACAAGATTACCTAAGGGATATTAAGACTAGAACATGAATGCACAATACTTTTCCGATGTGATTTTTGTAAATGGAATTAACTTTGTAGAGTTGGCATGACATGCGCCTTCACTAGCGTTAATAATAGACCCTCCCTCCTTCCAAATTCCTGACCAATCATTGTTTTTGTAAGGATCCTTCTCGACTTTTGTTAGTTGTTCATCTATGAATGAATTTAACCATGTGGTCTAACTGATTGGTCATATGAACTTATGAAGTAGTTGTCGTGTGTACTAATTGCAACAAATGGAATCCTTTGCTTTTTGCATTGTTCACTAATATCATTAATAGATATGCATGTGTTACCGATATTTCTTAATTTGGCTGACTGAGCATTACTAGGCTATAATTCTTTGTGACTTTTGATTTTGTTTGTTGTTCTGATCCTATGTCGAATCAATCCCGATCCATGGGGAAGAAGATACAAGGGGACCGACCACTGAGTCGATGATGTCGACGATCGAGGACGGCAAACATAATCATTTTGGTGTCATAGGTTCATTGGAGCTGATGCCGCCACCTCCTCGCCCCTTGGTCTCGGAGGTTGACATGGCCACGTAGTATGCCTCATTTTCTCCTATTGCGTTGTTTCTTTTTTATCATGTGATTTTTATTTTGTTTCTGTTAGCAATAATTACAGCTCCATGAAGCAAAAGAAAGCTTGAGAAATCATTTTTGTTTATACTCAAAGGCTTGCCAACCTAGGGGTGCTATTGACTCCCTACCAAAAGTTGTGTTTATACTCAAAGGCTTATGCATGCTTTCTAAAAAATATGTTGCACCATCACTGTAATTATGGTGTTATGTGAGTTAGAAGATTTCAAAAGTGCATCAATTGAGAATTACACATATTTATACATCGGATAGGGAAGCATGTATTTGATATTTCCTGCTGAAATTCAGCGTTTTCTATCGGAGGTCTAAATTTTCATATGCCAGACTTTTAAGTTAGATGGTGTGTATTATAATGATTTTTTATTGGATGTTGTGCTGTATATTTGGGTCTATGTAATATTTGTTAGGAAATTCCATAATGTATTAAGGTTCTGGTTGCAGCATCTTGGAATATTTGTTTAAAGGTAACAAAATGCTCCATCTGTTGTCTTTAATTAATGGTTAATAACAATGGAAATGCTTCATGAGATGATTGGTCTTAAGCATAAAAGTCATGTAGGGTGCTATCTACCTTGTGTAATATCCTGCACAATAAAGAGTACTATGTTTCTGTACCACTTTCTTTATTTTGTGCATCGCGTGTCTTTCTATGTATACATTATCGAATTACATTTTGTATCGAAGAATATTTTGTGTGATATGGATTTCAATTATGTTTACACGTAAAACTTGATATGCATTATGTTTATATATGCACACGGTAAAAATATTTAAAAGCCCGTGGCAACGCACGGGCCTTCTACTAGTTTTTATTATTTTTAGTATTCGCTGTACTACCATGATTGAACATGAATATATTGGAAGTTTTTACCTAAAAAAACTAAACTAGCTGGATGCTATTTTGCTATTGAAGCAACCGCAATTAATGTATATGCCTTTTTTACTTTGAAAAATGCTATGTTTGTGTACTGTAAAATCGTAGCAAAAGAATGAGCAGCAGCCGCCTATCATGCGCTGCAGCCCAACCCTTTGGTCTCCACTACGAGGCCTGGCAGACACCCCAGCTGGGCCAGGACTGTTTGCTGGGCTGCCACCCCACGCCGCGTCCAGAGGAGGAGACGAATGCTTTTGATCTTCAGGCCGCGGCGCCGAAGCTGTGGTCTGTGGAATCGGTCGGTGAAGCTACCAAACGGACTCTTAATAATGCTGATCCAACTCAGAAACTGGTAAAACTAAAGCCCGTCCAGACCCACCACATGAAACATGTGGTAAGTAATCCAAACAATTCAAAAAAAAAAAGCCCGTCCAGACCCAAAGGCTGTGGTGTCGTTGGCTCGTTGCCGTCGGTCACTGGCATGCAGTGACAGAGGTACCTATGACTATGAGGACAAGCTCTTGTGACTGAGCACCGAGCACGCAGAAAGAGAAAGAAGCGCAGTCTAGCACCAAAACCAAACTGCTGCTGCTCGAACGGCGGCTGATACAAAACCCGGTGGCCGCGCGTCAGCAAAACCGGCCGACAAAGGCTCAGAGCCACGAGCGCCGGCCGGGGTGGGCCTGCCGGCTGCCGGCCACGGCGTCGCACCCGCCCGTTCCATCCCCCGTGAACCCGATCCCGACCCAAGTGGGAGCGGCAGCGCTGACTGGGCGCGCGTGCGTGACGGGACAGGGGACAAGCCAACAACAAACGTTCACGGGCCAAGCTAGAGAACGTACGTCCAGGGTGTTTTGCACCAAGCGCCCGCGCCTTTCGGAGAATCGCACAGCACCACTGCTCGACCAAGGCAACAAGGACACAACTTAATTCCGTTGTGCTCAACTGCTCATGGCCAAATTAGGTTTCCAACTTAGAGCATGCCGACCCGCAAATTCCTTCGATATATGTCTCGACGCGGTCCGCGGACGTGATACGAGAGGGAGCTAATTAAAAAGCATCCGGCTGGGAAAAGAGAAAATAGAAGGAAACCATGCATGTGATGTGATATTTGTGATTTAGTGTCCGAGAGAGAAGAGAAAGTCTATGCATGTGCGGTTGAAATGGAAGAAGAGAGAAGAGAGAGAGACATGCATGTGATTTGTCTACATGTCTGGAGTTGTGCAAAACTTCCCCAGATTGAAGATTCAAATTCCGGTATTTTGAAGATAAATGTGGGGAATTACAAAAGTGAACAAATATGTCCTGTCCGGTGCGGGTCTCCGGTATGCCCTTAGAATGGCCGAGGACACCTCCTTAAAACCACAAAGTTGCAACACCCAACGGGCAAAGCCTCCCATTCCCTCGTCACGGTATAAAGGACCCCGCCCGAGCCATCACAATTCACAAGCCACCACCACTTAGCTAAGCAGCAAGCAGCAGCGCTCGATCGGTGTGCCTGTGCGACATGGCCGGCAGCAGGAAGGCGCTGGCGCTCATGGTCGTCCTCGTCGTCGTCGCGGCGACGGCGCAGGCGGTGTGCGACATGGACAACGACGACTTCATGGCGTGCCAGCCGGCGGCGGCGGCGACGACGGACCCGCAGCCGGCGCCGTCGGAGGCGTGCTGCGCGACGCTGGGGAAGGCGGACCTGCGGTGCCTCTGCTCCTACAAGAACTCCCCCTGGCTCAGCCTCTACAACATCGACCCCAAGCGCGCCATGGAGCTGCCGCCCAAGTGCGGCCTCACCACGCCGCCCGACTGCTAGATCCCTCCACCCTCCCAACATCTGTCCTGTCCTCCTCGTGTCCCGGCCCCGGGGTTGATGATGCATGCGGTACAAATGGCAAGAGCCCGGAGGTATAGTATACATGTACCGACCCGTATATACATGTGCTCATCTCGTCGTACGTACTACGTACCTATCGGTGTGTGAAAGTGTGTGTTGCCACGCATGTCCCCTCTTGGCAGTGGCTGTGTCCGTGTGTAACATTGCCACTACTTCAAATAGTACATGTGTATGTGGTTTCTATAAACAATCTATTTCGGTGTTAATTAATCCACCGACAGAACTCCAGCTATATTATCGCTCACAACAGTGCTTCGTTCAATCGTGTCATGTTAGCGGTATATATTTCTTCCCCGAAAAGGATAAGATCTAAAAGTTCGAATAAGTTCATTCGAAGCACAAAGCATCTCAGATATAATAAAAATTACATCGATTCCGAGACCATCAAATGACTATTACTGCCAGAACGAGCCATTGTTAGTGATATTTGGGTGAAAATGTCGATGGCCCAGTAGATGAGGACCAAGAAACAAATGAATTTGAGCTAGTTCAACATTTATTTATTTTTGGACGATTACGTGGACATTTTAACAGCGTTTGATTTTAAACTAGCTACATATTTCGATCGGCAGTTACAAACGCGTGAAAGAAAAAAACGATGTAAGCGCCTGTGTTCTGTCTCGCAAAAACAAAAAAATAACTGCTAGATCGACACACTTATAGCCAAAAAAAAAGATCATATTATCAAGGGCCAGTAATCGTCTGTCGGTCTGTGCAAATTCCACATGCCAGCACCAACTTCTTTGTTTTTGGAGAATTGCAAGCCAGCAGCACCTAGTACGCCAAGCTGGGGGATCAACATCGCAGGTTAGATGAAACAAACAAGATACCCTCCTCCGCAATTTCAGTAGAGCAGGTACAAAAACTTGCACACAAAAAAAACTGTAAAGATATCATCACTTAAAAACTTCAGCTTATTTCGGGGATAAAATACGCAGTGACACCACATGTTCGTCAGTTCAAAATAAAAAAACAGCACGCCTCGGAAGAAGCTACACTTCAACAGCAGCTGTTTTTCAACTTCACAGCCTACATACAGAAGGCAGGCAGCATGTACTGCAGCTTGGTTCATAGGAGTACATCCTAGACCGCCAATGCATCGCAAGCATCCGGTTAAAACCAAAGAAAATCCATGGCCCAAGCTTCAAGCAGGGCGTGAGAGGTGCATTGAAATCATGCACTAAATTTCAGCCATCCAGATCATTTTGTATGATGCTAGCACTGGAAATGAGTATTCATCCTGTGTCGCATCTAAGGACATGAAAGAACATCATTTGAGAGGCCACCACCACCTTCTTGCTGGCGGAGGCGGCGTGAGGATGTCGATCATCGTCTCCTTCTCCCTTGGAGTCAGGGGAACCCCTCGGACGAGGTTCAGAGCCATGATGTGAACGTTGGTCCTTTGCCTGTGCTTTTGGTAAGCCCACACACCAGCTGCTACGCCACCCACAATCACCTGCACAGGATTTAATGTATCAGGCTTTCAACTGCCTACCCTAGAAATCCCAGTCGGTACATGAAACGTTTAATTCAGGGGAGTAGACGCTTCAATATTTTGAAGTCTTCAATTTATCATGTTCCGCTGCAGCAAAACATAATTTTACTAAGCACAAACGAAAGCAGTTCAAATCAGTATCATTTTATCTCTCTACAGACTACATTGAGCTACAACAAGGGATCAGCTGGAATCCTCGATTGTCGATTAGCTTTTTTAAGAATTGAATTTTTTTTTACTTCCACTGGTTGCAAATTCACCAAGTTACTATGAAAGAGAATCATCCACGGGTTGCTATTACTTATGAAAAACATCTTGACGCAAAAGTTTGTGATGATGGAATATGCTTGGGTTCACCAAGACACGCAATGCATTCATAAAACGAACAAATAATAGGCTAAAACAGTGTAAGTGATATTCTAGCATAATATTTAGAAGCATGAACACTTGAACAGCATGTAAAAATCATAATTAAGGCTCACCGGCGATAACCATATGGCAGCAGTTTGAAGATCAAATTTAGGGGCATATAGAACTGTTTCTCCAAAGTCTTCTTCTAGTTTTTTGTATATCTCCTTATCACTCTTTCCAGATTTTATTTCATCACGAATTAACTGCAAAAATAACACATGTCAGTTATTGAGGCCGTGAAGCTTCCCATGACATATTGGGTGTAAGGCAATAATATTTCGATCATTTAAAGCATATAGATCAAGGGCGTTTATTGACATCGAGAACTCAAGATTAAATTTTGCTCGTGTATATAGTGCATGGTGCAAATAAATGCTTGTGAATCAGAAAACAGTGTTCTGGTACAGCAAAAGGTAATGTAAATTAAATATAGCTGAGAAGGCAGAAATAGCATCCAAGTCTAAGAAACCTAGTCAAGTAAAAAGGCACACAAATGTATATAATTGAAGAATCAAACGAGTTGCGGCATTACCAAAACCATCTCTATCATTCCAAAAAGGACATATAGACAGACTGCAGTTCTTCAAAAAATAATTATGATAGCAAATATCATTTCAAGTTTCTCAACCCTATTTTGCATTTAACTATTGGATGCCGGTGAACACATTTTATTTTACGTCGTTATTGATCAGTCCAAGAGCGTACCCCAACTTGATTGGGACTGAAAGGCTTTGTTGTTGTTGCTGTTTGCTGTTGTATTGATCAGTACAAGATCTCAAGTACAAGTGTCACCTCAGTTAAGTGTTATCAAATTTCCTATCTTAGTTGGCTTTTGTTAAGATCAAGAGAGCAACAAAGCAAAAGTTGGATGCTGTGGAAACATGAAAAGGTATACAGGAATAAGCAAATCTCTGCTACTAAAAGTTTGACCACTAACTGAACCAACAAGGTCAGGCAACCAATCATCACGAGGTTATAGAACGAAAAATACCCTTCTAAGGAGAACTGCAACATCTGCTTGCGAATCTTCAATGGACTGGCTGCCACACTCAGTGCACCGTACATTGTGGCTAATATTTCTTGCACGGTCTTCAACAACCTGCCGCTGCTTCACATCCTCCGCACTAGCCATGGTACAAGATAATGTTATCTGTATTAACTGTGACAAAGTAGCTGTATAAGAACCTGAAGAAATAAAATGTTACTTATGTACGTAGTGTACAAAATAATACCACCCAAGTTCTACAAACAAAACAGATCATAACTATTAGGATTAAGTTACTATGACAAGACTAAACTATCAAGTAAGCTTGGCAAAGTTTTACTCTTGTCTTTTGCTGATTCAAGCTACAATGTATTCTTGAACCAGTTCGTGAAGAAAATAGGGTTTGCTGGTCCCAACTTGGAACATTCCTTTTGCTGGTTCACAAAGATTTTTGCAATTATATCAGAGCGAAACTTCATTCAGATATTTCTTATAGTACTGAAGAGAAATGGTAGCAGATAGTAGCAGCTTTTCAGATGAAATATGATCACAACAAGCAGAATTACTATTGTCCCAAGAATAATCTAATTAGAAATTCACAGACTAACAAGTACATTGTGATTATTATTATTTTTTGCCCTCAGCCCAGTATATCCTAGAATGTTTGTAGAATAACCGATACTTTCTACTAGAATCATGACACAGCATTCTTTAAAGATCAATGCCCGCCAAACCTCTAGTCCACCGTGGACCCATATGAGTACATATTCAAGCACATGTCGACCAATGTTATACAACATACTGGAAGCTCATGAGCTGCTCGAACCTCAAGTCCTGAGTAGAGCTCTAATTTTGTCGTAGTGTATCTGAGGGAAAAAGGGCCAAGTCTTCATCTCAGTGGCATCTGTGAGCCAAAGACTTGCCTATTACATGTTGTTCATAGAGCAAAGAACAAATAACTGTGGCGCACCAGAATGATAGTTGTGACCTCGCTTGTCAAGTAATAACCATCCACCACAGATCAGACCAATTAACTAGAAGTAGCACAGTATGTCTGGGACAAGTTATCTCTCAGGATAAGCATATAATGTTCAGGAAAGCATCTGTAGCTCTGGGCAGACCGGCAGAACCCTTTTACAATTTAAGGTAAGCAAGTGAAAATGACTAATAGCTGTTGAGTGTTGAGCATTGTATCCTACTGAGTCACATATGCAGCTGCTATTTGCAGTTTTTTTTTTCATTTTCCACATTCAACTGTCATATTTATGCTATGCTTTATGTATGGCAACTTTGTCATAAGAAAAACAACTTTAAGGAAATCTACAAAATGTTATACTGACATGCAAACTGTATATTGCCCAAGAATTTGTTTCTACACTTTTCATCGCCTTAGAAAATAATAACCAAGAACCAAGGAGAATATCCTCAACGGTAGCCTTTGGAAAGAGGAAATTGCATTGGAACTCCCTAAGTTATCACTGACTTTCTCAGTTGGCTCCCTCAACTCGTTGTCAGCGGTTACGGTTCTCAAACTAACACAATTTTCTCACTCTAGTAAGCTCACTGAGGTGGATGTTAGCGTCACAATTTAGCTTGGATGAATGTTGAGATGGACACTAATGAGGCGAGAAAAATTGTTGAAAGCCTGATTATGTACTGACAGTGACAATAGCCTGATTTAGCCGTGTTTCACTGGATTTTTAGCTACATGGCGTTCTTTTCAGATGATTTAAATGGAAATGGTGTAATGCGCGAATTATTATTAACAAATAAAACACCCAACATAACATTAGCTGCTTGTACATCATCGGTGGTGCGCTAGAAAATACATCGGCTGTACTCGCAAATCTATACCAAAAGACACCGCTTGTTCAGTTCATACCAGGAGAAAAAACAAAGGGCCAATACCTTTCTGTGGCGCGGGGGGGGGGGGGGGGGGGCTTGGGGTAGGAGCGGGTCGGAGCAGGCGGCGTCCCCGACGACCCAGGGGACCGGGGCGGCGGCGGAGGAGAGGAGGAGCGGCGGTGGAGGGCGAGCGGAGCGGCGGCGGCGGAGGGCGAGGACCGGGGCGGCGGGAGAAGGGCGAGGAGCGAGCGAGCGAGGGGTTAACGGGGGTGGGCAGGGTCACGAGTTGAGGATTACTGGCTTAACTCCGTGGCTTTGTAGCGTTAAACATCGGAGGATTGGCAGCCATTAGATCTTGTAGATGAATGGGTGTGATTGTTTGGGTCTGCCTTTCTTTTCCTTTTATAGGGGTAGCGGATAAATTATCTGATTTTGAAAACTAAGAAATGAATTAAGAATGAAAATGCAGAGAAAACACCCTGACAAAAGGTGAAAACGCAACCAAGTCCACGAAAATTTGTACACACATCCCCTAATTCATTGTCGCTCCCCCGGTCATCGTCACGTCGCCCGAGCACCAAAGGAGAACGAAGCCAATATGTTGAGCACAAACATGCAGAGGATCACAATTTGTTGAAGTCGTTGCACTAATCACCCATCACGAACAACGTGATCTAAGGTTCAGAGAAGCCACATTGACAGTGGGCATCGCCCCGGTCTGGGCGTAGCGAGATTGTTATATCTTGTGGCAATTCTCTCTTAGTTTCTGTGAAGTACATAGAGATATTATAGCATGGATGTTTCATAAGTACATACCTTCGGCCGTGTTCTCAATTCTTTAAACTAAAAAGCGGAACCGCTTTTGTTTAAAGGAATGTGTTTGGTTGGATGGTGAGGTATAAGGAGTTGAAGCCAAAGCATAAGCATGGCCAGACATCCTCTGGATCTCACAATAAAAAAAGGATGGAAAATCAGGCACTTCATACCCAACAGAACATGAAAAAGATTATCAGTCCTCCACGTGTGAGGTCCGAAGTCCCCACCCCCACCCCACCCCCACCCCCCCCCCCCCCCCCCCCCGCCGCGTGCGCATACGCATGATTCGATTGCACCATCGCTGGATTTGTTGAGACCATGCAAGATCTATCAAGGTAGACAAGCCAACGCCGCTCCCCGCATGCATGATCGTTTCCCACCACCATGGTTTCATCTTTGCCAAGTTGGTGAAAGGGCGTATTATCCCCTAGGCTGATTTTTGTGATAATGGCATGTGGTTAAGGGGCTAATTGTTTTTATGAGTACATGAGTAGGTTTTAGCCCAAATGAAGTGAAGCCGGGATGGTTAGAGAAAATAAGAGTGTATAATTTATATGCTATCTTTTGCACGTTGATATTTGATAATGACATGTGATTAAGAGGCTAACTGTTTTCATGAGTACATGAGTAGGATTTAGATCAAATGAAGTGAAGCCAAGGTGGTTGGAGAAAATAAAAGGGTATAAGTTTTGTATGTGTTATCTTTTGCACGTTCGAGTAAATAGGAACATTGCACTGTTAAAAAGGGGTGCATGAGGAACATGTTGGAAATATGCCCTAGAGGCAATAATAAATTGATTATTATTATATTTCCTTGTTCATGATAATCGTTTATTATCCATGCTAGAATTGTATTGATGGGAAACTCAGATACATGTGTGGATACATAGACAACACCATGTCCCTAGTAAGCCTCTAGTTGACTAGCTCGTTGATCAATAGATGGTTACGGTTTCCTGACCATGGACATTGGATGTCGTTGATAACGGGATCACATCATTAGGAGAATGATGTGATGGACAAGACCCAATCCTAAGCCTAACACAAGATCATGTAGTTCGTGTGCTAAAGCTTTTCTAATGTCAAGTATCGTTTCCTTAGACCATGAGATTGTGCAACTCCCGGATACCGTAGGAGTGCTTTGGGTGTGCCAAACGTCACAACGTAACTGGGTGGCTATAAAGGTACACTACAGGTATCTCCGAAAGTGTCTGTTGGGTTGGCACGAATCGAGACTGGGATTTGTCACTCCGTGTGACGGAGAGGTATCTCTGGGCCCACTCGGTAGGACATCATCATAATGTGCACAATGTGATCAAGGAGTTGATCATGGGATGATGTGTTGCGGAACGAGTAAAAGAGACTTGCCGGTAACGAGATTGAACAAGGTATCGGGATACCGACGATCGAATCTCGGGCAAGTATCGTACCGGTAGACAAAGAGAATTGTATACGGGATTGATTAAGTCCTTGACATCGTGGTTCATCCGATGAGATCATCGTGGAACATGTGGGAGCCAACATGGGTATCCAGATCCCTCTGTTGGTTATTGACCGGAGAACGTCTCGGTCATGTCTGCATGTCTCCCGAACCCGTAGGGTCTACACACTTAAGGTTCGATGACGCTAGGGTTATAAAGGAAGCTTGTATGTGGTTACCGAATGTTGTTCGGAGTCCCGGATGAGATCCCGGACATCACGAGGAGTTCCGGAATGGTCCGGAGGTAAAGATTTATATATAGGAAGTATGGTTTTTGCCACCGGAAGTGTTCTGGGCATCACCGGTAGTGTACCGGGACCACCGGAGGTGTCCGGGGGTCCACCAAGTGGGGCCACCATCCCCGGAGGGCTACTTGGGCTAAGTGTGGGAGGGGACCAGCCCCAGGTGGGCTGGTGCGCCCCCCCCCCCCCCCACAAGGCCCAAGGCGCAAGGAAGAGGGGAAAGGGGGCAAACCCTAGGGCAGATGGGCCCTAAGGCCCACTCCTGGTGCGCCTCCCTCTCCCCCTCCCCCTTGGCCGCCTCCCTTAGATGGGATCTAGGCTGGCCGCCACCCCTAGGGGTGAAAACCCTAAAGGGGGCGCAGCCCCTCCCCTTCCCCTATATATAGTTGAGGTTTGGGCTGCCCAAAACACACGAGTTCCTCTCCTGTTAATGGCGCAGCCCTGCATCTCTCCTTCCTCCTCTCCCGCGGTGCTTGGCGAAGCCCTACAGGATTGCCACGCTCCTCCACCACCACCACGCCGTTGTGCTGCTGCTGGACGGAGTCTTCCTCAACCTCTCCCTCTCTCCTTGCTGGATCAAGGCATGGGAGACGTCACCGGGCTGTACGTGTGTTGAACGCGGAGGTGCCGTCCGTTCGGCACTTGGTCATCGGTGATTTGGATCACGACGAGTACGACTCCATCAACCCCGTTCACTTGAACGCTTCCGCTTAGCGATCTACAAGGGTATGTAGATGCACTCTCTTTCCCCTCGTTGCTGGTTTCTCCATAGATAGATCTTGGTGACACGTAGGAAAATTTTAAATTTCTGCTACGTTCCCCAACAGTGGCATCATGAGCTAGGTCTATTGCGTAGATTCTTTGCACGAGTAGAACACAAAGTAGTTGTGGGCGTTGATTTTGTTCAATATGCTTACCGTTACTAGTCAATCTTGATTCGGCGGCATTGTGGGATGAAGCGGTCCGGACCGACCTTACACGTACACTTACGTGAGACAGGTTCCACCGACTGACATGCACTAGTTGCATAAGGTGGCTAGCGGGTGCCAGTCTCTCCCACTTTAGTCGGATCGGATTCGATGAAAAGGGTCCTTATGAAGGGTAAATAGCAATTGACATATCACGTTGTGGTTTTGCGTAGGTAAGAAACGTTCTTGCTAGAAACCCATAGCAGCCACGTAAAACATGCAAACAACAATTAGAAGACATCTAACTTGTTTTTGCAGGGTATGCCATGTGATGTGATATGGCCAAAGGATGTGATGTATGATATATGTGATGTATGAGATGATCATGTTCTTGTAATAGGAATCACGACTTGCATGTCGATGAGTATGACAACCGGCAGGAGCCATAGGAGTTGTCTTTAATTTATTTATGACCTGCATGTCAACATAAACGTCATGTAATTACTTTACTTTATTGCTAACCATTAGCCATAGTAGTAGAAGTAATAGTTGACGAGACAACTTCACAAAGATCATGATGATGAAGATCATGGTGTCATGCCGGTGACGATGATGATCATGGAGCCCCGAAGATGGAGATCGAAAGGAGCAAAGTGATGATGGCCATATCATGTCACTATTTGATTGCATCTGATGTTTATCATGTTTTTTGCATCTTATTTGCTTAGAACGACGGTAGTAAATAAGATGATCCCTCATTAAAATTTCAAGAAAGTGTTCCCCCTAACTGTGCACCGTTGCGAAAGTTCGTCGTTTCGAAGCACCACGTGATGATCGGGTGTGATAGATTCTTACGTTCGAATACAACGGGTGTTGACGAGCCTAGCATGTACAGACATGGCCTCGGAACACATGCAAACACTTAGGTTGACTTGACGAGCCTAGCATGTACAGACATGGCCTTGGAACACAGAAGACCGAAAGGTCGAGCATGAGTCGTATGGTAGATACGATCAACATGAAGATGTTCACCGACGTTGACTAGTCCGTCTCACGTGATGATCGGACACGGCCTAGTTGACTCGGATCATGTAATCACTTGGATGACTAGAGGGATGTCTATCTGAGTGGGAGTTCATAAGATGAACTTAATTATCCTGAACATAGTCAAAAGATCTTTGCAAATTATGTCGTAAGCTCGCGCTTTAGTTCTACTGTTTTAGATATGTTCCTAGAGAAAATATAGTTGAAAGTTGATAGTAGCAATTATGCGGACAGTAGAAGGCTTGTGTCCTTAATGCACCGCTCGGTGTGCTGGACCTCGAACGTGGTCTGTGGATGTTGCGAACATCTGACATACACGTTTTGATGACTACATGATAGTTCGGTAATGATAAATGGTTTAGAATTGAGGCACCGAAGACATTTTGAAATGTCGCGGAACATATGAGATGTTTCGAGGGCTGAAATTGGGATTTCAGGCTCGTGCCCACGTCAAGAGGTATGAGACCTCCGACGATTTTCTTGGCCTGCAAACTAAGGGAGAAAAGCTCAATCGTTGAGCTTGTGCTCAGATTGTCTGAGTACAACAATCACTTGAATCGAGTGGGAGTTGATCTTCCAGATAAGATAGTGATGTTTTTCCAAAGTCATTGCCACCAAGCTGCTACAGCTTTGTGATGAACTATATCAGGGATGGATATGATGATCCTTGAAATATTCGCGATGTTTGACACCGCGAAAGTAGAAATCAAGAAGGAGCATCAATTATTGATGGTTAGTGAAACCACTAGTTTCAAGAAGGCCAAGGGCAAGAAGGGATCCTTCATGAAACGGCAAATCAGCTGCTACTCTAGTGGAGAAACCCAAGTTTGAACCCAAACCCGAGACTAAGTGCTTCTGTAATGAGGAGAACAGCTACTGGAGCAGAATTACCCTAGATACTTGGTAGATGAGAAGGCTGTCGATAGAAGTATATTGGATATACATTATGTGAATGTGTACTTTACTAGTACTCCTAGTAGCATCAGGATATTAGATACCGGTTCGGTTGCTAAGTGTTAGTAACTCGAAATAAAAGCTACGGAATAAACGGAGACTAGCTAAAGGTGAGCTGACGAGATGTGTTGGAAGTGTTTCCAAGGTTGATATGATCAAGCATCACACGCTCCCTCTACCATCGAGATTGGTGTTAAACTGTTATTTGGTGTTTGCGTTGAGCATAGACATGATTGGATTAAGTCTATCGCAATACGGTTATTCATTTAAGGAGAATAATGGTTACTCTATTTATTTGAATAATACCTTCAATGGTCTTGCACCTAAAATGAATGGTTTATTGAATCTCGATCATAGTGATACACATGTTCATGCCAAAAGATATAAGATAGTAATGATAGTACCACCTACTTGTGGCACTGCCATGTAAGTCATATTGGTATAAAACGCATGAAGAAGCTCCATGTTGATGGATCTTTGGACTCACTCATTTTTGAAAAGGATTGAGACATGTGAACCATGTCTATTGGTATATACGCATGAAGAAACTCCATGCAGATGGACCGTTTGGACTCACTTGATTTTGAATCGCTTGAGACATGCAGATCATACCACATGGGCAAGATGACTGAAAGCTTCGGTTTCAGTAAAATGGAACAAGAAAGCAACTTGTTGGAAGTAACACATTTTGATGTGTGCAGTCTGTCGTGGTTCTAAGTCTGACAGTAAGAATGGGGGGTAAGTATGGAGAGGCAAGATCCTAGCTATGGAGTAGTTGTATGCGCAAGGAGTTTTACGAGTTCGGGCCCTTCTCTGAGGAAGTAACAGCCCTACGTCTCGGAGCCCGGAGGCAGTCGACTGGATTATGTGTGTGTGTGTTACAAAGTTGCGAACCCTTGTCCTAGTGGAGGGGGGTGGCTTATATAGAGTTCGCCAGGACCCCAGCCAGCCCACGTTACAAGGAGTTTAATGTACATAAAGAGAGGGGGTTACTGGTAACGCCTGTAATAAAGGACCATGAAGGCCATAAAAGCTACTTATGAGATACCGTTTGTAGGCAGTGCCTTTAGGTCTTCTTATAGTCGAGTGGCTGTCTTCATGGTCGACTGCTTGTGCTTCTGGTCGAGTACGCTCGTGTCCGTCGACTGGGCTGACCAGGTCGACTGGAATGTTGATACTTCTTAGAATGTCTTTCATTGTAGGAGTCATGTCCTTGATTGGGTACCTCAGGTATGATAAGTTACCCTACCCTAGGTACGTATCCTCGTCATTAGCCCCCGAATGGGTCAGGGGTTAAGTGAGAATGGGGCCGAGCCTATGCTTCCGACTCAACCTCCATGCTTCGGTTGCATCTGTCTTTGGATAAATGGAAGTTACAGTGGGAACCCATTCTTCAGTTGCCTTGATCCATTCAGATGTCCGTCGAGTGGTTTCATATTACCGTCGAGTGTGTTTACGTGACGAGTCTCTTGGGAGACTTAAGGAAACGGATCTTTTCGTCTGACAAACCGTCCTGTCGATCGCGGATCTTGCGGGATTTGAAAATTGGGAAGCGCACCGGACGGAGAAAATCGCGCGAATCGGCTGGATAAGGCAAGGGCGCCTCGATCTCTGCGCCACCTTTTTCGCCACGTACTGCGCGCGCGCCTGCTGCGGGATTTGACTGGGGGGCGCAGGCCCACTGATCAGCCACTCGGGTGTGGCCTTATATAAGGTAATGATTCCGATTTTTTTTTCACTATGCGCCCTTGTTTTTCTTCTCCCTTCCTCCGTAAGCCTCCGCCTCGCTCTTCGCTGCGATCTCGACACCGCCGCTCGACCAAGACCTCATTCGAGACAATGGGGACGGACAAGACGGCGGCGGCGGAACGCGCGAAGAAGGCCGCGGCAAAGGGTAAGGGGAAGAAATCTGGCCGAGGCGGGTCGTCCTCGCGGGCCACTCTGCCGTCCGGCTGGTTACAGGGAGATTGGATGCCCTCCATCCTTACTCAAGCGGATATCGACGACATGGTGGAGGGGGGACTCATTCCCTACAAGGCTGCTCGCCTCCCTGGGAAGGAGACGGAGCCGAAACCTCGCGAGGGTGAGCGCGTCCTGATAGCCACCCATGTCGACCGGGGGTTTTCCCTGCCCCCGAGTCCTTTTTTTAGGGCCTTTCTGAACTTCTTCGGAGCGCAGCTCCACCATTTCACGCCCAACTCCATAGTCTATCTTGCTGCGTTCGTGTCTCTGTGTGAGTGTTTCTTAGGCTGTCGACCTCACTGGGGCATCTTCAAGCATATCTTCACTTGCCGATCCCAGTCGGTTAAAAGGCTTAACCCGGACGGGGAAAGGACGCAGGTGATCCAGATGTGCGGGGGCCTCGGGATCCAGACGAGGGGTAAGAGTTGTTTTCCTCCCATGACACTTCCCGATTCCGTGCGCGGGTGGCAGTCGACTTGGTTCTGCTGCAAGGACCAGCCGACCCCTGGCCACTCGACCGGCCTTCCTCCTTTTACCTTGGACCGAGTGCAGAAACCCGCTTCTTTGAAAGTGGTTCCAGAGGAGAAGGCTCAGGTGAAGGTATTAGTCAGTCGAGTGGTTGAGTTGGTTCGGGAAGGCGTGATCGGCATGGATTTGCTCGAAGTCTTCCTCCAGCGACGAATCCAACCTCTCCAGGCTCGGGATCACTCGATGTGGTTGTATTCCGGGCCCGACGACTCCACTAGGATCCACCCGGAGGGGGTCGAGGCTTCTGTACTGGAGAGCTGGCTGACCAGCATGACCGGGAATAAGGACAACCCCAGGGGTTCTAGGAGGATTGCTCCGCTTGATGGGATGATGGAGACAGACAAGGTGCGTTTTACTTCTTCCGACTGAAATTTTCACTCCGTCTAGTAACTGGCTTGCGATAAGTCGACTGATCCTTGCTCTGCCCGTTGTCTTGCAGGAGATCAACGACATGTATTCGATGCCGAATGGGAACCAGGAGCAAGTATCTGAAGGAGGAGGGAGTGGAGGCGAAGGAAGTGAGGATGGAGGTGCAGCCGAGGAGTGGGAATCTGATGGTGACGTAGAGGAGGAGGTCAGCGACGACTCGGGTGATGAAGATGAAGAGGCGGAGGTCGACCTTCCTCGACGCGAGAGACGCTCCAAGAACGCTCAGGATCCCGCCGTGGAGTGCAGTCAGTCGAGTGCTCCGGTGGGCCAGTCATCCAAGCGCCCTCGGACCGCATCGCCGGCCCCAACTGAGAAGGCACCCAAGCAGCCCAGAGCCATCCCGACCAAGCCACCCAAGGCCTTGCCCAAGATCAGGGTCGCCATCCCTGTCATCTCTGGGTAAGTGACTGTTTTTATCTTTCTTGAGTCGACTAGAACGGATTCTTAGTCGATTCACTTTCAAATTATTTGCTTGGAATCGTGCAGCGCCGCTACTTCTGAGACTTCCATCCAGAATGTCGATGAGATGATGGAGGACGCCGTCACTTCCAACTTAGGTATAATCTTTGACATGATCCGATTGTTTAACTGCTGAGTCGATTGGATATTCATTTCTGAACTTTTGTAGCTCCGACCCACATTATTGACCTTCCGGATGATGAGGAGGAGGCGGAAGTGCCGCTCAGGCCTTTTAGGAGGAGAGGCCGGAGGGCCCCGGTCGACAAGGCTCCTCAGACCGCGTCGACTGCTGAGGCGGTGGTCCAAGGGGGTGACAACACCGCCCGGACTACTGTGACTTTTGCTGAACCACTGACGACTGCCCGGCCTTCGTCGTCGACTGCTCCCCCACTGGTCGACCCGCCCTCGTTCTTCGCCGCCTACCAGACCCCGGAGGATCAAGTGAGTGCTGCTAAGGAGGCTATACGTCAGGCGGGGCTCGTGATGGAGCAGACCAAAGCGGCTCGGGATGCCAGTCAAGCGGCCTATGACATCAGCTCGGCGTTGCAGCAGAACGTCCAGGTTAGTTGGTCTTCACTTGCGTTGTACACCCACTGGGTGTTGTTGATCTGAAATTTTTCGTTGGTGGGGGCACGCTGAGTGCACCCACTGGGTGTAGTCCCCAAGGCCACGGTCGACTGCTGGCAGTCGACTGCGGTCTTTATGCTTTCAAACTTCCTCACTCGATTGATCGGATTGGGTCGAGTGGAAATCAAGGAAAACCGGTGGGGGCACGCTGAGTGCACCCACTGGGTGTAGTCTCCAAGGCCACGGTCGACTGCTGGTAGTCGACTGCGGTCTTTATGCTTTCAAACTTCCTCACTCGACTGATCGGATTGGGTCGAGTGGAAATCAGGCAAACCGGTGGGGGCACGCTGAGTGCACCCACTGGGTGTAGCCCCCGAGGCCACGGTCGACTGCTGGCAGTCGACTGCGGTCTTTATGCTTTCAAACTTCCTCACTCGACTGATCGGATTGGGTCGAGTGGGAATCAAGGAAAACCGGTGGGGGCACGCTGAGTGCACCCACTGGGTGTAGTCCCCGAGGCTACTGTCGAATGTTTTGATTCGGCTGTAGTCTTAGAAGTGTTGTGCTCTTTCTTTCAGTCACTCGGGAGTAACTTGTCTTTGATACCCTTTGTCGATTGACTCTTTGCAGAAGTCTTGTGAGCTTGTTGCTCAGCTCGCTGATCTGAAGGATAAGCAGATCCAGCTTAATCTTGATTTACAGTTTGCTCAGGAAAGCGTGCAGAAGGCGAAGGATGAAGCAAAAGGTATGGCTGGTGAGGACTCGACGTCTATCTCTGTTCCTCTGCCCGTTCTGAACTCTTTGTCTGTTGTTGCTTTGCAGACGAGCTAGAGAAGGCCCTGAAGAAGAAAGATCTTGACCTTGCGGAGGCGCAAAAGGCAGCTGCGGAGAAGTTAAAGCTCGCTGAAGAGAAACTTGCTTCAGTCAGCCATCTTGAGAACGAGAATGCTAGGCTGAAGTCTGCTCTTGACACGGCCAATAAGGAAGCGAGTCGACTGAAGACTGACAAGAGTACTCTGAACGACAAGATCGGCCAGCTGGCGGGGAAGCACAAGGACTTGGAGGATTATCTTGGGGGTCTTGCCAAGAAGCTATACCTCATGCTTGAAGGTAACCCCCTTTGTGCGATTAGTCTTGTTGTTGTCGACTCACCATTTGGTTACAGTTTTGCTCTGTCGAAACTTCTTTCAGAATTCTGCCGGAATTTTGAGGAAGAGACCAGTCGAGTGGAGACCAGCCTGGACCCTATCAATTCTCCTGTGAAGGATGAAGTGACCATGAATGTCCTCCGGTTGGAATCCCGTATCGCTGGTGTGGTGGACTACCTGGCTCGACTGAAAGCTGTTGTGTCGCGGATCGACTCCGCACTCTGGCCCAAGGAGACCCTTCAGAACGACCTTGAATCCTTGGTCACTCGACTAAGTGATGTTCCAGGTCGAGTGCGAGAATGGAAAAAGTCTTCTGCTAGGTGCGGTGCTGATGTGGCTCTGTCACTGGTTCGTGTCCACTGCAAGGAGGCGCGAGAGGAGAAGCTGGCCGCTCTCCAGGTTGCCAATACCAGGAAGCATAATTTTCAGGATTTCATGGAGACCTTCATCGCTGCTGCCACTCGAATCTCAGACGGGATCGACTTGGACGAATTCGTTGCGCCGTCAAGCCCTCCGCCAGAAGAGTGAAAAACTGCTGTGCTTTACCTTAAATTTGCCTCGGGATGCCGAGTGGTTTATGTATTTGATAAACTCCGTCGGGCTCTCAGCTCGAGTACTTTTATTTGCGATCTAGGATCTTTTGATTTTATCCGAACATGGCTCGACGTTGAATGTCTTCGTGACTTGATCCGCCGATCTACTATTCGTTGTTCCCTCAGAGGCTGCTATTCGTTGTTCCCTCAGAGGCTGCCTGGTTTGCACGATGCTTATCGCCGCGATGGTGTCTGTCAACATGGCTTAGGCGAGCACTGGGCTGCAGCTAAGTCCCCGAGTGGGAGGTTTGCTCTCCACTCGGTAGGATTCCAATTACTTAGGCGAGTGCTTGGACTGCAGCTAAGCCCCCGAGTGGGAGGTTCGCTCTCCACTCGGTAGGATTTCAATTACTTAGGCAAGTACTTGGACTGCAGCTAAGCCCCCGAGTGGGAGGTTCGCTCTCCACTCGGTAGGATTTCAATTACTTAGGCGAGTGCTTGGACTGCAGCTAAGCCTCCGAGTGGGAGGTTTGCTCTCCACTCGGTAGGATTTCAATTACTTAGGCGAGTGCTTGGACTGCAGCTAAGCCCCCGAGTGGGAGGTTTGCTCTCCACTCGGTAGGATTTCAATTACTTAGGCGAGCCCTTGGACTGCAGCTAAGCCCCCGAGTGGGAGGCTGGCTCTCCACTTGGTAGGATTTTTTCAAACTTAGGCGAGTGCTTGGACTGCAGCTAAGCCCCCGAGTGGGAGGTTCGCTCTCCACTCGGTAGGATTTCAATTACTTAGGCGAGTGCTTGGACTGCAGCTAAGCCTCCGAGTGGGAGGTTTGCTCTCCACTCGGTAGGATTTCAATTACTTAGGCGAGTCCTTGGACTGCAGCTAAGCCCCCGAGTGGGAGGCTGGCTCTCCACTCGGTAGGATTTTTTCAAACTTAGGCGAGTGCTTGGACTGCAGCTAAGCCCCCGAGTGGGAGGTTTGCTCTCCACTCGGTAGGATTTTTTCAAACTTAGGCGAGTGCTTGGACTGTAGCTAAGCCCCCGAGTGGGAGGCTGGCTCTCCACTCGGTAGGATTTTTTCAAACTTAGGCGAGTACTTGGACTGCAGCTAAGCCCCCGAGTGGGAGGTTTGCTCTCCACTTGGTAGGATTTCAATTACTTAGGCGAGTCCTTGGACTGCAGCTAAGCCCCCGAGTGGGAGGTTTGCTCTCCACTCGGTAGGATTTCAATTACTTAGGCGAGTGCTTGGACTGCAGCTAAGCCTCCGAGTGGGAGGCTGGCTCTCCACTCGGCAGGATTTTAATTTCTTAGGCGAAACGGATTCGCAGCTAAGCCCCCGAGTGGGAGACTTGCTCTCCACTCGGTAGGATTTCCTGAAAACTTAGGCGAAGCGGATTCGCAGCTAAGTCACCCACTGGGGGAAATTTAGACAAACAGAAAAAGAAATTCTTGCTTGAAACAAAAGAACTACATAGGTACTTTTATTACATCTCAGTCGAGTGAGTTTTTAAGTGTAAAAAGGACGGAGCAGGTCCGCGTTCCATGCTCGAGGCTCGTCGATCCGTCGATCGATGTTGTAGAGGTGATACGCTCCGTTGTGCAGGACTTTGGTGATGATGAAGGGGCCTTCCCAGGTCGGGGCAAGTTTGTGAGGTTTTTGCTGATCCACGCGGAGGACCAAATCTCCTTCCTGAAAGGCTCGACCCTTCACATTTCTGGCGTAGAACCGACGCAACTCTTGCTGGTAGATGGTCGAGCGGATTAGAGCCATCTCTCTTTCCTCCTCTAAGAGGTCGACTGCATCTTGCCGGGCTTGTTCTGCTTCTGCTTCGGAATATAACTCGACTCGAGGCGCGTTGTGGAGCAGGTCGCTCGGCAAAACCGCTTCGGCTCCATAGACCAGAAAGAATGGTGTTCTTCCAGTCGACCGGTTAGGGGTGGTCCTCAACCCCCATAGAACTGACGGAAGTTCGTCGACCCAGGCGCCTGCTGCGTGTTTGAGATCACGCATCAGTTGGGGTTTTAGTCCTTTGAGGATGAGGCCATTCGCGCGTTCGGCCTGTCCATTCGACTGAGGATGAGCAACTGAAGCGTAGTCGACTCGAGTGCCCTGAGAGGCGCAGAAGGCTTTGAATCTGTCATTATCAAAGTTTGATCCGTTATCCGTGATGATGTTGTGCGGAACTCCATATCTGAATATCAATCCCCTGATAAAACTGATGGCAGTGCTTGCGTCGAGGTCCTTTATGGGTTTGGCTTCTATCCACTTCGTGAACTTGTCGACTGCAACCAACAAGTGGGTGAAGCCACTCCTACCAGTTCTCAGTGGTCCGATCATGTCTAAACCCCAGACAGCGAAAGGCCAGACGAGTGGAATGGTCTTCAAGGCGGAGGCGGGCTTGTGAGACATGTTGGAATAAAACTGGCACCCCTCGCACTTGTCGACTATATCCTTTGCCATTTCGTTCGCCTTTGGCCAGTAAAAACCCGCTCGGTATGCTTTGGCCACGATGGTCCGAGAGGACGCATGATGGCCACAGGTCCCCGAGTGGATGTCCTCGAGAATTATCTGTCCTTCTTCAGGTGTGATGCACTTCTGACCAACTCCAGTCGCGCTTTCTCTGTATAGCTGCCCTTTGATTACTGTAAAGGCTTTGGATCGACGGACGACCTGTCGAGCCTCTTCTTCATCTTCTGGGAGCTCTTTTCTCATGATATACGCAATGTACGGCACTGTCCAATCGGGAGTGGTGACCATAACTTCCATAATCAGGTCGACCACAGCTGGAACCTCCACTTCGGTCGAGTCAGAGGCGCTTTTTGGTTGTGGAGGCTCTTCTGTGAAAGGATCTTCTTGCACTGATGGTGTGTGAATGTGCTCCAAACACACATCTTTAGGGATGGCCTCCCTTTTGGACCCTATCTTCGCCAGATCATCTGCAGCTTGATTTTTCAGTCGGGGTATATGATGGAGCTCCAACCCCTCGAATCGTTTCTCCAGCTTCCTCACTGCGCTGCAATATCCCGTCATGGATGGGCTTCGGACGTCCCACTCCTTCATCACTTGATTAACAACCAGATCTGAGTCGCCGTAGACCATGAGGCGACGGACGCCAAGTGAAATGGCCATACGTAATCCGTATAGAAGCGCTTCATACTCTGCCTCATTGTTGGAGGAATCAAAGTGAATCTGGAGGACATACTTGAGCTTATCTCCTCGGGGGGAAACCAGTACAACCCCCGCACCGGATCCGTTCAGCATCTTGGATCCATCGAAAAACATAGTCCAGTGCTCCGAGTGAAATTGAGTCGGAAGCTCCTGCTCGGTCCACTCGGCGAGGAAATCAGCTATTGCCTGGGACTTAATAGCTTTCTTTGCCTCGAACTTGATATCAAGAGGAAGAAGTTCAATTGCCCATTTCGCCACTCGACCGGTTGCATCTCTGTTATGAAGAATCTCTGATAATGGAGCGTCGCTGACGACTGTGATAGAGTGATCAGAGAAATAATGAGCAACCTTCTTCGTGGTCATGTAAATCCCGTAAACAAGCTTCTGATAGTGGGGATATCTTTGCTTCGACGGGGTCAGAACTTCAGAGAGATAATAAACTGGGCGTTGAACTTTGAAGGTCTTTCCTTCCTCTTCCTGCTCGACCGTAAGAACGGTACTAACGACTTGTCCCGTGGCTGCTATGTAAAGCAACAATGGCTCTTTGCTGACAGGAGCAGCAAGCACCGGCTGGGTGGAGAGCAGAGCTTTTAGCTCTGCAAATGCTGCATCAGCTTCTGGAGTCCATTCGAACGTGCCTGACTTCTTCATCAGTCGGTAAAGAGGCAGCGCCTTTTCACCGAGCCTGGAGATGAATCGACTTAGGGCGGCCAAGCATCCAGTAAGTTTCTGGACATCGTGCACACGCACGGGGCGTTTCATCCGGAGTATGGTGCCAACTTTTTCGGGGTTAGCGTCGGTTCCTCGTTCGGAAACAAGAAAACCGAGTAACTTTCCTCCAGGGACTCCAAATGTGCACTTCGACGGATTGAGCTTGATATCATAATTCCTGAGATTGGCAAAAGTTTCAGCTAGGTCAGTCAGCAGGTCGGAACCTTTTCGTGACTTGACCACTATGTCATCCATGTATGCTTCTACATTCCGACTGATTTGAGTGATTAGGCACTTCTGAATCATTCTCATGAATGTAGCTCCGGCGTTCTTGAGACCGAAAGGCATGGTAACATAGCAGAAACACCCAAATGGGGTGATGAAGGCTGTTCTTATTTCATCGGGTCCATACAGACGGATCTGATGGTATCCAGAGTAAGCATCTAAAAAAGATAACCTCTCGCATCCTGCAGTCGAGTCGACTATTTGGTCGATGCGAGGAAGAGGAAAATGAACTTTCGGGCAGGCCCGATTGATATGCTTAAAATCGATGCACATGCGCAACGATTTGTCCTTCTTAGGGACCATTACAACATTGGCGAGCCACTCGGAGTGGTAGATCTCGCGAATGAATTCTGCTGCTAGGAGTCGGGCCACTTCTTCACCAATGGCCTTTCTCTTCTGAACGGCGGACCGTCGGAGATGCTCCTTGACTGGCTTGACCTTTGGGTCGACTCGAAGGCGGTGCTCAGCCAGTCCCCTGGGCACACCTGGCATGTCAGCAGGCTTCCATGCAAAGATGTCCCAGTTCTCACGGAGGAACTGGACGAGCGCTTCTTCCTATTTGGAGTCGAGTGTAGTGGAGATGTTGGTTGGAGCCGCATTTGGATCGGTCGGGTGGATGTGGACTTGCTTGGTCTCACCAGTCGACTGAAATGCTGACTCCGTGGCGGGCTTCTTGGCTCGTAACAACTCACTCGGATCCGCAGTCTTCTGGTACTCTTGTATCTCTATCTTGGCCATCTGAGCATCAGCAATTTTGGCGCCTTTCTGGAAGCACTCCTCTGCCTTCTTCCGATTGCCAACGATGGTGATTACACCTTTGGGGCCAGGCATCTTCAGCTTGAGGTATACGTAGCATGGTCGAGCCATGAAACGAGCGTAGGCTGGCCTCCCAAGAATGGCGTGGTACGCACTCTGAAAATCCACGACCTCAAAGGTTAACTTTTCTTTCCGAAAATTCTTCGAGTCACCAAAGACGACGTCAAGAGTGATTTGACCGAGTGACTCAGCTTTCTTCCCAGGAATGACTCCGTGGAAGCTCATGTTGCTGGGGCTGAGTCGGGACATCGGAATGCCCATCCCCTTCAACGTCTCTGCATACAACAAGTTTAGCCCACTGCCGCCGTCCATCAGAACCTTGGTCAGTCGAGTGCCTTCAATAATTGGGTCGACCACCAACGCTTGCCTCCCTGGGGTGGCAATATGAGTTGGATGATCGGACTGGTCGAAGGTGATGGCGGTCTGGGACCACTTCAGGTAATGGGGTGTCACCGGAGTGACCATGTTTACTTCGCGATTGATGACCTTCAGTCGACTCTTACTTTCGACATCAGCGAAAATCATCAGAGTGGAATTGACTTGGGGGTATTCTTCACCGTTGTCTTCCCTGTCTTCAACTTTGTCTGACTCTTTCTCTTTGTCCTTGGCCTGCTTCCCTTGGAACTGTTGCATCAGGAGTCGACATTGTCGAGTGGTATGCTTAGGGTAAATGAGATTTCCCTCTTCATCTTTCTTCGTGTGAATGTGGCATGGTAAGTCCATCACATCGTTCCCGTCCTGGTCTTTCACTTTCTTGGGGTTCCAAGGACCCTTGGGTTTCCCCTTAAACTTCCCTGGGGTCACAGCTAAGGCTTCCCCGGGGGCGACTGGCTCGGCCTTGCGCTTCTGCTTCCGACTGGAGTGTCCTCCGCCGGCCTCATTAGCGGCTGCCTTATACTTGCCACTCCGGAGTCTATCTTCCTCTTCTCCGTTCGCGTACTTGGTGGCGATTTCCATCATTCGACTCAGGGTCATATCCCCGGTTCGACCGAACTTCAAACTTAACTCCCTGTTTCTGACGCCTTCCTTGAAGGCGCAAACTGCCTGATGATCGGACACATTCTCGACCGTGTGATTCAGAGTGATCCACCTTTGGATATAATCCCTCAGGGTTTCACTCGACTTCTGAACACATGACTGCAATTCTGTCAACCCTGCCGGTCGCTTGCAAGTCCCTTCGAATGTCCTGACAAACACCTGGGCTAGATCTTCCCAAGTATAAATACTGCTGGGAGCCAACTGATTCAACCACGCCCTGGCTGATCCTTCCAACATGAGGGGCAAATGCTTTATGGCCACCTCGTCATTGCCGCCTCCGATCTGAACAGCCACTCGGTAATCCTCGAGCCATGTGTCCGGCTTGGACTCTCCGATGAACTTGCTGACTCCAGTCGCCAACCTGAAGTTGGGAGGAATCACTGCAGCTCTGATTGCTCTGCTGAAACACTCGGGACCTGAGACGTGAACTCTGCTGCTGGACGGCGCGCCTCTGTCACGGTCTTCTCGGTGAGCTCTATTTCGGTCGACCAGACCTTGAACGATGATGGATCTCGCATCAAAGCCTAGTTCCCTGGGGTCGACTGGGACCCTTCGCCCAGTACTGAACTGGCGTCTGTCCTCTTGCCGTCGAGGAACGTACGACCCCGCTCTTGGGGCAGGAGAAGGCACTCGACGTTGATCGTTGCGATCGAATCGGTGCTCATATCGCTCGTGCCCTTGGTATTGATCCTCGTGCCGGCCTCTGTGTCCCTCACGCCTCGGGGGCGACCTTGGACTATGAGCCGACTGAACGGAATTCGCAGTGACGGATCGACTGTGAATTCTGTTGCGCGACTGAGATACGGCTGAATTCTGGTCACCCGCTGCACGGAGCAAATCTCTGATCTGCAACAGACCTCTCCCTGCCTCTGACTCTGAAGGCTGGATCGACTCCGCTATGCGAGCCGCAGCTGCCAAATTCTGAATCGGGGTATGGTATACCTGGGTCGACGGCCGGAAGAGGCGACGACGACTGGACTCGGGAACGGGCGGTCGTGCGCACTCGTCGAGTGCTCTCTGGAGATTCTCCAGTCGAGTACGTTCAGCCAAGTTGGCCAAGCGCACCTCCTCCAGGGCTCGTGCCTCAGGGGTTTCTCCAACGATAGGAGTGTGAAGGGCGTCCATGTTCCGGCGACGGAGTTCCTCCCTCTGCACTGAGGTAAGGGGCTCGGGCCTGTACTCTTCGTGGCCCCGCGCCGGAATCCCCCCTGCGGCAACCTCTTCGGTGTGGGGGAATCCGGGGGGACTACGTGGTCCGTCGACCATTAGTACTTCCGCCGCTGGATCACTGCTGTCGCACTCGGACGCAGTCTCTACGGAGCCAGTCGACAGGTCGAACAGGCCGTAGAGTGACTCGTCGGGCTCGATTGCCGCGACTTGGGGGATGGCCGACTGGCGGGCCAGTGCGTGCTTCACCCACCGCTGGAGTCTCGACCGACCGGTGCGCTTGCGCCGGTGGGAAACTGATGACGACGATGGCGAAACGAATGCCGACCCGTACTGGGTCGACGGTTGCCGCAGGAGGACGCCGCGGACGCATGCGCGAAAATGCGTGGCTCCGCGGGCGGGAAGCGCGTCCACGTCGAGTGGAGCCTCCTGCAGCCAAGCAGAGTTGTCAACGATGAAGGAGAGAGCGCCGAGACGGATCTCGCGGCTCTCGACCATGACTCCGCTCGAAAACATGATGTGGGGTGAAAGAATCCCAACTCCTCCAACAAATCGCTAGAACACCTGCCCCACGGTGGGCGCCAACTGTCGTGGTTCTAAGTCTGACAGTAAGAATGGGGGGTAAGTATGGAGAGGCAAGATCCTAGCTATGGAGTAGTTGTATGCGCAAGGAGTTTTACGAGTTCGGGCCCTTCTCTGAGGAAGTAACAGCCCTACGTCTCGGAGCCCGGAGGCAGTCGACTGGATTATGTGTGTGTGTGTTACAAAGTTGTGAACCCTTGTCCTAGTGGAGGGGGTGGCTTATATAGAGTTTGCCAGGACCCCAGCCAGCCCACGTTACAAGGAGTTTAATGTACATAAAGAGAGGGGGTTACTGGTAACGCCTGTAATAAAGGACCATGAAGGCCATAAAAGCTACTTATGAGATGACCGTTTGTAGGCAGTGCCTTTAGGTCTTCTTATAGTCGAGTGGCTGTCTTCATGGTCGACTGCTTGTGCTTCTGGTCGAGTACGCTCGTGTCCGTCGACTGGGCTGACCAGGTCGACTGGAATGTTGATACTTCTTAGAATGTCTTTCATTGTAGGAGTCATGTCCTTGATTGGGTACCTCAGGTATGATAAGTTACCCTACCCTAGGTACGTATCCTCGTCACAGTCCAATGAGTGCTGAGGCACGCAGTGGATATCGTTATGCTCTTACTTCACAGATGATTTGAGTAGATACTGAGCATATTTACTTGATGAAACACAAGTCTGAATTATTGAATGGTTCAAGTAATTTCAGAGTGAAGTTGAATATCGTCGTGACAAGAGGATAAAATATCTATGATATGATCATAGAAATGAATATCTGATTGACGAGTTTGGCACTGTGGAAATTGTTTCACGACTAGTACCTCCTGGAACACCATAGAGTGATGGTGTGTCCGAACATCATAACTATTGGATATGATGATGTCTCTTATCGAATTACCACTATCGTTCATGGATTAGGCATTGGAGACAACCGCACTCACTTTAAATAGGGCACCACGTAATTCCGATGAGATGACATCGTATGAACTATGGTTTAGAGAAACCTAAGCTGTCATTTCTTAAAAGTTTGGGGCTGCGACGCTTATATGAAAAAGTTTCAGGCTGATAAGCTCGAACCCAAAGCGGATAACTGCATCTTCATAGGACACCCAAAACAGTTGGGTATACCTCCTGTCTCAGATCCGAAAGCAATAGGGGTTGTTTCTCAAACCGGGTCCTTTCTCAAAGAAAAGTTTCTCTCGAAAGAATTGAGTGGGAGGATGGTGGAGACTTGATGAGGTTATTGAACCATCACTTCAACTAGTGTGTAGCAGGGCACAGGAGTTGTTCCTATGGCACCTACACCAATTGAAGTGGAAGCTTATGATAGTGATCATGAGACTTCGAATCAAGTCACTCCCAAACCTCGTAGGATGACAAGGATGCGTACTACTTCAGAGTGGTACGTAATCCTGTCTTGGAAGTCATGTTGCTAGACAACAATGAACCTACGAGCTATGGAGAAGCGATGGTGGGCCCGGATTCTGATGAATGGCTCGAGGCCATAAAATCCGAGAGAGGATCCATGTATGAAAACAAAGTGTAGACTTTGGCAGAACGGCTCGATGGTCGTGAGGCTGTTGAGTACAGATGGATTTTAAAAGGAAGACGGACAATGATGGTAAATGTCACCTTTAAGAAAGCTCGACTTGTCATTAAGATGTTTTCCGACAAGTTCAAGGAGTTGACTGCGATGAGGCTTTCTCACTCGTAGCGATGCTAAGAGTCTGTTGGAATTATGTTAGCGATTACTGCATTATTTATGAAATTGTGCAGATAGGATGTCAATGTTGGGGAACGTAGCAGAAATTCAAAATTTTCCTACGTGTCACCAAGATCTATCTATGGAGAAACCAACAACGAGGGGGGGAGAGTGCATTTACATACCCTTGTAGATCGCTAAGCGGAAGCGTTCAAGTGAACGGGGTTGATGGAGCCGTACTCGTCGTGATCCAAATCACCGATGATCCTAGTGCTGAACGGACGGCACCTCCGCGTTCAACACACGTACAGCCCGGGGACGTCTCCTCCTTCTTTATCCAGCAAGGGGAGAGGAGAAGTTGAGGGAAAACTCCGACAGCACGACGGCATGGTGGTGATGGAGCTCGTGGTTCTCCGGCAGGGCTTCGCCAAGCACTACGGAGGAAGACGAGGTGTTGGAGGAGGGAGAGGGCTGCGCCAGGGGAAGGGTGCGTCTGCCCTCTCTCTTCCTCACTATATATAGGCGTAAGGGAGGAGGGGGAGGCGCCCTAGGGTTCCCAAGGGGAGGGGCGGCGGCCACAGGGGAAACCCTAGATGGGTTTGGGCGCCCCCACCCCCTAGGAAACTTGCCCCCCAAGCCGGGAGGGGCGGCTGCCCTAGGGGTGGCGCCCCCACCTCTTTGGTTACGTGAGATGGGGTTGGGAGGGGCGCTCAACCCCCTAGTGGGCTTATGTGCCCTCTTCCCTTGGCCCATAAGGCCCCCCAACGCTTGCCGGGGCCTCCGAAACCCCTTTCGGACACGCTGGTCATCACCTGGTACCCCCAGAACAATTCCGGACTCCAATACCCTTCGTCCAATATACCGATCTTCACCTCCGGACCATTCCGGAGCTCCTCGTCATGTCCGAGATCTCATCCGGGACTCCGAACAACCTTCGGTAACCACATACTATTTCCCATAACAACTCTAGCGTCACTGAACCTTAAGTGTGTAGACCCTACGGGTTCGGGAACCATGCAGACATGACCGAGACACCTCTCCGGCCAATAACCAATAGCGGGATCTGGATACCCATGTTGGCTCCCACATGTTCCACGATGATCTCATCGGATGAACCACGATGTCAAGGATTCAGTCAATCCCGTATACAATTCCCTTTGTCTAGCGGTATTGTACTTGCCCGAGATTCGATCGTCGGTATCCCGATACCTTGTTCAATCTCGTTACCGGCAAGTCTCTTTACTCGTTCCGTAACACATCATCCCGTGATCAACTCCTTGATCACATTGTGCACATTATGATGATGTCCTACCGAGTGGGCCCAGAGATACCTCTCCGTCGCATGGAGTGACAAATCCCAGTCTCGATTCGTGCCAACCCAACAGACACTTTCGGAGATACCCGTAGTGCACCTTTATAGCCACCCAGTTACGTTGTGACGTTTGGCACACCCAAAGTATTCCTACTGTATCTAGGAGTTGCACAATCCCATGGTCTAAGGAAATGATACTTGACATTAGAAAAGCTTTAGCATTACGAACTACACGATCTTGTGCTATGCTTAGGATTGGGTCTTGTCCATCACATCATTCTTCTAATGATGTGATCCCGTTATCAATGACATCCAATGTCCATGGTCAGGAAACCATAACCATCTATTGATCAACGAGCTAGTCAACTAGAGGCTTACTAGGGACATGGTGTTGTCTATGTATCCACACATGTATCTGAGTTTCCTATCAATACAATTCTAGCATGGATAATAAACTATTATCATGAACCAGGAAATATAATAATAACTAATTTATTATTGCCTCTAGGGCATATTTCCAACAGTCTCCCACTTGCACTAGAGTCAATAATCCAGTTCACATCACTATGTGATTAACACTCAAGGTCACATCCCATGTGACTAACACCCAAAGAGTTTACTAGAGTTAATAATGTAGTTCACATTACCATGTGATTAACACTCAATGAGTTCTGGGTTTGATCATGTTATGCTTGTGAGAGATGTTATAGTCAACGGGTCTGAACCTTTCAGATCCGTGTGTGCTTTACAAATCTCTATGTCATCTCCTAAATGCAGTTACCACGCTCTATTTGGAGCTATTCCAAATAACTGTTCTACTATACGAATCCAGTTTACTACTCAGAATAATCTGGATTAGTGTCAAAGTTTGCATCGGCGTAACCCTTTACGACGAACACTTTTACCACCTCCATAATCGAGAAAATTCCTTAGTCCACTAGTTACTAAGGATAACCTTGACCGTTGTCCTGTGATCCATTTCTAGATCACACTTGTACCCCTTGACTGACTCATGGTTTGGCACACTTCAGGTGCGGTACACAACATAGCATACTTTAGAGCCTACGACTAAAGCATAGGGGATGACCTTCGTCCTTTCTTTCTATTCTGCCGTGGTCATGTCTTGAGTCTTGCTCAATACTCACACCTTGTAACACAGCCGAGAACTCCTTCTTTGCTGATCTATTTTGAACTCCTTCAAAATCTTGTCATGGTATGTGTTCGTTTGAAAGCACTATTAAGCGATTTTGATCTATCCTTATAGATCTTGATGCTCAATGTTCAAGTAGCTTAATCCAGGTTTTCCATTGAAAAACACTTTTCAAACAACCCTATATGCTTTCCAGAAATTCTACATCATTTCTGATAAACAATATGTCAACAACATATACTCATAAGAAATTCTATAGTGCTCCCACTCACTTCTTTGGAAATACAAGTTTCTCATAAACTTTGTATAAACCTAAAATCTTTGATCATCTCATCAAAGCGTACATTCCAATTCCGAGATGCTTACTCCAGTCCTTAAAAGGATTGCTGGAGCTTTGCATACTTGTTAGCATCTTTCAGGATTGACAAACCCTTCTGGTTATATCACATACAACCTTTCCTCAAGAAAATCGTCAAGGAAACAAAACAATGTTTTGACATCCTATCTGCAAGATTTCATAAATAATGCAGTAACTGCTAACATAATTCCAACAGACTCTTAGCATCGTTATGAGTGAGAAAATCTCATCGTAGTCAACTCCTTGAACTTGTCGGGAAACATCTTAACGACAAGTCGAGCTTTCTCAATGGTGACACCTACCATCATTGTCCGTCTTCCTTTTAAAATCCATCTGCACCCAACAGCCTTACGACTATCAAGTTGTTCTTCCAAAGTCTACACTTTGTTTTCATATATGGATCCTCTCTCGGATTTTATGGCCTTGAGCCATTTTTGGAATCCGGGCCCACCATCGCTTCTCCATAGCTCGTAGGTTCATTGTTGTCTAGAAACATGACTTCCAAGACGGGATTACGTACCACTCTGAAGTAGTACGCATCCTTGTCATCCTACGAGGTTTGGTAGTGACTTGATCCGAAGTTTCATGATCACTATCATAAGCTTCCGCTTCAATTGGTGTAGGTGCCACAGGAACAACTTCATATGCCCTGCTACACACTAGTTGAAGTGACGGTTCAATAACCTCATCAAGTCTCCGCCATCCTCCCACTCAATTCTTTCGAGAGAAACTTTTCCTCGAGAAAGGACCCGATTTCAGAAACAATCCCTATTGCTTTCGGATCTGAGACAGGAGGTATACCCAACTGTTTTGGGTATCCTGTGAAGATGCATTTATCCGCTTTGGGTTCGAGCTTATCAGCCTGAAACCTTTTCACATAAGTGTCGTAGCCCCAAACCTTTAAGAAACAACAGCTTAGGTTTCTCTAAACCACAGTTCATACGGTGTCGTCTCAACGGATTTGTGTGGTTCCCTATTTAAAGTGAATGCGGTTGTCTCTAATGCCTAACCCATAAACGATAGTGGTAATTCGATAAGAGACATCATGGCATGCACCATATCCAATAGGGTGCAGTTATGATGTTCGGACACACCATCACACTATGGTGTTCCCGGTGGTATTAGTCGTGAAACAATTTCCACAATGTCTTAATTGTGTGCCAAACTCGTAACTCAGATATAAATCTCTATGATCATATCACAGACATTTTATCCTCTTGTCACGACGATCTTCAACTTCACTCTGAAATTACTTGAACCTTTCAATAATTCAGACTCGTGTTTCATCAAGTAAATATACTTAGCATCTACTCAAATCATCTGTGAAGTAAGAACACAATGATATCCACTGCGTGCCTCAGCGCTCATTGGACCGCACACATCAAAATGTATTACTTCCAACAAGTTGCTTTCTTGTTCCATCTTACTAAAAACGAGGCCTTCCAGTCATCTTGCTCATGTGGTATGATTTGCATGTCTCAAGTGATTCAAAATCAAGTGGGTCCAAACGATCCATCTGTATGAAGTTTCTTCATGCATATCTACCATGGTTCGCATGTCTCAATCTTTTCAAAACGAGTGAGTCCAAAGATCCATCAACATGGAGCTTCTTCATGCGTTTTATACCAATATGACTCAAATTGCAGTGCCACAAGTATGTGGTACTATCATTACTATCTTATATCTTTTGGCATGAACATGTGTATCACTACGATCGGGATGGTATTATTCAAATAAACAGAGTAACCATTATTCTCCTTAAATGAATAACTGTATTGCGATAAACATAATCCAATCATGTCTATGCCCAACGCAAACACCAAATAACAATTATTTAGGTTTTAATACCAATCTCGATGGTAGAGGGAGCGTACGATATTTGATTACATCAACCTTGGAAACACCTCCAACACATATCGTCATCTCACCTTTAGCTAGTCTCCGTTTATTCCGTAGCCTTTTATTTCGAGTTACCAACACTTAGCAACCGAACCGGTATCTAATACCCTGATGCTACTAGGAGTACTAGTAAAGTACACATTAATATAATGTATATCCAACACACTTCTGTCGACCTTACCAGCCTTCTCATCTACCAAGTATCTAGGGTAATTCCGCTCTAGTGACCGTTCCCCTTATTACAGAAGCACTTAGTCTCGGGTTTGGGTTCAACCTTGGGTTTCTTCACTAGAGCAGCAACTGATTTGTCGTTTCATGAAGTATCCCTTTCTTTCCCTTGCCCTTTCATGAAACTAGTGGTTTTACTAACCATCAACAATTGATGCTCCCCTTTTGATTTCTACTTTCGCGGTGTCAAACATCGCGAATATCTCAAGGATCATCATATATGTCCCTGATATGTTATAGTTCATCACATAGCTGTAGCAGCTTGGTGGTAATGACTTCGGAGAAACATCGCTATCTCATCTGGAAGATCAACTCCCACTCGATTCAAATGATTGTTGTACTCAGACAATCTGAGCACAAGCTCAACAATTGAGCTTTTCTCCCTTAGTTTGCAGGCTTAGGAAACTTGTTAGAGGTCTCATACCTCTTGACGCGGGCACTAGCCTGAAATCCCAATTTCAGTCCTTAGAACATCTCATATGTTCTGCGATGTTTCAAAAACGTCTTTGGTGCCTCAATTCTAAACCATACGCACTGAACTATTATGTAGTCATCAAAGCGTGTATGTCAGATGTTCGCAACATCCACAACCGACGCTCGAGGTTCAGCTCACTGAGCGGTGCATTAAGGACATAATCCTTATGTGCAGCAATGAGGACAATCCTCGGTTTACGGACCTAGTCCTCATAATTTCTACTATCAACTTTCAACTAAATTTTCTCTAGGAACATATCTAAACAGTAGAACTGAAGCGCGAGCTACGACATAATTTGCGAAGAACTTTTGACTATGTTCAGGATAATTAAGTTCATCTTATGAACTCCCACTCAGATAGACATCCCTCTAGTCATCTAAGTGATTACATGATCCGAGTCAACTAGGCCGTGTCCGATCATCACGTGAGACGGGCTAGTCATCATCGGTGAACATCTTCATGTTGATCGTATCTACCATACGACTCATGCTCGACCTTTCGGTCTCTTGTGTTCCGAGGCCATGTCTGTACATGCTAGGCTCGTCAAGTCAACCTAAGTGTTTCGCGTGTGTAAATCTGGCTTACACCCGTTGTATGTGAACGTAAGAATCTATCACACCCGATCATCACGTGGTGCTTCGAAACGACGAACTTTCGCAACGGTGCCCAGTTAGGGGGAACACTTTCTTGAAATTTTAATGAGGGATCATCTTATTTACTACCGTCGTTCTAAGCAAAAAAGATGTATTAACATGATAAACATCACATGCAATCAAATAGTGACATGATATGGCCATCATCACTTTGCTCCTTTCGATCTCCATCTTCGGGGCTCCATGATCATCATCGTCACCGGCATGACACCATGATCTCCATCATCATGATCTCCATCATCATGTCTTCATGAAGTTGTCTCGCCAACTATTACTTCTACTACTACAGCTAACGGTTAGCAATAAAGTAAAGTAATTACATGACGTTTATGTTGACACGCAGGTCATAAATAAATTAAGACAACTCCTATGGCTCCTGCCGGTTGTCATACTCATCGACATGCAAGTCATGATTCCTATTACAAGAACATGATCAATCTCATACATTACATATATCATTCATCACATTCTTTCTGGCCACATCACATCACATAGCATACCCTGCAAAAACAAGTTAGACGTCCTCTAATTGTTGTTGCATGTTTTTACGTGGCTGTTATGTGTTTCTAGCAAGAACGTTTCTTACCTACGCAAAAACCACAACGTGATATGTCAATTGCTATTTACCCTTCATAAGGACCCTTTTCATCGAATCCGATCCGACTAAAGTGGGAGAGACTGGCACCCGCTAGCCACCTTATGCAACTAGTGCATGTCAGTCGGTGGAACCGGTCTCACGTAAGCGTACGTGTAAGGTTGGTCCGGGCCGCTTCATTCCACAATGCCGCCGAATCAAGATAAGACTAGTAACGGCAAGTAAATTGACAAAATCGACGCCCACAACTACTTTGTGTTCTACTCATGCATGGAATCTACGCAATAGACCTAGCTCATGATGCCACTGTTGGGGAAAGTAGCAAAATTCAAAATTTTCCTACGTGTCACCAAGATCTATCTATGGAGAAACCAACAACGAGGGGGGGAGAGTGCATTTACATACCCTTGTAGATCGCTAAGCGGAAGCGTTCAAGTGAACGGGGTTGATGGAGCCGTACTCGTCGTGATCCAAATCACCGATGATCCTAGTGCCGAACGGACGGCACCTCCGCGTTCAACACACGTACAGCCCGGGGACGTCTCCTCCTTCTTGATCCAGCAAGGGGAGAGAAGAAGTTGAGGGAAAACTCCGACAGCACGACGGCATGGTGGTGATGGAGCTCGTGGTTCTCCGGCAGGGCTTCGCCAAGCACTACGGAGGAAGACGAGGTGTTGGAGGAGGGAGAGGGCTGCGCCAGGGGAAGGGTGCGGCTGCCCTCTCTCTTCCTCACTATATATAGGGGTAAGGGAGTAGGGGGAGGTGCCCTAGGGTTCCCAAGGGGAGGGGCGGCGGCCACAGGGGAAACCCTAGATGGGTTTGGGCGCCCCCACCCCCTAGGAAACTTGCCCCCCAAGCCGGGAGGGGCGGCTGCCCTAGGGGTGGCGCCCCCACCTCTCTGGTTACGTGAGATGGGGTTGGGAGGGGCGCTCAACCCCCTAGTGGGCTTATGTGCCCTCTTCCCTTGGCCCATAAGGCCCCCCAACGCTTGCCGGGGCCTCCAAAACCCCTTTCGGACACGCTGGTCATCACCTGGTACCCCCAGAACAATTCCGGACTCCAATACCCTTCGTCCAATATACCGATCTTCACCTCCGGACCATTCCGGATCTCCTCGTCATGTCCGAGATCTCATCCGGGACTCCGAACAACCTTCGGTAACCACATACTATTTCCCATAACAACTCTAGCGTCACTGAACCTTAAGTGTGTAGACCCTACGGGTTCGGGAACCATGCAGACATGACCGAGACACCTCTCCGGCCAATAACCAACAGCGGGATCTGGATACCCATGTTGGCTCCCACATGTTCCACGATGATCTCATCGGATGAACCACGATGTCAAGGATTCAGTCAATCCCGTATACAATTCCCTTTGTCTAGCGGTATTGTACTTGCCCGAGATTCGATCGTCGGTATCCCGATACCTTGTTCAATCTCGTTACCAGCAAGTCTCTTTACTCGTTCCGTAACACATCATCCCGTGATCAACTCCTTGATCACATTGTGCACATTATGATGATGTCCTACCGAGTGGGCCCAGAGATACCTCTCCGTCGCATGGAGTGACAAATCCCAGTCTCGATTCGTGCCAACCCAACAGACACTTTCGGAGATACCCGTAGTGCACCTTTATAGCCACCCAGTTACGTTGTGACATTTGGCACACCCAAAGTATTCCTACTGTATCCGGGAGTTGCACAATCTCATGGTCTAAGGAAATGATACTTGACATTAGAAAAGCTTTAGCATTACGAACTACACGATCTTGTGCTATGCTTAGGATTGGGTCTTGTCCATCACATCATTCTTCTAATGATGTGATCCCGTTATCAATGACATCCAATGTCCATGGTCAGGAAACCATAACCATCTATTGATCAACGAGCTAGTCAACTAGAGGCTTACTAGGGACATGGTGTTGTCTATGTATCCACACATGTATCTGAGTTTCCTATCAATACAATTCTAGCATGGATAATAAACTATTATCATGAACAAGGAAATATAATAATAACTAATTTATTATTGCCTCTAGGGCATATTTCCAACAGTCAAAACATTGTTTCCTCGACGATTTTCTTGAGGAAAGGTTGTATGTGATACAACCAGAAGATTTTTGTCAATCCTGAAAGATGCTAACAAGTTGCAAAGCTCCAGCAATCCTTCTAAGGACTGGAGTAAGCATCTCGGAGTTGGAATGTACGCTTTGATGAGATGATCAAAGATTTGGGTTTATACAAAGTTTATGAGAAACTTGTATTTCCAAAGAAGTGAGTGGGAGCACTATAGAATTTCTGATGAGTATATGTTGTTGACATATTGTTGATCAGAAATGATGTAGAATTTCTGGAAAGCATGTAGGGTTATTTGAAAAGTGTTTCCAATGGAAAACCTGGATTAAGCTACTTAAACATTGAGCATCAAGATCTATAAGGATAGATCAAAATCGCTTAATAGTACTTTCAAACAAACACATACCACGACAAGATTTTGAAGGAGTTCAAAATAGATCAGCAAAGAAGGAGTTCTCGGCTGTGTTACAAGGTGTGAGTATTGAGCAAGACTCAAGACATGACCACGGCAGAATAGAAAGGACGAAGGTCGTCCCCTATGCTTTAGTCATAGGCTCTAAAGTATGCTATGTTATGTACCGCACCTGAAGTGTGCCAAACCATGAGTCAGTCAAGGGGTACAAGTGTGATCTAGAAATGGATCACAGGACAACGGTCAAAGTTATCCTTAGTAACTAGTGGACTAAGGAATTTTCTCGATTATGGAGGTGGTAAAAGAGTTCGTCGTAAAGGGTTACGCCGATGCAAGCTTTGACACTAATCCAGATTATTCTGAGTAGTAAACTGGATTCGTATAGTAGAACAGTTATTTGGAATAGCACCAAATAGAGCGTGGTAACTGCATCTAGGAGATGACATAGATATTTGTAAAGCACACACGGATCTGAAAGGTTCAGACCCGTTGACTATAACCTCTCTCACAAGCATAACATGATCAAATCCAGAACTCTTGGGTGTTAGTCACATAGGGATGTGACCTTTAGTGCTAATCACATATCGATGTGAACTAGATTATTGACTCTAGTGCAAGTGGGAGACTGTTGGAAATATGCCCTAGAGGCAATAATAAATTGATTATTATTATATTTCCTTGTTCATGATAATCGTTTATTATCCATGCTATATTGATAGGAAACTCAGATACATGTGTGGATACATAGACAACACCATGTCCCTAGTAAGCCTCTAGTTGACTAGCTCGTTGATCAACAGATGGTTACGGTTTCCTGACCATGGACATTGGATGTCGTTGATAACGGGATCACATCATTAGGAGAATGATGTGATGGACAAGACCCAATCCTAAGCCTAGCACAAGATCATGTAGTTCGTATGCTAAAGCTTTTCTAATGTCAAGTATCGTTTCCTTAGACCATGAGATTGTGCAACTCCCGGATACCGTAGGAGTGCTTTGGGTGTGCCAAACGTCACAACGTAACTGGGTGGCTATAAAGGTACACTACAGGTATCTCCGAAAGTGTCTGTTGGGTTGGCACGAATCGAGACTGGGATTTGTCACTCCGTGTGACGGAGAGGTATCTCTGGGCCCACTCGGTAGGACATCATCATAATGTGCACAATGTGATCAAGGAGTTGATCACGGGATGATGTGTTGCGGAACGAGTAAAAGAGACTTGCCGGTAACGAGATTGAACAAGGTATCGGGATACCGACGATCGAATCTCGGGCAAGTATCGTACCGATAGACAAAGGGAATTGTATACGGGATTGATTAAGTCCTTGACATCGTGGTTCATCCGATGAGATCATCGTGGAACATGTGGGAGCCAACATGGGTATCCAGATCCCTCTGTTGGTTATTGACCGGAGAACGTCTCGGTCATGTCTGCATGTCTCCCGAACCCGTAGGGTCTACACACTTAAGGTTCGATGACGCTAGGGTTATAAAGGAAGCTTGTATGTGGTTACCGAATGTTGTTCGGAGTCCCGGATGAGATCCCGGACGTCACGAGGAGTTCCGGAATGGTCCGGAGGTAAAGATTTATATATAGGAAGTATGGTTTTGGCCACCGGAAGTGTTCTGGGCATCACCGGTAGTGTACCGGGACCACCGGAGGTGTCCGGGGGTCCACCAAGTGGGGCCACCATCCCCGGAGGGCTACTTGGGCTAAGTGTGGGAGGGGACCAGCCCCAGGTGGGCTGGTGCGCCCCCCCCACAAGGCCCAAGGCGCAAGGAAGAGGGGAAAGGGGGCAAACCCTAGGGCAGATGGGCCCTAAGGCCCACTCCTGGTGCGCCTCCCTCTCCCCCTCCCCCTTGGCCGCCTCCCTTAGATGGGATCTAGGCTGGCCGCCACCCCTAGGGGTGAAAACCCTAAAGGGGGCGCAGCCCCTCCCCTTCCCCTATATATAGTTGAGGTTTGGGCTGCCCACAACACACGAGTTCCTCTCCTGTTAATGGCGCAGCCCTGCATCTCTCCTTCCTCCTCTCCCGTGGTGCTTGGCGAAGCCCTGCAGGATTGCCACGCTCCTCCACCACCACCACGCCATTGTGCTGCTGCTGGACGGAGTCTTCCTCAACCTCTCCCTCTCTCCTTGCTGGATCAAGGCATGGGAGACGTCACCGGGCTGTACGTGTGTTGAACGCGGAGGTGCCGTCCGTTCGGCACTTGGTCATCGGTGATTTGGATCACGACGAGTACGACTCCATCAACCCCGTTCACTTGAACGCTTCCGCTTAGCGATCTACAAGGGTATGTAGATGCACTCTCTTTCCCCTCGTTGCTGGTTTCTCCATAGATAGATCTTGGTGACACGTAGGAAAATTTTAAATTTCTGCTACGTTCCCCAACAGAACATGAGTGGAATTCATGCATATATACATAGTCCTACAAACACCCAAGATCATGTTCAAAAGCCTCTAAAGATATCCCTTTTAATCAGCTTGTTGTATGTGAAGAATCCTTGAGCCTCCAAACTTGCTTGGGGAAGGGGGGATTTGGCTTGCAAGTTCTTGCACAACTGAGATATATCCTTAGATGGATTTGGCGATCCGGGGCTCGGTGTTGGCATGGAACCTCCAAACTTCAATGTTATCTAACCGACATATTGGTCGGGAGGCATATAAAGACCCCCCCTCCCTCTTTCCCGAGGGTGGGTGGCGACCAGATTTAAGAATAACACGACCGTTGACCACTTTAAGCTTAAATTCCTCCCTCTCAAGCAAACCAAAATTCAATCTGTTGAGAGAAAAAGAAAGAAACCCTAAAGTTGTGTTTTCACCTAGCCAACTTGACCCCCCCCCCACCCTTGATTTCTTCATCTTGTTCATTACTCTTGATTTTGTAGGGAACCCTTGATGGTTTGGTTTCCTCCTAAAACTTCTAAGCTTATGGATTTAGTTCCGAGAAGTTTGTAAAGGTTTGGATGTCACCTCATTACCTCTACTTTTTTTTGCGAGAAAACTTCTGATCTATTCATCTTCAATTATGGCAGTACAATGAACACCAGAAATAATAAAAATTACATCCAGATCCGCAGACCACATAGCGACGACTACAAGCACTGAAGCGAGCGGAAGGCGCGCCGCCGTCATTGCCCCTCCCTCGCCGGAGCCAGTCAAAACTTGTTGTAGTAGACAGTCGGGAAGTCGTCGTGCTAAGGCCCAATAGGACCAACGCGATAGAACAACAACCGCCACCGATGAAGAGTAACGTAGATTGGAAGGATCCAACCTGAAAACACATGAACGTAGACGAACTAGGACCAGATCCGAGCAAATCCACCAAGGACAGATCCGCCGGAGACACACCTCTACTAAGAAAGTTAAATTTTGTAGTCGCATATCCCCCCTCCCCCCCCCCCCCCCCCGCTCTAGTCACCTTATATCAGTAAATAGGGATCAGAGTCAGGGGCTCCTATGATAGGCTTCACCGCATGGAGAGTAGAAATGTCTATTTTGGACAATGACGCCGGGATTAAAGAGTTAGAGGCCAAAAGTGTTGAGTATGTCCATGAAATAAACCGCCACCTCCGGTAATTCCGTAGGTGTTGAGGTAATCCCAAATTACTCAAGTGTAGAACACACGATTGTCATGCCTCTACATACAAAATCACTCATATAGGTAACATAGGCCCATGCTTGACAATACTCAGTATGCTCACTCGAAATCTCTAATGAGAAAAATACACTTGTGTCAAGCTAAGATTGGTCTTTGGAAAATGATGATGCAATGGTTCTCTAGTTGATCAAAAGAACCTCACTCCCACGTAGATAAGGGATTGCCAATTGAAGTTTGTAGCTCTCACCAAGGTCGTGACACCAATCATCCTCAACCACACAAGCCTTCATGACAACACCAAGGGAGCTTGGGGTGCTCAAGTGCGAGTGCATGAGGGCAACATAAGCATCAAACCATCCAACTTATCATTTTCCAAGCAAGTTGGACTTGTTTGCTATACTATGGAGGATGTGTCACCCCAAGATGTATTTTTGAAAACTCAATAATCTTAGTGTTTTACTGAGAGGCTTGAAGCAAGAGGTTAAAGACGATTTCATTATTGGCAAGTTATTGAGTGCACTCATATGACTCATGTTAGCATGGTCTTCCACCTTGTGTGAATCAACACGTTAGTTTGGTTCATACGTATGTTGTAGTGCATTCGGGCTAGCGAGCATAAACTCCATGGTGGGATGAAGCCTCTTAATTTCCTTCGTAGAAGGTTCGTGGACCGATAGATGACGATGAGAGATATGAGTAGTTTCCGTTTGTAAGGTGGATGCTTGCCAAAGGGCGTGGCTCTGTAAAGGATCTTGTATTGTTTTCTTCCCTCCCCACCTTAATACAGAAGACACACATCTTGTGTGTTCTGGAAAAAAATCCTTCCTAGAAATGGAGAGGTGACAACA
This sequence comes from Aegilops umbellulata, assembly GCA_032464435.1. Lineage (NCBI taxonomy): Eukaryota > Viridiplantae > Streptophyta > Magnoliopsida > Poales > Poaceae > Aegilops > Aegilops umbellulata. The sequence goes on along the minus strand of CP136058.1, from coordinate 585,646,299 downwards.
ATGTATATTTGTCCAACAAAAAATAGCCCTTTTGAGCTATTTAAAATAAACTGCAGTAGCTAGGTTATGGTAACTAAAAGAGACCAGATACTTTTTGTGTGTGAAGATAATAATTAATTGTATAATAATGTTCTCCAACATATTTGTACTCCAACGGAATGAGATTGCAAGGCATCAATGTGAGGCAGAATGTAAGCTTTGGGCGAGTCCATTCCACACAAATGATGACTGGAACCCTGCCCACATGCTACTAGTATATTAGCAACAGGAGTACACCACAAATCAAATCTCCAATATGTTGACGCTCGGGATTGAAAGACGGAGCAGGAACCATGACTTGGAAACAACACCCATACGGCAAGTCCATCAAGACTCCGTACGTTCCGCTGAAACGATCAAACGGGCAGTTAAAAACAGAGAGGGTAAGGGATTTCATCAAGAGCCTGAACGAGCCATGAACTTACAGCGCGCGCAGGGAGATTCAGAATTACCAGGCCCAGCAGAAACCCATCCTAATTCTTAATCGATCGTATGGAGACACGGCCATTAGCCGCAGGAATGGAAGAGGCAGGCAGAGGAGAGAGCGAGAGGAAAGCAAAGCTCCCATGGGCCATCGCCGCTCCTCTGCATGCCCCTTCCACCGCTGCTGCTCGGGCCAAAACACCCGACACCGGTGAGACGGCGGCTGCTGCTTCCATCGGCGGGAGGCGGGGGCCTATTTGTACCCGGCCTCGCCCTCGCCGTGGCGCGCGACGCTTGGGATTTTGGAGGACCAAGAAGCAGCAGCAGCAGTACAGGTTCAGGTTGGTGGCAGTACACAGGGAGCAGCGTCGAGTAACGGGCGTGGACGTGGCTTGTACTACTTCGGCCTCCTCCTCGGATCGGGGAGGTGTACTGCCGCTGGAGTTGTACTGCAGAGGCAGCGCGCGGCGGGAGCAACGCGCCAACGGCGAGGGCCACAGGCTTCACTGTCGATGGCCCGTTCGCCCGTTTGTCCTCCAGCTAAACACGATAGGAGGCTTTTTCTTTTTCTGCCTCCTCTGGTTGGCCTGCTCGTAGTCGTACGTCCCGTCACCCGTGTAGTTTTGCACCGTGACTTGTCAAAATTGCTACCGTGACCCATGCTAAGAGCATCTTCAATAGATGATTTAGATGTAAAAGATAACCAGATTTTACTTCACCGAGACACAAAAGCGCTGCTCCAACAAGTAATATAGATGCAAAAAAGTTTAACTCGAGACTTGCACGTGAAGTTAAATAGGGCACCAAGTGAAAATTTGCATCACTTGGGCCTCCCGAGCAAAACGCGAGCAGCCGCGCGTGTAGGCCCAACTGCCGCGCGGAAACTCTCCGCCTCCACCCTGAAGCCTTCCCGCCTCCCGTCGCCCGCCGCCCGCCACCGAACCCCATGGACGCCTCCCCTGACCCCGCGGGCGCCACCGCCACTCCGGCGCAACTCACCATGGCCGCCTTCGCGTCTCTAGCCGTTCCGCCGCCATGCCTCCCCCAATTAGGCGCTGTTGAGTATATATGATCTGTGTATACTGTGTATTGGGCCCGCCTCCTAGTCCCTGTATAGTTGAGGTACGTGGCCCACCTTTGTACTCATATATACGTGCCTATGCACGAAGAGCAATACATCGTGCAATTCACATATTCTACAGGCACGGCGGATTTGCAACCCTTCGTGCTGCTACTGCCACCGAAAAGGAGGCGCCGGCGAGGAAGGAGACGTCCGCACCCAAACCACGAGGTGGTGAATCGAAGCGGACCCAGCGGCTTCGTCCCGTCCGAAGAAGACGAATGCGGTTGCGTCTACAGTTGTTGCCTCATTGTCGGCGTCGCATGCACCAGCTGCTTCTTCTGATGGCGCGCCTCCTCCCCCGCCACCTCACACTCCGTCGCCGCCGTGGAGGAGGAGCCACCGCCACCATCTCCAACATGTTCGACGAAATGTCGCAAAGGTAAAAAAAACTTCTTCCTTTTTCATTGTTCTTTTTTCATGTTCATATGAATACAATGTGAGATTGTGTGTGTGCATTTGTTGATGACGAAACATTTGTGCACTTGACAAAGGTTGGGACTGAATATGATGTGATATTTGAGGATGAGAAAATTGACATGGAAGATGAGGGTTTTGTTGAGAATTCGTAGAGAAGAATCGCAAACTATTCGAACATCGAAGATGTGTTGATATATACGACATGGAAGCAAATCTTTCTTGATGCCTCTGTCGGAAGTGATCAATCGGTGAGCACATATTGGAAGCGCATCAAAGACTTCTTCGGTGAACACAACACAAGTGGCCAATATCGACCATCGGATTATATTCGGCACCGATGGTCCACTATCAACGCCGAATGCAAAAAAATGTGTGTGTGGAGGGGGGGGGGGGTTGCTTGACCAATGTTGATCGCATCAACCCAAGTGGTTGCGATGAAAAAGACATGGTAATTGCTTTTCTACTTTCGAATGCTTTCTACGCTACATTAACCAAGTATGCACATGTTCCTAAACTAATCAAGTTTCTTTATTGTTACGTAGCTCATGCTTTCTCAGGGTTTGTTCCAAGAAAGAGCAAAGAACAGGGATAAGAAGAAGAGGAAAGGAAAACCGTTCAATTTCCAAGATTGCACAAAGAGCTCAAGGATGAGGAGAAGTGGAAGAATCGGGGCGCTTTTGAAGTTCCGGGGAGGAAGAACTTGGTTGTTGTAAGTGCATCTAGTGCCCCTTAGTGATTTTGGTGTATTGAAGACTTATAGGTTAAGGATCTAACGTGTTTATGAGTGTACACAGGTCTATAAGTCTATGAGGAGTTTGATATTTACAGAGAAAGTCGACCCCTAAAAATGAAGTTCTTCGACTGAAGACTTTGGTATTTTGAAGACTTTCTGAAGACTTTGAAAGTGAAGAAATTGGTGTGACCTTGAAGACTTGGTATTCATTCGAGGAACATGAAGCGTGAAGACTTTTGTTTTCGTAGTTTCATTTTCTCTTTCTTGATTCATAGAAAACACCGTACTGTTAAAGGGGGTCGGGAAAATACTAAGGAAAAATTTCCATTTGATGCTCAACTCAAATCCTACACCTACCAATCCCTTCGAGTGAAGCCATTGGAAATCTCAGACAGTTCAGTCAATTTCTTCAGTGACAGAGACGCAGTTCTTCTGGTCACTAAGGACTTTGTTCTGACTGAGGAGTTAGGAATTCGCCAGTGCGGATTGCCTACACAGTGAGGAACATGATAGCCCTGAGGAATTTGTACCTCAAAATTCCGACCGTTGCTGTGCTACGCGCCAGCTGTCCCAAAATATCTTATCCATCCAACAGTCATATCATTGAAGGGCATTTATGTCTTATCATGTCGGGCTGCTCCCTAGGCTATAAATAGCCGCCCCCTACAACCACTAGCTGGTTGGCTGCTCCAAGAGAAACTGACACTTGTCATTTGAGAGCAACCCATCCTCCGTGGACTTTGAGCGAAAATCATCAAGTGAGGAAAATCCAAACCCAAACCCAAACACCTACAAACCCAAAGTGATTGAGCATCACTGAAGAGATTGATCATGTGTGGATCCGACGCTTGTTACCTTTGAAGACTGTGCTTCTTCCAGACGGTTAGGCGTCATGGTCTAAAGCATCCAAGAGGAATTGTGGATCGCCGAGTGACCGAGTTTGTCAAGGTTCAGAAGTCACCTCAAGACTTACCACGAGTGATTGGACGAGGATTGTGTGTCCTTAGTTCAAGAATAATACGGTGAGGACTTGGTGTCCCGAGCCGCGTGCTCAGGACTGGGTGTCCGGGACTGTGTGTCCTCGAGTTTAAATACTCAACAGCTCCAACCAGATGTACAACTGAGACAACAGTTGGAACTGGTCTACCAAATCATTGTCTTCACCAAGCTTGCTGGTTACATTTCCTCAACTCTTTCATTTCCTCAGTATTGTGTTGCTTGTTTATCATATCTGTGTTTGAAGACTTTGAATGAAGACTTTCTCAATTTCCTCAGTTCAAATTCTTCAGTCTGTTTGTCTTCATCTTGTGTTATCCTGTGATTACGCTTTCTGTACTCAGTGCTAGTCTTCATTTCATCATGATCACCATGCTTGTGTTCTGCATTGTTTTCATCTGAGTACTTATTCCGCTGCTAGTAGTTCTTCGCTAAGGAATTTCCTCACTAGCAAATTCCTCAGTGAAGAATCTCATAAAAATCGCCTATTCACCCCCCTCTAATCGATAACGCACTTTCAGTTGTTGATCATGATCATGAAGATGATGATGGTGGTGGTGGTGGTGAGAAGGTGAGAAGGAGTCCCACTCCTCACTCGCTTGCCAAAACATATAGGCCCGATGGGAATAAAAAAGCAAAGGGGTCAAAGGCCGGAGACAATGATATTAAAGAAGGATTTGAAGCCAACTTCATTGCTAGAAAAGAGTATGCTGAAGAAAAAGGCTCTTGAAATTGAAAAAAAATGGAGAGGACAGATGACGAGCGGTGGAAGGCGGCGGTCGAGGAGAAGAATCACTTCCATTTTTCCTAATTGTGATAAGTGGCACAATGGTTATGCGATACTTATCGCAACCTGAGAGGTTTGAGATTTTCTTCATTCGTCCATTTTTTTAAAATATTTTATCTCTTGAACCGTGCATACAAATCACAAACCATTTTATCGTTGTGTTTCTCGCGTTGAAATCTTTAAAAGATGCATGTTAATACGTTTAGACGTTTTTTTCTTCTGAAAAACTGGAAAAACCTAAAAATAAAAAAAAGAAATAGGGAAAAAACTAAAAAATAAAAAAATGAAAAATGAAAAACCCCAAAGAAGAATAGGAAACAGAAAGCACAACTGTGCTTTTTCACTTTTTTGGAAACACAACTGTGTTTTTCACTTATAGGGAAGCGCGGTGCGCTTCAGAGGAAGCACACGTGTTCTTTTCACTTTCTGAAAAGCATAGTTCTACCTCTTGAAAAGCACAAATGTGCTTTCATCGGAACAACTTCTATGTTTTTCACTTTTCTAAAAACACAACTATACCTTTTGCGTTTTGAAAAGCACGACTGCGCTTTTTCGTGAAGCACACCTGTGTTTTTTCATTTTGGGTAAGCAGAATTGTGCTTCACAGAGGGAAGCACATATGTGCTTTTCGCACGGTGTGCTTAATAGGAGAAAACTAAAAAAGTATTATTATTTTTGACAAAAACCTAGGAAAAACCAAGAAAAATCCAAAAACGTGAAGGAAAAAAATAAAAAATAGTTTTCTTCATGCAAATTAGAAAAAACTAAACAAAATCCAAGCTTGGGACCCCCTACTTCCCCTGTTACCATCTAGCTTAGATCACAAGCTTGGGACCCCTACCCGAGATTTGCCGGTTTTAGCACCGACAGTTGGCGAGTCTAGTGTGTGGGGTAGTGCTATTTTTCGCGGTGACGGCAGCAGCGCATCCGAGAATAATGCCCCGGATCGAGTCCTTCTCGACGGTGTCCATGGCGGCGTCGGGGAGCCGGTGGGCCCGGTCTCCTGTCTATCTTTCTGGTTGACGGTTTTAGGTGTTCGCCCGGTGGCTCGCATTATGTGCGATGTCACCGCGAGTGAAAATGTTGGTTCCAGATTTGGGCTTGTGGATTGAAGGTGGCGGATCTGGTGCTTGGCCTCGATGATGTCGACGACTGACGGTGGCTCCGGGGTTCAAGAAGAATGGGGATAGTCCCTGGTCGACACACCACAACCACAAAGGCTTCGCCGATGGCAAGCTTCTTCATCGACTCACAACGCCATCATGAGCTATGGTTCTCCTACAAATCCGGCGATATTCAGCGGTGACGACGGCTATTGCGGAACAAATGACTCTGATGTATTTTCCTTTTCTTGGAAGGTTTTTCTGCAGTTTCCTGTGGACACATGTTTGCTCTCAGACCCTTCTTGTCGGTTCCACGTACGTGTGTTGTATTCATCAGATTTGTGATCAATAAACGTGTGGTTACTCTAAAAAAAGCTATACAATATGTGTGTAAATTACGCTACAGTGTGAAAATTGCTTTATTATATATAGTACTTATTCTTTGCATACTACAAAAAGTGCAATTTTAGTGCAAAGTTGTGTGCAAGTTTTTTTAAGTTATTCTTTTCGTTTTTCTTTCTTCTTAAAGTGTAATACCAATGCCAGTAATCCATTCTTACTTAGAAAACTTTATTGTTTTGATTTTGATTAAGTTTTAATTTCACTTTTATTCTTTTTTATGGGTAATACTGATTCCACTAATTCATTCCTTCTTAAGAAACTTCTTATTTGCAAAAAATCCCAGTATGCATATATAGATCATTCATCACCAGTTTTTGACAGAGAGATTTGACAGAAAACTTGCCATGAGGAATAAGCATCCATCTTACGGACGAGGATCCCCTGCCGTGGCTTAGCCTACCTTTGAGTCATTGACACATGGGTCCCACAAAGCATGGGGCCCACCCGTCAGTGACTCAAAGGCAGAGTATGGCAGGGATTGCAAAGCCAGAGGATCCACGTCCCCATCTTACACGATCTTTAGACATTGGATCCAAGCATCTTAAAGCACATGCTTAGACAAAACTTCGCAAAAGAACACTGTGAAAATCCCAAGAGAAAGCCTGACATATCTGAATATATCGAGTTCAGTACAGCTCACAGAAGAAGGGTCAATTTATTCTGCCCGAATCCTGTCTGATATATAGAGCACCAAGCCGCAAGCTCGGCGAGCAATCTCGAAACGAATGAAACACAATCCAGCTGGTACATTTTATAGACTATAGATAGAGGATAATAATGAAGTTGCTTCGTTGCGTTTTCTGATCAGCCTCGACCGGTCAAGCCAGCGGCAACCTCCGAGCTCTCGGTTCACTCGTCGAACACCTTGCACTCCACGGCGTTGGGGTCGGTCTTGCAGTAGTCCTCCAGCGGGTCGCCGCTGCCGCCGGTCCCGGCGCCCGGCCACTTGGCCGCCACCAGGTGCGCCAGATCAACCACGCGCTGGCTGCACACGCACACACACGCCAAAACCAGCCACAGGTTAGACATCATGTTTACAGATGCATGCATGTAATTTCGCCGTCGATGATACTCGCCGCCGGGCGCCGGCCGGCCGTCGTCGCTCACCTGTAGCCCCACTCGTTGTCGTACCAGGCGACGACCTTGACCATGTCGTCGCCCATGACCATGGTGAGGGAGGCGTCGATGCTGGTGGAGACGTCGGAGCAGCGGAAGTCGACGGACACGAGCGGCTCGTCGCAGACGTCGAGGATGCCCTTGAGCGGCCCGTCGGCGGCCTTGCGGAACGCCGCGTTCACGTCGTCCGCGGTGATGCCGGTCTTGACGGTGTTGATGACGAGGTCCACCACGGAGACGTTGGGCGTGGGCACGCGGAGCGCGATGCCGTTGAGCTTGCCCTTGAGCTGGGGCAGCACCAGGGAGACGGCCTTGGCCGCGCCCGTGCTCGTCGGCACGATGTTCAGCGCCGCCGCCCTCGCCCTCCGCAGGTCGCGGTGGGACGCGTCCAGCAGCCTCTGGTCGCCCGTGTACGAGTGCGTCGTGGTCATGGTGCCCTTCACGATCCCTGCACGCGCGCGCGCACCACGGGAGAGTCAGAACTGGTTCAGAACTGGCTCAGATCAAGGTGAAAAAAGGGGGGCAAACGTCCAGGTTCTTACCGAACTCCTCGTCCAGGACCTTGGCGAATGGCGCGAGGCAGTTGGTGGTGCAAGAAGCGTTGCTGCAAGTAACAGAGTTAATCAATTTGGTCCATGTATGAGTACAAAAAATCCTGATGCGCGCTAGCTACATATATACCTGATGATGTTGGCGACGTCATGGTCGTAGTCGCCCTCGTTGACGCCGACGACGTAGGTGGGGATGTCGGCGCCCTTGGCCGGAGCGGTGATGATGACCTTCTTGGCGCCGGCCTGGAGATGCTTCCCGGCGCCGGGGCCGTCCACGAACACTCCAGTACCCTTCAGTGGTGAGACACGACACGTTCAGTAGTGTGGCACTGTGAATTTCCTTTTGCCGTACATGGGAGGGGAGAATTACGTACCTCGATGACGATGTCGATGCCGAGCTCGGCCCATGGCAGCTTGAGGGGGTCCCTGTTGGAGACGACCTGGATGTTCTTGCCGTCGACGCTGATGGTCTCGTTGTCCACGATCTTCACGTCCGCCTTGAAGGTGCCCAGCATCGAGTCGTACTTGAGCAGGTGAGACGCCTGCAACCAAACCACCCGACCCGACCATGTTCATCATTTCGTCGGAGCTGCGGCCCTGCTCCTCCCAATCGCATACAGTCTACGTTATTACTTACGTTCCTGACGCCTCCGCTGTCGTTGATGACGATGACCTCGAGCGGCGAGTTCTCGCGGCCGTGCCAGCACCGGAGGAAGTTGCGGCCGATGCGGCCGAACCCATTGATGGCCACCTTCAGCTTCGCCTCCGCCGGCGCCCTCACGGCGTTCTCGCCGGAAGCCTGCCACGATCAACCTGTTAAGCCGGACGGCGTGCGTGCACAAACATATACAGACCGATCTGAAGTTCTGGGCAAGATACGTACCCTGGCGACGAGCTGCGCGCCGAGGACATCGGAGAAGGAGGCCTCCCTGGCGGCGGCGCTGACGGAGCACGACCCCGGCCTCAGCCCGGAGAAGTCGGCGAAGTCCACCCTCTGCCTGGAGGCGGCCTTGCTGTGCAGACGCGCGCTGGTGGGGATGCGGGTGGCGGCGAGAGCTGCATGGGCGGCCATTGCTGCTGCTGATGCTAGGCGGAAAGGAGCAGGTGGTGCGCCGGCTTATTTATGTGGCCGGCGATCCATCGGGGAGGGAGGGAGGCGGCGTGATCACTGCTTGGGTTTGTGGCGTCGGGACGGCCGGAGGATAAGGCGATTGCATGCGGCGCAACCACCCGTTCGGCTGCGCGATATCCTCCCGGTGTGTGGTGTCGCTCACCGTCTCTCGTGATGTGAGTCGGGGAGGGTGGGGCGTCCGGCTGGGGGACGTGCGTGCGTAGGACCATTGTTTTCCTTGGACCTTTTTGGTGGTGTTATCCAGGTTCGTTTGGAGCCATCGGCACGGAGATGATGGATATTATTTGATCCAGTGATCAACAACCACGGGACAAGGATTGCGTTAACCCTTTCGTAGGTGTAGCATTGCTCCAAGGAAAATGTCCTGGGGTGCGTGTGGCTGCTAGTGGACTAGAGTGTAGCCCCAACGTTCTTGGTTTCAAGTCGAAATTTCAAATGAGGATTGGATCATCCAAAATTGGGATCGATTGACATTTGGCAGGACTGAGCTCGCACAAAATTCAAGCTAAAGCATTAATTCAACGCTTCACTCATAAAAAATTGTGATCCAACTAGGACAAAGGAAAAGAAACCAATTTTATTTTGGGGTCGCGCCGGCGAAGGTGTGCAACAGCGAGAGAGCATGGAACAGAGGAAGAATAAAATGCTCGGGAGGGGGGTTAAGGTAAAACCCCAACGCACGGACACATTTTGTTCGTTTTTGTCCATTTGGAATCGTGCGCAGAGAAGACAACGCAATGCGCGAACACAACCCTATTTCGTGTCCATCTGGTGGTTGCGCGGACGCAAATCAATCCCAAATTTGGTCCAGATTTGCGTCCACATGGACAGCAGACATACGCGACACGTCTTCACTGGGTGTCTGCCTTGGCCCCATGCGTTAGCCACCCAATCACCACTCTCTTCCTCTCTCTGCCCTAGCCGCCCGACATGCAACCCTACCCATTGCAGCCGCACACCATGCCTCGGGAGTGGATGCCTGGAGCGCACGATTCCTCCTCGGGGCGCCGCCGGATGCTGCGCCAGCCGAGTGCAACTACATGTACGTTCTATCGACCGGTGTCGAGACTACTAGGAGAATGCCATCCTCATGCCATGGCCGGACGTCAACCTGCCACACGGATGGGATTTGACCTGGATAGGGTTCTAGTATCGCCGGTGCCGGCCAATAGAACACATGCGGGAGGTATATGTACACTAGCTGTGGCTGAGAGCTGGGATCCATGGACCTCCTGGCTTCCTGATTAATAGCCTTCTAGCTGACTATTCAACGAATGCTTTTAGTTGAATAAAACTAAAGTTCCCTGAAAAAAGGAGTGAAAGTGTATTATACCTTTCAAAGATAAAATAAAATGTGATTTGAGCTTAACTTGAGATTCTATAAAATAGGAATAAATTTCATAGAAAAGTTGTTTGGATTTTTATATTTTTTTCACGACATAGGATTATTTTTACTCGTCGGGTGAACGCTGGGATATAATTCAGGCATAGACATCTACATCTGTTAGAGCATCCCCAATAAATGATGCAAACTTGAAGATATAAAAGTGGGTGTTGTATAATTTACATCACCAAAATGTGTTTTACACAACTTCAAAAAAATCCCAACGCCAACAGATGATGTATATTTGGTGATGTAAATCTTCAAGTCCAACATATGATGCATTTGAAGATGTAAACTAGTTCATACCGCATCATTTCAAACATAATTCAAACCTGCTTAGTTCATTTGAATCAAACATAGCTCTAACTAAAACATAATTAAACATAGTTCAACTATTAGATCCATCAAACTGTTAACGCTCTCAAACTACTAACTACTTCCTCGATGACGGAGGGTTATCTCTTTCGCTGATTTGAGTAGCAAGCCGGTACGCGCTTTTAACTGAAAAAATGCCCGATTTCTCCATGTGCCAGGCAATGCAGTCCTCTGTTTTCCTCGAGGGTAGTTTTATCCTGCAGATTTCTTCTGCATCAAAGGAATGGAACATTTGTTTGACCACGTCAGCTTTCCATTCATTCCTACCAGCATGGATCAGCTGGTTCACCCAACAGAGCCTCGATCTTCTCATAAGCTTTATCGGCTTCAGTCCTGATTGTCTTGGGATCCAGTTGTCCCTTTCAATGCGGATTTTCTTCCCGTCACCCACTCTCCAGATGAGACCTTCTTTAAGGAGCTCAAGTCCAAACTCAATACCCCTCCAGGCTGGAGATGCATCAGAGGCAAAGACTGTATCCAAAATATCCCCATTGGGATAGTACTTTGACTTCAGAACACGTGCACATAGGCTCTTTGGTTTTTGTATTAGCCTCCAACCTTGCCTCGCTAGGAGAGCTTGTTTAAACAAGTGCATGTCCTTGAAGCCAATCCCACCGCCTTTTTTCGGTTTGACCATATCTTTCCAGGCCGTCCAGTGAACTTTCCGATGTCCTTCTTCATCGCCCCACCAGAAGTCACGAATCAGCTTCTCATACTTTTCACAGAAGCCCTTAGTCATTTTTAACACACCCATAGGATAGGAGGCAAGAGCTTGAGCCACAGATTTGATATGCACTTCTTTTGCTGCTTGTGACATATATCTCTCACACCAGTCCGAGCATCTCTTAGAGAATCTCTCCATGATGGGCTGGAACCGTCCCTCTTTCATTCATCAAGCTTCTCTAACCCGTCAGATAATAGAAGCATTTGGAATCTAATATGGTAGGCTCAAGTTCCTCAAAAGGTTAAAATAACGGGCTGGAGAATTGCTACAGAATCACTTGCCACTAGAGAGAATAAGCAACACATAACCCTGGAGAAAATGGCCACGTGCACGATCTGTGGAATGGAGGATGAGACAGAGTATCATGCAGTGATTGCCTGTACTAAGGCAAAAGCGCTTCGGTCTAAAATCCGGAAAGCCTGGAAGTTGTCGGCGGAGGAAAAATTTCAGTACACCGGAGATGACTGGCTATTATGCCTGTTGAGTGCATGTGATGAAGTAACTAGAAGAAGAATCCTTCTAATAATCTGGAGAGCGTGGCATCTCCGCAACAACAATGTGCATGAGGAAGGAAAAGCTTCAGTTACTGTCTTTGTGGAATTCTTGAAGAAGTACGAACTAGAAGTAATCCAATGCATGGAGCTGCAAGGCGACGAAAAAGGAAAACAAACCTTGTTCCCTGACAACAAAGCGAGTGTCGAACAGACTGCCAAACCCAAGCTTTGGGCAGCCCCTCCGGTTGGCTGGTGGAAACTGAACACGGACGCAGCATTCAGGTGCACTGACGGACAAGCGTCTGCCGGATGGGTCGTCAGAGACCACCTTGGTGTAGTGGCTCTTTTGGGTTGTCGAAGGCTGGAGACGTGTGCAAATGCAGAGGAAGCGGAGGCCTTGACCCTTAAGTATGGTCTGCAGGAGGTAGCCGCTAGATTCAGAGGCAATGTCATAGTGGAAACTGACTGTGCTTCTCTTGGACTACTACTAAAACCTGAATCACCGAACAAATCAGCCTTGCACTATACCATTGCTGATATTAAACTTGTCATGCAAAACTTTCAGGAGATTGCAATCTCAGTGATCAGCAGAACGTGCAACAGTGTGGCGCACGAGCTGGCGGCCCTCGCCCGAGTGCATGGCGATTGTAGCATGCTTGCTACTGTTCCTACTGATATCCTTCCCTTGGTTACCAGGGATTGTAATAGCTGTTTGATCAGGTTGTAAGCCCTAGTGGATTTCCTAAAAAAAAACTAACTACTTCATCCGTTTCTAAATATAAAACCTTTCAGATATTTCAATACGGACTACATATGGAGCAAAATGAATGAATTTACACTTTAAAATGCGTCTACATACATCTGTATGTAATCCATATTAAAATCTTAAGGTCTTATATTTAGAAACCAAGGGAGTACTAGTTTAAACAAGTACTTCCATTACATCAAACATAAAACTAATCCTCATTGAAGCTCTTGAACTGCTCCCAGAACTCATCCTTGTTGGAGTAGTCGCGCCCCTCGTCCTGCTCCAAGTCACCCCAGTCCAACGAGTCAGACTCGACGGGGAGCACCATGGAGGGGCCGACCTCATCCTCTTCTTTAGCGCCTTCTTCTTCTGCTCGGCCTTGCGCTTCCAGTAGAACTTGAGCCCCGCTTGGACGTACTCCGGATGCTCTCTCGTGAACCTCTCCATCGCCGCCTCGTCACTATCGCCGGGAGCAACGAGAATTGTCGGCTTCTTCTTCCTCTTCTTCTCCTCATTCTTCTCGCCCATCCGCCGGGAGCAATGAGAACCGGCTTCTTCTTCCTCTTCTTCTCCTCCTCCTTCTCGTCCATATCGCGGAGGCAGCTTGAATCAATGGCAGCGCGGCGGCGGATTGGCGGCGGCGGCTGTGCGGCGCGATTCAGCCGATTTGTTGGCGTGCGACGGCGGACCAGCGGTGGAACTGGCAACGGGGGCGGTGGAGCGGCCAAATCTGGCGGCGGTGGCGGTCGGTGGGCCGAGAGGTCCAGCGGCGATTCGATGGCGAGAAATCGGCCGATTCGGTGGAGGGCGGCGGCGAAGCAACGGCGGAACCGGCGGCGGGGACGGTGTAGCAGCGGGATCTGGCGGCGGCTCGACGGTGGCTGGGCTGGGCAGGGTGCCGGCGGCGCGCGGGCGGGTGGGAAACGAAATGAAATGGCGGTTGGCTGCTCGTGCGTGCCTGGCCGTTTTACATCATCAAGGAGGTGGAGATGCAAATTAGTGTTGTATTTAAACATCACTTGGAGGAAGTGATGTAATGTTTTTTCATCTACATTACTCTGTTGGAGCAATGTTTTTAGTCTTCGTCATGTATAAGTTAGTTATTTTTCATCTACATCTTTTATTGGAGTGCTCTTAGCTTGAGTGTGTTCTTCATACTGCCATGATGTGTGATAGTACATAGGAGTAGATCTGAAGTTCTTTTCCGGAGATTCAAATTCTGTAGAATTGCTACGAGAAAATCGTATGATCGACCTCAGACTCGAATCGAAAACCCGAACCTAAACGCAGACCCAGGCTAAGCTCAACCCGGTAGTACTAGCCGACCACGGCACGCACCAAACCTATTAAACCCCTGTACTCCTCCGCCGCCGCCGCCGCCATTCGCCGCCGAAGGTCTGCCCCCGCCCCCCCTTCCCCGCGCCCGCCGCCGCCGCTCCCCCGCGCCCCGTCGAGCTCGCCAACATGCTGCAGAGCAAGTCCTTCGTGAAGAAGACGAAGCAGGGCCGCGTCGTCAAGGTCGCCGCACGGCACCACAACCTCCCCTCGCCGAGGCCCCGCCGAAACCCTAGCTAACCCCCTCCCCCCCCGTCTGCGCAGGTGGTCCGGGAGCACTACCTCCGCGACGACATCCCCTGCGGCGCCTTCTCCTGCCCCTCCTGCGACGCGGCCGCGCGCCGCCTCAACGCCGCCGCCGCCGCCATCCTCGTCGTCGACACCAACGTCGTGCTCCACCAGGTGCCCCTGCTCTCCCGCTCCCGCTCCCACCTCTCGTATTTAGCGTGCCTTGTATGGTCCGGGGGCTCCGATTGCTGATGCTATGAGAGGTTGCTGCAGATCGATTTGTTGGAGAATCCGGCGATTGAGGATGTCGTGGTGCTGTCGGTGGTGCTGGACGAAGTGAAGAATAAGAACCTCTCCGTGTACAACAGGCTCAAGACCCTGTGCACCAACACGGCTCGGAGGTTCTTCGTGTTCACCAATGAGCATCACAGGCACGCTTGAATTTTACCCTTGGTTCTCCGAATGGTCGTTTTGATTGATTAGTAGGTGTGAGTTTAGGCTCTGGTATATTTGCTTGCTTCCTATCTGAAGAAGAATTCGTTGAGATTTTTAGGCGATGGGGTGGTGCAGATAAACCACATAGCTATGAAACTATAGTTTGTTACTGAGTGAGAAAAAAATCAAGTAAAGCTCAAGGAATAAGCTACTGATATCACTCCTGCATCTGCTCTGTTTTTTTTAGCTATGCATCTGCCCTGAATCTCTGGCCACATATCTTAGGGTAACTAAGCTGACTTGTAGTAAACTGGGCCAAGTTGATTTTGTCTTTCCTAAAACTGTGTTCAAGTGGTGTTCACTCCCAACGGCAGTTATCTTTGGCATGTATGGCGCTTAGACCTGAACTTGAACAGTATTTGCAGTTTGCATTGGCAAAATTTCTCTGCACGTTGCACTACAAACGAAGTACTTATCTGCAACTAATTAGTAATTCTGCTTTTGTCCCATTAGACATTAGAACTTGCATCTGCTTAGCATCAGCGATGTTATTCTTCCCTGTTCACATGGTTAGGGTTACTCATTTACTGAAAAACATACAGGGATACTTATGTCAAGGAGATGGTTGGAGAGAGCCCAAATGATCGTAATGATAGAGGTACTGAGTTGCTTAGTTATATTTATGTACAGTATATCCATTCCCAGTTATTCTATATACACTTTATGTATGCTCTGCTCTTTACCCGCCACTTCTTCTCTATTCAGCAATCCGTGTTGCTGCTCGTTGGTACCAGAGTCACCTCGGTGACAGTGCCAAAGTGTTGCTGGTCACAAATGATAGAGATAACAAACGGAAAGCTACTGAAGAAGGCCTAAATGCAGAGACAGGTGCTAGTTGGATAGTCTGTTACATGAAATTCATAGCTGAGTCCTTTACAATACTGCATGAATGATTTTATGGTTGCCTCACAAACTATTTCTGGTTCCAGTTGAGTCATATGTACGATCGCTTGCGCAGCCTGGTTTGCTCGATTTGGTGGTTGTCCCAAGTAGCGGAGATGTTGCCATGGAAGATGTAGAAGATCTTAGACCATCCAAAAGGAAAATAGTTTACAATGAGGTATATACCAAGCTAGTATTAACTATGCAATTTTCATCTGCACGTTCTTGCTACAATAACCACCTAGTGTCAAATATAATATATGCTACCTTGATATTATTGCAGCATAAACCTATGTCGGAAATTACATCTGGTCTGCGCTGTGGAATTTATCATCAAGGGAAACTTCGAGTTAATCGTTACAATCCATTTGAAGCATATGTTGGAAGTGAGAGCATTGGGGATGAGATTATTATCCGTGGGAGTTCAAATATGAACAGGTCCTTTGACGGAGATATAGTTGCTGTAGAACTCTTGCCACAAGATCAGTGGCATGATTCAAAGTCATTTATTGCTGATGATGATGGTATGTTGTTCATTTTTTGATGCATCTCATTTTTCTTATCTGATGGATGTTTCTGTTATTTCAGAAGATGATAATGAAGATGATGTCCGGTTGGTTCCAAATAGTGCTGATGATGCTCCACGAAACACAAATTCCACGCAATCAACAGTTGGATCATCAGCTGCTTCTGTCCCCAGTCGTCCAGTTGGACGTGTTGTTGGTATCATCAAGCGGAATTGGAATTCGTGAGTTCTATATGATCTGAATGATATTTATCTAATTATGATCTCCTGATATGGAAAGATGACATCAGAATATGCACAATTCATTCAGTCAATGTGAAATATTAACCCAGAAGGATATATCATGCTCGTGTTTTTACGTCTATATGCCTGCATGCTGTATGTTGACAGCATTTCTGCCCTGCTACTTCACACATGTTGGTTTCAATATTTCGCAAAAAGAAAGGTTTCAATATTTCAGTCATTTCTTACAATCTTTGGTTGATTAGACATGACATCACTATTTGTATGTTGCCAAGATTATGCTAATACTTGTTCCATCCAGCAAACTATTTAGTTTATATTGCAACTTCAGTTGTTTTTGTGTATTGATGCATAAAAATGAAATACTTGCATACTGCAGGTATTGTGGATCATTGGAGCCAATGCCCATGCCTGCTGGTAGCGGGGGCGTTGCTCATGCTCTATTTGTGTCGAAAGATCGAAGAATTCCTAAGATTCGGATTCAAACTAGACAACTTGGGAATCTTTTAAATAAAAGGATTATCGTTGCAGTTGATTCATGGGATGTCATGTCTCGGTACCCATCAGGACACTATGTGCGGACTATAGGAGATATTGGCGATAAAGAAACTGAAACAGAGGCAAGCTTGTATACCTAATTTTTATCACATCACTTTGTAGGAGCTGTAGTCCAGCCTGTGTAATCCAGTTAGTTGCTGCATGTTAAGATGATGCATTTGATGCTAGCATGCTAACTGATATACACATAATACAGGTTGTCCTAATAGAGAATGATATTAACACAAGACCTTTCTCTACACAAGTCCTTGCTTGTTTGCCGCCTTTGCCTTGGACATTGTCACCCGAGGATGTGGCTAATCCTAATAGGCAAGACTTGCGGCATGTGAGAGTCTTTAGTGTGGATCCACCTGGTAAGTTAATCATGATAAGTGTACCCTATTCTTTTGTAGTTGAATTGCATTCTTACCATTAAACTGCTATTTAGGTTGTAGGGATATTGATGATGCACTACATTGCACACCGCTTCCAAATGGAAATTTTGAAGTTGGAGTCCGTATCCTTTATCAGTTTACATCCTAGTACAGAGTTCAAGTTTGCAATGGCTGTTAATCTTATTCTCTTCAATTTTTGAACTTGTACTTTTTGAGTTAATATTTGTCATTGTTCCTTTTTTTACTCCACAATGGCTTCATAAATTGTGAGTAGGATCTGTTGCATCTACCTGGGTTTGAGCTCATCTCATAAGTGTGCATATCATGTGATTTTGTTCTATATGCTTTTGCTTGAACAAACTCAATTCCTAAATCCTTTCGGTTGATAGACCATTACTCTTGGTGCACGGATTGCTCAATTTCAATAGGAATGCCAATTTCCAGGAATACTTTCCTCATGGAAAATGGGTTTGGGGGCATTCACAGTGGTTCATCACATAAGCTTGATTGTTTAATCATAATGAAAGAACCAAATCATGTGATTTTGTTCTATATGCTTTTGCTTGGATCAAACTCAATTCCTAATTCTTTTTGGTTGATAGACCATTGCTCTTGGTGTGCGGATTTACTCAATTTCAATAGGAATGCCAATTTCCAGGAATACTTTCCCCATGAAAAATGGGTTTGGGGGCATTCACAGTGGTTCATGTACGCATTGCCAATTAGGATTAAACATTTGGTGGCGGGGGAGTTAATGAAGAGAGAGATGCAGGTTGTATCTCATACTAGATGCCACTAATTTGAGAAAAAACAATGTAGATTTAATGCTGAAGCATATGGCCAATTTAGATACAACACATTTAAATCGGGATTGTATCTATTCATTCGTTTAATGCATTATCTCACCAATAGATACAAATCATTGCGAATGCCCTAGCATTGCTGATGTAATAATTTGCTATTTTTACATTTTTTTGTTATGCTAGTCCTTGTTTCCGGGGGTCAAACTATTTTATCTCTGATCTTGACCTTGGGTAATGAAAGCTATATGTTGTCGGCAGGAGATATATGGGATGTGTTTCTTTCCCATTTTGTTCTATGCTGTTGCTATTGATGTCGAGATTTTGCAGTTCTTGACTTGGAATGACCAGATATTGCTGATGTCACTAATTTTGTCCATCCTGGTACCCCTCTTGATGAGGAGGCCTCTCAAAGGGCAACTTCTGTTTATCTTGTTGGACAACGAATTGACATGCTACCGAAGCCTCTAACTGAAGGTATTGTTTTCATTTATATGGCATGCACACTGAATTACTGATTACTGAATCAACTGCTTCGAAGCATTGCATTGAATTTGATAATACTCACGTTAATTTTAGTATGTATGAGCAGAAGTGACTCATTGTTTTTCCAAATTTTGTTGTTTTTTAGATGTTTGTTCTCTTCGTGCTGATGTTGAGAGGCTGGCATTCTCCGTCATTTGGGTGAGCCTAATTGTGAAATTGTGTTTTTATGATGTTGATTTGTCTGATGTACGGGGATATTTAAATGTAGCCATTAGGTTTTTGCTCTTGTTGAAAAAGGTTTGTTGTGTGGAGGCTGCCCATAGTCCCTGTGTCCTAGCTCTATGATCCCCGAGTCCATAATACTATTGAAGCTCAGATGCAATGAATTTTTTTGCACAACTTTCACCAAGCTTTTTCACTAGTGATTTGGGTCATTTGTCAATACACCCTAGCCTTTTAGTTTTATATACAATTTGTTCTTGCAATTCATGCGTAATTTGCTGTATATGCCATTTTCCTCGAAGAAAAATCTTCTCTGAGACTCTTGAGTGCAGAGTATGATGTGCTTAGAAACTTACTAACGTATTAGATCCAAGTCATACAATATGCCTACATGTTGGATTAGGGCAATAGCTTGACATGCCATTTTCCTCGAAGAAAAATCTTCTCTGAGACTCTTGAGTGCAGAGTACGGTGTGCTTAGAAACTTACTAACTTGTTAGATCCATGTCATACAACATGCCTACATGTTGGATTAGGGCAATAGCTTGGCATTTTTGATCCTGTGGTATCGCGAACAGAGTATTATCGTCATCTGCCTTTGGCATTTCTTCTGTTCATCCTCGTGCGTCTTGGAAGTGATTACATCTTTCTCTTTAAATGAGTATGCTAATTCATGTATCCTGGCGCTTTGAATTTTTTGAATCTTCTGTGTACAGGAAATGACACCTGATGCTGATATCATATCTTCAAGATACACAAAGAGTGTTATCAAGTCTTGTGCTGCAATGTCTTATGTAGAAGCCCAAGCAAGAATGGATGACAGGTGCTTTCTGGCATTCAGCTTGCATTACTTATATGCGGAAGTACAATTTTATGTTTGTCTAGCAAGCCAAAAACATTGTCATAAAATTGATCGTTTCATTCCTTAAAATTTCCAGCCGTTTGGCCGATCCACTGACTGTAGACTTGCGGAACTTAAATTCATTAGCAAAGGTTTGTTCTTGTGTTACCATATCTCGGTCTGCAATAAATATTCTTGTCTGTTACCATGTACTCCCTCCGTTCACAAATATAAGATGTTTAGGATATTTCAATATGGACTACATACAGACTGAAATGAGTGAACAAACACACTAAAATGCGCCTATATACATCCGAATCAGAAAAATGTCAGAACATCTTATATTTGTGAAAGGAGGTAGTACTACCGGTACTATTATTAAGCTTATGTATTCAATGCTTATGTAGATAATGAGAAATCGACGTTGCGAAAGAGGGGCTCTGACTCTTGCTTCAGCAGAAGTCAAATTCGAAATTGACAGTGAAACTCATGATCCCCTCGACATAGGTATTCAGATTTCTTAACCTGACTCCTGTACTATTTTTGACTTATAGTTGAAATACTTACACTCAAGTTCAACAGGAATATATCAAATTCGCGAGGCAAACCAAATGATTGAAGAGTTTATGTTGGCAGCAAATGTTTCTGTTGCTGAGAAGATTTTGCAGCACTACCCCTTGTGTTCATTGCTACGGTACACATTTGCTCTGTTCTTTCTTATTTTGTCACATTTGGATCAGATTAAGGTTCTCACTCTGGCAGTGCAGCCAAGTATGTCTGAACTCCCCTTTGAAAATATTGATCATGTCTTGTTCATAATTGAATACACTTTTTGACCTGTTGACCTGTTCATTCAAGCTTATAGAGCTAAAGTTGCTTAGACTCAATCATTAATAAATACCCAATAGCACAGGAGAGTTCAGTCCAATGAGGTAGGATACCAAAATTATTATGTGACTGTGACGTCTCCTGATGTTACCAAGTTTCATTTGTATGATTGCTCATGAACTCATTCTCGATATTTGATACCAATATTTTCCATTTGACACATATTGGCAGCTGTGAAAAAAATACATTCAGCCGTTGACTAGTTTGTCCTTGCCAAGGAATGGTTTGAAAACTTATTTGTGACTGCCATCTTCTTACACTATTTATGCAGCAGTTCCAAAGAATGTACCAGTTCTTTCCTACAGCTGCTTTATCATTTAAATTACCTTTTCTGAGCATGTTAATTTTTCTCTGATTGCCAGGCGTCATCCTAGCCCAACAAAGGAGATGCTTGAGCCATTACTCCGTACCGCCTCTTCTGTTGGCCTAAATCTGGACGTATCATCCTCAAAAGCATTAGCTGAATCACTTGATAATGCGAAGGTGAGAATGACCTGTATTATTTTACTCCACGGTCTATTCACATTTAGGTGACAGTCCTATGTAGCTGGGTAATATTTGTTTGGAGTGTTATCTTACCTGCCGTTAATACTTCACATGCAGAGAGATGACCCGTACTTCAACAAGCTTATCCGGATTTTGGCAACTAGATGCATGACACAAGTATGATAGCAGTTTTGAAGTTCAAAATATTCCGACTTACTGATTTCAACTATATCTATATAACTTATTCTTGCAATACACAGGCAGTTTACTTTTGCAGTGGAGATTTGAGCTTGTCTGAGTATTATCATTATGGGCTTGCATCTGCTCTGTACACTCATTTCACTTCTCCTATTCGCAGATATGCAGGTTAGTTTTTCTTCGCCGTTAGGTGCTTTGATGCTCATCGATATTACTGAATTCGACTGATGATTGTTGGACATAGCAAGTATTTATGCATGTTACTCCCTCCGTAAAGAAATATAAGATCGTTTAGATCATTAAAGTAGTGACCTAAACAATCTTATATTTCTTTACAGAGGGGGTACTTTCTCCGGCTATGAGCTAATTATTTTTCAGTTGGAATAACTATTTTCATGCACCTTTTGTACAAAATGAAAGTTGTTTGTAATGCGTTGTATTTTCTGTAGACTAAGTTAAAATGTAGAAGAAAGAAGAGGAGGAAACGTATAAACTGTGAGATTGGTTTCTGATTCTACATCTTATCGATTGCAGATGTTGTGGTGCATAGGTTGCTAGCTGCTGCTCTAGATATTGCGAAACTTCCACCAGTCTTCCAGGATGGTCCACAACTCACAGGCATTGCTGACAGTGAGTGATCCAATGCACTACTGAAGTGGGTCTTTATATGTTTTGCAACATTTGATACTGACATTATTATCATGTCAGACTTGAATTATAGGCACAGAAATGCCCAAATGGCAAGCAGAGCATCGGTTGAGCTCCACACTCTTATATATTTCAGGACAAGGTACATTTTAATTGTCAATGGCTCTTTTATTTATATAAGTTACAGTAGATAGTATGTTCTTTAAGATGAGGGTAGTAAGAAATGGCTCAAGTCTGTTCTTGGAGTACATATATCATCTGAGTGACCATAGTTAGGATCATTAATACTGCTCTACACTTTTAACTGTGCAGGCCCGTGGATACTGAAGCTAGAATAGTAAAGATCAAGGCAAATGGTTTCATAGTCTTCGTCCCAAAGTATGGATCCCCCCCTCCCCCTTCCCCTCTCCCACCTTCTCATTTATTTGCCAAGTTAGACTAACAATGGACATCCTGCTCAGAAGTCACAAGTATAAAAAATCGCACCCCAGCAAAGACCTGGTCAGTCATCTTAAATTAAATTAGTACAAACTTACTGATTGACCTGAAGTAACCAAGACTAGGATCTGCCAATGAATTCTGAGCTTCAATCTTGTTTCTGGTCACTGTGTTCTTAGAAATCTGAGATGACAGGTCTGCTTAAACAAATTAGTTGGCTGCTAATTGTTTGTAGTTTAACAAGTGTTGAGATATTCGAGCATTTGGTTGACACACTGGGGCATTTTGGTTCCCTAACCTTCCTCGGCGATGCCAAAAATTAATAATGCTCATGGAGATTAGCTAGCAGGCTAGGATTTGCTTTGCTTTCTGTATCTTGTAATGCACCCCAAAGTGCCGTACAGAACTTTCCCAGTTTCTAGGCGTGTAAAAACTGATACAAAATGTGGCCAGCATTTTTTATGCATGCCAAGATGATGTGGGAAACTATGGCTGGCACACTGATTTGATTGATTAGGCATCCATCCAGCTTCATTTATTGCAGTATCATCTAAACCTGGCGGGTGATTTGCAATCTGTTTGCACCTTCGGATTTCTTATGATGGGATCAACAAATCGATATCCATATTCTGTATGATTGGGAGGGGGCCTGCATGTCATGGTCATACCAGGGATAATAAAGTCTCTATAGGGAATGAACCAAACATGCCCTGTGTCATTCCTTCTTGTTCTCAATCTGGAGAGTTTTAATATTTCCAAATACTTCCAAATAATAGTAGTTACTTCAATTCCAGCATCATCTGCGATGGGTATGCATTAGCTAGCGCCTTTCTTGTTCTCATTTGGTACTTTTTTGCAACAGGTTTGGCATAGAAGGGCCCATCTATCTTACGGCGAAGGGAGACAAAGGGGCTGACTGGGTAGTAGACGAGGTGCACCAGAAAGTAACCAAGCCTGGAACAAACATAAGCTATGCTGTGTTGCAGAGTGTTATGATCCATATGGAAGTGGTCGAGCCTCAGCCCCACCGCCCCAAGCTGCAGCTCACCCTGATATGAGCAACAAATGTACAATTGAATTGTAACATTAGTGCATTCACCCTTTTTCCGCTACGACATTGTACTAGGGTCCATTCTTTAATTCAGCAAACATTGGTGATTTTATGATATTGTCAAATCAGCCTGGAATTGCTCTTCACAGAGTTGTAAAATCTCTCTTTATTGATGCTAACTAAAGATCTACCATGACCTGCTGTGTTCCGCTTATCAGTTGCCCATCTCTGGGCATATCTCCTATTTGGGTTGTCACTTGACAATGCTTGAAACACACTGCAAATGTGCCGATGCAAAATTTTCTTGCTGAAGAGATCCTCAGGACACGAGTGACATGAACACCGTCGACCAGAGCGTGAGAGCCAGGGCTGCAACCAGGTGCGTCCATAGGAAGACGATGGAGCACTCCTCTTCCCCAACATCAAACAGCTGGGCTATCGTCCCTGCAATAAAAGAGGAACCAACACCTCAGAACATGGCAGCCTAGCACACCCATCACCAAGATACACTACGGTGGTAAGATGTTATACCGATGCTCATGGCCGGGGGAACTGTGGATTGTAGCAGGAGAACATAGCGGTAAAGGGGTGATCTCGGCAGGAACCCGAGCTTGCCGGCTGCCTTCACCACCCCGATTCCGCAGGCTGGAAGGATGACGAAGCGTATTGCGATGATTGATACAACCACCAGGGGTTTCATCGTCGTCCTGCCTCTTCCTGGCCGTTGCAGAAAAAAATGCAAACATGAACACGGAAGGCATGGACAAGGTTAGGCGTGGTAACCCTAAGCCCGCGAACTGAGCATGCTGCGAGGAAGTCCATGGCAGGTAATGAACGAACAGTACCTTTGGTAAGGTTTCCGCCGAGTATGAGGACGGTGCATGGTATCGCCGCATCTCTGCTCCCAAGTTTGTGGTGTCATCCAAGAGAAGGTCAGCAGCGGATGGATATAAAAGATGCAAGATCCAAGACAAGTGCCAGCTGCTATATATCGGTTTTTATTTTGAGAAAAAGCTGCTATATATCTGGACTTACGCTAGTAACTTTGCAGTATCTTGGACTACTCGGAGGGGGCCATCTTCCTCCGTAATGAGCGGTCTCAGCTTGTCGATTGCGCCGACGGTAAACCCTACGAGCTACAGAGCGCTAGCAGTTACTCCCTCCGTTCCGAATTACTTGTCTTACATTTATCTAGATACGGAGGTATCTAGCACTAAAATGAGTCTAGATACATCCGTATCTAAACAAATCCAAGACAAGTAATTCGGAACGGAGGGAGTAGATGTGAATTCCAGAGCTCATTTGTGTGCTCATTGCGGTGCAAAGCAGAGTCACATACCGCGGCAACACTGGGAGGTGACCACAGTTCGTTCAGTATCTCTACCAGCAGATCCTTTGCTCGTCTTAAGCAGCGCATGAAGCTACCAGCAGCACCGTTGGAAGGCAAGCTAGAGCAGACCTGCAACCCAAATTTCACAAAATGCAAGGTTTGTTCATCACTCTCATTGTTCAGATCTTTCCAAAACGATGAGAGAATGTGATATTGCTTACCGGATCGCTCTCGACATCCTCGTGAAATTCCCCTGACGACAGGGGAAGAAAAGGCCCATGATTGCCGTTTTCGGCTTCTCCCGAGCTTTCTTCTTTCGTTAAGTTAGTTGAAGGATCACTGCATTTCTTGTAAAGTTGAGCAGATCTCTTCATGACGCTGTAGCTATGGGTCCAGATAAAGAAATTCCCTAGCTGCACAAAAACTTTCTGAATCCAAAATGCACCATGCATGACAGTCCTGACAGTGACAGAGGAGTTAATCAGGCGCCGCGACAAGCTTACCGCCATGGACAGCGAGACGTAGGAGAGGCCGAGAGATTTGCAGGTGTCGGCATGACCAAAGGGGCTGTCCTCCTCGTTGCATATCGCCGGGACAATCATCAGAGGAATGGTCCCCCAGTTACCTGAAAATGCACATGTAACTTAGCACAGAGAAAACTGAAGGAACAGGTTCGCCATTTATTCAGTGTGAGCGGCGACGTGCCTGCTGAGCTGCAAGCAATGACAAGCCCCTGAAGATGTGCTCCTGGCTTCAGGGCCTTGACGGCCAGCCATCCGAGAGCTGCTCCGATGAGGAATATGATGCCCATGTTCACTGGCATGAACCACCTTAACTCGTCATCAAGTTCAGAAATGAGCAATCAAATAACAGCACAATTTTCATTAACCAATGTAAATATTCTACTAGTGGTAGATAATTCGATCGAACCAGGAAATGATGTCTGTGAGCGTGACGGTGCCTGCCAAGCTCGAGAAGACGAGCGACGGGACGAACACGATGTAAACAACCTGCAGAATCAGGCAAACAAATAGATGAATAAATGGATTGAAATCACTGTTATGTCCTGTAATTGTCTAGCTGCTGATTGATGCGTGGTGAAGACCTTGTTTATGTGCCTCCGAGCATCGGAGGTGAGGACGTCGAAATGGCTAGACGCGAGGCAGGCCCCGAGGACGCCGGCGAGGAGGACCTGCAGAACGGGCAGCCATGCCACGGCGAGCAGCGACCAGAACCTCATCTTGCCTTGCAGGAGGCGACGAGAGAGATCGGAGATCGTTCTGGTGCGAATGGCTTTGAAGAACTGGCCGAAGAGCCCAAGCCGCTGTGCTGTGCTGCCCATGCGGCAGCGCGACCGCTTTGTTGGCTGCTGTGGACGCACACGTTTCTGCTCATCAGGCCACGCGTGTCGATCAACACCCAGACCCAGCCAGATGCTTTCCATTTGCGCCGAGGCGCAGACGACGAAAACGACTTTTGGTTGTTCAGCTTCAGCAGGGGAGAGAAATACAAATTCGTTCGACTCTTCTGCCTTCGTTCTCGTTTCGTCGTGAGGCGCAGGAACTTTTAGAAGGGATGGAGGGAGATTGGTGGAATAGTTGATGTATTGCTTAAGCCTCGTGGGCATATATATATAGAAGTACAATGATTAATTTAGAATACAAGACAAGGCTGGACAAATCCTAGTCTATCTTATCTTTTCTAATGAATTAATATATTTAACATCCCCTACAGTCACAACGGTAGCGACGCAGACGATGAGATCGGAGAAGAATCTGAAGGCAAGCCGACGGACACCCCTCATAGTCGTAACGGTCGACGCATCGCGAACGTCGTGGCTGGAGTAGAAACCGACGAGGTTGCTCAAGCAAGGCGGTAGCCCTTTGTGCCGTTTGTCGATGTAGCCGAGAGCGTATGATGGTGTAGCCGTGGTCGAGGTAGCCGTGTGAAGAATGCTGTGGTCGATGTCGGGTCAGGGTGGCCGGTGTCTAGGAAGTCGCCGTGGAGCCGCGGGCGAAGGGGGCACCAAGTTAGCATGGACGCAGTGGTGTCGAAGTAGGCGTCGACGAAGGCGGCGGGCGATGCAAACCGATCAAAACGACCGGCGAGAGTGAAAAAACTTGAAGCAAGGACTCAGAAAAAGGCTTTCTATGGCAGCCGGTTAACACGACTGGCGGACGAACCCTAGGTACGGGAGGCGCAGCCCCTGGTAACGGTCATGGTGGCCGACCGCTCCGGAGGCGGCGCGCGGATGCGGAAGCGGCGGCGGCTAAGGTTTAGAATCAATTAGGTTGATATCATGTTAGAAGGATAGAGGGAGATTGATGGAATAGTTGGTATATAGTTTTAGCCTCGTAGACATATACGGATTTACTCCTTGGCGAGCGAGCGCTACAACGCTCGATTCCCATGCGGGAATTGTTGGAACCGTGGGCCCTTTTTTTTCCTAATAAATCTCCTCCTAATCCAACCGCGGGGTCTTCTCTCAAATAAATCTTTCTCTCTTCCCGCGAGATCTCCCTCTAATCTCTCTCTTCCCCCTCTAATCTCTTTCCCCTGATTTTAAGAGAGTGGATGGCTGCATGCATCGTGCTTTTGTTTCCTGGGCCTTACTTGTGTTTACGGTTTGCATGCAAATTAAAAAAAAGAAAATAAAGGAAAAGGAAACAACACATGGAACCATTTCAATCTGGAATACAAGGCTGGTCGGAAAGCGAGCGCTCCACGCGCGAGCGCTAATTAGCAACGCCCGGACATATATATAGAAATACAATGACCAACTTAAAGTACAAGACAAGGCAGGACAAATTTGAGTCTAACTTATGTTTTCTAATGAATCAATATACTCAACAGGAACGAACCAAAGGAGAGAGACGGATGGTGAGCCATCTGATCTCTGAAATCACCAGGTAAGAGTATATATTTGGTCTTAGAGAAGTTTAGTGCCCCCTCGCAAAAAAAAACAACAAGTTTAGGACTCCCTCCGGTCCATGATAAGTGTCGTGGTTGAACTAAAACCACTACACTATTATGGATCGGAGGAGTAGATTTTTTCTCACAGTGTGAGGGATGGAATGGCTGGTTTTTTCTTTCCAGATCCGCATTAAAAATATATCTTAATTCGCGTGTTCAAATTCTAAACCGTTTTTACTGCTGCGTATCTCTTGTCGAGATTTTGGATTAGGTCTTCATGTTGATAGGTTTTGATTACCTTTTATTCGACTTAAATTGTACTCCCAACCATAATATAGGTTTCTTAAAGAACGGCGTTTTGGCTTCTGGGAGCACATACTTCCACATGAACAGTAATGCGAAAAAGTAGTAAATATTTGTAAAAAACTCTGAATTTTTTGTGGATATTCGTATTAGTGTCGCAACCATGCTTGATAATTTTCATGCAAAATAGAACAACCGTGTTTCGTCCGCGAAAAGAACAAATTCGAGGTGACATTTGGGGGTAACATTTAGTGTTTAATTTGTTTTTTTGCACGGGTCAAAATGCTTAACCTTTTTCTTCAAAATTTGTAGGTGGCATTTGGATGTGACTAAGAACACATAAAAATTTTGTCTTGATTTTTTTGACATTTCAAAAATTATTTTTGGGCCCAGAAGCCGAATTGAATTTCCGTTTTTTTATCACCAACTATAGTATAGTTGTACTCCTCTATATACTACATTTGTGCTCCCCCACTGTAACATACTGTGCTCCATGTGAGAGCATGCCTATACACCCCACGGAGCACACTTATACTTCACAGCGGAACACACATTCGCGCTAAGCGCAATATAACTTTTTCACACGTCACGCAACACACCTACACGTCTTGTATGTGCAATACCGTCAGTGGTCCAGTGCATGCACAAAGCTGCCCACGAGAAGAAAATCGATTTCACAAAACTTAAGGAAAAACATAGAAATATCACACATCATGCTCGCTGGGCTAGCAAGCCGCCATGCGGTAACCATGGTGGGCCTTGCGCCCTCCAAACTCCTCCCTCTCCCGCGCCAGGGGCACCCTTTGATCTCGACCTGACCATTAATAATCTCACTTCCCACCTTCGTTGTATAAGCGAAAATAAGTTTTTCTTGTCATGCTGACCCCCCCCCCCCCGCCCCCACTGCATATGAAGCCTATAGATCTGGGTTCCATTGTTGAAAGAGTAAGACTAAAGCGCATATTACTCCAACTTCTCGAAAAGATCATATTACAACCCCGAACTCCAAACCGGACAAATTACCCCCTAAACTCCTGAAATCGTACAATCTACCCCCCCCGCCCCCGCGAATTCCTGAATTTGTTGGGTTTTCAGGCCTCATCATCCCGAACCATGTTTTGATGCCACACAGAGGACACATCATCTTGGTGGAACCATCAACATACCTGAGTCAACTATGATCCGATCAATATCACAACCCCTCCCATTTCCTTTATATTTCTCGTCGTCGTCATAGCCATTATGGGCGAGCTCGTCACTAGGACGCTGCACACCACAATGCCCGGAGGAGAGCCACCACACCCCATCCGAGCAGAGTAAATGACGACTCGATACACTGCTCGCCGAGGAGATGAAATCCAGTGGCGGCTTAGGGAGACGGGATCTGTCAGAGAGTGGGATATGAGTGGGGGGGGGGGGGGGGGAGGGGTCAAGAAACGGAGATCAATGGTGGTTGGATTTGGTGCGATGGGCACGTTAAGGTCGTATGAGAGAGTGAGAGGATATGCATACGGTTGGTGCGACGATGGCTTCTGCTCCAGCCATCGAACCAGGAATCATAGTGGAGGGGCGGCGACAGTAGGCGAGGGAGCAGGCGCTGGATGCGGACGCGGTAGTCAGGTGAGGGTTGTGGTGGGAGGTGTGTGTGTGTGAGAGAGAGAGAGAGAGAGAGAGAGAGAGAGAGAGAGAGAGAGAGGAAGAGAGAGAGAGAGAGAGAGAGACAAAGAGAGCGTGATTTTGACTGGTTCCATGCTTGGGTAAGTTGTGGGACCCACCAAGGTGACATTGCCGTCCATGTGGCATCAGAACCGGGTTCGAGCCGCCTAGGGTTGGAATCAATCTGTCATAGGATTTCATGCGAGCAATTTGTTAGAGTTCAGAGTTATAACTCGGTCTTTTGGGTAAGTTCAAGAACAATATGCACTTTGCTCTTACTCAAATAAAAAACCAAAGTTTTGAGTTGCACAGAGCCAACATACATTTTTGACAACGTTTCTCTATACTCGGACTAGAGGTCTAAGCAAAATGGAATAAACCTTACTTGACTAAAGCTTTTAACATTATGACATGACCAAAGATTTTCTCAATCACATTTGGGATTATTTTCCTCCCAATAAGCTTCATTTGTTTTGTTGGCTGGAGGTAAGGCAAGGCGAGTTCTCTTGTCTTTGATCGTATTGAGTGTTGTTCCCAATCTCAGGGATCAGTGTTTCGTTGTTTGCCATCTTGGCACTGTATCGGCCATAAGGGGTTGTACTGGCCAACTGGCCCTTCTTCTATGAATGGTGATACACCTCACGATGGTGTATTCTAGAAAAATAAGCTATTTATTTGTCAGTCTTTGCCAAAACTTTCGGCAATCAATTTCTTTAGCACACTATTTGTTGTTTGCCACACGTTGATTTTTTTTGAGGAATTGGCAGCTTATCTGTCAATATATTAAGTAGGAGAAAACAATATTTTGGTGAAGTTTGTCTATTAGTGATAGGTGGGAACCCGTTGAACGAGTTAACGCCCGAGGGTGGCCCGATCTTCACGTTGTAGGATCGAATCGGGAGGGATAACTGGCTGCAAACAGCCGGGATAACTAGTTTTATACCTGACAAGGTTGGATGCAACCCATACGTTAGTGATGGCTGACCAGAGAGTGAGAGGATATGCATACGGTTGGTGCGACGGTGGCTGCTGCTCCAGCCATCGAACCAGGAATCATAGTGTAGGGGCGGCGACAATAGGCGAGGGAGCAGGCGCTGGATGCAGACGCGGTAGTCAGGTGAGGGTTGTGGTGGGAGGTGTGTGTGTGTGTGTGAGAGAGAGAGAGAGAGAGAGAGAGAGAGAGAGAGAGGAAGAGAGAGAGAGAGAGAGACAAAGAGAGCGTGATTTTGACTGGTTCCATGCTTGGGTAAGTTGTGGGACCCACCAAGGTGACATTGCCGTCCATGTGGCATCAGAACCGGGTTCGAGCCGCCTAGGGTTGGAATCAATCTGTCATAGGATTTCATGCGAGCAATTTGTTAGAGTTCAGAGTTATAACTCGGTCTTTTGGGTAAGTTCAAGAACAATATGCACTTTGCTCTTACTCAAATAAAAAACCAAAGTTTTGAGTTGCACAGAGCCAACATACATTTTTGACAACGTTTCTCTATACTCGGACTAGAGGTCTAAGCAAAATGGAATAAACCTTACTTGACTAAAGCTTTTAACATTATGACATGACCAAAGATTTTCTCAATCACATTTGGGATTATTTTCCTCCCAATAAGCTTCATTTGTTTTGTTGGCTGGAGGTAAGGCAAGGCGAGTTCTCTTGTCTTTGATCGTATTGAGTGTTGTTCCCAATCTCAGGGATCAGTGTTTCGTTGTTTGCCATCTTGGCACTGTATCGGCCATAAGGGGTTGTACTGGCCAACTGGCCCTTCTTCTATGAATGGTGATACACCTCACGATGGTGTATTCTAGAAAAATAAGCTATTTATTTGTCAGTCTTTGCCAAAACTTTCGGCAATCAATTTCTTTAGCACACTATTTGTTGTTTGCCACACGCTGATTTTTTTTGAGGAATTGGCAGCTTAGCTGTTGATATATTAAGTAGGAGAAAACAATATTTTGGTGAAGTTTGTCTATTAGTGATAGGTGGGAACCCGTTGAACGAGTTCACGCCCGAGGGTGGCCCGATCTTCACGTCATAGGATCGAATCGGGAGGGATAACTAGCTGCAAACAGCCGGGATAACTAGCTTTATACCTGACAAGGTTGGATGCAAACTGTACGTTAGGGATGGCTGGCCATAGCTATAAGAACTCCAACCCGTTGTCCGAACAATCGCAGAACCACAAATCGGGACTAACCCACACAAAATGGGCGGAACCGTAGAGCACGAATTAGGGGGAACCATAGGCTCCTTCTCACGTATTCGGATGAACTCACAAGAGCAAAGGTAGCAAGGATCTCTCGGATCTCTTTAGAAGTCTTGTTGCATAAGCTTGTATCTGAATGGTTTGACAAAAGATTTCTAAGAGGATGGGGGAGATGGATTTTTATAGCAGGGACAACCCCCTTAGCTAGGTGTGAAAATGGCTTCCAAAGTAATCATGTTTGCATGGCTTCCTTGGGGAATAAGCAGTCAACTTTGGGAGTTGTTGGAGAGCTCCTCGGAAATTCGTGAAGCCTTGACAGTCTGGACACCTTCCATGAGAATGACTAGTGGTTTTTGTCTCACAACTCCAAATGATACGAGGTTTTCTGCATTGGAAAGTAAATTTAATGTAGCTTCTGGTGATGTACTTCTATGGCCCTATCTCTCCACCAAATGAGTGTGACACAACAAAACATCAGAGGTAAAAACTGACAGCACCAGCTTCACTTGGAACTTGTTTCCTCCAAACTTGTTTCTCCAAACCGGTTGCTTCAAGAGCTCATAGCTTGTTGGATTTGTTCCATGTGATACCTAAGTTCAACCAATAACAATGGAGATGAAATCATAGTTGTGTCATCAAGGTTATAAGGTAAACATAAGTTGGCGTTCACCTGGTCATGTGTTTGCTTGATTCGGCTTAGTAATTCTTTCTAACTAATTTGTGCACTTTTCTGAAATGTCATGTATGATGTACCCATGTGCTCATCATCCTCTCTCCCTTGATGAAGAGTCGTCTCGACTCTCTTTGATCTACAAAAGATAAGTAGAAGGGAAGTAGATAATATGCATGCAAAGTAATAATGCAATCCTCATTTGTAGCTTTCACCTTAGAATTGTGTTGCATGTGACCATGTATTTGTTTATCACAACTTGGAGTTTGTCGAGGGATTATCGGTATTGTTTCAATGAACGAGATGTCCTCATCATCCCCCCTCTCTTGAAAAGGAGTCGTCCTCGACTGTACCTGGTCATCACACAAAAGAAAGCAGGGCAATACTAAATCATAATGCAAAGGTTTCATGATATAGAGTATTTTAGTTTTCAACTTTGCTATCTTATGGATGATGCCAACATGATGTTTTGTTCGACTCAACAATTCTTTTTGTAAGTGCATCTAGTGCCACCCCTAGTTGGTTTTGGAGTATTGACGACAAACGTGGTTGAGGGACTAATGTGTTTGTGAGAATTGCAGGACAACACAGGTAGAAGTCCCTCATTGATTCGATTTTCCTACCAGAGATGACCCTTAAAAATGTATGAAGACATTGAAGACAATGGTGGTTCGTGAAGACATTCACGTTGAAGATAATGACATGTGAAGACATTCACTTGAAGACTATGAAGTGCGAAGACATAGTTTCTTTCGTAGCTTCCTTTTCTTCTTTATTGAGTCATAGGAACCACCGAACTGTTAAGTGGGGTCCAAGTGAACAAAGTCAGAAGACTGACGTGATGCTCAACCCAAATCCTATGTCTTCAAGCAAAGACAATGAGAGCAAATCTTATCCAGAGTTGGATGAGTCAGCTTTGCTTGTAGCCCAAGCCAAGCTGTCGCGTGTGTTTGAAATCTGACTGTTGGGCACGTGTCGGTTCCTTAGTGACCCAAGGTCATTTCGGACATATCATGTCGGGTTGCCTCCTGGCTATAAATAGCCCACCCCTACACCATAAATTGGTGGCTGCTTAGAGTTAGTGCACGACTTTTGTCGTTTGAGAGCAACCCACCTCCGAAGCCTTTGAGAGAGAGAGAGAGATCCTTGCGAGGAAAAAGCCCAAAACACCCAGAGCCAAAGAGTGTTAGGCATCACCGAAGTCTTTCTGTCCGCGTGACCTGAAGACTTGTTACACTTGAGGACTGTGTATTCTCTAGCCGGGTAGGCGTGACGTTCTGAGGATCCAAGAGTCATTGTGGATCGCCGGTGAACAGAGTCTGTGAAGGTTTGGAAGTCTACCTTGAAGACTTACCAGAGTGATTGGGCAAGGACTGGGTGTCCTTAGCTCAAGGGGAATTTGGTCTACCATAACCAGACATACAATTGTCACAGCAACTGGAACTGGTCTACCAAATCCTTGTCTTCACCAAGCTACTGGTTCTATCCCCCACCTCCTTTACATTTCTATTTGTCTTTGTGAAGTCATTGCTTGTTCATCTGATCTGTTTGACTTCACTGTTCGAAGACTATTACCTGTTTGGCTTCATTCTGTCTTCCATTCCGATATGTTCTACCTAACTGCTATTAGTCGTCGTGCTTTCATTACTATGCTCACTTGACTATGGTAGTAGTTTATCTTCCGTTGCATTTCATATAGGTTCAATTTGATTGTTTGTCTTCAAGGGACACGTGTTTTGAAGACTTCCATAAAAATCGCCTATTCAACCCCCATCTATTCAATAACTAGCACTTTCAATTGGTATCAGAGCAAGGTGCTCCCTTGTTCTGTGTGATTTGATTTAACCACCTGGAGTTTTAGCTATGTCGACTGCAGGGATAATCAAGGTCTCCGCCGCGTGCCCCGTATTTGGTGGCACTGATTACCCCTACTAGAAGAATAAGATGCGCATGCATCTTGAAGCCATTGACATCGACCTCTGATATGTTGCCAAGACTGGCGTTCCCAAGGTCGGTGAAGGCGTCACCGCTGCTGATGTCAATAGGTTCGCGCAACTGGACTCAACCGCCAAGAATATCATCTATGGTCATCTGACCAAAGGACAGTATGACCGTGCTTTGAAGGCAAAATATATTTCCTCATCTGAATAAGAATCTGACAGCAGTTCTGGTGATCCTGAAGACATTGGCAAAGAGCTAGCAATGCTTGTGAGAAAGTTCCAAAAGTTCTCCAAGAAGAATCGCTTCGGAAAGTCTTCAGGATCCAGTTCCAAGAAGCTTCCTCTCATGACTACAAGAAGAGAACATGCCACAAATGCAAGAAGCCAGGCCACTACATATCTGAATGTCCTCAGTGGGACAAGGAAGCCAAGAAAAATAAGAAGAGCAAGGAATATGATTATTACGACAAGAAGAAGAAGAAATCCTCAAAGTTTTCTTCCAAGTCTTCATCAAAGTCTTTATCATACAAGAAGAGCTCATCTGGCAAGGCTCATGCATTCATTGGCAAGGAGATGGATTCAGAGGAGGAGTCTGCTTTTGAGGAGGTAGAGGTGGAGTCTGATTCAGGCGTGGCAAGCCTGGCTGTAGCTTCGGCATTCTTCGCCAAGTCTATCTTCAACACTAAAGACAATGGTCATGCCGCCAACGCTGAAGCCGATGATGAGGACGACTCTGCTCCAACCTACTGCTTCATGGCACGAGGTGCCAAGGTAAACTCACGTGATGCTTAATTTCAAACCTCTAGTGAAGATGACTCTGAATGTGAATCCAAACCCAACTATAAGACTCTTGCTAAAATTGCAACTGAACAACAAACAACTATGGAACATATTAAAAAATTGCTAGACAAAAGCGATGACCTGTTGGACGTGGAAATCAATCGAACTCAGTCCTTAATCAAAGACATAAAAAATCTTCGCTTTAAGTACGAAGAACTTGAAAGTCGTCATGAAACCCTCTCAGCCACTCATGAGAAGCTTTCTTATGATTATCTTCAAAGGAAGCAAGATCTAGAGAAACTGAGAGTGTCTCATGAAGATCTTCAAAAAGAAAAGGATTCACTACTCGCTCAACATATCAGTTCCGCTTAGGAAGATTCGGTGCCACCATGTTTAAAATGCCTTGAGCGTGATAATGCTGTCTTTGTTGCTGGATGTTCTACTGCCTCTGATGTTGCAATATCTTCAACTGCTGATGTGGTAACTAACCCCTCTTCCGAGGATACCACTACTATTGCGGATGAGAATGCTAGGGAAGACATTGCTTGAAACAAGCATGTACAAAAGCCTCGAAGGACATCAGACACTATGTGATGTCCTCAAGAAACAGATTCTGAACTGAAACCCTAGGAAAGAGGGTGTTGGTTTCGAGAGGAAAATGAATGGTGATGGTTCTTACTGGAAGCCTGAGCAGTACCAAAACCACATGGGTTGCTGCAAAGGGTCCCTCAATAGACCCATCCACTTTATCTGGCTTCACTTGTGCTAACCCCATTATCATTAATGAGTCCTTTGACTCCAATTACAAACTGTTTAAGAATCAGAATGGTGAAGTGTTTGCCAGGTTTATTGGTACTAACTGCAAGAATGGGCCACCTTTGAAGAAGATCTGGGTACCTAAAAGTTGTCTTGAGAAGCTTCCTGTGAATGTCATCATGACCCCACCAGGGAAGAAGACAAACCCCAGACCAAAGGCTTCATCCGACCCAAAGGCTTCATAAAGACAGAGGACCTCACAAGGTCTCCCTAACGCCAATGTTTTGCAGGGAAATTATCATCAGATTCATGAATATGAGCGTGTTTCATCTAACCACTATGTTCACAGATCAAAGAACTTTTCTGCATATTATTTTGAGTACTATTCACCTCCTGCAAAACTATTTGCTAGGGCACCAAAGACAAAGTTCTCAGATGATGCACTTAGACTCATTGCTTCTAAGCCACCCCTTAAAATGTGGGTGGTTAAGAAGAATTAACTTCTCTTGCAGGGAAAGGTCTCCATCCAGAAATCACAGACTTCTGAAGACAATTCTGGGGACCTAAAATATCTTGTGGGACGCAAGATAAAGTTCCAAAATGGTCTTACCATTTATTTCGTCTCAGGATTTCTTGACGAG
This sequence comes from Aegilops umbellulata, assembly GCA_032464435.1. Classification (NCBI taxonomy): domain Eukaryota; kingdom Viridiplantae; phylum Streptophyta; class Magnoliopsida; order Poales; family Poaceae; genus Aegilops; species Aegilops umbellulata. The sequence continues at coordinate 585,609,863 of CP136058.1, read as the reverse complement.
CATCCTATCTTACCAAACAAGAATCTTAACTTTGATAATATGCTTGTTCCTTACATGTTTGTGCTTCACAATACTCTTGGTGAAGCGTATCCCGCTAACTGCACTGTAGGGTACGACTCCGAAAGCTACTGAGTGGATAATGGACAATGGATGCACTAATCACATGACTGGTGATCGAAGTCTTCTCATGGATTCAACCCTACGTCCATCTACCAAAAGCCACATCATGTTCGCTGACACAGGTAAAAGCAAGGTATTGGGCCTAGGTAGAGTTGCTATCTCAAAGGATCAACACATGGATAAAGTGATGCTTGTTGATTCCCTTGGATACAACTTAATGTCTGTCTCAATGCTTTGTGATCTGAACATGATTGTGATATTTGGAAAATATCGTTGCCTTGTGCTTATGGAAAATGACAAATCTCTAGTCTTCAAGGTTATCAAAGAGGTGATCTGTATATGGTAGATTTCTCTGCAGGACCACAACTTGCCGTATGTCTTCTAGCAAAAGCTTCAGAGTGTTGGCTCTGGCATCGAAAGCTAGGGCATGCGGGCATGAGGGACTTGCACACTCTCGTGAAGAAGAAGCACATCATTGGCATCGAGGGCGTCAAGTTCAAGAAGGATCATCTATTATGTGGTGCTTGTGAAGCCGGGAAGATGACTAGGGCCAAGCATCCCTCGAAGACAATCATGACTACATCACGTCCATTCGAGCTGCTACACATGGACCTATTTGGCCCTACTCACTACTCTACCCTTACAACCACTGCACATCTTTATGGCTTCGTTATTATTGATGATTATTTGAGATACACCTGGGTGCACATAATCCTCTATAAGACTAAAGTGCAGGATGCCTTTAGACGATTCGCCAATCGTGCCATGTGTTGGGGAACGTAGTAATTTAAAAAAATTTCCTACGCACACGCAAGATCATGGTGATGCATAGCAATGAGAGGGGAGAGTGTTGTCTACGTACCCTCATAGACCGATAGCGGAAGCGTTATGACAACGCGGTTGATGTAGTCGTACGTCTTCACGGCCCGACCGATCAAGCACCGAAACTATGACACCTCCGAGTTTTAGCACACGTTCAGCTCGATGACGATCCCCGGACTCCGATCCAGCAAAGTGTCAGGGATGAGTTCCGTCAGCACGACGGCATGGTGAAGATCTTGATGTTCTACCATCGCAGGGCTTCGCCTAAGCACCGCTACAATATTATCGAGGACTATCGTGGAGGGGGGCACTGCACACGGCTAAGAGAACGATCACGTGTTGGAAATATGCCCTAGAGGCAATAATAAATTGGTTATTATTATATTTCCTTGTTCATGATAATCGTTTATTATCCATGCTAGAATTTTATTGATAGGAAACTCAGATACATGTGTGGATACATAGACAACACCATGTCCCTAGTAAGCCTCTAGTTGACTAGCTCGTTGATCAATAGATGGTTACGGTTTCCTGACCATGGACATTGGATGTCATTGATAACGGGATCACATCATTAGGAGAATGATGTGATGGACAAGACCCAATCCTAAGCCTAGCACAAGATCATGTAGTTTGTATGCTAAAGCTTTTATAATGTCAAGTATCATTTCCTTAGACCATGAGATTGTGCAACTCCCGGATATCGTAGGAATACTTTGGGTGTGCCAAACATCACAACGTAACTGGGTGGCTATAAAGGTACACTACGGGTATCTACGAAAGTGTCTGTTGGGTGGCACGAATCGAGATTGGGATTTGTCACTCCGTGTGACGGAGAGGTATCTCTGGGCCCACTCGGTAGGACATCATCATAATGTGCACAATGTGATCAAGGAGTTGATCACGGGATGATGTGTTGCGGAACGAGTAAAAGAGACTTGCCGGTAACGAGATTGAACAAGGTATCGGGATACCAACGATCGAATCTCGGGCAAGTATCGTACCGATAGACAAAGGGAATTGTATACGGGATTGATTAAGTCCTTGACATCGTGGTTCATCCGATGAGATCATCGTGGAACATGTGGGAGCCAACATGGGTATCCAGATCCCGCTGTGGGTTATTGACCGGAGTACATCTCGGTCATGTCTGCATGTCTCCCGAACCCGTAGGGTCTACACACTTAAGGTTCGATGACGCTAGGGTTATAAAGGAAGCTTGTATGTGGTTACCAAATGTTGTTCGGAGTCCCGGATGAGATCCCGGACGTCACGAGGAGTTCCGGAATGGTTCGGAGGTAAAGATTTATATATAGGAAGTCCTATTTCGGCCATCGAGACAAGTTCCGGGGTCATCGGTATTGTATCGGGACCACCGGAGGGGTCCCGGGGGCCCACCGGGTGGGGCCACCCATCCCAGAGGGTCCCATGGGCTGAAGTGGGAAGGAATCCAGCCCAAAGTGGGCTGGGGCGCCACTTCCCTTATGGCCCATGCGCCTAGGGTGAAGGGGGAACCCTAAGGAAGAGTCCCAAGGAGGGAAGGCACCTCCTAGGTGCCTTGGGGGGAGGGAAACCTCCCCTGGCCGCCGCCCCCTAGGAGACTGGCGCACCCCCCCTTGGGATCCCTATATATAGTGGGGGTAGAGGGCCTCTTGAGACACACCTTTTGCCTTTGGTGCAGCCCCTCCCTCTCCCAAGTTCTTCTCCTCTCCCGCAGGTGCTTGGCGAAGCCCTGCAGGATTGCCACGCTCCTCCACCACCACCACGCCGTTGTGCTGCTGCTGGATGGAGTCTTCCTCAACCTCTCCCTCTCTCCTTGCTAGATCAAGGCGTGGGAGACGTCATCGGGCTGTACGTGTGTTGAACGCGGAGGTGCTGTCCGTTCGGCACTAGGATCATCGGTGATCTGAATCACGACGAGTACAACTCCATCAACCCCGTTCACTTGAACGCTTCCGCTTAGCGATCTACAAGGGTATGTAGATGCACTCTACTTCCCCTCGTTGCTGGTTTCTCCATAGATAGATCTTGGTGACACGTAGGAAAATTTTAAATTTCTGCTACGTTCCCCAACAGTGGCATCATGAGCTAGGTCTATTGCGTAGATTCTTTGCACGAGTAGAACACAAAGTAGTTGTGGGCGTTGATTTTGTTCAAAATGCTTACCGTTACTAGTCAATCTTGATTCGGCGGCATTGTGGGATGAAGCTGAAGGAAATATGCCCTAGAGGCAATAATAAAGTTATTATTTATTTCCTTATATCATGATAAATGTTTATTATTCATGCTAGAATTGTATTAACTGGAAACATAATACATGTGTGAATACATAAACAAGCAGAGTATCACTAGTATGCCTCTACTTGACTAGCTCATTAATCAAAGATGGTTACGTTTCCTGGCCATGAACAAAGAGTTGTTATTTGATTAACAAGATCACATCATTAGTTGAATGATCTGATTGACATGACCCATTCCATTAGCATAGCACCCGATCGTTTAGTATGTTGCTATTGCTTTTATCCATGACTTATACATGTTCCTTTAACTATGAGATTATGCAACTCCCGTTTACCGTAGGAACACTTTGTGTGCTACCAAACGTCACAACGTAACTGGGTGATTATAAAGGTGCTCTACAGGTGTCTCCGAAGGTACATGTTGGGTTGGCGTATTTCGAGATTAGGATTTGTCACTCCAATTGTCGGAGAGGTATCTCAGGGCCTTCTCGGTAATACACATCACATAAGCCTTGCAAGCATTGCAACCAATGAGTTAGTTGCGAGATGATGTATTACGGAACGAGAAAAGAGACTTGCCGGTAACGAGATTGAACTAGGTATTGGATACCGACGATCGAATCTCGGGCAAGTAACATACCGATGACAAAGGGAACAAACGTATGTTGTTATGCGGTCTGACCGATAAAGATCTTCGTAGAATATGTAGGAGCCAATATGGGCATCTAGGTCCCGCTATTGGTTATTGACTGGAGACATGTCTCGGTCATGTCTACATTGTTCTCGAACCCGTAGGGTCCGCACGCTTAAGGTTTCGATGACAGTTATATTATGAGTTTATGAGTTTTGATGTACCGAAGGAGTTCGGAGTCCCGGATGAGATCGGGGACGTGACGAGGAGTCTCGAAATGGTCGAGACATAAAGAATTATATATTGGAAGCCTATGTTTGGACATCGGATGCATTCCGGGTGAAATCAGGATTTTACCGGAATACCGGGAGGGTTACCGGAACCCCCCGGAAGCATAATGGGCCAACATGGGCCTTGGAGGAAAGGTGAGAGGGCAGCCCTAGGGGCTGCGCGCCTCCCCCCCTTCCCTAGTCCTATTAGGACTAGGAGAGGTGGGCGCCCCCTCTCTCTCTTTCTCTCCCCCTTGGAGCAATCCTAGTCCAACTAGGATTGGGGGGGGGGGGAATCCTACTCCCAGAGGGAGTAGGACTCTCCTGGCGCACCAAACCTGGCCGGCCAGCCCCTCCCCCTTGGATCCTTTATATACGGAGGCAGGGGGCACCCCAAAGAGACACAAGTTGATCTACGGATCGTTCCTTAGCCGTGTGCGGTGCCCCCTTCCACCAAATTCCACCTCGATCATATTGTTGCAGTGCTTAGGCGAAGCCCTGTGCCGGTAACACATCAAGATCGTCACCACGCCGTCGTGCTGACGGAACTCTTCCCCGACGCTTTGCTGGATCGGAGCCCGGGGATCGTCATCGAGCTGAACGTGTGCAGAACTCGGAGGTGCCGTGCGTTCGGTGCTTAGATCGGTTGGATCGCGAGGAGAACGTACGACTACTTCCTCTACGTACGACTACTTCCTCTACGTACGACTACTTCCTCTACGTTGTGTCAACGCTTCCGCTTCGGTCTACGAGGGTACGTAGACAAACACTCTCCCCTCTCGTTGCTATGCATCACCATGATCTTGCGTGTGCATAGGAAATTTTTTGAATTTACTGCGTTCCCCAACAGTGGCATCCGAGCCTAGGTTTTTATGGTATGATGTTATTTGCACGAGTAGAACACAAGTGAGTTGTGGACGATACAAGTCATACTGCCTACCAGCATGTCATACTTTGGTTCAGCGGTATTGTTGGATGAGACGATCCGGACCGACCTTACGCGTACGCTTACGCGAGACCGGTTCCCTCGACGTGCTTTGCACAGAGATGGCTTGCGGAAGACTGTCTCTCCAACTTTAGTTGAACCGAGTGTGGCTACGCCCGGTCCTTGAGAAGGTTAAAACGGAGTCTATTTGACAAACTATCGTTGTGGTTTTGATGCGTAGGTAAGATGAGTTCTTGCTTAAAGCCCGTAGCAGCCACGTAAAACTTGCAACAACAAAGTAGAGAACGTCTAACTTGTTTTTGCAGGGCATGTTGTGATGTGATATGGTCAAGACGTGATGCTAAATTTTATTGTATGAGATGATCATGTTTTGTAACCGAGTTATCGGCAACTGGCAGGAGCCATATGGTTGTCGCTTTATTGTATGCAATGCAATCGCGATGTAATGCTTTACTTTATTGCTAAACGGTAGTGATAGTCGTAGAAGCATAAGATTAGCGAGACGACAACGATGCTGCGATGAAGATCAAGGTGTCGCGCCGGTGACGATGGTGATCATGACGGTGCTTCGAAGATGGAGATCACAAGCACAAGATGATGATGGCCATATCATATCACTTATATTGATTGCATGTGATGTTTATCCTTTTTATGCATCTTATCTTGCTTTGATTGACGGTAGCATTATAAGATGATCTCTCACTAAATTATCAAGAAGTGTTCTCCCTGAGTATGCACCGTTGCGAAAGTTCTTCGTGCTGAGACACCACGTGATGATCGGGTGTGATAGGCTCTACGTTCAAATACAACGGGTGCAAAACAGTTGCACACGCGGAATACTCAGGTTTAACTTGACGAGCCTAGCATATACAGATATGGCCTCGGAACACAGAGACCGAAAGGTCGAGCGTGAATCATATAGTAGATATGATCAACATAAATGATGTTCACCATTGAAACTACTCCATCTCACGTGATGATCGGACATGGTTTAGTTGATTTGGATCACGTGATCACTTAGAGGATTAGAGAGATGTCTATCTAAGTGGGAGTTCTTAAGTAATATGATTAATTGAACTTTAATTTATCATGAACTTAGTACCTGATAGTATCTTGCTTGTCTATGTTGTGTAGATAGATGGCTCGTGCTGTTGTTCCGTTGAATTTTAATGCGTTCCTTGAGAAAGCAAAGTTGAAAGATGATGGTAGCAATTACACGGACTGGGTCCGTAACTTGAGGATTATCCTCATTGCTGCACAGAAGAATTACGTCCTGGAAGCACCGCTGGGTGCCAGGCCTGGTGCAAGAGCTACGCCAGATGTTATGAACGTCTGGCAAAGCAAAGCTGATGACTACTCTATAGTTCAGTGTGCCATGCTTTACGGCTTAGAACCGGGACTTCAACGACGTTTTGAACACCATGGAGCATATGAGATGTTCCAGGAGTTGAAGTTAATATTTCAAGCAAATGCCCGGATTGAGAGATATGAAGTCTCCAATAAGTTCTATAGCTGTAAAATGGAGGAGAATGGTTCTGTCAGTGAGCATATACTCAGAATGTCTGGGTATAACAATCACTTGATTCAACTGGGAGTTAATCTTCCAGATGATTGCGTCATTGACAGAATTCTCCAATCACTGCCACCAAGCTACAAGAGCTTCGTGATGAACTATAATATGCAAGGGATGACCAAAACTATGCCCGAGCTCTTCGCGATGCTAAAAGCCGCGGAGGTAGAAATCAAAAAGGAGCATCAAGTGTTGATGGTTAACAAAACCACTAGTTTCAAGAAAAAGGGCAAAGGGAAGAAAAAGGGGAACTTCAAAAAGAACAGCAAGCAAGTTGCTACTCAAGAGAAGAAACCCAAGTCTGGACCTAAGCCTGAAACTGAGTGCTTCTCTTTCAAGCAGACTGGTCACTGGAAGCGGAACTGCCCCAAGTATTTGGCGGATAAGAAGGATGGCAAGGTTAACAAAGGTATATGTGATATACATGTTATTGATGTGTACCTTACTAATTCTCGCAGTAGCACCTGGGTATTTGATACTGGTTCTGTTGCTAATATTTGCAACTCAAAACAGGGACTACGGATTAAGCGAAGATTGGCTAAGGACGAGGTGACGATGCGCGTGGGAAATGGTTCCAAAGTCGATGTGATCGCGGTCGGCACGCTACCTCTACATCTACCTTCGGGATTAATATTAGATCTAAATAATTGTTATTTAGTACCAGCGTTGAGCATGAACATTATATCTGGATCTTGTTTGATGCGAGACGGTTATTCATTTAAATCAGAGAATAATGGTTGTTCTATTTATATGAGTAATATCTTTTATGGTCATGCGCCATTAAAGAGTGGTTTGTTCTTACTTAATCTCGATAATAGTAACACACATATTCATAATGTTGAAACCAAAAGATGCAGAGTTAATAATGATAGTGCAACTTATTTGTGGCACTGCCGTTTAGGTCATATCGGTGTAAAACGCATGAAGAAACTCCATACTGATGGACTTTTGGAGTCACTTGATTATGAATCACTTGGCACTTGCGAACCGTGCCTTATGGGCAAGATGACTAAAACACCGTTCTCCGGTACTGTGGAGAGAGCAACAGATTTATTGGAAATCATACATACCGATGTATGTGGTCCAATGAATGTTGAGGCTCGTGGCGGATATCGTTATTTTCTTACCTTCACTGATGATTTAAGCAGATATGGGTATATCTACTTAATGAAACACAAGTCTGAAACATTTGAAAAGTTCAAAGAATTTCAGAGTGAAGTGGAAAATCATCGTAACAAGAAAATAAAGTTTCTACGATCTGATCGTGGAGGAGAATATTTGAGTTACGAGTTTGGTCTACATTTGAAACAATGTGGAATAGTTTCGCAACTCACGCCACCCGGAACACCACAACGTAATGGTGTGTCCGAACGTCGTAATCGTACTTTACTGGATATGGTGCGATCTATGATGTCTCTTACCGATTTACCGCTATCTTTTTGGGGTTATGCTCTAGAGACGGCCGCATTCACGTTAAATAGGGCACCATCAAAATCCGTTGAGACGACACCTTATGAACTGTGGTTTGGCAAGAAACCAAAGTTGTCATTTCTTAAAGTTTGGGGCTGCGATGCTTATGTGAAAAAGCTTCAACCTGATAAGCTCGAACCCAAATCGGAAAAATGTGTCTTCATAGGATACCCAAAGGAGACTATTGGGTATACCTTCTATCACAGATCCGAAGGCAAAATTTTTGTTGCTAAAGTCGGAAACTTTCTAGAGAAGGAGTTTCTCTCGAAAGAAGTGAGTGGGAGGAAAGTAGAACTTGATGAGATAACAGTATCTACTCCCTTATTGAGAAGTAGTACATCACAGAAATCTGTTTCTGTGACACCTACATCAAATAGGGAAGAAGCTAATGATAATGATCATGAAACTTCAGATCAAGTTTCTACTGAACTTCGTAGATCAACCAGAGTAAGATCCGCACCAGAGTGGTACGGTAATCCTATTTTGGAAGTCATGTTACTAGACCATGGTGAACCTACGAACTATGAAGAAGCGATGGTGAGCCCAGATTCCGCAAAGTGGCTTGAGGCCATGAAATCTGAGATGGGATCCATGTATGAAAACAAAGTGTGGACTTTGGTTGACTTGCCCGATGATCGGCAAGCAATTGAGAATAAATGGATTTTTAAGAAGAAGACTGACGCTGATGGCAATGTTACTGTCTATAAAGCTCGACTTGTTGCAAAGGGTTTTCGACAAGTTCAAGGAATTGACTACGATGAGACTTTCTCACCCGTAGCGATGCTTAAGTCTGTCCGAATCATGTTAGCAATTGCCGCATTTTATGATTATGAAATTTGGCAAATGGATGTCAAAACTGCATTCCTGAATGGATTTCTGGAAGAAGAGTTGTATATGATGCAACCAGAAGGTTTTGTCGATCCGAAGGGAGCTAACAAAGTGTGCAAGCTCCAGCGATCCATTTATGGACTGGTGCAAGCTTCTCGGAGTTGGAATAAACGCTTTGATAGTGTGATCAAAGCATATGGATTTATACAGACTTTTGGAGAAGCCTGTATTTACAAGAAAGTGAGTGGGAGCTCTGTAGCATTTCTGATATTATATGTGGATGACATATTGCTGATCGGAAATAATATAGAATTTCTGGATAGCATAAAGGGATACTTGAATAAGAGTTTTTCAATGAAAGACCTCGGTGAAGCTGCTTATATATTGGGCATTAAGATCTATAGAGATAGATCAAAACGCTTAATAGGACTTTCACAAAGCACATACCTTGACAAAGTTTTGAAAAAGTTCAAAATGGATCAGGCAAAGAAAGGGTTCTTGCCTGTGGCACAAGGTGTGAAGTTGAGTAAGACTCAATGCCCGACCACCGCAGAAGATAGAGAGGAAATGAAAATTGTTCCCTATGCTTCAGCCATAGGCTCTATCATGTATGCAATGCTGTGTACCAGACCTGATGTGTGCCTTGCTGTGAGTTTAGCAGGAAGGTACCAAAGTAATCCAGGAATGGATCACTGGACAGCGGTCAAGAACATCCTTAAGTACTTAAGAAGGACTAAGGATATGATTCTCATTTATGGAGGTGACAAAGAGCTCGTCGTAAACGGTTATGTCGATGCAAGCTTTGACACTGATCCGGACGATTCTAAATCGCAAACCGGATACGTATTTACATTAAACGGTGGAGCTGTCAGTTGGTGCAGTTCAAAACAAAGCGTCGTGGCGGGATCTACATGTGAAGCTGAGTACATAGCCGCTTCGGAAGCAGCTAATGAAGGAGTCTGGATGAAAGAGTTCATATCCGATCTAGGTGTTGTACCTAGCGTATCGGGTCCAATGAAAATCTTTTGTGACAATACTGGTGCAATTGCCTTGGCAAAGGAATCCAGATTTCACAAAAGAACCAAACACATCAAGAGACGCTTCAACTCCATCCGGGATTTGGTCCAGGTGGGAGACATAGAGATATGCAAGATACATACGGAGCTGAATATTGCAGACCCGTTGACTAAGCCTCTTCCACGAGCAAAACATGATCAGCACCGAGACTCCATGGGTGTTAGAATCATTACTTTGTAATCTAGATTATTGACTCTAGTGCAAGTGGGAGACTGAAGGAAATATGCCCTAGAGGCAATAATAAAGTTATTATTTATTTCCTTATATCATGATAAATGTTTATTATTCATGCTAGAATTGTATTAACTGGAAACATAATACATGTGTGAATACATAAACAAGCAGAGTATCACTAGTATGCCTCTACTTGACTAGCTCATTAATCAAAGATGGTTATGTTTCCTGGCCATGAACAAAGAGTTGTTATTTGATTAACGAGATCACATCATTAGTTGAATGATCTGATTGACATGACCCATTCCATTAGCATAGCACCCGATCGTTTAGTATGTTGCTATTGCTTTTATCCATGACTTATACATGTTCCTTTAACTATGAGATTATGCAACTCCCGTTTACCGTAGGAACACTTTGTGTGCTACCAAACGTCACAACGTAACTGGGTGATTATAAAGGTGCTCTACAGGTGTCTCCGAAGGTACATGTTGGGTTGGCGTATTTCGAGATTAGGATTTGTCACTCCAATTGTCGGAGAGGTATCTCAGGGCCTTCTCGGTAATACACATCACATAAGCCTTGCAAGCATTGCAACCAATGAGTTAGTTGCGAGATGATGTATTACGGAACGAGAAAAGAGACTTGCCGGTAACGAGATTGAACTAGGTATTGGATACCGACGATCGAATCTCGGGCAAGTAACATACCGATGACAAAGGGAACAAACGTATGTTGTTATGCGGTCTGACCGATAAAGATCTTCGTAGAATATGTAGGAGCCAATATGGGCATCCAGGTCCCGCTATTGGTTATTGACTGGAGACATGTCTCGGTCATGTCTACATTGTTCTCGAACCCGTAGGGTCCGCACGCTTAAGGTTTCGATGACAGTTATATTATGAGTTTATGAGTTTTGATGTACCGAAGGAGTTCGGAGTCCCGGATGAGATCGGGGACGTGACGAGGAGTCTCGAAATGGTCGAGACATAAAGAATTATATATTGGAAGCCTATGTTTGGACATCGGATGCATTCCGGGTGAAATCAGGATTTTACCGGAATACCGGGAGGGTTACCGGAACCCCCCGGAAGCATAATGGGCCAACATGGGCCTTGGAGGAAAGGTGAGAGGGCAGCCCTAGGGGCTGCGCGCCTCCCCCCCCTTCCCTAGTCCTATTAGGACTAGGAGAGGTGGGCGCCCCCTCTCTCTCTTTCTCTTCCCCTTGGAGCAATCCTAGTCCAACTAGGATTGGGGGGGGGGAATCCTACTCCCAGAGGGAGTAGGACTCTCCTGGCGCACCAAACCTGGCCGGCCAGCCCCTCCCCCTTGGATACTTTATATACGGAGGCAGGGGGCACCCCAAAGAGACACAAGTTGATCTACGGATCGTTCCTTAGCCGTGTGCGGTGCCCCCTTCCACCAAATTCCACCTCGATCATATTGTTGCAGTGCTTAGGCGAAGCCCTGTGCCGGTAACACATCAAGATCGTCACCACGCCGTCGTGCTGACGGAACTCTTCCCCGACGCTTTGCTGGATCGGAGCCCGGGGATCGTCATCGAGCTGAACGTGTGCAGAACTCGGAGGTGCCGTGCGTTCGGTGCTTAGATCGGTTGGATCGCGAGGAGAACGTACGACTACTTCCTCTACGTACGACTACTTCCTCTACGTACGACTACTTCCTCTACGTTGTGTCAACGCTTCCGCTTCGGTCTACGAGGGTACGTAGACAAACACTCTCCCCTCTCGTTGCTATGCATCACCATGATCTTGCGTGTGCGTAGGAAATTTTTTGAATTTACTGCGTTCCCCAACAGAAGCGGCCCAGACCGACCTTACACGTACACTTACGTGAGACAGGTTCCACCGACTGACATGCACTAGTTGCATAAGGTGGCTAGCGGGTGCCAGTCTCTCCCACTTTAGTCGGATCGGATTCGATGAAAAGGGTCCTTATGAAGGGTAAATAGCAATTGACATATCACGTTGTGGTTTTGCGTAGGTAAGAAACGTTCTTGCTAGAAACCCATAGCAGCCACGTAAAACATGCAAACAACAATTAGAGGACGTCTAACTTGTTTTTGCAGGGTATGCCTTGTGATGTGATATGGCCAAAGGATGTGATGTATGATATATGTGATGTATGAGATGATCATGTTCTTGTAATAGGAATCACGACTTGCATGTCGATGAGTATGACAACCGGCAGGAGCCATAGGAGTTGTCTTAATTTATTTATGACCCGCGTGTCAACTTAAATCGTCATGTAATTACTTTACTTTATTGCTAAAGCGTTAGCCATAGTAGTAGAAGTAATAGTTGACGTGACAACTTCATGAAGACACGATGATGGAGATCTGGTGTCATGCCGGTGACGACGATGATCATGGAGCCCCGAAGATGGAGATCAAAAGGAGCAAAGTGATGATGGCCATATCATGTCACTATTTGATTGCATGTGATGTTTATCATGTTTTTGCATCTTATTTGCTTAGAACGACGGTAGTAAATAAGATGATCCCTCATTAAAATTTCAAGAAAGTGTTCCCCCTAACTGTGCACCGTTGCGAAAGTTCGTCGTTTCGAAGCACCACGTGATGATCGGGTGTGATAGATTCTTACGTTCACATACAACGGGTGTAAGACAGATTTACACACGCGAAACACTTAGGTTGACTTGACGAGCCTAGCATGTACAGACATGGCCTCGGAACACAGAAGACCGAAAGGTCGAGCATGAGTCGTATGACAGATACGATCAACATGAAGATGTTCACCGATGTTGACTAGTCCGTCTCACGTGATGATCGGACACGGCCTAGTTGACTCGGATCATGTAATCACTTAGATGACTAGAGGGATGTCTATCTGAGTGGGAGTTCATAAGATGAACTTAATTATCCTGAACATAGTCAAAAGATCTTGGCAAATTATGTCGTAAGCTCGCGCTTTAGTTCTACTGTTTTAGATATGTTCCTAGAGAAAATATAGTTGAAAGTTGATAGTAGCAATTATGCGGACAGTAGAAGGCTTGTGTCCTTAATGCACCGCTCGGTGTGCTGGACCTCGAACGTGGTCTGTGGATGTTGCGAACATCTGACATACACGTTTTGATGACTACGTGATAGTTCGGTAATGATAAATGGTTTAGAATTGAGGCACCGAAAACATTTTTGAAATGTCGCGGAACATATGAGATGTTTCGAGGGCTGAAATTGGGATTTCATGCTCGTGCCCACGTCAAGAGGTATAAGACCTCCGACGATTTTCTTAGCCTGCATACTAAGGGAGAAAAGCTCAATCGTTGAGCTTGTGCTCAGATTGTCTGAGTACAACAATCACTTGAATCGAGTGGGAGTTAATCTTACAGATAAGATAGTGATGTTTTATTTTCCAAAGTTATTGCCACCAAGCTACTAGAGCTTCGTGATGAACTATAACATATCAGGGATAGATATGATGATCCTTGAAATATTCGCGATGTTTGACACCGCGAAAGTAGAAATCAACCAGGAGCATCAATTGTTGATGGTTAGTGAAACCACTAGTTTCAAGAAGGGCAAGGGCAAGAAGGGATACTTCATGAAACGGCAAATCAGTTGCTGCTCTAGTGGAGAAACCCAAGGTTGAACCCAAACCTGAGACTGAGTGCTTCTGTAATAAGGGGAACAACCACTAGAGCAGAATTACCCTAGATACTTGGTAGATAAGAAGGCTGTTGGTAGAAGTATATTGGATATACATTATGTGAATGTGTACTTTACTAGTACTCCTAGTAGCATCAGGGTATTAGATACCAGTTCGGTTGCTAAGTGTTAGTAACTCGAAATAAAAGCTACGGAATAAACGGAGACTAGCTAAAGGTGAGCTGACGAGATGTGTTGGAAGTGTTTCCAATGTTGATATGATCAAGCATCGCTAGCTCCCTCTACCATCGAGATTGGTGTTAAACCTAAATAATTATTATTTGGTGTTTACGTTGAGAATAGACATGATTGGATTATGTCTATCGCAATACGGTTATTCATTTAAAGAGAATAATGGTTACTCTATTTATTTGAATAATACCTTCAATGGTCTTGCACCTAAAATGAATGGTTTATTGAATCTCGATCATAATGATACACATGTTCATGCCAAAAGATATAAGATAGTAATGATAGTACCACCTACTTGTGGCACTGCCATGTAAGTCATATTGGTATAAAACGCATGAAGAAGCTCCATGTTGATGGATCTTTGGACTCAATCATTTCTGAAAAGATTGAGACATGTGAACCGTGTCTATTGGTATATACGCATGAAGAAACTCCATGCAGATGGACCGTCTGGACTCACTTGATTTTGAATCACTTGAGATATGCAAATCATACGACATGGGCAAGATGACTGAAAGCTTCATTTTCAGTAAAATGGAACAAGAAAGCAACTTGTTGGAAGTAACACATTTTGATGTGTGCAGTCTAATGAGTGCTGAGGCACGCAGTGGATATTGTTATGCTCTTACTTCACAGATGATTTGAGTAGATACTGAGCATATTTACTTGATGAAACACAAGTCTGAATTATTGAATGGTTCAAGTAATTTCAGAGTGAAGTTGAATATCGTCGTGACAAGAGGATAAAATATCTATGATATGATCATAGAGATGAATATCTGAGTTGCGAGTTTGGTACACAATTGAGACATTGTGGAAATTGTTTCACGACTAGTACCGCCTGAAACACCATAGTGTGATGGTATGTCCGAACATCATAACTGCACCCTATTGGATATGATGCATACCATGATGTCTCTTATCGAATTACCACTATCGTTCATGGGTTAGGCATTAGAGACAACTGCACTCACTTTAAATAGGACACCACGCAAATCCGTCAAGACAACACCGTATGAACTATGGTTTAGAGAAACCTAAGCTGTTGTTTCTTAAAAGTTTGGGGTGACGATGCTTATGTGAAAAAGTTTCAGGCTGATAAGCTCGAACCCAAAGCGGATAAATGCATCTTCATAGGACACCCAAAACATTTGGGTATACCTCCTGTCTCAGATCCGAAAGCAATAGGGATTGTTTCTAGAATCGGGTCCTTTCTCGAGGAAAAGTTTCTCTCGAAAGAATTGAGTGGGAGGATGGTGGAGACTTGATGAGGTTGTTGAACCGTCACTAGTGTGTAGCAAGGCACATGAATTGTTCCTATGGCACCTACACCAATTGAAGTGGAAGCTTATGATAGTGATCATGAGACTTCGGATCAAGTCACTCCCAAACCTCGTAGGATGACAAGGATGCGTACTACTTCAGAGTGGTACGTAATCCTGTCTTGGAAGTCATGTTGCTAGACAACAATGAACCTACGAGCTATGGAGAAGCGATGGTGGGACCGGATTCCGATGAATGGCTCGAGGCCATAAAATCCGAGAGAGGATCCATATATGAAAACAAAGTGTAGACTTTGAAAGAACTACTTGATGGTCGTAAGACTGTTAGGTACATATGGATTTTAAAAGGAAGACGAACAATGATGGTAAATGTCACCATTAAGAAAGCTCGACTTGTCGTTAAGATGTTTCCCGACAAGTTCAAGGAGTTGACTGCGATGAGACTTTCTCACTCGTAGCGATGCTAAGAGTCTGTTGGAATTATGTTAGCGATTACTGCATTATTTATGAAATTGTGCAGATAGGATGTCAAAACATTGTTTCCTCGACGATTTTCTTGAGGAAAGGTTGTATGTGATACAGCCAGAAGGTTTTATCAATCCTGAAAGATGCTAATAAGTATGCAAAGCTCCAGCAATTCTTCTAAGGACTGGAGTAAGCATCTCGGAGTTGGAATGTACACTTTGATGAGTTGATCAAAGATTTTAGGTTTATACAAAGTTTATGAGAAACTTGTATTTCCAAAGAAGTGAGTGGGAGCACTATAGAATTTCTGATGAGTATATGTTGTTGACATATTGTTGATCAGAAATGATGTAGAATTTCTGGAAAGCATATAGGGTTATTTGAAGAGTGTTTTCAATGGAAAACCTGGATTAAGCTACTTGAACATTGAGCATCAAGATCTATAAGGATAGATCAAAATCGCTTAATAGTACTTTCAAATGAATACATACCGTGACAAGATTTTGAAGGAATTCAAAATAGATCAGCAAAGAAGGAGTTCTTGGCTATATTACACGCGTGAGTATTGAGCAAGACTCAAGACATGACCACGACAGAATAGAAAGGACGAAAGTCGTCCCCTATGCTTTAGTACTAGGCTCTAAAGTATGCTATGTTATGTACCGCACCTGAAGTGTGCCAAGCCATGAGTCAGTCAAGGGGTACAAGTGTGATCCAGGAATGGATCACAGGACAACGGTCAAGGTTATCCTTAGTAACTAGTGGACTAAGGAATTTTCTCGATTATGGAGGTGGAAAAGAGTTCGACGTAAAGGGTTACGCCGATGCAAACTTTGACACTAATCCAGATTATACTAAGTAGTAAATTGGATTCGTATAGTAGAACAGTTATTTGGAATAGTTCCAAATAGAGCGTGGTAACTGCATCTAGGAGATGACATAGAGATTTGTAAAGCACACACGGATCTGAAAGGTTCAGACCCGTTGACTATAACTTCTCTCACAAGCATAACACGATCAAACCCAGAACTCATTGAGTGTTAATCACATAGTAATGTGAACTAGATTATTGACTCTAGTAAACTCTTTGGGTGTAAGTCACATGGGGATGTGACCTTGAGTGTTAATCACATATCGATGTGAACTGGATTATTGACTCTAGTGCAAGTGGGAGACTGTTGGAAATATGCCCTAGAGGCAATAATAAATAGGTTATTATTATATTTCCTTGTTCATGATAATCGTTTATTATCCATGCTAGAATTGTATTGATAGGAAACTCAGATACATGTGTGGATACATATACAACACCATGTCCCTAGTAAGCCTCTAGTTGACTAGCTCGTTGATCAATAGATGGTTACGGTTTCCTGACCATGGACATTGGATGTCATTGATAACGGGATCACATCATTAGGAGAATGATGTGATGGACAAGACCCAATCCTAAGCCTAGCACAAGATCATGTAGTTCGTATGCTAAAGCTTTTATAATGTCAAGTATCATTTCCTTAGACCATGAGATTGTGCAACTCCCGGATACCGTAGGAATACTTTGGGTGTGCCAAACGTCACAACGTAACTGGGTGGCTATAAAGGTACACTACGGGTATCTCCGAAAGTGTCTGTTGGGTGGCACAAATCGAGATTGGGATTTGTCACTCCGTGTGACGGAGAGGTATCTCTGGGCCCACTCGGTAGGACATCATCATAATGTGCACAATGTGATCAAGGAGTTGATCACGGGATGATGTGTTGCAGAACGAGTAAAAGAGACTTGCCGGTAACGAGATTGAACAAGGTATCGGGATACCGACGATCGAATCTCGGGCAAGTATCGTACCGATAGACAAAGGGAATTATATACGGGATTGATTAAGTCCTTGACATCGTGGTTCATCCGATGAGATCATCATGGAACATGTGGGAGCCAACATGGGTATCCAGATCCCGCTGTGGGTTATTGACCAGAGTACATCTCGGTCATGTCTGCATGTCTCCCGAACCCGTAGGGTCTACACACTTAAGGTTCGATGACGCTAGGGTTATAAAGGAAGCTTGTATGTGGTTACCAAATGTTGTTCGGAGTCCCGGATGAGATCCCGGACGTCACGAGGAGTTCCGGAATGGTTCGGAGGTAAAGATTTATATATAGGAAGTCCTATTTCGGCCAACGGGACAAGTTTCGCGGTCATCAGTATTGTATCGAGACCACCGGAGGGGTCCCGGGGGCCCACCGGGTGGGGCCACCCATCCCAGAGGGTCCCATGGGCTGAAGTGGGAAGGAATCCAGCCCAAAGTGGGCTGGGGCGCCACTTCCCTTATGGCCCATGCGCCTAGGGTGAAGGGGGAACCCTAAGGAAGAGTCCCAAGGAGGGAAGGCACCTCCTAGGTGCCTTGGGGGGGAGGGAAACCTCCCCTGGCCGCCGCCCCCTAGGAGATTGGATCTCCTAGGGCTGGCGCACCCCCCCTTGGGATCCCTATATATAGTGGGGGTAGAGGGCCTCTTGAGACACACCTTTTGCCTTTGGTGCAGCCCCTCCCTCTCCCAAGTTCTTCTCCTCTCCCGCAGGTGCTTGGCGAAGCCCTGCAGGATTGCCACGCTCCTCCACCACCACCACACCGTTGTGCTGCTGCTGGATGGAGTCTTCCTCAACCTCTCCCTCTCTCCTTGCTGGATCAAGGCGTGGGAGACGTCATCGGGCTGTACGTGTGTTGAACGCGGAGGTGCTGTCCGTTCGGCACTAGGATCATCGGTGATCTGAATCACGACGAGTACGACTCCATCAACCCCGTTCACTTGAACGCTTCCGCTTAGCGATCTACAAGGGTATGTAGATGCACTCTCCATCCCCTCGTTGCTGGTTTCTCCATAGATAGATCTTGGTGACACGTAGGAAAATTTTAAATTTCTGCTATGTTTCCCACATCACGAAGATCAACTTGTGTGTCTATGGGGTGCCCCCTGCCCCCGTATATAAAGGAGTGGAGGAGGGGAGGGCCGACCCTCTCTATGGTGCGCCCTAGGGGAGTCCTACTCCCACCGGGAGTAGGATTCCCCCTTTCCTAGTCCAACTAGGAGTCCTTCCAAGTAGTAGGAGTAGGAGACAAGGAATGGGAAGAGGGAAGAGAAGGAAGGAGGGGGCGCCGCCCCTCCCCCTAGTCCAATTCGGACTAGTCAATGGGGGGGGCGCGGCCTGCCTCTCCCTCTCCCCTAAAGCCCAATAAGGCCCATATACTTCTTCCCCCGTATTCCCGTAACTCCCCGGTACTCCGAAAAATACCCGAACCACTCGGAACCTTTCCGATGTCTGAATATAGTCGTCCAATATATCGATCTTTACATCTCAACCATTGCGAGATTCCTCGTCATGTCCCCGATCTCATCCGGGACTCCGAACTCCTTCGTTACATCAAAACTCATAAACTGTCATCGAAACCTTAAGCGTGCGGACCCTACGGGTTCGAGAACAATGTAGACATGACCGAGACACGTCTCCAGTCAATAACCAATAGCGGAACCTGGATGCTCATATTGGCTCCCACATATTCTACGAAGATCTTTATCGGTCAGACCGCATTACAACATACGTTGTTCCCTTTGTCATCGGTATGTTACTTGCCTGAGATTCGATCGTCGGTATCTCAATACCTAGTTCAATCTCGTTACCGTCAAGTCTCTTTACTCGTTCCGTAATACATCATCTCGCAACTAACTCGTTAGTTGCAATGCTTGCAAGGCTTAAGTGATGTGCATTACTGAGAGGGCCCAGAGATACCTCTCCGACAATCGGAGTGACAAATCCTAATCTCGAAATACGCCAACCCAACATGTACCTTTGGAGACACCTGTAGAGCTCCTTTATAATCACCCAGTTACGTTGTGACGTTTGGTAGCACACAAAGTGTTCCTCCGGTAAACTGGAGTTGCATAATCTCATAGTCATAGGAACATGTATAAGTCATGAAGAAAGCAATAGCAACGTACTAAACGATCGAGTGCTAAGCTAACGGAATGGGTCAAGTCAATCACATCATTCTCCTAATGATGTGATCCCGTTAATCAAATAACAACTCTTTGTCTATGGTTAGGAAACATAACCATCTTTGATTAACGAGCTAGTCAAGTAGAGGCATACTAGTGACACTCTGTTTGTCTATGTATTCACACATGTATTATGTTTCCGGTTAATACAATTCTAGCATGAATAATAAACATTTATCATGAAATAAGGAAATAAATAATAACTTTATTATTGCCTCTAGGGCATATTTCCTTCACCATGACCAACTATGGCGTCAAGATCAAGCACATTAGGAGTGACAATGGCACGGAATTCAAGAACACTGGCCTCGACACTTATCTTGATACACTGGGCATCACTCATGAGCTCTCTGCTCCATACACACCTCAGCAAAATGGCATCATGGAGCGCAAGAATAGGACCTTTATTGAGATGGCACGTACGATGCTTGATGAGTACAAGACTCCAAGAAAGTTCTGGCCTGAAGCCATTGATACTGCTTGCCATATCATCAACAGAGTTTATCTTCATAAGTTCTTCAAGAAGACATCCTATGAACTACTCACTGAGAGCACGTGCCAAATGTGCTAGATGAAGCTTCTCCCAGTGAATCTATCAAGCTAATGGGTACTGGAGAAATCATATCCACCAAGGAACAAGCAGAAGAGGAAATAGTCATTTCAGCACCTACTACACGTGAAGACAATGCTCAACCTGAAGATAATGCTGAAGATGAAGATAGCAATCAGCAAGAGCAAAGTCATCGCCCTGTTCATCCTCAGGTTGCCAATGAAGTTCAAATTGAGAAGATCATTGATAGTATTAATGCACCTGGTCCTCTCACTTGATCAAGAGCAACACAACTAGCAAATTTCTGTGGACACTTTGCATTTGTCTCTATATCTAAACCCAAGAAAGTTGATGAAGCCTTCATGGAACCTGAATGGAGTCAAGCTATGCAAGAAGAGCTTCAACAGTTTGAGCTAAACAATGTGTGGGAGCTAGTCAAACGTCCTGATCCACGTAAGCACAATATTATTGGCACCAAATGGATCTATCGCAACAAGCAAGATGAACATGGTCAAGTTGTCAGAAACAAAGCTTGTCTCGTTGCCCAAGGCTATACACAAGTGGAAGGAATTGACTTTGATGAAACCATTGCTCCTGTGGCTAGGCTTGAAGCCATTCGTATACTACTAGCCTATGCTAACCACAACAACATCCTTCTGTATCAAATGGATGTGAAGAGTGCCTTCCTCAACGGAAAAATTGATGAAGAAGTGTATGTAGCTCAACCACTAGGTTTTGAAGATCAAAAGCGTCCTGATATGGTCTACAAACTCAACAAGCCACTGTTTGGCATCAAACAAGCACCTCGCGCTTGGTATGACACACTCAAAGACTTCCTGAAGAGCAAAGGCTTCAAACCTGGTTCGCTTGATCCCACTCTCTTCACGAAGACATATGATGGAGAACTGTTTGTATGCCAAATCTATGTGGATGAAATTATCTTCGGCTGCACTAATAAGAGATACAGTGATGAGTTTGGGCATATGATGCAAGAGCAATATTAGATGTCCATGATTGGAGAGCTGAAATTCTTTCCGGGTCTTCAAATTCATCAACAGAGAAATGTCATCTTCATATCACAAGAAAAATATCTCAAAGATTGCCTGAAGAAGTTTGGAATGCAAGACTTCAAAGGGTACACGACGCCAATGCCAACCAAAGGCCAATTAGGCCCCGACGACAATGGTAAAGAGTTCGATCAAAAGGTATATCGCTCCATGATTACTTCTTTATTGTACTTATGTGCATCCAGGCTAGATATAGTGCTTAGCGTTTGCATGTGTGCCCGATTCCAAGCGGCACCAAGGGAATCGCAAATCCTCACGGTGAAGCGAATTCTTTGATATTTGGCTCACACCCCAACATTAGGATTATGGTATCCAAAGGGCTTAGAGTTTGATCTAGTTGGATTCTCAGATGCTGATTATGCCAGTGACAAGGTTGATCGCAAGTCCACATCAGGCGCATGCCACTTTCTTGGATGATCCCTTGTCTGTTCGTCTTCAAAGAAGCAAAACTATGTGTCACTCTCCACTGCAGAATCTGAATACATTGCTGCTGGATCTTGCTGCACTCAGCTTCTTTGGATGAAGCAAACCCTCAAGGACTATGGCATCAACATGAAGCATGTGCCCCTCTACTACGACAATGAGAGCGCCATCAAGATTGCTCACAATCCAGTTCAGAACTCGAAGACAAAGCACATTCAGATCTGTCATCACTTTCTCAGAGATCATGTGTTGAAGGAAGACATTGATATCATTCACGTCAACACTGAAGAGCAATTAGCAGATATTTTCATGAAGCCCTTGGATGAGAAAAGGTTTTGCAAGCTGCGGTTTGAGCTAAATATCTTAGAATCCTCTAATGTCCTGTGAATGGACACACATCCTAACGCTTATGCATATTGATGACTTAGGTGTGCAACACACAAAGTAACGTATGTCTTCAATTCATGAAGACATACCCTCAGAGTGTGAATGCATCAATGCAGAATTTGACTTCGGAGCGCCATGATAATTGTGCGCCGTGTCGGGGTCTTATACTTCCTATGCGGTGGGTAACGCCACCACCAACCTCTCTTGAAGATTTTCGTTTGGCGTTTTGTTATTTATCTTCTTGGTTGGTCTGTCTTCAACATTGGATTACCTTCAGGATTCATCTTCGCTATGTTGATTTGGTCTTCACTGATATATATATATATATATATATATATATATGTGTGTGTGTGTGTGTGTGTGTGTGTGTGTGTGTGTTCTGTCCTCTACAACATTCACTTATAGCTATGTCTTCAAGTTGCCATTTTCTGCACTAAGTGAATGTGATCAGACCCGTACCCCTTCTGTGCTTATCTCTCAAACTCTCTCCGTCTCTTCATATGCATTATATTGACACGTGTCGATTGTCTTCACGGTGTCCTTGTCAGCTAAAGATACAGAGACACGCATTTAAAACAGCTTTTATCATCTCTACCCTTTTTGCTTGAATATCGGAGAAGCCGGAACGACCACCCGACAAACTTGGCGCACGTGGAGTCATGGCACAACCTTCAATCTATTGCATGCATGCCACGTGTCCTTCAGATGTGAACCGCCATGGGCACCTGAGTAATTACACTGTGCCATCCCATTTCCTTATAAATACTTCACCCCTTGCGGTCATTATCTCTTCTCCCCTCGCCATCTCGCTCAAATCCTAGCGCCACCGCTAGCTTTCGTCCTCGCCGGAGATGAAGCGGTTCACTGCTGCGACTTCTCTGACGTCGTATTCACGCCAGCCGCGTACATCTCCCCCCCGCCGTAGGTGGCTTCTGCCGCCAAGTTAGGGCATGGGAGATCGGACTGCTCGGCCTCCATATTTCTCGTCTAGCAGTTCTGAAAGTGCAACTATCCCTAGGTGGTTTTGGTAATTCATAACAACATATAGCTCATTGAGCTAATGCTATTCCAAGATGATTATTTTAGGAAAGCTCAATGATTGGCATGGCATGGATGATGAAAGTGGATTCCTCAAAATGCTAAGGACAAAGGATTGGCTCAAGCTCATAAGCTCAAGACTCTTCATTTTATATTTTAGTGATCCAAGATCACATTGAGTCTTTAGGAAAAGCGAATACTATCAAGGAGGGATGAAGTGTTGCTTAATGAGACTCTTGATTCATGTGCTTAGTGATATGCTCCAAAACCCTCAACTACTTTCCCACATCCACATTTGACCTAAACCTAAAGTCAAACTCGGCCCTACCGATTCTTTCTATCCGGCGCCACCGAGTTTCACTTGTCATAGCCACTGCCAAACCCTAAGCAAATCGGTTCTACCGATAGGGATCTCGGTCTCACCGAGATGGGATTGCAATTTCTCTGTTTCCTTTTCGTAACTTTTCGGTCTCACCGAAAGAGCGGATCGGTCCCACCGAGATTGCAATGTAAACTCTCTGTTTCCTTTTTGTAACATTTCGGTCTCACCGAAAGAGCAAATCGGTCCCACCGAGTTTACCTGACCAACCCTCTGGTTAGCTTATTACCAAATCGGTCTCACCGAGTTTGTGTAATCGGTCTCACCGAGATTACGTTATGCCCTAATCCTAACCATATCGGTCCTACCGAGTTGCATGTCGGTCCCACCGAAAATCCTAACGGTCACTAGGTTTGCTGAATCGGTCCGACCGAGTTTAACGATTCAGTCCCACCGAGTTTGGCAAATTGTGTGTAATGGTTAGATTTTGTGTGGAGGCTATATATACCCCTCCACCTCCTCTTCACTCGTGGAGAGAGCCATCAGAACACATCTACACTTCCAACTCACATGTTCTGAGAGAGAACCACCTACCCTTGTGTTGAGCTCAAGATATTCCATTCCTACCATATGAATCTTGATCTCTAGCCTTCCCCAAGTTGCTTTCCACTCAAATCTTCTTTCCACCAAATCCAAATCCTATGAGAGAGAGTTGAGTGTTGGGGAGACTATCATTTGAAGCACAAGAGCAAGGAGTTCATCATCAACATACCATTTGTTACTTCTTGGAGAGTGGTGTCTCCTAGACTGGCTAGGTGTCACTTGGGAGCCTCCGACAAGATTGTGGAGTTGAACCAAGGAGTTTGTAAGGGCAAGGAGATCGCCTACTTCGTGAAGATCTACCGCTAGTGAGGCAAGTCCTTCGTGGGCGATGGCCATGATGGGATAGACAAGGTTGCTTCTTCGTGGACCCTTCATGGGTGGAGCCCTCCGTGGACTCGCGCAACCGTTACCCTCCGTGGGTTGAAGTCTCCATCAACGTGGATGTAGGATAGCACCACCTATCCGAACCACGCCAAAACATCCTTGTCTCCAGTTGCGTTTGAATTCTCCAAACCCTTCCCTTTACATTCTTGCAAGTTGCATGCTTTACTTTCCGCTGCCTATATACTCTTTGCATGCTTGCTTGAACTGTGTGATGATTGCTTGACTTGTCCTAAAATAGCTAAAATCTGCCAAACACTAAAATTGGGAAAAGATTAAGTTTTTATTTGGTCAAGTAGTCTAATCACCCCCCTCTAGACATACTTCAAGGTCCTACAAGTGGTATAAGAGCTTTGGTCTCCATTTGCTTTGATTTCCATAGCTTTTAGTGGTCATAGCCTTGGTTTCACAACCTAGGAGAGTGTGGCGTCTAGCGAGGGAAATTATCACTGTAGAGGTCCTTACTTTGATGGTACTAATTTTGCTAGTTGGAAGCATAAAATGAAAATGCATATTCTCGGACATAACCCCGCCGTTTGGGCTATTGTGTGTGTTGGCTTGCAAGGTGACTTCTTTGATGGGAAAGAACCAAACCGTGAAGCTACCGCGGAAGAGTTGAAGATGCTGCAATACAACGCTCAAGCTTGTGATATTCTCTTCAACGGATTGTGCCCCGAAGAATTCAACAAAATCATCCGTCTTGAGAATGCGAAGGAAATTTGGGATACTTTGATTGATATGCACGAAGGTACCGACTCCGTCAAGGAATCCAAATTGGATGTGCTTCAAAGTCAACTTGACAAGTTCAAAATGAAGGATGGTGAAGGTGTCGCTGAAATGTACTCTAGGCTTGCTCTTATCACAAATGAGATTGCCGGCTTAGGGAGTGAAGAGATGACCGATAGATTCATCATCAAGAAGATCCTAAGATCCTTGGATGGAAAATATGATACCGTGTGCACATTGATCCAAATGATGCCCAATTACAAAGATCTCAAGCCAACGGAGGTCATTGGAAGAATTGTTGCTCATGAGATGTCACTCAAGGATAAAGAGGAACTTCACAACAAATCAAGTGGAACTTACAAAGCCTCATGTGAAGCCCCCACATCATCGAGTGAGAAACAAACCTTCAATGAAGAATTGAGCTTAATGGTGAAGAACTTCAACAAGTTCTACAAGAGTAGAAGCAAAGATAGAAGCTCCAAGTCAAGATCCTACAATGACAAAAGATCTTCTAGTCGAGAGCGAAACTGCTACAATTGTGGATGACCCGGACACTACTCCAATGAGTGTACGGCACCCTACAAAAGAAGAGAAGATTCTCCAAAAAGAAGAAGCAAAAGAGAAGAATCACCATCAAGAGAGAGAAGGAGTAGAGATGATCGTTATGAACGAAGATACTCATGGAGAAGCAAGGATTCGGAAAGAAAGGAAAAGTCATCAAGAAGCTACACAAAACGAAGACATGAAGCTCATGTTGGTGAATGGGTATCCGACTTCGACTCCGACAACCACTCCGAGAGAAGTTATCACTCCGATTCCGAATATACTCAAGATGAAGGTGTTGCCGGTCTAGCACTTGTGTCAACCAACTCCTATGACATATTTGACTCACCAAATGAAGGAGTTGGAACATGCTTCATGGCCAAAGGTCCAAAGGTAACACACCCCGAATATGTTGATTTCAATAGTGATGAAGATGACTTGTTAGGTGATGATGATTTACTTGTTGACAACTCTAGTGATGAATACTATGATGAAACGTCAATTAATCATGCTAATCAAGATAAAACGAATGACAATGATAAGGAGAAGATTGAGACTCTAACTAAAGAACTAAACACTCTTAAGTTAGCTCATGAAACTATCTTCAAAAATCATCGAGAACTTTTAAGAGCTCATGAGAAGTTACGCTTTGAAAAGCTCAATCTTGAGCAAGAGCATGAGTTTTTAAAAGCAATCAATGATGATCTCCGCAAGAAAAGTTCTTCTTACATTGCCAAGCGTTTACTCTTATCCACTTACATGCCTCAAGTCAAGACTAGTAACAAGAACAAGAAAGATTCTTCCTCTAGTAGTAGCAATGATCATGTTAAATCCAATATTGTTGCTTCTAGTAGTTCTCTTGATTCCACTAATGATTCTTTTAGCCAAGTTACACTTGAGCAAGAAAATAGCTTATTGAAGGGAATTATAGAGAAAGGAGTCTACAAGAGCCTTGCCGGAAGTAAGCAATTCGAGGAAATTTTACGCAAGCAAGGAAGGCACCGGAAGAATCAAGGTGTTGGTTTTGAACGAAAGTTCAACGCCAATGGAGTTGAGTGGGAAGAAGATCAATACCCCAAGACGAAGTTTGTTCCTCAACAAGTGAAGTATGATCCTACTTCCTTCAAGGGGACACAAGCTCAAGATGATCTTCCACCACAAGACTACAAGCAAAAAGGCAAGGACAAGCTTCAAGAGGAAATTGATGCATTTGAAGAAGCTCCTAAGACCTTAGTCAAGTGGATTCCCAAGACTACTTCAAGTTCCACTTCATCAAGTACGACTACAACTCCAAGGATTCCCATCAAGATGGTGTGGATCCAAAAGAAGAAGAACTAGAGAGTTCTTGAGGGTGACTCCGGCAACATACTTCACTCTTATCATTTTGGCAAGAACAAGTGCAATCAACTTCCACATCTTGCACTAGTTCAAGGAGTCACAAACCCTCTTGTTGGTAAGACAAGGGACAAGGTAACCTAAAAGCCTTCATGGACATCATCTTGTGTGTGCATCACTCTATGTCTATGGATATTCTTGTTTGTTCCTTGTGGGACTAACCCATGTAGGTATTGAAAGTGCAATTCACCCCAATGGATAGCTCCAATTGTTCTACATCAACATTGAGCATCCACATCTTCAACATCTACATGAAGTCACCCAAGGTTAGTTCATACCTCTTAGGGGGGGATATCACATCTAGGGGGAGCTTTACTCTAAGACTTGAGCTAAATCAACTCTAATGATGTGAACACAACAATGCTTTATGTAAAGGTGGTAACCCCACTTGTGCTTAAACGATGAGTATGACCTATGATCAAATGTTCTCATTTGACTCCTATGTCCATATACTCATATATAGATGACCTAGTCATCGCCAATTGCTTGATAGATGCTAGAATTGGTTGTGCATGCTTTGCCACATATTTCAATTACCATTTTATTGTGTGAGCATGTTGGTTGCATATTTTACTCATTCGAGGACATCCACTTGTTGTTTTGATTGATTGGTTTTCTTTTCTCTTGCCAAGTGGATGGACAAGAATGCCTAAGAAGCTCCTCTAGCTATCTATGCTTTTCTCGTCTCAAACTCTATTCATGCTACATCACAAAATTTGATCAAGTCAGATTCGAACCACTCTGTGTGAGGAGCACTCGGAGTCCCCGATTCGTCATAGACTTAAACTTCCAAAACTTCTTTGTGATTCTCGGTCTGACCGATATCTCCCTTTCGGTCCTACCGAGATCATTAAGTCGATCTCGGTGCAACCGATTTGAACCATTCGGTCACACCAAGTTGCAATAACTGTATACAGTTTTGCATCTCGGTGCCACCGAGTTGTTCCACTCGGTCACACCGACAGGGTCGGGCTATATATAGACACGGGCAAAAATTTGGAAATTTCTCCGAACCCCTTCGCCCGCGCGATAGCTCGCTCTGCCTACGTGGTCTCCGGATCGTCTTCTCGCCGCCAGCCGCCTCCAGTCGCTGGTCTCCATCACCGTCAACGGAATTCAACCCCGCCGTTGCCGATGTAGCGAGTCTCCGCCGAACTAGGGTATGGACTCGATCTTTGTGCTATTCCCCGTCTGATTCCTAGCACATTGTGATCTTATTGATTCTAGCCATGATTGAAACACTCCTATCCAGTCAATGCAATTCATAGAATAGGTTTGATTCAAATTTTTAGGGTTAGGTTTCCGCCGAAACCATCTCGGGCCCACCGAGTTGAAAAACTCGGTCCCACCGATTTGGCTCATGCCATTGCACAAGTGAGACTCGGTCTGACCGAGAATTACTAATCGGTGTGACCGATTTTGGAACTTTGTGAAACCCTAGCAGTCTCGGTGACACCGAACTGTGACTCGGTCTGACCGAGATCACTAGTTTAGGTTCCAAAACTGCTTCGGTATCACCGAGTTTAAAAGTCGGTAGATCCGAAATGATTTCTGTGGGAAACTAAAACTAAGATTTTGATCATTCTTTTGCGAAAAAATCTCTGCATTTTGTGATGCTCATCTATTCTACCTCATCTATAAACTCTTCACAGGGTCAGCAGTCAGCTTTTTCATCATGTCTGGTCAGACTGACAGCCAGAATATGTCAGAAGAGCAAGTGCACATGAGTGAGAGCACTAGTCCCTCCAGTTCTTCAGATGAAGGCAGCAGGAGCACTCCTAGCAATTTGCCAAAAGCTGCCACTAGACAAAGGAAGAAGAGAACCTCAGACTCAGAGGATGAGGATTATGTGGCAGAGGAAGAGGAAGCTACTTCCAAGAAAGTAGTGCTCAAGAAGGAGTATGGCTCAGCACAGAGCACAAAGCCTAACTTGAAAATCAAAAGGCCAGCAGGTAGGCAGCCTATGCCAAAGGCCAGAGCCTCAACTCAGATTCCTGAAAAGCCTGCACCCAAAGGGCCAGTTGCTGCTGAAGGGAAGAAGGAAAGGAAAAGGGGCAGATGGTGCAAGAGAGTTGATCCAATGGCTGAGTTTGAAAAGCATTCTTCCGAAGAAGAGGATGAAGAGGAAGAGGTTGCTGCACCAGCACCTAACGCACCAAAGCTTATGGGTGATGCTATCAAATCAGGGGCTACTGCATCCAAGCCCAAAGAAGCACCCAAAGCTGCCTCCAAAGCCAAGTCAGCTCCCAAGAGAAATACAAGGAGCATACCAGCTGCTGAGAAGAACAAGGCCCCAATGCCTGACATTGCAGAAGAAGAAGAAGGACAAGTGCTCAGGAAGCTAAAGCCCAAGATCCCAGACCACAACGATGCTCATCCTGTGGCTGAGGACATGAAAATTAGAAGAAACTCAGGGCTAAGGAAGTGGAGAGAAGCAGATCCGTATGCTTCAAGGAGAAGAACTGCTGTTGACTACAGGTTCCACACAAAGGAACAACAGGACTTCTATGAGACAGTTTTGTTGGATAAGAAGCCCATAGTTTGTGACATGAGATGGGTAGACTGGGAGTACATCAAGGACAATGAAGAGCACTATCCTGGAGTGCAAGATAGCTTCAAGGGCTGTGGAGTTGCAGACTTTGTTGGGCAGAAGCTCACAAAGTGGAATGAAGAGCTGATCATGCAATTTTACTCCACAGCGCACTTCTATCCAGATGGCAGAATTGTGTGGATGTCAGAGGGAACCAGATATCAATCAACTGTTGAGGAATGGGCAAAGTTGATCAATGCCCCAGAGGAAAATGAAGATGACTTGGACATATATGCCAAGAAGAAGATGGATCACAACTCCATGTCCAACATGTACAAGGAGATCCCAAACAAGGCACTTGATACTTTCAAGTTTGGCTCAGTACATTATCTTCTGTCAGGGCTGCCAACTATTAATTGGATTCTGAGGCACAGTCTATTGCCCAAGTCAGGTGATCACAAGATGATCAGAGGCCATGCAATAAATTTGCTTCATATCTTTGATGTGCCACAGAAATTCAAGGTCATGAGCCTCATGGTAGAGACTATCAAAAGGACTGCAGCAGATCAGAAGAGGAGCTGTGGTTATGCCCCTCAGATCCAAGTATTGATTAACTCAAAAATGGACACAGGCATATACTTGTTACAAGGAACATTTGCCTATTCATCCAGATTTTGAAGACAACCAGGTTGTCATGAACAAGGATGATCCATCATCTGCACATGCTCAAGCATAGAAGGAGAAGGCAAGGAAGGAGAAAGCTGCCAAGATGCCAACTCAAGAGGAGGCATCTGAGTATTTCTTGAAAACCAAGCAAGAGCAGCTTAGTTACTTGACTGCATCTACACCGAGGATTGAGAAATGACTGGCCATCCTCACTCAGAATCAGGAGAGCTTAGAAAGAATCGTAGAACAAAAGTTCTATGACTTGGATGTCAAAGTAACAGAGATTCAGTCTGAAGTGGAACAACTTCAAGATGACATGCAGGAGAGGAAAGGGAAGACTACAACTGATGCATTTGCCAGAGTGCCACGAGCTCAGAGGTCAACTGCAGTGCCAGTTCCTGACACCAGAGCCACCACCTCAGCTCCAACTACAGCACCAGCCCAACCAGCTCCAGCATCCACTTCAGCTCCAGCTCCAACCACGTCTACAGAAGCCTCCGTCCTTGGAGTGATCCAGACTCCACCACCACCAGAAGATCAAGCCTGAGAGTCGATCTAGCACTATGCATTTTCTAGGAACTTTTTGGTAACTTGTTGCCAAAGGGGGAGAAAAATGTATAGATCATAGGCTTCGAGAGAGAGAGAGTGTTGCCTTTATTCTCTCTTGCCTTATTTGGTGGTTTTTCCAACTTTGATTGCTTTTGATTGAGATACTATGATATGCTTGTGAGACATTGATGATCATGTGTTTGATCATAAGCTACACTTATGCGTGCTTGATATTATCCTATCTATCTTATGTGATCATTCACTTTTCTTGGTGATGAGTGCATGTATTTAATTCTTATCATTTTGAGCGCTCCACCAAGATGTATGTGACATGGAAGAGTAAGCCATGATTCTAACTCTTTGTGCATTTGCAGTCCAAAGCAAATTTTAAATATGCACAAATTTAGGGGGAGCTCTTACTTTTCACATACTTCTCAAAGCGACGATGTTCTAAAATCTTATTATCATTTATCGAAGCTTTGATCTATATGTTGTCATCAATTACCAAAAAGGGGGAGATTGAAAGTGCAACTATCCCTAGGTGGTTTTGGTAATTCATAACAACATATAGCTCATTGAGCTAATGCTATTCCAAGATGATTATTTCAGGAAAGCTCAATGATTGGCATGTCATGGATGATGAAAGTGGATTCCTCAAAATGCTAAGGACAAAGGATTGGCTCAAGCTCATAAGCTCAAGACTCTTCATTTTATATTTTAGTGATCCAAGATCAGAGTCTTTAGGAAAAGCCAATACTATCAAGGAGGGATGAGGTATTTCTTAATGAGCCTCTTGCTTCATGTGCTTAGTGATATGCTCCAAAACCCTAAACTACTTTCCCACATCCACATTTGACCTAAACGTAAATTCAAACTCGGCCCTACCGATTCTTTCTATCCGGCGCCACCGAGTTTCACTTGTCATAGCCACTGCCAAACCCTAAGCAAATCGGTTCTACCGATAGGGATCTCGGTCTCACCGAGATGGGATTGCAATTTCTCTGTTTCCTTTTCGTAACTTTTCGGTCTCACAGAAAGAGCGGATCGGTCCCATCGAGATTGCAATGTAAACTCTCTCTTTCCTTTTTGTAACATTTTGGTCTCACCGAAAGAGCAAATCGGTCCCACCGAGTTTACCTGACCAACCCTCTGGTTAGCTTATTACCAAATCAGTCTCACCGAGTTTGTGTAATTGGTCTCACCGAGATTACGTTATGCCCTAACCCTAGCCATATCAGTCCTACCGAGTTGCATGTCGGTCCCACCGAAAATCCTAACGGTCACTAGGTTTGCTGAATCGGTCCGACCGAGTTTAACGATTCGGTCCCACCGAGTTTGGAAGATTGTGTGTAATGGTTAGATTTTGTGTGGAGGCTATATATACCCCTCCACCTCCTCTTCACTCATGGAGAGAGCCATCAGAACACATCTACACTTCCAACTCACATGTTCTGAGAGAGAACCACCTACCCTTGTGTTGAGCTCAAGATATTCCATTCCTACCATATGAATCTTGATCTCTAGCCTTCCCCAAGTTGCTTTCCACTCAAATCTTCTTTCCACCAAATCCATATCCTGTGAGAGAGAGTTGAGTGTTGGGGAGACTATCATTTGAAGCACAAGAGCAAGGAGTTCATCATCAACACACCATTTGTTACTTCTTGGAGAGTGGTGTATCCTAGATTGGCTAGGTGTCACTTGGGAGCCTCCGACAAGATTGTGGAGTTGAACCAAGGAGTTTGTAAGGGCAAGGAGATCGCCTACTTCGTGAAGATCTACCGCTAGTGAGGCAAGTCCTTCGTGGGAGATGGCCATGATGGGATAGACGAGGTTGCTTCTTTGTGGACCCTTCATGGGTGGAGCCCTTCGTGGACTCGCTCAACCGTTACCCTCCGTGGGTTGAAGTCTCGATCAACGTGGATGTAGGATAGCACCACCTATCCAAACCACGCCAAAAACATCCTTGTCTCCAATTGCGTTTGAATTCTCCAAACCCTTCCCTTTACATTCTTGCAAGTTGCATGCTTTACTTTCCGCTGCCTATATACTTTTTGCATGCTTGCTTGAATTGTGTGATGATTGCTTGACTTGTCCTAAAATAGCTAAAATCGGCCAAACACTAAAATTGGGAAAAGGTTAAGTTTTTATTTGGTCAAGTAGTCTAATCACCCCCCTCTAGACATACTTCAAGGTCCTACAAGTTCATCCTGCGGTAAATAAGAACTCACTTTTTACCGTTTATTTGATCCATTGAAATCTTCACATCTTACAAAAGTTGTTCTTACACTTCCAAATCTAGATCTTTCCTTTTCTCCATCTCATAATTTGCAAGTACGTTCACTTATGCATCAAAATTAGTTAGATTCCTCACTTGTACTTATTCATGGATTCGTACAAATCTGGAACCAACTCACATCAATAAGTGAATGTCTTTGCGCTACGAGGTCAATGTCTTCAAACTTATTTATCTTCAAAATCTTCTGAGAATGCATATGACCTCTCTTCCCCTTCCCTCGCATCTCTAATGCTGTCACATGTACATGTCCATGGGAGAATCCCTTGGTTCTCATAGTCTGCATTCATTTGCAGAGTTCTTACAGCATCACATTGAATCACCTGAAGCCAGCTCCTGTCTGACCAGCCGACTGAAGCCAAACATAGTTGTGAAGCCTTTCAGTCTGAAACCAATGGCGGGAGGCAAATCTGCAAAGAAGGGTGGCAGGCAGCGTCGGGACAACACTGCTCTGGGCTTGCCACCAGATCTATATGAAATATACAAGTCAGATCCAGATGAAACCTACACTTAGCGCAAATCCAGAGTCCAATGGATTCGCAAGCATTGGGCAGAGGAATGGTTTCAGTATCACTTTGTCACTTCAGAGTATGCAAAGAAGAATGCTGTGAGACCACCATGGGCTGATATTGTGTACAAGAAGCTTATTCCCAAGACCAAAGCCGAAGCCATTACAAAAGGCTTCTATCCTTGGATGGTCAGAGGACCTCAGCCTGAAGATGCTGATCCATCAAGTCTATGATGGTGTCGTGATGATGAACTATTTGAAGCCAATTTCCAGTTTGCAAAGGTTTCAACAGCTCAAAACAAGAAGGATGACTTCAACCCTGGTCCAGCTGCTCCAAGGCCTGATGGTAGTCGCGAAGCTGAGCCAAACCTCATTGGCCCCTTTGAGGACTTCGATTCATAGTTGGAACATTGTGCCGCTCAAAGGGACACTATTGAAGATGCCGCTGAGGAAGAGGAACATGCTGACGTTCTAGAGCCCCAGAAGCCAAAGAAGAAAGCAAAGGCTTCAAAATCTTCTACTGTCCCAAAAGCTTCAAGTGTGAGGCCATTGAAATCTGCATCGCCTGAATCCAATGTGCAGTCTAAGGACCAATCTCGCATCTCCAAGAAGTCCACGAAGCCCAAGAAGGTGTCAGGGCAAGCTCATACACCCGTACACCTTTTTCGCAACCATGAAGATATTGTTGATCTATCTAGTGATGATGACATCGATGATGATGCCCTTGAGATGCTGATCAAGAGCAAGCAGGAGGCCGAAATCTTCAAAGAGCTGCCTCTGTTTGACGCTGATATTTTAAACAACTTCATTAACGAGTGGTTTTAAGATACCTCTCTCACCTCAATGATCTGCAGCTTCCGATTGGCATCAGTGTGGCTTTCCAGCGCTGTATTGTGCAAGAGCTTGCAATTGTTCAAAAGTTCATTAAGCAGAAGAACAAGATTGACCATGAAAAGGCCCTCTTCTAGAAGCACATGGCCCGGCTCAGTGTCACTGAAGTGCAAAATTTCAAGCAAATGATGATTGATCTCAAGGCTGAGTTTCAAAAGCGTCGTGATGAAGCCAAGGGCTCACGCAAGCGCCTCAAATATTGTGCTGAGAAATGTGTTCAGGCACATAATGAAGCTGTGAAGAGAAAGGCTCTTGGGCTTCCATGCATTGACCCCAAGCTGGCTGCCAAGAAGAAGAAGCCTGTTGCTGCTCAAACTGAAGCCCCAAGGTAGGAAAGACCAAGCATTATCTTCCCTGCCAACATGACTGGCTCAAAGCCAAAGGTCCCTTCAACTGCTTCTGAGCAGAAGAAGACGAAGAAAGTTGAAGCTGAAGCCAAGAAGCGAAAACATCATGATGCTTCTGATGCTGCTCCATCCAAGAAGAGGCTAAAGACAAAGTCTTCAAAGTCGTCTCGCATAGATCAGGCGGCACCTCAAGAACCGTTACTTGTGGAACCCATTTTTGTTGCCCTTCCAGCATCCTCCAACCGCGAGCGCCGCCTAGTAGTCCATGAGCCTGCTACCACAGAAGCTCATGTGTCTGAAGATAGTCCATCTGCCGACACCATTGCAGCTGAAGACATTGGTCGTGAAGACAATGTTAAAGATGATGAAGTCCTTCCTCAGTTCCCCCAGATCATGCCCAAACCGGTATCATCGCCTGCTCCCACAAGCAGTGAATAGATAAGCATGGGCGATCCCACGACGCCAATCACACAAGATGACTTCTGGGAAGAGCACCACCCCAACACTCCGCTCCATGAGGTCATTCCTCGCACTCCACCAACTCAAGTCACAACTCATGTGATTGAGACTCCGCGAGACATGGAGAAGACCACTACTTCACCACAGGCATCGCCATCTTTTTGAAGGCTTCGTAGAGGCCCTAGGCCCACGGTCTCCATTTCGAGCATTCCTGAAGAGGATGTGCAAGTCACAAGCTCAGTAGCACACCAAGGTTCCCTGAAGACATCCCTTCCGAAACCGCTGAAGAGTCTGAAGCCAAAGAAGCTGAAGATATTCCGGCTGCATCAGCCGATGATGATGAAGAAGAAGAACGTGAAGTTATTCCCCCTACCATTGAACCAATTGTGAATGAAGATGTGCTTGTGCCAGACCCCCCAATTCTTGAAGCCATTGAAGTTGCGGCAAAAACGGCTGCCGACACCACTACTGTTGAAGCCAATGACATTGTCATGGCTGAAGATAATGTGCAGCCCGAAGCCAATGATGCCACTGAAGACAATGTGCAGCCATCCACCTCGGATGTGGATCCTCCTCCTCCCGTGCCTCACACTATGGAAAACGTGTTCTATCGTGGTGAGCTTGTTGCTGTCAAGTGGCCAATCATGACAC
This sequence comes from Aegilops umbellulata, assembly GCA_032464435.1. Lineage (NCBI taxonomy): Eukaryota > Viridiplantae > Streptophyta > Magnoliopsida > Poales > Poaceae > Aegilops > Aegilops umbellulata. Next base: position 585,573,717 of record CP136058.1, on the reverse strand, counting down.
CACCTGCTGCTCCTGGTCCCCAATATGACTATCACGTGGAGCAAAGGCCTCAGACGCAGAAGCCAAAGCCCAGGCTGCCAAGGCTTCCTAGTGCCGTAGCCACCCAAGGCTCAATCAGTGTGCTTAGCTTCAGAGAGCACAACACATTCTTTGATAAGGCCAAGAACCCTTACAAGAAGCCTAAGATCTCATCTGACAGGTTCTGAAGCCACCAACAAAGGAGCTACTATTCATGCATTCTATACAACCAGGACAGGATCTTTCCCCATAAGCGCCTATGTTGTGATGCCATTGCTAGGGTCCCCTGCCTTGAAGAAGCCCTTGACTGCTTCCGTGAAGTTGGCTTGCTCCCATTTGTCATCGACAAGGAGTACTGGAATGAAGAAATTTTGCTGCAATTCTATGCCACTCTCCATATATCAGGCTACAACAGGGATCCGAAGACATGGGTCCTTGAGTGGATGTCAGGTGATGTTCATCGTGAAGCCAAAGCTCAAGATATCATCGAGCTAACTTCCCTGCCCACTCCTGGTGATCTGTATGAGCCAGGTTGTCAGCGCTATGTGCAAGAATTGTAGAGCATCTTCCAGAAGCCTGATCCCAACATGAGTCAAATGCTCAGCATGATGAAGCCATTGCCAGATGATGCTGAATACCCCAAAGAATTCTTTGTCAATGACCTCGAGTACCTGCCCCGCACTATATATCACATTCTGAGGCATTCTCTATGGCTAATCAAGGGTCATTCACCTCATGCCAAGATTGAAGGCACCATGAAGACTTTGGTCTTTTATATCATCAATGGCATCAGGTTCAGCACTCAAGACTTCTTCATCCGTCAGTTGGCAGCTTCAGGCATCGATCTATTTGGCCTCAAATTCTATGCTCCATGGGTCATACGGCTGATTAAGCTTCACTCCACCATCAACTATCAAGCTTCAACGCGCAACCATGTTGTCTTTCTACCTGAAGTGGATATGTCTTATGAAGCCATATACCCTGAGCCTGCAAAGGAGCCTGTTCGTGAAGACAATGCTGCCTTCCAAAGCTTCACTCAACCATTTGAAGGCATTCATGTGCCGAATCCTCCTGCTCCTGCTGGTCCTCTTGCTGGTCAGCTTTGTCTATAGCATCATGCCAACACTGATGCAACAACCAGCATAGTCGCTCAAAGGCCTCAGAAGTGTGCTCGTGTACTAAATGATAGAGAGCTTCTTGTGTCACTTCATCAGAAACAGGATAGGCATCATGACTGGATGAAGCACCAAATGCAGAGTCTTCTTGTTGATGTCAATCGCATTCGCAACCTTGCAACCAAGAACTCATTTGTTGCTCATGAAGCCTGTCAGCGTGCCTGGAAGAGCCTCACAATGCTCTGTTCTGAAGACGATCTTCAAGCAGATGGCTTCACTGAACGCTTCAAGTTTGACTCCAGGCCTCCACAGTCAGCAAGTTGGCGTCCAACTCCTTCCATTGAAGATTCTGAGTATTCATCTTCGGCTCCAACTGTTGTTGCGCGAGTCATTGATCAAGAGGACGACGCCACTTCACCTGCGATGGCTTCACTGCACCAAGATTCTGCATTAGGCCCCTGTGCACCGCCCAACTCCAACATCGACCCTGCTGCCCCAACATCTTCATTGCCCGGTGATACGTCTCCATCGTATCTACTTTTCCAAACACTTTTGCCCTTGTTTTGGACTCTAACTTGCATGATTTGAATTGAACTCACCTGGAATGACGTTGTTTTCAGCAGAATTGCCATGGTGTTATTTTTGTGCAGAAATTAAAGTTCTCGGAATGACCTGAAACTTCACGGAGAATATTTTTGGAATTAATAAAAAATACTAGCGAAAGAATCAACATCAGGGGCCCCACACCCTGTCCACGAGGGTGGGGGGCGCGCCCACCCCCCTAAGGCGCGCCCCCTGCCTCGTGGGCCCCCTGAAGCTTCACCGACCTCAACTCCAACTCTATATATTCACGTTCGGGGAGAAAAAAAATCAGAGAGAATGATTCATTGCGTTTTACGATACGGAGCCGCCGCTAAGCCCTAATCTCTCTCGAGAGGGCTGATCTGGAGTCCGTTCGGGGCTCCGGAGGGGAATCCGTCGCCGTCGTCATCATCAACCATCCTCCATCACCAATTTCATGATGCTCACCGCCGTGCGTGAGTAATTCCATCGTAGGCTTGCTGGACGGTGATGGGTTGGATGAGATTTATCATGTAATCGAGTTAGTTTTGTTAGGGTTTGATCCCTAGTATCCACTATGTTCTGAGATTGATGTTGCTATGACTTTGCTATGCTTAATGCTTGTCACTAGGCCTGAGTGCCATGATTTCAGATCTGAACCTATTATGTTTTCATGAATATATGTGAGTTCTTGATCCTATCTTGCAAGTCAATAGTCACCTACTATGTGTTATGATCCAGTAACCCCAAAGTGAATATAATTGGGACCACTCCCGGTGATGACCGTAGTTTGAGGAGTTCATGTATTCACTAAGTGTTAATGCTTTGGCCTGGTACTCTATTACAAGGAGGCCTTAATATCCCTTAGTTTCCAATAGGACCCCGCTGCCACGGGAGGGTAGGAAAAAATATGTCTGATACGTCTCCAACGCATCTATAATTTTTGATTGTTCCATGCTATTATAGTATCTGTTTTGGATGTTTAATGGGCTTTATTATGCACTTTTATATTATTTTTGGGAGTAACCTATTAACCGAAGGCCCAGTGCAAATTGCTGTTATTTTTGCCTATTTCAGTGTTTCGCAGAAAAGGAATATCAAACGAAATCCAAACGGAATGAAACCTTCGCGAGGATCGTTTTTGGAACAAACGCAATCCAAGAGACCTGGAGCGGACGTCAAGGAAGCAATGAGGCGACCACGAGGTAGGGAGGCGCGCCCAGGGGGGTAGGCACGCCCCCACCCTCGTGGCTCCACCGACCTACTTCTTTCGCCTATATATACTCATATACCCTAAAAACATCCGAGAGCACCACAAAACCCTATTTCCACTGCCGCAACCTTCTGTACCCATGAGATCCCATCTTGGGGACTTTTCCGGTGCTTCGCCGGAGGGGGAATCGATCATGGAGGGCTTCTACATCAACACCATAGCCTCTCCGATGAATGTGAGTAGTTTACCACAGACCTTCGGGTCCATAGTTATTAGCTAGATGGCTTCTTCTCTCTCTTTGGATCTCAGTACAAAGTTCTCCTCGATTCTCTTGGAGATCTATTCGATGTAATTATTTTTGCGGTGTGTTTGTCGAGATCCGATGAATTGTGGGTTTATGATCAAGATTATTTATGAACAATATTTTATTCTTCTCTAAATTCTTATATGCATGATTTGATATCTTTGCAAGTCTCTTTGAATTATCAGTTTGGTTTGGCCTACAAGATTGATCTTTCTTGCAATGGGAGAAGTTCTTAGCTTTGGGTTCAATCTTGCGGTGTCCTTTCCCAGTGACATCAGGGGCAGCAAGGCACGTATTGTATTGTTTCCATCGAGGATAAAAAGGTGGGGTTTATATCATATTGCTTGAGTTTATCCGTCTACATCATGTCATCTTGCCTAATGCGTTACTCTGTTCTTATGAACTTAATACTCTAGATGCATGTTGGATAGCTGTCGATGTGTGGAGTAATAGTAGTAGATGCAGAATCGTTTCGGTCTACTTTTCACAGACGTGATGCCTATATACATGATCATGCCTAGATATTCTCATAACTATGCGCTTTTCTATCAATTGCTCGACAACAATCTGTTCACCCACCGTAGAATTTGCTATCTTGAGAGAAGCCACTAGTGAAACCTGTGACCCCCGGGTCTATCTTCAATCATATTAATCTCCCACCAACGTGCTATTTCTGTCGCTGTTTATTTTGCAATCTTTACTTTCTAATCTATACAACAAAAATACCAAAAATATTTATCTTTATCAGATCTCACTTTTGCAAGTGGTCGTGAAGGGATTGACAACCCCTTTATCGCGTTGGTTGCAAGGTTGTTGATTGTTTGTGCAGGTATGATACGTCTCCAATGTATCTATAATTTTTGATTGTTCCATGCTATATTATATTCTGTTTTGAATGTTTAATGGGCTTTATTATACACATTTATATTATTTTTGGGACTAACCTATTAACCGGAGGCCCAGCCCAAATTGTTGTTTTTTTCCTATTTCGGTGTTTCAAGGAAAATGATATCAAACAGAGTCCAAATGGAATGAAACCTTCGGGAATGTGATTTTCGGAACAAATGTGATCCGGAGGACTTGGAGTCTACGTAAAGTAATCAACGAGGAAGGCACGAGGCAGGGGGCGCGTACCCCCCTAGGCGCGCTCTCCACCCTCATGGGGCCCATGTTGCTCCACCGACGTACTTCTTCCTCCTATATATACCTATGTACCCCCAAACTATCAGATGAGGAGCCAAAAAACCCTATTTCCACCGCCGCAATCTTCTGTACCCGTGAGATCCCATCTTGGGGCCTTTTCCGGCGCTCTGCCGGAGGGGGCATTGATCACGGAGGGCTTCTACATCAACACCATAGCCTCTCCGATGATGTGTGAGTAGTTTACCTCTGACCTTCGGGTCCATAGTTATTAGCTAGATGGCTTCTTCTCTCTCTTTGGATCTCAATACAAAGTTCTCCTCGATCTTCTTGGAGATCTATTCGATGTAATCTTCTTTTGCGGTGTGTTTGTCGAGATCCGATGAATTGTGGGTTTATGATCAAGATTATCTATGAACAATATTTTAATCTCCTCTGAATTCTTTTATGTATGATTGGTTATCTTTGCAAGTCTCTTCGAATTATCAGTTTGGTTTGGCCTACTAGATTGATCTTTCTTGCAATGGGAGAAGTGCTTAGCTTTGGGTTCAATCTTGCGGTGTCCTTTCCCAGTGACAGCAGGGGCAGAAAGGCACGTATTGTATTGTTGCCATCGAGGATAAAAAGATGGGGTTTATATCATATTGGATGAGTTTATCCCTCTACATCATGTCATCTTACTTAAAGCATTACTCTGTTCTTATGAACTTAATACTCTAGATGCATGCTGGATAGCGGTCGATGTGTGGAGTAATAGTAGTAGATGCAGAATCGTTTCGGTCTACTTGTCGCAGACGTGATGCCTATATACATGATCATACCTAGATATTCTCATAACTATGCTCAATTCTATCAATTGCTCGACAGTAATTCATTTACCCACTGTAATACTTATGCTCTTGAGAGAAGCCACTAGTGAAACCCATGGCCCCGGGTCTATTTTCCATCATATTAATCTTCCAACACTTATTTATTTTTTATTGCCATTTATTTCACTTTGCATCTTTATTTCTCTTTATCATAAAAATACCAAAAATATTATCTTATCATATCTATCAGATATCACTTTCGTAAGTGACCGTGAAGGGATTGACAACCCCTTTATCACGTTGGTTGCGAGGTTCTTATTTGTTTGTGTAGGTGCGTGGGACTTGAGCGTGATCTCCTACTGGATTGATACCTTTGTTCTCAAAAACTGAGGGAAATACTTACGCTACTTTACTGCATTACCCTTTCCTCTTCAAGGGAAAACCAACGCATTGCTCAAGAGGTAGCAAGAAGGATTTCTTGCACCGTTGCTGGGGAGGCTTACGCAAAGGCAAGTCAAGATTTGAACTCCTGACAACGAGCCATTTCTGGCGCCGTTGCCGGGGAGATTCGCGCCAAGTCAAGTCAAGTCAAGACATACCAAGTACCCATCACAAAATCTTATCCCTCGCATTACATTATTTGCCATTTGCCTCTCGTTTTCCTCTCCCCCACTTCACCCTTGCCGTTTTATTCGCCCTCTCTTTTCCGTTCGCCTCTTTTTCGCTTGCTTCTTGTTTGCTCGTGTGTTGGATTGCTTGCTTGTCACGATGGCTGAAGATAATACTAAATTGTGTGACTTTACCAATACCAACAACAATGATTTTCTTAGCACTCCGATTGCTCCTCTTACCAATGTTGAATCTTGCGAAATTAATGCTGCTTTGTTGAATCTTGTCATGAAAGATCAGTTCGCCGGCCTTCCTATTGAAGATGCCGCTACCCATCTAAATAGCTTCATTGATTTGTGTGATATGCAAAAGAAGAAAGATGTGGAAAATCATATTGTTAAACTGAAGCTATTTCCTTTTTCGCTTAGAGATCGTGCTAAAGTTTGATTTTCGTCTTTGCCTAAATATAGTATTGATTCATGGAATAAGTGCAAAGATGCTTTTATCTCTAAGTATTTTCCTCCCGCTAAAATCATCTCTGTTAGAAATGATATCATGAATTTTAAGCAACTTGATCATGAACATGTTGCACAAGCTTGGGAGAGGATGAAATTAATGATACGTAATTGCCCTACACATGGTTTGAATCTTTGGATGATTATACAAAATTTTTATGCCGGATTGAATTTTGCTTCTAGAAATCTTTTAGATTCGGTCGCGGGAGGCACTTTTATGGAAATCACTCTAGGAGAAGCTAATAAACTCCTAGATAATATTATGGTTAATTATTCTCAATGGCACACCGAAAGATCTACTAATTAAAAAGCGCATGCGATAGAAGAAATTAATGTTTTGAGTGGAAAGATGGATGAACTTATGAAATTATTTGCTACTAAAAGTGTTTCTTCCGATCCTAATGATATGCCTTTGTCTACTTTGATTGAGAATAGTAAAGAATCTATGGATGTGAATTTTTTGGTAGGAATAATTTTGGTAACAACGCGTATAGAGGAAACTTTAATCCTAGGCCATTCCCGAGTAATTCCTCTAATAATTATGGTAATTCCTACAACAGTTCTTATGGAAATTTTAATAAGATGCCCTATGAATTTGAGACTAGTTTTAAGGAGTTTATGAGTTCGCAAAAGAATTTCATTGCTTTTCTTGAAGAAAAATTGCTTAAGGTTGATGAATTGGCTAGGAACGTTGATAGAATTTCTCTTGATGTTGATTCTTTGAAACTTAGATATATTCCACCTAAGCATGATATCAATGAGTCTCTCAAAGCCATGCGAATTTCCATTGATGAGTGCAAAGAAAGAACCGCTAGGATGCGTGCTAAGAAAGATTGCTTTGTGAAAGCGTGTTCTTCTAGTTTCTATGAAAATAAAGATGAAGATCTAAAAGTTATTGATGTGTCTCCTATTAAATCTTTGTTTTGCAATATGAATCTTGATAATGATGGGACTGGAGATGAGTCACCTTTACCTAGAAGGCATCCCAAAAATTCGGAGTTTTTAGATCTTGATGCAAGAATTGGTAAAAGTGGGATTGAAGAGATGAAAACTTTAGATATTAATGAACCCACTATCTTAGATTTCAAAGAATTTAATTATGATAATTGCTCTTTGATATATTGTATTTCCTTGTTGCAATCTGTGCTAAATTCTCCTCATGCTTATAGCCAAAATAAAGCTTTTACTAAACATATCGCTGATGCTTTGATGCAATCTTATGAAGAAAAACTTGAGTTGGAAGTTTCTATCCCTAGAAAACTTTATTATGAGTGGGAACATACTATTAAAATTAAAATTAAAGATCATGAATGCTATGCTTTGTGTGATTTGGGTGCTAGTGTTTCCACGATTCCAAAAACTTTGTGCGATTTGTTAGGTTTCCGCGAATTTGATGATTGTTATTTAAAATTGCACCTTGCGGATTCCACTATTAAGAAACCTATGGGAAGAATTAATGATATTCTTATTGTTGCAAATAGGAACAATGTGCCCGTAGATTTCATTCTTCTTGATATAGATTACAATCCTTCATGTCCTATTATTCTTGGTAGACCTTTCCTTAGAACAATTCGTACAATTATTGATATGAAGGAAGGAAATATTAGATTCCAATTTCCGTTAAGGAAAGGCATGGAACACTTCCCTAGAAATAAAATAAAATTACCATATGAATCTATTATGAGAGCTGCTTATGGATTGCCTACCAAAGATGGCAATACCTAGATCTATCCTTGCTTTTATGCCTAGCTAGGGGTGTTAAACGATAGCGCTTGTTGGGAGGCAACCCAATTTTATTTTAGTTTTTTGATTTTTGCTTCTGTTTAGGAATAAATCTTTGATCTAGCCTCTGGTTAGATTTGTTTTTATGTTTTAATTAGTGTTTGTGCCAAGTTAAACCTATAGGATCTTCTTGGATGATAGTTATTTGATCTTGCTGAAAATTCTAGAAACTTTCTATTCACGAAAACAATTGTTAAAGATCACCAGAACGTGATAAAATACTGATTCCAATTGCAGTAGATCAATAAACAAATTATATAGGCCGTCCTATTTTGGTAGATTTTTGTGAGATCCAAAAGTTTGCGTTAGTTACAGATTACTATAGACTGTTCTGTTTTTGACAGATTCTGTTTTTCATGTGTTGTTTTCTTATTTTGATGAATCTATGGCTAATAAAATAGTTTATAAACCATAGAGAAGTAGCAATACAGTAGGTTTAACACCAATATAAACAAATAATGAGTTCATTACAGTACCTTGAAGTGGTGTTTTGTTTTCTTTTGCTAACAGAGCTCACTAGATTTTCTGTTAAGTTTTGTGTTGTGAAGTTTTCAAGTTTTGGGTAAAAGATTTGGTGGATTATGGAACAAGGAGTGGCAAGAGCCTAAGCTTGGGGATTCCCATGACACCCCAAGGTAATCTAAGGACACCAAAAAGCCAAAGCTTGGGGATGCCCCGGAAAGCATCCCCTCTTTCGTCTTTGTCCATCGGTAACTTTACTTGGAGCTATATTTTTATTCACCACATGAGATGTGTTTTGCTTGGAGCGTGTTGTATGATTTGAGTCTTTGCTTGTTAGTTTACCACAATCATCCTTGCTGTACACACCTTTTGAGAGAGACACACATGATTTGGAATTTATTAGAATACTCTATGTGCTTCACTTATATCTTTTGAGCTATATAGTTTTTGCTCTAGTGCTTCACTTATATCTTTTAGAGCACGGTGGTGGATTTGTTTTATAGAAACTATTGTTATCTCATGCTTCACTTATATTATTTTGAGAGTCCTACAAAAAAGCATGGTAATTTTCTTTAATTATGATAGGCATCCAAGATTAGTAAAAAAAATTCTTATGAGTGTGTTGAATACTATGAGAAGTTTGATGCTTGATAATTGTTTTGAGATATGAAGATGGTGATATTAGAGTCATGCTAGTTGAGTAGTTGTTAATTTGAGGAATAATTGTGTTAAAGTTTGTGATTTCCGTAGCATGCACGTATGGTGAACCATTATGTGATGAAGTCGGAGCATGATTTATTTATTGATTGTCTTCCTTATGAGTGGCGGTCGGGGACGAGCGATGGTCTTTTCCTACCAATCTATCCCTCTGGAGCATGCACGTAATACTTTGCTTTGATAACTTGTAGATTTTTGTAACAAGTATATGAGTTCTTTGTGACTAATGTTGAGTCCATGGATTATACGCACTTTTCATCCTTCCACCATTGCTAGCCTCTCTAATACCGCACACTTTTCACCGGTATCATACACCCACCACATACCTTCCTCAAAACAGCCACCATACCTACCTATCATGGCATCTCCATAGCCATTCCGAGATATATTGCCATGAAACTTACCACCATTCCGTTTACTATGACACGCTCCATCATTGTCATAATTGCCTTGCATGATCATTGAGGGAGTCCTGGATTAGGGGGTATCCGGATAGCCAGACTATACCTTCAGCCGGACTCCTGGACTATGAAGATACAAGATTGAAGACTTCATCCCGTGTCCGGAAGGGACTTTCCTTGGCGTGGAAGGCAAGCTTGGCGAGGCGAATACGTAGATCTCCTACCATTGCAACCGACTCTGTGTAACCCTAACCCTCTCCGGTGTCTATATAGACCGGAGGGTTTTAGTCCATAGGACAGAACAACAATCATACCATAGGCTAGCTTCTAGGGTTTAGCCTCCTTGATCTCGTGGTAGATCTACTCTTGTACTACCCATATCATCAATATTAATCAAGCAGGACGTAGGGTTTTACCTCCATCAAGAGGGCCCGAACCTGGGTAAAACATCGTGTCCCCTGCCTCCTGTTACCATCCGCCTAGATGCACAGTTCGGGACCCCCTACCAGAGATCCGCCGGTTTTGACACTGACATTGGTGCTTTCATTGAGAGTTCCTCTGTGCCGTCGCCATCAGGAAGGATGCTTCATCCCGTCTTTAAAGACGGCACCATTGCTAAGTGAGCTTTGGCTGTCGGCCAAACTCTCCGGCTAGGTGGTTTTCTTATGACCGCCTGTTCAGCTGCTGCACCGATGATGACCTCTCGGGTCATCAAAAGCAATCTTCATGTCAGCTCGGAACTCGCCGAGCAGTTAGATCCAATGGAGCTCTCTTCCATAAACGAGCTCTTGGATCGCATCGACGCCCTGGGGGTCGCTACGGATTACGACCAGGTTGGGCCTAAACCCGATCTAAGAGAGATTAACTCTCCCCAAGTCACCCATCACGTTGCCGTGGTAGAGGGACAGTGCGGCAACCCTTCATCTATCGTAAGGACTAGCTACGTCCGGATTCCCGATCCCTCCAAGCCAGATACCCGCGGAGGGGAGGATATCACTCAAGACCTGAACCTAGAGTCAGGCAATGGGCTGGATTCATTGGACAACATCCAAGAATCCAAAATTTCGAGTTCAGACACTCCTTGGCCTCTGAGTCTCAGATTGGGTGAGGTTTCGGAATTAACTACACCCACCCACCCGAACATAAGCGATCTATCCCAAATCATGCAAAAGACCGAAGAAACAGTACATCATTACTGGGCCAGATTCCTCCTGGTTAGGAACAGGATAAAGGACTGCTGCGAGGAAGACGCAATCTCGATCTTTTGCAATAATTACACGGACAAGGGAATCCTCAACGCCGTAAGCCGCCGTGATATTACACGCTTCGCTGACGTGGCGTCCATAGTATGAAAGTACTGTGCGATGGAAAGCACCTGGAAAACCGAAATAAAATTTTGGGACAATCTGGCCCTGAATACAAACCCAGTCCGAAATAAAAGGGTGCATCATCACCAGACACCCGGGTTAAATACCAAAAAGCAAAAACCCTCTACAGGGCATGGAACCGTACTGGAAGGATGGCTTAACGGACCCTGTAAAATTCACAGTACAGAGGGCGCCACACCAACTCACAGCCTTAGAGCATGTTGGATACTCCGGCAGGTGGCCAAAATTGGCGAAGATCTCCTAATTCCGGAGGCCACAGAAAGCCACCCTAGGGACACCAATACGGTATTAACAGTCTTCGAGACTTTTGCATCAAATAATATGCGAAAAAGAACACTCCGCAGCCTTGCCGAAGTCTACCAAGTATCAACAATAAACCCATGGAGTGACACGGCTATTACTTTCAATGCCGGTGATGAACCTAAATTCCGAACAGCCCGAGCACCAGTCGCATTGGTCCTCAGTACAATAGTGGACGGCTTTCGCCTCACCAAGGTACTCATGGATGGAGGCAGCGGATTGAACCTCATTTATGAGGAAACCCTTCAAAAAATGGAAATAGACTGGAACCACATTGAGCGAAGCAGCACAACATTTAGAGGAATAATCCCCAGTCGGGAAGCGCGCTGTACAGGAAAAATCACACTAGATGTGGTGTTCGACACGCCGGATAATTACAGGTCCGAAGAGGTCACGTTCCATGTGGCCCTGTTCAGTAGCGGATACCACGCTCTACTAGGGCGGGAAGCACTTACAATCTTCCAAGCAATACCCCATTATGGGTACATGAAGCTCAAGATGCCCAGGCCGAACGGAATTATCACTCTCGCTAGTGATCCGGACTTAGCACTCCGCGCCGAAAATAAGACAGCTGCACTGGCCCTTGAGGCACTATCCAAAGCCCTAGCGGCTGAGGAATTGACTGCGCTGCGCTCCACGGTGAACAGAGACGATGTGATACTCGATAAAAGGTCCAAGTCCACCTCCTTTAAACGAGCGGACGAAATAGTCAAATTCCAGGTCCATCCAACGGACCCCAATAAAACAGCTTCCATCGGGGCAAAATTAAACCCTGATATAGGCGCCGCACTGCGAGAGTTCCTACGCGAGAACTGGGATATTTTCGCCTGGCACCCTTCAGACATGCCAGGAATCCCACGCAGGTTGGCCGAACACAGCTTAAATATCCTGAAAGGATTCAAACCTGTCAAACAAGCTCTTCGGCGTTTTTTTTGAACCGAAGAGGCATGCCATGGGAGAGGAGCTAGCCAAGCTATTGGAGGCCGGATTCATTAGAGATATAAAACATTCGGACTGGTTAGCAAACCTGGTGATGGTACCAAAGAAGGACAAATCCTGGCGCCTGTGCGTTGATTTCAAAGACCTTAACAAGGCCTGCCCAAAGGATCCCTTCCCCCTCCCCCGCATCGATCAAATTATCAACACTACCGCAGGACACGATTCGTTGTGTTTCCTTGACGCATATTCCGGCTACGATCAAATCAAGATGGCAGAGTCAGACCAAGCCGCAACGGCATTCATCACACCATACGACCCATTCTGCTTCAACACAATGCCCTTCGGGCTCAAAAACGCCGGCGCAACATATCATCACATGATTCAGACATGTCTGGCAAACCAGATCAGCAAAACAGTGGAGGCATACGTAGATGATGTGGTCATAAAAACAAGACACGTCGAATCTCTAGTAGACGACTTGAGGCTTACATTTGATAACCTCCAAACATACGACATCAAGCTCAACCCGGAAAAATGCGTTTTCGGCGTTCCAGCCGGAAAGCTCTTGGGCTTCATTGTATCCGGTAGAGGAATTGAAGCAAATCTAGGCAAAATCCGAGCTTTGTCACAATTGGATGTCCCGAAAGACCTCAAACAAATACAAAAATTAACTGGATGCGTGGCGGCTCTAAGCCGCTTCATCTCCCGCTTGGGAGAAAAGGCATTACCCCTCTATCGCCTCCTTCGGCGCACCGAACACTTCGAGTGGACGAATGCCGCCACGGCTGGACTCGACGAAATAAAAGCCATATTGGCAACAAATCCAGTCCTGGCCGCGCCAAACATTGGCGAGCCAATGCTATTGTACATTGCAGCAACCCATCAGGTTCGTCGAACGAGAAACGGACGGACACAAATTCCCCCTTCAAAAGCCGGTCTATTATGTGTCCACTGTCCTCACTCCATGCAAATCACAATACCCGCATTACCAAAAGATTGCGTAAGCGGTATTCATGGCATCCCGGAAGCTGCGACACTACTTTCAAGAGTGTTCAATAACAGTAGCCTCGGAAGTACCACTTAACGATATTATAAACAACGGCGACGCAATGGGCCGGATTGCAAAATGGGCCATTGAGATCCTCCCACTCGACATAACTTATAAGCCACGACGAGCTATTAAGTCGCAGGTTTTGGCTCACTTCGTCGCAGAATGGACGGAGGCCGAACTCCCTAAAGAGTACGACACATATTCAAACTGGATCATGCATTTCGACGGCTCCAAAATGTTGGCCGGTCTAGGGGCTGGCATCGTTTTGACGTCCCCCATAGGAGACACAGTTCAATATGTACTCCAGATTATGTACACAGACTCCAACAATGCAGCCGAATACGAGGCCCTTTTACATGGTCTCCGGATGGCAGTATCCATGGGCATTCAACGCCTATAGGTGCGCGGGGATTCGAACCTCACGATATCCCAAATAAATGGAGAATTCGATGCCAAGGATCCAAAAATGGCAGCTTACCGCAACGCCGTCCTAAAAATGTCAGCTCGGTTCGAAGGGCTTGAATTTCACCATATAGCCCGGGAAAACAATCAGGCGACAGATGTCCTGGCACGCATCGGCGCAAAAGCGATGTAGTCCCCCCCAACATCTTCTTGGAAAGGCTGTTCAAGCCATTCGTAGTATGGGAAGGGGAACCCGACAATAATGGCCCGGACCCAACCGCACCGCCGACACCGAACAATCTGACATAATTGGAGGCTCTGCCAATGAAATCACACCTTCAGCCCACGTAATAATGGCCGTCATCGCCCCGTGGACAGAACCATTCCTAGCCTACCTCACTAGGCAGGAACTCCCAGAGGACCAAAACGAGGCACGCTTCATAGTACGGCGATCTAAAGCCTATAAAGTCCACGAGGGAGAAATTTATAAGAAAAGCACTACCGGAGTCCTTCAAAGGTGCATCTCCGAAGAGGAAGGGCGGAACTTGCTGGCTGAAATTCATGCCGTACTCGATGGTAATCATGCTGCAGCTCGGCCCCTTGTAAGCAAGACTTTCCATACAGGCTTTTATTGGTCGACGGCCCGGGCAGACGCTCAGGACTTAGTCCAACGATGCGTCGGTTGCCAGCTTTTTACAAACCAAAGCCATATGCCACCCACCGCCCTCCAAACTATACCCATCACTTGGCCATTCGCGGTTTGGGGGCTTGACATGGTTGGACCCCTTAAAGGCGGGACCCACAAGAAAAAATACCTACTGGTCATGGTGGATAAGTTCACCAAATGGATAGAAGCCAAGCCTATTAAGACGGCCGAATCCGGACTGGTGATAGACTTTATATCCGGGGTCATACACCGTTATGGCGTCCCCCACAGCATCATCACTGATAACGGCACGAACTTTACGGCCGATGAGGTAAAACTCTGGTGCAAAAATATGGGCATCAAGCTCGATTATGCTTCCGTCTATCACCCACAAACTAACGGCCAGGTCGAATGTGCAAATGGTCTTATTATGAGCGGCATCAAACCTAGATTAGTGCGGTCCCTAAAGGAATCTAATACGCACTGGGTAGAGGAGCTCGACTTCGTACTCTGGGGGCTGCGGACCACGCCGAATCGCACCACCGGACACACACCATTTTTCATGGTGTACGGCGCAGAGGCAGTTTTGCCCTGCGATATAATTCATGACTCACCTCGAGTGCGCATGTACGAAGAAAGAGAAGCCGAGCTCGATCGGCAAGAGTCTGGACGCCTTGGAGGAGGAGCGTGACGTGGCCAAAGCTCGTTCCGCATTCTATCAACAGCAGGCTCGAAGATATCAAAGCAGAGAAGTACGGGCCAAAAATTTACAACATTGGCGAATTAGTTCTACGCCTGCTGGACAAGAAAAAGGATAAACTCAAGCCCAAGTGAGAAGGTCCCTTCATAATTGACCAAGTCCTGACTGGTGGAGCGTACCGCCTGCGAGATGCATTGGATAACCGACTCGAGCCGAACCCATGGAACGCAGCCCGTCTCCGAAGATTCTATGCCTAGCGCCGGACTCTGTGTTCGTCTCCTTCCTCTGTACATTTTTTATATTTCCTGTCTTACATTTATCTCCTTCTCCCCTTCCTTTCTCTTATAGCCTCTAAAGGCCAAACAAGTGACGCGCTATCCGCGCGCATTAAACCTGGGGGCTTCTTTAAACAGAAGCTTATTTATACGGGCTTCATGCCCAACACATGCGTCACACTTCCACATGTACCTTTTATTCACCATTATATGCATCGATATGACTTAAGTTTTGGCCAAGCTGGGTTGCCTGGCTCCTGTGCTTACCACTACGTTCCCGATTGTTCGGCTAGGTGGTAAAGGGAGCACCTCTGCGATTGTTACTGCCGGGTCAGCCGGATGTGTACCTCAGACTGGGTGAAGCCGAAAGCTAGCGTTCTTAAGGGAATATTCGGTCGGTGAACTAAAGATGATCTTTTAACGTATTTATTTATGCGCCCCCAGATGATTTTTTCTGCGTCTCTTTTCGCAGCATGGACATGCACTTTAGGGCATGCCTCCCAAGGAAAGGAACCCCTAACGGAACTATTCTCCCTGGAAGATGTTTCTTACTAACCATGTAATATAACATAACTAGTTGGGCACTTGTCTGTTCAAGCATTTATCACCCCTACGCCTGGTCTCCATGCATACCCCGGTTCTTACATAACCGCATGGGTATCCGGACACACTCCGGACTGTCAGGTCCCGAGGCTGAAGCGAAAAGGTCGGCCATGACAAACGATCTACAATCCGGCTAGAAGACATTACATATGTCAATTAAAATTACACAGTCATCCTGACTGATTGTATTCCTCTTCAATACCATCTAACAGGCTGTCTAGTTTACAGTCCTGCTGGGAATACTTTGCGGCCAATTCTACTTGTCCATATACTAAGCTTACAGGGATCTCCTTCCCATCTGGCCCCACAGGTCCGACCTCGGCCATGTGGTTCGGGTAAGCCTTCGTGTACCGCGTCTTTACCATGGCCCAGGCCTCCCTAGCGCCTTGACGGCAGGCAGATATCTTCCACAATCGAAAGCGCCGCCGCGCTCCCTTAAGCTTCTCTGCAAGCTCTCCAAGGCCTTCGGGCATGGAGACGGATGGCCACAAGGCCTGGGCGACGCCTTGCATCACCTGCCGGACTCGCTCGTGCAGTCGCATGAGCTCGGGAAGAAGATCACCCGTAGAACCGGGCATCTACTCTGCAGGATGACCTATTAGCACACCTACAGACATTACTCTATTAGTCGACTTCCTCGCCGAACTCCTTTTACAAAGTTTGTTTAAGTACTTACTAAATATGCCGCATCGAAGCCGCTGATTCTACTTAGCGGAGTCCGATAGCTGGGCACGAACATCTTTCAGTTCAACGCCCAACTTGGTGTTGGCATCTTGGAGATCATTCTTCTCCCGCCTCACCTTTTTCAGTATGCTCTCACCAGCCTTTAGCTGGCGTAGGAGTTGTTGCCTTTCCGGATCTAATCCGGCGCCATCTGCAATTTAGTTTGTCAGATTTGCACACACGCCGCACTTCACACAATATTTATCTCTTCGAAGCATATATTACTAGAGGGGATCTCCTTGGGCTCCCCTATCGCGGCTAGTGCGGCCTCAAGTTGGGATTTGCACTCTTCTAGCTCCTGGGACAATTGGGTATTCTTCTCTGAAAGAACCTGTATATTACATGATCCTTAAATTAGTTATTCTAACTATTTCAAGTCTCGGGGGCTACTGATATATATAACCATCATAATTTCCTTACCCATATGTCTTTCACATACTGCTCCGTGGCTCTGACTAGACCATTTTGAGCGGCACGGAGGTACGCGTCTCCCGAATGGAAGGCATCCAATGCCTCCGGGGAGAAACAAGCGTCGCGAAGAACTGTCCGGCGACGCCTGTGGTTCATGGCACTCTCCACCTCGGAATTGGTGGCAGACAGCCTGTCCGCATCCTCTGTTGGAGGAGCATCCGGTGCGTGCCTCATGTTTGCCTCTGCCTCCGGACCAGGCTTTGAAGCCTGGCTGGTGGAGGTGCGATTGGCAGTGTCGGGGGTTGGATGCGACATATGCCAAAGGATGGCTTATCATGGTGGGAGCGAGTAGAACGTCGCCGGTGCCTGGAAGCGGGATGAGGCGTAGACATGCACGCCGGCGAAACTTACCCAGCTTCAGGGCTCTCCGAGGAGATAATACCCCTACTGCTGCTCTGCGGGGTCTCCGCATGATCACTATGGTAATATGAGTACAAAGTTGCTCCTCGAGCTGTGTTCTGGAGGTAGGAGAGGGCAAGGCTAGCTCTCTCCCTCTTATGCTTCTGGTCTAGTGCTAAAAGGATCGAACCCTTTGCATGGGTGCTCCGGGGGGTTTATATAGGCCTACCCCCGGGGGTACAATGGTAATCTGGCTAGGTGCGGGTCCTAGCCGTCTGTCTCTTAGGTAGCCGCCGTCTCCGCCGACTCCTGGGGCCCGCCGCTGGTGGGCCCCGCCGACTGACCTGGTCACTGTAGCCGCGCCTCTGATGACGTTGGTTTGGTCGTGGGGTCGTGGCAACAGTGCCGCCGCCTGGCGGGCGATCACTATCGCCACTCCCCGTCTTATCTGGTTAATGGTGTGCGGGGCCAGTGGGAGGAACGGGCCGACTCTCGGAGGCCGACTCCCACGAAGTCCATCTTCGGGTGCTCGTGCCGTCTTTCATCCCCCCCGCTGACTAGCGGGACCAGCCGTCTCCAGGCCGTACGTGCGGGCCAACGTGGGAACAGGGTTTTGCCGCTGGGGTGGACGTCAGGGCCGGCATGGCAACAGTGCCGCGCCGGACGGAGATCTCCTCCGGTACGACGCACTGTAGCCATACCTGCCCCTGGTAATCAGGGTAGGGGAGGGCCGTACTCCGGCCATCCCCGGTCTCGTCCTTCTTCTCGAAGGTAGAGGGCGGTGGAGTCGTGGGCCGACTCCCCATAGTCGGCTTCCCTGGAGTCATTAATTGGCAGTCGGCTTATGCCGTAGCCGACTCTGGGATTCGGCCGTGAGTGTGTAGTTGGTGATGCTGCAGCCGACTCCCAGAGTCTGCTCTTCGTCTTGGGATCCTTGAGGGGCGAAGCCCGCCCCGATGTCTTAAAAGGCTCTGGGTCTCGGGTTAGCCTACCCGTGGCCCATTACTCCGACAGTAGTCCCCGAAGCTGGTGAGGCGCCAAGGGAGACATGTTGAGGAGCCTCAACAGTTTGTTCCTTCGAGAGGCTAAATCTGAGGCTTGCCTGCTGCCTTCCTCCGAGCCGATCTCTGGGAAGTGATCTTGGCTCAGGCCGTCTCCGACGAGCCAATTATCGGAAGCCGGACTCATCGACAACCGTCTTGCTCTTTAGAGAGTTTGAAAGTCATGGCGGGATTCAGACGGCGTGCTTGATAAGCTACACAGCCGCCGCCCGCCGCGGACCTGCCGGGGGACGCCACGTGGCCGGGCCAGTCTGCCAGCCCACGCGCGTGACGGGACAGGCCCGCGGGTGGGGCCCGCCATTACCGCGCCTCGGCCTTTGAACGGATCCGTTGTGGCCGTGCGGGCGGTTGGGTTTCCAGCGCAGTAAATGCGCGCAATAATCTTGCGTGGTAAATCGTGGGGGTCGTGGGGGCGTGGGTGCAGTTAATCCCATGACGCCCCCTCGGCTTCTCAGCCCGCTGGCCTATAAGTAGGCTGAGGGAGCGGGGCGGCGAAGCACGCGCGCCCGCTCTCCTCTGCTTCCCTTCGCTCTTTCTTATTTCTTCTTTCCCCCACCACTGCTGCGCCGAACTGCGCCCCGCTTGCAGCGATGAGCTCATCTTCTGCCGCCGCGCCCACCGCCGTTCGCTCCGGCGTGTGGGACGGCTCTGAGATTGACGACGACATCATTGACTTCCTCCGCAAGACGCGTCGCCTCCCTGACGCGCACCTCGTGCAGGCCCGCGCTCCGCCGTCGACGGAGGTGACGCCGGTGCCGAAGGAGGGCGAGCAGCTCGTGTTCCGCTCCCACCTCATGCGCGGCCTGGGGCTTCCGGTGAGCGGGTTCTTCCGTTCATTCTTGGAGTTCCATGGCCTCCAGCTGCACCACCTCACCCCAAACACGGTGGTGCTGCTGGCGGCCTTCACCGCTCTGTGCGAGGGCATCCTCGGCGTTCTCCCCACCATAGAGCTATGGGGAGAGTTCTTTTAGTCCAAGCTCGACACGCATGTCGCCGGCGTGCCAGCCCAGTGCGGCGCCTTCATCGCGATACGGAGGACGACGGACGACAACCCGTTCCCCGCCATCCAACTGATCAAGTCGGTGAAGATGTGGCAGCACTCTTACTTCTATGTGAAGAACGTCGCCCCAGACGGCGACTGGGTTAATCTGCCGGCTTATGAAGCCGGCGCGCCGGCCGGGAGGCAGCCCAGCTGGTCCTACCGCGCCAAGACACTGACTCCGGCTAGAGCCGCCGCCGTGGCGCGACTTCGAGTGTTGACGCAATCGGCCGGTCTGACTGGGGCCGACTTGCTGGCCGCCTTCGTGGCGCGCCGAGTCCTCCCGCTCCAGAGCCGACCTCATCTGATCTGTCAGATGAGCGGCCACCGGGACCCCAGTCAGATGTGCACCAAGGACATGCCCCACGCGGAGGTGGCGAACACGGTGAACTACATCGCGAACTGCGGCTTCTCGGAGGATTGGCAGTTCGGCATGGAGCCGTACTCGCGCGCCATCCCTCCGCCAGTGGTAAGTTGTCCTTCTTCTTTTCTACAGCCGAATCCAACTCTTGATCGTTATCATTTTAAATTAGAATTCTCTCATCCAGCCCGCGTCCGGCGCCGTGGGGCCGCCCCGCCAGTTCGCCCCTGATCGAGCGGAGAGCGACATCGACGACCCCGACCTGGGGGCGGCGGTGATGGAGGCCGACGCCGAAGGAGGCGGCGAAGCAGAAGAAGGCGGCCTCAGGCCCTCGGCCACCTTCGCCGACTGGCCCGCCGGCGAAGACGGGGAAGTCGCCCCGCGCCCTCAATCGAGGCTAGACGGCGCGAGGAAGCGCCGGGCCGGGCCGAGCTCCCTCGGAGGCCGGGAGAAGAAGTTTAAGGGGGCGGCCGCCACGACCAAGCGAGAAGAGGCGGTCGCGAGGGCCCAACGCTTCCGTAAGGAAGTGAAGCAGCCACCGCTATCCTCTGGGTAAGCGTTTCTGTTTCTTCGTCTTGTTTTATCTTCTGGTGGATTTTGTCTGGGTCCTTACATGTCTTCCCTGTTCCAGAGCTCCTCTCACCCTTGGGAGGGTCGTCGCCGATTCCATCAGGGGGTCGGTGGAGTCGTTCGTCATGACTCGGCGTATTGACCCCGCTGCCGACCTCCGGGAAGCGACGGAGCGGAACGCGCAGGAGAAGCGCGACGAGGACGAAGCCGCCCGTCGGGAGAAGGCGGAGGCCGAGAAGTCGGCCGCCTCCACCCAGGAGGAGCCGGAGGGAGCCGAAGCCGCCGCCGCGGCCAATCAGCGGGCCGAAGAAACTGCGCGCCGCCAGTCGGCACTGCTTGTCGTCCCATTGAACTCGGCGCCGCCTCCGGATTATACGGAGCAGTCTGGGGAAGCCGGCGGGGAGTACCCCATTGTGGAGAGGGAGGGCGGCGAGATTCCCGGTCCGGACACGGTGGTGCCGCCACCATCGCCCCCGCCGCCATCGGGAAGGGCGAGGGATAAACAGCCGGCGGGCCCGCCGGTGCCGCCGACTACGGACGAGGCCATGGCGAATTTGCTTCTCCAAGTCGCCTCGCCGACGCGCCGCCGACTGGAGAAGGCGACTTCAGCGCCGCGCCCTTTGGAGACCGGAGCAGCCAGCTCGGCCGCGCCAGACGTCGAGGTGATGAGCGCTGTGCCCGTCGGGTGGGTGCGAGGAGGCGGCACAGGCCCGCTGAACCAGGCGCTCCTGGACGTCCAGGTGAAGCTGCGAGCCGAAAGCGACGCCCTCCAGAACTGCACCAAGGCGCATCTGGCGTCGCGAGCGGCCGTCCGGGTATGTTGCTTCCGACTTTGTTTTTTCTTGCTCTTCTCTGTGGGGGCGCGCCAGCGCACCCACTGGGTGTAGTCCCCGAGTTCCGGGCCGGCTGCTGAGCAGGCGGGTCGGAACTCTATTGGTGAGCTCTGAGTGCTTATTCTTGTTTGAAATGCTTATCGTAGGACTACCACAACCTCCGAGTCACCGTCTTCAACCGCAATGTTGAAGAGCTGGGCAAGCAGATTGCCGACTTGTCGAAGAGCCGGAGTGAGTTTCCTTCTTCGCGGGGGCGCGCTGGCGCACCCGCAGGCTGTAGTCCCCGAGATTCGGGCCGACTGCTGCGCAGTCGGGCCGGATCTTCTTAGCGACCTTCTCTGACGACTTGCGTCATTTTTCTTCTTTCTTCAGAGGCCAACGCCGTTCTTCAACAGCACCTGGGTGAAGCCAACACCGCCTTGCGTGCCAAGGAGGCGGAATGCGGCAAGCTCGTCACGGAGCGCGACCTGCTGGCTGCGCAGCTGGCGGAGCAGAAGGAGCTGCTCAAGAAGGCGCAGGAGGAGGCGAAGGAGAGAGAGACTGAACTCCAAGCCGAGTTCGAAGCCGAACGCTCCTCCTGGACCGACAAGGAGGTGATGCTGACCTCCAGCTTCCATGAGATTGAGGATATCATTGATGGTAAGTTTTCTTTACTCGCTTCCTTTGAGCCGCCGACAGCGGGTCGGGCCGACTCTTGCTTTTTCTGACTTGCTTCTTTTTTCGTCTTGGTAGACTTCTTCCCGGGCCATGCGCAAACTGCCGTTCAAGCCATCGAGGCCGATCGCGAGGCGCGGAGGGCGGCCGGCGAGGAGGTTGCTGCCAACGCCCCCCGGACTCTTGATGAACAGGTTCTGAGCATCGAGGCTCGCCTGCGGCCGGCTCACCGGACGCTGCGCCGGCTTCAACGTGTCGGCGCCCAGGCGATTGCTGCCTTATGGCCAGAGATGCCGATTCTGCGCACTCCTAGCCGGACTGCCAACTGGCTGGAGGTCGCAGCCGGCCGTCTGGAGGCTTGGAAAGGCTCTTCGGCACGTGCCGGAGCGCGTCGGGCCTTGGAGTTCGTCAAGGCGTGGTATCCAGACCTGAGCCTGGACCAGCTGGCCACGCTCCGGGCCGAGGCCCAGCCGGAGCTGGCAGCCATGGAGGACGACTTTGTCAAGCGCGCCGCGGCGATCGCCGAGTACGTCGACACCAGTGTCTTCGTTCCTGAACGAGCTGACAACGGCGAGGAGGCGCCGCCGGAGTGGTTTGGGATGAACCCGAACTACGGCGAGGACTCGGCGGAGGTGATCGGCTCCAGTGCCGAGGAGGGAGACGAGGTGGAGGCCGGAGACAAGATGGAGGCGCCAGAAGCCGGAGCGGGCGATCAGCCTCAGCTCGACCGTGCCTCCAACAACGAGCCGCGCCCAATTGCGACGACTGCCACTGGAGGTGATCAAGCCGAGTCTGCCCAGCCGGCCGCCCCAACGTCCGACACCGCCATCTCCTCCGAGCCCCCAAACCCGTCTGCTTCTTCATAGGCCGCCGCCTTGTCTTATTTATCTGTTTAGTAGTTTCTCGACGAACTTTGTTAATTCGCACAATTCCACCCGCGGAGTGTATTTTGAACTTCCGTTCGAGGATTCGGCCAATAGCCTTTGTAATGTAAATATTTATCTGGGTTCTATCATTTCTTGCTTATTGCTCTTTTGGCTTTTTCCCTTTGCCACCTTCCCTTGGACGCCGTCTTTGCCAGTCGGACAGCCGCTCCGCGGACTGCCGCTGGATCAAATACTTGGCTACTTTTGGGAAGGCAAGTACTTAGCCATTCTAGAGTTTTCTTAGCAAGTCGGATAGAAAACAGCAAGCTGACTACTCGGAGTCGGTTTTGCTAGGAATGGCTGGAAAGACGGCTCGAGCTATGCTTTACGCTTTGAGTCCTTAGCCATTTTTCATGTGGGCGCCCAGTCTTCCCTGCTCCTGCCCACCAGACAGTCGCTCTGCGAGCTGTGGCTTCTGATAGGAGTCGGCTTAGGCGCCACACACTATTTGTCCGACTGCAGGAAGCGTTTTCATAGCGCGAGACAGCGAGTCCCCGAGCCGACTAGTCGAGCCCGGTGCCAAGCGGCATAACAAAAAGTAGCATACTCGGAAGCATAATACTTATCATACAGATAACAAAAGGGGCAGTCCCCGAGTCCGCCTCGGGGGGCCCAGAGTCTTGGTACTTCAATACAAAGGGGTAGCATGGTACATACTGCATTAACTGTAAAATCTTCGAAGAAGATTTGCGTTCCATGGTCGCTCCATCTCTTTGCCGGAGTCATCCCTCTTGCGTGCTCGGGGCTTCTGAGTGTCGATCAGGTAGCAGGAGTTGTTGCCTAGCACCTTGCTGATGATGAAGGGGCCTTCCCAAGGTGCTGACAACTTATGCTGGCCGGCTGTTCGCTGGATTAGCCGGAGCACAAGGTCACCCTCTTGGAAGGATCTCAACCTGACCTTCCTGTTGTAGTAGCGGCGTAGGCTCTGCTGGTAGATGCTGGACCGGCTGAGTGCCAACAGCGGGCCCTCTTCCAGCAGATCGACGCCATCTTGTCGTGCTTCTTCTGCTTCCTCTGCAGTGTACATCGTGACTCGCGGGGAGTCGAACTCTATATCCGTTGAGATGACGGCTTCAGCGCCGTAGACGAGGAAGAAGGGTGTGAAGCCGGTCGACTTGTTTGGGGTTGTGCACAGACTCTAGAGGACAGGTGGCAACTCGTCAAGCCAACAGCCGGCCGAACGCTCCAGTGGTTCGACCAACCGAGGCTTGATGCCGGATAGGATGAGGCCATTCGCCCGCTCCACCTGGCCGTTTGACTGCGGATGGGCAACGGACGCTAAGTCCAGTCGGATGCCCTGCGTCGCGCAGAAACGGGCCAAAGCACCTTTGGCAAAGTTGGTCCCGTTGTCGGTGATGATGCTGTGCGATGTGCCATACCGAATCTTGATGTCTGAGATGAAAGTCACAGCAGTCGGACCATTCAACTTCTTGATGGGCTTCACTTCTATCCACTTGGTGAACTTGTCCACCGCGACAAGTAGATGAGTTAGGCCGCCTCGTGCCGTCTTGAAGGGTCCCACCATATCCAGGCCCCAAACTGCAAAGGGCCAGGCGATGGGGATAGTCTTGAGTGCTGAAGCCGGCTGATGTGGCTTAGAGCGGAACTTCTGGCACCCCTTGCATTTCTGGACCAACTCTTTGGCCTCCTCGAGGGCAGTCGGCCAGAAGAAACCATGCCTGAAAGCTTTGGCGACGAGTGCCCTTGAAGCCGCATGGTGGCCGCACTCGCCTTGATGAATATCTCCGAGAATTGCTTGGCCTTGCTCCGGCTCGACGCAGTGCTGGTAAACACCGGTGACGCTGCGCCTGACCAGCTCTCTGTTGATTATGGTGTATGCTGCCGCTCGGCGTTGTATTTGCCGAGCCACGGTTTCGTCAGTTGGTAGCTCCTTGTTCACCAAGAATTTGAGGATGGGCTGGGCCCATGAGGGTGCTGCTATGTCTTCGACTGCCAGAACCGCGACTTGGACAAGGGCGGCTGGGCTGGGAGGCGGCGGGCTGGAGTCCGCGGCCGCTTGCTGGATCAATGAAGTCCCCGGGCCGACTGGTACAGTCCCGGGCCGAGTTCTGGAGTCTTTTCTCTGGTTGCCGCAGTCCCCGGGCCGAGTTCTGAAGTCCCCGGTCTGGCTTTGACTACGGCGTTCTTGGAGTCATCTGCAAGGGTTTTTGTGCCATCTGCTTGGGCTTTGGAGCCGGATCCGACTTCTTCTGGAGGAGCCGGCACAAAAATGGAGTCTTACTCTGGTGAAGGCTTGATGGACGGCTTGAGGAGGCGCTAAAGAGCGACGCCAGATGGTATTGCTTGGTGAGTGGAGCCGATTCGTGCCAAAGTATCTGCTAGGTTGTTGTCGTTTCTTGGCACGTGGAGGAACTCGCACCCCTCGAAATATCCGCTGAATTGCTGCACGAGGAAGCGGTAGCTTGCCATGTTTGCGTCCTTGGCATCCCAGTCGCCAAATGATTGCTGGACCACCAAGTCGGAGTCGCCATAACACAGGATCCGGCGAATGCCAAGCTCTTTGGCAAGCCGGAGCCCGTGAATGAGCGCCTCGTATTCAGCGACGTTGTTGGAGGCGGCGAAATGGATCTGCAGTGCATATTGGAGCTTGTCGCCTTTAGGAGAGGTGAGGACAACGCTGGCTCCCAAGCCGATGCGCATCTTGGAGCCGTCGAAATGCATCCGCCAATGGGTGGAGTCGGGAGCTGGTGGCAGGTACTGGGTCTCGGCCCAGTTGACGAGGAAGTCGGCCAGTGCTTGTGACTTGATGGCGGTGCGGGGCTGATAGTAGATTGTGTAGGGCGCCAAATCTATGGCCCATTTGGCCACTCAGCCAGACGCATCTCGGCTTCCAATGATCTCGGCTAATGGGGCTGTGCAGACCACGGTGATTGGATGCTCTTGGAAGTAAGGCTTTAGCTTCTTGGCGGCGAAGTGCACGCCATAGCACATCTTCTGGTAGTGGGGGTAGTTTTGCTTGGAGGCCGACAGTACTTCACTCAGGTAATATACCGGTCTCTGGACTAGTAGTGCCTTGCCCTCCTCCTTGCGCTCTACTACAATGACTGTGCTGACTACTCGGCTGGTGGCGGCGATGTACAGGAGCATGGGCTCTTTGGGGGTCGGAGCCGCCAACACAGGGGGAGTAACCAACATCTTCTTCAGCTGCAGAAAGGCCTCGTCCGCCTTGTGGTTCCACTCGAAAAATTGGTCTTCTTCATGAGCTGGTACAAGGGGAGAGCTTTCTTGCCCAGCCGACTGATGAAACGGCTGATGGATGCCAGACAGCCAGTGAACTTCTGCACATCCAACAGTCGGCTAGGTACCTCCATCCTCTCGATGGCCTTGATCTTCACAGGGTTGCACTCTATGCCGCTTTCAGAGACCAGGAAGCCGAGAAGCTGGCCGGCTGGTACTCCGAAAACACACTTCTCGGGGTTGAGCTTGATCTGGAATCGGCGCAGGTTCTCAAAGGTCTCCTTGAGGTCTTCCAGCAAAGTTCCGCGCCTTTCTGTCTTCACCACCACATCATCCACGTAGACATGGGAATTTCTGCCGAGTTGCTTGAGGAGGCACTTCTGCATGCAACGCTGAAAGGTGGCGCCGGTGTTCCTCAAGCCGAACGTCATGGTCAGGTAGCAGAAGGCTCCAAACAGCATGATGAAGGCAGTCTTCAGTCTGTCTGCCGGGTTCAGCTTGATCTGGTGATATCCTGAATAGGCATCTAAGAAGCTCAACAACTCGCATCCGGCTGTGGAGTCTATCACCTGATCGATTCTCAGCAAAGCAAACGGGTCCTTGAGGCAGGCTTTGTTGAGGCTTGTGTAGTCAATACACATTCACCACTGCTTGTTCTTCTTCAATACTAAAACTGGGTTTGCTAGCCACTCTGGGAAAAATACTTCCATGATAAAGCCGACTGCAAGGAGCCGGGCTATCTCTTCTCCAACAACTCTTATTTTCTCTTCTGACAGGCGGCGCAAGGGCTGCCTGACGGGCTTCGCATCAGACCGGACATGTAACTTGTGCTCGGCGAATTCCGTCGGTACACCTGGCATGTCTTTGAGGGACCATGCAAAGATGTCCCGATTCTCACGGAGGAAATCGACGAGCTCGCCTTCCTATTTGCTGTCAAGGTTTGCACCTATGACAGCGTACCTCTCCGGGTGCTCTGGGTCCAAGGGTATCTTCTTTGTTTCCTTTGCTGGTTTGAACGAGCCCTCAGCTTCCAACTCCTTGGGGTTGGGCGACATCTCAGGCTGCTTGCCGGCCATCACCACAACCCGATCAAGAATCCGCTTCTCTGCTGCAATAACCAGGGACTCGGCCAGCCGACTGCTCTCGGCCGCGCAAGCGGACGACTTCCTGTAGTCGCCAGCTACAGTCAGAATTCCCTTGGAACTCGACATCTTCATCTTGAGGT
Organism: Aegilops umbellulata; assembly: GCA_032464435.1. Lineage (NCBI taxonomy): Eukaryota > Viridiplantae > Streptophyta > Magnoliopsida > Poales > Poaceae > Aegilops > Aegilops umbellulata. The sequence continues at coordinate 585,546,367 of CP136058.1, read as the reverse complement.
AGGCGTAGTGGGGGACCGCCATGAACTTGGCCAAAGCAGGTCGGCCAAGCAGCGCATGGTACGGGCTCTCGAGGTCCACCACTTCAAACCAGACTGGCTCTCGGCGGAAATGATCCTTATCTCCGAAAAGGACGTCTATCAGAATCTTGCCGATTGGGGAGCAGGAAAGGCCAGGGACGATCCCATGGAATACGGTCCGGCTGCTCTGGAGCTGTCTTTGCTAGATTCCTAGCTTCTCCATGGTATCCTTATACAGGATGTTGATACTGCTACCGCCATCTATCAGAACTCGCGAGAAGCTAGCTGCCCGCCTATCAGTGGCAAAGGTGGCTTCCAAAACTAGGGCGTAGGAACCCGGATTTGGCATCACCTCTGGGTGATCAGCTCTTCTCCAGCTGATAGGCTTCTCGGACCAGTGCATGAACTCTGGTGTCTCTGATGCTACTGCATTCACCTCTTGCTGCTGCAGCCGCCTGTTGCGTCGATCATCAGCCACGCTGGTGAACACCATGTAGGCTCCGTGCTCTTCTGGGTACTCGTCTTGTACTGCGCTGACTGGCCTGACAGCCGGCTGCTGGGGTGGAGGCGGAGGCGGCTGCCCAGCTGGCGGAGGAGGCATCAGGCCGTCTCCCTTGGCGATCCTGGTGAGCCAGTGGCACTTTCTGGTGGTGTGGTTCGACGGCTTCGCGCCGCTGTGGAACTTGCAGGGACCATCTAGAGTCTGCTCGTAGGAGAAAGCCGGCAACCAGTTGGACTTGCCGCCCTTCTGCCACTTGGGTGGAGGCTGCCCCTCTGGCTGCTGATCTTCGACTGTTGCGACCTGCCGGCTACTGGAAGCCAGCTGCGGGGCCTTGCGCTTGTGATCGTTCTGCTGTTGCCGCCGACTGGCGTCTCCAGCCGGAGTTCTGGGAGCCTGAGGAGCCAACTTGCCGGCTGTGCTAACTTGGATCTCTGTCTTCATAGAAGAGTCATCTGTGGCGTACTTGTCTGCTATGATCAGCAGCTCGTCCAGGGTCTCTGGCTCGTCGCAGAGGAGCTTATGCTTGAGGAGGGTGCCCTCTCTGCACCCGGCGGTGAAGTACTCGATGGCCTGCACCTCGTGCACGCCCTCGCAGGAGTTTCGGAGCTCAGCCCAACGCGTGAGGTAGTCGCGAGTCGATTCGTTGGGGCCTTGCACGCACAACGAGAGCTGGCGAGGCTTGGGAGGTCGCTTGTACGTGCTCGTGAAGTTGCGGATGAAAGCCTCGGTGAAGTCAGGCCAGCCGTTGATGCTGCGGGGTTTCAGGCTGTTCAACCATGTCCGGGCCGTGCCCTGGAGCATGAGCAGAACGTACTTCATGGCAACACGCTTGTTGCCATTTGCTATGCTGACGGCTGTGGAGTAGTCAACCAGCCAGTCTTCCGGCTTCACGGAGCCAGTGTACTTGGGAGTGTCTCTAGGGAGAGTGAACCCTTTGGGAAAGGGCTCATCTCGGATGCGGGGGCCGAAACACGGCGGTCCCAGCTCGTCTTCTTCTTCCACCGCCAGGGATCGATGGAGTCGGTCGATCCGGTGGCGGGCATCATTCTCTCCGAATCCCTCTCGGCGGCCAAGGCGGCCTCCAAGAGTCGGATGCACAACGGGCGGCGGGGAGACTCGCCTTTCTCTGCGGGGTGGAGGAGGCACATAGTCGTCCCACCGCTCCACTGCTCTCGGGCGGCCGTCTTGATCGCGCTCGATGGTGATGTGAGTCCGAATGCGGCTAGCAGCCGGCTCCTTGTCTTTCCTTCCGCGGACACCGCCTGTCGGCGTCCGAGACGTCGCGCCTTAATCTCGGCGGGGTGGCAGGTTGTCGTTCTGTCGCTGCGGCCCCTCGGTTCGACAGCCGACCGCGTTCTGTGCGCCGGCCGCGTCGAGGAGTTGTTGGACTCGTTCCGTCATCAGTCGGCGTTCTTCGCCCTCGAGGTTGTCCAACTCGTCTACCGCCGCCTGGGCGGCTCGAATGTTCTCTACGGGCATGGCGTATACGGGGCGATTGGCCCCGAACATGCTGGCGATGTCCGCGCCGCGTTGCCGGACCGTGCCTAGGCGGCTTGGCCCCGTCAGAGCCGGCGAGCCGCCCACAGTGCGATCCATCTCACGCTGGTAGGCCTCTGACAAGCGTCTCCTGCTTGCCAGCTTCTTTGCGCCTTCAACGAGCTGGAGGCGGCGTGCCTCCAGCGTCTCGGCGTCAGCGTCCTCTGGAATGGGCGCATCCAGGTCTTGAAGCGCCGCATCAAGCGGGTCGCGATCTCTTCCGTCGGAGTGCTCGCCATGGCCGATGACGAGCACTTCTGTGACAGTGCTCCCGCCGCTCTCCGCGCGAGGGAGCGGCTCGTCATAGACCACCACGTTGGTGGGAAAGGCGTCGAGCGACGCGGTGTCGGAGTCGACCAGCATCGGGTCGGTGGAGCCTACGGACTCCAAGTCAGCGGCAGGCTCGCCGGCAACATGGAGTTCATCGAGGAGGCCCGCGAGAAGGCTCTCGGGGCCGCCGGTGCCTGCGTCGGATGCAGGCTCGTCGGAGAGGCGAACCTTGCCGACAAGATCGGCGAGGCAGCTGGCCGCGTAGGCGGTCTCAGCGCCATCCAGTGCGTCGGCGCTGACTCCCTCTGGCGTGCCGGGCTGGCTGCGCTCGCCAGGGAGGAAATAGGTTCCCGTCCAGAACAGATCTCCGGACGACGGTGCACCTCGCCCCACGGTGGGCTCCAAATGTCGGGGGTTGGATGCGACATATGCCAAAGGATGGCTTATCATGGTGGGAGCGAGTAGAACGTCGCCGGTGCATGGAAGCGGGATGAGGCGTAGACATGCACGCCGGCGAAACTTACCCAGCTTCAGGGGATAATACCCCTACTGCTGCTCTGCGGGGTCTCCGCATGATCACTATGGTAATATGAGTACAAAGTTGCTCCTCGAGCTGTGTTGTCGAGGTAGGAGAGGGCAAGGATAGCTCTCTCCCTCTTATGCTTCTGGTCTAGGGCTAAAAGGATCAAACCCTTTGCATGGGTGCTCCGGGGGGTTTATATAGGCCTACCCCCCGGGGGTACAATGGTAATCTGGCCGGGTGCAGGTCCCAGCCGTCTGTCTCTTAGGTAGCCGCCATCTCCGCCGACTCCTGGGGCCCGCCGCTGGTGGGCCACGCCGACTGACCTGGTCACTGTAGCCGTGCCTCTGATGACGTTGGTTTGGTCGTGGGGTCGTGGCAACAGTGCCGCCGCCTGGCGGGCGATCACTGTCGTCACTCCCCGTCTTATCTGGTTAATGGCGTGCGGGGCCCGTGGGAGGAACGGGCCGACTCTCGGAGGCCGACTCCCACGAAGTCCGTCTGCGGGTGCTCTTGCCGTCTTTCATCCCCCCCGCTGACTAGCGGGACCCGCCGTCTCCAGGCCGTACGTGTGGGCCAACGTGGGAACAGGGTTTTGCCGCTGGGGTGGACGTCAGGGCCGGCATGGCAACAGTGCCGCGCCGGACGGAGATCTCCTCCGGTACGACGCACTATAGCCATACCTGCCCCTGGTAATCAGGGTAGGGGAGGGCCGTACTGCGGCCATCCCCGGTCTCGTCCTTCTTCTCGAAGGCAGAGGGCGGTGGAGTCGCGGGCCGACTCCTCATAGTCGGCTTCCCTGGAGTCATTAATTGGGAGTCGGCAAATGCCGTAGCTGACTCTGGGATTCGGCCGTGAGTGTGTAGTTTGTGATGTCGCAGCCGACTCCCAGAGTCTTCTCTTCGTCTTGGGATCCTTGAGGGGTGAAACCCGCCCCGATGTCTTGAAAGGCTCTGGGTCTCGGGTTAGCCTACCCGTGGCCCATTACTCCGACATGCAGCCTCTCCGAATATTGTCCGGCGAGGACTCTTTGTCCTGAAGAGAGCACGAGTGTTAACATGCCTTGAAGGAATAACATCAGGGGATGAGATGGCGCGTTATACCTTTGCGCCGGCGTCTCAGTCCGGACCGCACTCCTTTTCAGCCCCTGGGACCTTGCGGCCCCTCGTTGGCTAGTCGCCGCAGGCTCGGCCTCCCGCCTCAGGGACCTCCTCTGCAAAATGCGGTTGTTATACGGTAATCGAAAACACGTGAGGACTCGCCCCCTTTCGAAGTGTTGGGATTTCGGTCTCAGTTACCTGGGAGGCTAGGAGTAGCCCTGGGTAATCGACCGTAATGGCCACCAAGGCGATGTCCTTGCTCAATTGGTGAAACACCCCATCAATTAGCTCCACAGACAAGTCCGGATCCTCTTGGGAGGCCGGGTCGAGGGACCGTCCCGGATCCTCGGGTTGTGGAGGGGGGCTGTTTATTTCTTTAACAGCCTGGCGCAACTCCTGCGTTTAAGTCGTTAGACTATATATTTGACAATGGGAATACAAAACGGATGGACAAGTGAAAGTGTCCACTTACCCAGCTTGGAGGATTATACATGGTAAATCCACCCTGAGGGTTGACGCGGAGAAATTCCTCCTCTTCTCCCTTGTACAAAGCGGACAAGATCTTTATTAGAGCGGCAGCCGAGTCCGGCCCCTTACGGTCGTGACGGGTGGCGTCGTCCTCCCCGTTGAAGTCCCACATAGGGTGGCCTCTATATTGAAGCAGCTGCACCCCCCGCATGATGCATACGGCCATGACTCCGATCATGGTTAGTCCGGAATGAGCTAATAATATTATCTGGCCCATCAAGTAAAGGACGTCCTTGTCACTTTCCTTCTGAGGGCTCCGTGGGCGCCAGCTTAGGCGCTTCTTCAGGGGAGCATTGTCGAACTCAGGGATGCCAATCCGAACAGGGTCCGGCAACGGGACGTCCTCTATATAAAACCATTCCGAAGGCCAATTCTCGGACGCCTTCTTTGGGGTTCCGGATAAATATCCGGTCCCGGCGATGCGCCACACTTCGGCTCCGCCCACTTGATATATTGTCCCCTCCTGAGAACGGGGCACCAGGCAGAATAGCCTCTTCCACAGCGCGAAATGAGCCTCAACACCCAAGAACAGCTCGCAAAGGGCTACGAAGCCCGCGATATGCAATACGGAGGCAGGCGTGAGGTTGTGCAGCTGGAGGCCATAGAACTCCAGAAGCCCCCGGAGAAACGGATGGATTGGAAATCCGAGTCCTCTTATTAGATAGGGGACAAGGCATACCCGCTCTCCTTTGGAGGGATTGGGGGCGCTCTCCGCTTGCTCTCCGCCATTATAGGTGGCAAGTCCGGCTCGAACCGGGACCATATAGGCCGGGGGGAGGAATCCCTTGGTATGGAGCGTCACTAGCTCACTGTGCGGGATGGAGCATCTCTCCCAATCTCCAGGCTTAGGACTGGAAGGGCGAGAGGAGGAGTTGCGACGGCTGGCCATGGTGGAATGGACCTTTGTCGGATGCGCTCTATTGAACACTCGCGGAGGGGAGAAGGTGTGGTTTGGATCTAAATCCTCATCCCTTTAAATAGGCGGCTCATTTACGCGATTAGGGGTGTAAATGTAAAAACACCCAGACTTTTCGTATTCGTTTGACGCGTGGAAGGCTGCCATTATTGGGCGTAGAAGCCAAGGAGCGCTACATTCACAAGAAACCGGACATTATTCAACAGGTACACGGAATTTGGAGGAGAACCCGCCTTGCAATGCCAAAGACAATTTGCGCGCCGGACTCGTCGTCATTGAAGCCTGGTTCGGGGGCTACTGAGGGAGTCCTGGATTAGGGGGTGTCCGGATAGCCGGAATGTACCTTCAGCCGGACTCCAGGACTATGAAGATACAAGATTGAAGACTTCGTCCCGTGTCCGGAAGGGACTTTCCTTGGCGTGGAAGGCAAGCTTGGCGATGTGAATACGTAGATCTCCTACCATTGTAACCGACTCTTTGTAACCCTAACCCTCTTCGGTGTCTATATAAACCAGAGGGTTTTAGTACGTAGGACAGAACAACAATCATACCATAGGCTAGCTTCTAGGGTTTAGCCTCCTTGATCTCGTGGTAGATCTACTCTTGTACTACCCATATCATCAATATTAATCATGCAGGACGTAGGGTTTTACCTCCATCAAGAGGGCCCGAACCTGGGTAAAACATCGTGTCCCCTGCCTCCTGTTACCATCTGCCTAGACGCATAGTTCGGGACCCCCTACCCGAGATCCGCCGGTTTTGACACCGACAATCATGTAGTTGACATCGTATTTGTGGCAAAGCCACTGTTCATAATTCTTTCATACATGTCACTCTTGATTCATGGCATATCCCGGTACACCGCCGGAGGCATTCACATAGAGTCATATTTTGTTCTAAGTTTTGAGTTGTAATTCTTGAGTTGTAAGTAAATAAAAGTGTGATGATCATCATTATTAGAGCATTGTCCCAAGTGAGGAAAGGATGATGGAGACTATGATTCCCCCACAAGTTGGGATGAGACTCCGGACAAAAAAAAAGGAAAAAAAGAGGCCATAAAAAAAATAGAAAAGGCCCAAATAAAAAAATGAGAGAAAAAGAGAGAAGGGACAATGCTACTATCCTTTTTCCACACTTGTGCTTACAAGTAGCACCATGATCTTCATGATAGAGAGTCTCCTATGATATCACTTTCATATACTAGTGGGAATTTTTCATTATAGAACTTGTCTTGTATATTCCAATGATGGGCTTCCTCAAAATGCCCTAGGTCTTTGTGAGCAAGCGAGTTGGATGCACACCCACTTAAATTCTTTTGTTGAGCTTTCATATACTTATAGCTCTAGTGCATCCGTTGCATGGCAATCCCTACTCACTCGCATTGATATCTATTGATGGGCATCTCCATAGCCCGTTGATACTCCTAGTTGATGTGAGACTATCTTCTCCTTTTTGTCTTCTCAACAACCACCATTCTATTCCACATATAGTGCTATGTCCATGGCTCACACTCATGTATTGCGTGAAGATTGAAAAAGTTTGAGAACACAAAAAGTATGAAACAATTGCTTGGCTTGTCATCGGGGTTGTGCATGATTTAAATACTTTGTGTGATGAAGATAGAGCATAGCCAGACTATATGATTTTGTAGGGATAACTTTCTTTGGCCATGTTATTTTGAGATGACATAATTGCTTAGTTAGTATGCTTGGAGTATTATTATTTTTATGTCAATATTAAACTTTTATCTTGAATCTTTCGGATCTGAATATTCATACCACAAATAAGAGAATTACATTGAAAATTATGCTAAGTAGCATTCCACATCAAAAATTATGTTTTTATCATTTACCTACTCGAGGACGAGCAGGAATTAAGCTTGGGGATGCTTGATACGTCTCCAACGTATCTATAATTTTTTATTGTTCCATGCAATATTATATTCTGTTTTGGATGTTTAATGGGCTTTATTACACACTTTTATATTATTTTTGGGACTAATCTGTTAACCTGAGGCCCAGCCCAAATTGCTATTTTAATCCTATTTTAGTGTTTCGAAGGAAAAGGATATCAAACGGAGTCCAAACGGAATGAAACCTTCGGGAACGTGATTTTCGGAACAAACGTGATCCAGAGGACTTGGAGTCTACGTAAAGTAATCAACGAGGAAGGAACGAGGCAGGGGGGTGCGCCTACCCCCCTGGGCACGCCCTCCACCCTCGTGGGGCCCATGTTGCTCCACCGACGCACTTCTTCCTCCTACATATACCTACGTACCCCCAAACTATCATATGAGGAGCCAAAAAACCCTATTTCCACCGCCGCAACCTTCTGTACCCATGAGATCCCATCTTGGGGCCTTTTCCGGCGCTCCGCCAGAGGGGGCATTGATCACAGAGGGCTTTTACATCAACACCATAGCCTCTCCGATGATGTGTGAGTAGTTTACCTCATACCTTCGGGTCCATAGTTATTAGCTAGATGACTTCTTCTCTCTCTTTGGATCTCAATACAAAGTTCTCCTCGATCTTCTTGGAGATCTATTCAATGTAATCTTCTTTTGTGGTGTGTTTGTCGAGATCCGATGAATTGTGGGTTTATGATCAAGATTATCTATGAACAATATTTGAATCTCCTCTGAATTCTTTTATGTATGATTGGTTATCTTTGCATGTCTCTTCGAATTATCAGTTTGGTTTGGCCTACTAGATTGATCTGTCTTGCAATGGGAGAAGTGCTTAGCTTTGGGTTCAATCTTGCAGTGTCCTTTCCCATTGACAGCTGGGGCAACAAGGCACGTGTTGTATTGTTGCCATCGAGGATAAAAAGATGGGGTTTATATCATATTGCATGAGTTTATCCATCTACATCATGTCATCTTACTTAAAGCATTACTCTGTTCTTATGAACTTAATACTCTAGATGCATGCTGGATAGCGGTCGATGTGTGGAGTAATAGTAGTAGATGCAGAATCGTTTCGGTCTACTTGTCGCGGATGTGATGCCTATATACATGATCATACCTAGATATTCTCATAACTATGCTCAATTCTATCAATTGCTCGATAGTAATTCGTTTACCCACCGTAATACTTATGCTCTTGAGAGAAGCCACTAGTGAAACCTATGGCCCCCGGGTCTATTCCCCATCATATTAATCTTCCAACACTTAGTTATTTTTTATTGCCGTTTATTTCACTTTGCATCTTTATTTCTCTTTATCATAAAAATACCAAAAATATTATCTTATCATATCTATCAGATCTCACCCTCGTAAGTGACCGTGAAGGGATTTACAACCCCTTTATCGCGTTGGTTGTGAGGTTCTTATTTGTTTGTGTAAGTGCGTGGGACTTGAGCGTGATCTCCTACTGGATTGATACCTTGGTTCTCAAAAACTGAGGGAAATACTTACGCTACTTTACTGCATCACCCTTTCCTCTTCAAGGGAAAACCAATGCATTGCTCAAGAGGTAGCAAGAAGGATTTCTTGCGCCGTTGCCGGGGAGGCTTACGCAAAGGCAAGTCAAGATTTGAACTCCCAACAACGAGCCATTTCTGGCGCCGTTGCCGGGGAGATTCGCGCCAAGTCAAGTCAAGTCAAGACATACCAAGTACCCATCACAAAATCTTATCCCTTGCATTACATTATTTGTCATTTGCCTCTCGTATTCCTCTCCCCCACTTCACCCTTGCCGTTTTATTCGCCCTCTCTTTTCCGTTCGCCTCTTTTTCGCTTGCTTCTTGTTTGCTCGTGTGTTGGATTGCTTGCTTGTCACGATGGCTGAAGATAATACTAAATTGTGTGACTTTACCAATACCAACAATAATGATTTTCTTAGCACTCCGATTGCTCCTCTTACCAATGCTGAATCTTGCAAAATTAATGCTGCTTTGTTGAGTCTTGTCATGAAAGATCAATTCACCGGCCTTCCTATTGAAGATGCCGCTACCCATCTAAATAGCTTCATTGATTTGTGTGATATGCAAAAGAAGAAAGATGTGGACAATGATATTGTTAAATTGAAGCTATTTCCTTTTTCGCTTAGAGATCGTGCTAAAGTTTGGTTTTCGTCTTTGCCTAAAACTAGTATTGATTCATGGAATAAGTGCAAAGATGCTTTTATCTCTAAGTATTTTCCTCCCGCTAAAATCATCTCTCTTAGAAACGATATCATGAATTTTAAGCAACTTGATCATGAACATGTTGCACAAGCTTGGGAGAGGATGAAATTAATGATACGTAATTGCCCTACACATGGTTTGAATCTTTGGATGGTTATACTTTGCTGCAGATATTAAGTTTTCCAGGTGTGGTTGAATTGACAACTCAACTGCTAATACTTGAGAATATTCTTTGGCTCCCCTTGTGTCGAATCAATAAATATGGGTTGAATACTCTACCCTCGAAAACTGTTGCGATCCCCTATACTTGTGGGTTGTCAAGACTATTTTCTGGCGCCATTGCCAGGGAGCATATCTCTATTCTTTGAGTCACTTGGGATTTATATCTGCTGATCAGTATGAGGAACTTGAAGGACGAAAAAACCAAGATTTATCCCTCAACTACGAGGGGAGGTAAGGAACTGCCATCTAGATCTGCACTTGATTCACCTTCTGTTTTGAGTAAACTTGCGACACCTAAACCTGCTTCTTCTATTAATTCTGATATGTCACATGTTATGGATGATGCCACTTATGATATGCATGATGCTTATGATGAAACTACTTCTGTGCTTGATAATACTGTGCCACTAGGTGAATTTCTGGATGAACAACTCGCTAGGGCTGGAGAGAATGAAATTATTGAAACTGATAATATTAATGAAAGTGATGATGAAGATTCTCCCCCTAGATATGAATTGCCTGTTGTGCCTGAGGGTTATGTTATGGATGAAGAAATTGCTAGAGATTTCTTGCTTGCGATGATAGATATGATCTTAAGAAATTATTAGCTAAGCTGAAAGAAAAATCTTTGAATGCTAGAATGAAATATGACCCTGCTTTTGCTACTTCACCTATCTGTATTTCTGATAAGGATTATGATTTCTCTGTCGATCCTGAGATAATTACTTTGGTTGAATCTGATCCTTTCTATGGCTATGAATCTGAAACTGTTGTGGCACATCTTACTAAATTGAATAATATAGCCACCCCATTCACTCATGAGGAAAAAATTCGTTACTACTATATCCTTAAATTATTTCCGTTCTCATTAAAGGGTGATGCTAAAACATGGTTTAATTCTCTTGATCCAAGTTGTGTGCGTAGTCCCTAGGATATGATTTATTACTTCTCTGCTAAATACTTCCCCTCTCATAAGAAACAAGTTGCCTTAAGGGAAATATATAATTTTGTGCAAATTGAAGAAGAGAGTCTCCCACAAGCTTGGGGGAGGCTTCTCCGATTACTTAATGCTTTGCCTGATCATCCTCTCAAGAAAAATGAAATACTTGATATCTTTTATAATGGACTAACCGATGCTTCCAGAGACCACCTGGATAGTTGTGCTGGTTGTGTTTTCAGGGAAAGAACGGTTGATCAAGCTGAATTGATATTGAATAATATGTTGAGTAATGAAAATGATTGGACACTTCCTGAACCAACTCCTAAGCCAACTCTAAAGAAAAGGGGTATTCTATTTCTCAGTCCTGAAGATATGCAAGAGGCAAAGAAATCTATGAAAGAAAAAGGTATTAAAGCTGAAGATGTTAAGAATTTACCACCTATTGAAGAAATACATGGTCTTGATAACCCAACACAGGTAGTAAAGGTAAATTCTCTCTATAGATTTGATGAAGGTGATATTCCTCGTTATAAGTCTGCTAGCCAATGCTTAGATGAGTTTGATAATTTTATTGTTAAACAAGAAAACTTCAATGCTTATGTTGGTAGACAATTGAAACGCAATGCTTATATGATTGAACACTTGAGTGATTATATGTCTAGAGTTAAAGGTGAACTCAAACTTATTAGTAGACATGCTTCTATGGTTACCACTCAAGTAGAACAAGTACTTAAAGCTCAGAATGATTTGCTCAAGGAATTAAATAATAAGAAAAATGATAATGCTGTAAGAGTTATGACTAGAGGGGGTAAAATGACTCATGAACCTTTGTATCCTGAGGGCCATCCTAAGAGAATTGAGCAAGATTCTCAGAGAACTAATGTTGATGCACCTAGTTCTTCTAAGAAGAAGAAAAAGAAAAATGATAGGACTTTGCATGCTTCTAGTGAACCTGTTGTTGACACGCCTGAGAATCCCAATGATATTTCTATCTCTGATGCTAAAACACAATCTGGTAATGAACATGAACCTAGTGATAATATTAATGATGATTTTCATGTTGATGCTCAACCTAGCAATGACAATGATGTAGAGATTGAACTTGTTGTTGATCTTGATAACCCACAATCAAAGAATCAACGTTATGACAAGAGAGACTTTGTTGCTAGGAAGCACGGTAAAGAAAGAGAACCATGGGTTCAGAAACCCATGCCTTTTCCTCCTAAACCATCCAAGAAAAAAGATGGTGAGGATTTTGAGCGCTTTGCTGAAATGATTAGACCTATCTTTTTGCGTATGCGTTTGATTGATATGCTTAAAATGAATCCTTATGCTAAGTATATGAAAGAAATTGTTACAAATAAAAGAAAGATACCTGAAGCTAAAATTTCCACCATGCTTGCTAATTATACTGTTAAGGGTGGAATAGCAAAGAAACTTGGAGATCCAGGAGTACCAACTATACCATGCTCCATTAAAAGAAACTATGTTAAAACTGCTTTATGTGATCTTGGAGCCGGTGTTAGTGTTATGTCTCTCTCTTTATATCGTAGACTTGATTTGAATAAGTTGACACCTACTGAAATATCTCTGCAAATGGCCGATAAGTCAACAGCTATACCTGTCGGTATTTGTGAGGATGTGCCTGTTGTGGTTGCAAACATTACTATTTTAACATACTTCGTTATTCTTGATATTCCCGAGGACGATAGTATGTCGACTATCCTTGGTAGACCCTTTTTGAATACTGCAGGGGCTGTTATTGATTGCAACAAAGGCAATGTCACTTTTCATGTTAATGGTAATGAGCATATGGTACACTTTCCGAGGAAACAACCTCAAGTCCACAGTATCAATTCTATTGGAAAATTTTCATTGATTATTATTGGAGGTTTTGAATTTCCTCTTCCTACTGTCAAAAAGAAATATGATATTCTTATTATTGGGGATGTGCATATCCCCGTTGAGGTAACCTAGTGCTATTCAAAAATTCTTCGGTTTCATGCGATTCGGAAAGAGTTTGTTAACAAGACTTGATCTGTAGCGACCCAACCTCAGACGGTCAAGTCTCTGTGTTCAGTGTCATCCTTGGATCGGTAATGCTGACACACACTGTACTTGAATGGATTTATAACAGAGTAGCAATCACACACTTATTACATCGAGAGTCTCAAAAGAGAACTTAGTACAATAAATATGGCTTAAGGCCATCTAAATATGATAACAGCGGAAGGCTTGGAAGATAAAGCGAGTCCATCAACTCCAACAGCATAGCTGAGTGCACGACAAACGACCTAGCGCACTTTACTCTTCGTCTGAAAAGTCTTCAACATGATATGTTGCAGCCCGAAACGGGTCAGCAGATGGAATATGCTGGCAAAATAACACAGTAGAGCAATGAAAAAGAATAAATGCTATCACTACATGCATATATGGCTGGTGGAGGCTCTATGGTTATAATGTTTTGCAAAAAGCCAATTTTTCCCTACAAAAAAGGAATATATTTTATTTAACTATCATGGTAGTTGAAACATTGAGAATGGTACCCCCATCTCAATCCCAATTAAAAGTAATTATCAACCCAACAAATTAAATTAGAGTGATGAGATCCACAGGATAATCCAAGTACCAGATACTCAAGATGTCCATAACCGGGGACACGGCTAACCATGATTAGTTTGTACACTCTGAAGAGGTTTGCACACTTTTCCCCACAAAACTCAATCTCCTCCGTTGGATTTCTCGCACTACATGGTGTTTGAGAAACGGATGACCAAGACACAGTCTTTCAAAAGCATTAACTCTAACCCCGGGTAGACAGTACCAACCTACATCCCCTACATCTGCTATCCTACCACTGGAAGAGGTCATGCAACATACTCAACTATGCTAGAGCCCATAATAACTTGTGGCTGCACACGGAAGTTTCTAGCATGAATAATCTTATGATCCCTTTGAGCCTGGGTAGCGGACCATAGGAGGATCACACGGTATAACCCCGGGGTCTCCTAGGACAACACTGGTATTACCCCAGGTGCCCAAACCAACAATCCACCCAGATGTGTATTAAAGTTGGCACCTTAAGTTGAGTCATTAGTTAACAATCTCACATCTATCATGGATAGACTCAAACCCGATCCACGTCTACTAGCATAACACGACAATATAAGCATAGCGTAGAAGTAACTCCCAAGGGTTTGATAATAAAACAGGCAATAGGTTCTACCTCATCATCTACTTCCCAATACCCACATGTTAACCACATCCTAATCATGCAATGTTTGAGGATTGTAACTAATGCATAAAAACTGGGTATGAAAAGAGTATGATCAATGTATTACTTGCCTTGCTGACGATCTGCAAAACCTAGTGACTCGTAGTAGCATGCTTCGCACTCCGGGAATTCTATCGCAAACAAAGAATAGCATACATAAGCACTCATGAATAGATGCATGAGTAAATCTCAAGTAAGAAGATCGAATCTGAAAACACAACTAAAGAGATCCGATTTGCAAAAAGAAACAATCAAAACGGAGCTACAGAACTGAAACTATGGTCAAAAGAACTTTGAATACAAATCTGCTTGAAACCAAAATTTTAAATTGTCAAAACCTTTTCAAGTTGTTTGAATAGAAAGAGGGTTTCGAGACGAAGATTTTGACGTTGGTTTCATTGGATTTGGACAAACGGTTGAAAAGATACGAGGGTTTGAAAAATCAGGGGCTAATCTGCGATAAAGTAATCGATGATAGGTCCTTGGCTCAAAATAAAATAAAAAGAAAAGACTAACGAACGAACGTTCACTGTTTGAACCTAACCGGCGAATATCATTCGTTAAAACGGATGAAGGGACGAACGTCCGCTAAACAAATAAACCGACGAGACGAACCGAACCGATCTAACTAAATAAATAAATCGATCTAGGGTTTTAAAAAAATCGAGGTTTTTACCTAAAAACCAAAAAAACCGGCGGTGGATCCGGCGGTTCTGGCGGCTCGATTCCGGCGGGCGAGGCGGCGGCGCGGCATGGGCAGCAGCGGCGAGCGGCGGCGTGGCACGGGGCGGAGCAGCGGCGGCGCGACACGGGGCGGAGCAGCGGCGGCGATGGTGCGGAGCGGGCGTCGGCGCAGCTCGGGGTGGTGGTGGCGGTATTTAAAGGCCTTGGGGGGAGGGGGGCGAGGTGCTTGGGGAGGGGGTCGAGGAGGAGGAGTCCTCTTCGGACTCGGCGGCGGCGGCGGCGTGAGCCGGCCGGACTCCCGGTCGGAGTCGGTCGGGGCGAGGCGGTGGGTCGGCCCGGCTCGGCTGGGCCGTTGGCCCAGTCGGGCGCGCGAAGTTTTTTTAAACAGATTCCGCCGAGAAAAATCCTAATAAAATAAAATAAAAATCTAAAAAGTCCAAAACAAATTTTCACCGTCTAAATAAAATATTTAGAATAGGATGAACATTTTCTTGGCCTAAAAATGCAATTTTGAAAAATGCATATTTTTCTAATTCAAATAAAATGGCAATAAAATCCAAAAGAAATTATTGATTTGATTTTAACACTTTTCCTCCAATATTTCATTTATTTCGGAGAAGTCATATTATCTCCTCTCATATATTTTAATTTGAAATATTTTTGGAGAGAAAAATAATAAAATCAAAATGATCCTTGTTTTCAATATTTGAGAAAATTCAAATATGAAAACAGTGAAATCCCCAACTCTCTGAGTGGGTCCTTGAGTTGCTTAGGATTTTCTAGGATCGCAAAACCGATTGCAATAAAATAAGATATGCAATATGATGACCTATGTATAACATTCCAAATTGAAAATTTGGAATGTTACAAACCTCTCCCTCTTAAGATGAATATCGTCCTCGAGATTCGGGTTGGCTAGAAAATAGGTGTGGGTTGTCTTTGCGTAGTTCTTCCTCTCGTTCCCAGGTGGCTTCATCCTCGGTATGGTGGCTCCACTGAACTTTGCAAAACTTAATAACCTTACTGCGTGTAACTCGGCTGGCAAACTCGAGAATCCTGACTGGTTTCTCCTCATAGGTCAGATCACTATCCAACTGAATTGCTTCCAGAGGCACTGTATCTCACAGAGGAATATCTGCCATCTCAGCATGACACTTCTTCAACTGGGAAACATGAAACACATCATGAACTCCTGGCAGTCCTTCGGGTAACTGCAACTTGTAGGCCACTTCTCCCATACGTTCCAAAACTCGGTATGGTCCTACAAATCTCGGGGCTAACTTTCGCTTGACTCCAAAACATTTAACTCCTCACAGAGGTGATACACGAAGATATACTCTATCTCTGATTTCATATACTACCTCCTTGTGTTTTGAGTCTGCATAACTCTTCTGCCTGGACTGAGCTACCTTCAGTCTATCTCGAATCAGCTTAACCTTCTCTTCTGACTCTTTGATCAAATCTGGTCCAAACAACTGACGGTCTCCAACTTCATCCCACATCAACGGCGTTCTGCACCTCCTTCCATACAAAGTTTCAAAAGGTGCCATCTTCAAACTGGCTTGGTAACTGTTGTTGTATGAGAACTGCACGTAAGGTAAATTATCATCCCAACTAGATCCATAATCTAGCGCACAAGCTCTCATCATGTCCTCCAGAATCTGATTGACTCTCTCGGTCTGTCCATCTGTCTGGGGATGAAAGGCTGTACTAAACTCTAGCCTGGTTCCCAAAGTTTTGTGCAGCTGATGCCAAAACTTTGAAGTGAACTGTGTTCCTCTATCTGATACGATGGTCCTCATAACTCCATGCAGACATACGATCCTGGTCATATATATCTTGGCCAACTTCGCACTTGTATAAGTGGTTTTCACTGGGATAAAGTGAGCCACTTTGGTCAAACGATCCACTACTACCCAAATAGAATCATATCCCGATCGGGTCCTGGGTAATCCGGTGATAAAATCCATGCCAAGATTATCCCACTTCCATTCGGGTATCGGCATAGGCTGCAGTGATCCTGCTGGCTTCTGATGTTCTGCCTTCACTCTCTGACATACATCACATACGGCTACATACTCGGCAATATCCTTCTTCATACCAGTCCACCAGGAACGCTCCTTCAGATCCAAATACATCTTGGTGTTTCCAGGGTGTATCAAGTATGGCGAGTCATGAGCTTCCTGTAGTATCAACTTTCTGATCTCTGCATTATTGGGCACATATATACGGTCCTCGAACCACAAGGTGTCGTGCTCATCCTCACGAAAGCCCTTGGCTTTTCCTTTGCTCATTCTCTCCTTTATCTTGGCAATTTCCTTGTCATCCTTTTGAGCTTCTCGAATCTTTCCCAATAATGTAGATTGAACCTCCATCACTGCAACAAAACCTCTAGGAACTATCTCCAAACGAAGCTCCCTAAGATCCTCGACTAACTCCTTTGGCAATCCTACGCTTACGAGGGTATTGGCATAACTCTTCCGGCTCAAAGCGTCTGCTACGACATTGGCCTTGCCTGGATGATAGTGCAACTTCATATCATAATCCTTTATGAGCTCCAACCATCTCCTTTGCCTGAGGTTCAACTCCTTCTGAGTGAAAATGTACTTCAAACTCTTATGATCCGTGTACACATCACAATGGTTTCCAATAAGAAAACGTCTCTAGGTCTTGAGCGCATGCACTAGGGCTGCTAACTCTGAATCATGCGTGGCATAATTCAACTCATGCGGTCGAAGCTGTCGTGAGGCATATGAGACAACTCTTCCATCTTGCATAAATACTCCTCCAAGTCCGAAGCGAGAAGCATCACATTACACTTGTAAATCCTTGCATATATCCGACAGAATCAGCCCTGGGGCTGTAACCAAACGTTTCTTCAACTCCTGGAAACTCGCTTCACATTCTTCAGTCCACTTGAACTTGGTGTCTTTCTTCAACAACTCCGTCACAGGCTTCGCAGTCTTGGAAAAATTCTCAATGAATCTCCGATAATATCCCGCGAGTCCTAGAAAACTGCAGATCTCTCCAACTGAGGTGGGTGATAGCCAATCAGTGACTGACTTAACCTTGGTCGTCACTTCATTCAACGCACGATAATCAACAACCATTCTCAAGGATCCATCCTTCTTCTCAACCAAGAGCACTGGGGCTCCCCATGGTGATGAACTTCGTCGAATGTAACCTTTCTCCAATAACTCCTTAATCTGCTTCTTGATCTCTTCCAGATCATTTGCGGGCATCCGATACGGTCTCTTCGATATAGGCCTGGTGCCTGGCAACAACTCTATCAAAAACTCAATGTCTCGATCCAGCGGCATGCCTGGTAGCTCCTCTGGAAATACATCTGGGTAATCCTTTACTACATGCACTTCCTCCTGAACAACTCCTGAGAGAGAATTTACTTGGGTCCTCCTCGACGCATGCCTGGATATATACTTGATCCTTTTTCCCTCCGGGGTGGTGAGTAGAATGGACCTACTAGCACAGCCAATGTTTCCTCCATGCTTCGATAGCCAATCCATTCCTAGTATCACATCCAATCCTTGTGACTCCAAAATTATTAGGTCGGAGGGGAAAACATGGCTACCTATGGTTAGGGGTATCCGATCGCACCATCGGCTCGCCATATACTCTACACCTGGTGAGCTTACTATCAAGGGTGTCCTAAGGGCTAAGGTGGGTAACTTAAACTTGTCCAAAAATCCCCTTTAAATGTATGAATGCGATGCACCAGTATAAAAAAGAACGAGAGTGGTAAATGACTTAACCAAAAACTTACCGATCACTGTGTCTGGTTGCTCTTCAACCTCCTCCACGTTCACGTGGTTCACTTGTCCCCTGTTGAAAGGGTTGGGCTTCTTCCCAGAGTTTCCATTCCCATTGCCATTCTTCAGCTCAGGACAATCATTGGTGTAGTGTCCAGTCTTCCCGCACTTGAAACAAGTAATGTGACTTAGATCCTTCTTAGCGGGTGTGCCTGGGTTAGGGCGGTTCTGATTGCTACCTGCCCCATTCCCGTTTCCATTCTTGGGGCCACTGTGGTTATGTGAAACTCCACCATTGTGGGTATGGCCTCCATGGTTATGGGTAAATCCTCCCGAGTTCGGGATAAAACAAGGCTTCTGCTGAGCTCCTGAATTGTACTTCCCTTGTCCATACTTCCTTTTGCGACCCTCAATCTGCTGCTGCTTCCCTTTTATCATAAGAGTCTTATCTACCAACTCCTGGTAGTTATTAAATGTTGCCACCATTAACTGCATACTCATTTGATCATTCAACCCTTCCATAAATTTCTCCTGCTTCGCGGCATCTGTGTCCACATCATATGGGGCATAGCGAGATAACTTACTAAACTCATCTACGTACCGGGCCACAGTATGATTTCCCTGCCGTAAGTTGCAAAACTCACGCTTCTTCATACTCATAGCTCCAGTTGAGACATGAGCAGTGCGGAATGCTTGCTAAAACTGATCCCAGGTGATATTGGCTATAGGGAAAGTGGTCGTGTAATTCTCCCACCATGCGGCTGCGGGTCCATCCAATTGATGTGCGGCAAAACGCACCTTCTCCACATCTGTGCGACCTGCGGTGGTCAACTCTCTTCCTATCCTGCGTAGCCAGTCATCAGCAACTATTTGCTCAGTGCTACTGGAAAACACCGGTGGCTGCAACCTTAGAAAGTGGGCTAAGTTGTCAACTTGAGGTGGTGGCGGTGGGTTGTTGTTGTTTTTGTTGTTGTTGTTGTTGCCTTGGTTCTAGACTAGTAGCTGCATCAAGGAATTTTGCTGTTAGATCTACTGAGTGAGCTCCGGTGGGAAGACAAATCCGGGGTCACGTCTTGGAGGCATCTGATGGGTTTAGAGGGGAGAGATTAGAATAGAATGAGGTCTAATGAGAAAGCACTACCCATATGCACATGAGACAAACACAATCATATCACACCAAATCAATTCAATCAAGCAAGGGCATACAATCAATCTAACTATCGTTACAAAAGTGATCGGACTACTAATATATACATGGGGGAATACTACTAATCATATGGTGGTCTACTAGAAATTTTGATCGGTGGAAGACTCCATGATATCTGCTCCAGCTTCGTCTTCATAATCATCATCACTATCATCGGGGTCGGAGTCGGTGTCGTCGATGATGGTGTAGTCTTCAGAATGAATGTCATCAGAACGATCGTCATCTCTTCCTGGCGCGGGGTCTCCCATGAATACTCCTAGCTTCCTTGCCAGGTCGTCATTCTTCTCCACTAGTATTGCGATTCCCTTCTCGTATCCATCGCGAGTAGACTTGAGTTACTCTTCTAGCTCCATGTTCCTGGTCATCGCCATCTTCAAGTCTATCATGCTTGCGCACATCTGGTTCTCCTGTCGACGAATGTGCTGGTTTAACTCCTGGATGAAAGTTGCAATGGACCTATCCCTCCTGGTGCTGATCATCTCCCATTGCTCATCTCGGCGCCCACATATCTGGCAGATAGTGTCCTTAAGCTCCTTGTGATAAACTTCGTCGATGCGTCCCATGGCGATGTGGGCTACCATGCTCTTTCCTAGACTCCAGGTTGGTGCATCGAAGGAAAACTCTATGGGCTCAGTAACTGGCGTGAATGTCCTTCCTGGAACTTGAACTCGAATCATCCAACGCTCCTCTTCTGGTAAAGTGGCGGTGTAGGTCCTGGTGAAGCTTGGTATTCCAATGTTCAGGTACCTAGTGACTTCCTTCAAGTGTCGTCCAAAGGGTGTGTCTTCATCCGGTTGTGCAAACTTGTTCCTTGAGTCCGCCATCCTAAAGAGTGGAAAATGGAGAGGAGTTAGAAATGAGTAGAGAAGAGTGACCTATGGCTCATCTTAGTGGTCGTGCCCTACATTCAGCGTGTTCTCTGATACCATCTTGTAGCGAACTGACCTCAGACGGTCAAGTCTCTGTGTTCAGTGTCATCCTTGGATCGGTAATGCTGACACACACAGTACTTGAATGGATTTATAACAGAGTAGCAATCACACACTTATTACATCGAGAGTCTCAAAAGAGAACTTAGTACAATAAATATGGCTTAAGGCCATCTAAATATGATAACATCGGAAGGCTTGGCAGATAAAGCGAGTCCATCAACTCCAACGGCATAGCTAAGTGCACGACAAACGACCTAGCGCACCTTACTCTTCGTGTGAAATGTCTTCAACATGATATGTTGCAGCCCGGAACGGGTCAGCACATGGAATATGCTGGCAAAATAACACAGTAGAGCAATGAAAAGAATAAATGCTATCACTACATGCATATATGGCTGGTGGAGGCTCTATGGTTATAATGTTTTGCGAAAAGCCAAATTTTCCCTACAACAAAGGAATATATTTTATTTAACTATCATGGTAGTTGAAACATTGAGAATGGTACCCCCATCTCAATCCCAATTAAAATTAATTATCAACCCAACAAATTAAATTAGAGTGATGAGATCCACAGGATAATCCAAGTACCAGATACTCAAGATGTCCATAACCGGGGACACGGCTAACCATGATTAGCTTGTACACTCTGCAGAGGTTTGCTCACTTTTCCCCACAAGACTCGATCTCCTCCGTCGGATTTCTCACACTACATGGTGTTTGATAAACGGATGACCAAGACACAGTCTTTCAGAAGCATTAACTCTAACCCCGGTAGACAGTACAACCCTACATCCCCTATATCTGCTAGCCTACCACTGGAAGAGGTCATGCAACATACTCAACTATGCTAGAGCCCATAATATCTTGTGGCTGCACACGAAAGTTTCTAGCATGAATAATCTTATGACCCCTTTGAGCCTGGGTGGCGGACCATAGGAGGATCACACGGTATAACCCCGGGATCTCCTAGGACAACACTGGTATAACCCCAGGTGCCCAAACCAACAATCCACCCAGATGTGTATTAAAGTTGCCACCTTAAGTTGAACCTTTAATTAACAATCTCACATCTGTCATGGATACACACAAACCCGATCCACGTCTACTGTCATAGCACGGCAATATAAGCATAGCGTAGAAGTAACTCCCAAGGGTTTGATAATAAGACAGGTAATAGGTTCTACCTCATCATCTACTTCCCAATACCCACATGTTAACGACATCCTAATCCTGCAATGTTTGAGGATTGTAACTAATGCATAAAAACTGAGTATGAAAAGAGTATGATCAATGTGTTACTTGCCTTGCTGATGATCCGCAAAACCTAGTGACTCGTAGTAGCACGCTTCGCACTCCGGGAATTCTATCGCAAACAAACAATAGCATACATAAGCACTCCAGGAAATCTCAAGTAAGAAGATCGAATCTGAAAACTCAATTGAAGAGATTCGATTTGCAAAAAGAATCAATCGAAACGGAGCTACGGAACTGAAACTACGGTCAAAAGAACTTCGAAAACAAATCTGCTTGAAACCAAAATTTTAAATTGTCAAAACCTTGTTCAAGTTGATTAAATAGAAAGAGGGTTTCGAGACGAAGATTTTCGCGTTGGTTTCACTGGATTTGGACAAACGGTTGAAAATATACGAGGGTTTGAAAAATCAGGGCCTAATCTGTGATAAAAGTAATCGCGGATAGGTGTTTGGCCGAAAATAAAATAAAAAGAAAAGACTAACGAACGAACGTTCGCTGTCTGAACCTAACCGGCGAATAGCGTTCGTTAAAACGAACGAACGGACGAACATCCGCTAAACAAATAAACCGACGAGACGAACCGAACCGATCTAACTAAAAAAATAAAATAAAACCAATCTAGGGTTTTATAAAAACCGAGGTTTTTACCTAAAAACAAAAAAACAGCGGCGGATCCGGCGGTTCTGGCGGCTTGATTCCGGCGGGCTAGGCGGCGACGCGGCACGGCACGGGGTGGAGCAGCGGCGGCGACAGCGAGTGGCGGCGGGGCGGGCGGCGCGGCTCGGGGTGGTGGTGGCGGGGTCAGCGGCGGCGGTATTTAAAGGCCCTAGGGGGCGAGGTGCTTGGGGAGGGGGTCGAGGAGTAGGAGTCCTCCTCGGACTCGGCGGTGGCGGCGGTGTGTGCCGGCCGGACTCCCGGTCGGAGTCGGTCGGGGCGAGGCGGTGGGTCGGCCCGGCTCGGCTGGGCTGTTGGCCCAGTCGGGCGCGCGAAGTTTTATTAAAAAGATTCCGCCAAGAAAAATCCTAATAAAATAAAATAAAAATCTAAAATGCCAAAACAAATTTTCACCGTCTAAATAAAATATTTAGAACAGGATGAACATTTTCTTGGCCTAAGAATGCAATTTCGAAAAATGCATATTTTTCTAATTCGAATAAACTAGCAATAAAATCCTAAATAAATTATTTATTTGATTTTAAAATTTTCCTCCAATATTTCATTTATTTCGGATAAGTCATATTATCTCCTCTCATATATTTTAATTTGAAACATTTTTGGAGAGAAAAATATTAAATCAAAATAATCCTTGTTTTCAATATTTAAGAAAATTCAAATATGAAAACAGTGAAATCCCCAACTCTCTCCGTGGGTCC
The DNA here is from genome assembly GCA_032464435.1 of Aegilops umbellulata. Taxonomy (NCBI): domain Eukaryota; kingdom Viridiplantae; phylum Streptophyta; class Magnoliopsida; order Poales; family Poaceae; genus Aegilops; species Aegilops umbellulata. The sequence continues at coordinate 585,523,199 of CP136058.1, read as the reverse complement.
TTGAGTTGCTTAGGATTTTCTAGGATCACAAAACCGATTGCAATAAAATATGATATGCAATATGATGACCTATGTATAACATTCCAAATTGAAAATTTGGGATGTTACATGATCAACCTTGTTAGTGGATTCCTTTTGATGAGCATGAGATGGATGAAGTTAGAAAGCACAACCCTCTGCACCCTACTTTTACTTTCTATTATTTAGATTAAATAAAGCAAAAATATTATTTTTTGTCTGTTTTCTGAATTATCCATGCAATAAAAAATACCCAAAAAATAAAAGTTCTCCAAATGTCCTGAAATTGAAATATGATTTTTTGTAGAATATTTAAGAATATCTGGCACTGAGAACACACCAGAGGGGGCAACCACCTGGCCACGAGGGTGCAGGGCGCGCCCTTTCCCCTGGGCTCGCCCCCTGCCTCATGGACCCCACGTGGCCCCCTCCACTTATTCCAGCACCCACACACTTCTTCTTCCTCTAGAAAAAAATCACCCACCAGCTCAAGCACGAGTTGTAGCTCATCTTGCTGCCATTTTCGATCTCCTTGCTCAAAGCTCCACTCACAAAACTGCTTTGGGGGATTGTTCTTCGGTATGTGACTCCTCTAATGGTCCAATTAGTTTTTGTTCTAGTGCTTTATTTATTGCAATTTTTTGCTGCTTAGGTGACCTCTCTAGGCACTTGTGGGAGTACTTGCTATCAATTCTGTTGAGTTTGGTTCAATTTTATTTTGAGTTACTAAAAATTTCAGAAAATGATGAAGAGATTATTGAGGGGCTCTTCGAGCCGAAGCTCGAAGGATAAGCAAAGTGAAGAGAATAATAAGCCCAAATATAATCTCCCTCGCATCACGGAGGTTTGGCCGTGCGAATGGCCTTGTGATGAGTTCTTGAAAGCAGTCGGGATTCATGATGACCTTTATTATTTGGCTGAGAATGCGGGCCTCATCGACTTCCTCCGCGACCAGCGCGAACAACATCTCCTCCTCACTAATATTTTCGTGCAAAATTTTCATTTCCATGCTAGGAGATCGCCACCTTCGGTGGATATTTATTTATATGATGAGTTTAGGGAGATGTCACTTTATGAATTTTGTGCGGTTTGCAAGTTACCCTTTGCGGCCAGCATATGACGACCCACAAGTATAGGGGATCTATCGTAGTCCTTTCGATAAGTAAGAGTGTCGAACCCAACGAGGAGCAGAAGGAAATGATAAGCGGTTTTCAGCAAGGTATTTTCTGTAAGTACTGAAATAAGTGGTAACAGATAGTTTTGTGAAAAGATAATTTGTAACGAGCAACAAGTAACAAAAGAAAGTAAAGTGCAGCAAGGTGGCCCAATCCTTTTTGTAGCAAAGGACAAGCTTGGACAAACTCTTATATAGAGAAAAGAGCTCCCGAGGACACATGGGAATTATCGCCAAGCTAGTTTTCATCACGTTCCTATGATTCACGTTCGGTACTTTGATAATTTGATATGTGGGTGGACCGGTGCTTGGGTGCTGTTCTTACTTGAACAAGCATCCCACTTATGATTAACCTCTATTGCAAGCATCCGCAACTACAACAAAAGTATTAAGGTAAACCTAACCATAGCATGAAACATATGGATCCAAATCAGCCCCTTACGAAGCAACGCATAAACTAGGGTTTAAGCTTCTGTCACTCTAGCAACCCATCATCTACTTATTACTTCCCAATGCCTTCCTCTAGGCCCAAATAATGGTGAAGTGTTATGTAGTCGACGTTCACATAACACCACTAGAGGATAGACAACATACATCTCATCAAAATAACAAACGAATACCAAATTCACATGACTACTAATAGCAAGACTTCTCCCATGTCCTCAGGAACAAACGTAACTACTCACAAAGCATATTCATGTTCATAATCAGAGGCATATTAATATGCATATAGGATCTGAACATATGATCTTCCACCAAATAAACCAACTAGCATCAACTACAAGGAGTAATCAACACTACTAGCAACCTACTAGTACCAATCCCGGACTTGGAGACAAGAATTGGATACAAGAGATGAACTAGGGTTTTGAGAAGAGATGGTGCTGGTAAAGAGGTTGATGGAGATTGCCCTCTCCCGATGAGAGGAGCGTTGGTGATGACGATGGCGATGATTTCCCCCTCCCGGAGGGAAGTGTCCCGGCAGAACAGCTCTGCCGGAGCCCTAGATTGGTTCCGCCTCGAGGCGGCGGAGTCTCGTCCCGAAAGGTTGCTTATGATTTTTCCCTGGACGAAACACTTCATATTGAAGAAGATGGCCACCGGAGAGCCAACAGGGGTCCCACGAGGCAGGGGGCGCACCCTGGGGGGTAGGGCGCGCCCCCACCCTCGTCGACAGGTGGTGGCCCCCCCTGACGTATTTCTTCCGCTCGGTATTTTTTTATTATTTCCAAAAATAACTTTCGTGGAGTTTCAGGACTTTTGGAGTTTTGCAGAATAGGTCTCTAATATTTGCTCCTTTTCCAGGCCAGAATTCCAGCTGCCGGCATTCTCCCTCATTATGTAAACCTTGTAAAATAAGAGAGAATAGGCATAAGTATTGTGACATAACGTGTAATAACAGCCCATAAATGCAATAAATATCGATATAAAAGCATGATGCAAAATGGACGTATCAACTCCCCCAAGCGTAGACCTCACTTGTCCTCAAGCGGAAGCCGATAATGATAAATATGTCCACATGTTTAGAGGTAGAGGTGTCGATAAAATATGATACGGACATGAGGGCATCATGATTATTTTCATAACAACAACATATATAGATATTGTCATATGATTTCTTATACTCAAGTAATAATCTATTCACAATGCAAAAGTACGAATCAGAAACTTTATTGAGAACTAACAAACTATAATCTCAGTCATTGAAGCAATTGCAATTTATCATAACATCAGAAAGAGTCTATGTCAGAGCTTTCTAGCAAGTCTACATACTCAACTATCATTTAGTCTTTCATAATTGCTAACATCACGCAATACTTGTGGTTACAGAGTTTTAGCCGGACACAGAGAAAGACAAGGGCTTATAGTTTAGCCTCCCAACCTTTTATCTCAAGGGTAATGTCAACAATAATAACTCATGCTGACTTACATCCAATTAGATATATCTATCAGGATCTTTCCAACACCCTGTGCTTGCCAAAGGATAAAATATAAAAAGTAAAGGTGAAGATCACAATGACTCTTGCATAAGGTAGAAGATAATAATAAAAGATAGGCCCTTCGCAGAGGGAAGCAGAGGTTGCCATGTGCTTTTAGGGTTGGATGCACAAAATCTTAATGCGAAAGAACGTCACTTTATATTGCCACTTGTGATATGAACCTTTATTATTCAGTCCGTCGCTTTTATTTCTTCCATATCACAAGATTGTATAAAGCTTATTTCCTCCACACCAATAAATCATACATATTTAGAGAGCAATTTTTATTGCTTGCACCGATGACAACTTACTTGAAGGATCTTACTCAATCCATAGGTAGATATGGTGGACTCTCTTGGCAAAACTGGTTTAAGGGTTTTTGGAAGCACAAGTAGTATCTCTACTTGGTGCTAAGAATTTGGCTAGCATGAGGGGTAAAGGCAAGCTCAACATGTTGGATGATCCATGACAATATACTTTATCTCAGATATAAGAAAACATAACCCATTACACTGTCTTCCTTGTCCAACATCAACTCTTTAGCATGTCATATTTTAATGAGTGCTCCCAATCATAAAAGATGTCTATGATAGTATATTTATATGTGAAACCTCTCTTTCTTTATTACTTCCAATTAATTGCAACGATGACCAAAGCTATGTTAGCCAACTCCCAACAACTTTTAATCATCATACTCTTTCTATGTGAAGTCATTACTCTCAATAAGATCAATATGAACTCTTTATTTCTTTTCATTCTTTTCTATTTTCATTTATTCACTCAAGATCATAGCAAGATAATCAAGCCCTTGACTCAACACTAATCTTTATTATATATAGCTCACGGACTCGATTACATAGAGGGATCATAAAGCAAAAACTCAAAACTAGATCATGCCAAAACTTTATTCTACTAGATCAAGATACTACTAATAGGATCGAACTAAGAAAAACGGTAAAGATAGGAGTGTGTTGGTGATACGATACCGGGGCATCTCCCCCAAGCTTCGCAGTTGCCAAGGGGAGTGCCCACACTCATGTGATTATATCTCCTTCTTCGGTGATGGTGATGTGATATTCTTGGCGATAATGCCCCTCAGGATATGATTCTCTTCCTCGAGCTTATTGAGTTGCTGCTTGAGATCCATTATCTCCTTACGAAGCTTTTCTGTAACGGCTAAAGCCCCTTCCACCCAAGGGTGTTGGATAGCTGCGGGAGAACAAGTGACACTCTTCTTCATATTTTCATAAGAAATAAATTTAACATTGGAAGGGATAACCGAGTTTGGAATAGCCGAGCTCTGTAGTTCTCCCATAGTGAACCCAACTCAGAAGCAAGAAGTGACTTGATCCTCCATGGCATCTATCCTCATCAAATCAGCCTCCATCTCTTCCTCCGTTGCTGGCCCAAAGTGGTCAGCATTGCTGTTTGTTCTTGGTCTCTATGCCGGATGAGACACCCGGCTCTCCCCGACTGACTCTTGAGAAGACATCTTGCTCTAATCTGCAGCAACAACAGCTCGAAACAAGAACAGAGGATAATTGCGTGATACGGGTGTCAAAACATTCGGGAGATTATATAATGAATTTTTACCGACCAAAATACGTATCATGCAAGAAAACGGAGTCCGGAGAGCACACGAGGTGCCCACGAGGTAGGGGGCGCGCCCAGTAGGGTAGGGCGCGCCCTCCACCCTCATGGAGCCCTCGTGTCCTTCCTGGACTACTTCTTATTTTTCTATTTTTTTAAATATTCCAAAACAGAGAAATATTGCCATAAAAATTGTTTTGGAGTCAGTTTACTTACCGTACCACATACCTATTCCTTTTCGGAGTCTGAAATGATCCGGAAAGTGTCCTTTATGTATTTCTCCGGGGTTACGGTTTCAATAACATTGGTTTCAACATTTATGGGATTACCTGAGATATAGTGTTTAATTCTTTGACCATTCACCACCTTCGGATTTGTGCCTTCGAAGTTGTTGATTTTTATGGCACCGGAACGATAGACCTCCTCGATAACGTAAGGGCCTTCCCATTTAGAGAGAAGTTTCCTGCAAAAAATCTTAAACGAGAGTTGTAGCAATACATAATCACCTACATTAAACTCACGCTTCTGTATCCTTTTGTCATGCCATCTTTTAACCTTTTCTTTAAACAACTTGGCATTTTCATAAGCTTGGGTTCTCCATTCATCAAGTGAGCTAATATCAAATAACCTCTTCTCACCGGCAAGTTTGAAATCATAATTGAGCTCTTTAATAGCCCAATATGCCTTATGTTCTAGTTCGAGAGGTAAGTGACATGCTTTTCCATAAACCATTTTATACGGAGACATACCCATAGGATTTTTTTATGCAGTTCTATAGGCCCATAATGCTTCATCAAGTTTCTTGGACCAATTCTTTCTAGACCTATTGACAGTCTTTTGCAAAATTAATTTGAGTTCTCTATTACTCAATTCTACTTGACCACTAGACTGTGGGTGATAAGGAGATGCAATTCTATGATTAACATCATACTTAGCAAGCATTTTACGAAAAGCACCATGAATAAAATGTGAACCACCATTAGTCATTAAATATCTAGGGACTCCAAACCTTGGAAAAATAACTTTTTAAGCATCTTAATAGAAGTGTTATGATCAGCACTACTAGTTGGAATAGCTTCTACCCACTTAGTAATGTAATCAACAGCAACTAAAATATGTGTGTAAGCATTAGAGGCAGGAAGGTCCCATATAATCAAAGCCCCATACATAAAATGGTTCAATAACAAGTGAATAATTCATAGGCATTTCTTGACGTCTACTAATATTACCAATTCTTTGACATTCATCACAAGATAAGACAAACTTACGGGCATCCTTGAAGAGAGTAGGCCAATAAAAACCTGATTGCAATACCTTTGTGCAGTTCTATTTCCAGCGTGGTGGCCTCCATAAGCTTTGGAGTGACACTTGCGTAGGATCCGTTCCTGTTCATGCTCAGGTACACAACGTCTAATAACACCATCTACTCCTTCTTTATAAAGATGTGGGTCATCCCAAAAGTAATGTCTCAAATCATAGAAAAACTTTTTCTTTTGTTGGTATGTGAAACTAGGTGGTATGAATTTAGCAACGACATAATTAGCATAATTAGCATACCATGGAGCAGTACGAGAAGCATTTATGACATTTAATTGCTCATCAGGAAAGCTATCATCAATAGGTAGTGGGTCATCAAGAACATTTTCTAACCTAGACAAGTTGTCTGCAACGGGGTTCTCAGCTCCCTTTCTATCAACAATATGCAAATCAAATTCTTGTAGCAAGAGAACCCATCTAATAAGTCTAGGTTTAGCATCTTTATTTTCCATAAGATATTTAATAGCAGCATGATCCGTGTGAATAGTTACTTTAGAATCAACAATATAAGGTCTGAACTTATCACAAGCAAATACAATTGCTAAGAATTCTTTTTCAGTAGTGGCATAATTTCTCTGAGCATTGTCTAGAGTTTTGCTAGCATATTGAATAACATTTAATTTCTTATCAACTCTTTTCCCTAGAACAACACCTACAGCATAATCACTAGCATCACACATAATTTCAAAAGGTAAATTCCAATCGGGTGGCTGAACAATAGGTGCAGAGATCAATGCTTTCTTAAGTATTTCAAATGCTTCTACACAATCATCATAAAAAACAAATGGTATATATTTTTGTAATAAATTAGTCAGAGGCTGAGAAATTTTTGAGAAGTCCTTAATGAACCTCCTATAAAAACAGGCATGACCAAGGAAACTTCTTATACCTTTGATGTCCTTGGGACATGGCATCTTTTCAATAGCATCAACCTTGGCTTTATCAACTTCAATACCTCTTCCAGAAACTTTATGCCCCAAGACAATGCCTTCATTAACCATAAAGTGGCACTTTTCCCAATTCAAGACAAGATTAGTTTCTTCACATCGCTGCAAAACTCGATCAAGGTTGCTCAAGCAATCATCAAAAGAGGATCCATAAACGGAGAAATCGTCCATCAAAACCTCACAAATCTTTTCACAGAAGTCAAAGAATATAGACATCATGCATCTTTGAAAGGTAGCAGGTGCATTACATAAACCAAAAGGCATACGTCTATAAGCAAAAGTACCAAAAGGGCAAGTAAAAGTAGTCTTTGATTGATCATTGGCTGACACAGGTATTTGAGAGAAACCAGAATAACCATCTAGAAAGCAAAAATGTGTATGTTTGGATAATCTTTCTAGCATTCGATTGATAAAAGGTAAGGGGTAATGATCCTTTTTAGTAGCTTCATTTAATTTGCGGAAATCAATTACCATCCTATAACCTGTAATAATTCTTTGTGGAATCAATTCATCTTTATCATTAGGAACGACGGTAATACCTCCCTTCTTAGGGACACAATGGACATGACTTACCCACTGAGTATCAACAACGGGATAAATTATACCTGCCTCAAGGAGCTTTAGTATTTCCTTTCTTACCACTTCTTTCATCTTAGGATTCAGCCTTCGTTGATGATCACGAACTGGTTTGGCATCTTCTTCCAAATTTATTTTATGTTGACATAGAGTGGGACTAATGCCCTTAAGATCATCAAGAGTATATCCAATAGCAGCACGGTGCTTCTTCAGAGTTTTCAATAATCTCTCTTCTTCATGCTCTGAAAGGTTAGCACTAATAATAACATGATATATCTTTTTCTCATCAAGATAAGCATATTTAAGAGTATCAGGTAACGGTTTAAGCTCAAACTCGGGATCACCCTTGGGTGGAGGACGATCCCCTAGGATTTCAACAGGTAAATTATGTTTCAGGATGGGTTCCTGTTTAAAGAATACTTCATCTATTTCCCTTCTTTCATTCATAAACATATCATTTTCATGGTCTAGCAAATATTGTTCTAAAGGATCACTAGGAGGTACGGCAATAGAAGCAAGACCAATAATTTCATCCTTACTAGGCAATTCTTCTTCACGGTGTTGTCTACTAAATTTAGAGAAATTAAACTCATGAGACATATCACCCAAACCAATAGTAACAACACTCTTTTCGCAGTCTATCCTAGCATTAACTGTGTTCAAGAAGGGTCTACCAAATATAATGGGACAAAAGCGATCTTGTGGGGAACCAAGAACAAGAAAATCAGCAGGATATTTAGTTTTCCCACACAAGACTTCAACATCTCTAACAATTCCCATTGGTGAAATAGTATCTTTATTGGCAAGTTTAATAGTGACATCAATATCTTCTAACTCAGCAGGTGCAATATCATGCATAATTTCTTTGTATAAGTCAATAGGTATTGCACTAGCACTAGCACCCATATCACATAAGCCATGATAAAAATGATCTCCTATTTTAACAGAAATAACATGCATGCCTACCATAGGTCTATGTTTATCTTTAGGACAAGGTTTGGCAATTCTAGCAGTTTCACCGCAGAAATAAATAACATGCCCATCAATATTATCAGCCAAGAGATCCTTAACAATAGAAATATTAGGTTCAACTTTGATTTTCTCAGGAGGTGTATAAGTTCTAATATTGCTTTTACGAACCACAGTTGAAGCTTTAGCATGATACTTTATTCTAACAGGGAAAGGTGGTTTCTCAACATAAGAAGTAGGAATAATAGGATCATTATAAGTGACAATCTTTTCTTGAACTTTAATAGGCGCAACTACTTTTACTTCTATGGGAGGATGATATTTAAACCACTTCTCCTTGGGGAGATCAACATAAGTAGAAAAAGATTCACAAAATGAAGCTACTATCTCAGAGTCAAGTCCATATTTAGTGCTAAATTTACGGAAAACATCGGTATCCATAAAAGATTTAACACAATCAAACTTAGGGGTCAGACTCCTTACCTTCGTCAAGATCCCAATCTTCAGAGTTGCGTTTAATTCTATCCAATAAATTCCATTTGAATTCAATAGTCTTCATCATAAAAGAGCTAGCACAAGAAGTATCGAGCATGGTGCGATTGTTATCAGAAAGCTGAGCATAAAAGCTTTGAATAATTATTTCTCTTGAGATATCATGATTGGGGCATGAATATAACATTGATTTAAGCCTCCCCCGAGCTTAAGCGATGCTTCCTCCTTCGCGAGGCCAAAAATTATATATATAATTGCGATTGCGATCACGATGAACAAGATGCATAGGATAAAACTTCGGATGAAATTCCAATTTCAATCGTTTGTAGTTCCATGACCCCGTATCATCACATAGCCTATACCATGTCGATGCATCTCCCTTCAAAGATAAAGGGAAGACCTTCTTCTTAATAACATCACCGGGTATACCTGCAAGCTTAAATAATCCATAAACTTCATCCACATAGATTAGGTGCTCACCAGGATGCTTTGTTCCATCTCCTGCAAAAGGATTAATTAGCTAGCGGTTTTTCTAACATACCCGAAGGAACTTCAAAGGGAACATTTTCATTTTCAGTAGGTTCAGTAGGTTGAGGAGCAACTCTTTGCTCTACTGGTCGGGGTGAAGATACCCCGAACAAGCCCCTCAGAGGATTACTTTCCATTACAACAAGTGACAGTAAATTTCAGCACACTATATACATTTTTCCTTAGCAAATTCCACCTACCAAAGGTGCTTCACTCCCCGGCAACGGCGCCAGAAAAGAGTCTTGATGACCCACAAGTATAGGGGATCTATCATAGTCCTTCCGATAAGTAAGAGTGTCAAACCCAACGAGGAGCAGAAGGAAATGATAAGCGGTTTTCAGCAAGGTATTTTCTGCAAGTACTGAAATAAGTGGTAACAGATAGTTTTGTGAAAAGATAATTTGTAACGAGTAACAAGTAAAAAAATTAAGTAAAGTGCAGCAAGGTGGCACAATCCTTTTTGTAGAAAAGGACAAACCTGGACAAACTCTTATATAGAGAAAAGCTCTCCCGAGGACACATGGGAATTATCGTCTGATACATCTCCAACGTATCTATAATTTTTTATTGCTCCATGCTATATTATCTACTGTTTTGGACAATATTGGGCTTTATTATCCACTTTTATATTATTTTTGGGACTAACCTATTAACCGGAGGCCCAGCCCAGAATTGTTGTTTTTTGCCTATTTCAGAGTTTCGGAGAAAAGGAATATCAAACGGAGTCCAAACGGAATGAAACCTTCGGGAACGTGATTTTTAGGAATATTATGATCCAGGAGACTTAGACCCTACGTCAGGAAACAAAAGAGGAGGCCACGGGGTAGGGGGTGCTGATAATCCCCAAGTGCAAGGAATCATTGTAGCACTTTCCAAAGGTGGAAGTGATAAGTATGGAGTGTCAAACCCGCAAGGAGCTAAAGGTAATATCAATATTCTCTCAAGCCCTATCTGCCACTGATACGACTCTACGTGCATCGAACGTTTACTTCCAACTAGAAACGAGAAACTACGTTGTGGGTATGAAGAGTATAACTTTGCATGAAGTCGGAGAGCTAAAACATAAAAGTAGGTGCTGTTATCATAAAGTTAGAATATATTACTTAGTATTATAAATAGCGAGTGTGGAATAATGGTGGATCGGTGTGCAGAATTGTCCTAGGCAATTGTTAACAAAACCGGTAATCACTATTGCAGTTTCATATGAGGGAGAGGCATAAGCTAACATACTTTCTCTACTAGGATCATATGCACTTATGATTGGACCTCTAGCAAGCATCCACAACTACTAAAGATCATTAAGGTAAAATCCAACCATAGCATTAAAGCATCAAGTCCTCTTTATTCCCATACGCAACAATCCCTCTTACTCGGGTTTGTGTTTCAGTCACTCACCAACCCACTATAAGCGAATCATAAACGTATTGCGACACCCTACAGCGGGAATCCCTCACGCTTGCGCAACACGGAGGGCACCATAGGACAGCACCAAAGTAAAACGTACAACTCATACCAATCTAGATCATCAATCAACCCAAAGACAGAAGATATCTACTCAAAACATCATAGGATGGCAACACATCATTAGATCATAATATGTGGCATAAAGCACCATGTTCAAGTAGGGATTACAGCGGGATGCGGGAGAGTGGACCGCGTAAAAGAGATGAGGATGGTGATGATGATGGTGATGTTGATGAAGACGGTCACCGTGGCGATGATTCCCCTCCCGGTGGCACTCTGGAGCCACCGAGAGAGAGGAGGAGAGGTTCTTCCCCTTGTGCTTCCTCCTCCATGGCCTCCACCCTCTGGTCCTTGGCCTTCATCCGGGATACTCCTCCATGGCCACCGGTGAGGATGGCCCCCTCCGGCAGGGTGCCGGAGAGGGTCGCGATTGGTTTTTTTGGTGGCTACAGAGGCTTGCGGTGGCGGAACTTCTGATCTAATATCTGTTCTGGAAGTTTTAGGGTACGAGAGTATATATGGGTGCAGGGGGTACGTCGGAGGAGCTACGGGGGCCCCACGAGGCAGGGGGCGCCCCCTAAGGGGGGGGCGCCCCCCACCCTCATGAGCACCTCCTGTATCTCCTTACGTAGAGTCCAAGTCTATCCGACGGCTTTCCTTCCAAAAATAACTTCTCCAGTTGATTTTGTTCCGTTTTGACTCCGTTTGATATTCCTTTTCTTCGAAACACTGAAATAGGCAAAAAACAGCAAACCTGGGCTGGGCCTCCGGTTAATAGGTTAGTCCCAAAAATAATATAAAAGTAGATAATAAAGCCCAATAATGCCCGAAACAGTAGATAATATAGCATGGAGCAATCAAAAATTATAGATACGTTGGAGACGTATCAGGCAACCCCAAGCTTAATTCCTGCTCGTCCTCGAGTAGGTAAATGATAAAAAGATAATTCTTGATGTGGAATGCTAGTAAGTGCTTAAGTTTGATTAATGATAATTCCAATCACTTTTTCTAGCATCATTACATATCATAACAATAGCTTATCTCATAAAATTTTCCATGATCAAGTAACCAACAATTCACAAGTTTAAAGTATGGATCATAAACTTTCTTGAAAACTAACAAACGATATTCTTAGTCATCAAACAATTGCAATTCATCCTATTTTCAGGAAGAGTCTATGTCAGAGCTTTGATTTAGCAAACTTCACATACTCAACTATCATGTAGTCTTTCACAATTGCTAACACTCACGCAATACTCGTGGTTATGGAGTTTTAATCGGACACAGAGAAAGATAGGGGCTTATAGCTTCGCCCCACAACCTTTTACCTCAAGGGTAATGTCAACAATAATAACTCATGCTCCCCTACATCTAATTAGATATATATATATATATATATATATATATATATATATATATATATATATATATATATATATATATATATATCATGTTCTTTCCAACATGCTGGGCTTGCCAAAGGATAAAATGAAAAAGGAAAGGTGAAGATCACCATGACTCTTGCATAAGGTAGAAGATAATAATAAAAGATAGGCCCTTCGCAGAGGGAAGCAGAGGTTGCCATGCGCTTTTATGGTTGGATGCACAAAATCTCAATGCAAAAGAACATCACTTTATATTGCCCCTTGTGATATGAACCTTTATTATGCAGTCCGTCGCTTTTATTACTTCCACATCACAAGATCGTATAAAGCTTATTTCTCCCACACCAATCAATCATACATATTTAGAGCAATTTTTATTGCTTTGCACCGATGACAACTTACTTGAAGGATCTTACTCAATCCATAGGTAGATATGGTGGACTCTCATGGCAAAACTTGTTTAAGGATTTTGGAAGCACAAGTAGTATCTCTACTTGGTGATGATAATTTTGGCTAGCATGAGGGGGAAAGGCAAGCTCAACATGTTAGAGGATCCATGACAACATACTTTATCTCAGATATAAGAAAACATAACTCATTACGTTGTCTTCCTTGTCCAACATCAACTCTTTAGCATGTCATATTTTAATGAGTGCTCCCAATCATAGAAGATGTCAATGATAATATATTTATATGTGAAGCCTCTCTTCCTTCAATATTCTTTCATGAATTGTTCAAGTGACCAATTCTATGTTTGCTAACTTCCAATAAGTTTACTACCTATACTTATTATGTATGAAGTCATTACTCCCCATGTTATAAGCATATGAAACATATATAAATTCAGGTTTATGACATTCAATTTATTCAACCATTTACTCATAGGATATACGTGAAGCAGATAAGCAAATGACAAACTACTCCAAAAGATATGAGTGAAGAACACTGAGTAGTCAAATAATTAACTAGCCATGGGAGGATTTTCATTCAATAATTCAGATCCAATGATTTTATTCAAATAGAAAGTAAATTTGAAAATACACTCCAAGCAAAACACATATCATGTGATGAATAAAAATATAGCTCCGAGTAAGGTATACCGATATTTTTGAAGACGAAAGAGGGGATGCCTTCCGGGGCATCCCCAAGCTTAGGCGCTTGAGTCTTCCTTGAATATTACCTTGGGGTGCCTTGGGCATCCCCAAGCTTAGGGTCTTTCCACTCCTTATTCTCCTTATATCGATATCTCACCCAAAACTTGAAAACTTCAATCACACAAAACTTAACCAAACTTCGTGAGATAGGTTAGTATGATAAAGAGCAAACCATTCACTTTGGTACTGTCAAAGACAAGGTTCATAATTGTTCTCACACAATGCCTACTGTACCATATCATTTCTACAATTTATATTGAGAAATATAAGTCATAGAAACTAGAAAACAAACAAACTATGCAATGAAAACAGAATCTGTCAGAAACAGAACAATCTGTAATGATCTGAACAATAACCATACTTCTGCTACTCAAAAAATTATGAAATAAATTGGTGGAAGTGAGGAATTTGTCTATTAATCTTCTGCAAAAATAATCAACTCAAAAGCACTCTTTTGTAAAAAATGTCATCTATTCTCGCGAGCACAACGTTTCTGTTTTTTACAGCAAGATCACATTAACTTTCACCCAAGTCTTCCCAAAGGTCTTACTTGGCACTTTATTGAAACAAAAGCTATAAAACATGATTACTACAATAGCTTAATCATGTAAACACACAAAAACAGTAATGATAAATATTGGGTTGTCTCCCAACAAGCGCTTTTCTTTAATGTCTTTTAGCTAGGCATGATGATTTCAATGATGCTCACATAAAAGATAGGAATTAAAGCACAATGAGAGCATCTTGAAGAATATGACTAGCACATTTAAATATAACACACTGCATACTCCTAGGGATTTTGTGTGTACACACTTATGGGAACAAGAATCAACTAGCATAGGAAGGCAAAACAAGTATAACTTCAAAATTTTAAGCACATAGGGAGGAAACTTGATATTAATACAACTCCTACAAGCATGTATTCCTCCCTCATAATTATTTTCAGAGGCATCATGGATAGAAACTTGGTTATCATACTCAATTGGAACCTCTTCCGAAATAGTGGAATCATTACTAGCTAAAGTTGACACTCTTCCAAATCCACTTTCATAAATATCACACTAAGATTCAACATCCTCCAAAATAGCGGGATCACTAATTCCTAAAGTTGACACTCTTCCAAACCCACTTTAAATGATAGTATTATTCATACTCCACAAGATATAAGTGAAGTTCATGGAGCATTCTACAACTAACTAATATCCAAGCTCAAAATATATAAGTGAAGCACACGAAGCATTCTATAAAACCATACTCAAAAGATTTAAGTGAAGCACAAAGAGAAATTCTATAAGATCATACTTAAAAGATTTAAGTGAACCACATGAAGTATTATATAAATCATTGAAGGGATAACTCATGCTAGCATGGTTCTTGAAGAAAAAGAAAAACACAAAGGACACAAATCATGTGAACAAAGCAAAAACCGAGGTATACCGATAATTGTTTGAAGAAGAAAGATGGGATGCCAACCGGGGCATCCCCAAGCTTAGATGCTTGAGTATCCTTGGAATATTTACTTGGGGTGCCTTGGGAATCCCCAAGCTTGAACTCTTGCTTCTCTTTATTCTTCTCATATTGATAGCTTCTCGACCTTCGGACACTTCATCCACACAAAACTTTAACAAAAACTTGTGAGATCCGTTAGTGCAATAAAACAAATCACCACCTTTAGGTGCTGTAATGAACTCATTCTTTATTTGTATGGGTGTTAAACCTACTGCATTCCAAGTTCTCTATGGTTCATACCTCCCAATACTAGCCATAGATTCATCGAAATAAGCAAACAACACATGCAAAACAGAATCTGTTAAAAACAGAACAGTCTGTAGTAATCTGGAAGTTTGACAAAATTCTGTAACTCCTAAAATTATAAACTAAATTTTACAATTTGAAAAATTTGTACAGAAGTAATGTGCACAAAGAATCAGAACCATTTGACCTTTCAGTTAAAAATATAAATTCATGCACTACAGCCAAAGTTTCTGTTTTTGTTCTGCACATAGCAAACAAGCAATCTAATCATCCTAAAACCCAAGCTTGGCCTATTTATTTTTATAATACAATGAATATATACAAGGGGATAATTATTTACAGAGAAAATTCCATGAAAAATTCTACATTGTTTCCGTGAGCATGAGCACAAGTGCTCAAGGTCGACCCTCACTTCTTCAATGCAAAACCTTCCAATCACTTCTCTTTTTGAAAAACTTTTTAGGCATGGAAGGCAAGTAATATTTTTTTTGTATTTTAATTTTTGAATTTTTTTGTATGTTTCACCCACAACTAAACAGAAACAAAAAGGAAAAACAAAATCTACTTAGTGAAGAAAGCAAACAAGCAGACACGAGAATATCAACCCCACGCTATTGCTCCCCGGCAACGGCGCCAGAAAAGAGCTTGATAATCCCCAAGTGCAAGGAATCATCATAGCACTTTCCAAAGGTGGAAGTGATAAGTATGGAGTGTCGAACCCACAAGGAGCTAAAGGTAAGATCAATATTCTCTCAAGCCCTATCTGCCACTGATACGACTCTACGTGCACCGAACCTTTACTTCCAACTAGAAATGAGAAATAAAACTACGTTGTGGGTATGAAGAGGATAACTTTGCATGAAGTTGGAGAGCTAAAACATAAAAGTAGGTGTTGTTATCATAAAGTTAGAATATATTACTTAGTATTATAAATAGCAAGTGTAGAATAATGGTGGATCGGTGTGCTGAATTGTCCTAGGCAATTGTTAACAAAACCGGTAATCACTATTGCAGTTTCATATGAGGGAGAGGCATAAGCTAACATACTTTCTCTACTGGGATCATATGCACTTATGATTGGAACTCTAGCAAGCATCCGCAACTACTAATGATCATTAAGGTAAAACCCAACCATAGCATTAAAGCATCAAGTCCTCTTTATTCCCATACGCAACAATCCCTCTTACTCGGGTTTGTGTTTCAGTCACTCACCAACCCACTATAAGCGAATCATGAACGTATTGCAACACCCTACAGCTGGAATCCCTCGCGCTTGCGTGACACGGAGGGAACCATAGGACAGCACCAAAGTAAAACATACAACTCATACTGTTAGAGTACGTAATGGGCCTAATGGGCCAGTTAGTCTTAGGGTTAATTAGAGATAAGAGTTGCTTGGTTAGGGGTCAAGTAAGCCTTGCTTGGGAGTCAAGTAAACCTCTCTATATAAAGAGAGGGGATGTATCAATCTAATCAAGCAAGAATTAAGAAGGAAACCCCTTCCCTCTTGCCCGGTCGTGGGCAGAAAGGCCCCCGGCCGGCCCTCTCGCGCCCTCCTTCTAGCAGCACCATAACAATTTGGTATCAGGTAGCTCAGTTCCGATCATGTCTTCATTGCCGCCCACCCCGTCGCTTCCGCTGCCGACCGTCACCACCGCGCCGCTGGTTGCATCCTCCGGTGCCGTCACCGCCCAGATGCCGGCGCCCTCCACACACCACCGTTCGCCGTCTACACCCCGGAGGAGATCACCGGGGTCCTCAACGACCTCGTCACAGCCGTCCAAGGGATCCGGCTGTACCTGGCCAGCCCCTATGGGCCGCCGCCGCCCCTGCCGCTGACCGCCATCACCGGGCCGCCGACCCTGCCGTGGTACTCGCCGCATCCAGGGGCCTCCGCGGCATTCGCTGGGACGTTGCTGCCCCAGCTGCAGCTGCTGCCCGCCGCCGCCCCGCAGTGGCTGCACTGGCCGGCGCCGGCTCCCACCACGCCTCCAGCGCCCATCGCCACCCGCACGCCGCCGTGGCTGCCGTGTGTCAGGACCCCGATCCTATGCCACATCGATCCAGCATGTACCACATCATATCACTTTGCGGCCTCATGCACGGTACTCCCACGGGTGCCACCTTACCTGGCCCGGGACCGTTTGCGTCTTTTGGCTCACGTATATGATAGTGTCGCTAGCATCCATATGACAGAGAACCCGAGCCGACATGGTAGTCGTGAACCCAAAGCGGTTCTAACCCATGAGGACAGGCATCCATGAATCACATCGAGCATGTCGGCCATCAACGTGTGAATCCGGGCTGTAGCACTGGGCTAACAGGACTCCGGTAACCCGGGCTGTAGCAGGCTAGGCAGGATTCCAGAAGTCACCACGTGACATTTCCCCGAAGGGACAAACATAGGAACGAAGTGAATCACATGCCGGCCAGTCAAGTGTTCCGAGCAGTAGTGCTGGGCTAGCAGGACTCCGGTGAACCGAGCTGTAGCGGACTACTATCGCTCAGAAGCACTAGACTACATTTCCCCATATGATAGGCTTCCAAGGATAAACAACTAGTTTGTCGGATCCCACTCATACCAAGCATTTCAATCATACACACAATATGCCCGATATGAGTAAATACAACATGGCATCACAACAAAACTCTACAACTCAAGTACTTTATTTAAAAGGCTCCGAAGAGCCATACATAACATTCATATAGATAGGGGTCACATGACCCGACACTCAAGTCATACAAACATACAAGCACATGCGGAAGCAAAGTAGTCTGAGTACAAACACTAGAAAGAAAGAAGGCTTGACGAAGCCTGCCTATCTACGTCGACCCTTCACAAGTCTTGGATCACCACCTGGGTGATAAGTCACTCGTCAACGTCGAGGTCTACATAGAACCCATCGGAGGGGTTGGTGTTGTCGTCTGAAAACATTAATTAAAGCAACATGAGTACGAAGGTACTCAGCAAGTCTTACAACAGAATCCTACAATACATGCACATTCTCAAGAAGGTAGTGGAGTTATTGCAGCAAGCCAGCTTTGACTCTTGGCTAAGCTATCCTACGGCAGACACAACTTGTAAATCATTTGTCGCACACGAGTCCACTATCACCAACACAATACTCCAACGTGGATCCTCTCTCGCCAACCTACGAGAGGGCCATCCGCGGTACTCACACTTATCTTGAGGCTTTTAGTAGTATCCATTTACTTGTCTATGAACTGTATAGGTGACCAAGTAGTCCTTTACCGCGGACGCGGCTATTCGAATAGTTTCATACCCTGCAGGGGTGTACTTCTTCACACATGTTTCCACCACTTAGCGTCTGCACACGTCATGTGCTCGGCAGACTTCGAGCAAAAACCGACGTGGGTGTAGACCACGACCTAACCAACCACACTAGTCTCTAATCCAGGTTTATCTCCTATTCGGGTTCCATCCGCAAGGAGATCCGGCCGGGGTGTCCTCAACGGCCCCAAACGATGTGTGCAGGGTTCCCGAGACACCAAACGGGCGAATCGGTACACCGTGCCACATGCCTACCGCAACACAGCCCACCCCTATGGTCAGCGCTGCGTGCGGCCCCCAGCAACTACAAACACCAGAAACTACTTGCAACTCCTGGAGAGAGAACGAGAGGGGTCGGTAAGTCGAGCGGGGTCGTATTTCAGGGCCCAATGTGTGGTAGTAGCTGAATCTTAAATCACACACACAGATCTCAGTTCTTAAAGACGGCCTCAATGAAACAACCCACCATGTACTCCTACATGGCCTCTCATCGATTCCTTTACCAAATCATATTCAACACTTCACTCTTGTTACCGACACAACCTTTTCACTCCAGTTCATCATCCCGATGAGCCAGACCTGACACAACTCTAAGCATAGCATGGTAGGAAACACACACACATGGCTCAATCAACTCCTACACACGCTAGTGGGTTTCATCTAGTTACTGTGGCAATGACAGGTCATGCAAAGGAAGTGGGTTCAACTACCGCAACACACAACAGTTTGAATCGCGTTGTCTTAATGCAGTAAACGAGAGTAGAAGCGAGAACATGGGTTTGTATCGGAATGATCAATGGGTTGCTTGCCTGATGGAGTGGTAGTGGGATACTGCCCTTCAGTTGGACACTCGTGAATATCCTCGGAGGCAGAACCTACCACGAAGAACACATCGGAACACAATCAACACATGACGATATGCAACAATATGATGCATGCTATGACATGGCAATATGAATGTGTCTTGGCCTAATGCAAGCTAAAACAGAAAGGAATGTGCTTATTTGAACCAAAGGTTCAAGTGTTAGCTCATTTAGCATAGCCATATAAGTGCATCATCTTGTATTGCTTAAACAGCAAGGTTAACTTGTTCTGACATGCATGAAACCAGTACCAGTGGATAGATTGAATTTTTCTGATCAAATTTCATATATAAATCTTTGCATTTGGAGTTACAGATTAATTTCTATGAAATTTTGAAGTTTGAACTATTTTCTGGAATTTCCTGTATAAGAATAATTCCAGTAATTTAATTACTGCGTCATCATTACGTCAGGATGACGTCAGAGGTCAACGGGGTCGTCCAGGTCAAACTGACCAGTGGGTCCCGCGTGTCAGCAGTTAATTAAACTAATTAATTTTAATTAAAACTAATTGATTTAGTTAGCAGAGGGGGGCCCACTTGACATTGACTCAGGGGAGTCAACCTGGGCCCACCCAGTCCATGTGAACGGTCAAACTCGCCGGCGTTTAGCCGCCGGCGAGGCCAGACGCGATGGTGGAAGTGCATTAGTGCATTCCGGCGACCAAATGGACGGCGAAGGTCATCTATGGGTAGCTGGGAACGAGCCGCAGCGTTTGGTGGTGGTGGTTGAGCTCGGGGTGGCCGGAAACGTCGTCGGCGACGAGCTGGGCGGTCGCCGGAGTCGGGTGAGGACGAACCCGAGGCTGTGGGGCACGGCGAGGTGCGTGGAGTGGGGCGTTGTGCTCCTGGGGATGCGGTGAGGTTAGTAGACTAGGTGGCTTGGCCGGTGGTTGGCCGGAGACACGTCGGCGACGAGCTCCGCGGCAGCGCGTGCGGGTGAGCTTCGTGTGCTCGCTGTGGTGCACTAGGAGGAGAACGGAGAGGATGGGGAGGTAGGTGAGCTCACTACGGTTGCGACGGAGTTGACGGCGAGGTCGGGGGCGAACTGATGCAGCGGCGACATCGAAGGGGATCTCCGGCGGTGGCTGACGAAGGCGGGGTCGGTGAAGGTGTTGCAGAGCATGTGAGCGCTCGGGGCTCGGCCTGTTCGAAGTAGTCGACGACGGCGGAGCGAGTGGACACAGCGGTGCAGCACGGGGACGGCGGTGGACGCGACTACGGTGGCGGGACGGCGACGGCTGCGTCGGCCATGCCGGAGGAGAGCGAGGGAGTGAGGCAGGGGGCGGATGGATGTGTCCAGGGGGTCGGGAGCGCGACGTGGAGCCTGTCCAGGCCAGCAGGGCGGCGAGGGGAGGAAGTAGTGAAGGAAATATGCCCCAGAGGCAATAATAAAGTTATTATTTATTTCCTTACATATCATGATAAATGTTTATTATTCATGCTAGAATTGTATTAACCGGAAACATAATACATGTGTGAATACATAGACAAACAGAGTGTCACTAGTATGCCTCTACTAGACTAGCTCGTTAATCAAAGATGGTTATGTTTCCTAACCATGAACAAAGAGTTGTTATTTGATTAACGAGGTCACATCATTAGTTGAATGATCTGATTGACATGACCCATTATATTAGCTTAGCACCCGATCGTTTAGTATGTTGCTATTGCTTTGTCCATGACTTATACATGTTCCTATGACTATGAGATTATGCAACTCCCGTTTGCCGGAGGAACACTTTGGGTACTACCAAACGTCACAACGTAACTGGGTGATTATAAAGGAGTACTACAGGTGTCTTCAATGGTAGATGTTGGGTTGGCGTATTTCGAGATTAGGATTTGTCACTCCGATCGTCGGAGAGGTATGTCTAGGCCCTCTCGGTAATGCACATCACTTAAGCCTTGCAAGCATTGCAACTAATGAGTTAGTTGCGGGATGATGTATTACGGAACGAGTAAAGAGACTTGCCGGTAACGAGATTGAACTAAGTATTGGATACTGACGATCGAATCTCGGGCAAGTAACATACCGATGACAAAGGGAACAACGTATGTTCTTATGCGGTCTGACCGATAAAGATCTTCATAGAATATGTAGGAGCCAATATGGGCATCCAGGTCCCGCTATTGGTTATTGATCGGAGACGTGTCTCGGTCATGTCTACATTGTTCTCGAACCGTAGGGTCCGCACGCTTAAGGTTTCGATGACAGTTATATTATGAATTTATGAGTTTTGATGTACCGAAGGAGTTCGGAGTCCCGGATGAGATCGGGGACATGACGAGGAGTCTCGAAATGGTCGAGACGTAAAGATCGATATATTGGACGACTATATTCGGACATCGGCAAGGTTCTGAGTGATTCGGGTATTTTCGGGAGTATCGGGGAGTTACGGGATTACGGGAGAAGTAATGGGCCTTGATGGGCTTTAGTGGGAAGAGGAAAAAGGCTGCTGCGCCCCCCCTCCCCTCTAGTCCGAATTGGACTAGGGAAAAGGGGGCCGGCCACCTTTCCTACTCCTCCACTTCCTTCTCCCTTCCTCCCCTTTTGATGGACTCCTACTAGGACTTGGAGTCCTAGTAGGACTCCCATCCTGGCCGCATCAATAGCCTTGGCCGGCCTCCTCCTCCTCCATCCTTTATATACTGAGGCAGGGGGCACCCCATGGACACAAAAGTTGATCCTTGAGATCGTTCCTTAGCCGTGTGCGGTGCCCTCCTCCACCGTATTCCACCTCGGTCATATTTTCGCAGTGCTTAGGCGAAGCCCTGCGTCGGTAACACATCAAGATCGTCACCACGCCGTCGTGCTGACGAAACTCTTCCCCGAGAGCTTTGCTGGATCGGAGCCCGGAGAACGTCATCGTGTTGTACGTGTGTCCAGAACTCGGAGGCGCCGGAGTAACGGCGCTGGGATCGGTCGGATCGTGAGGAGGACATACGACTACTTCCTCTACGTTGTGTCAACGCTTCCGTTTCGGTCTACGAGGGTACGTAGACAACACTCTCCCCTCTCGTTGCTGTGCATCACCATGATCTTGCGTGTGCGTAGGAATTTTTTTGAAATTACTACGTTCCCCAACAGTGGCATTCGAGCCTAGGTTTTTATGGTTTGATGTTATTTGCACGAGTAGAACACAAGTGAGTTGTGGACGATACAAGTCATACTGCCTACCAGCATGTCATACTTTGGTTCAGCGGTATTGTTGGACGAGACGATCCGGACCAACCTTACGCGCACTCTTACGCGAGACCGGTTCCCTCGACGTGCTTTGCACATAGATGGCTTGCGGAAGACTGTCTCTCCAACTTTAGTTGAACCGAGTGTGGCTACGCCCGGTCCTTGAGAAGGTTAAAACGGAGTCTTTTTGACAAACTATCGTTGTGGTTTTGATGCGTAGGTAAGATGAATTCTTGCTTAAGCCCGTAGCAGCCACGCAAAACTTGCAACAACAAAGTAGAGGACGTCTAACTTGTTTTTGCAGGGCATGTTGTGATGTGATATGGTCAAGACATGATGCTAAATTTTATTGTATGAGATGATCATGTTTTGTAACCGAGTTATCGGCAACTGGCAGGAGCCATATGGTTGTCACTTTATTGTATGCAATGCAATCGCGATGTAATGCTTTACTTTATTACTAAGCGGTAGTGATAGTCGTGGAAGCATAAGATTGGCGAGACGACAACGATGCTACGATGGAGATCAAGGTGTCGCGCTGGTGACATTGGTGATCATGACGGTGCTTCAGAGATGGAGATCACAAGCACAAGATGATGATGACCATATCATATCACTTATATTGATTGCATGTGATGTTTATCTTTTTATGCATATTATCTTGCTTTGATTGACGGTAGCATTATAAGATGGTCTCTCACTAAATTATCAAGAAGTGTTCTCCCTGAGTATGCACCGTTGCAAAAATTCTTCGTGCTGAGACACCACGTGATGATCGGGTGTGATAGGCTCTACGTTCAAATACAACGGGTGCAAAGCAGTTGCACACGCGGAATACTCAGGTTATACTTGACGAGCTATGCATATAAGATATGACCTCGGAACACGGAGACCGAAAGGTCGAGCGTGAATCATATAGTAGATATGATCAACATAGTGATGTTCACCATTGAAACTACTCCATCTCACGTGATGATCGGACATGGTTTAGTTGATTTGGATCACGTGATCACTTAGAGGATTAGAGGGATGTCTATCTAAGTGGGAGTTCTTAAGTAATATGATTAATTGAACTTTAATTTATCATGAACTTAGTCCTGGTAGTATTAGCATATCTATGTTGTAGATCAATAGCTTGCGTTGTTGCTTCCCTATGTTTATTTTGATATGTTCCTAGAGAAAATTGTGTTGAAAGATGTTAGTAGCAATGATGCGGATTGGATCCGTGATCTAAGGTTTATCCTCATTGCTGCATAGAAGAATTATGTCCTTGATGCACCGCTAGGTGACAGACCTATTGCAGGAGCAGATGCAGACGTTATGAACGTTTGGCTAGCTCAATATGATGACTACTTAATAGTTTAGTGCACCATGCTTAACAGCTTAGAATCGGGACTTCAAAGACGTTTTGAACGTCATGGAGCATATAAGATGTTCCAGGAGTTGACGTTAATATTTCAAGCAAATACCCGAGTTGAGAGATATGGAGTCTCCAACATGTTCTATAGCTAAAAGATGGAGGAGAATCGCTCAACTAGTGAGCACGTGCTCAGATTGGCTGGGTACTACAATCGCTTGAATCAAGTGGGAGTTAATCTTCCAGATAAAATAGTGATTGACAGAATTCTCTAGTCACCATCACCAAGTTAGTAGAACTTCGTGATGAACTATAATATGCAAGGGATAACAGAAACGATTCCCAAGCTCTTCGTGATGCTAACATCAACGAAGGTAGAAATCAAGAAAAACATCAAGTGTTGATGGTTAACAAGACCACTAGTTTCAAGTAAAGGGCAAAGGGAAGAAGGGGAACTTCGAGAAGAACGGCAAGCAAGTTGCTGCTCAAGTGAAGAAACCCAAGTCTGGACCTAAGCCTGAGACTGAGTGCTTCTACTGCAAAGGGACTGGTCACTGGAAACGGAACTACCCCAAGTGATTGGTGGATAAGAAGGATGGCAAAGTGAACAAACGTATATTGGATATACATGTTATTGATGTGTACTTTACTAGTGTTTATAGCAACCCCTCGGTATTTAATACTGGTTCAGTTGCTAAGATTAGTAACTCGAAACGGGAGTTGCAGAATGAACAAAGACTAGTTAAGAGTGAAGTGACGATGTGTGTTGGAAGTGGTTCCAAGATTGATATGATCATCATCGCACACTCACTATACTTTCGGGATTAGTGTTGAACCTAAATAAGTGTTATTTGGTATTTGCGTTGAGCATAAATATGATTTGATCATGTTTATTGCAATACGGCTAAGTAAGAGAATAAATTGTTGTTCTGTTTACATGAATAAAACCTTCTATGGTTATACACACCAACGAAATGGTTTGTTGGATCCTGATCATAGTGATACACATATTCATAATATTGAAGCCAAAAGATGCAAAGTTAATAATGATAGTGCAACTTATTTGTGGCACTGCAGTTTAGGTCATATTGGTGTAAAGCGCATGACGAAACTCCATGCTGATGGGATTTTGGAATCACTTGATTATGAATCAATTGATGCTTGCGAACCATGCCTCATGGGCAAGATGACTAAGACACCGTTCTCCGGAACAATGGAGCAAGCAACAAATTTGTTGGAAATCATACATACTGATGTATGTGGTCCGATGAATATTAAAGCTCGCGACAAGTATCATTATTTTCTGACCTTCACAGATGATTTGAGCAGATATGGGTATATCTACTTGATGAAACATAAGTCTGAAACATTTGAAAAGTTCAAAGAATTTCAGAGTGAAGTGGAGAATCATCGTAACAAGAAAATAAAAGTTTCTACGATATGATCGTGGAGGAGAATATTTGAGTTACGAGTTTGGTCTTCAATTAAAACAATGTGGAATAGTTTCACAAACTCATGCCACCTGGAACACCACAGCATAATGGTGTGTCCGAACATCATAACCGTACTTTATTGGATATAGTACAATCTATGATGTTTCTTACCGATTTACCAATATCGTTTTGGGATCATGCATTAGAGACAGCTGCATTCACGTTTAAAAGGGCACCATCTAAGTCCATTGAGACGACACAATCTGAACTGTGGTTTAGCAAGAAACCAAAGTTGTCGTTTCTTAAAGTTTGGGATTATGATGCTTATATGAAAAAGTTTCATCCTGATAAGCTCAAACCCAAATCGGAGAACTATGTCTTCATAGGATACCCAACGGAGACTGTTGGGTACACCTTCTATCACAGATCCTAAGGCAAGACATTCGTTGCTTATAATGGATCCTTTCTAGAGAAGGAGTTTCTCTCGAAAGAAGTGAGTGGGAGGAAAGAAGAAAACTTGATAAGGTAATTGTACCTTCTCCCTTATTGGAAAGTAGTTCATCACAGAAATCTGTTCTTGTGACTACTACACCAATTAGTAACGAAGCTAATGATGATGATCATGTAACTTCAGATCAAGTAACTACCGAATCTCGTAGGTAAACCAGAGTGAGATCCGCACCAGAGTGGTACGGTAATCCTGTTCTGGAAGTTATGTTACTAGACCATGACGAACTTGCGAACTATGAAGAAGCGATGGTGAGCCCAAATTCCGCGAAATGGTTTGAGGCCATGAAATCTGAGATATGATCCATGTATGAGAACAAAGTTTGGACTTTGATTGACTTGCCCGATGTTCGGCAAGCAATTAAGAATAAATGGATCTTCAAGAGGAAGACAGACGCTGATAGTAGTGTTACTATCTACAAAGCTAGAATTGTCGCAAAAGGTTTTCGACAAGTTCAAGGTGTTGACTATGATGAGAGTTTCTCACTCGTATCTATGCTTAAGTCTGTCCGAATCATGTTAGCAATTGCCGCATTTTCTGAAATCTGGCAAATGGATAACAAAACTGCAATCCTTAATGGATTTCTTAAAGAAGAGTTGTATATGATGCAACCAGAAGGTTTTGTCAATCCTAAAGGTGTTAACAAAGTATGCAAGCTCCAGCGATCCATCTATGGACTGGTGCAAGCATCTCGGAGTTGGAATATACGCTTTGATAAGTTGATCAAAGCATATAGTTTTATACAGACTTGCGGTGAAGCCTGTATTGACAAGAAAGTGAGTGGGAGCACTACAACATTTCTGATAAGTATATGTGTATGACATATTGTTGATCGGAAATGATGTAGAATTATTCTGCAAAGCATAAAGGAGTGTTTGAAAGGAGTTTTTCAAACAAAAGAGCTCAGTGAAGCTGCTTACATATTGGGCATCAGGATCTATAGAGATAGATCAAGACGCTTAATTGGACTTTCACAAAGCACATACCTTGACAAAGTTTTGAAGAAGTTCAATATGGATCAAGCAAAGAAAGGGTTCTTGCCTGTGTTACAAGGTGTGAAGTTGAGTAAGACTCAATGCCCGACCACTTCAGAAGATAGAGAGAAAATAAAAGATGTTCCCTATGCTTCAGCCATAGGCTCTATCATGAATGCAATGCTGTGTACCAGATCCATTGTATACCCTACACTGATTTAAGCAAGGGAGTACAATGGTGATCTAGGAGTAGATCACTAGACAGCGGTCAAAAATTATCCTTAGTGGAATAAGGATATGTTTCTCGATTATGGACGTGACAGAAAGGTTCGCCGTAAAGGGTTACATCGATGCAAGTTTTGACACTGATCTGGATGACTCTAAGTCTCGATCTAGATACATATTGAAAGTGGGAGCAATTAGCTAGAGTAGCTCTGTGCGGAGTATTGTAGACATAGAATTCGCAAAATACTTACGGATCTGTATGTGACAGACCCGTTGACTAAAATTATCTCACAAGCAAAACATGATCACACCTTAGTACTCTTTGGGTGTTAATCACATAGCGATGTGAACTAGATTACTGACTCTAGTAAACCCTTTGGGTGTTGGTCACATATCGATGTGAACTATGGGTGTTAATCACATGGTGATGTGAACTATTGCTGGTAAATCACATGGCGATGTGAACTAGATTATTGACTCTAGTGCAAGTGGGAGACTGAAGGAAATATGCCCTAGAGGCAATAATAAAGTTATTATTTATTTCCTTACATATCATGATAAATGTTTATTATTCATGCTAGAATTGTATTAACCGGAAACATAATACATGTGTGAATACATAGACAAACAGAGTGTCACTAGTATGCCTCTACTAGACTAGCTCGTTAATCAAAGATGGTTATGTTTCCTAACCATGAACAAAGAGTTGTTATTTGATTAACGAGGTCACATCATTAGTTGAATGATCCGATTGACATGACCCATTATATTAGCTTAGCACCCGATCGTTTAGTATGTTGCTATTGCTTTGTCCATGACTTATACATGTTCCTATGACTATGAGATTATGCAACTCCCGTTTGCCGGAGGAACACTTTGGGTACTACCAAACGTCACAACGTAACTGGGTGATTATAAAGGAGTACTACAGGTGTCTTCAATGGTAGATGTTGGGTTGGCGTATTTCGAGATTAGGATTTGTCACTCCGATCGTCGGAGAGGTATCTCTGGGCCCTCTCGGTAATGCACATCACTTAAGCCTTGCAAGCATTGCAACTAATGAGTTAGTTGCGGGATGATGTATTACGGAACGAGTAAAGAGACTTGCCAGTAACGAGATTGAACTAAGTATTGGATACTGACGATCGAATCTCGGGCAAGTAACATACCGATGACAAAGGGAACAACGTATGTTGTTATGCGGTCTGACCGATTAAGATCTTCGTAGAATATGTAGGAGCCAATATGGGCATCCAGGTCCCGCTATTGGTTATTGACCGGAGACGTGTCTCGGTCATGTCTACATTGTTCTCGAACCGTAGGGTCCGCACGCTTAAGGTTTCGATGACAGTTATATTATGAATTTATGAGTTTTGATGTACCGAAGGAGTTCGGAGTCCCGGATGAGATCGGGGACATGACGAGGAGTCTCGAAATGGTCGAGACGTAAAGATCGATATATTGGACGACTATATTCGGACATCGGCAAGGTTCTGAGTGATTCGGGTATTTTCGGGAGTATCGGGGAGTTACGGGATTACGGGAGAAGTAATGAGCCTTGATGGGCTTTAGTGGGAAGAGGAAAAAGGCTGCTGCGCCCCCCCTCCCCTCTAGTCCGAATTGGACTAGGGAAAAGGGGGCCGGCCACCTTTCCTACTCCTCCACTTCCTTCTCCCTTCCTCCCCTTTTGATGGACTCCTACTAGGACTTGGAGTCCTAGTAGGACTCCCATCCTGGCCGCATCAATAGCCTTGGCCGGCCTCCTCCTCCTCCATCCTTTATATACTGAGGCAGGGGGCACCCCATGGACACAAAAGTTGATCCTTGAGATCGTTCCTTAGCCGTGTGCGGTGCCCTCCTCCACCGTATTCCACCTCGGTCATATTTTCGCAATGCTTAGGCGAAGCCCTGCGTCGGTAACACATCAAGATCGTCACCACGCCGTCGTGCTGACGAAACTCTTCCCCGAGAGCTTTGCTGGATCGGAGCCCGGAGAACGTCATCGTGTTGTACGTGTGTCAAGAACTCGGAGGCGCCAGAGTAACGGCGCTGGGATCGGTTGGATCGTGAGGAGGACATACGACTACTTCCTCTACGTTGTGTCAACGCTTCCGTTTCGGTCTACGAGGGTACGTAGACAACACTCTCCCCTCTCGTTGCTGTGCATCACCATGATCTTGCGTGTGCGTAGGAAATTTTTTGAAATTACTACGTTCCCCAACAAGTAGGGCGGAGGCCTGCTGCGTGGCGCGCTCTGAGCTCGCCGTCGAGCACCTGGCTGCCTGCCTGGCCAAGCCAAGCTGCTCGCTGGAGCGGTGGCGGGGCTGGGCCGGCAGGTGGGCGCCAGGTAAGCTTTTCCTATTTTGTTTTCTTTTTCTATTTTTCTGTAGCTTTAGGGCTTTATTAAAAATACTTAGGCACTTTCTAAAATCCTGAAAATAATTGTGGGCTCTGTTGGGATTATTCGTAACAGCCCTCACTTAAATCCAGAATTATTTGAACATTTTAAATATTTACTAGGATTTAAATGTCCAAAAGCAAAATACTAATGATTTAATTCAGTGACCTTCTGTTGACGTAGAAAATTGTGCACCAATTTTGCCAGAGGTTATAACCCAAGACAAAGTGGGTGAACATTTTAGAAGGGCATTTCAGGTTCATTGAAAATATTTTTAGTAAACCCTAGTTGATTTCAGAGGGGGTGCTGGGGGTTCTGCCTTCCCCATTTCAAGTTTCTGTTGAAAGAAGACATGATGCAACACTCTAATGCATGGACTAGCTAGGATGTGACACCGTGGCAGCCGCCGCACCAGACGGCCTTCGCCGCGCTCGCCGGGCCACTACAGCTGCCATCCATCGCCACTAACGGTGTCCTGGACTAGGGGGTACTCACCACGTCGTCTCCCAATTTATTAGATTGGGCTGAGGACCCCCGTGGCCGTATACTCATGGGCCAGTTCGGACAACTGCCGCATACAAGGAAGATTCCACAAGACTTGGCGATCAAGACAAGGACTTCTCCCCACCGGCGTATTCGGCTAGGACTCTTGTTAACCTAGGCCTCTGGTGCATTATATAAACCAGGGCCAGGCTAGTCGATAAAAACTCCATACACAACAATCATACCATAGGCTAGCTTCTAGGGTTTAGCCTCCTTGATCTCGTGGTATATCTACTCTTGTACTACCCATATCATCAATATTAATCAAGCAGGAGTAGGGTATTACCTCCATCGAGAGGGCCCGAACCTGGGTAAAAACATCGTGTCCCTTGTCTTCTGTTACCATCCGGCCTTGACGCACAGTTCGGGACCCCCTACCCGAGATCTGCCGGTTTTGACACCGACATTGTTGCTTTCATTGAGAGTTCCGCTGTGTGATCGACAAAAGGATCGATGGCTCGCCTGCAGATCAACTGCGACTTCAGCATCTTCGTCACCAGCTCAACTGGTCACCTTGGTTCGACCAAGAATTGCGCCCCATGTTCGGATCACCATGTTCGGACGAGGGCCTTCATTAAACATCAACTCCGATCTCTATCAAGATCACGGAGGAGTCATCCATGGAGCTCGGGGGCTCAGCGTCAACATTGCCCTCAAGCGACCGTGCTGTTTTTATGGACAGCGAACTCGTATCTGCTCCCACCACCTCCTCGAGTATCACTTTGATGATCGCTTTGGTGCAATTGTGCGGAATTGAGTCTACAACAACCCTGGAAAATTTTGTCGAGTTCCGATGGAGGAATCTCTGGCAATCCACGATATACCGGAGCCCTGTCAAATCTGGATGGGAATTTGGATGAGTTTAGGGCGTGGTGTCCAGCTTCTAGATCGGACGTCCTTTGGAACATCCAAACGTTGATCGGCTGCGGAATTCCTATATCTACCACCTCTCAAATTTTCAGCTCGATCCGACCGTCCAAACTCCGGGAACCTTCCGATTAGTGCATCACTTTGCGGATCTGTTTTCTGCGCGAAAACGAATCCGACCCGAGTTCATCTTTTTTATGAACGAGATTTCGGACATCCCTTTTGAAGGAAGTTTTGTATGGGGTATTGTGTTTTGTTCCCGAACACATCCCACTAACTTTAACATCTTTTGAACATGATCTTCAACATCATGCTGGTGTTAAACCAGTCCGACAATATTACTCCACGGCTGCCGACCTGTGCTAGACACGGCGTCACTTTGTTGAGCCAAGCTCAACTTCTTTGGATCATCATCTCGGCAAGCCGAACAAGAGTCCGGCATCGCGAAGTATAAATCATCACCAACATCGCCGCCCCACGGATTACATGGAGCGGGCATACCGGCACCGCCGCACGGTCGCTTCATCAAGCCGGCATCGACCACGTCACGACCTGCATCGGCAGGGCCACACTATTGCTTCTTCAAGCTGGTGTCCATCATGCCGACCTACTTCGAGTCATCGGCTGACATCGAGGCTTCGACATCTCGGCTAGACCGGGGGCTTCGCCATCTCTTCATCAACCTACTCCGGACACTTCGGCGTCACTAGCCGACCAACTCCGTCACGTTAGCTGGGCCGAGGGCTTTGCCTCGGTGAGCCAACCTTTACCAGCATTGCTATGCCGTCGTTTTATCGCCCATCAGGCAATGGGTGTGCGGATCGAGTCCCAATTTTGGGAATCACCTTCCTTCGAATTGCTACAACAAATAAACCAGGTGCTATTAATCCCAGTATTTTTTGCTTGTTTGGGGTTCATTTTTCCCAAGGAATTATTACTTTTTGTCGGGGGAAATCGGCTTCCTCGAGCACCTATGGGGACCGAGCCCCTTTACTGGTTCGGCGGGGGGCGGAGGTTGCACGAAGAGCGGATCGAGGCGATGCACACGAGGGGTTTACCCAGCTTCGGGCCGCACGGATGCGTAAAACCCTACTGCTGCTTTGTGGTTTGTATTGTGTTCTTGCTCGGAGGCGTGTGGTGCTACAGTACCCACAAGCCGCTGGTGAGACCGAGCGTAAAAATGGGTGTCCTCCCTTCTCCGTGCGCATGGGGCCTCCTTTTATATGCTCAAGGGGTTACCCACAGGTGGCAGCGTAGGTGAGGGAAAAAATGGGAGAATGCTGTAGTGGGTACAGCTGCCTGCACAGTGGCTATACAGTGCTATCATACCTAACTCTGACGGCGGGGGACAAGGGCATTAAATGCCCGTCCGCGTCGCCCAGACGGTGCAGGAACAGGACCGTCAGGAGCGCCACCGTTTGCCACGATGGCTACTCTGTCAGCTTCGCTTCGCCACCGCATGCCCCTGGCTACACAGCCTCCCGCCACGTGCACCTGGGACGCCCCCAGAGCGACACGTTGGTGGGTGAGCTGGAGCGCAGGCACGGGGTGGTAACTTGCCGCGGCAAGCGCCTTGCCGCGATGGATGTCTTGTTGCGCCCGGGAGCTTGTCGCTCACCGGGCCTTGCCGGAGCGCGAGGCGCGTCGCGGCAAGCCTCTTGGCATGCCGTGGTTGGCCTTCCCGGCAAGCTCCTCTTGCCGGGGTCTTGTGCTTCGAGCGGCAGTCCCGGCAAGATCCTCTTGCCGGGGCCTCGCTCTCTTCGGGTGGCCTTCCCGGCAAGCTCCTCTTGCCGGGGCCTTGGCTCAAATACTTTGTTCTTGAATGGCCCAAAAGGGGACCATAGAGGGTCTTGGCGATCTCTTGGCAAGCCTTGCCGCGGGGTGCTACGACTGCCCGTGCACAAGTTTGGGTTACTAAGGTACCCCTACTTTAGTACACCGACAGGAGCCCCCGGGCCTGGGCCATACACGGTGCCGAGCGCTGTTGGGCCAGGCCCAAAACAGTGCACGGGCATGCGCGGCCTGGGTCACGCTGCATCTTTGTCTGCGCATATCACGCCCTCTCCGAACGGTACGCGTCGAACGCGGCATCATGGGGAGAGGCGTGTGTGACGTGGGTGGCGTGCGCGGGGCTGAGCCCTGCAGGCATGCGTCACGTCTCAATAAATGGGGACGGTTCGCGCCATCTTCATAAGTTGAGGGAGGCATGGAGGCGTGGCTCCTTCGCTGGACAGGGTCGAGGCACGGTCTCCGAGGCGTCCGCTCCCCACGATCACGGGGTGGGGGGAGGTTGCCACACCCGTCGCCTCGATCCTGCACGTCAGCCACGCGGCTTCCATGCACCCGGGGTTGCGGACGGTGGAGGCAGGAAACCGGGCCGTCGCGGGTCGGGGCAGCAGGCCGGTCCCGGTCGCCTGGCCTCCCTGCGCCTTGATTGGCTGAGCGGGGCGGTCGAGCCCCCACCCTGCTCCTTTATAAAGAGCAAGAGGGGGCGACGGGAACCCACACTCCTCCACCTCTTCCTCTCTTCGTCTTCTGATCCCCTCTCCCCATTCGCCATGGAGAAAGGGAATCCTGGCCCTTCATAGGTGGCGGCGAGGGTGGCCGCCAGGCAACGCGCCCCTCCTCCCCTTGCACCCGCGGCGGCGGAGCCAGCCGCAAGGGGAAGGGGGAGGGGGCGAGGTCGTGGACGAGGCCGAGGCGCTCGGGGGCGAGGCGGACGGGGCGACGCGCCGGCCTCGCCTCCGCCAGCGGCTCCTCTCCTCACGGCGGTCCACATCGGGGACGACCCCTGCGAGTTCTTCGTCAGGCTGCGCCGGGCGCCTCGTCGCCGCCTCCATCTCCCGGCGCCCTTCGCAAGCGTGATGGAGATGGAGCAACCCGAGACGCTGAGACTGCGCATGAGGGGCTGCGGGATCAGTGGTGTGCGAGTCCACGTCGAGTCCCCAGCCCCCGGCGTCATGTATCTTGGTCGAGGGTGGAAGTCGTTCGCCCGTATCCACAGCTTGACGGAGGGATTCACCCTCCATTTTAAGTTGATGGAGGGCGATCTCCTCTCCGTCAAGGCCTTCGGGGACTTCGGGACCCCGGCCAGGTGCTGCGTGGATAGCTCCTCCGACAGCGAAGGCTCCTCCTCGAGCGAGAGTGACGAGGAGGGGAGCGACAGCGACGACGAGGGTGGCGGTCGTCGGGATGACGGGTCCGACTAGGCGCCGGTCGCGGCCCGGCGCGGCACCGGCGACCCCATCATCCGCGTCGCCGTCTCCTTGAACTCCCCGGGGTCGTCTTCTTGGGCGGCTGGAGTGGCGAGGCTGCGGAAGGGGAAGAGGGCAGGCGGCAAGGCTGTCAACTCGGAGTACGAGGGCTAGATGCCCTCGACAGCGTGTTGACGTCCCGCTGCCTCATCTTCGAGCTCCACCTCCGGCGCCGCCGTCACCATCCAGCCTCCGGAGCCCCTGGACGGCCCTCCGGGCGTTCTGTTGGTGTCTTCTGCCGCTCGTAGATCGCCTAGGCGCCCCTTTTCCCCTTTTCGCCGCCTTGCCCTACCTCCTGAGGAGAGAGACAAGAAAGGGATTACGGGCACCTTATCTTTTTTCAATCTGTAAGCCCTCGGGCCTTAGTTGCATTTAAAACTTGTAATCCCATCTTTCATGTTTTTCATTCTCTCTGAACTGTACCTGGGCGGAATGTTTTTAATGAAAAGGGGATGTTTGCCGGGCCATTTGTCCCGTGGGTGGAACCCACGCCAAGGAGTGAACCCTTTGTATCGTTAGGATAGACATTTCTTTGCCCGGCAACCGGCCCTGCCGTCTTCCCGCGCCGCTCGACCCTTCTCACGCCCTTGGCGGTGGTAGGGAGAAGGCGGGTTCTGGCCCCTCGTTTCGCCCCTTTGCTGCCGCGGCTACCACCAAAACGGGCCCCAGGAACGCGCTCCGGGGCCTGTCGTTAAGGGAGCACGGCAGTTTTTAGGAGGAAACAAGGTTTTCGTATTCCACAGTTCATAAGAGAATGCATGACAAGGGATGCAAAAACTTATCTAGGATAGCAGCCCCCGGCAACTTTGGCTTGCCGCGGGCGAACCCTTGTACTTGCAGCCCCCGGCAACACTGGTTTGCCGGGGACCAGATGCTGGTCCGCCCTTCTTCTCTTTCTTCGTCCTTTAGCGGCCCAGCCAGGATATGCAAAAACCCTGCGAACCAAAGGAAACGAAAGGACAGGAAAAAGGACGCAGACTCGACCTCTAAGCTAGGGGTTAGCGACTGTCAGGCACTATCAACCCTAAACAAGGACGAGACTCGACTCAGCATGCATGCTAAAACTTAGGGCGCCAGCGCTTCATTGACTGCTGCTCAGGGTTTGCGCCTGGCTTTGTACAAAGGATTACATGCAACTGTGGCAAGACTTGTACAAAAGGTTGGTTGCCGAACAGGGTCCGACAACCGCGCCTTACGGGTAAAACTTACGAAGATGCTCAATATTCCAGGAGTTGCTCACCGGAGTGCCATCTTCGGTCCCGAGGCGGACAGCGCCGGGCCTCGTGACTCGTCTCACCCGGTAAGGGCCTTCCCACTTCGGCGTCAACTTGTTGTGTCTCTTGGCGGACGGAGCGCGCCGAAGAACAAGGTCGCCTTCCTCGAAGCTTCTGGCTCGAACTTTGCGGCTATGATAGCGACGCAAAGCTTGCTGGTAGCGAGAGGCTCGCACAGCAGCCTGAAGACGATCTTCCTCGAGGAGCAGCGCGTCATCTTCACGCAGCCGCTCTTGCTCAAGCTCATCATAAGCGAGCACTCGAGGTGACCCGTATACGAGTTCCGTGGGGGTAACTGCTTCTGCTCCATAGACTAGAGCAAATGGTGTCTGGCCGGTGGCTCGATTTGGCGTCGTTCTAATCGACCAAAGAGCCGCCGGTAGCTCCTCGATCCAGTTCCGTCCGCACTTGTGCAGCCTGTCGAAGGTTCTGGTCTTGAGCCCGCGCAGTACCTCAGCATTGGCCCTTTCCGCTTGACCGTTGCTCCTGGGATGAGCAACAGAAGCGAAGCAGACCTTGGCGCCGATGTCTTGGACGTACTGCATGAAGGCGCGGCTCATGAATTGCGTGCCATTGTCGGTGATGATCCTGTTAGGGATCCCGAAGCGGCAAACAATCGACCTGAAGAACTTGACCGCAGACTGAGCTGTCACCTTCCTCACTGGTTCCACTTCCGGCCACTTTGTGAACTTGTCGATTGCGACGTACAAGTACTCAAAGCCCCCGACAGCTCGGGGGAAGGGGCCGAGGATGTCGAGCCCCCAGACCGAAAATGGCCAGGATAAAGGGATCGTCTGGAGAGCTTGAGCTGGCTGGTGTATCTGCTTGGAATGGAACTGGCACGCTTCATACTTGGTTACTTGTGCAGTCGCATCCTGGAGGGCTGTCGGCCAGAAGAACCCTTGCCGGAACGCTTTGCCGGCAAGTGCTCTAGCACCAATGTGGTGGCCACATATGCCTCCATGTATCTCTGCCAACAGCTTTTGTCCGTCTTCCCAGGGAATACACTTCAATTTCACCCTGTTGCGTCCTCTTCTGTACAGTGTGTCGTCGACAAACTAGTACATACTTGACTGTCGGGCTACTCTTTCTGCTTCTTCTTGCTCATCGGGAAGTTCTCCTGTCTGGAGGAAATGGACGATCTGCTGTGCCCATGCCGGAGCCTGTGGCTCGACGACAAGGACTAAAGGCGCGTCTGCTGCTGCGGGAACACCTGCTTCCACGACGAGGATCTGGGGCTCAGCCGGAGCTTGATGTTCCCCGGCAAGCTTGCCGGAGCGAAACTTGTCGGGAGCGCCTGCTTCTACGCAACAAACCCTGGGGTTTGCCGGAGCGAACGGCTCCTCAACATTCTTGGCGTCGATCTTGGGGACCTTCTTGGCGGCGGCTCCGGGGAGCTCTGCCAGAAGATAGTCACCGGAGACCAACCTCCTCTTCTTGCTCTGTCCGGTTGACAGTGTTACGGAATGGCTGAGTCAGCTTGAGCACAAAAGTCCCTGGTTCCACAGGTAACTTAAGTGATGCGCACTTTGACAGGCCGTCGGCAATGTCCTTCTCGGTTCTCGGAACGTGTTCCATTTGCAGGCCGTCAAAGCGCTCCTCTAGCTTTCTCACTTCATCAACATAAGCTTCCATCAACGGACTCTGATAATCTTTGTTTACTTGGCGGACGACAAGCTACGAGTCTCCCCTGACAATGAGCTTCTTGATCCCAAGCTCTGCCGCGAACCTGTGACCGGCGAGCAAACCTTCATACTCTGCTGTATTGTTGGTTGCTTGCTCCTTGGGAAAGTGCATTTGCACGATGTACTTGAGGTGCTCTCCGGTGGGCACGACAAGCAGTACTCCGGTGCCGGCGCCTTGCAGCGAGAAGGCCCCATCAAAGTACATCAACCACTCTTTGCTTGCTTCCTTGCCGGGGATGCTCGTCTCTGGAATTTCTTCGTCTAGCGTCGGCGTCCACTCCGCAATGAACTCTGCCAGTGCTCTGCTCTGGATAGTTGAAGTGCTCTCAAACTTGAGGCCAAAGCTTGACAGTTCCAGTGCCCACTCCACGATCCTTCCTGTTGCTTCGGGATTCTGCAGTATTCTCTTCAGCGGAAAGCGAGTGACAACTATGATCTTGTGTGCTTGGAAGTAATGGCGCAGCTTTCTCGAGGCCATAAGGAGGCCGAAAAGCAATTTCTGCACACCAGAGTACCTTGACCTAGCTCCCTGCAAGAGGGAACTAACAAAGTAAACTGGGCGCTGCACCATTTTCTTCTTCTGCACCTCCTCTTGCGCCTGCGCCGATCCCTCCTTGTCGGGGCCAGAGCTTGACGGGGAAGCCCCTGCTTGTCGCTGGATGCACTTGCCGCGGTTGCTAGCTCATCATCTGCCTCCCTCTCCGCTACTAACGCAGCACTAACCACTTGATTGGTTGCCGCCAGGTACAGCAGCAACTTCTCTTCTGGTTTAGGCACGACAAGTATTGGAGTGGAGGACAGGTATTTCTTCAAGTCTCGCAGCGCAGCCTCCGCTTCCGGAGTCCATTTTACTGGACCCGCCTTTTTCAAAACTTTGAAAAATGGCAGGGCGCGTTCTGCAGACTTGGAAATGAACCTGCTGAGAGCCGCCACGCAGCCGGCAAGCCTTCGTACATCCTTGACGCGTGTTGGTGCTTCAATCTGCTCGATGGCCTTGATCTTGTCGGGATTGGCTTCGATTCCCCGCTGAGACACGAAGAACCCGAGAAGCTTGCCGGAAGGGACTCCAAACACGCACTTCTCGGGGTTGAGCTTGAGGCTGACCTTGCGCAGGTTTGCAAAGGTCTCTTCTAAGTCTTGAATCAGGGTTGCCCTGTCTCTGCTCTTGACCACTATATCATCCATGTAGGCCTCCACATTTCTTTGGATTTGTGGCTCAAAAGCGGTGTGGACAACCCTGGCAAATGTCGAACCAGCATTCTTCAGTCCGAAAGGCATCCGTACGAAACAGTACGTGCCACATGGAGTGATGAATGCGGTCTTCTCTTCATCTTCTTTAGCCATGAAGATCTGATGGTATCCTGAGTATGCGTCAAGGAATGAAAGCAGGTCACATCCGGCCGTGGAGTCAACAATCTAGTCGATGCGCGGCAAGGGAAACGGATCTTTGGGACAAGCTTTATTAACATCGGTAAAATCGATGCAAAGCCTCCATTTCCCATTTGCTTTGCGCACGACAACAGGATTGGCCAACCACGTCGGATGGAGCACACCTCTGACGAGGCCTGCCGCTTCCAACTTCCTGATCTCTTCTGCAATGAACTCTTGGCGCTCCACTGCTTGTTTCCTGACTCTCTGCTTGACGGGCCGCGCGTGAGGACAGACGGCAAGGTGGTGCTCAATCACTTTCCTGGGAACGCCGGGGATGTCAGATGGTTGCCAGGCAAACACATCGACATTCGCCCGCAGGAAAGCAACAAGCACGCTTTCCTATTTGGGGTCAAGAGTGGCACTGATGGTGAAGGTACCACCAGTGCCGTCCTCCTTGGCGGACACCTTCTTGGTCGTTGGCGGGGCTGCCATCGACTTCTTGCTCTTGCCGGTGGAGCTCGATGGCGCGTCCTCGACGGTAGCGCAGCACTCCGAAGAGGTGCGCTTGCCGGAGTGGGCACCAGAGCACTTGCCGGGCTTGGTCTACTTTTTGCCGGCGGAGCTCGATGGTGCGTCCTCGACGGCATCGCAGCACTCCGAAGAGGTGCGCTTGCCGGAGCAGGCACCAGAGCACTTGCCGGGCTTGGCTTTCTTCTTCCCTCCGGGGGCTTCAGCGGCAAGCGGCTTGTGATCCGCTGCGGCTGCTGCTTCTCGGTAGATCTTGTCGGCACAGATAAGGGCATCCTTCTTGTCGCCAGGGACAGAGATGACGCTTATCGGGCCTGGCATCTTGAGCACATTGTATGCGTAGTGAGAGGACGCCATGAACTTGGCGAGCGCTGGACGGCCGAGAATTCCATTGTAGGGCAACGGAAAATCAGCAACGTCGAAGGTGATCCTCTCTGTCCTGAAGTTCAGCTTGCTGCCAAATGTCACTGGCAACGTTATCTTCCCCTTCGGCTTGCTCCTTCCCGGGTTGATTCCTTGGAACGTGCCGGTCTCTTCGAGCTCGCTGTCGGGGACTTGGAGTTTTTGGAGCACAGTGGAGGAGATCAGGTTCAAGCCGGCCCCGCCGTCGACTAGCATCTTGGTGACCTTGAGGTTGCGGACTGTCGGTGAGACCAACATCGGCAAGCACCCGATCGCGGTTGTGCGGTCAGGGTGGTCCTCAATATCGAAGATGATAGGCGTCCTGGACCATTTCAGAGGCCTGCGTGACTCGACGGGTGGTTCCGCTGCATTGACTTCCCGCGCCCACTGTTTGAGCTGGCGGTGAGAAGTGTGCAGAGAAGCACCACCGTCCACGCATAAGACCTCTGTGGCTTTCTGAAACTCCTGCTCACTGGTCTCGACATCATCCATGTCTTCGTCTTCGTCGTCGTCTTCCTCCTTGTCGCGGCCGCGGGGAGGTCTGTCCGTTTGCCGCTGCCTGTCCTTGTCGCGGCGCCCTCCCTGGCCGGGACGCTTCGTGCCGGATCCTCCGCCACCCCCTCGGGCTTTCTCCTTGTCGCGCCGCTCGTACTCGGCCTTTTGCAGCTCGACGAGCCGCTCGACCTGTTTGCAGCTCTGGAGGTCATGGCCCTTGGTGCGGTGGATCTTGCAGTACTGTTTGTTGGTGCCATCCCGCTTGTCGGCGACCGCCACGGCCTGGCAATTGGCGCATCCGACAACCCCCTTGCCGGAGCTACCAGCCTGGGCCTTCTTGGCGGCGCCTTCATCGCCGGACTGCTCAACGATCAGTACTTCTTGGCTCTTCTTCTTCCTGCTGCTCCGCCGCCGGTTCTTCCTAGCCGGGGCGGTATCCTCACTGTCAGATTTTGCTGCTCCAATGTTCTCTCCGGGGAGTTTCCTCCCCTCCTCAGCACGTGCACACTTGTCTGCCAGGGCATATAGCTCGCTCACGTCTTTGATCTTGCACATCGCCATCTCCTCCCGCATCCTGCGGTTGCGCACGTTCTGATGGAACGCGCCGATGACCGCGGCAGGGTGGACATCGGGGATGTTGTAGTGCACACGGCTGAATCTCTGAATGAACTTGCGCAGAGGTTCTCCCTCCTTCTGGACGAGCAGATAGAGGTCGCACGCTTGGCCATGGGGTTTGTGGCCGCCTGTAAAGGCGCCAACAAACTGATGGCACAAGTCTGTCCAGGAGGTTATGGAGTTGTCCGGCAAGTGCATGAGCCAGGATCTGACGTTGGATTTGAGCACCAGCGGGAAGTAGTTGGCAAGGATCTTGTCGTCTCGCCCCCCGGCAGCCTGCACCGCAATGGTGTAGATGCTGAGGAACTCCGACGGATGCGACTTGCCGCCGTACTTCTCTGGTACGTTCTGCTTGAAATTCTTCGTGCTGGGCCACTGGACTTGCTGCATCTCACGGGTGAACGCAGGGCAACCTACCGCGTACGGCAGGTCGCCTGGTCCCCCCGGCGCATGCATGTCGACAGAGGGCCCAACGCGCTCGTCTGATTGACGCCGCGTTTCTCTCCGATGCTCGATGCGAGTGTGAGCGTCCTCTTGCTTTCGTTCATGAAGAACTTGGCGTTGATCGCGACGAGTTCGCGGATTCGATGACGCGGTGGAGTCATTGTCATGACGGCTCCGGCGAGTCGGCGATCTCGGCCTCTGGGGCGGGGAATGCACGGTGGTTGCACCCCCGCCGGTCTTGGCGCCATCGGTTCGCGCCTGGCCGACCTGCCGCGGCTGCGACGCACTATGCTGCCGCGGGGTGTCGCCGTTAGCGAAGCCAATGAGAGTCTGTATCGTGGCCCTCCAGTCGTCGAGCTTGTCCGCCGTTGGAGGGTAATCTAGGAGCAGTTGAGCTCGCGCTAGAGCTTCTACTGGATTGGCGGGGAGCGGCGGCGAACGGCGCGTGGAGCGGGATGTGCTCGAACTTCTAACTATGTTAGAAGGAGCAGCACCCGGTCCAGGCAGTCGCGCCACGCTCGCGCCAACACGCTGGTGTGCATCTTGGCCTTGAACGCCCTGGGATCCGCCCGCTCGATCTGGGTCCAGCGAGCGTATGGTACCGTGGGTATCGGGGCGCTGCTGGTCCCGCGCCTCCTGGGAGGGGCGCGATGCATGCCCGGGCGCCATGGCACCATGAGCTGGCTCGACGACGTCCGTCCCGCCGCCGGTGCCGTCCCCACCACCCGTTTGCTCCAGGGGCGGTGGGTTCGACGCGGACGGACCAGCCACCTCCCGAGCTTTCTTCTTCGGTGGCATGTCGGCGAAGATGATGGAGATCTAGCCCGTGCAGACGCCAGATCAGGTTCACACAACCTCGACGCCCCCTACCTGGCGCGCCAAAGATGTCGGGGGAAATCGGCTTCCTCGAACACCTATGGGGACAGAGCCCTTTACTGGTTCAGCGGGGGGCGGAGGTTGCACGAAGAGCGGATCGAGGCGATGCACACGAGGGGTTTACCCAGCTTCGGGCCGCACGGATGAGTAAAACCCTACTGCTGCTTTGTGGTTTGTATTGTGTTGTTGCTCGGAGGCGTGTGGTGCTACAGTACCCACAAGCCGCTGGCGAGACCGAGCGTAAAAATGGATGTCCTCCCTTCTACGTGCGCATGGGGCCTCCTTTTATATGCTCAAGGGGTTACCCACAGGTGGCAGCATAGGTGAGGGCAAAAATGGGAGAATGCTATAGTGGGTACAGCTGCCTGCACAGTGGCTGTACAGTGCTATCATACCTAACTCTGACGGCGGGGGACAAGGGCATTAAATGCCCGTCCGCGTCGCCCAGACGGTGCAGGAACAGGACCGTCAGGAGCGCCACCATTTGCCACGATGGCTACTCTGTCAGCTTTGCTTCGCCACCGCATGCCCCTGGCTACACAGCCTCCCACCACGTGCACCTGGGACGCCCCCAGAGCGACACGTTGGTGGGTGAGCTGGAGCACAGGCACGGGGT
Organism: Aegilops umbellulata; assembly: GCA_032464435.1. Taxonomy (NCBI): domain Eukaryota; kingdom Viridiplantae; phylum Streptophyta; class Magnoliopsida; order Poales; family Poaceae; genus Aegilops; species Aegilops umbellulata. The sequence continues at coordinate 585,480,645 of CP136058.1, read as the reverse complement.
GGTAACTTGCCGCGGCAAGCGCCTTGCCGCGGTGGATGTCTTGTTGCGCCCGGGAGCTTGTCACTCACCGGGCCTTGCCGGAGCGCGGGGCGCGTCGCGGCAAGCCTCTTGGCGTGCCGTGGTTGGCCTTCCCGGCAAGCTCCTCTTGCCGGGGTCTTGTGCTTCGAGCGGCAGTCCCGGCAAGCTCCTCTTGCCGGGGCCTCGCTCTCTTCGGGTGGCCTTCCCGGCAAGCTCCTCTTGCCGGGGGCTTGGCTCAAATACTTTGTTCTTGAATGGCCCAAAAGGGGACCATAGAGGGTCTTGGCGATCTCCTGGCAAGCCTTGCCGCGGGGTGCTACGACTGCCCGTGCACAAGTTCGGGGTACTAAGGTACCCCTACTTTAGTACACCGACACTCTGGTTTATCCATTATATGTACACAGGTCTATCAAATGATGGCCGCATTAACGACAGTCGCTTGGTGGTTCGATCAGTTTCCGTACATAGTCCGGCGAACGCCGCATCCGGTGCTCGGACCGACCGGCGAATTCAGGCTTTGCCACGCCTTTACCGCATCATGCCGACGACCTCCATCGACATTGACTTTGGTGCCAGGCCATATTTCTTTTATTACTCACTTTGCATAAATTATTTATCATGCAACGATTTTTTTAAATTATCATTATTACTATTATCTCCAGTTTGCACTATGTTTTGTGCACAGGAACATGATCAGGGCACTTCAGCGTCACTCTACCGGTCTGCATTGACCGAGCTATGTCACCACTTTGGCGTGTCGAGCTCTCCGCTCCGCCACCTCGGGACTGGCTAGGGGGATGGAACCTTGTCCCGCATCAAGCTCGGACCGCGTCATCAATACTAAACACATTAACCAGCTAAGTCGCTTTCATGCTCAAAGTTTTAATTTCTAACTTGTGTTCGGTTCGACCAAGCATTATACTTTTTTGGAAAAAAGTTGCTTGTAAAAAATTTCCTTGTCCAAACTTTGTTTGTGACGCATAAATTCAAATACCCAATTCATTTGGGGGCTTCCTTCATGAAGCTTTTCCTCTTGCATATGATTATACTTGTACAGCTTCGTTCCTTGTTGATGTATTACGCCACAATATGCACCATATGGACTTAAGCGATTTGCAAGCTGGGTTGCCTCGCTCATGTGTTTACCCCTACGTTCCCGATTGTTCGGCTAGGGAGTAAAGGGAGCACCTCTGCGATTGTCACGATCGGGTCACCCGAGCTGGACCTCAGACCGGGTGAAGCCGAAAGCTAGCGCTCTTATAGTTTTCAATGATGGTCGGCACACAACGGAACTCATGAGTACAAAAAATCTATTGCACAAGTCTCATAATAACAATGAGCACCGAAGAAAGGTATCGGTGGGGGTACTATTTTCTTCGAAGATGCTTCTTACACTTCGCAGTAATATAGCATAAGTTCCCTGAGCGCGCTTTGTCTGTTACAGCCTTATGGCCTGATTGCCTGGTTATTGGAAACACCGTCGATATTCTCGACCGATGGAGTACATAACACTTTTCGGTCCTTGACCGAAGAGGGAGAAGCCGACGGTCGGTTAAGACGCGTTTAAAGTTCGGTTGAACATAGATATGATATAAGTACTTCGGTACATGCAATCATTTTCCTACCCAAGTCACTTGGGGGCTCTTAAGTTTATTTGAGTCGTTTTATAATAAGTGTTCTTCTTCTTAGTCGTTGCAAAGTTTTATTATTATTATTATTTATCACTCCTTTTTTCGACACGAGTGTGCGGTCACTAGCCGGGGAGCCTAATTTCTCTCTCAAAGCCGCTAGAGTTTAGTTTGCTAAACTGGCCTGATGAGAAGTACTCTGCCCTCGGGATAGGAGGTTGAAGCCGTAGGCTGACCCACTCGAAGTCTTGAGATAGGATGTATCATGTTAAAGCACGATAGAAGCACTTCTTTTGCTAAGGCCAATTGTCGGATTTGCACCGAACACTTGATCTTATTCGGACGTCAAGTTTTTACTGACGTTTTTTGGTTTTCCAAGCTTATGGCACTTTTAAACTATTTGTGTGTTTTCAGCACAAGTCTCGCAGTGCAATGCCGGACACCTTTAGAGATTCGGCAAAAACATTCTCGAATATTGCTATATATGCATCGGTTTCGAATTGTGTCTTCGGTCAATAGTTGGGTTGCCCGGCTCCTGTACTTGCTTCCTAGGTTCCGTTTTGTTCGGCTAGGCGTGCAAAGGGAGAACCACTGCGATTGTGCTTCCAGCTCACATGGTTAAGCACCTCAGTGGAGAAAGCCGAAAACTGACTGTCACAATAAGCGTAAACTGGTCAGTGATCCGATGACTATGTTAAATAACAGGTCGTTCATAACATTGGCTGAAGTGTTTACGGCTTGACCTCGACTGTCGCCGAACACTGCCGGGGGCTATTAACTAGCCTCCCAAACTAAATCCTCGATATTTTGCTCTTACATTGGAGCTGAGGTTTTATGATCATGCTTAGCATGACAACTCAAAGAAAGGAACCGATAGCAGGACTATTTTCTTTGGAAGACATTTCTTCTGCTAAACAGTAATATAACATATCTCTCCGCGTACCTTTGTTTATAAAACCGCATGGCCAGATTGCCTTGTTTGTCGTAAATCTTTGCCCTCATAAAGGCTTTATAAAGTAAGACAAACACTCCTCGGCTACTGGCCGAGGAGGTGGAAGCCGATGGTCGGTCAACAAAGTTTTGTACAATGCGGATCTGAGCATTAAATGACGTAAAGTACTTGGATACATAGAGTCATTACACACAATTTGTGATTTTACTATGGATATAGATCCTTAATTCGGCCACCCATGCCCGCATTAAGGCTCGGGGGCTACTGGGCTTCGGACTTATTATTTAAACATATTAAAGGGGCACATCGATCCCCTGATCTGGTGTTGACACCCGACCAGTGTCTCGGGGGCTACTGCATTGCTTGTCCAATGCAAAAAAAATTATGTGCAATATAGTTTCCGAGGAGATTTTGATCCTCAGGTTGGTCGGCCGCACCCAACCTGAGTCTCGAGGACTGAGCACGCCGCTTTTAGTGTCCCGAACTATTCTGCCGAGCTAGGACTTGATCCTCAGGCCGATTTTGCAAATCGACCTGAGTCTTAGCGGCTACTGGGATCAGCGGTCTTATGTCATCCTTCATGTGTGTCTCGGGTTTTAGACCGATACCCACCTTGAGGGCTACTGGCTAGATATCTCGGCAGAGAATAAATTGCACCAATCAAAAATATTGACAAAGATCGGCCCACATTCGCGGTGGTGCACCACCTCGGAAGCGGTCCGGCATAAAGCTCGGGCGCTAGTGGCTGGCTCCATAAAGCGCATTTCCGGCATTAAGCTCGGCTAAACTCCTTCAAACTTCTTTGAACCAAGGTGATTTACGACACCTCGGATACAGTCCGGAGTTGGAGCTCGGATACAGTCCGGCGTTGGAGCTCGGATACATAGTCCGGCGTTGGAGCTCGGATACATTCCGGCATTAGAGCTGGGAAGCGGTCCGGCGTTGGTGCTCGGCTGCAAAAGATACCTCGAATGTAGTCCGGCGTTGGAGCTCGGACGCAAGAGGACACTGCCTCCCGGGAACAACTTCAAACCCGAGGTGTGGCATAAAAATAAATAAGGCATTGATAAAGGCCGGAAACTTAAAGGGGCTCCTCGGATACCCGACATGTAAACCCGTCGAATGCATTTCGGCGATCCTCAAGATCGAAGATAAAGAAGATTTGTAAAACCAGTTTTCAAGACCGACGACCGAAGATGAACAGTTCGGAAGAATCGAGGAGCGTCCCTAACTTGAAGACCGGTTTAGGGGGCTACTGACGGTGTCCTGGACTAGGGGGTATTCACCACGTCGTCTCCCAATCTATTAGATTGGGCCGAGGACCCCCGTGGCCATATACTCATGGGCCAGTTCGGACAACTGCCGCATACAAGGAAGATTCCACAAGACTTGGCGATCAAGACAAGGACTTCTCCCCACCGGCGTATTCGGCTAGGACTCTTGTTAACCTAGGCCTCTGGTGCATTATATAAACCAGGTCCAGGCTAGTCGATAAACAACTCCATACACAACAATCATACCATAGGCTAGCTTCTAAGGTTTAGCCTCCTTGATCTCGTGGTAGATCTACTCTTGTACTACCCATATCATCAATATTAATCAAGCAGGAGTAGGGTATTACCTCCATCAAGAGGGCCCGAACCTGGGTAAAAACATCATGTCCCTTGTCTCCTGTTACCATCCGGCCTTGACGCACAGTTCGGGACCCCCTACCCGAGATCCGCCGGTTTTGACACCGACAGCCACCACCGCCCAGCCCTGGCTGCAGTGGCAGCCGCCGCTCCTGGCGGCCTCCGCCGCGCCCGGCGCTCCGCCGCAACCGCTGCCCGGTGCGCCACCGCCGCAGCCGCTGCAGCCGCTGCAGCTCCGGCCCCGCATCGATCGCGCCGGCGGGAGTCCCGCTCCACCAAGTCCAGTCGCCGCCGTCGCCGTCACTACTTCCGTCTTGGATCGCTACCCGCCACGCGTCGGCGGCGGCGGGGCTGCAGGCTACTGCGCGCGGCCTCCTAGCATGTTGGCGTGTGCGGGAGATGCGTGGTCTGCAGCTGCCGCTCCTCCAAGTTACCCTTCGCTGCGCAAAGGACCTCGATCTCATCCGCTGCACCGGGGATCTTGGGCATGCGGTTTCCCCCACGGGCAGCGGGCCTGCTGTTTTCCCCGCGGGCAGCGACCTCAAAGTCTGCGACATCGGCGGTTGGGGGGCGCACCCCTCCTCGTCATTCTCCATCACAAGCCCTCCACTCTTCCCTGTGCGGTGCAGACCAACAGCCGTCCGGCAGGAAGAAGGCATGGTGTCACCGACAGCAGCGCACCACGTAGCACCACTGCATTCCATCACCGGCCGCCGCGAGGGCGCCTCTGCTGGTCACTCTTGCGACCACTTCCAGGTGGTCCTACACATGCACTCCTTTTGTCCAGATGGTGTCCATGGGATCCAGGTGGCTGTACACTTGCGGATGGTGTCCACTTTTCGTTAAGGGGTCCAAAATAAAGCGTCCCAGTTCATTTCAGGTTGAGAATAATAAAACAAGCCGAGATGTAAAAGGCTTATTTTTAGGTGTTAGGTTTGTGTTGCCTCGAGTCCTGGTTATAAGTTGGTTAGGCTGCAGCTTGAGGACAAGCTGCATGTCCAGGTGGGGTGTAGTGTTAGAGTACGTAATGGGCCTAATGGGCCAGTTAGTCTTAGGGTTAATTAGAGATAAGAGTCGCTTGCTTAGGGGTCAAGTAAGCCTTGCTTGGGAGTCAAGGAAACCTCTATATATAAAGAGAGGAGATGTATCAATCTAATCAAGCAAGAATTAAGAAGGAAATCCCTTCCCTCTTGCCCGGTCGTGGGCAGAAAGGCCACCGGCCGGCCCTCTCGCACCCTCCTTCTAGCAGCACCATAACACATACCAATCTAGATCATCAATCAACCCAAAGGCAAAAGATATCTACTCAAAACATCATAGAATGGCAACACATCATTGGATCATAATATGTGGCATAAAGCACCATGTTCAAGTAGGGATTATAGCGGGGTGCGGGAGAGTGGAACGCATAAAAGAGATGAGGATGGTGATGATGATGGTGATGTTGATGAAGACGATCACCGTGGCGATGATTCCCCTCTCGATGGCACTCCGACACCACCGAGAGAGAGGAGGAGAGGTTCTCCCCCTTGTGCTTCCTCCTCCATGGCCTCCACCCTCTGGTCCTTGGCCTTCATGGTGATGATGGCCCCTCCGGGATACTCCATGGCCACCGGTGAGGATGGCCCCCTCCGGCAGGGTGCCGGAGAGGGCCCCGATTGGTTTTTTGGTGGCTACAGAGGCTTGCGGCGGCGGAACTTGTAATCTAATCTCTGTTCTGGAAGTTTTAGGGTACGAGAGTATATATGGGTCCAGGGGGTACGTTGGAGGAGCTACGGGGGCCCCACGAGGCAGGGGGCGCACCCTAAGGGGGGGCGCGCCCCCACCCTTGTGAGCACCTCCCGTATCATCTAACGTAGAGTCCAAGTCTATCCGGTGGCTTTCCTTCCAAAAATAACTTCTCCAGTTGATTTCGTTCCGTTTTGACTCCGTTTGATATTCCTTTTCTTCGAAACACTGAAATAGGCAAAAAAACAACAAATCTAGGCTGGGCCTCCGATTAATAGGTTAGTCCCAAAAATAATATAAAAGTGGATAATAAAGCCAAATAATGCCCGAAACAGTAGATAATATAGCATGGAGCAATCAAAAATTATAGATACGTTGGAGACATATCAGGCGCGCCCTCCACCCTCGTGGGCCCCCTGTTACTCCACCAACGTACTCCTTCCTCCAATATATACCTACGTACCCCCAAACGATCAGATACGGAGCCAAAAACCTAATTCCACCGCCGCTACCTTCTGTACCCACGAGATCCCATCTTGGGGCCTGTTCCGGAGCTCCGCCGGAGGGGGCATCCATCACGGAGGGCTTCTACATCATCACCATAGCCTCTCCAATGAAGTGTGAGTAGTTTACCTCAGACCTTCGGGTCCATAGTTAGTAGCTAGATGGCTTCTTCTCTCTTATTGGATCTCAATACAATGTTCTCCCCCTCTCTTGTGGAGATATATTTGATGTAATCTTCTTTTTGCGGTGTGTTTGTTGAGATCGATGAATTGTGGGTTTATGATCAAGATTATCTATGAACAATATTTGAATCTCCTCTGAATTCTTTTATGTATGATTGGTTATCTTTGCAAGTCTCTTCGAATTATCAGTTGGTTTGGCCTACAAGATTGATCTTTCTTGCAATGGGAGAAGTGCTTAGCTTTAGGTTCAATCTTGCGGTGTCCTTTCCCAGTGACAGTAGGGGCAGCAAGGCACGTATTGTATTGTTGCCATCAAGGATAACAAGATGAGTTTTTTATCATATTGCATGAATTTATCCCTATACATCATGTCATCTTGCTTAAGGCGTTACTCTGTTTTCATGAACTTAATACTCTAGATGCATGCTGGATAGCGGTCGATGAGTGGAGTAATAGTAGTAGATGCAGGCAGGAGTCGGTCTACTTGTCTCGGACGTGATGCCTATATACATGATCATACCTAGATATTCTCATAACTATGCTCAATTATGTCAATTGCTCAACAGTAATTCGTTCACCCACCGTAAAATACTTATGCTCTTGAGAGAAGCCACCAGTGAAACCTATGGCCCCCGGGTCTATCTTCATCATATTAATCTTCCAACACTTAGTTATTTCCTTTGCTTTTATTTTACTTTGCATCTTTATCACAAAAATACCAAAAATATTAACCTATCATATCTATCACATCTCACTCTCGTAAGTGGTCGTGAAGGGATTGACAACCCCTTATCGCGTTGGTTGCGAGGAGTTATTTGTTTTGTGCAGGTACGAGGGACTCGCGCATAGCCTCCTACTGGATTGATACCTTGGTTCTCAAAAACTGAGGGAAATACTTACGCTACTTTGCTGCATCATCCTTTCCTCTTCAAAGAAAACCAACGCAGTGCTCAAGAGGTAGCATCGTCAAGCTAGTTTTCATCACGTTCCTATGATTCGCGTTCGGTACTTTGATAATTTGATATGTGGGTGGACCGGTGCTTGGGTGTTGTTCTTACTTGAACAAGCATCCCACTTATGATTAACCTCTATTGCAAGCATCCGCAACTACAACAAAAGTATTAAGGTAAACCTAACCATAGCATGAAACATATGGATCCAAATCAGCCCCTTACGAAGCAACGCATAAACTAGGGTTTAAGCTTATGTCACTCTAGCAACCCATCATCTACTTATTACTTCCCAATGCCTTCCTCTAGGCCCAAATAATGGTGAAGTGTTATGTAGTCGACGTTCACATAATACCACTAGAGGATAGACAACATACTTCTCATCAAAATATCGAACGAATACCAAATTCACATAACTACTAATAGCAAGACTTCTCCCATGTCCTCAGGAACAAATGTAACTACTCACAAAGCATATTCATGTTCATAATCAGAGGGGTATTAATATGCATATAGGATCTGAACATATGATCTTCCACCAAATAAACCAACTAGCATAAACTACAAGGAGTAATCAACACTACTAACAACCTACTAGTACCAATCCCGGACTTGGAGACAAGAATTGGATACAAGAGATGAACTAGGGTTTTGATAAGAGATGGTGCTGGTGAAGATGTTGATGGAGATTGCCCTCTCCCGATGAGAGGAGCGTTGGTGATGACGATGGCGATGATTTCCCCCTCCCAGAGGGAAGTGTCCCCGGCAGAACAGCTCTGCCGGAGCCCTAGATTGGTTCTGCCTCGTGGCGGCGGAGTCTCGTCACGAAAGGTTTCTTATGATTTTTCCCTGGACGAAAGACTTCATATAGAAGAAGATGCCCACTGGAGAGCCAACAGGCGGCCCACGAGGCAGGGGGCACGCCCTGGGGGGTAGGGCGCGCCCCCACCCTCGTGGACACGTGGTGGCCCCCCTGACGTATTTCTTCCGCTCAGTATTTTTTATTATTTCCAAAAATAACTTTCGTGGAGTTTCAGGACTTTTGGAGTTGTGCAGAATAGGACTCTAATATTTGCTCCTTTTCCAGCCCAGAATTCCAGCTGCCGGCATTGTCCCTCCTTATCTAAACCTTGTAAAATAAGAGAGAATAGGCATAAATATTGTGACATAACGTGTAATAACAGCCCATAATGCAATAAATATCGATATAAAAGCATGATGCAAAATGGACGTATCAGCATAGAGGAACCACATCGTAATGATGTGGAAGGGTTTATTGATATGATTGCTGTAGGGGAAACGAGGAAAGTTTCTGATGCAAGAATCACTAGCATACATTTTCCTGTTCTGCGTTAGTTTGCAATATTTGCTTGTAGATACTTAATTGGTCGTGGGAACAGTGGAAATCTTAGTGCCCCTGATATTGTTATTTTGTGCCATGCCTTGTTTCGTGATACTACTTTCAGTTTAGGCGCTATTGTGGCTAAACGGTTAAATCTCAACCGTACAAAGGGTCCCATCTTTGGAGGCATCTTTGCTTCGCGCCTTGCTGCACACTTTAACATACCTATTAGGCATTATGAGAAACAGGAAAGTTGATGCCTCCCATTTTTCTAGATTATAAGAGTATGGTAGCACATGGTTTTATTCTTAAAGATAAGAAGAGGATGCTTACGTATAAATTGATATTTGATAAAAATTATTGTGAGATTATTACCTTGCCTGCGCCCTCTTTGTTTAACATATTTGCAGGCACGTACCTCATCTTGCCGGAGGCCATTCATGCATACTTGAGCGTGACACCTGCTCCAGAGGCTGAACCGGAACCACCACTTGACCCTTATCGGCAATGTGTTTACAAGTGGCACCCCGAGGATCCTCCTCAGTACACCGGAGAGAGTAGCTTTGATCCATGGGCATAGACCAACTTAGGCCAAAATCCTAAGCTTTGGGGAGTACGTATTTCCCACCGACATTACATTCATCTTCACACACTCATTCCAGTTGTCGGTGCTCATACTTTTTCATTGTACTAACCATGCTAGTTTATTTCCTTTTTTTAAGCTTCTTCTTGTGTGTTTGAAAAACCTTAAGAAAAACAAAAAAATAGTTGTAGCTTTTAGCTAGTTTACTTTCCATGCCTGTAGTAGTAATAACTAAAAGAAAACCCAAAAAGATTTCTCGTTCTTCTTTTGCTTGTTGGGAGATTTCCCGTGTAAATAGTTTTATTTATTTCCTTTCTTTGGGGGTCGAGAGGATAAGACCATGATGAAAATGTTGAAGTGGATCTCATATGCATTATTGTTGATTTAACCAAGAGCCCATATTACCTTGTCTTATCCTGTGTATTAAATGCCTACAGATTCCAGCTTAGTCCAATTGCACATGCACTATTATTATTATCCATACCGTTCGGTCATGCAAGTGAAAGGCAATAATGACGATATATGTTGGACTGGTTGAGATGACAAAAGCTGGTATGAACTCGACCTATCTTGTTTTTGTAAATATGATTAGTTCATCGTTCCGTGATTCAGCCTATTATGAATGAAACATGTTTGCAATAACAATCAGAGATTATAGTTGCTCATGCCATGCTTAATTATCTAAGAGTTTATAATGGTTTACCTTGCATGCCAACATGTTATTAAAATGGTTGTGATGTGGTATGATAGGGTGGTATCCTCCTTTGAATGATTCAAGTGGCTCGACTTGGCACATGTTCACACATGTAGTTGAAACAAAATCAACATAGCCTCCACGATATTTATGTTCATGGTGGATTATATCCTACTCATGCTTGCACTCAGTGTTGATTAATTTTAATGCATGTTCATGACTATTGTCGCTCTCTAGTTGGTCGCTTCCCAGTCTTTTTATAGCCTTCACTTGTACTAAGCGAGAATACTGCTTGTGCATCCACTTCCATAAACCCCAAAGTTGTTCCATATGAGTCCACTATACCTTCCTATATGCGGTATCTACCTGCCGTTCCAAGTAAATTTGTATGTGCCAAACTCTAAACCTTCAAATGAAATTCTGTTTTGAATGCTCGAATAGCTCATGTATCAAGTAGGGTTGTCTGTATCTTCCATGCTAGGCGGATTATTCTCAAGAGGAGTGGACTCCGCTCCTCACTCACAAGAAAATGGCTGGTCACCGGGATGCCCAGTCCCTTGCTTAAATCAAAATAATTGCAAACAAAACTCCCCCAAGACTGTTGTTAGTTGGAGGTACCCGTTGTTTCGGGCAAGCCATGGATTGATGCTTGTTGGTGGTGAGGGAGTATAAACTTTACCATTCTACTTGGGAACCGCCTATAATGTGTGTAGCATGGAAGATATCGAGATCTCTCGGTTTTTATGTTGACAATGAAAGTATGCCACTCAAAATATTATTTATCTCTATTTCAAAAATCGAGCTCTGGCATCTCTGCAAATCCCTGCTTCCCTCTGCGAAGGGCCTATCTATTTACTTTTATGCTGAGTCATCAACCTCTTATTGAAAAGCACCAGTTGGAGAGCACCGCTATCATTTGCATCCATTACAATTAATTTACATTGAGTATGACTATGACAGGATCTCTTTTTTCATCAATTACAATGTCTAGCCGGTCCTTGATCTTCAGAGGTGCTCTGCATTTATGTTTTGCGGTCTCAGAAAGGGCTAGCAAGATACCATCTTTTTATATCATATTATGATTGTTTTGAGAAAGTGTTGTCATCCGAGATTTATTATTATTGCTCGCTAGTTGATTATGCCATTGATATGAGTAAACATGAGACCTAAGTGTTATTGTGAATATGGTTGGTGTTGGGGAACGTAGTAATTTCAAAATAAATCCTACGCACACGCAAGATCATGGTGATGCATAGCAACGAGAGGGGAGAGTGTTGTCCACGTACCCTCGTGGACCAAAAGCGGAAGCATTAGCACAACGTGGTTGATGTAGTCGTACGTCTTCATGATCCAACCGATCAAGTACCGAACGTACGACACCTCCGAGTTCAGCACACGTTCAGCCCGATGATGTCCCTCGAACTCTGATCCAGCCGAGTGTTGAGGGAGAGTTTCGTCAGCACGACGGCGCGGTGACGATGTTGATGTTCTACCGACGCAGGGCTTCGCCTAAGCACCGCTACAGTAATATCGAGGTGGAATATGGTGGAGGGGGGCACCGCACACGGCTAAGAGATCAATGATCAATTGTTGTGTCTATGGGGTGCTCCCCTGCCCCCGTATATAAAGGAGCAAGGGGGGAGGCGGCCGGCCTAGGAGGAGGGCGCACCAAGGAGGGAGTCCTACTCCCACCGGGAGTAGGACTCCTCCTTTCCTTGTTGGAGTAGGAGAGAGAAGGAAAGAGGGGGAGAGGAAGAAGGAAAAGGCGGCTGCACCCCTTGTCCAATTCGGACCAGAAGGGGGGCGCGCGCCTCCTTCCTTTTGGGCTCTCTCCTCTATTCCCGTATGGCCCAATAAGGCCCATATACTCCCCGGCGAATTCCCGTAACTCTCCGGTACTCCGATAAATACCCGAATCACTTGGAACCTTTACGATGTCCAAATATAGTCGTCCAATATATTGATCTTTACGTCTCGACCATTTCGAGACTCCTCGTCATGTCCCCGATCTCATCCGGGACTCCGAACTCCTTCGGTACATCAAAATATATAAACTCATCATATAACTCTCATCGAAACGTTAAGCGTGCGGACCCTACGGGTTCGAGAACTATGTAGACATGACCGAGACACATCTCCGGTCAATAACCAATAGCGGAACCTGGATGCTCATATTGGCTCCCACATACTCTACGAAGATCTTTATCGGTCAGACCGCATAACAACATACGTTGTTCCCTTTGTCATCGGTATGTTACTTGCCCGAGATTCGGTCGTCGGTATCTCAATACCTAGTTCAATCTCGTTACCGGCAAGTCTCTTTACTCGTTTCCATAACTACATCATCCCGCAACTAACTCATTAGTTGCAATGCTTGCAAGGCTTAAGTGATGTGCATTACCGAGAGGGCCCAGAGATACCTCTCTGACAATCGGAGTGACAAATCCTAATCTCGAAATACGCCAACCCAAAATGTACCTTTGGAGACACCTTCAGAACTCCTTTATAATCACCCAGTTACGTTGTGATGTTTGGTAGCACACAAATTGTTCCTCTGGTAAACGGGAGTTGCATAATCTCATAGTCATAGGAACATGTATAAGTCATGAAGAAAGCAATAGCAACATACTAAACAATCGCGTGCTAAGCTAACGGAATGGGTCATGTCAATCACATCATTATCCTAATGATGTGATCCCGTTAATCAAATGACAACTCATGTCTATGGCTAGGAACCATAACCATGTTTGATTAACAAGCTAGTCAAGTAGAGGCATACTAGTGACACTCTGTTTGTCTTTGTATTCACACATGTATTATGTTTCCGGTTAATACAATTCTAGCATGAATAATAAACATTTATCATAATATAAGGAAATAAATAATAACTTTATTATTGCCTCTAGGGCATATTTCCTTCAGTCTCCCACTTGCACTAGAGTCAATAATCTAGATCACATCGCCATGTGATTTAACATCAATAGTTCACATCACCATGTGATTAACACCCATAGTACACATCATCATGTGACCAACACCCAAAGGGTTTACTAGAGTCAATAATCTAGTTCACATCGCTATGTGATTAACACCCAAAGAGTACTAAGGTGTGATCATGTTTTTGCTTGTGAGAGAAGTTTAGTCAACGGGTCTACCACATTCAGATCCGTATGTATTTTGCAAATTTCTATGTCTACAATGCTCTGCACGGAGCTACTCTAGCTAATAGCTCCCACTTTCAATATGTATCCAGACTGAGACTTAGAGTCATCTGGATCAGTGTCAAAACTTGCATCGACGTAAACCTTTACGGCGAACCTTTTGTCACCTCCATAATCGAGAAACATATCCTTATTCCACTAAGGATAATTTTGACAAATGTCCAGTGATCTACTCCTAGATCACTATTGTACTCCCTTGCCAAAGTCAGTGTAAGGTATATAATAGATCTGGTACACAGCATGGCATACTTTGTAGAACCTATGGCTGAGGCATAGTAAATGACTTTCATTCCCTTTCTATCTTCTGTCGTGGTCGGGCTTTGAGTCTTACTCAATTTCACACCTTGTAACACAGCCAAGAACTCTTTCTTTGACTGTTCCATTTTGAACTACTTCAAAATCTTGTCAAGATATGTACTCATTGAAAAAACTTATCAAGCGTCTTGGTCTATCTCTATAAATCTTGATGCTCAATATGTAAGCAGCTTCACCGAGGTATTTTGAAAAACTCCTTTCAAACACTCCTTTATGCTTTGCAGAATAATTCGACATTATTTCCGATCAACAATACATTCACATATACTTATCAGAAATGTTGTAGTGCTCCCACTCACTTTCTTGTAAATACAGGCTTCACCACAAGTCTGTATAAAACTATATCCTTTGATCAACTTATCAAAGTGTATATTACAACTCTGAGATGCTTGCACCAGTCCATAGATGGATCGCTGGAGCTTGCATATTTTGTTAACACCTTTAGGATTGACAAAACCTTCTGGTTGCATCATATACAACTCTTCTTTAAGAAATCCATTAAGGATTGCAGGTTTGTTATTTGCCAGATTTCATAAAATGCGGCAATTGCTAACATGATTCGGATAGACTTTAAGCATCGATACGATGAGAAAATCTCATCATAGTCAACACCTTGAACTTTGTCAAAAACCTTTTTCGACAAGTCTAGCTTTGTAGATAGTAACACTACTATCAGCGTCCGTCTTCCTCTTGAAGATCCATTTATTTTCTATGACTTCCCGATCATCGGGCAAGTCAACCAAAGTCCATACTTTATTCTCATACATGGATCATACATCAGATTTCATGGCCTCAAACCATTTCGCGGAATCTGGGCTCATCATCGCTTCCTCATAGTTCACAAGTTCGTCATGGTCTAGTAACATTACTTCCAGAACAGGATTACCGTACCACTCTTGTGTGGATCTCACTCTGGTTTACCTACAAGATTCGGTAGTAACTTGATCTGAAGTTACATGATCATCATCATTAGCTTCCTCACTAATTGGTGTAGTAGTCACAGGAACATATTTCTGTGATGAACTACTTTCCAATAAGGGAGAAGGTACAATTACCTTATCAAGTTCTACTTTCCTCCCACTCACTTCTTTTGAGAGGAACTCCTTCTCTAGAAAGGATCTATTCTCAGCAACAAATTTGCCTTCGGATCTGTGATAGAAGGTGTACCCAACAATTTCGCTTGGGTATCCTATGAAGATGCACTTCTCCGATTTGGGTTCGAGCTTATCATTTTGAAACTTTTTCACATAAGCATCACCGCCCCAAACTTTAAGAAACGACAGCTTAGGTTTCTTGCTAAACCATAGTTCATACGATGTCGTCTCAACGGATTTATATGGTGCCCTATTTAACGTGAATGCAGCTGTCTCTAATGCATAACCCCAAAACGATAGTGGTAAATCGGTAAGAGACATCATAAATTGCACTATATCCAATAAAGTACGGTTATGACATTCAGACACACCATTATGTTGTGGTGTTCCAGGTGGCACGAATTTGTGAAACTATTCCACATTGTTTTAATTGAAGACCAAACTCGTAACTCAAATATTCGTCTCCGTGATCAGATCGTAGAAACCTTATTTTCTTGTCACGATGATTTTCCACCTCACTCTGAAATTCTTTGAACTGTTCAAATGTTTCAGACTTATGTTTCATCAAGTAGATATACCCATATCTACTCAAATCTTCTGTGAAGGTCAGAAAATAACGATACCCGCCGCGAGCTTCAACACTCATCGGATCGCATACATCAGTATGTATTATTTCCAATAAGTTAGTTGCTCGCTCCATTGTTCCGGAGAACGGAGTCTTTAGTCATCTTGCCCATAAGGCATGGTTCGCAAGCATCAAGTGATTCATAATCAAGTGATTCCAAAATCCCATCAGCATGGAGTTTCTTCATGCGCTTTACACCAATATGACCTAAACGGCAGTGCCACAAATGAGTTGCACTATCATTATGAACTTTACATCTTTTGGCTTCAATATTATGAATATTTGTATCACTATGATCGAGATCCAACAGACCATTTTCATAGGGTGTATGACCATAGAAGGTTTTATTCATGTAAATAGAACAACAATTATTCTCTAACTTAAATGAATAACCGCATTGCAATAAACATGATCAAATCATATTTATGCTCAACGCAAACACCAAATAACACTTATTTAGGTTCAACACTAATCCCGAAAGTGTAGGGAGCATGCGATGATGATCATATCAATCTTGGAACAACTTCGTGTTGGAAATATGCCCTAGAGGCAATAATAAAAGCATTATTATTATATTTCCTTGTTCATGATAATTGTCTTTATTCATGCTATAATTGTGTTGTCTGGAAATCGTAATACATGTGTGAATAATAGACACCAACATGTCCCTAGTAAGCCTCTAGTTGACTAGCTCGTTGATCAACAGATAGTCATGGTTTCCTGACTATGGACATTGGATGTCATTGATAATGAGATCACATCATTAGGAGAATGATGTGATGGACAAGACCCAATCCTAAACATAGCACAAGATCGTATAGTTCGTTTGCTAGAGTTTTCCAATGTCAAGTATCCTTTCCTTAGACCATGAGATCGTGTAACTCCCGGATACCGTAGGAGTGCTTTGGGTGTGCCAAACGTCACAACGTAACTGGGTGACTATAAAGGTATACTACAGGTATCTCCGAAAGTGTCTGTTGGGTTGACACGCATCGAGACTGGGATTTGTCACTCCGCTTGATGGAGAGGTATCACCAGGCCCACTCGGTAATGCATCATCATAATGAGCTCAATGTGATCAAAGTGTTTGATCACGGTATCATGCTACGGTACGAGTAAAGTGACTTGCCGGTAACGAGATTGAACGAGGTATTGGGATACCGACGATCAAACCTCGGGCAAGTAAAATACCGATTGACAAAGGGAATCGTATACGGGATTAATTGAATCCTCGACATCGTGGTTCATCCGATGAGATCATCATGGAGCATGTGGGAGCCAACATGGGTATCCAGATCCCGCTGTTGGTTATTTCCCGAGAGCCGTCTCGGTCATGTCTGCATGTCTCCCGAACCCGTAGGGTCTACACACTTAAGGTTCGGTGACGCTAGGGTTGTAGGGATAAGTATATGTAGTAACCCGAATGTTGTTCGGAGTCCCGGATGAGATCCCGGACGTCACGAGGAGTTTCGGAATGGTCCGTAGGTAAACAATTATATATGGGAAGTGCTGTTTTGGCCATCGGGACAAGTTTCGGGGTCACCGGTATTGTACCGGGACCACCAGAAGGGTCCCGGGGGTCCACCGGGTGGGGCCACCTGCCTCGGGGGGGCACATGGGCTGTAGGGGGTGCGCCTTGACCTACATGGGCCAAGGGGAACCAGCCCCAAGAGGCCCATGCGCCTAGGGTTCCAAAGGGGAAGAGTCCCACAAGTGGAAGGCACCTCCTAGGTGCCTTGGGGGGGAGGAAATCCTCCCTGGCCGCTGCCCCCCTTGGGAGATCAGATCTCCCAGGGCCGGCGCCCCCCCAAGAGGCCTATATAAAAGGGGGAGGGGAGGGGGCAGCCGCACCCTTTTGCTTTGGCGCCTCCCTCTCCCTCTCCAACACCTCCTCCTCCTCCATAGAGCTCGGCGAAGCCCTGCCAGAGTACTGCAGCTCCATCACCACCACGCCGTCGTGCTGCTGCTGGAGCCATCTTCCTCAACCTCTCCTCTCCACTTGCTGGATCAAGAAGGAGGAGACGTTACGCTGACCGTACGTGTGTTGAACGTGGAGGTGCCGTCCGTTCGGTGCTAGGATCTCCGGTGATTTGGATCACGTCGTGTACGACTACCTCATCCCCGTTCTTTTGAACGCTTCCGCTCGCGATCTACAAAGGTATGTAGATGCATCTGATCACTCGTTGCTAGATGAACTCATAGATGGATCTTGGTGAAACCGTAGGAAAATTTTTGTTTTCTGCAACGTTCCCCAACAGTGGCATCATGAGCTAGGTCTATGCGTAGTTCTTCTTGCGCGAGTAGAACACAATTTGTTGTGGGCGTAGATTTGTCAACTTTTCTTGCCGCTACTAGTCTTATCTTGCTTCAGCGGTATTGTGGGATGAAGCGGCCCGGACCAACCTTACACGTACGCTTACTTGAGACCGGTTCCACCGACTAACATGCACTAGTTGCATAAGGTGGCTGGCGGGTGTCTGTCTCTCCCACTTTAGTTGGAGCGGATTCGATGAAAAGGGTCCTTATGAAGGGTAAATAGAAGTTGACAAATCACGTTGTGGCTTTCACGTAGGTAAGAAAACGTTCTTGCTAGAACCCTAATTCAGCCACGTAAAACTTGCAACAACAATTAGAGGACGTCTAACTTGTTTTTGCAGCAAGTGCTTGGTGATATGATATGGCCAAAGTTGTGATGAATGATGAATGATCTATATGTGATGTATGAGATGTTCATGCTATTGTAATAGGAATCACGACTTGCATGTCGATGAGTATGACAAGCGGCAGGAGCCATAGGAGTTGTCATTATTCTTTTATGACCTGCGTGTCAATGGAAACGCCATGTAAATTACTTTAGTTTATTGCTAGACGCGTTAGCCATAGTAGTAGAAGTAATAGTTGGCGAGCAACTTCATGGAGACACGATGATGGAGATCATGATGATGGAGATCATGGTGTCAAGCCGGTGACAAAGATGATCATGGACCCCCAAGATGGAGATCAAAGGAGCTATGTGATATTGGCCATATCATGTCACGTTTATTATATGATTGCATGTGATGTTTATCATGTTTTGCATCTTGTTTACTTAGAACGACGGTAGTAGATAAGATGATCCCTCATAATAATTTCAAGAAGTGTTCCCCCTAACTGTGCACCGTTGCAACAGTTCGTTGTTTCGAAGCACCACGTGATGATCGGGTGTGATAGATTCTAACGTTCACATACAACGGGTGTAAGACAGATTTACACATGCAAACACTTAGGTTGACTTGACGAGCCTAGCATGTACAGACATGGCCTCGGAACACAGAAGACCGAAAGGTCGAGCATGAGTCGTATAGAAGATATGATCAACATGAAGATGTTCACCGATGTTGACTAGTCCGTCTCACGTGATGATCGAACATGGCCTAGTTGACTCGGATCATGTTATACTTAGATGACTAGAAGAGGGATGTCTATCTAAGTGGGAGTTCATTAAATAATTTGATTAGATGAACTTTATTATCATGAACTTAGTCTAAAAAATTTACAATATGTCTTGTAGATCAAATGGCCAACGTAGTCCTCAATTTCAACGCGTTCCTAGAGAAAACCAAGCTGAAAGACGATGGCAGCAACTATACGCACTGGGTCCGGAACCTGAGGATCATCCTCATAGCTGCCAAGAAAGATTATGTCCTACGAGCACCGCTGGGTGACGCACCTGTTCTCCCTGCAGAACAAGACGTTATGAATGCTTAGCAGTCACGTTCCGATGATTACTCCCTCGTTCAGTGCGGCATGCTTTACAGCTTAGAGCCGGGGCTCCAAAAGCGTTTTGAGAGACATGGAGCATATGAGATGTTCGAAGAGCTGAAAATGGTTTTCCAAGCTCATGCCAGGGTCGAGAGATATGAAGTCTCCGACAAATTCTTTAGATGTAAGATGGAGGAAAATAGCTCTGTCAGTGAACACATACTCAAGATGTCTGGGTTGCACAACCGCTTGACTCAACTGGAAGTTAATCTCCTGGATGAAGCGGTCATTGACAGAATCCTCCAGTCACTTCCACCTAGCTACAAGAGCTTTGTGATGAACTACAACATGCAGGGGATGGTAAAGACCATTCCTGAGGTATATGCTATGCTGAAATCAGCAGAGGTAGAAATCAAGAAGGAACATCAAGTGTTGATGGTGAATAAAACCACTAAGTTCAAGAAGGGCAAGGGTAAAAAGAACTTCAAGAAGGACGGCAAGGAAGTTGCCGCGCCCGGTAAGCAAGTTGCCGGGAAGAAGCCAAAGAATGGACCCAAGCCCGAGACTGAGTGTTTTTATTGCAAGGGAAGTGGTCACTGGAAGAGGAACTGCCCCAAATACTTAGCGGACAATAAGGCCGGCAAAACAAAAGGTATATGTGATATACATGTAATTGATGTGTACCTTACCAGTACTCGTAGTAGCTCTTGGGTATTTGATACCGGTGCAGTTGCTCACATTTGTAACTCAAAGCAGGAGCTGCGGAATAAACGGAGACTGGCGAAGGACGAGGTGACGATGCGCGTCGGGAATGGTTCCAAGGTCGATGTGATCGCCGTCGGCACGCTACCTCTACATTTACCTACGGGATTAGTTTTAAACCTCAATAATTGTTATTTAGTGCCAAGTTTGAGCATGAACATTGTGTTTGGATCTCGTTTAATTCGAGATGGCTACTCATTTAAATCCGAGAATAATGGTTGTTCTATTTATATGAGAGATATGTTTTATGGTCATGCTCCGATGGTTAATGGTTTATTCTTAATGAATCTCGTACGTGATGATACACATATTCATAGTGTGAATACCAAAAGAGTTAAAGTTGATAACAATAGTCCCACATATTTGTGGCACTGCCGCCTTGGTCACATAGGTGTCAAACGCATGAAGAAGCTCCATGCAGATGGACTTTTAGAGTCTCTTCATTATGAATCATTTGACACGTGCGAACCATGCCTCATGGGTAAAATGACCAAGACTCCGTTCTCAGGAACAATGGAGCGAGCAACCAACTTATTGGAAATCATACATACTGATGTGTGCGGTCCAATGAGTGTTGAGGCTCGCGGTGGCTATCGTTATGTTCTCACCCTCACTGATGACTTGAGTAGATATGGGTATATCTACTTAATGAAACACAAGTCTGAGACCTTTGAAAAGTTCAAGGAATTTCAGAGTGAGGTTGAAAATCAACGTGACAGAAAAATCAAGTTTCTACGATCAGATCGTGGAGGAGAATACTTGAGTCATGAATTTGGCACACACTTAAGAAAATGTGGAATAGTTTCACAACTCACGCCGCCTGGAACACCTCAGCGTAATGGTGTGTCCGAACGTCGTAATCGCACTCTATTATTTATGGTGCGATCTATGATGTCTCTTACCGATTTACCGCTATCTTTTTGGGGCTATGCTTTAGAGACTGCCGCATTCACTTTAAATAGGGCTCCGTCGAAATCCGTTGAGACGACACCATATGAATTATGGTTTGGGAAGAAACCTAAGCTGTCGTTTCTAAAAGTTTGGAGATGCGATGCTTATGTCAAGAAACTTCAACCTGAAAATGCGTCTTCATAGGATACCCTAAAGAAACTATTGGGTATACCTTCTACCTTAGATCCGAAGGCAAGATCTTTGTTGCCAAGAATGGATCCTTTCTAGAGAAAGAGTTTCTCTCGAAAGAAGTAAGTGGGAGGAAAGTAGAACTTGATGAAGTGTTACCTCTTGAACCGGAAAATGGCGCAACTAAAGAAAACGTTCCTGAGGTGCCTGCACCGACTAGAGAGGAAATTAATGATGATGATCAAGATACTTCTGATCAAGCTCCTACTGAAATTCGTAGGTCCACAAGGACACATTCCGGACCAGAGTGGTACGGCAACCCTGTCTTGGAAATCATGTTGTTAGACAACAGTGAACCTTCGAACTATGAAGAAGCGATGGCGGGCCTGGATTCCGACAAATGGCTAGAAGCCATGAAATCCGAGATAGGATCCATGTATGAAAACGAAGCATGGACTTTGACTGACTTGCCCGTTGAGCGGAGAGCCATAGAAAATAAATGGATATTTGAGAAGAAGACAGACGCGGATGGTAATGTGACCATCTATAAAGCTCGACTTGTCGCTAAGGGTTATCGACAAGTTCAAGGGGTTGACTACGATGAGACTTTCTCACCGGTAGTGAAGCTGATGTCCGTCCGAATCATGTTAGCAATTGCCGCATTCTACGATTATGAAATATGGCAAATGGACGTCAAAACGGCATTCCTTAATGGTTTCCTTAAGGAAGAATTGTATATGATGCAGCCGGAAGGTTTTGTCGATCCTAAGAATGCTGACAAGGTGTGCAAGCTCCAACGCTCGATTTATGGGCTGGTGCAAGCATCTCGGAGTTGGAACATTCGCTTTGATGAGATGATCAAAGCGTTTGGATTTACGTAGACTTATGGAGAAGCCTGCGTTTACAAGAAAGTGAGTGGGAGCTCTGTAGCATTTCTCATACTATATGTATATGACATACTTTTGATGGGAAATGATATAGAACTCTTGGACAGCATTAAGGCCTACTTGAATAAGAGTTTTTCAATGAAGGACCTTGGAGAAGCTGCTTATATATTGGGCATCAAGATCTATAGAGATAGATCAAGACGCCTCATAGGTCTTTCACAAAGCACATACCTTGATAAGATATTGAAGAAGTTCAATATGGATCAATCTAAGAAGGGGTTCTTACCTGTGTTACAAGGTGTGAAATTGAGCTCAGCTCAATGTCCGACCACGACAGAAGATATAGAAGAGATGAGTGTCATCCCCTATGCCTCAGCCATAGGTTCTATTATGTATGCCATGCTGTGTACCAGACCTGATGTAAACCTTGCCGTATGTTTGGTAGGAAGGTACCAAAGTAATCCCGGCAAGGAACACTGGACAGCGGTCAAGAATATCCTGAAGTACCTGAAAAGGACTAAGGAAATGTTTCTCGTTTATGGAGGTGACGAAGAGCTCGTCGTAAAGGGTTATGTCGACGCTAGCTTTGACACAGATCTGGATGACTCTAAGTCACAAACCGGATACGTGTATATTTTGAATGGTGGGGCAGTAAGCTGGTGCAGTTGCAAGCAGAGCGTTGTGGCGGGATCTACATGTGAAGCGGAGTACATGGCAGCCTCGGAGGCATCACATGAAGCAATTTGGGTGAAGGAGTTCATCACCGACTTCGGAGTCATACCCAATGCGTCGGGGCCAATCAAACTCTTTTGTGACAACACTGGAGCTATTGCACTTGCCAAGGAGCCCAGGTTTCACAAGAAGACCAGGCACATCAAGCGTCGCTTCAACTCCATTCGTGAAAATGTTCAAGATGGAGACATAGAAATTTGTAAAGTGCACACGGATCTGAATGTCACAGATCTGTTGACTAAACCTCTCCCTAAGGCAAAACATGATCAACACCAGAACTCTATGGGTGTTCGAATCATCACAATGTAACTAGATTATTGACTCTAGTGCAAGTGGGAGACTGTTGGAAATATGCCCTAGAGGCAATAATAAAAGCATTATTATTATATTTCCTTGTTCATGATAATTGTCTTTATTCATGCTATAATTGTGTTGTCTGGAAATCGTAATACATGTGTTAATAATAGACACCAACATGTCCCTAGTAAGCCTCTAGTTGACTAGCTCGTTGATCAACAGATAGTCATGGTTTCCTGACTATGGACATTGGATGTCATTGATAATGAGATCACATCATTAGGAGAATGTTGTGATGGACAAGACCCAATCCTAAACATAGCACAAGATCGTATAGTTCGTTTGCTAGAGTTTTCCAATGTCAAGTATCCTTTCCTTAGACCATGAGATCGGGTAACTCCTGGATAGCGTAGGAGTGCTTTGGGTGTGCCAAACGTCACAACGTAACTGGGTGACTATAAAGGTATACTACGGGTATCTCCGAAAGTGTATGTTGGGTTGACACGGATCGAGACTGGGATTTGTCACTCCGCTTGATGGAGAGGTATCACCGGGCCCACTCGATAATGCATCATCATAATGAGCTCAATGTGATCAAAGTGTTTGATCACGGGATCATGCATTACGGTACGAGTAAAGTGACTTGCTGGTAACGAGATTGAACGAGGTATTGGGATACCGACGATCAAACCTCGGGCAAGTAAAATACCGATTGACAAAGGGAATCGTATACGGGATTAATTGAATCCTCGACATCGTGGTTCATCCGATGAGATCATCATGGAGCATGTGGGAGCCAACATGGGTATCCAGATCCCGCTGTTGGTTATTGCCCGAGAGCCGTCTCGGTCATGTCTGCATGTCTCCCGAACCCGTAGGGTCTACACACTTAAGGTTCAGTGATGCTAGGGTTGTAGGGATATGTATATGCAGTAACCCGAATGTTGTTTGGAGTCCCGGATGAGATCCCGGACGTCACGAGGAGTTTCGGAATGGTCCGGAGGTAAAGAATTATATATGGGAAGTGCTGTTTTGGCCATCGGGACAAGTTTCGGGGTCACCGGTATTGTACCGGGACCACCAGAAGGGTCCCGGGGGTCCACCGGGTGGGGCCACCTGCCTCGGGGGGCCACATGGGCTGTAGGGGGTGCGCCTTGCCCTACATGGGCCAAGGGGAACCAGCCCCAAGAGGCCCATGCGCCTAGGGTTCCAAAGGGGAAGAGTCCCACAAGTGGAAGGCACCTCCTAGGTGCCTTGGGGGGAGGAAATCCTCCCTGGCCGCCACCCCCTTTGGGAGATCAGATCTCCCAAGGCCGGCGCCCCCCCAAGAGGCCTATATAAAAGGGGGAGGGGAGGGGGCAGCCGCACCCTTTTGCTTTGGCGCCTCCCTCTCCCTCTCCAACACCTCCTCCTCCTCCATAGAGCTCGGCGAAGCCCTGCCGGAGTACTGCAGCTCCATCACCACCACGCCGTCGTGCTGCTGCTGGAGCCATCTTCCTCAACCTCTCCTCTCCCCTTGCTGGATCAAGAAGGAGGAGACGTTACGCTGACCGTATGTGTGTTGAACGCGGAGGTGCCGTCCGTTCGGTGCTAGGATCTCTGGTGATTTGGATCACGTCGTGTACGACTACCTCATCCCCGTTCTTTTGAACGCTTCCGCTCGCGATCTACAAAGGTATGTAGATGCATCTGATCACTCGTTGCTAGATGAACTCATAGATGGATCTTGGTGAAACCGTAGGAAAATTTTGTTTTCTGCAACGTTCCCCAACACTTCGAAGGACTCAAGGGCTACACTATGGGCCGGATGACCAAGAATCGCCGCGGCAAGCTCTACATCGACGATGCAGGATGGGGCCCCGAAGCCGGTTCAATCGAGTACGGGTACCGGGTCCCCTTTGGTGGCATACACGTCTTCATTGGAAAGATCGGTGAACCGGGCCCTGAGCCGGACATCTGCACCGACCTCGTCGAGACGGCTCAGCGTGCGCGATCTGCCCAGGTTAAACCGGTCGTGAAGCGTGCCTTCGTGGGAGTCATCCATGGAGGAAATCATGAGGATGGATCGGAATCTGGTGGTGAGACCGTCGTTCATTCCGGCGATGAGTCATCAACCGGAGAAACCGAATCTTTGTATCAGCTACAAGATAGCCGGATTGAGGGCTGTTCCGATGGCGACAGTATTTCGGACCCCTCTGATCTGCCAAACTGGGTCGGAATATTCATGGCCGGGACACAAGCAGCGATCCACTCTTCGACCGCAGCAGCAATGACCTCCGGATCAGGAACGGTGACGGCAGCTGGGGCAGGAGGCCCTGTGCACCCGCCGGCTCAAGTCTTATCTGATCTATTTGATGCGTTGGCTACGCTCATGGACGAGGCTAATCCGGCGGATCATAACGCCCACGACGCGGAAATTGCACAAGTGAGGGATCAGATCACTCAAGCCAAGGCCGACCTAGTAGCTGAGAATGCCAGGATGACCGCAGAGTGGGCCGCTTTGGATGCGCAAGCTTACCGACTTATGCTAGATAAGAATGCATCTCATGAGGTCCTGAAGTAGAAATACCGGTCTCGTTTGCCTCAGGTTTTCGGAGCTAGAGATCTCTTCAACACCCCAGGAGCAGGAACCAGCAACCCGCCGGTGGTAAACCGGGCGGAAGCGCCAGGGACGGGCGCGCCGGTTCACCCTCACTTGATGGATCCGCCTCGTCAAAATGCTATTGTACCTCAGGCTGTCCCGACACCTCCGGATCACTATTCCAACCCGATGGATAACCTTGTTGCTGCTGCACGGCTGGAGGCCATCCCAATTGAAGGTGATTCGCCGCCGGTAGAAACGCGTCGGGTGAAGGAGCTTCTTCGGACAGCTTTGATCCAGCAGGAAGCATACTCATATAGTCGTGACCGAATTCACTCCACCCCTCGTCCAAGCCGGAGCTATAGCAGGCGTATGGATGAACCGGCTATGTCAAGTAACGCACGAAACCGTGATGGACCCCGTGGTAACAACCCAGCGGGTGGTGTTGGTGATGCTCAGGTAGTGGTGGACCGGGCCCGAGCGCACAGGGAGGCCGAGTTAGCAGCACAGTACGAGGCTCACCAGCTTACGCCAGTTTGTCCAACTACCTCGGTCGAGCCTGGCGTTTCTTCTAGCTCTTTGGGGGTGACTTGTCTTGTCCCCGCTTTACGCAACATGCGCCTGCCCAAAGATTTCAAGGGCCCGCGCAAGGTGTCAAATTACACTGCTGATCAGCCTCCAGAGACATGGGTAGAGAGCTATGAGATGGCCATGGAGATGCTGTATGTTGATGATGTGGCGTGTGCAAAGTACTTCACCATGATGCTCGAAGGAACGGCCCGTACTTGGTTAAAAAGTTTACCGGCCAACTCTATCAGTTCATGGGCCCAATTGCGAACCCGGTTTATCTAGAACTTCAAGGATACATGTAAACAGCCCATGTCCATTGTGGAGTTAGCAGCCTGTGTTCAGGAAGAAGGAGAATCAACGACTCGTTGGGTGCGCCGGGTCTCTCAAATTTTGCATTCCTCAGACCGTATCATTGCCGAAACCACGGTTATAACCTTGGAAGGCAACTGCCGGTTTGGGCCTCTAAAGTTGAAATTGGGACGAATGAAGCGCGATTGCAACGATATAGGGACCCTCATGGCTGCGTTAGTGAAGTATGCTGATTCTGATAGTACCAAGGATCCCGAGTATGATGACGACAAGGCAGGGAAGGGAAAGAAGAACAGCAACTCCAAAGGACAGCAGCATAACCCGGCAGGTCATGGAAACGGAGGCAAGCGCAAAGCGGATGGCAGCATGGACTTTGTGGCTAATACAAACACACAGGACAAGGGTCAGCGACGTAAAGGAAAAACGCCGAATAGCAGTGGAGCGCCTAATCCTAACCCGGACCGCCTATCTTATCTGTTGAACCAGCCCTGTCCAAAACATGGGACGAAGGAGGTGCCAGCCAATCATCTTTGGAAGGATTGTTACATTATGCAGGAGTTCAAGAACTCTAACGCTTTTCGGTATGACCACGTATCTGGTGGTGGCTCAGGATCCGGGCCGGGTTACGGCGGAGGAAATTCCGGTTCAGGGTTTAATGGTAATCAGGGCGGACATAACAATCAAGGTAATCAGAATAGTCAAGGTGGTTACAATCAGCAGCAGCAGCAGCAGTTGGGTTACCAGAGTCACCCGAAGCAGTTGAATAGTGGGCAATATCATGTCTTCACCACTAGCTTGGACAAGCGAGATCAAAAGCTTCATAAGCGAGCAGTAAACTCTGTTGAACCGGTCGTGCCCTGTTATCTACGCTGGTCTGAACAGCCAATCATATGGAGCAGAGAGGATCACCCTCCCCGGGTTGATAATCCGGGTCAGCTAGCGTTGGTGGTGGCACCTCAGGTGGGAGGTTATAAGTTCAACAAGGTGCTCATGGATGGAGGAAGCAACATTAATATCTTATACTATGAGACCTTCCGTCGTATGGGATTAACAGATAAAAATCTTAAACCGTCCAATACGGTGTTCCATGGTGTGGTGCCTGGTAAGTCAGCATATCCTGTTGGCAAGATAGCTTTGGAAGTAGCCTTTGGAGATGATCATGATTCCAGGTCGGAGACACTGACTTTTGAGGTGGTAAAAATCCAGAGTCCATATCACGCCCTGTTTGGGCGGCCGGCTTATGCCAAGTTTATGGCACGACCCTGTTATGTGTATTTACAGCTTAAGATGCCGGGTCACAAGGGAACAATAACGGTTCATGGAAGCCGTAAAATTGCTTTGGAGTGTGAAGAAGGTGATGCGGCTTATGCATAGTCGGTTTGTGCCACGGAGGAGCTGAAATATTACAAGGACAATGTTGATCCGGCAGACATGACTCCATTGAAGAAGCCGACTACGGAGCATGATCCGGCCCTGAAATTCAAATCGGTAGCTGAGACTAAGCTTGTTGACTTCGTACCTGGCGATTCGTCCAAGCAGTTCAGTATCAGTGCCAACTTGGATCCGAAATAGGAAAGCGCGCTCATCGAGTTCATCCGTGAGAATCGGGACATTTTTTGCATGGAAGCCTTCTGACATGCCAGGTGTACCGAGGCAACTCGCTGAGCACACTCTTAATCTGGATCCTAAGTACAAACCGGTGAAACAGTTCCTACGCCGGTTCAATGAAGAAAGACGCAAAGCTATTGGAGAAGAGGTGGCCAGGCTCTTAGCGGCTGGCTTTATTGTTGAAGTCTTCCATCCTGAATGGCTGGCTAATCCGGTGTTAGTCCTTAAGAAAAATGGCACCTGGCGCATGTGTGTGGATTACACAGATCTTAACAAAGCTTGTTTAGCAGATCCTTTTGCTCTCCCCCGTATTGATCAAATTATTGATGCTACGGCGGGTTGTGAGCGTTTAAGTTTTTTGGATGCATATTCTGGTTATCATCAGATCAAGATGGCAGTTAAGGACCAGGAGAAGACGGTGTTCATAACTCCATTTGGAGCCTTCTGCTATGTATCTATGCCCTTTGGGATCAAGAGTGCCCAGGCAACTTATCAACGGTGTGTACAGAATTGCATTCATAAACAGATTGGCCGTAATGTACATGCCTATGTGGATGATATTGTGGTTAAATCAAGGGAGAAGGAGACTCTGGTTGACTATTTGAAGGAAACCTTTGATAACCTAAGGGTATACAAGATGATGCTCAACTCGGCCAAATGTGTCTTTGGTGTACCGGCAGGCAAGTTATTAGGTTTTCTGGTGTCCAATAGGGGAATTGAGGCTAATCCGGAGAAGATCACAGCAATCACCTCCCTGGCCAAGCCAAAGTGTATCAATGATGTTCAACGCTTGGCAGGCCGGATTGCCGCGTTAAGCCGGTTTATCAGCTGCCTTGGTGAGAAGGCAATCCCTTTGTATCAGATGTTGAAGAATACGGATCAATTCGTCTGGAGTTCTGCTGCTGATAAAGCGTTTGAGGATTTAAAGCGGCAGTTGGCCAATCCGCCTGTGCTCGCCGCTCCAATTGACAAGGAGCCATTGCTGCTATATGGCACCGCTAATGCTCGTGCAGTCAGTGTGGCTATTGTGGTGGAGCGAAAGGAGGCAGGCAAGGAGCATCTGGTTCAGCGGCCGGTTTACTATATCAGCGAAGTGCTCATTGAGTCCAAGCAAAGGTATCCGCATTGGCAGAAGCTGGTATATGAAGTTTTTATGACAAGCCGGAAGCTTAAGCAGTACTTCCAGGGACATCCCATCACAGTGGTCAGTTCTGCTCCCTTGGGAGATATAATCCCAAACCGGGAAGCAACTGGCCGGATTGCTAAGTCGGCTATAGAGCTTGGGCCGCACGGGTTGAAATATGTGCCTCGGATGGCGGTCAAGTCTCAAGCACTTGTTGATTTCATCAATGACTGGACAGAACTGCAAGCACCTAAAGAGAAGCCGGATCACACATATTGGACTATCCATTTTGATGGGTCCAGGAAATTGGAGGGCTCAGGGGCTGGATTCGTATTAACTTCCCCACGAGGTGATAAGTTTTGTTACGTTCTCCGCTTAATGTTCCCTTGTACTAACAATGCAGCTGAGTATGAAGCCTTGCTCCATGGTCTCCGGATGGCTAACGAGATGAATCTAAGCCGAGTTAAGTGCTTCGGTGACTCGGACCTGGTGGCTCAGCCGGTGTCTGGCACTTGGGATTCTAAGGACCCACTCATGGCAGCATATCGATTTTTTTTCAAAACTATGATATATTTTATAGCATTTTCGGAAACTATAGGATGTAATGCAAAAAAATCAAAACTAGTAGCCCGTCGGCCATCTTTTGGCCGAAGTAGTACTTTTCGGCCACAACTAGGCCGAATTGGGCTTTTCGGCCCGCGTTTGACCGAAAACCGGAGCTTCGGCCTGGGGCCGACCGAAGTGGGCCTTTTCGGCCTGTAGCCGGCCGAAGTACCTTTTCGGCCAGGCAGCGACTGAAAAGTGGCGGATAAGGCTCGCCGCGCGTCTCCTTCCTCTCGCCCTTGCTCGTCTCTGTTCTTCTTTCTCTTTCTCGTTTCTTCTCTGTACCTCACCACCCCTAGCTGATCTCCTCCGTTTGACACCCATTTTCACATCTAAGCCAGTGAATCGGTATATCGTAGCAATCTCAAACGGGCTACGGTGTTTTTTTTGCTATGGGTTAGTTTTCTGTGCGTATGTGGAGGAGTAGCCATGGTGGGGAGGAGGAGCCATGGTGGGGAGGAGGAGATGCGGTTGGGCAGGAGGTGTTGATGAGGAGGAGCGGGAGTTGTGGGG
Source organism: Aegilops umbellulata (assembly GCA_032464435.1). Taxonomy (NCBI): domain Eukaryota; kingdom Viridiplantae; phylum Streptophyta; class Magnoliopsida; order Poales; family Poaceae; genus Aegilops; species Aegilops umbellulata. Next base: position 585,450,372 of record CP136058.1, on the reverse strand, counting down.
GAGCAGCAGGTGTGGAGGAGGAGGAGGTGCGGCTTGGGGGTGACTGGAGTTGAACCTCCGGTCATCGAGGGGGCGGCGGTGGTGTTGTCGTTGTTCGATGGTGCAAGCACCTCCGCTAAGGTATAATCATCTCCTCACAAAATTTCGATCCTAATTATCTTTTAGTTGCATTGCATAGTTTAGTTAGTGTAGATAAATTATATTGCGAATTGTACTGTTAATTTGTATGTGGTGGCATTTTAGCAGAGCAATAATTGTGTTAGTGTAGCGGATTATAAAATTTGTGTTAGTGTTAATTTGTATGTGGTGGCATTTTAGTGGAATAATAATTGTGTTAGTGTAGCGGAATAATAATGATTGTGTTAGTGTAGCGGATAATAAAAATTGTGTTAGTCTTAATTTGTATGTGGTGGCATTTTAATGGAGTAATAATTGTGTTAGTGTAGCGGAATAATAATGATTGTGTTAGTGTAGCGGATAATAAAAATTGTGTTAGTGTTAATTTGTATGTGGTGGCATTTTAGTGGAGTAATAATTGTGTTAGTGTAGCGGAATAATAATGATTGTGTTAGTGTAGCGGATAATAAAAATTGTGTTAGTGTGGCATTTTAGCGGATTTTAGTTAGTGTAGCGGATAATATTAGTGTTCGTTGTGATTAATGAGAAGATGGCAATGTCTGACAGGTGAAAATGTCTGAATCAGTAAATTTGAATGTTTACTACGGCGCTAGTAATGTTCGATATAATGAGTTGGGGGTTGATCTTAGCGAGTTTAAAAATGGCGTCATGACACTAGCAGACCCGTACAGACTGGACATTAGACAATTGAAGTACTGGTTGACAACTAGTTTCGGGCTGGATCCTGAAGTATGTTCCGTCAGTATTCATGCATTGTGGACCAAATCTTGTAAAAATGTCAAGTGGGAGTTGATGCCGGTAGATAGGAGCCAGCATTGGTTGTCCTTGTTAAGACGGTGTCGAGACCGAAGAATCCACCCATATGACCCTTGTGCAACCTGTGCCGAAGGAGGATAATACCGTACAACTCCCCAGGGGGTATGAACCCGGCCAAGGCAGTGAAGTGGCTAACGAGATTGTTTTATCCGGGTCACAGCCACAAGATGTGGATGCTAGCCAACCCAAGAAAGAGTCAGACTACGTGCCACACAATGTTTGTGGTCCTGATACTGGGCAGAGTAGCCAGTCGATAATATTAGCTGGTTCTGGTTTTGCTGATGGGGATGAGGAAGGGGATGACATCCAGAGGGTGATGGAGGAAGAGGGCGAGGATGGATTGGTGGAGGAACTGGATTCTGAAAATTCTGAGGATGAAGTGGAGGTACCGATTCCTTCTGCATGGGAGCAGGACATATCCACCGGCCTTACGGTCAACGATGGTCATGAGACTCCATGGCAGTATAATCTGAACCAAGTACAGATAGGGGCTATGTTTGATACAAAGAAAAAATTGAAGTATGCGGTGATAAAGTGGGCTATGTCTACGCAGAGGGTTTTCCGGACACACATATCAAGTCCAACAAACTATACCGTGAAATGTGTTGTAACAGGTTGTCCTGGGAAGGTGCACGGGCACGTGCCAAAGTATGACATCCACTGGGTTGTCACCATTGTCGTCCCACATAATTGTTTGAGGAAGAACCTGCTGGTGAAGCATCCGAACCTGACTTCAAGTCTCATTGCGCAACTCATGTATACTGAGATAGTAGAGAAGAAAGATATGGAAGCAAAACACATCCAGACAGCAGTGAAGGTTAGATGGAATTATGTCATTCCTTATGGGAAGGCTTGGATGGCTAAGCAGAAGGCTATGGAGGAAAGGTTTGGGACGTTCTTCGACTCATATGATAATGTTGTTCGTCTCCTGGGCTACTGAAGGAGAGGAATCCCGGCACTTATGTGAACGTACAACACATGAGGTTGCTGAGTATACCAGATTTCAAGGTGTTGAAACGAGTGTTCTTCTCTTTTGGTATGTGCATCGAAGCTTTCCGGCATTGTCCTCCTGTTATGTTTGTGGATGGTACATTCCTGACCGGTCAGTATAGAGGGCAAATCCTGACTGCTGTTGGTGCGGACGGGAACAATCAAATTATCCCACTTGCCATCGCATTTGTGGAGGGTGAGAACTTTCTCAGCTCGGTATGGTTCTTCCGCCAAGTGAGAATTGCCATCGTGAAGGACCGAACAAATGTGTGTGTCATTCATGACAGACATGCTGGTGTTGGGGAACGTAGCAGAAATTCAAAATTTTCCTACGTGTCACCAAGATCTATCTATGGAGAAACCAGCAACGAGGGGAAGGAGAGTGCATCTACATACCCTTGTAGATCGCTAAGCAGAAGCGTTCAAGTGAACAGGGTTGATGGAGTCGTACTCTCCGTGATCCAAATCGCCGATGACCAAGTGCCAAACGGACGGCACCTCCGCGTTCAACACACGTACAGCCCGGTGACGTCTCCCATGCCTTGATCCAGCAAGGAGAGAGGGAGAGGTTGAGGAAGACTCCATCCAGCAGCAGCACAACGGCGTGGTGGTGGTGGAGGAGCGTGGCAATCCTGCAGGGCTTCGCCAAGCACCGCGGGAGAGGAGGAAGGAGAGATGCAGGGCTGCGCCATAGAGAGGTCCAAAACTCATATGTTGGCTGCCCCAAACCCTCAAGTATATATAGGGGGAGAGGGGAGGCTGCACCCCCACCTAGGGTTCCACCCTAGGGGCGGCGACCAGCCCCAAAACCCATCTAGGGTGCGGCCAAGGGGGAAAAGAGGGGAGACTTGCCCCCCAAGTTAGGTGGGTGCGCCCCCTTCCCCAAACCCTAGGCGCCTTGGGCCCTTGTGGGGGGGCGCACCAGCCCACCTGGGGCTGGTCCCCTCCCACATGTGGCCCATGCAGCCCTCCGGGGCCGGTGGTCCCACTTGGTGGACCCCCGGGACCCTCCGGGTGGTCCCGGTACGTTACCGATAAAACCCGAAACTCTTTCGGTGACCAAAACAGGACTTCCCATATATAAATCTTTACCTCCGGACCATTCCGGAACTCCTCGTGACATTCGGGATCTCATCCGGGACTCCGAACAACATTCGGTAACCACATACGAACTTCCTTAATAACCCTAGCGTCATCGAACCTTAAGTGTGTTGACCCTACGGGTTCGGGAGACATGCAGACATGACCGAGACGTTCTCTGGTCAATAACCAACAGCGGGATCTGGATACCCATGTTGGCTCCCACATGTTCCACGATGATCTCATCGGATGAACCACGATGTCAAGGACTTAATCAATCCCGTATACAATTCCCTTTGTCTATCGGTACGATACTTGCCCGAGATTCGATCGTCGGTATCCCGATACCTTGTTCAATCTCGTTACCGGCAAGTCTCTTTTACTCGTTCCGCAACACATCATCCCGTGATCAACTCCTTGATCACATTGTGCACATTATGATGATGTCCTACCGAGTGGGCCCAGAGATACCTCTCCGTCACACGGAGTGACAAATCCCAGTCTCGATTCGTGCCAACCCAACAGACACTTTCGGAGATACCTGTAGTGTACCTTTACAACCACCCAGTTACGTTGTGACGTTTGGCACACCCAAAGCACTCCTACGGTATCCGGGAGTTGCACAATCTCATGGTCTAAGGAAACGATACTTGACATTAGAAAAGCTTTAGCATACGAACTACATGATCTTGTGCTAGCTTAGGATTGGGTCTTGTCCATCACATCATTCTCCTAATGATGTGATCCCGTTATCAACAACATCCAATGTCCATGGTCAGGAAACTGTAACCATCTGTTGATCAACGAGCTAGTCAACTAGAGGCTTACTAGGGACATGGTGTTGTCTATGTATCCACACATGTATCTGAGTTTCCTATCAATACAATTCTAGCATGGATAATAAACGATTATCATGAACAAGGAAATATAATAATAATCAATTTATTATTGCCTCTAGGGAATATTTCCAACAGTCTCCCACTTGCACTAGAGTCAATAATCCAGTTCACATCGATATGTGATTAACACTCAAAATCACATCCCTTTGTGACTAACACCCAAGAGTTCTGGGTTTGATCATGTTATGCTTGTGAGAGAGGTTATAGTCAACGGGTCTGAAACATTCAGATCCGTATGTACTTCGCAAATTTCTAAGTCATCTTGTAGATGCAACTGCTACGCTACCTTTGGAGCTATTCCAAATAACTGTTCTACTATACGAATCCAGTTTACTACTCAGAATAATCTGGATTAGTGTCAAAGTTTGCATCGGCGTAACCCTTTACGACGAACTCTTTTACCACCTCCATAATCGAGAAAATTCCTTAGTCCACTAGTTACTAAGGATAACTTTGACCGCTGTCTTGTGATCCATTTCTAGATCACACTTGTACCCCTTGACTGACTCATGGTTTGGCACACTTTAGGTGCGGTACACAACATAGCATACTTTAGAGCCTACGACTAAAGCATAGGGGACGACCTTCATCCTTTCTCTCTATTCTGCCGTGGTCATGTCTTGAGTCTTGCTCAATACTCACACCTTGTAACACAGCCGAGAACTCCTTCTTTGCTGATCTATTTTTGAACTCCTTCAAAATCTTGTCGTGGTATGTGTTTGTTTGGAAGTACTATTAAGCGATTTTGATCTATCCTTATAGATCTTGATGCTCAATGTTCAAGTAGCTTAATCCAGGTTTTCATTGAAAAACACTTTTCAAACAACCCTATATGCCTTCCAGAAATTCTACATCATTTCCGATAAACAATATGTCAACAACATATACTCATCAGAAATTCTATAGTGCTCCCACTCACTTCTTTGGAAATACATGTTTCTCATAAACTTTGTATAAACCCAAATCTTTGATCATCTCATCAAAGCGTACATTCCAACTCCGAGATGCTTACTCCAGTCCTTAGAAGGATTGCTGGAGCTTTGCATACTTGTTAGCATCTTTCAGGATTGACAAAAATCTTCTGGTTGTATGACATACAACCTTTCCTCAAGAAAATCGTCGAGGAAACAAGGTTTTGACATCCTATCTGCACGATTTCATAAATAATGCAGTAATCGCTAACATAATTCCAACAGACTCTTAGCATCGCTACGAGTGAGAAAGTCTCATCGCAGTCAATTCCTTGAACTTGTCGGAAAACATCTTAATGACAAGTCGAGCTTTCTTAATGGTGATACTTACCATCATTGTCCGTCTTCCTTTTAAAATCCATCTGTACTCAACAGCCTCACGACCATCAAGTAGTTCTTCCAAAGTCTACACTTTGTTTTCATATATGGATTCTCTCTCGGATTTTATGGCCTCGAGCCATTCTTGGAATCCGGGCCCACCATCGCTTCTCAATAGCTCGTAGATTCATTGTTGTCTAGCAACATGACTTCCAAGACAGGATCACGTGCCACTTTGAAACAGCACACATCCTTGTCGTCCTACGAGGTTTGGTAGTGACTTGATCCGAAATTTCATGATCACTATCATAAGCTTCTACTTCAATTGATGTAGGTGCCACAGGAACAACTTCATGTGCCCTGCTACACACTAGTTGAAGTGACGGTTCAACAACCTCATCAAGTCTCCACCATCCTCCCATCAAGTCTTTAGAGAGAAACTTTTCCTCGAGAAAGGACCCGATTTGAGAAACAATCCCTATTGCTTTTGGATCTGAGACAGGAGGTATACCCAACTGTTTTGGGTATCCTATGAAGATGCATTTATCCGCTTTGGGTTCGAGCTTATCAGCCTGAAACTTTTTTTCACATAAGCGTCGCAGCCCCAAACTTATAAGAAATGACAGCTTAGGTTTCTCTAAACCATAGTTCATACGGTGTCATCTTATCGGAATTACGTGGTGCCCTATTTAAAGTGAGTGCGGTTGTCTCTAATGCCTAACCCATGAATGATAGTGGTAATTCGATAAGAGACATCATGGTATGCATCATATCCAATAGGGTGCAGTTAAGATGTTCGGACACACCATCACACTATGGTGTTCCAGGCGGTACTAGTCATGAAACAATTTCCACAATGTCTCAATTGTGTACCAAACTCACAACTCAGATATTCATCTCTATGATCATATCATAGATATTTTATCCTCTTGTCACGACGATATTCAACTTCATTCTGAAATTACTTGAACCATTCAATAATTCAGACTTGTGTTTCATCAAGTAAATATGCTCAGTATCTACTCAAATCATCTGTGAAGTTAGAGCATAACGATATCCACTGCGTGCCTCAGCACTCATTGGACTGCACACATCAAAATGTGTTACTTCCAACAAGTTGGTTTCTTGTTCCATTTTACTAAAACCGAAGCTTTCAGTCATCTTGCCCATGTGGTATAATTTGCATGTCTCAAGCGATTCAAAATCAAGTGAGTCCAAACGGTCCATCTACATGGAGTTTCTTCATGCGTATATACCAATAAACATGGTTCACATGTCTCAATCCTTTTCAAAAATGAGTGAGTCCAAAGATCCATCAACATGGAGCTTCTTCATGCGTTTTATACCAATATGACTTACATGGCAGTGCCACAAGTAGGTGGTACTATCATTACTATCTTATATCTTTTGGCATGAACATGTGTATCACTATGATCGAGATTCAATAAACCATTCATTTTAGGTGCAAGACCATTGAAGGTATTATTCAAATAAATAGAGTAACCATTATTCTCCTTAAATGAATAACCGTATTGCGATAGACATAATCCAATCATGTCTATGCTCAACGCAAACACCAAATAACAATTATTTAGGTTTAACACCAATCTCGATGGTAGAGGGAGCGTGCGATGCTTGATCACATCAACCTTGGAAACACTTCCAACACATCTCGTCAGCTCACCTTTAGCTAGTCTCCGTTTATTCCGTAGCTTTTATTTCGAGTTACTAACACTTAGCAACCGAACCGGTATCTAATACCTTGATGCTACTAGGAGTACTAGTAAAGTACACATTCACATAATGTATATCCAATATACTTCTATCGACAGCCTTCTCATCTACCAAGTATCTAAGGTAATTCTGCTCTAGTGGTTGTTCCCCTTATTACAGAAGCACTCAGTCTCGGGTTTGGGTTTAACCTTGGGTTTCTCCACTAGAGCAGCAGCTGATTTGCCGTTTCATGAAGTATCCCTTCTTGCCCTTGCCCTTCTTGAAACTAGTGGTTTCACTAACCATCAACAATTGATGCTCCTTCTTGATTTCTACTTTCGCGGTGTCAAACATCGCGAATATTTCAAAGATCATCATATCTGTCCCTGATATGTTATAGTTCATCACGAAGCTCTAGTAGCTTGGTGGCAATAACTTTGGAAAAACATCACTATCTTATCTGGAAGATTAACTCCCACTCGATTCAAGTGATTGTTGTACTCAGACATTCTGAGCACAAGCTCAACGATTGAGCTTTTCTCCCTTAGTTTGCAGGCTAAGAAAATCGTCGGAGGTCTTATACCTCTTGACGTGGGCACGAGCCTGAAATCCCAATTTCAGCCCTCAAAACATCTCATACGTTCCGCGACATTTCAAAAATGTCTTCGGTGCCTCAATTCTAAACCATTTAACATTACTGAACTATCATGTAGTCATCAAATCGTGTATGTCAGATGTTCGCAACATCCACAGACCACGTTCGAGGTCCAGCACACCGAGTGTTGCATTAAGGACATAAGCCTTCTATTGTCCGCATAATTGCTACTATCAACTTTCAACTATATTTTCTATAGGAACATATCTAAAACAGTAGAACTAAAGCGCGAGCTTACGACATAATTTGCAAAGATCTTTTGACTATATTCAGGATAATTAAGTTCATCTTATGAACTCCCACTCAGATAGACATCCCTCTCGTCATCTAAGTGATTACATGATCCGAGTCAACTAGGCCGTGTCCAATCATCACGTGAGACGGACTAGTCATCATCGGTGAACATCTTCCTATTGATCGTATCTACCATACGACTCATGCTCGACCTTTTGGTCTCTTGTGTTCCGAGGCCATGTCTGTACATGTTAGGCTCGTCAAGTTAACCTAAGTGTTTCGCATGTGTTCCGAGGCCATGTCTATACATGCTAGGCTCGTCAACACTCGTTGTATTCGAACGTAAGAATCTATCACACCCGATCATCACGTGGTGCTTCGAAACGACGAACTTTCGCAACGGTGCACAGTTAGGGGGAACACTTTCTTGAAATTTTAATGGGGGATCATATTATTTACTACCATTGTTCTAAGCAAATAAGATGTATAAACATGATAAACATCACATGCAATCAAATAGTGACATGATATGGCCATCATCACTTTGCTCCTTTTGATCTCCATCTTCGGGGCTCCATGATCATCGTCGTCACCGGCATGACACCATGATCTCCATCATCGTGTCTTCATGAAGTTGTCTCGCCAACTATTAATTCTACTACTACAGCTAACAGTTAGCAATAAAGTAAAGTAATTACATGACGTTTACGTTTGACACGCAGGTCATAAATAAATTAAAGACAACTCCTATGGCTCCTGCCGGTTGTCATACTCATCGACATGCAAGTCGTGATTCCTATTACAAGAACATGATCAATCTCATACATCACATATATCATTCATCACATCCTTTTGGCCATATCACATCACATGGCATACCCTGCAAAAATAAGTTAGACGTCCTCTAATTGTTGTTTGCATGTTTTACGTGGCTGCTATGGGTTTCTAGCAAGAACGTTTCTTACCTACGCAAAACCACAACGTGATATGTCAATTGCTATTTACCCTTCATAAGGACCCTTTTCATCGAATCCGATCCGACTAAAGTGGGAGAGACTGGCACCCGCTAGCCACCTTATGCAACTAGTGCATGTCAGTCGGTGGAACCTGTCTCACGTAAGTGTACGTGTAAGGTCGGTCCGGGCCGCTTCACCCCACAATGCCGCCGAATCAAGATTGACTAGTAACAGTAAGCATATTGAACAAAATCAACGCCCAAAACTACTTTGTGTTCTACTCGTGCAAAGAATCTACGCAATAGACCTAGCTCATGATGCCACTGTTGGGGAACGTAGCAGAAATTCAAAATTTTCCTACGTGTCACCAAGATCTATCTATGGAGAAACCAGCAACGAGGGGAAGGAGAGTGCATCTACATACCCTTGTAGATCGCTAAGCGGAAGCGTTCAAGTGAACGGGGTTGATGGAGTCGTACTCGCCGTGATCCAAATTACCGATGACCAAGTGCCGAACGGACGACACCTCCGCGTTCAACACACGTACAGCCCGGTGACGTCTCCTATGCCTTGATCCAGCAAGGAGAGAGGGAGAGGTTGAGGAAGACTCCATCCAGCAGCAGCACAACGGCGTGGTGGTGGTGGAGGAGCGTGGCAATCCTGCAGGGCTTCGCCAAGCACCGCGGGAGAGGAGGAAGGAGAGATGCAGGGCTGCGCCATAGAGAGGTCCAAAACTCATATGTTGGCTGCCCCAAACCCTCAAGTATATATAGGGGGAGAGGGGAGGCTGCTCCCCCACCTAGGGTTCCACCCTAGGGGCGGCGGCCAGCCCCAAAACCCATCTAGGGTGCGGCCAAGGGGGAAAAGAGGGGAGACTTGCCCCCCAAGTTAGGTGGGTGCGCCCCCTTCCCCAAACCCTAGGCGCCTTGGGCCCTTGTGGGGGGCGCACCAGCCCACCTGGGGCTGGTCCCCTCCCACATGTGGCCCATGCAGCCCTCCGGGGCCGGTGGTCCCACTTGGCGTCATATATAAATCTTTACCTCCGGACCATTCCGGAACTCCTCGTGACGTCCGGGATCTCATCCGGGACTCCGAACAACATTCGGTAACCACATCCGAACTTCCTTAATAACCCTAGCGTCATCGAACCTTAAGTGTGTAGACCCTACGGGTTCGGGAGACATGCAGACATGACCGAGACGTTCTCCGGTCAATAACCAACAGCGGGATCTGGATACCCATGTTGGCTCCCACATGTTCCACGATGATCTCATCGGATGAACCACGATGTCAAGGACTTAATCAATCCCGTATACAATTCCCTTTGTCTATCGGTACGATACTTGCCCGAGATTCGATCGTCAGTATCCCGATACCTTGTTCAATCTCGTTACCGGCAAGTCTCTTTCACTCGTTCCGCAACACATCATCCCGTGATCAACTCCTTGATCACATTGTGCACATTATGATGATGTCCTACCGAGTGGGCCCAGAGATACCTCTCCGTCACACGGAGTGACAAATCCCAGTCTCGATTCGTGCCAACCCAACAGACACTTTCGGAGATACCTGTAGTGTACCTTTACAGCCACCCAGTTACGTTGTGACGTTTGGCACACCCAAAGCACTCCTACGGTATCCGGGAGTTGCACAATCTCATGGTCTAAGGAAACGATACTTGACATTAGAAAAGCTTTAGCATATGAACTACATGATCTTGTGCTAGGCTTAGGATTGGGTCTTGTCCATCACATCATTCTCCTAATGATGTGATCCCGTTATCAACGACATCCAATGTCCATGGTCAGGAAACTGTAACCATCTATTGATCAAAGAGCTAGTCAACTAGAGGCTTACTAGGGACATGGTGTTGTCTATGTATCCACACATGTATCTGAGTTTCCTATCAATACAATTCTAGCATGGATAATAAACGATTATCATGAACAAGGAAATATAATAATAATCAATTTATTATTGCCTCTAGGGCATATTTCCAACAGCTGGTATATTGAAGGCCGTGAAGACACTTCGTAATCCAACAGATAACGAACCAACACCTTGGAGGGACTTGCAGAGCCGGTGGTGCATGCGCCATCTTGGGGCTAATTTTTCTCACAGTTCAAGAACAAGCGGTTGATGAACTTGTTCAAAAAATTATGCAGGTAGAGCCAGCAGCGCAAATACGAATTTATTTGGTCAAAACTAGATGAGTTTACTAAGAAGCAGGTCCATGCGTGGAAGAAAATGGAAGAAGATCAGGTTAAATTAGCAGCACTCATCGCGGAGCTAGAGGAGCCAGTATGTCTTTGTGACTTGCCAGCAATTGACCCTCCTAATACTAAGAGAAAGAAGGGAAGGGCAATAAAGAATTTTTCTGAGTGGATAGAGAAAGAGCCTCCAGTGAATTGGTCTTTGCTGCATGACACACATGGAGCTAGGTATGGCCACATGACAACCAATCTTGCAGAAGTGTATAACTTTGTGCTGAGAGGGAATAGAGCATTGCCACTCACAGCTATTATGGAGGTTGTATTCCATGGCACTTTGAGATATTTCAGAGAAAGGCACGAGTTAGCAAAGAAGCATATTGAAGATAATCATAACACACCTTATTGTAGCCGTGTCATGGAATACATGGCAAAGAAGATAGAGAAAGCAAAGAAGCACACTGTCAGACTCATAGGGAATCAAGAAAGGAGGTATGAGGTTCAGCTTCCTACCGATGGTTTTGGTTCTGGAAATGAGGTGAAGACACACGAGGTAAAAATTGGAACGGAATTTTATCCAACGTGTGAGTGTACATGCAACAAACCGAAGTTGTTGCACCTACCTTGCTCTCATGTGTTGGCTGCCTGTGGCCAGATTGAGTTGGATGCTATCTCCTTCGTGTCCCCATACTATTTAAAAGAGGCAGTGCTCAACACCTGGACAAGCGAGATGACAGGGTTTAGAGTCGTCGGCAATTTCAACAAGGTAAACGACGGTGAGAGAGTATACATCCCGCATCCAGACCTTCAATGAACAAGTAGGGGCAGACGAAAGGCCCGTCGCATCCGGAACGATATGGACCAGTCTGAAGCTGGTGGAGCAACCAGACAATGTTTTTTATGCGCGGCTTATGGGCATAGGATGAAATATTGTCTCGACCTGAACAAAGATGGTGCTTCCGCATCGACGAGTGCTTCTACATCGACGACTGCGACAACAGGAGCAAGAGGTGGACGTGGTCGTGGCAGTCGAGGCCGAAGGGGCGGACGAGGAAGAAATAACTCACAAGCTATATAATGTGTTGTAGTGGGTTTTAATATGTAATATGTCAGGACTATGTTTTGATTTGTAATATGTCAGGACTATGTTTTAATATGTAATATGTCAGGACTATGTTTTGATTTGTAATATATCAGGACTATGTTTTAATTTGTAATATGTCAGGACTATGTTTTAATTTGTAATATGTCAGGACTATGTTTTAATTTGTAATATGTCAGGACTATGTTTTAATTTGTAATATGTCAGGACTATGTTTTAATTTGTAATATGTCAGGACTATGTTTTAATTTGTAATATGTCATACTATGTTTTATTTGCACCATTGATCTGTTGTTTGAATTGCAGATATGTCTTCGTATCCGTTGCTTAATGGTAAGATCGAAAGAAAGCACCGGGGCGCCCTTATGGAAGCGGGCAACAACTTAGACGTGTTGGTCACTCGTACCCCAAAGACTAACTGGATGATACACGATTCATGGGTTGATAGGTATGTGTGAATATAATGGAGTCCATATAATTACTTACTATGTTTGACATACTTTTCAACGCCGCTAACATTCTCTTAATTTTGTAGGTTAAATTGGGCTGGACTTCTACCGTTGGCATGGCTGGTTGAGGGTACATTGGATGAGTGGATAGATGGTCCGGACTTAGATGAGGCAGGTGAACCATTGCAGGTACACAAGAGGCAAGTGAAATGTTTCTCTTATGACAGGTCACTCCTTACCTGCTTAGTAGATAGATGGAGACCAGAGACACATACGTTTCACTTTCCCTGGGGAGAGATGGTGCCTACTTTACAGGATGTGTCTTACTTGTTGGGATTACCTCTGGCCGGTGCTGCCATAGGTCCCTTAGAGGCAGAATCTGGGTGGCAAGCAGCGATGCAGACCCGTTTTTTGGCTGCAGTCCCGACTGCTAGGGACATAGACAACGATCCTCATGGACCTCTTTTTAGATGGTTGAGCCAGTTTCAGGTAACCATCACGGCCACTTAAACAAATGTTGTTTTTTAGTTGTCTGATGTTCATACAATTATTACGTTTCTATGTAGATTGTCTCGTTAGGATATCCTGATGTTCAGTTGTCGGAGGCACAGATTGATCGGTCACTAGAGGCATATATTCTTTGGCTATTCGGCAAGACGATGTTTACGGAGAACCACGTGACCACTGTCGATGCACGACTCATCGGTATTGCACGAGAGATAGCTAACGCACGTTGCCCTGCGGATATTCTACAGAGGAGTTTTGGTTCTGCTTTGTTAGCGGCTACGTACAGAGGCCTGTGCAAAGCTTGCGTGTTGAAGTCTAGAAAATCTAGTCTTGTTGGATGTCCATTATTGTTGCAGCTCTGGTCATATGAGAGATTCCCTATTGGACGACCATATGTCTATGTTGATAAACCTTTTGGTTTGGATGATTTAGCTGGGGCTTATGTGCCTGCTATCGGCGACTTACCTACTATGGGATCTGTTTGGGCACGTCGAGAGGTACATTTATATTAAGTAACAATTAATTCAATTATTTCTTGCCATTCAATAGTATTACTAATGCTTATTTGTTGTCATGCACAGAGATAGTTTGCGCATAGTCAGGTTAGGGGATGCTACCCGTCCTTCACGGCGCAGTTTGATAGTTTGCATGAGGATCAAGTTATCTGGGAGCCATACTCGCCTCAGGCTATATCATCGAGGTACCCAGTTGGGATTTCTGGATTGTGCACTAGAGATCGGCACTTTTGGATGACCAAGGCCAAGTTGGTGTTCGACGTGACGATTAAGGAGATGTCTCTTCATAGGGTGATGAGACAGTTCGGTCTATATCAACAGCCTGAGATTCCAGATATTCCACACTTGCCAGAACACGTGCACAAGTAAGTACTAATACTATTTTAGTTGTCAGCTCTGCATTCATAATATACCTAATCATGTATCGCGCATGGCAATCTCAGGGACAGTCGCCTAGGAGGAAACAAGTCCATGGCTTATTGGCTTAAGAGCATTACCCCTTACGTTGACGAATGGACTACCGCTACGACAAATATCTGGGGTGAGGTTCGGGCCTTTAACTGGGAAATGTTCGGGTTGTATCTGCAGCGTTACCGGCATACCACGAGGATCTACTTGGTTCCATCAGCTGCTCCTAATCAGATCGAAGCCCCTCTCGCCAGCGATATGTACCCAACTGCCTCTGTTGTGGGAGCCAGACACCACGCGGTAAATGCCTTGATTCTCATATGTTAAGTCTTTTGTTAATCTGGACATATTCGCTTGGTTGTCTATTCGTGGTGTCTATCATACAACGAGGATATAATTGGTTAATTCTTCGTGTACAGGGTGACTTGACAGTACAGGCGCGAGAGGAGGTTTCCGCTTTAATGCGGTACTTTCAGAGGGGAGAAACTATCCCACCGCGAGAGGGCGTCTCATGGTTGAGGCGTCTTGATGACAAGCTACGCAGGATTTACGCAGCTGTTACGTGTAGACGGTCTTCGGATGTTGCACTTCCTCCTCCAGCACATCGTCCGCCACGTCCCTCTGTACAACATTCAGAACCACGACCCTCTGTGCACCGTTCAGAACCACGACCCTCTGTGCACCGTGCAGAACCTCATCCTTCATAGCCAGGGAGCTCTTCCTGGCCTGAGCCACCTCCACAGCCAGGGAGCTCTTCCTGGCATGAGCCACCTCCTTCACAGCCAGGGAGCTCCTCCTGGCATCAGCCACCTCCTTCACAGCTAGGGAGCGCTTACTGGCATCAGATGGAACTAGGGAACACTACTCACTACATTTTTTTTCAACAGTGTAGTAATCGTTCATGCATTTGTATCAATTTTACATGTTTTAATTTACCGCAGACGGCAACCAGTCGCAACCATACATGCATTCAGAGCAGTCAACGATCCTTAGTGGTGGTGCTGATTACTTTGAGGGCGACCGCGAGGATGATGACCAAGCTACAAACATTTATGGCTTCTCGCAGACAGTGTTTCACACTCCACCACCACCACCGACACAGGAGACACAGACCGTGAGAGACGAGGTTAACTATGGTCGTGGTTATCGCAAGCCTCGTCCACCGCCTCAGCGCTTATCGCCTTCCGGTCCTCGCCCGAGGAAGACCCAGACTCGTCGTCGTCCCCCGCAGTGATATGCTAATCTATCTATGTATGACTCATTATCTATGTTAGTTTCAGACTATTCGCAGCTGTGTGTCAGTATTTATGTATGAGACATGCTTCATGTATGTGTTACTATCGCACTTCCTTCTATCTGATCAGGAGACATATATTGTTTTATGTATGCGAGAGACATATTACTATTAATTCGCATTCTTATTCCAGTTACATTTCCAAATAGACTACAACCGATAATTAAGATACATCTTACATACTACAAAATGAAATTTAGATAGAACATAATGCCCTACAATAATATAATACAAACTAATAATGCAAATACATCTAAATGAAACGGTATAACTGGAATACATCTTACATACTACATGAAGTCATCATCATCGTCCTCCGTTGATGCAGCCCTCTTGCCCTTCGACGATGCGGTCCTCTTGCCCTCCGTCGATGTAGAACTCTTGCCCTTGCTGGATGCTGTCGGTGTACTAAAGTAGGGGTACCTTAGTACCCCGAACTTGTGCATGGGCAGTTGTAGCACCCCGCGGCAGGGCTTGCCAGGTGACCACCAAAGATCATCGTGGTTCCTTTGGAGCCATTCAAGAACAAAGTATTCAAGCCAAGAAGACAAGGTCCCGACAAGAGGAGCTTGTCGGGAAGGCCACTTAAGGCACCAGGCCCCGGCAAGAGGGGCTCGCCAGGAAGGCCCCGACAAGAGGAGTTTGCCGGGATGGCCGCCCGAAGCACAAAGGCCCCGGCAAGAGGAGCTTGCCGGAGGGGCAACTCAAGGAGACAAGGCCCCGGCAAGAGGAGCTCGCCGGGACGACCGCGGCAAGGCGCTTGCCGCGGCAAGATACTACTCCGCTGCCCGCACTCCAGCTCATCCACCAACGTGTCGCTCTGGGACCATTCCAGGATACGTGGCGAGAAGCTGTGCAGCCAGGGGCATGCGGTGGCGAAGCGACACTGACAAGATAGCCATCGTGGCAAATGGTGGCGCCCCTGACGACCACTTTTTGCACTGTTTGGGGCGACACAGACGGGCATTTAATGCCCTTGTCCCCTGCCGTCAGGGTTAGGTATGATAGCACTGTACAAGTAGCTATACCCAACACAGCACTTTGCCATTTTTGCCCTCATCTACGTTCCCACCTGTCGGTGACCCCTTTAACATATAAAAGGAGGCCCATGCGCACGTAGGGGGGGAGGAGAACACTCACGCGGGGTCTTGCCAGCGGCTCATGAGTACTGTAGCACCTCGCGCTCCCGAGCAAGAACACAATACAATCCACAAAAGCAGAAGTAGGGTTTTACGCATCCGTGCGGCCCGAAGCTGGGTAAACCCCTTATGTGCATCGCCTCGATCCGCTCTTCGTGCGACCTCCGCCCCCCGCCGAACCAGAAAGGGGCTCGGTCCCCATAGGTGTTCGTGGAGGCAGATTTCCCCCGACATCTTTGGCGCGCTAGGTAGGGGGCGTCGAGGTTGCGTGAACCTGATCCGGCGTTCCCACGAGCTAAATCTTCATCATCTTCGTCATCGACATGCCACCAAAGAAGAAAGCTCCGGAGGTGGCTGGTCCGTCCGCGTCGAACCCACCGCCCCTGGAGCAGGCGGGTGGTGGGGAAGGCACCGGCGGAGGAACGGGCATCGGCGAGGAAATCCCCAATGTCGCGGCGTCCGAGCATGCACCGCGCCCAACTCAAGAGGCGCAGGACCGGCAGTGCCATGGTACTCACAGTACCATACGCTCGCTGGACCCAGATCGAGCTGGCGGATCTCGGGACGTTCAAGGCCAGCATACGCGCCAACATGCTGGCCCGAGCGAGGTGCGGTCGCCTGGACGGGGGACTGCTCCTTCTAACGTAGTTAGAAGTTCGAGCACATCCCGCTCCACGCACCGTTCACCATCGTTGCCCGCCACCCCAGCGGAAGCTCTGGCACGAGCTCAACTGCTCCTGGATTACCCTCCAACGGCGGACAAGATCGACGACTGGAGGGCCACCATTCAGAGTCTCATCGGCTTCGCCAACGGCGACACTCCACGGCAGCTGAGTGCGTCGCAGCCGCGGCAAGCCAGTCAGGCACCAGCCGGTGGCGACAAGACCGGTGGGGGTGCGACCACCGTGCACTCTCCACCCCAAAGGCCAGGGTCGCCGACCCGCTGGAACCACCACGACAACGACTCCACTGCGTCGTCAGATCCGCAAACTCGTCGCGATCAACGCAAAGTTCTTCACGAACGAAAGCAAGAAGACGCTCGTACTCGCATCGAGCGTCGAAGAGAAGCGCGGCGTCAATCAGACTAGCGCGCTGAGCCTTCTGTCGACATGCATGCGCCAGGGGGGCCAGGCGACCTGCCATACTCGATGGGCTGCCCTGCGTTTACCCGTGAGCTGCGGCAAGTCCAGTGGCCCAGCACAAAGAATTTCAAGCCAGACATACCAGAGAAGTACAACGGCAAGTCGCATCCGTCGGAGTTCCTCAGCATCTACACCATCGCGGTGCAGGCTGCTGGGGGGCGGGACGACAAGATCCTTGCCAACTACTTTCCGCTGGTACTCAAATCCAACGTCAGATCCTGGCTCATGCACTTGCCGGACAACTCCATATCCTCCTGGGCAGACTTGTGCCATCAGTTTGTTGGCGCCTTTACAGGCGGCCACAAACCTCATGGACAAGCGAGCGATCTCCATCTGCTCGTCCAAAAGGAGGGAGAGCCCCTGCGCAAGTTCATTCAGAGATTCAGCCGTGTGCACTACAACATCCCTGATGTCCACCCGGCCGCAGTCATCAGCGCGTTCCATCAGAACGTGCGTAACCGCAGGATGCGGGAGGAGATGGCGATGTGCAAGATCAAGGACGTCAACGAGCTGTATGCCTTGGCCGACAAGTGTGCAAGTGCTGAGGAAGGGAGGAAACTCCCTGGAGAGAATGCAGGAACAGGAGGATCTGACAGCGAAGGTACTGCCCCGGCAAGGAAGAACCGGCGGCGGAACAACAGGAATAAGAAGGGCAAAGATGTACTAGTTGTCGAGCAGTCCGGCAGCGAAGGTGGCGCCAAGCAAGCCAAGGCTGGAGGCTCCGGCAAGGAGGTTGCCGCATGCGCCAACTGCCAGGCCGTGGCGGCCGCCGACAAGCAGGACGGCACCAACAAACAGTACTGCAAGATCCACCGTACCAAGGGCCATGACCTCCAGAGCTGCAAGAAGGTCGAGCAGCTCGTCGAGCTGCAAAAGGCCGAGTACGAGCGACGCGACAAGGAGAAAGCCCAAGGGGGTACTGGAGGGTCCGGCACGAAGCGTCCCGGCCGGGGAGGACGCCACGGCAAGGAAAAGCAGCGGCAAGGAGACAGGACTCCCCGCGGCCGCGACAAGGATGGAGATGACGAAGACGACGAAGACATGGATGATGACGAAACCAGCGAGCAGGAGTTCCAGAAAGCCACAGAGGTCTTGTGCGTTGACGGCGGTGCTTCTCTGCATACTTCACACCGCCAACTCAAGCAGTGGGTGCAGGAAGTCAGTGCAGCAGAACCACCCATCGAGTCACGCAAGCTTCTGAGATGGTCCAGCACGCCTATCATCTTTGATATTGAGGACCACCCTGATCGCACAACCGCGGTCGGGTGCTTGCCGATGTTGGTTTCGCCAACTATCCGCAACCTCAAGGTCACTAGGATGCTAGTTGACGGTGGGGCCGGCTTGAACCTGATCTCCTCCGCTGTGCTTCGGAAACTCCAAGTCCCTGAAAGCGAGCTCGAAGAGACCGGCGCATTTCAAGGAATCAACCCGGGAAGGAGCAAGCCGAAGGGGAAGATCACGTTGCCGGTAGCATTCGGCAGCGAGTTGAACTTCAGGACTGAGAGGGTCACCTTTGACGTTGTCGATTTTCCATTGCCTTACAATGGGATTCTCGGCCGACCAGCGCTCGCCAAGTTCATGGCGGCCTCTCACCACGCGTACAACATGCTCAAGATGCCAGGCCCGATAAGTGTCATTACTGTCCCTAGCGACAAGAAGGATGCCCTTATCTGCGCCGACAAGATTTATCGGGAGGCAGCAGCCGCAACTGATCGCGAGACACTCACCGCTGAAGCCCCCGGGGGAAAGAAGAAGACCACGTCCGGCAAGAGCTCTGATGCCCACTCCGGCAAGCGCACCTCTTCGGAGTGCTGCGCTGCCGGCGAGGACGCACCATCGAGCTCCACCGGCAAGTGCAAGAAGACGATGGCAGCTCCGCCAACGACCAAGGAGGTGCCCGCCAAGGAGGACAGCGCTAGTGGTACCTTCACCATCAGTGCCACGCTTGACCCTAAATAGGAAAGTGCGCTCGTTGCTTTCCTGCGGGCGAATGTCGATGTGTTTGCATGGCAGCCATCTGACATCCACGGTGTTCCCAGGAAAGTAATTGAGCACCACCTTGTCGTCTATCCTCACGCGCGTCCCGTCAAGCAGAAAGTCAGGAAACAAGCAGTGGAGCACCAAGAGTTCATCGCAGAAGAGATCAGGAAGTTGGAAGCAGCAGGCCTCGTCAGAGGAGTGCTCCATCCTACGTGGTTGGCCAATCCTGTAGTCGTGCGCAAGGCGAACGGGAAATGGAGGCTTTGTATTGACTTCACTGATGTTAATAAAGCTTGTCCCAAAGACCCATTTCCCTTGCCGCGCATTGACCAGATTGTTGACTCCACGGCCGGATGTGACTTGCTTTCATTCCTGGATGCATATTCAGGATACCATCAGATCTTCATGGCGGAAGAAGATGAGGAGAAGACCGCATTCATCACTCCATGTGGCACGTACTGTTTCATACGGATGCCTTTCGGACTGAAGAATGCTGGTTCAACCTTTGCAAGGGTAGTCCATACCGCTTTTGAGCTGCAGATACACAGAAATGTGGAAGCCTACATGGATGATATAGTGGTCAAGAGCAAGGACAAGTCAACCCTAATTCAAGATCTAGAAGAGACTTTTGCAAATCTGCGCAAAATCAGCCTCAAGCTCAACCCCGAGAAGTGTGTGTTCGGAGTCCCTTCCGGCAAGCTTCTCGGGTTCTTCGTGTCTCAGCGAGGGATTGAGGCTAACCGCGACAAGATCAAGGCCATCGAGCAAATTGAAGCACCAAAGCGCATGAAGGATGTACGAAAACTTGCCGGTTGCGTGGCAGCTCTCAGCAGGTTTATCTCTAAGTCAGCTGAGCGCGCCTTGCCATTTTTCAAAATCTTGAAAAAGGCAGGTCCAATACAATGGACTCCGGAAGCGGAGGCTGCGCTGCAAGACTTGAAGAGGTACCTGTCCTCCACTCCAATACTTGTCGCGCCTAAGCCACAAGAGAAGTTGTTGCTATACCTGGCAGCAACCAATCAAGTGGTTAGTGCTGCGTTAGTAGCGGAGAGGGAGGCAGATGATGAGCCCGCAACCCCGGCAAGCACATCCGGCGACAAGCAGGGGGCTTCCCTGGCAAGCTCTGGTCCCGACAAGGATGGATCTGCGCAGGTGCAAGAGGAGATGCAGAAGAAGAGAATGGTGCAGCGCCCAGTTTACTTTGTCAGCTCCTTTCTGCAGGGGGCTATGTCAAGGTACTCTGGTGTGCAAAAATTGCTTTTCGGCCTTCTCATGGCCTCGAGAAAGCTGCGCCATTACTTCCAAGCACATGAGATCACTATTGTCACTCGCTTTCCGCTGAAGAGGATACTACATAATCCAGAGGCAACAGGCAGGATTGTCGAGTGGGCATTGGAACTGTCAAGCTTTGGCCTCAAGTTTGAAAGCACTTCAACTATCAAAAGCAGAGCATTGGCAGAATTCATAGCAGAGTGGACGCCAACACCAGACGAAGAAATTCCAGAGACGAGTCTCCCCGTCAAAGAAGCAAGCAAAGAGTGGCTGATGTACTTTGACGGTGCCTTCTCGCTGCAAGGCGCCGGTGCTGGCGTGCTGCTTATCGCACCCATCGGAGAGCACCTCAAGTACATAGTCCAGATGCACTTTCCCAAGGAGCAAGCAACCAACAATACTGCAGAATATGAAGGTTTGCTTGCCGGTCTCAGGATCGCGGCAGAACTTGGGATCAAGAAGCTCATTGTCAGGGGAGACTCGCAGCTTGTCGTCCGCCAAGTGAACAAGGATTACCAGAGTCCATTGATGGAAGCATACGTTGATGAAGTGAGGAAGCTAGAAGAGCGCTTTGACGGCCTGCAAATGGAACATGTTCCAAGAGCTGAGAACGACATTGCCAATGGCCTGTCAAAGTGCGCCGCACTTAAGTTACCTGTGGAACCAGGGATCTTTGTGCTCAAGCTGACTCAACCATCCGTAACACCATCAACTGGGCAGAGCAAGAAGAGGAAGTTGATTTCTGGCGACTATCTTTCGGCAGAGCTTCCCGAAGCCGCCGCCAAGAGGATCCCCAAGATCAACGCCAAGAGTGCTGAGGAGCAGCCTGCTCCGGCGAGCCCCAGGATTCGTTCCGTTGAAGCAGACGCTCCCGACAAGTTTTGCTCCGGCAAGCTTGCCGGGGAACATCAAGCTCCGGCTGAGCCGCAAGTTCTCGCCATGGAAGCAGGTGTTACCGCAGAGGCAGATGTGCCTTTAGTCCTTGTCGTCGAGCCGCAGGCTCCGGCATGGGCACAACAGATCGTCCGGTTCCTTCAGACAGGGGAACTTCCCGATGAGCAAGAAGAAGCAAAAAGAGTAGCCCGGCAGTCAAGTATGTACCAGTTTGTCGACGACACACTGTACAGAAGAGGACGCAACGGTGTGAAATTGAAGTGTATTCCCCGGGAAGACGGACAAGAGCTATTGGCAGAGATACATGGAGGCATATGTGGTCACCACATCGGCGCAAGAGCACTTGCCGGCAAAGCGTTCCGGCAAGGTTTCTTCTGGCCGACGGCCCTCCAGGATGCAACTGCACAAGTAACCAAGTGTGAAGCGTGCCTGTTCCATTCCAAGCAGATACACCAGCCAGCTCAAGCTCTCCAGACAATCCCTTTATCCTGGCCATTTTCGGTCTGGGGGCTCGACATCCTCGGCCCCTTCCCCCGAGCTGTCGGGGGCTTTGAGTACTTGTACGTCGCAATCGACAAGTTCACAAAGTGGCCGGAAGTGGAACCGGTGAGGAAGGTGACATCACAGTCAGCAGTCAAGTTCTTCAGGTCGATTGTTTGCCGCTTCGGGATCCCCAACAGGATCATCACCGACAACGGTACGCAATTCACGAGCTGCACCTTCATGCAGTACGCCCAAGATCTCGGCGCCAAGGTCTGCTTCACTTCTGTTGCTCACCCCAGAAGCAATGGTCAAGCGGAGAGGGCCAATGCTGAAGTGCTGCGTGGGCTCAAGACTAGGACTTTCGACAGGCTGCATAAGTGTGGAAGAAACTGGATCGAGGAGCTGCCGGTGACTCTTTGGTCGATCGGAACAACGCCAAATCGAGCCACTGGCCAGACACCATTTGCTCTAGTCTATGGAGCAGAAGCAGTTACCCCCACGGAACTCGTATACGGGTCACCTCGAGTGCTCGCTTATGATGAGCTTGAGCAAGAGCGGCTGCGTGAAGATGACGCGCTACTCCTTGAGGAAGATCGTCTTCGGGCTGCTGTGCGAGCTGCTCGCTACCAGCAAGCTTTGCGTCGCTATCATAGCCGCAAAGTTAAAGCCAGAAGCTTCGAGGAAGGCGACCTTGTTCTTCGGCGCGCTCAGTCCGCCAAGAATTCCAACAAGTTGACGCCGAAGTGGGAAGGCCCTCACTGGGTGAAACGAGTCACGAGGCCCGACGCTGTCCGCCTTGAGACCGAAGATGGCATTCCGGTGAGCAACTCCTGGAATATCGAGCATCTTCGTAAGTTTTACCCGTAAGGCGCGGTTGTCGGACCCCGTCCGGCAACCACCCTTTTGTACAAGTCTTGCCGCTGTTGCATGTAATCCTTTGTACAAAGCCAGGCGCAGACCCTGAGCATCAGTAAATGAAGCGCTGGCGCCCTAAGTTTTAGCATGCATGCTGAGTCGAGTCTCGTCCTTGGTTAGGGTTGATAGTGCTTGACAGCGGCTAACCCCTAGCTTAGAGGTCGAGTGTGCATCCTGTTGCTGTTCTTTCGTTTCCTTTGGTTCGCAGGGTTTGCATATCCTGGCCGGACCGCTTGAGGACGAAGAAGAGAAGAAGGGCGGACCAGCATCTGGTCCCCGGCAAGCCAGTGTTGCCGGGGGCTGCAAGTACAAAGATTTACCCGCGGCAAGCCAGAGTTGCTGGGAGTTGCAATCTCAGATAAGTTTTTCATCCCTTGTCATGCATTCTCTTATGGGCTGAGGAATGCGAAAACCTTGTTTCTTCCTAAAAAGCTATTGTGCTCCCTTAACACTAGGCCCCAGAGCGTGTTCCTGGGGCCAGTTTTGGTAGTAGCCGCGGCAGCAAAGGGACGAAACGAGGGGGGAGGCCTAACCCGCCTCATCCCTGCCTCCGCCAAGAGCGTGAGAAAGGTCGAGCGACGTGGGAAGACGGCAGGGCCTGTTGCCGGGCAAAGAAGTGTCTATCTTAACGATATAAAGGATCCGCTCCTTGGCGCGGGTTTCACTCGCGAGACAAGTGGCCCGGCAAACATCCCCTTTTCATTAAAAACATTCCACTCAGGTACAGTTCAGAGAGAATGAAAAACATGAAAGATAGGATTACAAGCTTTAAATGCGACTAAGGCCCGAGGGCTTACAGACTAAAAAGAGATAAGGTGCCCGTAATCCCTTTCTTGTCTCTCTCCTCAGGAGGTAGGACAAGGAGGCGAAAAGGGCAAAAGGGGCGCCTAGGCGAGCTACGGGTGGCAGAAGACACCAATAGAACGTCTCGGTGGCCGTCCGAAGGCTGATAGGGATGGCGGCGCCGGAAGTGGAGCTCGAAGATGAGGCAGCGGGACGTCAGCACGCTGTCGAGGGCGTCTTGCCCTCGTACTCCGAGTTGACGGCCTTGCCGCCCGCCCTCTTCCTCTTCCGCAGCCTCCCTACGCCAGCCGCCCAAGGAGACGACCCCGGGAAGTTCAAGGAGCCGGCGACGCGGATGATGGGGTCGCCGGTGCCACACGAAGCTGCGACCGACGCCTAGTCGGACCCGTCATCCCGACGACCGCTACCCTCGTCGTCGATGTCGCTCCCCTCCTCGTCACTCTCGCTCGAGGAGGAGCCTTCGCTGTCGGAGGAGCTGTCCACGCAGCACCGAGCCCGGGTCCCGAAGCACCCGAAGACCTTGACGGAGAGGAGATCGTCCTCCATCAGCTTAAAATGGAGGGTGAACCCCTCCATCAAGCTGTGGATACGGGCGAACGACTTCCACCCTCGACCAAGATACATCACGCTGGGGGATGGGGACTCAACGTGGACTCACGTGCCGCTGATCCCACAGCCCCTCATGCGCAGTCTCAGCGTCTCGAGCTGTTCCGTCTCCATCACGCTCGCGAACGGAGCCGGGAGCGGAGGCGACGACGAGGCGCCCGGCGCAGCCTGACGAAGAACTCGCAAGGGTCGTCCCCAATATGGACCGCCGTGAGAAGAGGAGCCGCTGGCGGAGGCGAAGCCGGCGCACCGCCCCGTCCGCCTCTTCCCCGAGCGCCTCGGCCTCGTCCTCGACCTCGCCCACGACCTCGCCCCCTCCCTCTTCCCCTTACGGCTGGCTCTGCCACCATGGGTGCAAGGGGAGGAGGGGCGCGCTACCTAGCGGCAACCCTCGCCGCCACCGATGAAGGACCAGGGTTCCCTTTCTCCATGGTGAATGAGAGAGAGGGGATCAGAAGCTGAAGGGAAGAAGAGATGAAGGAGTGCGGATTTCCGTCGCCCCCTCTTGCTCCTTATAAAGGAGCAGGGTGGGGGCTCGGCCGCCCCGCTCAGCCAATCAAGACGCAGGAAGAGCAGGAGACTAGGACCGACCCGCTACCTCGACCCACGACGGCCCGGCTTCCTGCCTCCACCGTCGCGACCCCAGGCGCATGGAGGCCACGTGGCAGGCGCGCAGAACCGAGGCAACGGGTCAGGCAACCTCTCCCCACCCCGTGATCGTGGGGAGCGGACGCCTCAAAAACCGTGCCTCGACCCCGTCCAGTAAGCAAACCACGCCTCCACGCCTCCCTCCGTTTATGGGGAAGGCACGAACCACCCTCTTTAATACGACGTGACGCATGCATGCGGGGCTCTGCACCACGCACGCCGCCCACGTCACCCACGCCTCTCTCCACTATGCCGCGTTCGACGCGTGCCGTTCGGGGAGAGCGTGGTGGATACAGAGCAAGATGCGGTGTGGCCCAGGCCGCGCATGCCCGTGCACTGTTTTGGGCCTGGCCCAACAGTGCTCGGCACCGTGTATGGCCCAGGCCCGGGGGCTCCTGTCGGTGTACTAAAGTGGGGGTACCTTAGTACCCCGAACTTGTGCACGGGTAGTTGTAGCACCCCGCGGCAGGGCTTGCCAGGTGACCACCAAAGATCATCGTGGTTCCTTTGGAGCCATTTAGGAACAAAGTATTCAAGCCAAGAAGACAAGGTCCCGACAAGAGGAGCTTGTCGGGAAGGCAACTTAAGGCACCAGGCCCCGGCAAGAGGGGCTCGCCAGGAAGGCCCCGGCAAGAGGAGTTTGCTGGGATGGCCGCCCGAAGCACAAAGGCCCCGGCAAGAGGAGCTTGCCGGAGGGGCAACTCAAGGAGACAAGGCCCCGGCAAGAGGAGCTCGCCGGGACGACCGCGGCAAGGCACTTGGCAAGCTACTACTCCGCTGCCCGCACTCCAGCTCATCCACCAACGTGTCGCTCTGGGACCATTCCAGGATACTGGCGAGAAGCTGTGCAGCCAGGGGCATGCGGTGGCGAAGCGACGCTGACAAGATAACCATCGTGGCAAACGGTGGCGCCCCTGACTACCACTTTTCGCACTGTTTGGGGTGACACAGACGGGCATTTAATGCCCTTGTCCCCTGCCGTCAGGGTTAGGTATGATAGCACTGTACAAGTAGCTGTACCCAACACAGCACTTTGCCATTTTTGCCCTCATCTACGTTGCCACCTGTCGGTGACCCCTTTAACATATAAAAGGAGGCCCATGCGCACGTAGGGGGGGAGGAGAACACTCACGCGGGGTCTCGCCAGCGGCTCGTGAGTACTGTAGCACCTCGCGCTCCCGAGCAAGAACACAATACAATCCACAAAAGCAGCAGTAGGGTTTTACGCATCCATGCGGCCCGAAGCTGGGTAAACCCCTTGTGTGCATTGCCTCGATCCGCTCTTCGTGCGACCTCCGCCCCCCGCCGAACCAGAAAGGGGCTCGGTCCCCATAGGTGTTCGTGAAGGCAGATTTCCCCCGACAGATGCATAACTCTTGTCCTTCGAGGATGCAGAACTCTTGCCTTTGGACGATGCAGAACTCTTGCCTTTCGACGATGCAGAACCCGGAAGCGGTGGCATGAAGATATCTTCGTCGTCCTCGCTCTCCTCAGTCCATAAAATGTATTCTTTGCTGCGGTCTTTCTGAAAGTTTCACTCTTCGGCTCCACTACCTTCTTCCACATTTCATGCAACCTAAGAAGTTCTTGACGTACCTCCTCATAGGTCCTTTCAGGCCACCCAGACCTACGTAATTGGTGAGCCAACTCATTCATTATGGTGTCACTACCGGTAAGTTCGTCCCATGGAACTATCCTATTGTCCATCCTGAAATCGGTAACTAGACTCAGAAGAGTGCTGCTCATCCCAGGGTGAAAACTACGATTGAATGGATAATGGGACATCTCGACTACACTACACTGGGATGCTTATCCACCTTCGCCTGAAGGGGGTTTTATAGATACAAAGGAGAAAATGGCGGGAAATAATAACTGCGGTATGGCGGGAAAGGGTTGGCGGGAAAATAAGGCGGGAAGGGATTGGCGGGAAGGAGTTGGCGGGAAACGGGTGGCGGGAACATATGGCGGGAAGGGGTTGGTGGGAAACGGGTGGCAGGAGGGGTGGGCGGGAAACGGGTGGCGAGAAAATATATTTCAGCATGGGCCATGCAACTTCGGCCTAGGGTTGACCAAAAAGTGACTTTTCGGCCTAGACTTGACCAAAAAGTCTATTTTGGCCTAGAGTTGACCAAAAAGTGCCTTTTCGACCAAGTGTTGGCCGAAAACTGTACTTCGGCCTAGCTGTGACCGAAAAGTACTA
Source organism: Aegilops umbellulata (assembly GCA_032464435.1). NCBI lineage: Eukaryota > Viridiplantae > Streptophyta > Magnoliopsida > Poales > Poaceae > Aegilops > Aegilops umbellulata. Next base: position 585,423,034 of record CP136058.1, on the reverse strand, counting down.
CTTCGGCCAACGGATGGCCGACAGGCTACTACTTTTGGTTTTTTTGCATTACGTCCTATAGTTTCCGAAAATGCTATAAAATATATCATAGTTTTGAAAAAAAATCCAGCATATCACCGTGAGGTGGTTGTTGTTGCAGGTCACTTCAAAGGTTATCAGGTGGACCATGTGGACCGCCGGAAGAATGAAGCGGCAGACGCTTTAAGCCGGTTGGGCTCTCAACGCAAAACGGTCCCGCCTAACATTTTCTTGGATGTACTGTATAACCCGTCGGTTAAGCTCCCTGGTGAAGAGGATTTGGCCATTCCTGATCCAAAGGCTCAATTGGTGGCAGCTCTTCATGTTATTCCGGATTGGACGATTCCTTATGTTGCGTACTTGAACCGGGGTGAGTTACCAGAGGATGAGATTCTGGCCCGACAGATAATCCGGCGATGCAAGTCCATGACTATTATCAATGGCGAGTTGCATCATTGCAGTGTGTCAGGGGCGTTCCAACGCTGTGTGGCCCCTGAGGAAGGCTGTGAAATCTTACGAGAGATCCACAAAGGAGATTATGGTCACCACGCCGGTTCAAAATCTTTGGTGGCGAAAGCGTTTGGTCACGGCTTCTATTGGTTGACTGCTCATGCTGATGCGGAAGATCTGGTCAGACGATGTGACGGCTGCCAAAAGTTCTCAAGACGTGCTCATGTGCCGGCTCAAGAATTAAGGATGATTCCAATCACTTGACCGTTCGCGACTTGGGGGCTGGATATAGTTGGGCCTTTCAAAGGGTCCAAGGACAAGAAAACCCACCTGTTGGTGGCGGTTGACAAGTTTACAAAGTGGGTGGAGGCAGAACCCGTTAGCAAGTGTGATGCGGCCATGGCGGTTCAATTCATCAAGAAGGTGATTTTCCGGTTTGGTTTTCCACACAGCATCATCACTGATAATGGTACCAACTTGTCCAAGGGTGCTATGAAGGAGTTTTGTCAACGTGAGCACATCCGGCTTGACGTTTCATCAGTGGCTCACCCCCAGTCGAATGGTCAACCAGAGAGGGCTAATCAAGAGATCTTGCGAGGCATCAAGCACCGACTTATGGTTCCTTTGCAACGAACGCCGGGTTGTTGGGTTGAAGAGTTACCATCTGTATTATGGAGCATCAACACCACGCCCAACAGATCGACAGGATATACACCGTTCTTCATGGTCTATGGAGCGGAGGCGGCTCTCCCCAGTGACATTCGTCATGATTCACCTCGTGTAGCGGCTTATGTTGAAGCGGACAACGAGGTAGCACGGCAAGATGCTTTCGACTTGTTGGATGAAGAGCGAGACATAGTGGCCGCCCGTTCGGCGATTTACCAGCAAGATCTCCGTCGTTATCACAGTCGCCGAGTTAGAACCAAAACCTTTCAAGAAGGAGATTTGGTACTTCGGCTCATCCAAGACCAGATTGATATGCACAAGTTATCCCCACCTTGGGAGGGACCTTTCATGGTCAGCAAGAATCTGCACAACGGGTTATACTATCTGATCGATATTCGAGAGCATAAAGACTCACGTACATCAGAGAAGGAGACCAACAGGCCATGGAACATAGCTCATCTTTGGTCTTACAATACCTGAGCCATTGGCTCTGCTTATGTACATACTATGACAATGTATATATTAGGATCAATATAATAAACCGGAGCCTCGGCTAAAGCGGGGTCTCTGTTCTTTTTACATCATGTGTGGTTACACGGAGTTTTATCTGTCTTAAAGCGGCCTCCGGTTTACCCCTTGAGTTAGCTTTTTAAAGCTACATGTTATATCACTTGGGGGCTTGGTCGTATTCAAACCAATGCAACACCTTTTGATAGGCGAAAGCCATGAAATCACTTGGGGACTTGGTCACGTCTGAACCAGTCACGCCTCTTGATCGGCCTAAGGCCACAGAATCACTTGGGGGCTTGGTCGAACCCGAACCATCGCTACACCTCTTGATCTGCATAATGCCACTACATCATCTGGGGACCTGGCTGACTTGAACAATAGCTACGCCTATCGGGGGCTTGGTCGTGTCCGACCATGGTGATGCCACTTGATCGGCTCAATAGCCACTTTTTGCAAATGGTTTTAACATTGCCTTTGCTTGAAATTTTCTTTGATAAATATTTCTTTTTTGTTGCGATTTTAAACCATCAAATTCTTAAACCGGTTCAACTGTCAATTGACGGAACATGGTCCATTCTTAATCCGGAGACTATTTGCCCGGTTTGGTTTTTTGTTAACATCCTATTACGGAGTAACATGGTGTTTATCATAACCCGGCACGGTTTACATGGTAAACCGGCATTATATATACAGGAGCTGCTATCTCCTCCAACAGTGCGGGTTTATAAACCTCCGCTTCAAGATTGGCCAAGCCAACTTCATGCCCAACGATGGCAGGTATTATGTATCACAAAGATTTGACCATATACTTAAATTTCATATATTTTGATTTCATATATACAGACATCATAATCCGCCTGACGGCACAACCGCGGCGACACTTTAAGATTTTTTGATTGCAGAAAATACTTTGGAGATTGATCATCCAAAGGAAGCACAAGTTGCAGTAATTATGCACGAAGGCATATCAAAATCAACAGTATCCGCTAGCCTATTACAAGGCAACACGTTGCCCAAATAAGATCATTGTTTTTCCCGCAGAACAGAAAGGACTAGAAATTTAAACCGGATTCCGGTTCAAGCTTGGTCACCAGCCTGGCCTGATGGTTGCAGGTCATCTTGCGCCGCTTCAACCTCTACTTCTCTACCTAGCGGCTGGAAATCAACAGTTGTCCAGTCGATTCCCATTGATGCTTGAAAGACAGCTTCATCATGGATCAGCAACGACGGTTCAATATCAGGGGCGTAATATGCTTACGGATTGGAGGGATAAGATTTTCCGCTTCAGGAATTGGTGGAGCTACTCGCTTGTTTTGGTCATCATATTGGGCTTAATAATGAGACAAGTCTGCCTCTTCAACCAATTGACAAGCTAGAGGACGCACCTCCCGGTTTATTGCTCGCAGATCTGCTTCACTAAACTGTGACCCGTCTTCCTTCAAGCTGGGATAGCCCTGAGCTGCTTCAACAGGGTCGAAATCTGGCACCCACGCCTTTGGCCGGATCAATGCATTTATAGCACCGGTTCGAGCAGCAGATTTTGTCAGCTCTTCAACCCGGGCAGGAAGCATAGACAACCTTTTAAGGGTGTCTTGGATCAAGGTGGGCGCCGGATTGTTGTGGGATGCAGTAGAGATGATCCGCTGCGCACCAGTATACAATTGTTCAATCAATGTGTAGGCGGCTTTCAATTTCTTCCGCACGTCCGACCCCAAGTGACCAATGTGTGTCCCTGAAATATTACAAAGGGTTAACAAACCGGCAGCTCTATAAGACGGTCGAGTCAATCCACAAATCAAACCGGCTTACCAAAGACAGCAGCGGTCATGGCATGCACTTGCCGCTTTATGCTGGTCAGTTCGTCCACTACCGGTTTCAGTGCAGCCTCAGCATCTTCTGCTCATTTGGTTAAAGCGGATTTTTCAGTGGCCCAATCCGCCCGCTCTTTCTTGAATCCCTCCTTAAGCTGTTCCATGGTGCTTAAAGCGCTGGTTAATTCCTCTTTGGCTCTAGAGGTTTCAGCTTGCTGGACTTCAGATTTTCTTGCAGATCGGCAATTTGGTTTTCTCTTTTGCTCGTCTCAGCCTACATACAGACAATAATATGATTCAGATGAGGATACAAAATTGAAGTACCAACCACATAACAAGTTATGCCCTTGGTACTTGGGGGCTAATGCCTATTTGATCTTCATCTTACAATTTTTATGAAAGTCCCAAGCTCAATACAAGTATTCAACTTGGCACTTGGGGGCTAATGGCTATTTGCTCAATAATTATTGATACTTTGTACCTAAAAGTCCCGGTTTAACTATGTTAAGTTGAACCGGCCCTTGGGGGCTACATCAGCAAAATTCAGATACATTGAAGTTCATATTGAAAAGTCCCGGTTTAAGTTGATATCTTAAACCGTCACTTGGGGGCTATTGGAGTTGACAGATTACAAGCAGAGGAGTATATGGAAATTACCTCATATTTGTCCTTCATCATATTAACCAGACCGGCTTCATAGTCACGGCTGGTGTATAACCGGTTCAGATAGCCGGAATGGAGATCCTGGGGAGACAGAGCGGCATAGGTTGACAAGTCGACATTCCATTTGCCCTTACCAATTGCAGCAAATTCTTCTTTGGCAGTGTGTTTGGATAAAGCGACAGGATTGCCGGGCTTGGTACGACCAATGCCAGTAATAATAACATCATCATCTTTGGCTTCACCGGTTTGCATGAGAGTCGCCGGTTTATCAGCTTGCTTTGACGGGCTGGTTATTCTATCAATCCGGATCGGGCTTGTGGGCTGGTCAACAGGACCTGATGTGTCAACATGTGGTTCCTCAGCAACAAAATCATCATCTTGCGGTGGAGCACTACTGGAAAAAGGACTATAGATGGGATTGACACTAATGGCGCACCAGATAAGAGGTGCACCATTGGTATATACTAATGGCGCACCACCTACTGATACGCCATTAGTATTGAAACTACTAATGGCGCACCAGGCCTAGGGTGCGCCATTAGTACCAATTTTTTTTTGAACTAGTGCGCCTGTCCAAACATACTAATGGCGCATCCAGACACAGTGCGCCATTACTAGTTGTAACTAGTAATGGCGCACCAGTCCCGGAGTGCGCCACTAATGTTGTTTTTTTAATTATATTTTTTATTCCTTTTGTTGCAAAACTACTAATGGCGCACCAGCCATCAATGCGCCATTAGTAACGTTGGTTACTAATGGCGCATTGATGACTGGTGCGCCATTAGTAAAGTAGGACAGCTAGATATTTTGGACAGCCACACCTACCCACTCACTTTCCCTTCATTCTCTCCACCTCGATCCTCCTCCAAGCTTGTGTTGCCTTGATTCTCCGGAGGTGATGTTCCAGTTGTGCCCGCTGTGCCCGCTGGCTCGTGCCCACTGTGCTGCCGAATCGCCGATGGTCCAGTTTGAAGCCGACTAGATCGGAGCTCATGGAGTGCTAAGATCCGCGCTGCAGTGTGTTCATCACGGCCTCCCATCTCAGGCTCCGGCAGCGGCTGGTTCGTCACCGCCTCTCCAGCATCACCTCGCGTCCTCCTCGACCTCGTCGGCTGCAAGTCGTTGGTGAGCTCCATCTCAATTTTATTAGCTAGTACATGTATGATGCATATAGTTTTATTTTCTTGTGCTTGTTCATGTCAAATCTGCTCGTGCCTGAATGATGCACTTTTGCAACTTCGATTTGATGCTCATACTTGTTCAAGCCTTGGTGGTTTGGCAGTCTAATTTGGACATTATGTTTAACTGTTAAGTACTCTGGAGAACCAAGTTAGTAGGTTAAGGACTGGTAGATAATCCTCGTTTTGAAATTTAGGACATTGCACTGAAAATAATAATATCTATGGTTGTACTTAAGAGTCTGCCGACATCTAGACAGTTGATATACTTCAGAGACATACTTGGAAAATTAAAGATATGGATGCTGGAGACATACTAGATGGGGTTTAATTAAGTCTGCCATAGTACTTAAGAACCTGCCATTCTACTTAACAGTTCACAAACACTTCACAGTTCACAACCATACTAGCTAGCGCAAAAGTTAAACATCATCAACTTCACAGAGGGTGACTACATGGGACTCATAGCCTTCAGGAGGGCTGCATGCTCTGCCCTGATCTTCAAGTCCCTCCCACTCGTCTGTAAACCGCGTGCATGCGACATAAGGTGCTCATACATCCCATCCTTGGGAATTGGCTTAGTGGTGCAGTATGGGCACCTGAACTTGCCCCACTTGTAGTACGCCACCTTCCCCTTCACCCTAATCTTGTTGGCTTCCTTCTCAATGAAGGACTTGTGGTTCCACTCTTCCACCTCATCTCCAGAGTTGTACTGCACATACAAATGATTTGCATAAATACATACTTCCCATTTAGAGTAATGTAATTAACAAACATCAGATAATTACCATTTACTGGAATTTAATGAACAAACAAACATCAGATAACTACCATCTACTGGAATTTTAATTAACAAACATCAAATAGCTAGCCACGAACGTCCAGGAATTAATTAAACAGAAATAGACCACAGGTAAATCTAACCAAACTGAACTCAAATCATAGGTCTCAATTTTGACATGCGCTAAAACTGCAATTTGATTTGATCATTTGTCCCACACGTAAGATGCATATCAACATTACTCAATCCAGATAACTATCCTATGATCGAAGCAGATGCCATCCCAGCAAATGATTAACACATACTAGTAGGATGTACAAATAAATCCCAAATTTGGACATGCGCTAGCGAACATATATTCTGTCTTGAAAAGAATGATTCAAAAGAAGCAGTAGGGGCATTAGAACATCACACATAATAACATAAGGCAGAAGTTCACATAATAACATAATAACATCAAGCAAATTGTGCCTGGTCGATGCTCCCAGTCCTAGATAAATGGGAACACAGGACATGATTATTACCAAAACACATAGTAGCAGCTACGACATTGAACGGGTACGCTAGATGTAGTAGACCTTGAATAGATCCATGGCGAGCACCCCAAACTAGCTCTAACCTATGCATCCAAACAGGGCCAAAAAACAGCTTGTGGTTACCTCCTCGTCGTCGTCAGAATCAGACGGGTCGTTGAACCCAGCAATGTCCAGCTTCCTCTTGTTGCCAACAGCTTCCTTATTCTGCAATATAAGTAATTAATTCAATTATACTACTAACTACATATAACACAGCACATAACATAATCTAACAATTAAAGCCCTGTTTGATAGCAAAGTATTATAAAAACCAAAGTATTGAAAACTACAGTAATTTAGTCCGTAGGCACACAATACCACAGTATTGATATAACAAAGTATTTTGGAGTATTCGTGATACAGAGGACCTGTTTGGTACAATAACGTAAAATTAGCTGACTAGCTGTTAGTATTGCAAACTAGCCTATTTTCTAGCAGTTAGCTTGCTAGGCATTGCATCTAGCAATGGATTGCCCCAAAAACAACGCTGGAGCAATGTGTTTTTTTACCTACCTGGCTGTCGTATCATGCACATGCATAAGAACACAAGAGATCCATGCATCCAGCCAGGTAGCAGCGCCAAGCCATGCAGACGCCTCGTACAAATTTGCCGCCGAGGGAGACAACACCAAAAAAGATAGGGCAGTGGCATGGACAGGGGAATTGTTGCGAATAGTGGGGAAGAAGATAACTATGCATCCCCAAGTTTTTTTCGCTTGCTCTATTTTAAGAAAAGAGGTTTGGAGGTCTTTTTTTTATGCAGAGAAAAAACCATGGTTTGGTAAATACTGCAGTATTAAATTCATAGTTTTTAGTGGCAACCAAACAACTCATTGTAGATAAAACTTTGGTAATCTAAAAAACTGTAGTATTCTCATAATACTTAGAAAACACTTTGCTATCAAACAGGGCCTAATTGAGGGAATATGCACAACAAATCTAACAACATATACAACACATAACATAATCTGAGCACATGCGGCAATCCAGATTCTAATATAAATAACCTAACTAAACATCTAATTAGAAAACCCTAACCACTACATCCACTGGATGATTCAATACCAAAAACCCCCAACTAATTGAATCATAGATTCCACATATTAGTGGCTATAATTTAATCCAATACCAAAAACCCCCAACTAAACATCTAACTCAAAAACCCTAACTAGTAGATCAATCACACCAAACTTAACCTTTCACTATAAATCAATCAATCAAACATCTAGATCTACTGCTTAATGGGGGTAACTAGAAACGGAGGGGACTGCTGGCAAGGATTACCTGCAGGTTCACGTGCTCGCCGCCGGCCTCCGTAGGTCCATGAGATGGGCCGCTGGACGCCGTCACGCCAAGCTCCGGCACGGCGGAGGCCGCCATGGCCACCTTCTTGTCCTCCACACCCGCCGCCACGGCCACCTTCTTCTCCTCCACGGCGCGTGGGGATGTAGCACCTCCTTCTATCATGGCAGCTTCGCCACGGCCTTGCTCCATCCTAGCCAGAAGCAAGCAGGAGGAGAGAGGGAGGCGGTGGTGGTGAGCGAGCAGGTGGGGTGGCCGGTGAGGGAGACGACGAGGCAGAGGAGAGAGGAGGGGGAGGGAGGCGATTTGGGGGAAATGGGGTGGGCGATGCGGCCGGTGCCCGTTCCCCTCCTCTTATACTAGGGGCATTTTTTTGGAAAATATCCACACACACGTGCACGCGCACGACCACGGGGAAACGGAACCGCCAGCAATGGTTGTGGTTAGCGCGCGTCGTTAGGCAGCGACGCTTGGGAATAGACCGGGAATCATGCCTACGTGGCAGAGTATTTTTGCAGTTTTTTGGAATACTGTGGTTTTCAGAAAAAACTTTGGTATTACATACTTTGGGATGTTTGGATGAAACAAATACTGCGGTTTAAGATACCATGGTATCTCTCATACTGTGGTTTCGGATGGTGGAGATGCGCGTGTGCAGGGTGTGTCGGCGTGGTTGCGGGCGTCTGGCGGCGGAATCGCGGACGCGTGGCCTTGCGTGGTGGTGATGCCTGTCGCGGCCGCGGGGCCGTCAAGGGGTGCAAAAGGCGGGGCCTTTCCGCTAGTCTCCTCGGTTGGGGTAGCGACGGATCTTGGGTCAGATGGTGTCTAGGTCTTGAATGCCGGGGCGGCACCCCTGGTGGTGGTAGCCCGGTGCTCATGGGCAGAGTACGCGGCTCGGTGCTGCTCGATGGCCATGGCCGTGTGGGCGACGTGGTAGCCGGGGTGTCGCGTTCGATGACGGTGAGTGTTGGCCGGGGTGAAAACATGTTCTATTTTCAGACAGACCGGCGAAGCTTGTTTCTTTCTTGAAGGCGTCATCGCGGCTCTCATCGCCCGTCGTGTTGCTCTAGGAAAAACTCTGATCCTCGTATGGGGCGGTGGCGGCGCTTCGGTGTTGTATCCTTCCTCAAGGCGCCGCCTTGGAGTCCACGGATTGTCGTATCCGGCTTCATCTCTTCGTAGATAGGGGTGGTGTTGCTGTGCTCAGCACCTGTGTATCTTGCCTTGCGTGTGTACGTGTGTTGTGATGACGTGTTTGTATTAGGCGGTGATCGTTGCTTTATATATAAAGGGAGACGAAAGTCTTTTTCATTAGACTACAGTATAATACTCTCGGTAATGGCCACCTTTTCCGAGAGGAGCTCTCGGTAAAGCATCTAACCTAGATCTCTTTCCTTCTTGTGCATTCTCGATAATATGTATTATACTTTTGTTGTTGTTTTCTTCCATGCTTGGCAAACAACCTTAGCACATCATAATTACCGTCTTGTGTTTTCTTCTTTGGCTAGTGCATAGCGATGCCGTCGTATGTCGTGTACAAGGGTAAGGTTCCCGGAGTCTACGACGACTGGGAGGAGTGTCGGATACAGGTTCACCGATTCAGCGGTAACAGTTACAAAGGGTACACCACTAGGGCCGAGGCGGAATCTAGATAGGCCCGCTATCTAGCGGGAGAGGGGAGGGAGCGTTGGAGGAACCGGATGAAGACGAGTTTCATCGTGATGATGCTCATCGTGATGACCGCAGCTCTCTTCTATGTGATGGTAGTTTAGATGATCGATATCGACTTGTAATGTGAAGACAAACTCGCTACTCGCGGTCTCGAGACTTGTAATATAATGTTCTATCTTTGTTCGATCTTTTCAATTCGGAGACTAATATGATGAATTGTATTCGGAGACTAATATGATGAATTGTATTCAGAGACTAATCTTCTATTGTATTCGATGAATCTGTTGTTGATGTGTGCTGTCTATATTTTGTCCAATTATACATTTTGTAACCTGTGCAAAAAACATAAAATTAAAAAATTAAAAAAAAACCTAATATTCATACTAATGGCGCATCACATCATAGTGCGCCACTAGTATGCCAGAGGATACTAATGGCGCATCATTAAGCAGTGCGCCATTAGTATGCCAAAGCACCTGGGTATACATGGCCCCTGGGAGGCATACTAATGGCGCACCGTGGCCTATACTAATGGCGCACCAGTGGTGCGCCATGAGTATACCAGATACTAATGGCGCATGAGTGGTGCGCCATTAGTAAAAATTACTAATGGCGTGCTAGTAATGGCGCACCACTAATGCGCCATTAATGGCCAAATTAGGTGCGCCATTAGTAGCCCTTTTTCTAGTAGTGGAGGGTCGTTTGGCACATCCTCACGGATAGCCGCTTCAGGACCTGGTGTTCTATCCGGTTCAGCTATAGTATCTTCTTCAGTCGCTTTGTCCAGGCGAGCCTTCTTGCTTGGCCTAGGCTTGGCCCTGAAAGAAATGAAGGGATCAATACAACATATGTTATAGTGTAATGCATCAGAAACATCGTAAGAAATATGACTCACCCAAGCACCGTTTGAGCGGTGGCAGCTGGGTGGCGGATGACTCGCCAGACGATGAATGGGAAGTGCCCTGATAATCGGAGTCAGACGGATTAAGAGGTTGACGAAAACAGCCCGCTTTAGGACAAGCATTAACAAGAGAATTAGAGATCTATGAACGGCGTTTCCGAACCGGACTGTTCGGTAAACCGGCAGAGGTGACTACCTGGCTGCTGTGTCGGGTTGTGCGACGGGCTTCATGTTGTTGTGTCTTCATAAGAAAGTTTGGATCCAAATAAGCAAGTGGATGAGAAAATTTAATTTTCCGGTTTGCCTGACGATTTTTAGTGAAGGTAAAGGGCCTGAATCAGAGGACAGAGTGATTACCTCTACAACATCAGCCTGACTGCCTTCCGCATCATCCTGACAATGGTCATTATCAATAAGACGTGTGAAAAATAATCCGAGTGAATCAAGTTCTACTTCTAGGTCTAGATTACCCACATCATCATCAGCTACCGGATCAGAAGACGCGGTGGTTTTCTTCCTGTTAGCTGGCCTCTTAACAACTCTGGTCTTGGACCGGTTTGGCCTCTCCGGTTTCTCTGGCTTTTCCGGTTTTTCCTGCGAAGGTTTTTTGCTCCAAAATGGATCATCGCCCTGTTTGAAAAAAATTGGATATTAGCAAATTGATAAAGTGAGTAGGCAGGATCAATAAAAAGAAAAAGATATAAGTCTTACAGCTGGCGGTTTGTTGATGGCGCAGAAGGGAGCCAGACCGGTTTTGGCGCAAACAGATTCCGGTTCATTCAGTATTTTCTTCACAGCTTCTGTGACTTCGTCGTCTGTGAGCTGGATGTCAATATGTCGAAGAGGGTCTTTTTCACTACTGGTGTATTCGCACATCAAACCGGAGCGCTGACTTAAAGGTAGTATACTCCATGATATCCAGCAGCGGGCAAGATCAACCCCTGTCAGCCCGTTAGCCATGAAGGCCCTGAGTTTGGATAATTGAGGAGCATATTTACTTCTTTCCTTAGCAGTCAATCTTTGGGGGAAAGGATGGGTGTTGCTAAGCCGTTCTGGACGGTAACCCTGTAAAGGATTTTCATCAGAAGGAGAGGTATCTTTACAGTAGAACCATGTTTGATTCCACTCTTTGGGATGACTGTGCAGTTTGGCCTGAGGATAAGTGACCTCCTTTCTCTTTTGAATCGCCATACCGCCTAACTCCATGTTGGCACCGTCAGTAAATTCAGTACGGCGGTTTAGATGGAAGCAGTCTTTGAACAATTCAACTGTGGGTTCCTCTTGAAAGAATACCTCACAGAGCACTTGGAAGTGACATATGTTGGTTACAGAGTTTGGCCCATTTTCTTGCGGGCGGAGTTGGAAATTGGCTAAGACATCCCGATAAAATTTTGAACCGGGAGGATTGAAGCCCCGGGCTAGATGATCCGCAAAAACAACAACCTCTCCCTCTTGGGGCGTGGGAGGACATTCTGTACCAGGGACCCTCCAATGAATAACCTTTTTACTGCTCAAAGCGCCAGTTATGACTAAATTGTTCAGCTGAGTCTCGGTCACGCGAGAGGGAACCCAGTTGCACTCGTACACTTGCTTAGCCATGACGCAATCTACAAAGGCAGCAATTCTGGTTCAAGAATATGTTGGACGAATATACACTATTGCCCACATTGCTAAACCGGAGGCAGTTACTTATAAACTGGAGTTTGCGAAGCGGTAGTGCCTGGCTAAGGAATCCTGGCGGTTCAACAAGGGGACTAATGCTATATACCGGTTTGTTAATTCTTTTTTACAAAGTTAAACCGCCTGGTCAAAACATTGAAACAGTTGATATTGCGGATGAGTAAGTATGCGGAAATAGATTTCACAAGATTCTATTATAACATTGGATCTGGAGCATGTTCGTAAAAGGGATAAATATAAAAGACCTAGAAGAAGCAGTGTGGAATCAATGAAGCAAAGCTATGGATCAGATCTACGGTCCAAGCATATCAAAGTGAAGGCGGATACTAAAAACTACCGCTATGCAGAGCAAAGGTTCACAGATTCATCTAAAGATCTATCCTATATGAGCACGAAGCATACGATGAGCACTAGAGGAACATGGAAACCCTAAGAACAGATCTGTATTGAAAATAACTGTAACGCCCCAGATGTAACTTGCCATATTTGTAATCCAACTCTTACCATTTTCGGCTATGTGTTATGATATTTCCTCCGTGGTTGGGTTTCCCTTCGTTGTGTATTTTGTTCATGTCATGCATTTCATATCATGTCATCATGTGCATCGCATTCGCATACGTGTTCGTCTCACGAATCCGAGCATTTTTCCCGTTGTCCGTTTTGCAATCCGGCACTCCTATGTTCCCCGACGTCCCCTTTTACATTTCTTCGTGAGCGGGTATTAAACTTTCTCGGATTGGACCGAGGTTTTCCAAGCGGCCTCGGTATAGCACCGGTAAACCGCCTGTCAAGTTTCGGGTCAATCGGAGGTCGTTTGGTACTCCAACGGTTAACCGGGTAACCGTGAAGGCCTCGTGTGTGTTGCAGCCCAACACCCCTTCAAAACAGCCCAACAACCCATCTAAGTCACTCCCATGTCCTCCGCCGTTCGATCACGATCGCGTGGCTGAAAACCGCTCTCCATTTGGAGCTTCCTAACTCCTTCTACCTATAAAAACACCTCCCCCTCCTCCATTCACGGGTCCAATCCACCCTAACCTAGCCCCGCTCCTCTCCCCGCCGCCGGACGCGTCCGATTCGGGCCGGACACGTCCGGGTCGCCCCGCCGCCGCCACGTGGCGCCTTCCCATTGGCCGTTCGCCACCGCCGCCGCCGAGGCCCGCCGAGCCCAGCGCGGGCCCGCGAGCCCGTTCGCCGCCGCCGCACGCCGCCTCCCTCCGCGTGCCGCCGCCTCGCCCCGCTCCGCGCGCCCGGCCGCCGCCGTCGCCGCGCCGCCCGCAGCAGCGCCGCCGCCCGCGCACCCGCTCGCCGCGCCGCCCGCCGCACGCCGCCGCCGTCGCCGCGCCGCTCTCCCGCGCCCCCACCGCGGTGCGCCTCGCCGGAGTCGCCCCGATCCAGATCCACTCGCTAGGGTTGACTTTTCCCTCGTCCCGAAATTTTCTAAGTCTTTGAATTTTTGCATTATCATCACCTGTTCATCGCATCGTAACTTTGCATCCGTAGCTCTGTTTCGTGCGTAAAGTATGACAATTTGTTTGCCTCGAAGAGTACATCACTTCATTCCATTGCATCATTTTCATTTGAGGTCATTTTGATGCCCGAAATGCTGTTAGAAGTGGGCTATGTGATGTTAGTTGCTGGATCTTATCTGAACATGCACTTTTGTCATTTTTTCCATGATTGATGTGTACCTCCTATGAAGTTGAGTCCTACATGAGTTTTGTAATATGCCATGTTACCTTTCCAGAGAATTATGCCATGTATTTTTATGACCTTTGTGGTGACTAGCATGAGCATGCAAACTAGGGCACTTGATGTTGCTGATTTCAGAGACTTAGTAATTTAACTAAGTCCCTGCCTGCTGTTATTTTCATGCCTTGTACTCATGTTGTTTCCGAGAGATATATGCATATTTTGAGCATGAACAGTAAGGGTGTTTTGAACATGAGGATTTTCTCTATCCACCCGTGCCTTTGTTTGTATTTATGGAGTGCCATAGCTTGAGCCGATCGAGCTCTACTTTTGCTTCAAAATGTTGCTGGCAGATTGCTTACATGTTATTCGATTTTGCCAAGCTTGGTGTAGTTGATCCTTGCAAGATATGATCCTATACTTGCCATGTCTAGTTCCTATGCCATGTCTTCTTGATGTATGTATGCTTAGTTTATCATGCAATGCTCTGTAGTGAGTGCATCGAGCTCGTAAACATGCCTACCCGTTATCTGTTTTGACATGTCCAGTTTTCTGCTAAGTCTGAAACCTGTAACGAAACTTGCTTAATTGACATGGGTGTAATCATATTTTCTGATCCTTTTTGGCTTATGGTCAGTAAGGTACTTTTGTCAAGTGCTTTGAGTAGATTCATGTCATGCCTTACTTTGCTATGTTCTGATCCTGTAGCATGTCGTTTCATTGCTCTGTGCATCTTGTGTGGATTACTGTCATATGCTTTGTTGATATGTTTGGGTGCAGTACCATATTTTCTTGTTGCTTGCTAAGTAGCATCATGCTGTTTATGGCAGATTATCGTCATTCTTGTATTGCTTGTCATTTGCAAACCGTGCATCCGATTCCGGTGATCTTTATATCGATTTCAACCGAAATCACCTCACCTATCCAGTGGCATACTTGGTTTGCCAAGATTATGCCTTGTTCATCCTTGTCCTTCCGGAGCATGCATATGCATTGCATATCACATCTCGCATATCATGCCATGTTTTGCAGCATGTTGCTTGCGCATTGCATCATGATTGATATTTGTCCCCTTTGCTTGTGTTCTTGTTGTGGGTAGAGCCGGGAGACGAGTACGTGAACGAGGAACCTGTTGAGAACGCTTTCGAGGACCAAGCTTTCGACAACTCTGAGAACCTTGCAGGCAAGATGACCATACCCTCGAAATCACTTCTATCTTTGCTTGCTAGTTGCTCGCTCTTTTGCTATGCCTATGCTGCGATACCTACCACTTGCTATATCATGCCTCCTATATTGCCATGTCAGCCCCTAACCATCCATGTCCTAGCAAACCGTTGATTGGCTATGTTACCGCTTTCCTCAGCCCCTCTTATAGCGTTGCTAGTTGCAGGTGAAGATGAAGTTTGTTCCTTGTTGGAACATGGACTTGTTGTTCCTTGTTGGAACATGTTTACTTGTTGGGATATCACAATACCTCTTATTTAATTAATGCATCTATATACTTGGTAAAGGGTGGAAGGCTCGGCCTTATGCCTGGTGTTTTGTTCCACTCTTGCCACCCTAGTTTCCGTCATACCGGTGTTATGTTCCCGGATCTTGCATTCCTTACACGGTTGGGTGATTTATGGGACCCCCTTGACAGTTCGCTTTGAATAAGACTCTTCCGGCAAGGCCCAACATTGGTTTTACCATTTGCCTACCACCTACTCCTTTTTCCCCGGGTTTTCGCGAGCCCGAGGGTCATCTTTATTTTAGCCCCCCCGGACCAGTGCTTCTCTAAGTGCTGGCCCGAACCGAGCAACCTGCGGGGCCACCTCGTGGCAACTCGAGGCCTGGTTTTACTCGTAGCTTGACTTATCCGGATGTGCCCTGAGACCGAGATATGTGCAGCTCCTATCAGGATTTGTCGGCACAATCGGGCGGCTTTGCTGGACTTGTTTTATTGCTGTCGAAATGTCTTGTAGTCCGGGATTCCGAGATTGATCGGGTCTTCCCGGTAGAAGGAATATCCTTCGTTGACCGTGAGAGCTTATAATGGGCTAAGTTGGGACACCCCTGCAGGGTATTATCTTTCGAAAGCCGTGCCCGCGGTTATGAGGCAGATGGGAATTTGTTGATGTCCGGTTGTAGAAAACCCGAAGTTGAGCTTAACTAAAACACATCAACCGCGTGTGTAACCGTGATGGTCTCTTCTCGGCGGGGTCCGGGAAGTGAACACGGTGTTGGAGTTATGTTTGACGTAGGTTGTTCTAGGATCACTTCTTGATCACTTCTAGCTTCACGACCGTCCTTTGCCTTCTCTTCTCGCTCTCTTTTGCGTTGTAGCCACCATATATGCTAGTCGCTTGCTGCAGCTCCACCTCACAATCCTTTCCTACCTATCAGCTTAAATAGTCTTGATCTCGCGGGTGTGAGATTGCTGAGTCCCCGTGACTCACAGATTCTATCACAACAGTTGCAGGTGCCAACGATGCCAGTGCAGATGACGCGTCCGAGCTCACTTGGGAGTTCGACGAGGAACGTGGCAGTTACTATGTTTCTTTTCCAGATGATCAGTAGTGGAGCCCAGTTGGGGTGATCCGGGGATCTATGTAGCATTTGGGGTAGTCTTCTTTCATTTTGGTACCGTAGTCGGACCTTGAGTGTAATTTGAATGATGGATGTTTATTTATGTATTGTGTGAAGTGGCGACTGTAAGCCAACTATGTATCTTTCCCCTTATTTATTACATGGATTGTGTGAAGATTACCTCATTTGCGACATTGCTTTCAATGCGGTTATGCCTCTAAGTCGTGCCTCGACACGTGGGAGATATAGTCGCATCGAGGGCGTTACAAGTTGGTAATCAGAGCCTTCCCCGACCTTAGGAGCCCCCACTGATTGATCGTTTTTACTGGCCGAGTTGTGTCTAGAAAAATGTTTTGAGTCATTCAGGAATTATATATCGGAGAGTTGAGGAATTCTTTTTACTTCCCAGTCTCCTCATCGCTCGGGTAAGGCATCCTGACATAGAGTTTTGACTCTTCTCTTCTCAAATTTCACTAAAAAAATTTAGGATCACGCGGGTATCTTAGAATCGTTCCGATAGTTTTATGATGACAACATTGTCTTGAGTTGCCTCCCGTCAGCAGGGGTTTTAGAGGAGGTGTCCCAGGGAGTTGAGCTCCGAGGTGTTGTCGTCATAATTTTATCGTTGCGGTTCTGGAATACCTGAGTTTAGTATGCCGACATCGAAAATCTCTTTTGTACAGTTGTTGGTGAGATAACCCTGATAGCCCAGTACTGAGGCGAGTGCGGGAGTATCGCCATGACTTGTATAACGGATGCTTTTCGAAGGTTGGAGGTAGATGATTTCCGAGGATTTCTTGGTTATGTGTTGAAGGATGGATACAGCTGGATCTAGGTATTGTTAGTTTGGGTGATATATTTTGTGTCCCCTGTATCCCCAACACCTGATTGCATAACCAGAAAGTTTCGGGAGTTTATAAGTGGGAATTCATGTAGCTCTAGTATTTCTTCCGCAGATATTTGGTTTGTGATTGGGTAATCCTTACCAAGTATTTGTTCACTTCCGTACCTTGTTGATTTTATTCCTTACCTTGTTCTAAGTGGCTTCTCAACTTATGGAAGTGTGATGCTTTACTTTGGAATTCATTCGTTCATTCTCGTTCGAATGTTTATTGTGAAGACTATATGTTGCAATTTCGTTCCTTTGATTCAGCTTGAATATATCTCTGTCAAGATGCTAATGGATGTCACCCTCTTCAGGATGGCTCCACCAACGCGTCAGAATCCGGAACGCAATGAAGGAAATCAGGCTAACCCTCCGCCACCACCTCCGCCTCCGGAGGCATGGCAAGCCCTGATGACTGCCAC
This sequence comes from Aegilops umbellulata, assembly GCA_032464435.1. Taxonomy (NCBI): domain Eukaryota; kingdom Viridiplantae; phylum Streptophyta; class Magnoliopsida; order Poales; family Poaceae; genus Aegilops; species Aegilops umbellulata. Next base: position 585,405,260 of record CP136058.1, on the reverse strand, counting down.
AAATGCCAACGCTCAGATTCTGATTCAGCTCTTGCAAGATCGCAACCAAGGGCAAGCTAATCAAGAGAATCAAGGCCAAGGCAGCAATCAGCCACACTTCGTTTCACTCAACCAGTTCCTTGCTAATCAGCCAAAGACCTTCAGCTACTGTGTCGAGGCCACAGACGCAGATGATTGGCTCGTGGACATCAGCAAGCATTTCGAGTGCAGCAATGTCAGACCTGAGGACTTTGTCAAGTTTGCCTCTTTTCAACTGAAAGATCAAGCTGCTGAATGGTTCCAGCAATACAAAGATTCCAGAGGAGGTCGTGTGATTACCTGGGATGATTTCCGCCGTGACTTCAAAGCGCACCACATTCCATAAAGTGTTGTTGAGCTTAAGCGTGAGGAATTCCGCAATCTCAAGCAAGGCACCATGTCTGTCTATCAATACAACACTCAGTTCCAGAAGCTCTCTTGTTTTGCAAGGCAAGACATCCCTGATGAGAAGAGTATGATCTACCAGTTCAGGCGTGGTCTCAGAGAAGATCTGCAACTTGCTCTCGTGCTTTTCGAGCCATTAAAGTATGATGAATTCTACAACATGGCGCTGAAACAAGAAGCTGCTCAGCTCAAGTGTGAGGCATCTAAGAAGAGAGTCAGAGACGCAGTTCAGTCTTCTTCTTCCTCACTTGTGGCAGCTAAGCAACAGAAGTTCTGGTTGCCTCCTCCTCCTCCGTTCCGTCAGCCTTATCAGCAGAAGAACTCAGGTGGCCGTGGATCTTCCCACCCACCCAACCCTGGCTATCAGAACAAGTCTCAGAACCAAGCTCCAAGGCCAAGTGCTCCTTACCATCGTCCGCTCTCAGAGGTGACTTGTAACAAATGTCAGCAGAAGGGTCACTATGCGAACAAGTGCTTCAACCAGAGGCGCCTTCCACCTCCTCCTCCTGTGAAACCTTCCAACAATGCAGTGGTCAAGCATAATCCTAAGCATGCCAAGGTGAATATGATGAATGCAGCTCAAGCGGAGGATTCTTCTGAAGTGATCATGGGTAATCTTCCTGTTAATGGCATTCCTGCAAAAGTCTTATTTGATACTGGTGCATCACATTGTTTCATGTCAAGACCATTTTTTGCCAAGCATGAGTTCACTTCTTCGAATTTGGATAGACCCATGGCTGTCATTTCTCCTGGTAAACGTTTGAGCTCTAGTTTGGTGGTTCCCGATGTTTCCATCATGATGGGTGACTACAGATTCTTGTCTAAACCAGTTGTTCTTGGGGACTCTGATATTGATCTTATTCTCGGGATGGACTGGCTTTCTAAGCACAAGGCTCATCTTGATTGTGCTGCCAGGGAAATCAAATTGACTCACTCTTCTAACGATGTGATCATCTATGCCTCTCGTGATGATACCATTCGGTTGTTTTCTCTCAATGAGAATGATGAATTGGAGGCTATCTCTCAGATTCCAGTCGTTTGTGAGTACCAAGATGTCTTTCCATAAGAGCTTCCAGGTATGCCTCCCCGTCGGCCAGTTGAATTCGTTATTGATCTTGAGCCTGGCACGGAACCCGTTTGCAAGCGTCCTTACAAGCTTGGACCAGATGAGCTCAAAGAATTGAAGAAACAACTCGATGAACAAGAGCGTCTGGGTCTGATCAGACCGAGTTCTTCTCCTTGGGGTTGTGGTGTTCTTTTTGTCAAGAATAAGGATGGCACGGACCGACTTTGCGTCGACTACCGTCCATTGAACAAGAAGACAATCAAAAACAAGTACCCACTTCCCAACATCAATGAGCTATTTGAGCAACTTAAAGGTGCTAAGGTGTTCTCCAAGCTTGACCTTCGTATGGGTTATCATCAGATTCGCATTCGTGAAGAAGATATTCCCAAGACAGCATTCAGAACAAGCTTTGGTTCTTATGAATATACTGTCATGTCTTTCGGCCTTGTCAATGCTCCTCCAGCTTTCTCTCGCTTGATGAATTTCATCTTCAACCCCTACATCAACGAATTTGTCTTGGTCTATCTCGATGATATTTTGGTTTTCTCCAAGAATAAGAAGGATCATGCCAAACATTTGCGATTGGTGCTCGACAAGCTCAGAGAGTATCAATTATATGCGAAGTTCTCCAAATGTGAATTTTGGCTTGATGAAGTTCTTTATCTTGGTCATATCATCTCTGCCAAGGGCATTGCTATTAATCCAGAGAGGGTGTCTGCAGTTTTGAATTGGGAACCCCCTCAGAATGTCAAGCAGCTTCGCAGTTTTCTTGGACTTGCAAGCTATTGCCGAAGATTCGTTGAGAATTTCTCAAAGATTGCAAAGCCTCTATCCAACCTCCTCCAGAAGCATGTGAAGTATGTCTGGTCTCCTGAGTGTGACGTTGCTTTCAACACTCTCAAAGAGAAACTCGTCACTGCTCCAGTTTTGACTCCTCCTGACGAATCCAAGCCTTATGAAGTATTCTGTGATGCTTCTCTTCAGGGCCTCGGTGCCGTCTTAATGCAAGAGAAGAAGGTTGTTGCCTATACCACTCGTCAGTTGAGGCCCAACGAAAGGAACTACCCCACTCACGATCTTGAGTTGGCGGCAGTTGTCCACGCACTAATAACTTGGAGACATCTCCTGTTGGGAAGGAAAGTGGACATTTTCACCGATCACAAGAGTCTCAAGTACATCTTCACTCAGCCCAACCTCAACCTCAGGCAAACTCGATGGGTCGAAATGATTCAAGAGTATAATCCGAGTATCGAATATACTCCAGGTAAGGCTAATGTGATTGCAGACGCATTGAGCAGAAAGGCTTACTGCAACAGCTTAATCCTCAAGCCCTTTCAACCGGATCTCTGTGAGGCTTTCCGCAAGTTGAATCTCCAAGTAGTCCCTCAAGGGTTGCTTGCCAACCTCATTGTCTCTCCTACTTTGGAAGATCAAATTCGTGAGGAACAATTGTTGGATACCATGGTGAAGAAGGTGAAACGTGGTATTGACAAGGGAATTTCCAAATACAAGTGCTATCGAGTTGATGACAAAGATACTCTTTTCTTCGAGGACCGGATCGTGGTTCCAAAGGGAGATCTTCGTAAAGTCATTATGAACGAAGCGCACAACTCTCTTCTGTCAATTCATCCTGGAAGTACAAAGATGTACCATGACCTCAAGCAGTCGTATTGGTGGACTCGAATGAAGCGAGAGATTGCTCAATTCGTGAATGAGTGTGATGTCTGCAGAAGGGTGAAAGTAGAACACCAACGACCAGCTGGTCTTCTCCAACCTCTTGCTATTCCAGAAGGGAAGTTTGATCACATCGAAATGGACTTCGTGACTGGTTTTCCCAAGTCCAAGCGTGGAAATGATGATATCTTCGTCGTCATCGACAAGCTCACCAAAGTGGCTCATTTTCTTCCTATCAAAGAGTCTATCACAGCAGCGCAGCTGGCAGAGCTCTACACATCCAGAATTGTCTCCTTGCACGGCATTCCACAATTGATCTCTTCAGACCGTGGCAGCATCTTTACCTCCAAGTTTTGGGATTCTTTTCAGAAGGCCATGGGCACCAACATCCGCTTCAGCACAGCTTTCCACCCTCAGACTAGTGGACAAGTCGAGCGTGTCAACCAAATTCTTGAAGATATGCTCAGAGCTTGTGTTATCTCTTTCGGCATGAAGTGGGAGGATTGTCTTCCTTATGCTGAGTTTTCTTACAACAACAGTTTTCAAGCCAGCTCGGGCAAAGCCCCATTCGAGATTCTCTATGGCAGAAAGTGCCGTACTCCTCTCAACTGGTCTGAAACCGGTGAACGCCAATTGCTCGGCAACGATTTGATCTCAGAGGCTGAGGCAATGTGCAAGGTCATTCGTGAGAACCTCAAAGCCGCGCAATCGCGCCAGAAGAGCTATTACGATAGCAAACATCGTGATGTGGCATTCGAGATCGGAGACCATGTCTACCTCCGCGTCTCTCCAATGAAAGGAACTCGTCGCTTCGGTATCAAGGGGAAACTTGCTCCGAGATACGTGGGCCCTTTCAAGATCATCAGCAAACGAGGCGATCTCGCCTATCAACTTGAGCTTCCCTCCAACTTTGCAAATGTGCATGATGTCTTCCACGTGTCACAGCTTCGCAAGTGCTTCAAGACGCCTGAGCGCACCATCAACTTTGAAGAGATTGATCTTCAAGAAGATTTGTCCTATCATGAGCATCCCGTTGCTATTCTTGAAACAACTGAGCGCAAGACTCGCGACAAGTCAATCAAATTCCTGAAAGTGAAATGGTCACACCATTCAGACCGAGAAGCCACCTGGGAGCGTGAGGATCACCTACGTTCCGAGTATCCGGAGTTCTTTCAGTCCTAGATCTCGGGACGAGATCCTCTCGTAGTGGTGGAGTGTTGTAACGCCCCAGATGTAACTTGCCATATTTGTAATCCAACTCTTGCCATTTTCGGCTATGTGTTATGATATTTCCTCCGTGGTTGGGTTTCCCTTCGTTGTGTATTTTGTTCATGTCATGCATTTCATATCATGTCATCATGTGCATCGCATTCGCATACGTGTTCGTCTCATGAATCCGAGCATTTTTCCCGTTGTCCGTTTTGCAATCCGGCGCTCCTATGTTCCCCGGCGTCCCCTTTTACATTTCTTCGTGAGCGGGTATTAAACTTTCTCGGATTGGACCGAGGTTTGCCAAGCGGCCTCGGTATAGCACCGGTAGACCGCCTGTCAAGTTTCGGGTCAATCAGAGGTCGTTTGGTACTCCAACGGTTAACCGGGTAACCGTGAAGGCCTCGTGTGTGTTGCAGCCCAACACCCCTTCAAAATAGCCCAACAACCCATCTAAGTCACTCCCATGTCCTCCGCCGTTCGATCACGATCGCGTGGCCGAAAACCGCTCTCCATTTGGAGCTTCCTAGCTCCTTCTACCTATAAAAACACCTCCCCCTCCTCCATTCACGGGTCCAATCCACCCTAACCTAGCCCCGCTCCTCTCCCCGCCGCCGGACGCGTCCGATTCGGGCTGGACACGTCCGGGTCGCCCCGCCGCCGCCACGTGGCGCCTCCCCATTGGTCGTTCGCCACCGAGGCCCGCCGAGCCCAGCGCGGGCCCGCGAGCCCGTTCGCCGCCGCCGCACGCCGCCTCCCTCCGCGCGCCGCCGCCTCGCCCCGCTCCCCGCGCCCGGCCCCGCCGTCGCCGCGCCGCCCGCAGCAGCGCCGCCGCCCGCGCGCCCGCTCGCCGCGCCGCCCGCCGCACGCCGCCGCTGTCGCCGCGCCGCTCTCCCGCGCCCCCGCCGCGGTGCGCCTCGCCGGAGTCGCCCCGATCCAGATCCACTCGCTAGGGTTGACTTTTCCCTCGTCCCGAAATTTTCTAAGTCTTTGAATTTTTGCATTATCATCACCTGTTCATCGCATCGTAACTTTGCATCCGTAGCTCCATTTCATGCGTATAATATGTCAATTTGTTTGCCTCGAAGAGTTCATCATTTCATTCCATTGCATCATTTTCATTTGAGGTCATTTTGATGCCCGAAATGCTGTTAGAAGTGGGCTATGTGATGTTAGTTGCTGGATCTTATCTGAACATGCACTTTTGTCATTTTTGCCATGATTGATGTGTACCTCCTATGAAGTTGAGTCCTACATGAGTTTTGTAACATGCCATGTTACCTTTCCAGAGAATTATGCCATGTATTTTCTGACCTTTGTGGTGACTAGCACAAGCGTGCAAACTAGGGCACTTGATGTTGCTGATTTCAGAGACTTAGTCCCTGCCTGCTGTTATTTTCATGCCTTGTACTCATGTTGTTTCCGAGAGATATATGCATATTTTGAGCATGAACAGTAAGGGTGTTTTGAACATGAGGATTTTCTCTATCATTCCGTGCCTTTGTTTGTATTTATGGAGTGCCATAGCTTGAGCCGATCGAGCTCTACTTTTGCTTCAAAATGTTGCTGGCAGATTGTTTACATGTTATTCGATTTTGCCAAGCTTGGTGTAGTTGATCCTTGCAAGCTATGATCCTATACTTGCCATGTATAGTTCCTATGCCATGTATTCTTGATGTATGTATGCTTAGTTTATCATGCAAGGCTCTGTAGTGAGTGCATCGAGCTCGTAAACATGCCTACCCGTTATCTGTTTTGACATGTCCAGTTTTCTGCTAAGTCTGAAACCTGTAACGAAACTTGCTTAATTGACATGGGTGTAATCTTATTTTCTGATCCTTTTTGGATTATGGTCAGTAAGGGGCTTTTGTCAATTGCATTGAGTAGATTCATTCCGTGCCTTACTTTGCTATGTTCTGATCCTGTAGCATGTTGTTTCATTGCTCTGAACATGCCATCCTGATGTTAATTTCTCCCATGTTATTTTCACCAAGTCTGTGAACCTGTTATCTTTTGCTCTTTTGCCATGCTTGTTTGAACCTGTTATGATGTGATTTGGCCGTAGCTCAGTGTTCATCTTTTGTCAAGCATCTTGTGTGGATTACTATAATATGCTTTGTTGATATGTTTGGGTGCATTAGCATATTTTCTTGTTGCTTGCTAAGTAGCATCATGTTGTTTATGGCAGATTATCGTCATTCTTGTATTGCTTGTCATTTGCAAACCGTGCATCCGATTCCGGTGATCTTTATATCGATTTCAACCAAAATCACCTCACCTATCCAGTGGCATACTTGGTTTGCCAAGATTATGCCTTGTTCACCCTTGTCCTTCCGGAGCATGCATATGCATTGCATATCACATCTCGCATATCATGCCATGTTTTGCATCATGTTGCTTGCGCATTGCATCGTGATTGATATTTGTCCCCTTTGCTTGTGTTCTTGTTGTGGGTAGAGCCGGGAGACGAGTACGTGAACGAGGAACCTATTGAGAACGCTTTCGAGGACCAAGCTTTCGACAACTTTGAGAACCTTGCAGGCAAGATGACCATACCCTCGAAATCACTTCTATCTTTGCTTGCTAGTTGCTCGCTCTTTTGCTATGCCTATGTTGCGATACCTACCACTTGCTATATCATGCCTCCTATATTGCCATGTCAGCCCCTAACCATCCATGTCCTAGCAAACCGTTGATTGGCTACGTTACCGCTTTCCTCAACCCCTCTTATAGCGTTGCTAGTTGCAGGTGAAGATGAAGTTTGTTCCTTGTTGGAACATGGACTTGTTGTTCCTTGTTGGAACATGTTTACTTGTTGGGATATCACAATACCTCTTATTTAATTAATGCATCTATATACTTGGTAAAGGGTGGAAGGCTCGGCCTTATGCCTGGTGTTTTGTTCCACTCTTGCCACCCTAGTTTCCGCCATACCGGTGTTATGTTCCCGGATCTTGCGTTCCTTACACGGTTGGGTGATTTATGGGACCCCCTTGACAGTTCGCTTTGAATAAGACTCTTCCGGCAAGGCCCAACATTGGTTTTACCATTTGCCTACCACCTACTCCTTTTTCCCCGGGTTTTCGCGAGCCCGAGGGTCATCTTTATTTTAGCCCCCCCGGACCAGTGCTTCTCTAAGTGCTGGCCCGAACCGAGCAACCTGCGGGGCCACCTCGTGGCAACTCGAGGCCTGGTTTTACTCGTAGCTTGACTTATCCGGATGTGCCCTGAGACCGAGATATGTGCAGCTCCTATCAGGATTTGCCGGCACAATCGGGCGGCTTTGCTGGACTTGTTTTATTGCTGTCGAAATGTCTTGTAGTCCGGGATTCCGAGATTGATCGGGTCTTCCCGGTAGAAGGAATATCCTTCGTTGACCGTGAGAGCTTATAATGGGCTAAGTTGGGACACCCCTGCAGGGTATTATCTTTCGAAAGCCGTGCCCGCGGTTATGAGGCAGATGGGAATTTGTTGATGTCCGGTTGTAGAAAACCCGAAGTTGACCTTAACTAAAACACATCAACCGCGTGTGTAACCGTGATGGTCTCTTCTCGGCGGGGTCCGGGAAGTGAACACGGTGTTGGAGTTATGTTTGACGTAGGTTGTTCTAGGATCACTTCTTGATCACTTCTAGCTTCACGACCGTGCTTTGCCTTCTCTTCTCGCTCTCTTTTGCGTTGTAGCCACCATATATGCTAGTCGCTTGCTGCAGCTCCACCTCACAATCCTTTCCTACCTATCAGCTTAAATAGTCTTGATCTCGCGGGTGTGAGATTGCTGAGTCCCCGTGACTCACAGATTCTATCACAACAGTTGCAGGTGCCAACGATGCCAGTGCAGATGACGCGTCCGAGCTCACTTGGGAGTTCGACGAGGAACGTGGCAGTTACTATGTTTCTTTTCCAGATGATCAGTAGTGGAGCCCAGTTGGGGTGATCCGGGGATCTATGTAGCATTTGGGGTAGTCTTCTTTCATTTTGGTACCGTAGTCGGACCTTGAGTGTAATTTGAATGATGGATGTTTATTTATGTATTGTGTGAAGTGGCGACTGTAAGCCAACTATGTATCTTTCCCCTTATTTATTACATGGATTGTGTGAAGATTACCTCATTTGCGACATTGCTTTCAATGCGGTTATGCCTCTAAGTCGTGCCTCGACACGTGGGAGATATAGCCGCATCGAGGGCGTTACAATAACAGAGGACTTACTGGAGTTGTGGAAATGCGAGAGATCGCCGCGGTGCTCTGGTATGTTCAGGGTGATGCAGCGGCCTAGGTTGATGCAGAGGTCGATGGCGGCGACGGAGCTCCGAAGCTGGACGGCTCGAGGAAGACGAAGCAGAAGGGCACGAAGGGGCAAAAAAGGAAATGACCCTTCGGTCCTATTTATAATGAAAGGGATATGTGTCAGGCGCGAGAATCAAGGGGCCACAAAACGGAGTTGTCGCCTCGATTATCGTAGATCTATTAAACAAGGAAGCATCATGGATAGCTTCGTTATGACAGATGACGTCACTCCGGTTTATAGTAATCAGAGAAGATGACATCATGGTGGTTCACCAATTTATGAGAAGATGTTGAAGATGAAGTTTTTGCTAAGGATTGACATGAACCCGTTCAAATCAATCTGGGGCCTAATGTTGGGGATATTACTACTGGGCGTAAACCGGCTAGGACAGGCCGGGTTAACTTCATCAGTAGTTAAGTATGTTGAAGACCATAAAAGAAGAACAGGGCTCAAGGCCCACAGTCGGTTTAAAGCCTGTAGCCGTAAACCGGTGTTGGTATGTAAACTTGTATTGTAAGTTAGGAGTAAGCAGAGACCAAACCGGACACGTCTATGCCGGTGTTGGGACTCTGTAAACCGACGGGCGTCGCCCATGTATATAAGGGGACGATTCGGCGGCGGTTTAAGGACAATAGACAACAACTCGAGACTTAGGCGAAGCTTGTTTGCTCCCTAGTCATCGAAACCCCATCAATTCCATCACAAATTGACGTAGGCTTTTACCTTCATCGAAGGGGCCGAACTAGTATAAACTCTCTTGCATCCCTGTGTCCGCTTTAACCCCTTCAAGCTAACCCGTCGCGATGGCTCCACGACTAAGTCCTTTCATGAGGACATCTTTCGTGACAAAACCACGACACATCGTCACTTCACCTTTAACTAGTCTCTGTTCATTCTGCAACTCCCGTTTCGGGTTACTACTCTTAGCAACTGAACCAGTATCAAATGCCGAGGGGTTGCTATAAACACTAGTAAAGTACACATCAATAACATGTATATCTAATATATCTTTGTTCACTTTGCCATCCTTCTTATCCGCCAAATACTTGGGGCAGTTCCGCTTCTAGCGACCAGTCCCTTTGCAGTAGAAGCACTTAGTCTCAGGCTTAGGACCAGACTTGGGTTTCTTCACTTGAGCAGCAACCTGCTTGCCATTCTTCTTAAAGTTCCCCTTCTTCCCTTTGCCCTTTTCTTGAAACTAGTGGTCTTGTCAACCATCAACACTCGATGTTTTTCTTGATTTCTACCTTCGTCGATTTCAGCATCACGAAGAGCTTGGGAATCGTTCTTGTTATCCCTTGCATATTATAGTTCATCACGAAGTTCTACTAACTTGGTGATGGTGACTAGAGAATTCTGTCAATCACTATCTTATCAACAAAACATGATCATCTCATACAGCAACTTATATCTCATCACGTCTTGACCATATCACATCACAACATGCCCTGCAAAAACAAGTTAGACGTCCTCTACTTTGTTGTTGCAAGTTTTACGTGGCTGCTACGGGCTTAGCAAGAACTGTTCTTACCTACGCATCAAAACCACAACGATAGTTTGTGAAGTTGGTGTTGTTTTAACCTTCGCAAGGACCGAGCGTAGCCACACTCGGTTCAACTAAAGTTGGAGAAACTAACACCCGCCCGCCACCTGTGTGCAAAGCACGTCGGTAGAACCAGTCTCGCGTAAGCATACGCATAATGTTGGTCCGGGCTGCTTCATCCAACAATACCGCTGAACCAAAGTATGACATGCTGGTAAGCAGTATGACTTATATCACCCACAACTCACTTGTGTTCTACTCGTGCATATGACATCTACGCATAAAACCAGGCTCTGATACCACTGTCGGGGAACATAGTAATTTCAAAAAAAAATCCTACGCACACGCAAGATCATGGTGATGCATAGCAACGAGAGGGGAGAGTGTTGTCCACGTACCCTCGTGGACCAAAAGCGGAAGCATTAGCACAACGTGGTTGATGTAGTCGTACGTCTTCATGATCTGACCGATCAAGTACAGAACGTACGGCACCTCCGAGTTCAGCACACGTTCAGCCCGATGACGTCCCTCGAACTCCGATCTAGCCAAGTGTTGAGGGAGAGTTTCGTCAGCACGACGGCGTGGTGACGATGTTGATGTTCTACCGACGCAGGGCTTCGCCTAAGCACCGCTACAGTAATATCGAGGTGGAATATGGTGGAGGGGGGCACCGCACACGGCTAAGAGATCACTGATCAATTGTTGTGTCTATGGGGTGCCCCCCTGCCCCCATATATAAAGGAGCAAGGGGGGAGGCGGCCGGCCTAGGAGGAGGGCGCACCAAGGAGGGAGTCCTACACCCACTGGGAGTAGGACTCCTCCTTTCCTTGTTGGAGTAGGAGAGAAGGAAAGAGGGGGAGAGGAAGAAGGAAAAGCCGGCTGCACCCCTTATCCAATTCGGACCAGAAGGGGGGCGCGCGCCTCCTTCCTTTTGGCCTCTCTCCTCTATTCCCGTATAGCCCAATAAGGTCCATATACTCCCCGGCGAATTCCCGTAACTCTCCTTTACTCCGATAAATACCCGAATCACTCGGAACCTTTCTGATGTCTGAATATAGTCGTCCAATATATCGATCTTTACGTCTCGACCATTTCGAGACTCCTCGTCATGTCCCCGATCTCATCCGGTACTCCGAACTCCTTCGGTACATTAAAACATATAAACTCATAATATAACTGTCATCAAAACGTTAAGCGTGCGGACCCTACGGGTTCTCGAATGTCGGATTTTGGGTTCCGGCAGACCCTTGAGGTTCGAACACTGGGGTGCACGCGGAAATCTCTGCCCTAATGTTCTACGCCCGATCTCCTCGCGTGATCTAAGCTAGAAACGATGAGCAACACAAGGGACACGAGATTTATACTGGTTCGGACCACCGTTGTGGTGTAATATCATACTCCAGTGTGTGGTGTGGTGGATTGCCTCAGGGGCTGATGATGAACAGTACAAGGGAAGAACAGCCTCGCGAGGGGTGTTCTTGAGCTGGTGTGGTGTGCTCTACTTAATCTAGATCTCTCTTTCTCTACCAGCTCGCTCGATCAGAGTTCTCGATGCCCTACTCTGTGGTGGCTAGCTCTATTTATAGAGGCCCTGGGCCTCTCCCCAAATAATGAGCGGGAAGGGCGCCAACAATTGGCCATTTTGAAGGGTAACATCTAGTACAAGTTATCCTGACCAAAGGTGGTCTTCGGCTGCCAAAAGCACCAGTGGTGACGCCGTATTGGGCTCCACAGTGACCTCCATCCTGCCGTCCGGCTGGTCTTGGTCTCGTTGCACCAGAATGGTAACCACCAAAAGGGAAACAAGGACTCGGCGCAGGCTGGCGCCCGCCTGGTCTTGATTCGTCATGGCTTGTGTTACGGGCTCCTCACGAGGTACCCCTGCCCTGATCTCTCCGCCTCCTCGCGAGCCTGCCTGATGAGGCTGCCTCTGAGGAAGCTTCCTGTCATCCGCCCCGCGAGGCTTGGCCCCTCGCAAGGGTCTTGAGCTTGAGCTGATGAAGATGGGCCGTGTTGGGCCCCCACTTGAGCCACGCCGCAGGCCGCAGGCAGGCAAGTCTGGGGACCCCCGTTCCCAGAACGCCGATAGTAGCCCCCAGGCCCAAGGCGCGCGCGGGCTTGGCCTAGCAGAGAAGCAAAGGGGCAAGCGCGAAGCACCGCGGTGCCCAACAGCTTCTGGCCTTGGGTGCCGCGTGGCGGTTGATTGGACGTGGGCGACTGCGCTTCTCCACGACGCCTCGGCAACTGCACGACTTGACAAGTCCCTGCATGCAGAGAAACGGGTCATGATTACCTGCGATCATGGTGCTCAGCGGTTGGCCTTCTCCGGCTATAAGTACGGGACCGCGCGAGCTCCTTCAGTCCATTCCTTCCTGCTACTCCTTCTCTTCTTCTGCTGCCCGTCGTTCACATGGCTCCCAAGAGGTTCTCGGCCATAGAGAAAGGAAAGGCCCGCCAGGCAGGGCCTGACTCCCCCCCCCCCGACCAAGCGTGGTCGGGGTCGTCCTCGCAAGCATCCCGCGGTCCCTGCAGCGGCTTCCCGCAGCCACGGAGGCGGTTCCCTGTGCGGCGGTGAGCGCCCGGCTGCCGCGGGGAGGCATGCCATGACCGCGCAGCCCCCAGGCCGTGCTTTCGCTCAGCGGAGGTGCTGCCGGAGTTCGTCGTGTGGTTGGCGGACCCGACCAGCACCTGGCTCCAGCTCCCCCATTTCTTCATAGGTGAACTGCCAGCCAGCGCCTGGTGCGGCTTCTGGCTCCAGGCGGATGGTTGCAGCAGTAGGGCCTCCTGGGCTTCGCTGGAGGTCTCCGCTTCTGGGAATGGGGCCCTGACCCGCGGCTGGCAAACGTTTGCCCGCGCGCGCGGCCTGAGCCGACGGTGCACCCTGCACTTCAAGTTTGATGGCGACGCCACCCTCTACGTGATGGTTTTCGGGGAAGACGGTCGCCGCGTTGGGTGCTGCCCCGAAGACGATTATCGCGGTCACCTGCCCAGCCCCGGTACTGACCAGGATGAAGACGGCAGCAGGCGTACATGCGGCGGTGCTCGAGGTTCGCCAAGCTCCGGCGACTCTCCCTCAGGCAGCAGCTCCTCCAGCGGGTGCCGTGGCAAGCACCCGCTGTCGGGGGTTGTATGCGACATATGCCAAAGGATGGCTTATCATGGTGGGGGCGAGTAGAACGTCGTCGGTGCCTGGAAGCGGGATGAGGCGTAGACATGCACGCCGGTGAATCTTACCCAGCTTCAGGGCTCTTCGAGGAGATAATACCCCTACTGCTGCTCTGCGGGGTCTCCGCATGGTCACTATGGCAAAGTGTGTACAAGGTTACTCCTTGAGCTGTTTCCTGGAGGTAGGAGAAGGCAAGGCTAGCGCTCTCCCCCTTTGTGTTCTCTTGTCTAGTGTCTAAAGAATCAAACCCTTTGCATGGGTGCTCCGGGGGGTTTATATCGGCCTATCCCCCGGGGGTACAATGGTAATCCGGCTGGGCGCGGGTCCCAGCCGTCTGTCTCTCAGGCCGCCGTCTTCTCCGTGGCGGGCCCCGCCGACTGGCCCGTACGGAGCCGACAGGCCTTGTCCGCCGCGGGCGGGTCTTGCCGACTCCGGATTACTGTATCCATGCTTCTAATGACGCTGGCTTGGTCATGGGGTCATGGCAACAGTACTGTCGCCCGACGGGCGATCACTGTTGCCATTCCCCATCTTGTCTAGTTAATGGCATGCGGGGCCCGTGGGAGGAGCCGGCCGACTCTTGGAGGCCGACTCCCACAGGGTCCAACTTGTGGCGCTCTCGCCGTCTTATTTACCCCCGCTGACCAGCGGGGCCCGCCGCCTCTGGGTCGTACAGGCAGGCCAACGTGGGCACAGGGTTCCGCCCCCTGGGGCTGATGTCAGAGCTGGCATGGCAACAGTGCCGCGCCGGACGGAGATCTCTGTCAGTACGACGCACTGTGGCCATGCCTGCCCTTGCTAAGGGGCGGGTGTGGCCCATTCTGAGGCCACGCCCCGTCCCGTCCCTCCTCACGAGGGCATGAGGTGGTGAAGTCGCGAGCCGACTCCCCATAGTCGGCTTCTCTGGAAGTCGCCAGCTGGGAGTCGGCTCATTTCAAAGCCGTCTTTGGGATTCGGCCGTGAGTGGGTAGTCGGTGGTGCTACAGCCGACTCCCAGAGGCGGCCCTTCTATCTTGGGATTCTTGAGGGGCGAAGCCGGCCCCGATGTCTTGAAAGGTTCTGGGTCTCGGGTTAGCCTACCCGTGGCCCATCACTCCGACAGTAGTCCCCGAAGCTGGTGAGGCGCCGAGGGAGATACATCGAGGAGCCTCAACAGTTTCTTCCTTCCAGCGGTTGGATCTAGGCCTTGCCCGCCGTCTTCCTTCAAGCCGACTATCGGGAGGCGATCTTGCTCAGGCCGTCTCCGCCAAGCCGACTATCGGGAAGTCGGATTCGTCGAAGGTCGTCTTGCTCCTTAAAGAGTTTGAAAGTCGCGGCGGGATTCAGACGGCGTGCTTGATAATCTATACGGCCGCCGCCCGCCGCGGACCTACCGGGGGGCGCCACGTGGCCGGGCCAGTCTGCCAGCCCACGCGCGCGACAGGACAGGCCCGCGGGTGGGACCCGCCATTACCGCGCCTCGGCCTTTGAACGGATCTGCTGCGGTCGTGCGGGCGGTTGGGTTTCCAGCGTAGTAACTGCGTGCAGTAACTCGTGTGGTAAATCGTGGGGGTCGTGGGGGCGTGGGCGCAGTTAATCCCACGATGCCCCCTCGGCTTCTCAGTCTGCAGGCCTATAAGTAGGCGGGGGGAGCGGGGCGGCGAAGCACGCGCGCCCGCTCTCCCTCTCATCCAGCCCTCGGCCGGCGCCGCGGGGCCGGCCCACCAGTTCGCCCCCGACCGAGCGGAGAGTGACGTCGACGACCCCGACCTGGGGGCGGCGGCGATGGAGGGTGACATCGACGGAGGAGGAGGAGGAGAGGAAGGCGGCCTCAGGCCCTCGGCCACCTTTGCCGACTGGCCCGCCGGCGAAGACGGGGATGTCGCCCCGCGCCATCAATCAAGGCTAGACGGTGCGAGGAAGCGCCGGGCCGGGCCGAGTTCCCTCGGTGGCCAGGAGAAGAAGTTCAAGGGGGTGGCCGCCGCGACCAAGCAGGAAGAGGCGGTTGCGAGGGCCCAACGCTTCCGTAAGGAAGTGAAGAAACCGCCGCTATCCTCTGGGTAAGTGCTTCTGTCTTTTGTCTTGTTTTATCTTCTGGTGGATTTTGTCCAGGTCCTTTACACGCTTTCCCTGTTCCAGGGCTCCTCTCACCCTTGGGAAGGTCACCGCCGCCTCCATCAGGGGGTCGGCAGAGTCATCCGCCACCACTCGGCACATTGACCCCGCCACCGACCTCCGGGAAGCGACGGAGCGGAACGCGCAGGAGAAGCGCGACGAGGACAAAGCCACCGGCCGAGAGAAGGCGGAGGCCGAGAAGGCGGCCGCCTCCGCCAAGAAGAAGCTGGGGGAAGCCGAAGCCACCGCCGCGGCCAAACAGCAGGCCGAAGAAGCCGCGCGCCGCCAGTCGGCGTTGTTCGTCATCCCACTAAACTCGGCGTAGCCTCCAGATTTCACGGAGCAGACTGGGGAAGTCGGCGGGGAGCATCCCATTATGGAGAGAGAGGGCGGCGACGTCCCCGGGCCGGACACGGTTGTGCCGCCACCACCGCCTCCGCCGCCATCGGGAAGCGCGAGAGGTGAACAGCCGGCGGACCCGCCGGTGCCGCCGACTACAGACGAAGCCATGGCGAATTTGCTCCTCCAAGTCGCCTCGCCAACGCGCCGCCGTCTGGAGAAGGCGACTTCAGCGCCACGCCCTCTGGAGACCGGCGCAGCCAGCTCGGCCATCCCATACGTCGAGGCGACGAGTGCTGCGCCCGTCGGGTGGGTGCGAGGAGGCGGCACAAGCCCTCTGAACCAGGTGCTCCTGGACGTCTAGGCGAAGTTGCGGGCCGAAGGCGACGCCATCCAGAACTGCACCAAGGCGTATCTGGTGTCGCGAGCAGCCGTCCGAGTATGTTTCTTCTGACTTTTCTTTTTCTTGCTCTTCTCTATGGGGGCGCGCCAGCGCACCCACTGGGTGTAGTCCCCGAGTTTCGGGCCGGCTGCTGAGCAGGCAGGTCGGAACTCTATTGGCGAGTTCCAAATGCTTATTCTTGTTTTTGAAATGCTTATCACAGGATTACCACAACCTCCGTGTCACCGTCTTCAACCGCAACGTTGAAGAGCTGGGCAAGCGGACTGCCGACTTGTCGGAGAGCTGGAGTGAGTTTCCTTCTTCGCGGGGGCGCGCTGGCGCACCCGCGGGCTGTAGTCCCCGAGATTCGGGCCGACTGCTGCGCAGTCGGGCCGGATCTTCCTGGCGAACTTCTTTGTTGACGACTTACGTCTTTTTTATTCTTTCTTCAAAGGCCAACGCCGTTCTTCAGCAGCAGCTGGGCGAAGCCAACACCGCCTTGCGTGCCAAGGAGGTGGAATGCAGCAAGCTCGTCACAGAGCGCGACCTGCTGGCTGCGCAGCTGGCGGAGCAGAAGGAGCTGCTCAAGAAGGCGCAGGAGGAGGCGAAGGAGAAAGATATTGAACTCCTGGCCGAGTTTGAGACCGAGCGCTCCTCCTGGACCGACAAGGAGGCGATGCTGACCTCTGGCTTCCACGAGATTGAGGATATCATCGATGGTGAGTTTTCTTTACTCTCTTTCTTTGATCCGCCGACTGCGGGTCAGGCCGACTCTTACTTTTTCTAACTGGCTTCTTTTTCTTTTTCGTCTCGGCAGACTTCTTCCCGGGCCACACGCAAGCTGCCACTCAAGCCATTGAGGCTGATCGTGAGGCGCGGAGGGCAGCTGTCGAGGAGGTTGCCGCCAATGCCCCCCGGACCCTTGATGAGCAGCTTCTGAGCATCGAGGCTCGCTTACGGCCGGCTCACCGGATGCTGCGCCGGCTTCAACGTGTCGGCGCCCAGGCGATTGCTGCCTTGTGGCCAGACATGCCGATTCTGCGCACTCCCAGCCGGACTGCCGACTGGCTGGAGGTCGCAGCAGGTCGTCTGGAGGCTTGGAAAGGCTCCTCGGCATGGGCTGGAGCGCGCCAGGCCTTGGAGTTCGTCAAGGCGTGGTATCCAGACTTGGACCTGGACCAGATGGCCACGCTCCGGGCCGAGGCCCAGCCGGAGCTGGCAGCCGTGGAGGACGCCCTTGTCAAGCGCGCCGCGGCGATCGCCGAGTATGCTGATACCAACGTCTTCATTCCTGAGCGAGCTAACAACGGCGAGGAGGCACCGCTGGAGTGGTTTCGGATGAACCCGTACTACGACGAGGACTCGGCGGAGGTGATCGGCTCCAGTGCTGAGGAGGGAGGCGAGGCGGAGGCCGGAGGCGGTCAAGCCGAGACTGCTCAGCCGGCCGCCCCAACGTCCAACACCGCCATCTCCTCCGAGCCTCCAAACCCGTCTGCTGCTTCATAGGCCGTCGCCTTGTCTTTATTTATCTGCTTTAGTAGTTTCTCGAGGAACTTTGTTAATTTGCACAATTCCACCCATGGGGTGTATTTTGAACCTCCGTTCGAGGATTCGGCCAAGGGCCTATGTTATGTAAATATTTATCTAGGTTCTATCACTTCTTGCTTATTGCTCTTTTGGCTTTTTCCTTTGCCGCCTTCCCTTAGATGTCATCTTTGTCAGACGGACAGCCGCTCTGCGGACTGCCATTGGATCGAATACTTGGCTACTTTGGGAAGGCAAGTACTTAGCCATTCTAGAGTTTCTTAGCAAGTTGGATAGAAAGCGGCAAGCCGACTACTCCGGAGCCGGATTTGCGAGGAGCGGCTGGAAAGCTGGCTCGAGCTATGTTTATGCTTTGAGTCCTTAGCCATTTTTCATGTGGGCGCCCATTCTTCCTTACTCCTGCCCACCGGACAGTCGCTCTGCAAGCTGCGGCTTCTGACAGGAGACGGCTTAAGCGCCACACACTACTTGTCCGACTGCAGGAAGCGTTTTCATAGCGCAAGACGGCGAGTCCCAGGGCCGACTAGTCGAGCCCGGTGCCAAGCGGCATAACAAATAGTAGCATACTCGGAGGCATAATACTTATCATACAGATAACAAAAGGGGCAGTCCCCGAGTTCGTCTCGGGGGGCCCGGAGTCTTGGTACTTCAATACAAAAGTGTAGCATGGTACATATTGCATCAACTGTAGAATCTTCGAAGAAGATTTGCGTTCCATGGTCGCTCCGTCTCTTTGCCAGAGTCGTCCCTCTTGTGTGCTCGGGGCTTCTGAGCGTCGATCAGGTAGTAGGAGTCGTTGCCCAGCACATTGCTGATGATGAAGGGGCCTTCCCAAGGCGCCGACAACTTGTGATGGCCGGTTGTTCGCTGGATCAGTCGGAGCACAAGGTCGCCCTCTTGGAAAGATCTCGGCCTGACCTTCCTGTTGTAGTATCGGCGCAGGCTCTGCTGGCAGATGCTGGACCGGCTGAGTGCCAATAGCCGGCCCTCTTCCAGCAGATCGACGCCATCTTGTCGTGCTTCTTCTGCTTCCTCCTCGGTGTACATCGTGACTCGCGGGGAGTCGAACTCTATATCCTTTGGGATGACGGCTTCAGCACCATAGACGAGGAAGAAGGGCGTGAAGCTGGTCGACTTGTTTGGAGTCGTGCACAGACTCCAGAGGACGGCTGGCAACTCGTCAAGCCAACAGCCGGCCGAACGCTCCAGTGGTTTGACCAGCCGAGGCTTGATGCCAGACAGGACGAGGCCATTCGCCCGCTCCACCTGGCCGTTTGACTGCGGATGGGCAACGGACGCTAAGTCCAGTCGGATGCCCTGCGTCGCGCAGAAACGGGCCAAAGCGCCTTTGGCAAAGTTGGTGCCGTTGTCGGTGATGATGCTGTGCGGTATGTCGTACCGAATTGTGATATCGGAGATGAAAGTCATGGCAGTCGGACCATTCAACTTCTTGATGGGCTTTACTTTTATCCACTTGATGAACTCGTCCACTGCGACAAGTAGGTGAGTTAGGCCACCTCGTGCCGTCTTGAATGGTCCCACCATATCCAGGCCCCAAACTGCAAAGGGCCAGGCGATTGGGATAGTCTTGAGCGCAGAAGCCAGCTGATGCGTCTTGGAGCGGAACTTCTGGCACCCCTTGCATTTCTGGACCAACTCTTTGGCCTCTTCCAGGGCAGTCGGCCAGAAGAAACCATGCCGGAAAGCTTTGGCGACGAGTGCTCTTGAGGCCGCATGGTGGCCGCACTCGCCTTGATGGATGTCTCTGAGAATTGCTTGGCCTTGGTCCGTCTCGACGCAGCGCTGGTAAACACCAGTGACGTTGCGCCTGAGTAGCTCTCTGTTGACTATGGTGTATGCTGCCGCCCGGTATTGTACTTGCCGAGCCAAGGTTTCATCAGTTGGCAGCTCCTTGTTCACCAGGAATTTGAGGATGGGCTATGCCCATGAGGGTGCTGCTA
Source organism: Aegilops umbellulata (assembly GCA_032464435.1). NCBI lineage: Eukaryota > Viridiplantae > Streptophyta > Magnoliopsida > Poales > Poaceae > Aegilops > Aegilops umbellulata. The sequence continues at coordinate 585,385,569 of CP136058.1, read as the reverse complement.
TTTCTTCAACTGCCAGAACTGCGACTTGGACAAGGGCGGCTGGGCTGGGAGGCGCCGGGCTGGAGTCCGCAGCCGCTTGCTGGATCAACGAAGTCCCCGGGCCGACTGGAGCAGTTCCCGGGCCGAGCTCTGGAGTCTTTTGTCTGGTCGCCGCAGTCCCCGGGCCGAGTTCTGAAGTCCCTGGGCCGGCTTTGACTGCGGCATTCTTGGAGTCGTCTGCAAGGGTTTTTGTGCCGTCTACTTGGGCTCTTGAGCCGGATCCGACTTCTTCAGGGGGAGCCAGCACAAAGATGGAGTCTGACTCTGGTGAAGGCTTGATGGACGGCTTGAGGAGGCGTTGAAGAGCGATGCCGGATGGTATTGTTTGGCGGGTGGAGCCGATTCGTGGCAAAGTATCTGCTTGATCGTTGTTGTTTCTTGGCATGTGGAGGAACTCGCACCCCTCGAAATATCCGCTGAGTTGCTGCACGAGGAAGCGGTAGCTTGCCATGTTTGCGTCCTTGGCGTCCCAGTCGGCAGATGACTGCTGGACCACCAAGTCAGAGTCGCCATAACACAGGATCCGGCGAATGCCAAGCTCTTTGGCAAGCCGGAGCCCGTGAATGAGCGCCTCATATTCAGCGACGTTGTTGGAGGCAGTGAAATTGATCTGCAGCGCATACTTGAGCTTGTCGCCTTTAGGAGAAGTGAGAACAACGCCGGCTCCCAAGCCGGTGCGCATCTTGGAGCCGTCGAAATGCATCCGCCAATGGGTGGAGTCGGGTGCTGGCGGCAGGTACTGGGTCTTGGCCCAGTCGACAAGGAAGTCGGCCAGTGCTTGCGACTTGATGGCGGTGCGGGGCTGATAGTAGATCGTGTAGGGGGCCAACTCTATGGCCCATTTGGCCACTCGGACAGACGCATCTCGGCTTTCGATGATCTCGGGTAGTGGGGCTATGCAGACCACAGTGATCGGATGCTCTTGGAAATAAGGCTTCAGCTTCTTGGCGGCAAAGTGCACACCGTAACACAATCTTCTGGTAGTGGGGGTAGTTCTGCTTGGAGGTCGACAGTACTTCGCTCAGGTAATATACCGGTCTCTGGACATGTAGTGCATTGCCTTCCTCCTTGCGCTCAACTACGATGACTGTGCTGACCACTCGGCTGGTGGCGGTGATGTACAGGAGCATGGGCTCTTTGGGAGTCGGAGCCGCCAACACAGGGGGAGTAACCAACATCTTCTTCAGCTGGATAAAGGCCTCGTCTGCCTTGTGGTTCCACTCGAAAAAATTGGTCTTCATCATGAGTTGGTACAAGGGGAGAGCTTTCTCGCCCAGCGGACTGATGACCCGGCTTATGGATGCCAGACAGCTAGTGAATTTCTACATATCCAACAGTCGGCTGGGTACCTCCATCCTCTCGATGGCCTTGATCTTCACAGGGTTGCACTCTATGCCGCGTTCGGAGACTAGGAAGCCGAGAAGCTGGCCGGCTGGTACTCCGAAAACGCACTTCTCAGGGTTAAGCTTGATCTGGAATCGGCGCAGGTTCTCAAAGGTCTCCTTGAGGTCTTCCAGAAGAGTCTCGCGCTTTTACGTCTTCACCACCACATCATCCACGTAGACATGGGCATTTCTGCCGAGTTGCTTGAGGAGGCACTTCTGCATGCAACGCTGAAAGGTGGCGCCGGCGTTCCTCAAGCCGAACGTCATGGTCAGGTAGCAGAAGGCTCCAAACAGCGTGATGAAGGCGGTCTTCAGTCTATCTGCCGGGTTCAGCTTGATCTAGTGATATCCTGAATAGGCATCTAAGAAGCTCAACAGCTCGCATCCGACTGTGGAGTCTATCACCTGATCGATTCTCGGCAAAGCAAATGGATCCTTGGGGCAAGCTTTGTTGAGGCTTGTGTAGTCAATACACATCCGCCACTGCTTGTTCTTCTTCAGCACTAAGACTGGGTTTGCTAGCCACTCTGGAAAAAACACTTCCATGATAAAGCCGGTTGCAAGGAGCCAGGCTATCTCCTCTCCAACAACTCTTCTTTTTTCTTCTGACAGGCGGCGCAAGGGCTGCCTGACGGGCTTCACATCAGACCGGACATGTAACTTGTGCTCGGCGAATTTCGTCGGTACACCCGGCATGTCTTTGGGGGACCATGCAAAGATGTCCCGATTCTCACGGAGGAAATCGACGAGCTCGCCTTCCTATTTGCTGTCAAGGTTTGCACCTATGACAGCGTACCTCTCCGGGTGCTCTGGGTCCAAGGGTATCTTCTTCGTCTCCTTTGCTGGCTTGAACGAGCCCTCAGCTTCCGACTCCTTGGGGTTGGGCGACATCTCCGGCTGCTTGCCGTCCATCGCCACAACCCGATCAAGAAGCCGCTTCTCTGCTGCAAAAACCAGGGACTCGGCCAGCCGACTGCTCTCGGCCGCGCAAGCGGACGACTTTCTGTAGTCGCCGGCTATAGTCAGAATCCCCTTGGAACTCGGCATCTTCATCTTGAGGTAGGCGTAGTGGGGGACCGCCATGAACTTGGCCAAAGCAGGTCGGCCAAGCAGCGCATGGTACGGGCTTTCAAGGTCCACCACTTCAAACCAGACTGGCTCTCGGCGGAAATGATCCTTATCTCCAAAGAGGACATCTATCAAAATCTTGCCGATTGGGGAGCAGGAAAGGCCAGGGACAATGCCATGGAAAACAGTCCGGCTGCTCTGAAGCTGTCTTTGCTTGATTCCTAGCTTCTCCATGGTATCCTTGTACAGGATGTTGATACTGCTACCTCCGTCTATCAGAACTCGCGAGAAGCGAGCGGCCCGCCTATCAGTGGCAAAGGTGGCATCCAGAACCAGGGCGTAGGAACCCGGATTCAGCATCACCTCTGGGTGATCAGCTCTGCTCCAACTGATAGGCTTCTCGGACCAGTGCATGAACTCTGGAGTGTCTGACGCCACTGCGTTCACTTCTTGCTGCTGCAGCTGCTTGCTGCGCTTGTCATCTGCCACACTGGTGAACACCATGTAGGCTCCATGCTCTTCTGGGTACTCGTCTTGTACTGCGCCGACTGGCCTGACAGCCGGCTGCTGGGGTAGAGGCGGAGGCGGCTTCCCAGCAGGCGGAGGAGGCATCAGGCCGTCTCCCTTGGCAATCCTGGTGAGCTAGTGACACTTTCGGGTGGTGTGGTTCGACGGCTTCGCGCCGCTGTGGAACTTGTAGGGACCATCTAGATTCTGCTCGTAGGAGAAAGTCGGCAACCAGTTGGACTTGCCGCCCTTCTGCCGCTTGGGCGGAGGCTGCCCCTCCGGCTGCTGGTCTTCGACTGTCCCCACCTGCCGGCTACTGGAAGCCGGCTGCGGGGCCTTGCGCTTGTGATCGTTCTGCTGTTGTCGCCGACTGGCGTCTCCAGCCGGAGTTCTGGGAGCCTGAGGGGCTAACTTGCCAGCCGTGCTAACTTGGATCTCCGTCTTCATAGAAGATTCGGCTGTGGCGTACTTGTCTGCTATGATCAGCAGCTCGTCCAGGGTCTCTGGCTCATCGCAAAGGAGCTTGTGCTTGAGGAGGGTGCCTTCTCTGCACCCGGCGGTGAAGTACTTGATGGCATGCACCTCGTGCACGCCCTCGCAGGAGTTTCGGAGCTCGGCCCAACGCGTGAGGTAGTCGCGAGTCAACTCGTTGGGGCCCTGCACGCACAAGGAGAGCTGGCGAGGCTTGGGAGGTCGCTTGTACGTGCTCGTGAAGTTGCGGACGAAAGCTTCGGTGAAGTCGACCCAGCTGTTGATGCTGCGGGGTTTCAGGCTATTCAACCATGTTCGGGCCGTGCCCTGGAGCATGAGCGGAACGTACTTCATGGCAACACGCTTGTTGCCGCTTGCTATGTCGACGGCCGTGGCGTAGTCAACCAGCCAATCTTCTGGCTTCACGGAGCCGGTGTACTTGGGAGTATCTCTGGGGAGAGTGAACCCTTTGGGAAAGGGCTCATCTCGGATGCGGGGGCCGAAACACGGCGGACCCAACTCGTCTTCTTCTTCCAGCGCCAGGGATCAGTGGAGTCGGTCGATACGGTGCGGGCATCATTCTCTCCGACTCCTTCTCGGCGGCCGAGGCGGCCTCCGAGAGTCGGATGCTCAACGGGTGGCGGGGAGACTCGCCTTTCTCTGCGAGGTGGAGGAGGCAGATAGTCGTACCACCGCTCCACTGCTCTCGGGCGGCCGTCTTGGTCGCGCTCGATGGTGATGTGAGTCCGACTGCGACTAGCAGCCGGATCCTTGTCTTTCCTTCCGCGGACGCCGCCAGTCGGCGTCCGAGACGTCGCGCCTTGATCTCGGCGGGATGGCAGGTCGTCGTTCTGTTGTTGCGGCGCCTCAGTGCGGCAGCCGGCCGCGTTCTGCGCGGCAGCCCCGTCGAGGAGTCGCTGAACTCGCTTCGTCATCAGTCGGCGCTCTTCGCCTTCGAGGTTGTCCAACTCGCCTGCCGCCGCCTGGGCGGCTCGGTTGTTCTCTGCGGGCATGGCGTATACGGGGCGATTGGCCCCGAACATGCTGGCGATGTCCATGCCGCGTTGCCGGACCGCACCTAGGCGGCTAGGCCCCGTTGGGGCCGGCGAGCCGCCCACAGCGCGATCCATCTCACGCTGGTAGGCCTCTGACAAGCGCCTCACGCTTGCCAGCTTCTTCGCGCCTTCGACGAGCTGGAGGCAGCGTGCCTCCAGCGTCTCGGCATCAGCGTCCTCTGGAATGGGCGCATCCAGGTCTTGCAGTGCCGCATCACGCTGATCGTGAGCTCTTCCGTCGGAGTGCTCGCCATGGCCGATGACGAGCACTTCTGTGACGGTGCTTCCGCCGCTCTCCGCGCGAGGGAGCGGCTCGTCGTAGACCACCACGTTGGTGGGAAACGCGTCGAGCGACGCAGTGTCGGAGTCGACCAGCATCGGGTCGGTGGAGCCTACGGACTCCGGGTCAGCGGCAGGCTCGCCGGCAACATGGAGTTTGTCGAGGAGGCCCGCGAGAAGGCTCTCGGGGCCGCCGATGCCTGCGTCGGATGCAGGCTTGTCGGAGAGGTGAACCTCGCCGACAAGTTCGGCGAGGCAGCTGGCCGCGCAGGCGGTCTCAGCACCGTGCAGCGCGTCGACGCAGACTCCCTCTGGCGTGCCGGGCTGGATGCGCTCGCCAGGGAGGAAAAGGGTTCCCATCCAGAATAGGTCTTCGGACGACGGTGCACCTCGCCCCACGGTGGGCGCCAAATGTCGGGGGTTGGATGCGACATATGCCAAAGGATGGCTTATCATGGTGGGGGCGAGTAGAACGTCACCGGTGACTGGAAGCGGGATGAGGCGTAGACATGCACGCCGGCGAATCTTACCCAGCTTCAGGGCTCTCCGAGGAGATAATACCCCTACTGCTGCTCTGTGGGGTATCCGCATGGTCACTATGGCAAAGTGTGTACAAGGTTGCTCCTTGAGCTGTTTCCTGGAGGTAGGAGAAGGCAAGGCTAGCTCTCTCCCCCTTTGTGATCTCTGGTCTAGTGTGTAAAGAATCAAACCCTTTGCATGGGTGCTCCGGGGGGTTTATATAGGCCTACCCCCCGGGGGTACAATGGTAATCCGGCTGGGCGCAGGTCCCAGCCGTCTGTCTCTTAGGCCGCCATCTTCTCCGCCGACTACTGGGGCCCGCCGACTGGTGGGCCCCGCCGACTGGCTCGTACAGAGCCGAAAGGCCTTGTCCGCCGCGGGCGGGTCTTGCCGGCTGCGGATTACTGTATCCACGCTTCTAATGACGCTGGCTTGGTCATGGGGTCATGGCAACAGTACCGCCGCCCGACGGGCGATCACTGTTGCCTTCCCCGTCTTGTCTGGTTAATGGCATGCGGGGCCCGTGGGAGGAGCCAGCCGACTCTCGGAGGCCGACTCCCACGGGGTCCATCTTGTGGCGCTCTCGCCGTCTTATGTACCCCCGCTGACCAGCAGGGCCCGCCACCTCTGGGTCGTACAGGCAGGCCAACGTGGGCACAGGGTTCCGCCCCCTAGGGCTGATGTCAGAGCTGGCATGGCAACAGTGCCGCGCCGGACGGAGATCTCCGTCAGTACGACGCACTGTGGCCATGCCTGCCCTTGGTAAGGGGCGGGTGTGTCCCGTTCTGAGGTCACGCCCCGTCCCGTCCCTCCTCACGAGGGCATGAGGTGGTGAAGTCGCGGGCCGACTCCCCATAGTCGGCTTCTCTGGAAGCCGCCAGCTGGGAGTCGGCTCATTTCATAGCCGTCTCTGGGATTCGACCCTGAGTGGGTAGTCGGCGGTGCTACAGCCAACTCCCAGAGGCGGCCCCTCTGTCTTGGGATTCTTGAGGGGCGAATCCGGCCCCAATGTCTTGAAAGGTTCTGGGTCTCGGGTTAGCTTATCCGTGGCCCATTACTCCGACACCCGCGCCGCCGTGCCCACCTGGGTGAAGGTAGCGGGTCAGCCCGCCGTCACGCCCCGGTGAAGCGAGAGGCGGGGTCTGCCTGAGCCCCAGGAACAGCTCGAGCTTTCGTTGCAGGTTGGTGCCAGACAAGCCGTGCCCACTTCGCTTTTCTTCTTCTCCTGCGCAAAAGGAAGGTAGTATAGGGCCCCGCGGGGGCGCGTTAGAACTGTTGTCGTTAATGACCGTGCTGCTTCCGCTATTTCTGCGTCGTGTATCCGCGCCGCAAGCCCGCGTGCGGGGATCGTTTCAGCTTGGTGGGGCCTGACGCGGTCCCCGCCTCACGAGGCCGAGGCTCCGCCGTGCGCTTCGTGCCCTACAAAGATCAGCAGGAGGGGTAGCTTTCGGTCATGGTTGGGGACGCGATCGGCCAGGTCCTGCGCTCGTGTCGCGATGCCTGTGAGGCACGGACCGGGAGGGGTGCTCCCGCAGAGAACTCGGACAGGAAAGCTTCAAATGAATGGGGCAGAAAACGCTCGCGAGGGTGCCCACGAACCTCCCTCGCGAGACTTGTGCGAGTGAGAATGAGGCAAGCGAGTGAAAAAAAGACAGAGATTCACAAGCCATGAACGCCAACAACTCCAATAAGACTTCAAACGAGAATAAACACGCCAACTGCAGAAAGCAAATGAAAAAGCCGCGTCCGGCACCTATTCTAGTCTTCGACGTCTTCTCACCAGCGCGGAGCTAAGTGCTGCCACTGGGCGTGGGCGGGAGCTGTTGGGGAACGTAGTAATTTCAAAAAAATTCCTACGCACACGCAAGATCATGGTGATGCATAGCAACGAGAGGGGAGAGTGTTGTCTATGTACCCTCGTAGACCGAAGCGGAAGCGTTGACACAACATAGAGGAAGTAGTCGTACGTCCTCCTCGCGATCCGACCGATCCAAGCGCCGTTACTCCGGCGCCTCCGAGTTCTTGACACACGTACAGCTCGATGACGTCCCCGGGTCTCGATCCAGCAAAACCTCCGGGGATGAGTTCCGTTAGCACGACGGCATGGTGGCGATCTTGATGTACTACCGACACAGGGCTTCGCCTAAGCACTGCAACGATATGACCGAGGTGGAATATGGTGGAGGGGGGCACCACACACGGCTAAGGAACGATCACGAAGATCAACTTGTGTGTCCATGGGGTGCCCCCTGCCCTCGTATATAAAGGAGCAAGGGGGAGGCCGGCCGGCCTAGAGAGGCGCGCCAAGGGAGGGGGAGTCCTCCTCCTAGTAGGAGTAGTACTCCCCTTTCCTAGTCCAACTAGGAGGGAGGAAGGGGGAAGGAAAGAGAGGGAGAGGGAGAGGGAAAGGGGGCCGCGCCCCCCCTCCTTGTCCAATTCGGACTGCCCATGGGGGGGCGCGCCACCTCCTGGCGTGGCCCTCTCTCTCCCCTCGTGGCCCAATAGGCCCATTACTTCCCCCGAGGGATTCCGGTAACCCCTCCGGCACTCCGGTATTATCCGAAACCACTCGGAACCATTCTGATGTCCGAACATAGCCGTCCAATATATCAATCTTTACGTCTCGACCATTCCGAGACTCCTCGTCATGTCCGTGATCACATCCGGGACTCCTAACTCCTTCGGTACATCAAAATGCATAAACTCATAATAACTGTCATCGTAACCTTAAGCGTGCGGACCCTACGGTTCGAGAACAATGTAGACATGACCGAGACACCTCTCCGGTCAATAACCAATAGCGGGACCTGGATGCCCATATTGGCTCCTACATATTCTACGAAGATCTTTATCGGTCAGACCGCATAACAACATACGTTGTTCCCTTTGTCCATCGGTATGTTACTTGCCCGAGATTCGATCGTCGGTATCCAATACCTAGTTCAATCTCGTTACCGGCAAGTCTCTTTTCTCGTTCCGTAATACATCATCCCGCAACTAACTCATTAGTTGCAATGCTTGCAAGGCTTATGTGATGTGCATTACCGAGAAGGCCCTGAGATACCTCTCCGACATTCGGAGTGACAAATCCTAATCTTGAAATACGCCAACCCTACAAATACTTTCGGAGACACCTGTAGAGCACCTTTATAATCACCCAGTTACGTTGTGACGTTTGGTAGCACATAAAGTGTTCCTACGGTAAACGGGAGTTGCATAATCTCATAGTCATAGGAACATGTATAAGTCATGGATAAAAGCAATAGCAACATACTAAACGATCGGGTGCTAAGCTAATGGAATGGGTCATGTCAATCAGATCATTCAACTAATGATGTGATCCCGTTAATCAAATAACAACTCTTTGTTCATGGTTAGGAAACATAACCATCTTTGATTAACGAGCTAGTCAAGTAGAGGCATACTAGTGACACTCTGTTTGTCTATGTATTCACACATGTATCATGTTTCCGGTTAATACAATTCTAGCATGAATAATAAACATTTATCATGATATAAGGAAATAAATAATAACTTTATTATTGCCTCTAGGGCATATTTCCTTCAGTCTCCCACTTGCACTAGAGTCAATAATCTAGTTCACATCGCCATGTGATTTAATAGCAATAGTTCACATCACCATGTGATTAACACCCATAGTTCACATCGCCATGTGACCAACATCCAAAAGGGTTTACTAGATTCAGTAATCTAGTTCACATCGCTATGTAATTAACACCCAAAGAGTACTACGGTGTGATCATGTTTTGCTTGTGAGAGAATCTTAGTTAACGGGTCTTTCACATTTAGATCCGTTATGTATTTTGCAATTTTCTATGTCTACAATGCTCTGTACGGAGCTACTCTAGCTAATTGCTCCCACTTTCAATATGTATCTAGATCGAGACTTAGAGTCATCCAGATCGGTGTCAAAACTTGCATCGACGTAACCCTTTATGACGAACCTTTTGTCACCTCCATAATCGAGAAACGTATCCTTATTCCACTAAGGATAACTTTGACCGCTGTCCAGTGATCTACTCCTAGGTCACCATTGTTCTCCCTTGCTTAACTCAGTGTAGGGTATACAATAGATCTGGTAAACAGCATGGCATACTTTATAGAACCTATGGCCGAGGCATAGGGAATGACTTTCATTCTCTTTCTATCTTCTGCCGTGGTCGGGCTTTGAGTCTTACTCAATTTCACACCTTGTAACACAGTAAAAAACTCTTTCTTTGACTGTTCCATTTTGAACTACTTCAAAATCTTGTCAAGGTATGTACTCATTGAGAAAAAACTTATCAAGTGTCTTGATCTATCTCTATAGATCTTAATACTCAATATGTAAGCAGCTTCACCGAGGTCTTTCTTTGAAAAACTCCTTTCAAACACTCCTTTATGCTTTGCAGAATAATTCCACATTATTTCCGATCAACAATATGTCATTTACATATACTTATCAGAAATGTTGTAGTGCTCCTACTCACTTTCTTGTAAATACAGGCTTCACCGCAAGTCTATATAAAACTATATGCTTTGATCAACTTATCAAAGCGTATATTCCAACTCCGAGATGCTTGCACCAGTCCATAGATGAATTGCTGGAGCTTGCATATTTTGTTAACACCTTTAGGATCGACAAAACCTTCTAGTTACATCGTATACAACTCTTCTTTAATAAATCCATTAAGGAATGTAGTTTTGTTTATCCATTTGCCGGATTTCATAAAATGCGGCAATTGCTAACATGATTCGGACAGACTTAAGCATAGATATGAGTGAGAAACTCTCATCGTAGTCAACACCTTGAACTTGTCGAAAACCCTTTTTGCGACAATTCTAGCTTTGTAGATAGTAACACTACTATCATCGTCTGTCTTCCTATTGAAGATCCATTTATTTTCTATGGCTTGCCGATCATCGAGCAAATCCACCAAAGTCCATACTTTGTTTTCATACATGGATCAAATCTCAGATTTCATGGCCTCAAACCATTTCGCGGAATCTGGGCTCATCATCGCTTCCTCATAGTTCGCAAGTTCATCATGGTCTAGTAACATGACTTCCAGAACAGGATTACCGTACCACTCTGGTGCGGATCTCACTCTGGTTTACTTACGAGATTCGGTAGTAACTTGATCTTGAAGTTACATGATCATTATCATTAGCTTCCTTACTAATTGGTGTACTAGTCACAAGAACAGATTTCTGTGATGAACTACTTTCCAATAAGGGAGAAGGTACAATTACCTTATCAAGTTTTCTACTTTCCTCCCACTCACTTCTTTCGAGAGAAACTCCTTCTCTGGAAAGGATCCATTCTCAACAACGAATATCTTGCCTTCGGATCTGTGATAGAAGGTGTACCCAACTGTCTTCTTTGGGTATCCTATTAAGACATATTTCTCCGATTTGGGTTTGAGCTTATCAGGATGAAACTTTTTCATATAAGCATCACAACCCCAAACTTTAAGACAAGACAACTTTGGTTTCTTGCCAAACCATAGTTCATACGGTGTCGTCTCAACGGATTTTGATGGTGCCCTATTTAATGTGAATGCAGCTGTCTCTAATGCATGATCCCAAAACTATAGTGGTAAATCGGTAAGAAACATCATAGATTGCACTATATCCAATAAAGTACGGTTATGACGTTCGGACACACCATTATGTTGTGGTGTTCCAGGTGGCGTGAGTAGTGAAACTATTTCACATTGTTTAACTGAAGGCCAAACTCGTAACTCAAATATTTTACCTCTGCGATCATATCGTAGAAACTTTTATTTTCTTGTTACGACGATTCTCTACTTCACTCTGAAATTCTTTGAACTTTTCAAACGTTTCAGACTTATGTTTCATCAAGTAGATATACCCATATCTGCTCAAATCATCTGTGAAGGTTAGAAAATAATGATACTTGTCGCGAGCCTTAATATTCATCGGACCACATACATCAGTATGTATGATTTCCAACAAATCTGTTGCTTGCTCCATTGTTCCGGAGAACGGCGTTTTAGTCATCTTGCCCAAGAGGCATGGTTCGCAAGCATCAAGTGATTCATAATCAAGTGATTCCAAAATCCCATCAGCATGGAGTTTCTTCATGCGCTTTACACCAATATGACCTAAACGGCAATGCCACAAATAGGTTGCACTATCATTATTAACTTCGCATCTTTTGGTTTCAATATTATGAATATGTGTATCACTACGATCGAGATCCAATGAACTATTTTCATTGGGTGTGTATGACCATAAAAGGTTCTATTCATGTAAACAGAACAACAATTGTTCTCTAACTTAAATGAATAATCGTATTGCAATAAACATGATCAAATCATATTTATGCTCAACGCAAACACCAAATAACACTTATTTAGGTTCATCACTAATCCCGAAAGTATAGGGAGTGTACGACGATGATCATATCAATCTTGGAACCACTTCCAACACACATCGTCACTTCACCCTCAGCTAGTCTCTGTTTATTCTGCAACTCCCGTTTCGAGTTACTAATCTTAGCAACTAAACCAGTATCAAATACCGAGGGGTTTCTACGAACACTAGTAAAATACACATCAATAATCTATATATCAAATATACTTTTGTTCACTTTGCCATCCTTCTTATCCGCCAAATACTTGGGGTAGTTCCGCTTCCAGTGACCAGTCCCTTTGCAGTAGAAGCACCTAGTCTCAGGCTTAGGTCTAGACTTGGGCTTCTTCACTTGAGTAGCAACTTGCTTGCTGTTCTTCTTGAAGTTCCCCTTTTTCCCTTTGCCCTTTTCTTGAAACTAGTGATCTTGTCAACCATCAACACTTGATGCTCTTTCTTGATTTCTACCTTCATCGATTTCATCATCATGAAAAGCTCAGGAGTCTTTTTCGTCATCCCTTGCATACTATAGTTCATCATGAAGTTCTACTAACTTGGTGATGGTGACTAGAGAATTCTGTCAATCACTATCTTATCTGGAAGATTAACTCCCACTTGATTCAAGCGATTGTAGTACCCAGACAATCTGAGCACATGCTCACTAGTTGAGCGATTCTCCTCCATCTTTTAGCTATAGAACTTGTTGGAGACTTCATATCTCTCAACTCGGGTATTTGCTTGAAATATTAACTTCAACTCCTGGAACATCTCATATGGTCCATTACGTTCAAAACGTCTTTGGAGTCCCGATTCTAAGCCGTTAAGCATGGTGCACTAAACTATTAAGTAGTCATCATATTGAGCTAGCCAAACGTTCATAACGTCTGCATCTGCTCCTGCAATAGGTCTGTCACCTAGCGGTGCATCAAGGACATAATTCTTCTGTGCAGCAATGAGGATAAACCTTAGATCGCGGATCCAATCCGTATCATTGCTACTAACATCTTTCAACACAATTTTCTCTAGGAACATATCAAAATAAACACAGGGAACAACATCGCGAGCTATTGATTTACAACATAGATATGCTAATACTACCAGGACTAAGTTCATGATAAATTAAAGTTCAATTAATCATATTACTTAAGAACTCCCACTTAGATAGACATCCCTCTAATCCTCTAAGTGATCACGTGATCCAAATCAACTAAACCATAACCGATCATCACGTGAAATGGAGTAGCTTTCAATGGTGAACATCATTATGTTGATCATATCTAGTATATGATTCACGCTTGACCTTTCGGTCTCTGTGTTCCGAGGCCATATCTGCATATGCTAGGCTCGTCAAGTTTAACCTGAGTATTCCGCGTGTGCAAAACTGGCTTGCACCCGTTCTAGATGGACGTAGAGCTTATCACACCCGATCATCACGTGGTGTCTGGGCACGACGAACTTTGGCAACGGTGCATACTCAGGGAGAACACTTCTTGATAATTTAGTGAGAGATCATCTTAAAAAGCTATCGTCGAACTAAGCAAAATAAGATGTATAAAAGATAAACATCACATGCAATCAAAATATGTGACATGATATGGCCATCATCATCTTGTGCTTTTGATCTCCATCTCCAAAGCATCGTCATGATCTCCATCGTCACCGGCATGACACCATGATCTCCATCATCTTGATCTATATCAATGTGTCATCACATGGTCGTCTCGCCAACAATTGTTCTTGCAACTATTGCTATAGCATAGCGATAAAGTAAAGCAATTATTTGGCACTTGCATCTTATGCATAGAGAGACAACCATAAGGCTTTTTCAGTTGCCGATTACTTCAACAAAAACATGATCATCTCATACAACAACTTATATCTCATCACGTCTTGACCATATCACATCACAACATGCCCTGCAAAAACAAGTTAGACGTCCTCTACTTTGTTTGTTGCAAGTTTTACGTGGCTGCTACGGGCTTAAGCAAGAACCAATCTCACCTACGCATCAAAACCACAACGATAGTTTGTCAAATAGACTCCGTTTTAACCTTCTCAAGGACCGGGCGTAGCCATACTCTGTTCAACTAAAGTTGGAGAAACTGACACCCGCCAGCCACCTATGTGCAAAGCATGGCGGTAGAACCAGTCTCGCGTAAGCGTACACGTAATGTCGGTCCGGGCCGCTTAATCCAACAATACCGCCGAACCAAAGTATGACATGCTGGTAGGCAGTATGACTTGTATCGTCCACAACTCACTTGTGTTCTACTCGTGAAAAACATCAAACCATAAAAACCTAGGCTCGGATGCCACTGTTGGGGAACGTAGTAATTTCAAAAAAAATTCCTACGCACACGCAAGATCATGGTGATGCATAGCAACGAGAGGGGAGAGTGTTGTCTACGTACCCTCGTAGACCGAAGCGGAAGCGTTGACACAACGTAGAGGAAGTAGTCGTACGTCCTCCTCGCGATCCGACCGATCCAAGCGTCGTTACTCCGGCGCCTCCGAGTTCTTGACACACATACAGCTCGATGACGTCCCCGGGTCTCGATCCAGCAAAACCTCCGGGGATGAGTTCCGTCAGCACGACGGCGTGGTGACGATCTTGATGTACTACCGATGCAGGGCTTCGCCTAAGCACTGCAACGATATGACCGAGGTGGAATATGGTGGAGGGGGGCACCGCACATGGCTAAGGAACGATCACGAAGATCAACTTGTGTGTCCATGGGGTGCCCCCTGCCCCCGTATATAAAGGAGCAAGGGGGGAGGCCGGCCGGCCTAGAGAGGCGCGCCAAGGGAGGGGGAGTCCTCCTCCTAGTAGGACTAGGACTCCCCTTTCCTAGTCCAACTAGGAGGGAGGAAGGGGGAAGGAAAGAGAGGGAGAGGGAGAGGGAAAGGGGGGCCGCGCCCCCCCCCTCCTTGTCCAATTCGGACTGCCCATGGGGGGGCACGCCACCTCCTGGCGCGGCCCTCTCTCTCCCCTCGTGGCCCAATAGGCCCATTACTTCCCCCGGGGGGTTCCGGTAACCCCTCCGGCACTCCGGTATTATCCGAAACCACTCGGAACCATTCCGATGTCCGAACATAGCCGTCCAATATATCAATCTTTACGTCTAGACCATTCCGAGACTCCTCATCATGTCCGTGATCACATCCGGGACTCCGAACTCCTTCGGTACATCAAAATGCATGAACTCATAATAACTGTCATCGTAACCTTAAGCGTGCGGACCCTACGGTTCGAGAACAATGTAGACATGACCGAGACACCTCTCCGGTCAATAACCAATAGCGGGACCTGGATGCCCATCTTGGCTCCTACATATTCTACGAAGATCTTTATCGGTCAGACCGCATAACAACATACGTTGTTCCCTTTGTCATCGGTATGTTACTTGCCCGAGATTCGATCGTCGGTACCTCAATACCTAGTTCCATCTCGTTACCGGCAAGTCTCTTTACTTGTTCCGTAATACATCATCCCGCAACTAACTCATTATTTGCAATGCTTGCAAGGCTTATGTGATGTGCACTACCGAGAAGGCCCTGAGATACCTCTCCGACATTCGGAGTGACAAATCCTAATCTTGAAATACGCCAACCCAAAAAATACTTTCGGAGACACCTGTAGAGCACCTTTATAATCACCCAGTTACGTTGTGACGTTTGGTAGCACACAAAGTGTTCCTACGGTAAACGGGAGTTGCATAATCTCATAGTCATAGGAACATGTATAAGTCATGGATAAAAGCAATAGCAACATACTAAATGATCGGGTGCTAAGCTAATGGAATGGGTCATGTCAATCAGATCATTCAACTAATGATGTGATCCCGTTAATCAAATAACAACTCTTTGTTCATGGTTAGGAAACATAACCATCTTTGATTAACGAGCTAGTCAAGTAGAGGCATACTAGTGACACTCTGTTTGTCTATGTATTCACACATGTATCATGTTTCCGGTTAATACAATTCTAGCATGAATAATAAACATTTATCATGATATAAGGAAATAAATAATAACTTTATTATTGCCTCTAGGGCATATTTCCTTCAGGAGCCCCCGAGGCCCAAGGGCGGCACTCCGGAGACTCCGGGGTGTGTACAGCCCCACTCATTATTACGTGAGAGTGTCACGGGCGGTGAGCTTCATAGGCATTGGCCTTCTTCACAGGCACCGGGCCTTTTCCCAAACGCGGTAGCTTCACAGGCATTCGCCTTCTTCACAGGCATCGGGCCTTTCCAAAACGCGGCAGCTTCACAGGCATCGGGCCTTTCCAAAATGCGGCAGCTTCACAGGCGTTCGCCTTCTTCATAGGCACCGGGCCTTTCCAAAACGCGGCAGCTTCATAGGTGTTCGCCTTCTTCACAAGCACCGGGCCTTTCCAAAATGCGGCAGCTTCACAGGCGTTCGCCTTCTTCACAGGCACCGGGCCTTTTCCAGGCGCTAGGCCTCGCTCAGGGATAGAACCTCCGGAGATGCTGAATGTTCCATTTGTTCTGGATGGGCACTCCCTCCTGAGTCTCCAAGCGCGCGGAGCCAGGCCTGGAAACATGAACAACCTTGAACGGGCCCTCCCACATGGGAGAGCGCTTGTGCAGCCCCTCCCTGGAGAGAACCCGTCTGAGCACAAGATCCCCTACCTCAAGAGTTCTGGGGCGGATGTAGCGGTAGTGGTATCGTCGTAGTGCTTGTTGATACCTCGCCGCTCGCAGTGCGGCTTCCCGACGGCGTTCCTCCCCCAGCACGAGTTCCGTCCCCCGCATGGCGTCCTGCTGCGTCTCGTCGAATGCCAGGACCCGTGCGGAGCGACGCCTGACCTCGTGAGGGAGAATAGTCTCTGCTCCGTAGACGAGGAAGAACGGGGTCTCGCTAGTCGGCTTAGTCGCAGTCGTGCGGATTGACCACAGCACGGACTGGAGCTCGTCGTACCAGTCCCTGCCACACGCCTCTAGCTTCTTCTTGAAGGTCCTAGCTTTGAGGCCCCTCAGGACCTCCGCTTTGGCTCACTCGGCCTGGCCGTTGCTCTGGGGGTGTGCCACCAAAGCGTAGCATATCTGCGTTCCAAGGTTAGCATAGTACGTTTTGAAGAGATTACTGGTGAACTGCGAACCGTTGTCAGTGATGATGCGGTTAGGCACCCCAAATCGGCTCACGAGGCCCTCGATGAATTTGACTGCGGAGCCTGCCAGGATTGTGCGGACAGCTTCCACCTCAGCCCACTTGGTGAACTTGTCCACGGCGATGTAGAGGTAGCGATAGCCCCCTGGCGCCCGAGGAAACGGGCCCAGAATGTCCAGTCCCCAAACCCCGAACGGCCATGAGAGGGGTATAGTCTGCAGACCCCCTGCAGGCTGATGGATCTGTTTAGCGCGAAACTGGCAGGCCTCGCAAGCCTTCACCAGCTCAACAGTGTCGCTGAGTGCTGTGGGCCAGTAGAATCCACTACGGAACGCCTTGCCAACGAGGGTTCGTGATGACGAGTGGTGCCCGCAGTCTCCGCCATGTATGTCTGCCAGTAGCTCCTTCCCCTGCTCTCTGGATATGCAACGCAAAGACACGTCATTTGGTCGCTTCCTGTAGAGCTCTCCATCCTGGATGCAGTAAGCCGTGGCCTGCCGCGCCACATGCTCCGCCTCCTCCTCGTTCTCCGGCAGGGTCCCTTGCATCAGGTAGTTCTTGAGCTCTGGGATCTAACACCCTTCCTGAGGCTCCAACGCTAGGAGCAGGCGTGCCCCTGAGGCCGGGCCGCAGACTGGAGCTCCTGAGGCAGGTGGCTGAGGGAGCTCCTCCCTTGGTTGCGCCATGCTTGACAGTGATGGCACCGCCGAGGGCTTGAAGAGCCGCTCCTCGAAGACGCCAGGCTCCTGAGGCAGCCGCCTGGATGCCCTTCTGGCGATGTTGTCAGCCTCCTGATTGGTGCCGCGAGGCACATGCTGCAACTCCAGCCCCCAGAACTGTTTCTCCATCTTGCGGGCCTCAGCGAGGTAGGCTTCCATGTGCTCATCCTTTGGCTCGTATATTTTGTTGGAGAAGTTGACGAGGAGCTGTAAATCACCCTTGATGATGAGGCGCTTCACCCCCAAGGAGATTGCGGCTTTCAAGCCTGCTATCAGGCCTTCGTACTCTGCTATGTTGTTGGAGACATTTTCTCCATGCTGGAAGCAGAGCTGCACGGCGTAGTAGAGCTTCTCTTGAGTAGGGGATACAAGTACCGCGCTAGCCCACGCCATGTCGGGAGAACGCCCCATCGAAGTACATGACCCAGCCGTCCGGTGCTTCACTTCCTGGGGAAAGTGATCGGTCTTCACCTGCCTCGAGACCCGGTGCTCCTGTCCACTCTGCCATGAAATCCGCTAGTGCGGCTCAATTGATGACTCTGGTCGTACTGAATTCCAGCTGAAATGCATGCAGTTCAATGTTCCATTCAGCAACCCTCCCAGCTGAGTTGGGGCTCCTGAGTACCCTCTCCAAGGGGTATGCTAAGACGACTTTAATGGGATGGCCTTGGAAATAATGCCGCAGCTTGCGCGAGGCCACCAACAGTGCGAGGAGGAGTTTTTGAGGCATGGGGTACCGTGCCCTTGCATCCGGTAGCACCGTGCTGACGAAGTACATGGGATGCTCGACGAGGTTGAGGGTGCTAGCGCAGCTTGCGTCCTCCTGAAGTCGAGGAGTCTCCTGAGGCGACGGAGCCCCTGGTGCATGGTCGCCTGAAGGGGCCTCTACTGCCCCAGGTGTGCTCTCCTGCTGCGATTGCTCCTTTCCAGCTGCGGTTGTGGTCCTCGCGAGGCCCTCCTGGCTTTGCTCCGTTTTAGTCCCGGCGGGCGGTGTGGCCTTGGCTCGCCGCTCTTCCCTAACTGCCACCAGTGCTGCACTAGCGGAGTAGGGGGTGGCTGCAAGGTAGAGCACCAGGGGCTCCTGTGGGCGCGGAGCTACCCTCACCGGTGGGCTGGTAAGGTACCTTTTGAGGTCTTGGAATGCCTTGTCGGCCTCTTCAGTCCATTCGAAGGGGCCTTTCTTTTTCATCAGCTTGAAGAAGGGCAGCGCTCGTTCCCCCAGCTTGGAGATGAAGCGCCCTAGCGCGGTTACACGCCCGGTGAGCTTCTGCATTTCCCTGTGGGTCCTTGGTGGGCTCATGTCCTCGACCACCTTGACCTTCTCTGGGTTGGCCTTGATGCCCCTGTGGGACACGAGGAAATCCAAAAGCTTGCCTGAGGGGACTCCAAACACGCACTTCTCTGGGTTGAGCCGCAGGTCTACTTCATTGAGGCTCACAAATGTTTCTTCCAGGCCCTGTATCAGGGTTTTTGCCTCCCGAGACTTCACCACAATGTCGTCGACGTAAGCTTCAGCGTTCCTCCCGAGTTGCCGTCCTAAGGTGATGTGCATCAGCCACTGAAAAGTCGCGCCTCCGTTGTGCAGCCCAAATGGCATGCACGTGTAGCAGTACACTCCGCATGGGGTCAGGAAAGCTGTCTTCTCCACATCTTCCACTGCCATCTTGATCTGGTGATAGCCCGAGAAGGCATCTAGGAAGCACAATAGGTCACACTCTGCGGTGGAGTCGACTATCTGGTCGATGCGGGGGAGCGAAAATGGATCCTGCGGGCAGGCTTTGTTGAGGTTGGTGAAGTCGGCACACATGCGCTCCTTTCCTCCCTTTTTTGGCACGATGACCGGATTAGCCCGCCAGTCTGGGTAGCGGACCTCGCGGATAACCCCTACCGCTTCCAGTTTCTTGGTCTCCTGAATGATGAAAGCTTGTTTCTCAGTGGACTGTCGCCTCGCCTTCTGCTTCACGGGGCGCACGTTGGGGCACACGTTGAGGTGATGCTCAATCACACTCCTCGGGGCCCCTGCTAACTGATCAGGTTCCCACGCAAACACCTTCTTGTTCACGCGCAGGAACCTCACCAGGGCCTTCTCCTGCTCGGGCTCGAGGTTGGCTCCTATGGTGAAGGCGGCGTCAGTGGATCTGTCCTCGTCAACCGGCACCTGCTTGGTTTCTGCCTTGTCCTGGGTGAAAAGATGCTTCCTTTTAGCGGGCGCAGCCCCCTTGGGCTCAAGGGCGCCGGCGCTGGCGGGCTGCGCCACTGCGGCCGCCCTGAAAGCGAGCTGAAGCACCTGCAGCGCATCCCTTGCGTCTCCTGACACAGTAAGGACGCCGCTGCTCCCGGGCATCTTCATGAGGTTGTACGCCGGGTGAGTTGCTGCCATGAACCGGGCCAAGGCCGGGTAGCTGAGGATGGCGTTGTAAGGGAGGCTGATGGGGGCGATGTCGAAGTCAATCAGCTCTGTGCGAAAGTTGTCGTAGGTGCCGAAGGTCACTGGGAGGCGGATCTGTCCCAGGGAAACGGTGGAACCGACTCTGACGCCCGAGAAAGGCCTGCTGGGTTGGAGCCGCGCCGGTGGCACGTGGAGGAGGCTGAAGGCCTCCACAGAGAGCACGTTGAGGCCGGCACCACCGTCGATGAGGGTCCTGGTGACGGCCACTTGGCAGATGGTGGGGGTGCACAGCATCGAGAGCGCGCCTGAACCGATGGGGTTGAGGGGGTGATCATCCGAGTCGAAGGTCAGGTCGGCCTTAGGCGCCGCCCAGCCCGGGGGAGCTTCTTGACGCTTGAAGGTGGTGCTGATCCGGCGAGTGAACGGCTTGACGTGGTGGCTCGAGGGTGGCGCTTGGGAGCCAACTAGGAGCGCCGCGACGACGGGCGGCGCTGGTGCGGCGAAGCGGGCGAGGAAGAGGTCGCACAGCTCCTCCCAGGAGGCCACAGAAGTTGTCAGCAGGTGGAGGAGCCGCATGCGAGGGACACCGGTGAGGGCCATGGGTAACCAATTGGCCATCACCCGATAGTCGCCCCGGCCCTGAGGACGGCCTCCTCGTACGCTAGCAGGAAAACCAGCAGGTCTGTCGCGTCGTTGTAGCACGGCGACATCTCGGGCTTGAACTTGCGTGGCCACTTCACCTGTCGCAAGGTGGGGGCCAAGGCCTAGAGCCCCCTGGCCCCGGCGCCGGCATCTGTCACCGGAGCGGGCGGCGCATTGTCTGCCATGAGGGCGGGACGCAATGTTGGTGGAGAGCGGGTCGGCGGGAGGAAGAAACCCCGGCACACCCCTACCTGGTGCGCCAAATGTCGGATTTCGGGTTCCAGCAGACCCTTGAGGTTCGAACACTGGGGTGCGCGTGGAAATCTCTCCCCTACTGTTCTACGCCCGATCTCCTCGCGTGATCTAAGCTAGAAACGATGAACAACACAAGGGACACGAGATTTATACTGGTTCGGGCCACCGTTGTGGTGTAATACCCTACTCCAGTGTGTGGTGTGGTGGATTGCCTCAGGGGCTAATGATGAACAGTACAAGGGAAGAACAGCCTCGCGAGGGGTGTTCTTGAGCTGGTGTGGTGTGCTCTACTTAGTCTAGATCTCTCTTTCTCTACCAGCTCGCTCAATCAGAGTTCTCGATGCCCTACTCTGTGGTGGCTAGCTCTATTTATAGAGGCCCTGGGCCTCTCCCCAAATAATAAGTGGGAAGGGCGCCAACAATTGGCCATTTTGAAGGGGAACATCTAGTACAAGTTATCCTGACCAAAGGTGGTCTTCGGCTGCCAAAAGCACCGGTGGTGATGCCGTCTTGGGCTCCATGGTGACCTTCGTCCTGCCGTCCGGCTGGTCTTCGTCTCGTTGCACCAGAATGGTAACTTTTGCCTGATGCCTTGGCCCGTGCTTGCCCCCCTTTGCACCGAAAGGGAAACAAGGACTCTGCGCAGGCTAGCGCCCGCCTGCCGCCCGCCTGGTCTTGATTCATCATGGCTTGTATCACGGGCTCCTCACGAGGTACCCCTGCCTTGATCTATCCGCCTCCTCGTGAGCCTGCCTGATGAGGCTGCCTCCGAGGAAGCTTCCTGTCGTCCGCCCCGCGAGGCTTGGCCCCTCGCGAGGGTCTTGAGCTTGAGCTGATGAAGATGGGCCGTGCTGGGCCCCCACTTGAACCACGTCGCAGGCCGCAGGCAGGCAAGTCTGGGGACCTCCGTTCCCAGAACGTCGACAGAGAACTATGTAGACATGACCGAGACACATCTCCGGTCAATAACCAATAGCGGAACCTGGATGCTCATATTGGCTCCCACATACTCTACGAAGATCTTTTTCGGTCAGACCGCATAACAACATACGTTGTTCCCTTTGCCATCGGTATGTTACTTGCCCGAGATTCGATCGTCGGTATCTCAATACCTAGTTCAATCTCTTTACCGGCAAGCCTCTTTACTCGTTTCCGTAACTACATCATCCCGCAACTAACTCATTAGTTGCAATGCTTGCAAGGCTTAAGTGATGTGCATTACCGAGAGGGCCCAGAGATACCTCTCCGACAATCGGGGTGACAAATCCTAATCTCGAAATACGCCAACCCAACATGTACCTTTGGAGACACCTGTAGAGCTCCTTTATAATCACCCAGTTATGTTGTGACGTTTGGTAGCACACAAAGTGTTCCTCCGGTAAACGGGAGTTGCATAATCTCATAGTCATAGGAACATGTATAAGTCATGCAGAAAGCAATAGAAACATACTAAACGATCGTGTGCTAAGCTAACGGAATGGGTCATGTCAATCACATCATTCTCCTAATGATGTGATCCCGTTAATCAAATGAAAACTCATGTCTATGGCTAGGAAACATAACCATCTTTCATTAACAAGCTAGTCAAGTAGAGGCATACTAGTGACACTCTGTTTGTCTATGTATTCACACATGTATTATGTTTCCGGTTAATACAATTCTAGCATGAATAATAAACATTTATCATGATATAAGGAAATAAATAATAACTTTATTATTGCCTCTAGGGCATATTTCCTTCAGTCTCCCACTTGCACTAGAGTCAATAATCTAGTTCACATCACCATGTGATCTAACATCAATAGTTCACATCTTTATGTGATTAACACCCATAGTTCACATTGATATGTGACCAACACCCAAAGGGTTTACTAGAATCAGTAATCTAGTTCACATCGCTATGTGATTAACACCCAAAGAGTACTAAGGTGTGATCATGTTTTGCTTGTGAGATAATTTTAGTCAACGAGTCTGTTATATTCAGATCCGTAAGTATTTTGCAAATATCCATGTCAACAATGCTCTCCACGGAGCTACTCTAGCTAATTGCTCCCACTTTCAATATGTATCTAGATCGAGACTTAAGAGTCATCCAGATCTGTGTCAAAGCTTGCATCGACGTAACTCTTTACGATGAACCTTTTGTCACCACCATAATCAAGAAACATATCCTTATTTAACTAAGGATAATTTTGACCGCTGTCCAGTGATCTACTCCTAGATCACTATTGTACTCCCATGCCAAAATCAGTGTAGGGTATACAATAGGTACATAGCATGGCATACTTTATAGAACCTATAATTGAGGAATAGGGAATGACTTTCACTCTCTTTCTATCTTCTGCCGTGGTCGGGCTTTGAGTCTTACTCAATTTCACACCTTGTTACACAGGCAAGAACTCTTTCTTTGACTATTTCATTTTGAACTACTTCAAAATCTTGTCAAGGTACGTACTCATTGAAAAAAACTTATCAAGCGTCTTGATCTATCTCTATAGATCTTGATGCTCAATATGTAAGTAGCTTCACCGAGGTCTTTCTTTGAAAAACTCCTTTCAAACACTCCTTTATGCTTTGCAGAATAATCCTACATTATTTCCGATCAATAATATGTCATTCACATATACTTATCAGAAATGTTGTAGTGCTCCCACTCACTTTCTTGTAAATACAGGCTTCACCGCAAGTCTATATAAAACTATATGCTTTGATCAACTTATCAAAGCGTATATTCCAACTCCGAGATGCTTGCACCAGTCCATAGATGGATCGCTGGAGCTTGTACATTTTGTTAACACCTTTAGGATTGACAAAACCTTCTGGTTGCATCATATACAACTCTTCTTTAATAAATCCATTAAGGATTGCAGTTTTGTTATCCATTTGCCAGATTTCATAAAATGCGGCAATTGCTAACATGACTCGGACAGACTTTAAGCATCGATACGAGTGAGAAAATCTCATCGTAGTCAACACCTTGAACTTTGTCAAAAACCTTTTTCGACAAGTCTAGCTTTGTAGATAGTAACACTACTATCAGCGTCCTTCTTCCTCTTGAAGAACCATTTAATCTCAATGGCTTGCCGATCATCGGGCAAGTCAACCAAAGTCCATACTTTGTTCTCATACATGGATCCCATCTCAGATTTCATGGCCTCAAGCCATTTTGCGGAATCTGGGCTCATCATCGCTTCCTCATAGTTCATAGGTTCGTCATGGTCAAGTAGCATGACCTCTAGAACAGGATTACCGTACCACTCTGGTGCGGAGCTCACTCCGGTTTACCTACGAGATTCGGTAGTAACTTGATCTGAAGTTACATGACCATCATCATTAGCTTCCTCACTAATTGGTGTAGTAGTCACAGGAACAGATTTCTGTGATGAACTACTTTCCAATAAGGGAGAAGGTACAATTACCTTATCAAGTTCTACTTTCCTCCCACTCACTTCTTTCGAGAGAAACTCCTTCTCTAGAAAGGATCCATTCTTAGCAACGAATGTCTTGCCTTCGGATCTGTGATAGAAGGTGTACCCAACAGTCTCCTTTGGGTATTCTATGAAGACATATTTCTCCAATTTGGGTTTTAGCTTATCAGGATGAAACTTTTTCATATAAGCATCACAACCCCAAACTTTAAGAAATGACAACTTTGGTTTCTTGCCAAACCACAGTTCAGATTGTGTCATCTCAACGGACTTAGATGGTGCCCTTTTTGACGTGAATGCAGCTGTCTTTAATGAATAACCCCAAAAACGATAGTGGTAAATCGGTAAGAAACATCATAGATTGCACTATATCCTATAAAGTACGGTTGTGACGTTCAGACACACCATTTTGCTGTGGTGTTCCAGGTGGCGTGAGTAGTGAAACTATTTCACATTGTTTTAACTAAAGACTAAACTCGTAACTCAAATACTCTTTTCCATGATTACATCGTAGAAACTTTATTTTCTTGTTATGATGATTTTCCACTTCACTCTGAAATTATATGAACTTTTCAAATGTTTCAGACTTCTATTTCATTAAGTAGATATACCCATATCTGCTCAAATCATCTGTGAAGGTCAGAAAATAATGATACCCGCTGCAAGCCTTAATATTCATCGGACGACATAAATCAGTATGTATGATTTCCAACAAATTTGTTGCTTGCTCCATTGTTCCGGAGAACGGCGTTTTAGTCATCTTGCCCAAGAGACATGGTTCGCAAGCATCAAGTGACTCCAAAATCCCATCAGCATGGAGTTTCTTCATGCGCTTTATACCAATATGACTTAAACGGCAGTGCCACAAATAAGTTGCACTATCATTATTAACTTTGCATCTTTTGGCTTCAATATTATGAATATGTGTATCACTATGATCGAGATCCAACAAACCATTTTCGTTGGTGTGTATGACCATAGAAGGTTTTATTCATGTAAACAGAACAACAATTATTCTCTAACTTAAATGAACAATTGTATTATAATAAACATGATCAAATCATATTCATGCTCAACGCAAACACCAAATAACACTTATTTAGGTTCAACACTAATTCCGTAAGTATAGGGAGTGTGCGATGATGATCATATCAATCTTGGAACCACTTCCAACACACATCGTCACTTCACCCTTAATTAGTCTCTGTTTATTCTGCAACTCCCATTTTGAGTTACTAATCTTAGCAACTGAACTAGTATCAAATACTGAGGGGTTGCTATAAACACTAGTAAAGTACACATCAATAACATCTATATCAAATATACTTATGTTCACTTTGCCATCCTTCTTATCTGCCAATCACTTGGGGTAGTTCCGCTTCCAGTGACCAGTCCCTTTGCAGTAGAAGCACCTAGTCTCAGGCTTAGGATCAGACTTGGGCTTCTTCACTTGAGCAGCATCTTGCTTGCTGTTCTTCTTGAAGTTCCCTTTTTTTCTTTGCCCTTTTCTTGAAACTAGTGGTCTTGTCTACCATCAACACTTGATGTTTTTCTCGATTTCTACCTTCGTTAATTTCAGCATTACGAAGAGCTTGGGAATCGTTTCAGTCATCCCTTGCATACTATAGTTCATCACGAAGTTCTACTAACTTGGTGATGGTGACTAGAGAATTCTGTCAATCACTATCTTATCTGGAAGATTAACTCCCACTTGATTCAAGCGATTGTAGTACCCAGACAATCTGAGCACATGCTCACTAGTTGAGCGATTCTCCTCCATCTTTTAGCTATAGAACTTGTTGGAGACTTCATATCTCTCAACTCGGGTATTTGCTTGAAATATTAACTTCAACTCCTGGAACATCTCATATGGTCCATGACGTTCAAAACGTCTTTGAAGTCCCGATTCTAAGCCGTTAAGCATGGTGCACTAAACTATCTAGTAGTCATCATATTGAGCTAGCCAGATGTTCATAAAGTCTGCATTTGCTCCTGCAATAGGTCTATCACCTAGCGGTGCATTAAGGACATAATTCTTTTGTGCAGCAATGAGGATAAACCTCAGATCACGGATCCAATCCGCATTATTGCTACTAACATCTTTCAACATAATTTTTTTCTAGGAACATATCAAAATAAACATAGGGAAGCAACAACGCGAGCTATTGATCTACAACATAATTTGCAAAATACTATCAGGACTAGGTTCATGATAAATTTAAGTTCAATTAATCATATTACTTCAGAACTCCCACTTAGATAGACATCCCTCTAATCCTCTAAGTGATCACGTGATCCAAATCAACTAAACCATAACCGATCCTCACGTGAAATGGAGTAGCTTTCAATGGTGAACATCACTATGTTGATCATATCTACTATATGATTCACGCTCGACAATTCGGTCTCAGTGTTCCGAGGCCATATCTGCATGTGCTAGGCTCGTCAAGTTTAACCCGAGTATTCTGCGTGTGCAAAACTGGCTTGCACCCAATGTAGATGGACGTAGAGCTTATCACACCCGATCATCATGTGGTGTCTGGGCACGACGAACTTTGGCAACGGTGCATACTTAGCGAGAACACTTATAGCTTGATAATTTAGTGAGAGATCATCTTATAATGCTACCGTTAATAAAAGCAAGTTAAGATGCATAAAAGATAAACATCACATGCAATCAATATAAGTGATATGATATGGCCATCATCATCTTGTGCTTGTGATCTCCATCTTCGAAGCACCGTCATGATCACCATCGTCACCGGCGCGACACCTTGATCTTCATCGTAGCATCGTTGTCATCTCGCCAATCTTATGCTTCTATGACTATCGCTACCGCTTAGTGATAAAGTAAAGCATTACAGGGCGATTGCATTGCATACAATAAAGCGACAACCATATGGCTCCTGCCAGTTGCCGATAACTCTGTTACAAAACATGATCATCTCATACAATAAAATTTAGCATCATGTCATGACCATATCCCATCACAACATGCCCTGCAAAAACAAGTTAGACTTCCTCTACTTTGTTGTTGCAAGTTTTACGTGGCAGCTACGGGCTTAGCAAGAACCAATCTTACCTACGCATCAAAACCACAACGATAGTTTGTCAAGTTGGTGATGTTTTAACCTTCGCAAGGACCGGGCATAGCCACACTCGGTTCAACTAAAGTTGGAGAAACTGACACCCGCCAGCCACCTGTGTGCAAAGCACGTCGGTAGAACCACTCTCGCGTAAGCATACGCGTAATGTCGGTCCGGGCCGCTTCATCCAACAATACCGCCGAACCAAAGTATGACATGTTGGTAAGCAGTATGACTTATATCACCCACAACTCACTTGTGTTCTACTCGTGCATATAACATCAACACATAAAACCTAGGCTCTGATACCACTGTTGGGGAACGTAGTAATTTCAAAAAAATTCCTACGCACACGCAAGATCATGGTGATGCATAGCAAAGAGAGGGGAGAGTGTTGTCCATGTACCCTCGTAGACTGAAAGCGGAAGCGTTATGAAAACGCGGTTGATGTAGTCGTATGTCTTCACGACCCGACCGATCAAGCACCGAAACTACGGCACCTCCGAGTTCTAGCACACGTTCAGCTCGATGACGATCCCCAGACTCCGATCCAGCAAAGTGTCGAGGAAGAGTTCTGTCAGCACGACGGCGTGGTGACGATCTTGATGTTCTACCGTCGCAGGGCTTCGCCTAAGCACCGCTACAATATTATCGAGGATTATGGTGGAGGGGGGCACCGCACAAGGGTAAGAGATCTCAAGGATCAATTGTTGTGTCTTTGGGGTGCCCCCCTGCCCCCGTATATAAAGGAGCAAGGGGGGAGAGGCGGCGAAGGGGAGGAGGCACGCCCATGGGGGGCAATCCTACTCCAAGTAGGATTCCCCCCTCTTTCCTAGTCCAAGTAGGAGAGGGGAAGGAAGGGAAGGAGAAGGAGAAGGAGAAGGAAGGAGAGGGAGGAAAAGGAGGAAAGGGGGGCCGGCCCCCTAGTCCAATTTGGTTTGGGCTAGGGGGGCCGCGCGCCCTGCCTCCTCTCTTCCACCACTTGGCCCATGAGGCCCATTACTTCTTCCTCGCATTCCCGTAACTCCCCGGTACCCCCGAAAATACCCGAATCACTCGGAACCTTTCCGACGTCCGAATATAGTCGTCCAATATATCGATCTTTATGTCTCGACCATTTCGAGACTCCTCGTCATGTACCCGATCTCATCTGAGACTCCGAACTCCTTCGTTATATCAAAACTATAAACTCATAATATTACTGTCATCGAAACCTTAAGCATGCGGACCCTACGGGTTCGAGAACAATGTAGACAAGACCGAGACACGTCTCCAGTCAATAACCAATAGCGGAACCTGGATGCTCATATTGGCTCCCACATATTCTACGAAGATCTTTATCGGTCAGACCGCATAACAACATACGTTGTTCCCTTTGTCATCGGTATGTTACTTGCCCGAGATTCGATCGTCGGTACCTCAATACCTAGTTCAATCTCATTACCGGCAAGTCTCTTTACTCGTTCCGTAATACATCATCTCACAACTAACTCATTAGTTGCAACGCTTGCAAGGCTTATGTGATGTGCATTACCGAGAGGGCCCAGAGATACCTCTCCGACAATCGGAGTGACAAATCCTAATCTCGAAATACGCCAACCCAACATGTACCTTTGGAGACACCTGTAGAGCTCCTTTATAATCACCCAGTTACGTTGTGACGTTTGGTAGCACACAAAGTGTTCCTCCGGTAAACGGGAGTTGCATAATCTCATAGTCATAGGAACATGTATAAGTCATGAAGAAAGCAATAGCAACAATCAAATAACAACTTTTTGTCTATGGTTAGGAAACATAACCATCTTTGATTAACGAGCTAGTCAAGTAGAGGCATACTAGTGACACTCTGTTTGTCTATGTATTCACACATGTATTATGTTTCTGGTTAATACAATTCTAGCATGAATAATAAACATTTATCATGAAATAAGGAAATAAATAATAACTTTATTATTGCTTCTAGGGCATATTTCCTTTAATATTCACGTTCAGGGAGAAAAAATCAGAGAGAAGGATTCATCGCGTTTTACGATACGGAGCCGCCGCCAAGCCCTAATCTCTCTCAGGAGGGCTGATCTGGAGCCCGTTCGGGGCTCCGGAGAGGGGAATTCGTCGCCGTCGTCATCATCAACCATCCTCCATCACCAATTTCATGATGCTCACCGCCGTGCGTGAGTAATGCCATCGTAGGCTTGTTGGACGGTGATGGGTTGGATGAGATTTATCATGTAATCGAGTTAGTTTTGTTAGGGTTTGATCCCTAGTATCCACTATGTTCTGAGATTGATGTTGCTATGACTTTGCTATGCTTCATGCTTGTCACTAGGGCCCAAGTGCAATGATTTCAGATCTGAACCTATTATGTTTTCATGAATATATGTGAGTTCTTGATCCTATCTTGCAAGTCAATAGTCACCTACTATGTGTTATGATCCGGTAACCGCGAAGTGACAATAATCGGGACCACTCCCGGTGGTGATCGTAGTTTGAGGAGTTCATGTATTCACTAAGTGTTAATGCTTTGGTCCGGTACTCTATTAAAAGGAGGCCTTAATATTCCTTAGTTTCCAATAGGACCCCACTGCCACGGGAGGGTAGGACAAAATACGTCATGCAAGCTCTTTTCCATAAGCACGTATGACTATATTCGGAATACATGCCTACATTACATTGATGAATTGGAGCTAGTTTTGTGTCACCCTATGTTATAACCGTTGCATGAGGAATCGCATCCGACATAATTATCCATCATTGATCCAATGCCTACGAGCTTTTCACATATTGATCTCTGCTTAGTTACTTTACCGTTGCCACTGTTACAATCACTGCAAATCTGCTACTGTTACTTTTGCCACTGTTACCGTTACTTCCATACTACTTTGCTACTAAATACTTTGCTACAGATATTAAGTTTTCCAGGTGTGGTTGAATTGACAACTCAACTGCTAATACTTGAGAATATTCTTTGGCTCCCCTTGTGTCGAATCAATAAATTTGGGTTGAATACTCTACCCTCGAAAACTGTTGCGATCCCCTATACTTGTGGGTTATCACCTGGGAACACATAGACACTCCATGTCTTCAAACCTTTTTGGTCACTCATGACAAGAGGGGATAAGCATATGAGTTGATAGTCTTCAAGCGGGTCTATATGGGTCGGTGCTTATTTTTTCTAAGTTTTGCAACTCTCGTTCTTGAACTACTGGTTTTGAGTTGTAACACTTAAACTTTGATGGCCGTCTGCTACTACCATTTGTTGCAATGATAAATTACGCGTGAAGTCACTCTGCAGACACCCATTTCTCATTGTGCATATCATTATCTTTGTTAATTTTTTGTGTGAATGATGAATTGTCTTCATGAAGTGAGGGAGATCTCCACAAAGCAGAACATGCCATGTGCATTTGCATTCAAAGGAAAATTACTTATATGCACATCTTCAGGGGGAGCCCCTTCATCTTCATGAAGCTAATGACCACGTTCCTTAACTTTCACAAAATTTTATCCCCGTTGGAAACTTCAACCAGTTTGTCATCAATCACCAAAAAGGGGGAGATTGTAAGTGCATCTAGTGCCACCCCTAGTTGGTTTTGGAGTATTGACGACAAACGTGGTTTTCGAGAATTGTAGGATAACATAGGTAGAAGTCCCCCATTGATTCGGTTCCTACCAGAGATGACCCCTAAAAATGTATGAAGACATTGAAGATAATGGTGGTTCGTGAAGACATTCACATTGAAGATAGCGACGTGTGAAGACATTCACTTGAAGACTATGAAGTGCGAAGACATAGTTCCTTTCGTAGCTTCCTTTTCTTCTTTATTGAGTCATAGAAACCACCGAACTGTTAAGTGGGGTCCAAGTGAACAAAGTCAGAATACTGACGTGATGCTCAACCCATGTCCTATGTCTTCGAGCGAAGACAATGAGAGCAAATCTTATCCAGAGTTGGATTAGTCAACTTTGCTTGTAGCCCAAGCCAAGCTGCCACGTGTGTTTGAAATCCGACCGTTGGACACGTGTTGGTTCCTTAGTGACCCAGGGTCATTTCGGACGTATCATGTCGGGTTGCCTCTTGGCTATAATTAGCCCACCCCCTACACCATAAATTGGTGGCTGCTCAGAGTTAGTGCACGGCTTTTGTTGTTTGAGAGCAACCCACCTCCGAAGCCTTTGAGAGAGAGAGAGAGATCCTTGCGAGGAAAAAACCCAAAACACCCAGAGCCAAAGAGTGTTAGGCATCACTGAAGTCTTTATGTCCGCGTGACCTGAAGACTTGTTACACTTGAGGACTACGTATCCTCGAGCCGGTTAGGCGTCACGTTCTGAGGATCCAAGAGTCATTGTGGATCGCCGGTGAACGCAGTCTGTGAAGGTTTGGAAGTCTAACTTGAAGACTTACCATAGTGATTGGGCAAGGACCGGGTGTCCTTAGCTCAAGGGGAATAAGGTGAAGACGTGGTCTTCTGAGTTCAATCTCAGCCTCCCTAACCAGACGTACAATTGTCACAACAACTGGAACTGGTCTACCATATCCTTGTCATCACCAAGCTACTGGTTCTATCCCCCACCTCCTTGACATTTTTGTTTGTCTTCGTGAAGTCATTGCTTGTTCGTCTGATCTGTTTGACTTCACTGTTCGAAGACTATTACCTGTTTGGCTTCATTCTGTCTTCCATTCCAATCTGTTCTACATAGCTGCTATTAGTCGTCGTGCTTTCATTACTATGCTCACTTGACTATGGTCTGTCTAGAGTAGTTTATCTTCCGTTGCAATTCATATAGGTTCAATTTGATTGTTTGTCTTCAAGGACCTCGTGTTTTGAAGACTTCCATAAAAATCGCCTATTCACCCCCCTCTAGTCGATAACTAGCACTTTCACTTTTCAACTAACATTTCCATGGAGCACAAATTCATAACTAACCATGAGCATGTCCATATCATCCTCCCTCTCCTAGAGAAAAGTCATCCTCGACTTCATTCGGTCTACAAAATTATAGCACGATGACAATACAAAATAAATAGGGAAAGAAAAGGTTGAACATTTTTGTGTGGATCTCAAGTTTGCCAACTTCTTTGTTTTTTCTTCATGATTGGAAAAAATTATATTGATGGATTGATGGTGTGCTAATGGATGTACCCAATATATTTTTTCTCTTATTTCGTTTCGCCAATGTTTCAAGAGTTCATATGTGCATACGCCGGGGTGCATCAAAATGGAAGTTCCTTTTTGTTTTACCTCATTTAGTACTTGAATGCCTTTCTGAAAATCATTCTTCACACACACACACCTTGTGTAGTGGTACTCCATGTCCTCCATATTTGTTCTTGGATCTCAATCTCCCATTGTTGAAAGAGAGTTGATAGGTATGCCTTTTGCACCTGCACATATTGCAAAGAAAGAGAATTTTGTGAAAGATTAGTTATTGAATGTTCCTCTCTCTTTTCATTTGGTGGACTACTGATTTCCCATGGTGGTGGATCACTCATCTCGCTATTATCTTGTTAGAAAATCTCAACCTCACATTTAGTGGACTCACATAACTCACTTATCCACTCACCCTTATTGTGTGGTATATTGGGTTGTGGATCCCTTATCTCTCTAATGAGGTGTGGAATGTTCTCAATATCACATTTTGTGGACTCACACAACTCATTAATCCTCTCTCCCTGAATGTGTGGTATATCTAGGTGGAGATATTGCATTTCTCTAATCTCATGATGAACAATCTGATCCTCACATTTTGTGGACTCACTCACCTCACTTTTATTATCACTCTCAATATATAGAATTGGAGAAAGTGGACACTCTTTCCCCACATTTGGTGGAGTAACTCAACTCAATTTTCTTTTCACTCTCAAGTGGTGGGATTTTTGAAAGTGGACACTCTTGCTCACTTTTGGTGGAGTCACTTAGCTTGCTTTTCTTATCACTCTCATGTTGTGGGATTTTGGATTGTGGACTCTCTTCCTCACATGGAATTTATGGCACATGTTTATTGGATGTTGGGACAATAGTGCTGGTCAAGATGGCAACATTAGGCATGAGCTTCTCATGTAAACATGGGCTATGAATCAGCGGAGTCAGTTCATCAACCACGGTCATGCTTTGCGGTGGGTCGTCGGTGTGCCTAGGGCTGGGCATTCGATAGAAACCAAAATTTTGGTTTATACTATTTGGTTTTTTTCAAACTTCGGTTAGCAAAACCAAAAACCGAATAAGACAGTAAAAAACAACTAACCGATAATTCGGTTAACCAACAAGTTCGGCTCAGTTTTCAGTTCATACCGATTCGTTACATTGTTGCTGGAAAGTTATAGCGAGCGCTTCTTCTGTCTGCATCACGACCTCTTATATAGAGGAGCACCTTCGCCCTTGAAGATTAGCTGAGCGATGTGGGACTAAACAAGTGAAACTCCAGCCGCTACACACTTCATCAGGCAACGGAAGTAGTAGTTGGTACATTTGGGCCTTGCAATTAGTTGGACAGGCCCACGTATCACACCTGGAGTAGATGGCTGGGCCATTCGTAAGCTATGTGGCTGGACACGTGTGCGGCGATGATGACCTAATGTGTGCGGCCGTGAGGTGTGAGGGATTGGCGTGAGACGTGCTTTTCTATAAAATACAAAAAAACTGGCGAGACGTGCAGACGTGGGGGAGCCTCGTACTGGAATTCCGTCGACTTTTGGTTGGCATTTACAGATTAGTGCGGCCGTGTGCGAGCCTCGTACTAGTGGATATCCGTGGACTTTGGTGTTTGCTTCGGTTATCGGTTAAACACTGAACCATCCGATTTAAGTTCGGTTATTAAACATAAAAACCGAATTTTAATATATCTGCAGCAAAAACCGAAAATTTGGTGTTTTCAGTTTCGGCATCCGTTCGGTATTCGGTTGGTCGGTTTTTATGCCCACCCCTAGGTGTGCCGATGGGTGCCATAATTTTGTCGTCGGCCATGACGTCCTTGCTGCGATTCATGACCAACAACGACACGCCTAGGGGCAGCAGTAGCTTGCCCTCGAGCATGCCACCCTTGCCGCATTTCAGGAGTAGCAGTGACACACCCACGAGCAGCAGCAACACCATGCCCTCGAGCATGTCCTCCTTGTTGCACTTCTTGAGTAGTAGTGACATGCCCACGAGCAATAACATCATGCCCTCGAGCATGTCTTCTTTGCTGCACTTCATGAGAAACAGGGTATTGTCAGTGTCGAAACCCATCACCACCTGCTCGAAGACGCTCATTAAGCCTCCTCTGAAATTCTTGAACAATGCTCCGTAATTCCCAAAACTCAGCACATGTGAATGGGCATCTTCTTTCCCTTGATTTTCTCCTTGAATACTCGATGTAGATCCTGCCATGTTAGTGGGGCTAAAAAAGTGGAATAGGATAATTTTTGTGGAATCACACAACCTCACCTCTTACTCACCAAAGTTCTTATGAGTTCACATTAGATTGTGCTTCTCCCGGATGTGTTAAAGCAATTGAAAGATAGGGATCAAAGAACTAGCTTCGGTTTTTGGTGGAGCTCGGTGGGGTAAACAAAAAGGGGCTTGTGCCGAAATCAAGTTGATGCAAACCAAGAAAATATGGGGATAGATCTGCTACACCTTTGCACCAAGATTGAAAAACACACAGCACACAAGCTTTTGAAATTTTCTACCAAGCTAAAACTTTTGGATCTTACACAGCACTTTCTTTTTCTCTCTTGACTTTTTTTGCCACTCTTTTTCTTTCTTTGATTTTTTCCACTCTTTTTTTCACTCTTTTTCCAAAGCACAACAACCAAATCTGAAAGCAATTATGATGAATTCGGTGCAGATCTAAAATATGAAGAACATGCAAGGTACGCAACTACAAGATCTCTGCACAAACAAAGCTTGGATTAATTCTGGTGGGGCTTTGGACTTCTAGGACAAAAAATATAGCATGAAAAACACTCGATCTAAAGGGATGATAGCAAGATAAACTCGGATAACAGATCCTACCATGTCAATGAAGGCTCTGATGCCAGATAATATGTGGGAACCCGATGAACGAGTTCACGCCTGAGGGTGGCCCGATCTTCACGTTGCAGGATTGAATCGAGAGGGATAACTAGCTACATGCCAAGGTTGGATGCAACCCGTATGTTGGGGATGGCTGACCAGAGCTACAAGAACTCCAACCGGCTCTCCGAACAATCGCAGAACCACAACCGGGACTAACCCACACAAAACGGCTGGAACCGTAGAGCACGAATTACGGGGAACCAGAGGCTCCTTCTCGCGAATCCGGATGAACTCACAAGAGCAAAGATAGCAAGGATCTCTCTAGCAGTCTTGCTGCATAAGCTTGTAGCTGAATGGTTTGACAAAAGGTTTCTCAGAGGATGGGGGAGATGGAGTTTTATAGCAAGGACAGTGTCGGATTTCGGGTTCCGGCAGACCCTTGAGGTTCGAACTCTGGGGTGCGCGCGGAGATTACGCCTTCTACCTACCCGCACTCCTCCGCCACGCAAGGATCTAAGCTACAAGAAGAACAACACAAGAGACACAGAGTTTATACTGGTTCGGGCCACCTATGTGGTGTAATACCCTACTCCAGTGGGGTGTGGTGGATTGCCTCTTGGGCTGATGATGATGAACAATACAATGAAGAACAGCCTCGCGAGGGTCTGTCCTTGGTCGGGACGATGAACTGCTAGGAGGAGTTCAGTCGCCCTTCTCTCTCTGTGATTCCAATTCCAATTGCCTCTACCCTGGGGGTGGCTAGTCCTATTTATAGGCAAAGGCCCTGGGCCACTTCCCAAATATTGAGCGGGAAGGGCGCCAACAACTGGCCATTTTGAAGGGGAACATCTGGTACACTTATCCTGACTAAAGTTGGTCCTCGCCTACCAAAGGCTCTAGTGGTGACGCTAGCCTAGGCTCCACGATGACTTCCTCCCCACCGTTGGACTGGTCTTGGTCTTGTTGCACCGAAACGGGTGCCTTTGCCTGATGCTCTCGCCCGCGCTTGCCCCTTTGCACCAAAGAGGAAAGGAGGACACTGCGCGGGCCGGCGCCCGCCTGGCATCCTCGGTCGTCATGGCTTGCGTCATGGGCACCTCGTGAGGTACCCCGCCTTGATCTCTCCGCCTCCTCGTGAGCCAACCTGATGAGACCGCGCCTGAGGAAGCTCCACGTCGTCCGCCCCGCGAGGCTTGGCCCCTCGCGAGGGTCTTGAGTCTTGTGTTGATGAAGATGGGTCGTGCTGGGGCCCCTTTTGAGCCACGCCGCAGGCCGCAGGCAGGCAAGTCTGGGGACCCCCGTTCCCAGAACACCGACAGTAGCCCCCGGGCCCAAGGCGCGCCCGAACTTGGCCGCGTAGAGAGGCGAAAGGGCAGGGGCGAAGCGCCGTAGGACCTAACAGCCTGTGGCCTTGAGCGCCGCGTGGCGGTTGATTGGACGGGAGCACTTCAGCAACCGCGCAGGTTGATAAAGGAGTGGCATCTGCCTAGGTTTCGCTTTTTGCTTTCTCCGGTTGCTACTCAGATCCCCTTTCCTGCGCCTCTCCTTCCTTCCTCCAAATTTCCAGATCTACTCCGACCGCGCGACCTAGGGAGCCATGGCGCCTCGTCAGTCCCCGGCCGAAGCTTGGTACTCGTCTGCCCTGGACTCGCCGAATGTGTTGGAGGTGAGCCTTGCCCGGTTGCGCCGGATGGCGGCTGCGCAGGGCATCGACGGGGCGAGGGTGTTCAAGGCCGGCTCCGCCACCCCTGAAGGCCGAGGGAGCACCTTCTAACCGTTCTTCGTAAGCTCCATTGCTACTGGCCTGGTGCCTCCCTTCTCCGAGTTCTTCTTCTTTGTCCTCCGTCATTACAACTTACAGGCTCTGCATCACCACCCCAACTCCGTCCTTCTCCTGGCAATCTTCGCCTATTACTGCGAGGCTCACGTAGGGGTGCAGCCCTCAGTGGCCTTGCTGCGCCACTACTTCTCCCTCCGGGTCTCTCGCGGTTCTCCTTCCGCGTGCGCGAGCTTCATCGCGTACAGTGGCGCCATTGCCATTTCGAAGCCCGGGAAAAGGATCGAGGGCTTCAGGAGCAAATGGGTCTTGACAGACGCTGGGCGCATTCACCCTCGGCTGATCTTGCCCACGGAGCTGCCCACGAGCTCCGGTGATTGGGCTCGAGCAGAACTCACGGACCCCCGTGCGAAGCCAGTGTTGGAGAAGATGGACGCGGATCTAAGGCCGGCCAACTTGGCAGCGGCGAAGCTGACCGGCGCGTCGCTGCTGAGGGAATTCCTGGAGCACCAACTGGCTCCGCTTCGGCAGTACTCACCTCCGATGTGGAGGCCTCATCCGAGCCCCGCGGCCTTAGGTGACGGAGATCTGGCCGTGGTGCTCCAATCACTGGTCGGGGGCGATGTGGCGAGGTTGGAGGGTGCTCCTACGCCCTTGTTCCTCCGCGACGACTGGGAGCAGGTGGTGGAGTCCATGCCTGCCTTCAACGGGGACGGGCCCGTGCCCGCGGAGGCTCCCGTGGGTCCGGTGGACATGTCCTCCTATGACTCCAGCGATGAGGAGGGCAGAGGGGAGCGGGAGAGAGGGCCTGACTCCGAGGCGACTGATGGAGAGTCGAGGGCTCCGCTCCCCGGGCGCAGGTCCCGCACTCTTCGCCTCTCTGCGAGCGACGACAACGAGGATGATGACGAGCAGGTCGGCGGGAGCTTGCCCACGATCCCAAAGAAAGACAGGACCGGGCTGATCCCCCGCGGGTCTGCCCCTGCCCTGAGGCAGACCGCAGACGTGTCTTCTGCTTCCGAGGTTGACCCCTCCAGCCGGCTTTCAGGCTTCAAATTTGGCCGGAGGCTGCCTGAGCTTACTGGCGACGACCCGTAAGCACTTGATCCCTGTCTTTATTTCCTGTTTTGCTGCTGAGGCTTGACGTCCGCATCTCTTGGATAGACTGGCACCCGCGGCGAAGAAGCTGAAGGGGGCTCCCGAGGTTCCATCGCGGCAGCGCCTCTGCCAGTGGAGGAAGGTGGCCGCGACGCACGGGCCTCTCCTGCCCGTCGTCCTCGCGAGGCCTGGCCGAGCTGGCTGGGGAGAGCTCAGCCCCCATGGCCCAAGTGACTCCCGAGGTGCCTTTGCCTGCTGCCGCCACCATAACTGTTGGGGCGCAGCAGACTCCGCCTCAGGATGCTGTGGTCGTGCTGTCGCCTTCTCCTCCTACTCCACCAACTGTTGTCTCTCCGACTCCTCCCGCCATTCTGGATCGCATTGCTGCCGAGCTGGACCGGCTCCGGCAGGATCTTCTTGGCGCCGACCCTCACTTGGTGGCCGGGCGCCTGGAGCTGGCTTCAGGATGGATTCGCTCCAACGCTTCGATTCGGGCGGCGCTAGTCCAGGCCTCAACGGCTTGTGATGAAGAGAGGCAGGACACCCTTGAGGCGAAGGCTTCTCGTGACGCAGCCCAGGGGGAGGCGGCTGACGTCCGCGGTCGCTGCAAGGTGCTGGAGGGCGAGCTGCAAGGCCTGCAGGACTAGCTCGCGAAAGAGGCCCGCCTTCGCCAAGAGCAAGAAGAGGGCGTGAAGGCTCGCGAGGCTGCCGTCGAGGTCCGGGAGGCCAAGCTCAAGAAATGCCGCGATCGCCTAGGCGTGCTGGAGAAGGAGTTGGAGGCGGTGAAGGTTGAACTGGACGACAAGGCCCGGGTTCTTGTCGAGGACCGCGTGGCCTTCGCAGACATGGAGGAGAAGGCTCGTGCATCGCTGAAGATGCTCTACGCCAACGGCCTGGAGAGCCCGCTGGCTGGCTCCGAGGACGGCCCCGCCAAGCTGCTTCCCTTCCTGGTGCGTGCTTTTGAGGATGTCGCCCTTGGCCTTGGCCCCACGACCGAGGCCGAGGCGCGTGTCCTGTCTTCTGCGGCGCTGACGCGGGTCTTCACCCACATATACCTTCGCGACCCCAATGTCGACCTCGATAGCCTGCTGGAGCCAGTGAGCGGCGAGCGTGCCGCCGCCGCTGCCGAGGCCGTGAAGGGTTGCGCGGAGGCTCTGTTGGGGAAGTTCCGGGCCTTCGGCACCAAGCCGAAGCCAGGCGGTGCCGACCCTGCTGCTCCAGTGACTCTGCTGCTGCTCCTGTTGTGCTTTTAATTCCTGCACATGTATCATGCCTCGGGGAGGCGTTTAAACTTGCGTTTGGCGTTGAGATAACAGTATGGACTGTAATATTTGCTTTTAAATTCCTTGAATTTATGCTCTTCCTTCCTACTTGCTTGCGTTCTACGCCGGTAGAGCCCGGCCCCGCGCGTACCTCACCCAGCATTAGCCCCGACCGGAAACCAGGACGGGACCAAAGGAGTGAGGGGCTACGGGACAAGTTAGGCTCCTGAGTCGCGATGCTCAGGAGTCCCCCTTGGCACACGAACAGCAAGTAGGGAGGTGAGATGCGGGTGGATCTATCGTTCTACGTCTGCAGAGCCCGGCCCCGCGCGTACCTCACCCAGCGCTAGCCTTTCGGAACTAGGGAGTGAGGGGCTACAGGACCAGTTAGGCTCCTGAGTCGCGATGCTCAGGAGTCCCCCTTGACGCGCGAACAGCAAATTGTAAGTGGTTGTGCCATTCTACGTCTGCAGATCCCGTGCCCATCCCCCTCGCGCGGCACTCCCGGGAGGAGGTGTTGCGATGAGGCCAGACACTGAGCTCTGGACTCCCTGAGGTTGATGCAGCCCGGTGTAGGATCGGAAGTATGTCTAGAGGGGGGAGATTAGACTACTTGACCAAATAAAAACTTAACCTTTTCCCAATTTTAGTTCTTGGCAAATTTTAGCTACTTTAGGACATGTCAAGCAATCATCACACAATTCAAGCAAGCATGCAAAGAGTATATGAGCAGCGGAAAGTAAAGCATGCAACTTGCAAGAATGTAAAGGGAAGGGTTTGGAGAATTCAAACGCAATTGGAGACACGGATGTTTTTCCCGTGGTTCAGATAGGTGGTGCTATCCTACATCCACGTTGATGGAGACTTCAACCCACGAAGGGTAACGGTTGCGCGAGTCCACGGAGGGCTCCACCCACGAAGGGTCCACGAAGAAGCAACCTTGTCTATCCCACCATGGCCATCGCCCACGAAGGACTTGCCTCACTAGGGGTAGATCTTCACGAAGTAGGCGATCTCCTTGCCCTTACAAACTCCTTGGTTCAACTCCACAATCTTGTCGGAGGCTCCCAAGTGACACCTAGCCAATCTAGGAGACACCACTCTCCAAGAAGTAACAAATGGTGTGTTGATGATGAACTCCTTGCTCTTGTGCTTCAAATGATAGTCTCCCCAACACTCAACTCTCTCTCACAGGATTTGGATTTGGTGGAAAGAAGATTTGAGTGGAAAGCAACTTGGGGAAGGCTAGAGATCAAGATTCATATGGTAGGAATGGAATATCTTGGTCTCAACACATGAGTAGGTGGTTCTCTCTCAGAACATATGAGTTGGAAGTGTAGATGTGTTCTGATGGCTCTCTCCACGAGTGAAGAGGAGGTGGAGGGGTATATATAGCCTCCACACAAAATCCAACCGTTACACACAATTTACCAATCTCGGTGGGACCGAATCAACAAACTCGGTCTGACTGAAATAGTAAACCTAGTGACCGTTAGAGATTTTCGGTGGGACTGACATGCAACTCGGTAGGACCGATATGGTTAGGGTTAGGGCATAACGTAATCTCGGTGAGACCGATTACACAAACTCGGTGAGACCGATTTTGGTAATTAGCTAACCTGAGAGTTGGTCAGGTAAACTCGGTGGGACCGATTTGCTCTTTCGGTGAGACCGAAATGTTACAAAAAGGAAACAGAGAGTTTACATTGCAATCTCGGTGGGACCGATCTGCTCTTTCGGTGAGACCGAAAAGTTACGAAAAGGAAACAGAGAAATTGCAATCGCATCTCGGTGAGACCGAGATCCCTATCGGTAGAACCGATTTGCTAGGGTTTGGCAGTAGCTATGACAAGTGAAACTCGGTGGCGCCGGATAGAAAGAATCGGTAGGTCCGAGTTTGGCTTAGTGTTTAGGTCATTTGTGGATATGGGAAAGTAGCTGAGGATTTTGGAGCATATCATTAAGCACATGAAGCAAA
Source organism: Aegilops umbellulata (assembly GCA_032464435.1). Lineage (NCBI taxonomy): Eukaryota > Viridiplantae > Streptophyta > Magnoliopsida > Poales > Poaceae > Aegilops > Aegilops umbellulata. Next base: position 585,344,104 of record CP136058.1, on the reverse strand, counting down.
AGGCTCATTAAGCAACACCTCATCCCTCCTTGGTAGTATTGGCTTTTCCTATGGACTCAATGTGATCTTGGATCACTAAAATGTAAAATGAAGAGTCTTGAGCTTTTGAGCTTGAGCCAATCCTTTGTCCTTAGCATTTTGAGGGTTCCACTTTCACCATCCATGCCATGCCAATCATTGAGCTTTCCTGAAATAATCATCTTGGAATAGCATTAGCTCAATGAGCTATATGTTGTTATGAATTACCAAAACCACCTAGGGATAGTTGCACTTTCACCCGGGGGCCACCCTCAGTTGTTTATTACCAGCGCGGAGCATAGCGCTTCCGCATGTGTACGGGCATAGCCGCTCCTCGACAGTGTCGTCAGCCAGCGCGGAGCATGGTGCTTCCACTGGTACGTGGGAGGGGGCTCCCCTCCGGGAGGAGCCCCCGGGGCATGTACAGCCCCGCCCTGACATGTGGCTGGCACGGTAGGGCCTGGTGAGGTGTATCTGGACACCCATGAGCCAGCGCGGGACTCACGGGGCCCTACCTCTAGGCGGGTTGCGCCTGGTACTGAGCCTTATCTTGTGATGTGTTCCTGCAAGTTGGGTTAGATGCCTACACTCTACGTCCTCGGGTCCCGGCCCTCGATCTGGTCTCAGCCGTCGCTGCTATGCCAGGTCGCGATGCCATGGACAAGGCCAGAGGGTGAGGGCTGGAGAGCCAGTAAGAGCCCTAAGTCGCGATGCTCAGGCACCCCCCCCCTTTAACGTGCAAGTGGTCGACATGGAGAAGAAAAGGTGCCGTGGACCGGCAACGAATAATCAAGCATGGTGGACCAAACGCGTAGCCATAGATAAACGTAAAAGGGATACATGCCGCTGGGTCTGGCCCGAGCGGCTTGGGGATGATGCAGTCCGAGGGGCGCCCCCAACAGAGTACGCTAACAACATGAAAATAAAAGGGATAGATGCCGCAGGGACGGACCCACACGGCCTGGGAATAATGCAGCCCTGAGGGGCGCTCCCAGCTGGAAATGAAACTTGAAAGATGTCACCTGATGGCATTGAGGACGAAGGAGTGTTGGTGTGGCAGACTCGATGGGCTGCGGAAGCCGGTCCTCACGAGCCCCCAGGCCCAGGGGCCTCGGGAGGCTCCGGAGGCACTGGTGGCTCCTCGCGGACCATCTCCATCTCCGCCAAGGCTGCGGAACGCCTGGCCTCTTGAGCCTCCATGATGCCCCTCATGAGGCGCTGGTACACGGCAGCCGCGTTCAGCAGGCCGTAAGGCATGCGAACGTAGCTGTGGGGTGGACCTTCGCAACGCCCCACTCGCGAGGGCCAGAGGCGCTCCAGAGAGGCGACTCGGTTGAGCCCTGGTATGTCGATGCAGACGCGCAGCCCACCATCCTCGCCTGGATGGAGAGCCACAGCTGGTTGGCGGCGGCAACCTCTCATGACTCTTGTTTCCTGTATTTCTTGAATGGCCTTGCTGACGAACTCCTGGGGGTCTGACTCTCCTTGTCTTGCTCCTTCTCGAGGAAAACGTGCTTCGAAACACGCCTCCACGTGGTGCCCAAGCGCCTCCCTCGTGACCTTGGCGAGGTTGGTGGCCCTCCAGGGGAGAGCCCCCGAGCCCTGCCTGAGGAGGGCGCCGGGCGTGCTTTCCTATGCGATGGAAGGGGGTTCCCCCTGGGCAGGCGCGGGCCCTGAGGGGCCTGCCTCCTGAGGGGCCGGTCCCGATGATGTCTTCTTCTTCTTGGGGGTGGTCTCGAGAAGCCTCCTGCTTCCGCGATCTGGGTCTTCCAGCGACGCAGCCTGGAAGGCTCGTTCCAGGGAACACACCGCATCCTTCTCTTCACAGGGCACCGTGATGACTCCGCCACTTCCTGGCATCTTGAGGACGTTGTAGCCGTGGTGGGTCATAGCCATGAACTTGGCCAGCGCTGGGTACCCGAGGATGGCGTTGTACGGCAGGCGAATGTGAGCGACGTCGAAGTCGATGAGCTCGGTGCGGTAGTTGTTGTGTGCTCCGAAGGTGACAGGGAGGCGGACCTGCCCGATCGGGACCGTGGAGCCGTCGGTGACTCCGGAGAAAGGCTAGGTTGGCTGAAGCTGGTTGTAGGGCACTTGGAGATTGTTGAATGTTTCCACGGACAGGACGTTGAGCCCTGCCCCGCCATCGATGAGGGTCCTGGTAAAACCACGTTGCTGATGATCGGGGAACAAAGCATCGGAAGGACTCCAGCTGTGGATGCACACTTGAGCTGATCCGCTGAGCTGAACGTGATGGCGCACGCCGACCACCTGAGAGGGTGTGTGGCTTCGAGGTTGGGGAGTACTGCATTCACTTCACGGGCAAACTGCTTGAAGATGCGCTGAGAGGCTGGGGCTTGAGCTCCGCCCAGGATGTAGGCGATCGCTCGCGGCTCTTGGAAGCCCCCAGCCCCTTCGTCCTGATGGCGGTCCTCGTTCCTCCTTGGCTGAGGCGGCAGCGGAGGGAGACCTGCGTTACCTTGTGGGCGATCCTCGCGAGGCTGGTCCCTCCAGTCTCCCTCATGAGGCGGGTCTCGTCAGCGATCCTCGCGAGGTTGATCGCGCCACCCTTGGCGCGGGCCGCGGTCTTCCCAATGTCCGGCGTTTCTTCCTCCTCCTCGGCCGTAGCCCCGGTCAGCGCGGTCGGGGCGACGGCCGATCCTTCCTTCTCGCACGGCTCGGAGCTCTTGGCATTCGTTGGTGTTGTGGGTGTGGAGGTCATGGTACACGCAGTACCGACTGCCCCGGGAGGATTCGGGCTGATCTTTGCCCCGCTTGGTGTCTGGTTCTGCCGCGAGTACGGCAGCCCCCTTGCGCTTCACATCCTTGGCCTTGGACTTCTTCTCTTCTGGGTCTGCGGCAGGCAGTTCGGGGAGGGAGAGACGCCCTTCCTCAGCCCTGGCGCACTTGGTCGCCAAGTTGAACAGCTCCAGGGAAGTGCACAGGTCTTCATGCATCGCCAGCTCCTCCTTCATCTTGACGTCGCGCACGCCGTCGGAGAAGGCTGAGATGATGGCCTCCTCGGACACCTTGGGAATCTTGAGGCGTGCGTTGTTGAAGCGCTGGATGTACTTTTGCAGGGTCTCTCCGGGTTGTTGCTTGATGCAGCGCATGTCGCTCACGGCGGGCGGCCGGTCGCGGGTACCTTGGAAGTTGGCGATTAAGCGGCTGCGCATCTGGTCCCAGGAGGAGATCGTGCCTGGAGCCAGGTGCGGGCCCCGTCCTTGAGCGCCATGGGAAACCAGTTCGCCATGACCTTCTCGTCTCCGTTTGCAGCTTCGATGCCCAGCTCATAGAGCTGGAGGAACTCCGTAGGGTCTGTCGTGCCGCCGTAGCGAGGAGGCAGGTCCGGCTTGAACTTGCCGGGCCACGTGACGCTGCGTAGCTCGGTGGTGTACGCACGGCAGCCTGCTGTGGCCACGGGAGGCCTTGGGTGACGGAGATCTTGGTCCTGCGGGTCCCCGTGCGCCGCAGCTGGGAGCAGCGCGGGGTCTTGACGTGCGGGAGCAGGGCGTGGTCGCGACGTGCTGGAGCAGGGAGCGCCCGGGCAGCTTCTTGCGGGCGAGGAACTTCTTGGCAGCTCTGTTCTTGCCGCGCCGGCACCTGACGGAGCGGGTTCCACCTAGGGGCCGCGCGCCTTGGAGCCATGGCGTCTTCTTGGTGAGGAGGCGGTTGGGACGCCCCCGGAGCTTCGTCGCCCACGCGGGGCGGGGTTCGGTGCAGCGGAAAAGATGGTGCAGGAGAGCCCCCCGCGGTGCGGACGAGCTCGGCGACGCGGTCGAGCCATTCTTCGTAGACGTCGCCGAGGGGACGGTAGCGCAGGAGCTCGTTTGCCGCGATGAGCGCAGCTCGGGCCTCCATGGGCGCGCGGAGCGCGCGGGACGATGAACCAGCTGGGGTCAGCGAGGGAGTAGCGGTACGGCCGTCTTGCCGCACGGACGGATGCTGGGACGACACTTGCTGCTCGTTCCCCGCCGGACCGGTGGCGGCGTTGACGGCAGGCGACGGGGAACGAGGAGGACGCCCGCCGACGGGAGCCGTCTGGGCGACACGGGAAGCGAGGGCGGCACGGCGCTCGGCGCGGGCCCGGCGAGCGTCAGACATGGACGTGATGGTCGGCGAAGAACGGGACGGTGGAAGACGAATTCCGGCGCACCCCTACCTGGCGCGCCAAATGTCGGATTTCGGGTTCCGGCAGACCCTTGAGGTTCGAACTCCGGGGTGCGCGCGGAGATTACGCCTTCTACCTACCCGCACTCCTCCGTCACGCAAGGATCTAAGCTACAAGAAGAACAACACAAGAGACACAGAGTTTATACTGGTTCGGGCCACCTATGTGGTGTAATACCCTACTCCAGTGTGGTGTGGTGGATTGCCTCTTGGGCTGATGATGATGAACAATACGAGGAAGAACAGCCTCGCGAGGGTTTGTCCTTGGCCGGGACGATGAACTGCTAGGAGGAGTTCAGTCGCCCTTCTCTCTCTGTGATTCCAATTCCAATTGCCTCTACCCTGGGGGTGGCTAGTCCTATTTATAGGCAAAGGCCCTGGGCCTCTTCCCAAATATTGAGCGGGAAGGGCGCCAACAACTGGCCATTTTGAAGGGGAACATCTGGTACACTTATCCTGACTAAAGTTGGTCCTCGCCTACCAAAGGCTCTGGTGGTGACGCTAGCGTGGGCTCCACGATGACTTCCTCCCCATCGTTGGACTTGTCTTGGTCTCGTTGCACCGAAACGGGTGCCTTTGCCTGATGCTCTCGCCCGCGCTTGCCCCCTTTGCACCAAAGAGGAAAGGAGGACACTGCGCGGGCCGGCGCCCGCCTGGCATCCTCGGTCGTCATGGCTTGCGTCATGGGCACCTCGTGAGGTACCCCGCCTTGATCTCTCCGCCTCCTCGTGAGCCAACCTGATGAGACCGCGCCTGAGGAAGCTCCGCGTCGTCCGCCCCGCGAGGCTTGGCCCCTCGCGAGGGTCTTGAGTCTTGTGTTGATGAAGATGGGTCATGCTGGGGCCCCTTTTGAGCCACGCCGCAGGCCGCAGGCAGGCAAGTCTGGGGACCCCCGTTCCCAGAACGCCGACAGACAGCCCCCCTTAGCTAGATGTGAAAATGGCTTCAAAAGTAAGCAGGTTTGCATGGCTTCCTTGGGGGAATAAGCAGCCAACTTTGGGAGTTGTTGAAGAGCTCCTTGGAAATTCGCAAAGCCTTGACAACCTGAACACCTTCCACGAGAATGACTAGTGCTTTTGACTCAAAACTCCAAATGATGTGAGGTTTTTTGCATTGGAAAGTAAATTTGATGTGGCTTATGGTGATATACTTATATGGCCCCGTCTCTCCACCAAATGGGTGTGACACAACAAAACATCAGAGGTAAAAACTGACAGCACCAGCTTCACTTGAAACTTGTTTCCTCCAAACTTGTTTCTCCAATCCGGTTGCTTTAAGAGCTCATAGGTTGTTGGATTTCTTCCATGTGATACCTAAGTTCAACCAATAACAATGGAGATGAAAGCATAGTTGTGTCATCAAGGTTATATGGTAAATTTAAGTTAGCGTTCACCTGATCATGTGTTTGCTTGATTCGCATTAGTAATTCTTTCCAACTAAATTGTGCACTTTTCTGAAATGTCGTGTATGCTGTACCCATGTGCTCATCAATCAGCCAAACAAGATCTACACATTTGATATTGAGGTGAACTAGAATTTGGTTTGCTTGTATTATCTTTTATTTTCTTCATTTTTGGTGTTTGTTTAACTGTTTATCTAGTAGAGAATATGATAACTATGGTAGATTTATTTTGGTGTGGCATGTACACTATAATCTATTCTACAAAACAGACAACGAGAGGCTCTGGTCAATCCATCCGTGCACTTCAGAACTGTATTTGACTACACGTAAGGTAGAGCAATCACCCTAGAATTCTCCATGAAGATATGCTTAAGAGAGACAACCATGTAACGTAGAAACATCCATCGAGATATTTGTGGGACCATGCAATACATACAAATGTACTACAATTTACGAGTCTACGCCAAATTAACCGGTGAAGGCATGCAATAATTTCAGCTTTCTTGGACACAAAGCGGTTTGGTTGAACTTTTTTTTTTGTGAAACACAAGGAAAAAAAGAGTTGACTGATGTAAATTTAATTGGAAACTGTTATCTAAATTTGTTACATGATTATAGTGAAACAAAAAGGATTGTAATTTAATCTCTACTACAAATATGTTTGGTTAATTATGACAAGTTGCAAATTAAAATACAATAGTCAAGATCATGAATTGTCAAAAATGAGTTTCTTAAGTAAAAACATTTAGTATAAAGCAACCTCCAATGCAAATCAGGCCCGCCATTAAACATTAACATAAAATGCCACACATAATTCGTTGACTATATGCATGATTCATTGATCAATAATAAAAATCCGCACATTTTTTGTTGAGCCGTGTGTTTATTTAATTATTAAATAAAAACTTAGTGACCTCTACCATAGTGACTCGGGTGGTGCCAAACCTGAAAAGATTTTTCAGATCTTGGAAGAGCTGCTGACAGTTGGTAATATATTAGGGCATTTGGTATAAATCAAACATACAATTAGTATAATTCAGTTTATTTATAAATTTGGTTAGTGAACATCAGAAACGATATCATAAAACAATAATTCAAAATTTTAGTTAACCGATCAACTTGGTTAGGTTTCTGGTTTATACAAACATAATGGCTCACAACTTGGCGAGTTATCTTCTCTCTCTTTTGTTTGGCAAGTTAGGCTTGCACCTTGCATGTAGGCCCACACGAGGGGCGATCTTGGAAGGTTGGTTGCATTGCACGCAAGCTATATAGCTGTTATTTTATATTTTTTTGTGAGGTGGGTGTGCGTAAAAGCGACATTTATTCAGTTGAAATCTAGCTCTACATGCACAATTCGGTTTTATTCCTAGCAACCGATGAGACACGAAACTGAATTAAATTTGGATAAAGAAAGTGAAAACCAAATTCATCGGTATTAATTTGGTGTTCGGTTAATCCATTTTTATGCCCACACCGCTAGTAGTCTACACTTGTATGGGCCATGAGCACATCTAGTACAAACAACCTATGCTGCCTGATAATTGCTGGTGGTGGTGGAGGGAATTTCCTAATTAATGGTCATTGCGTCAAGTTGTCAACCAAACAAATGAGGGAGCACTATAGTGGGTCGGCCCATTTAGCAGCCTTAGCATATGTTTTTGGTTTCTACCCTCAAAAATTTTAGGAACCTTCTAGAAGGTTCTTGAATGTTTTTTTCTTGTTTTTTATTTTCTGTTTTTTCTATTCATTCTTAGTCCTTTTTCTTCTCGTTTTTGCCTACTCTTTCATAAATTCCAGAATTTCAGAATTTCAAATTTGTTCCCATTTTTATAAAAAAATTTGGTATTTCTAATTGTGTGCACATTTTTAAGTAAATGTTCAAAAATTAAAAAATGTTTTCACACTTAAAATTTTGTTTTCCATTTTCAAAAAATGTTCAATTTAAAAAATATTCACATATTAGAAAAAGTTCATGTTATTCAAAAACAATAATCGTAAATTTGAAAAAATGTTCCCATCATCAAATTTTGTTTGGAGTTTCAATAAATGTTCCTGTTTTCGAAAGTTGTTCACAGATCTAATATTTTTTTCTTTTTATTTAAAATTTTGTTTAGGGCTTAAAAAATGCCTCCAATTTTTTTAAAAAATGTTCAGGTTTTTTAAAATTGCTCAAAATGTCAAAAAAATCACATTTAGAAAAGTGCACGTTTAAGAAAAATTGTTCAAATTTTCAAAAAATGTTTAAATCGGTCGTGGATTATAGTTCTTATACACTGTATTGCTTATTTAGACACTGAAGCTTAATCAATTACAGTGGCTGCGATGTCCATTCATTCCCAGGAGGTCCCTAGTTTGATCACCCGCATGCTCTTCTTTCTGAATCTTTTCACTATTTGTGCGCTGCTAGGCCTGCACCGTTGGGAGAGACCTTGTGCGGCGCGCGTCTGTACTTCCTCTTTTTTTTTGGAAAATTTGACTGTTTGCGCGATGCTGGGCCGGCACAGTTAGTAGAGCCCGTGTGCGGCGAGTGTCTGTTGGACGTAGTTCGTGTTATATAGCTGGTCCCGTGGTGGTGGTGGAGCATACAGCCAAATTGGCATTGCAATCAACCCCTCAAAAAAAAAATTGGCATTGCCATCACAAGCAGCAATAGGCAGGCGTCCAATATACGCTAGAAAAAAGAAGAGAAGAGATAAGTCAACGCAGGCCTCCAGTTATGAGCGACAGGTAAGCCTCACCATCGGAGGCACCTCGCACGCCATCCCCAACATTCAACGGCGGGGATAAAGTGCAGGAGAGTGATGCGACCGACCCCACCCCACGTACTACATGTACATGACACATCATTGGGCCTTGGCGCCCAGCAAATCATGCACACAACTTGCTCACACCTGTGACACCTTGTACCGATGATAAGCACACCGGAAGGAGAAGAAAGATCGAGGGAAGCTTCACACATCATGATCATGTTGGGTTCAAGGAGCTCCACGAAATCCATGGCGGAGATAAGCTTAAGAGGGTGACACAGAGGAAAGTGATTCCCGGGTCATAAACACCGACGGATATGCTCCGGTGCAGGAGAGACCACATACATTGCAACTTGCGATATCTACGACTTTGCAGCACTAAACCTGAGCACGACATAAGCTGCTGGTGCAAACATCCACATCGCCTTAAATTCTATAGCTAGCTAGGAATCGTATGATCAGTGTGCATTTTGTGGAGGGTTCTCTACAGTACAGACTACTTGTCAATAAGCAAAGACTTTCACTGCAGCCGGCACAGTATCTGGTCTGTAGAGAATCCAAATACCAGAGCCAATAATGTCCGGCCCGGAAGAACTTATCAAAGAGAAACACCCGGAAGGTGCATGGTGTGCTGTCACTCTGAATAATTTTGAATTTCTGCTTCGTAAATTAGTGGTTGTTCCAGGTTATAACTGCCGGCCAATAAGCATCGGAGAGTTGACCATCTGCTTGGTTCGTTGAACCGGAAAACCTATTCCAATCGTCTAGAACTGGAACAGATATTATATCAGCGTAGACTTCATTACCTTCTCGCAATTATCTTATTTCTTGTTGTTCTTGTTCTATCTTGAATTGTTCAGACTTCTCCGCTTCTGCAGGAATGTGAGACCCTGACCTGACGGCTCAACAAGGGCAAGAGCAGGAAAAAATGTAACGCAGGAAACGTGCTGGCCGACTTCCCCGCAACGGCATTCATGTCCCGGCCTGTGATCAATGTACCCTGTCGGTCTTGGATCATGCGTCCGGGTTGCCTTCATCTGGCCAGTGCCAGTGCGGCCGCCGGCTAGGAGGAGGAGCTGCTTGTTGGTTGCCGCGCCCATTTGGATCCACGCGGATCCAACTACAAGTAGACCGCAATACATACCCTCATCAAGAAGTGACAATTTAAGAGCAAATGAACCACCTGCTTTTTTTTTAACACATTAAGACATAGGCGCTCATATATACGCATATATATTTATCATATGAACACACAACCACACCCTATCCTTATGAGCATGTCCTTGTTGCCTTCATCTTCAAAAGACTGAGCTGGCGCATCATCTTGAGATTGACGAAGTCACCGTAGACGTCTCGTATTGACGGGAACGTCTCCTCCCACTGAACGCGCATCGCCGAAAATCCAGAAATAAATCCAAGAATAACGCGAGCATCTGGATATGAATCCTGGTGGGATGGGGATACCACTGTCCTCCTAATCATGGAAAACTCCCAAAGTGACCAGATCCACAATAGGCAAACTACAATGATGGTCATATCCACACCAACCATATCATGACATCACATGGATACCAATCATATCATGACACCATCCCAACCCTAGCAGCCCCTCCTCCTCCTCCCCCCTCCTTCCTAGCCGCCCTCCTCCTCTTTCCTTCCTCGTCGCTGCCTGAGGCAGCCGCCCGGCAAGCCTGGGGCGCCAACGATGGTGGCGGCGGGGCCTCGGTTGCCCTGCCTCTGCGTGGGGAACCCCGGATCTGGAGCGGCGGCTCCATTGGAAAGGCACGGCTGGCTAGCAGCCGTGCGGGCGATGGATCTGGCGTCCCGGCCGCGCGAGCGGCGGGATCCGGTGGTCGTTGGTGGCCGGCGGCGGTTTCTGCGGTCGCTGGTGCGCGCGATGTGGCGCCTCCCCTCCTCCCCTGTTCGGCGTGCGGGCCATCCTCGTCGGGCCGCGCTTCCTTCGGTCGCCGGTTCTGTACAGGAGCCGCTGCTGGTGGCGGGGATCTAGTTCGGGCGAAATCCCTGGTCGGCCATGGCCGCCCACGTCGATGGCGACGCTTGAGGGCGTCATTCCCCTCCTTGGAGGCGTCGGTATGGACTGATCCCCTCACTTTCCCTTCCCCTAGGTCTCCCGGGCAAAGGCCCTAACTTTGTTGGGCGGCGACGGCACTCACGGCGTTGTTCCCTTCTTGAGGTGCCGCTTTGGGAACCTTGGGGCTGGGTGGCGATTGTGGGTGGTGGGCGACGGCGGTGGTGCGGCCCTATCCTAGCATGGATATGCGTTCGTTGCTTGGTGGGACTCATGTAGGTGCAGGTCGTCGTTTGGCATCATGGTGGCGTCGATGGCGGAGGCACCTACCAAGGTTGGCACCTCAATCTGCTCTGAAGATGGACCAATGGAAGATGGAGGCGACGACAAATGTGAGTGCGTCGGACCGGTTTGTGCCCCGGACCCAGTATGTGGCTCGGTCGGGGCCCCCGGCTTTAGATGTTAGGCTTAGGTGGGAGGTTTGGGTATTTGGTCCAGGTTGCACCCCTTCATCATATGGATTGGAGTAGCGGCAGATGTTTCCAAGATGGCGGATTCAAGCATACTGTTGTACTACTTTGTAAGGTCCTCGAGAATAATCAATAAACACTAGTAGAAAAGGGGGCAACGGTCCAGGCCGGGTCAGCCCATTAGTCTCGGTTCAATCTAGAACCGGGACCAATGGGGGCATTGGACCCGGTTCGTGAGCCCAGGGGGCCGGCCGGGCCACGTGGGCCATTGGTCCCGGTTCGTATGGACCCTTTGTTGGAAATATGCCCTAGAGGCAATAATAAAAGCATTATTATTATATTTCCTTATTCATGATAATTGTCTTTATTCATGCTATAATTGTGTTATACGGAAATCGTAATACATGTGTGAATAACAGACAACAAACATGTCCCTAGTGAGCCTCTAGTTGACTAGCTCGTTGATCGACAGATAGTCATGGTTTCCTGACTATGGACATTGGATGTCATCGATAACGGGATCACATCATTAGGAGAATGATGTGATGGACAAGACCCAATCCTAAACATAGCATAAGATCGCATAGTTCGTTTGCTAGAGTTTTCCAATGTCAAGTATCCTTTCCTTAGACCATGAGATCGTGTAACTCCCGGATACCGTAGGAGTGCTTTGGGTGTGCCAAACGTCACAACGTAACTGGGTGACTATAAAGGTATACTACGGGTATCTCTGAAAGTGTCTGTTGGGTTGACATGGATCGAGACTGGGATTTGTCACTCCGCTTGACGAAGAGGTATCACCGGGCCCTCTCGGTAATGCATCATCATAATGAGCTCAATGTGATCAATGTGTTTGATCACAGGATCATGTATTACGGAACGAGAAAAGTGACTTGCCGGTAACGAGATTGAACGAGGTATTGGGATACCGACGATCGAATCTCGGGCAAGTAAAATACCGATTGACAAAGGGAATCGTATACGGGATTAATTGAATCCTCGACATCGTGGTTCATCCGATGAGATCATCGTGGAGCATGTGGGAGCCAACATGGGTATCCAGATACCGCTGTTGGTTATTGCCCGAGAGCCGTCTCGGTCATGTCTGCATGTCTCCCGAACCCGTAGGGTCTACACACTTAAGGTTAGGTGACGCTAGGGTTGTGAAGATATGTATATGCAGTAACCCGAATGTTGTTCGGAGTCCCGGATGAGATCCCGGACGTCACGAGGAGTTCTGGAATGGTCCGGAGGTAAAGAATTATATATAGGAAGTGCTATTTCGGCCATCGGGACAAGTTTCGGTGTTATCGGTATTGTATTGGGACCACCGGAGGGGTCCCGGGGGTCCACCAGGTGGGGCCACCTGCCCCGGTGGGCCACATGGGCCTTAGGGGGTGCGCCTTGGCCTGCATGGGCCAAGGGGAACCAGCCCCAAAGGGGCCCATGCGCCTAGGGTTCCAAAAGGGAGGAGTCCTAGTGGTGGAAGGCACCTCCTAGATGGCTTGGGGGGAGGGAAACCTCCCTGGCCGCCGCCCCCCTTGGGAGATTAGATCTCCCAGGGCCGGCGCCCCCCCCCAAAGGCCTATATAAAGGGGGGAGGGGAGGGGGGGTGCGCACCCTATGCCCCGGCGCCTCCCTCTCCCTCTCCAACACTTTTTCCTCCTCCGTAAGAGCTCGGCGAAGCCCTGCCGGAGTACTGTAGTTCCACCATCACCACGCCGTTGTGCTGCTGCTGGAGCCTTCTTCCCCAACCTCTCCTTTGCCTTGCTGGATCAAGAAGAAGGAGACGTTACGCTGACCGTACGTGTGTTGAACGCGGAGGTGCCGTGCTTTCGGTGCTAGAATCTCCGGTGATTTGGATCACGGTGTGTACGACTACTTCATCCCCGTTCGTTGAACGCTTCCGCTCGCGATCTACAAAGTGGTATGTAGATGCAATCTCTTCCCCGTGACTCGTTGCTTAGATGAACTCATAGATGGATCTTGGTGAAACCGTAGGAAAAATTTTAATTTTCTGCAACGTTCCCCAACAGTGGCATCATGAGCTAGGTCTATGCGTAGTTCTCTATTGCACGAGTAGAACACAATTTGTTGTGGGCGTAGATGTTGTCAACTCTTCTTGCCGCTACTAGTCTTATCTTGCTTCAGCGGTATTGTGGGATGAAGCGGCCCGGACCAACCTTACACGTACGCTTACGTGAGACCGGTTCCACCGACTAACTTGCACTAGTTGCATAAGGTGGCTGGCGGGTGTCTGTCTCTCCCACTTTAGTTGGAGCGGATTCGATGAAAAGGGTCCTTATGAAGGGTAAATAGAATTTGACAAATCACGTTGTGGTTTTCACATAGGTAAGAATACGTTCTTGCTAGAACCCTAATTCAGCCACATAAAAACTTGCAACAACAATTAGAGGACGTCTAACTTGTTTTTGCAGCAAGTGCTTTGTGATATGATATGGCCAAAGTTGTGATGAATGATCTATATGTGATGTATGAGATGTTCATGCTATTGTAATAGGAATCACGACTTGCATGTCGATGAGTATGACAACCGGCAGGAGCCATAGGAGTTGTCTTTATTTTTTGTATGACCTGCGTGTCATTGAGAAACACCATGTAAATTACTTTACTTTATTGCTAAACGCGTTAGCCATAGTAGTAGAAGTAATAGTTGGCGAGCAACTTCATGGAGACACGATGATGAAGATCATGGTGTCAAGCCGGTGACAAGATGATCATGGAGCCCCAAGATGGAGATCGAAGGAGCTATGTGATATTGGCCATATCATGTCACGTTCATTATTTGATTGCATGTGATGTTTATCATGTTTTGCATCTTGTTTACTTAGAACGACGGTAGTAAATAAGATGATCCCTCATAATAATTTCAAGAAAGTGTTCTCCCTAACTGTGCACCGTTGCGACAGTTCGTTGTTTTGAAGCACCACATGATGATCGGGTGTGATAGATTCTAACGTTCACATACAACAGGTGTAAGACAAATTTACACACGCAAAACACTTAGGTTGACTTGACGAGCCTAGCATGTACAGACATGGCCTCGGAACACAGAAGACCGAAAGGTCGAGCATGAGTCGTATAGAAGATACGATCAACATGAAGATGTTCACCGATGTTGACTAGTCCGTCTCACGGATCGGACACGGCCTAGTTGACTCGGATCATGTAATACTTAGATGACTAGAAGAGGGATGTCTATCTAAGTGGGAGTTCATTAAATAATTTGATTAAATGAACTTTATTATCATGAACTTAGTCTAAAATTTTACAATATGTCTTGTAGATCAAATGGCCAACGTAGTCCTCAACTTCAACGCGTTCCTAGAGAAAACCAAGCTGAAAGACGATGGTAGCAACTATACGGACTGGGTCCGGAACCTAAGGATCATCCTCATAGCTGCCAAGAAAGATTATGTCCTACGAGCACCGCTGGGTGACGCACCTATTCTCCCTGCAGAACAAGACGTTATGAACGCTTGGCGGTCACGCTGCGATGATTACTCCCTCGTTCAGTGCGGCATGCTTTACAGCTTAGAGCCGGGGCTCCAAAAGCGTTTTGAGAGACATGGAGCATATGAGATGTTCGAATAGCTGAAAATGGTTTTCCAAGCTCATGCCCGGGTCGAGAGATATGAAGTCTCTGACAAATTCTTTAGCTGTAAGACGGAGGAAAATGGCTCTGTCAGTGAACACATACTCAAAATGTCTGGGTTGCACAACCGCTTGACTCAACTGGAAGTTAATCTCCCGGATGAAGCGGTCATTGACAGAATCCTCCAGTCGCTTCCACCTAGCTACAAGAGCTTTGTGATGAACTACAATAAGCAGGGGATGGTAAAGACCATTCTTGAGGTATATGCTATGCTGAAATCAGCAGAGGTAGAAATCAAGAAGGAGCATCAAGTGTTGATGGTGAATAAAACCACTAAGTTCAAGAAGGGCAAGGGTAAAAAGAACTTCAAGAAGGACGGCAAGGAAGTTGCCGCGCCCGGTAAGCAAGTTGCCGGGAAGAAGCCAAAGCATGGACCCAAGCCCGAGACTAAGTGTTTTTATTGCAAGGGAAGTGGTCACTGGAAGCGGAACTGCCCCAAATACTTAGCGGACAAGAAGGCCGGCAAAACCAAAGGTATATGTGATATACATGTAATTGATGTGTACCTTACCAGTACTCGTAGTAGCTCTTGGGTATTTGATACCGGTGCAGTTGCTCACATTTGTAACTCAAAGCAGGAGCTGCGGAATAAACGGAGACTGGCGAAGGACGAGGTGACGATGCGCGTCGGGAATGGTTCCAAGGTCGATGTGATCGCCGTCGACACGCTACCTCTACATTTACCTACGGGATTAGTTTTAAACCTCAATAATTGTTATTTAGTGCCAAGTTTGAGCATGAACATTGTGTCTGGATCTCGTTTAATACGAGATGGCTACTCATTTAAATCCGAGAATAATGGTTGTTCTATTTATATGAGAGATATGTTTTATGGTCATGCTCCGATGGTTAATGGTTTATTCTTAATGAATCCCGTACGTGATGATACACATATTCATAGTGTGAATACCAAAAGAGTTAAAGTTGATAACAATAGTCCCACATATTTGTGGCACTGCCGCCTTGGTCACATAGGTGTCAAACGCATGAAGAAGCTCCATGCAGATGGACTTTTAGAGTCTCTTGATTATGAATCATTTGACACGTGCGAACCATGCCTCATGGGTAAAATGACCAAGACTCCGTTCTCAGGAACAATGGAGCGAGCAACCAACTTATTGGAAATCATACATACCGATGTGTGCGGTCCAATGAGTGTTGAGGCTCGCGGTGGCTATCGTTATGTTCTCACCCTCACTGATGACTTGAGTAGATATGGGTATGTCTACTTAATGAAACACAAATCTGAGACCTTTGAAAAGTTCAAGGAATTTCAGAGTAAGGTTGAAAATCAACGTGATAGAAAGATCAAGTTTCTACGATCAGATCGTGGAGGAGAATACTTGAGTCATGAATTTGGCACACACTTGAGAAAATGTGGAATAGTTTCACAACTCACGCCGCCCGGAACACCTCAGCGTAATGGTGTGTCCAAACGTCGTAATCGCACTCTGTTAGATATGGTGCGATCTATGATGTCTCTTACCGACTTACCGCTATCTTTTTGGGGCTATGCTTTAAAGACTGCCGCATTCACTTTAAATAGGGCTCCGTCGAAATCCGTTGAGACGACACCATATGAATTATGGTTTGGGAAGAAACCTAAGCTGTCGTTTCTAAAAGTTTGGGGATGCGATGCTTATGTCAAGAAACTTCAACCTGAAAAGCTCGAACCCAAGTCGGAAAAATGCGTCTTCATAGGATACCCTAAAGAAACTGTTGGGTATACCTTCTACCTCAGATCCGAAGGCAAGATCTTTGTTGCCAAGAATGGATCCTTTCTAGAGAAAGAGTTTCTCTCGAAAGAAGTAAGTGGGAGGAAAGTAGAACTTGATGAAGTGCTACCTGTTGAACCGGAAAATGGCGAAACTCAAGAAAACGTTTCTGAGGTGCCTGCACCGACTAGAGAGGAAATTAATGATGATGATCAAGATACTTCTAATCAAGCTCCTACTGAAATTCGAAGGTCCACAAGGACACGTTCCGCACCAGAGTGGTACGGCAACCCTGTCTTGGAAATCATGTTGTTAGACAACGGTGAACCTTCGAACTATGAGGAAGCAATGGCGGGCCCGGATTCCGACAAATGGCTGGAAGCCATGAAATCCGAGATAGGATCCATGTATGAAAACAAAGTATGGACTTTGACTGACTTGCCCGTTGAACGGTGAGCCATAGAAAATAAATGGATCTTTAAGAAGAAGACAGACACGGATGGTAATGTGACCATCTATAAAGCTCGGCTTGTCGCTAAGGGTTATCGACAAGTTCAAGGGGTTGACTACGATGAGACTTTCTCACCAGTAGCGAAGCTGAAGTCCGTCCGAATCATGTTAGCAATTGCCGCATACTATGATTATGAGATATGGCAAATGGACGTCAAAACGGCATTCCTTAATGGTTTCCTTAAGGAAGAATTGTATATGATGCAGCCGGAAGGTTTTGTCGATCCTAAGAATGCTGACAAGGTGTGCAAGCTCCAACGCTCGATTTATGGGTTGGTGCAAGCATCTCGAAGTTGGAACATTCGCTTTGATGAGATGATCAAAGCGTTTGGGTTTACACAGACTTATGGAGAAGCCTGTGTTTACAAGAAAGTGAGTGGGAGCTCTGTAGCATTTCTCATATTATATGTAGACGACATACTTTTGATGGGAAATGATATAGAACTCTTGGACAGCATTAAGGCCTACTTGAATAAAAGTTTTTCAATGAAGGACCTTGGAGAAGCTGCTTATATATTAGGCATCAAGATCTATAGAGATAGATCGAGACGCCTCATAGGTCTTTCACAAAGCACATACCTTGATAAAATATTGAAGAAGTTCAATATGGATCAATCTAAGAAAGGGTTCTTACCTGTGTTACAAGGTGTGAAATTGAGCTCAGCTCAATGTACGACCACGGCAAAAGATATAGAAGAGATGAGTGTCATCCCCTATGCCTCAGCCATAGGTTCTATTATGTATGCCATGCTGTGTACCAGACCTGATGTAAACCTTGCCGTAAGTTTGGTAGGAAGGTACCAAAGTAATCCCGGCAAGGAACACTGGACAGCGGTCAAGAATATCCTGAAGTACCTGAAAAGGACTAAGGAAATGTTTCTCGTTTATGGAGGTGACGAAGAGCTCGTCGTAAAAGGTTACGTCGACGCTAGCTTCGACACAGATCTGGATGACTCTAAGTCACAAACCGGATACGTGTATATTTTGAACGGTGGGGCAGTAAACTGGTGCAGTTGCAAGCAAAGCGTCGTGGCGGGATCTACATGTGAAGCGGAGTACATGGCAGCCTCGGAGGCAGCACATGAAGCAATTTGGGTGAAGGAGTTCATCACCGACCTCGGAGTCATACCCAATGCGTCGGGGCCAATCAAGCTCTTCTGTGACAACACTGGAGCTATTGCACTTGCAAAGGAGCCCAGGTTTCACAAGAAGACCAGGCACATCAAGCGTCGCTTCAACTCCATTCGTGAAAATGTTCAAGATGGAGACATAGAGATTTGTAAAGTGCACACGGATTTGAATGTCGCAGATCCGTTGACTAAACCTCTCCCTAAGGCAAAACATGATCAGCACCAGAACTCTATGGGTGTTCGATTCAGCACAATGTAACTAGATTATTGACTCTAGTGCAAGTGGGAGACTGTTGGAAATATGCCCTAGAGGCAATAATAAAAGCATTATTATTATATTTCCTTATTCATGATAATTGTCTTTATTCGTGCTATAATTGTGTTATCCGGAAATCGTAATACATGTGTGAATAACAGACAACAAACATGTCCCTAGTGAGCCTCTAGTTGACTAGCTCGTTGATCGACAGATAGTCATGGTTTCCTGACTATGGACATTGGATGTCATCGATAACGGGATCACATCATTAGGAGAATGATGTGATGGACAAGACCCAATCCTAAACATAGCATAAGATCGCATAGTTCGTTTGCTAGAGTTTTCCAATGTCAAGTATCCTTTCCTTAGACCATGAGATCGTGTAACTCCCGGATACCGTAGGAGTGCTTTGGGTGTGCCAAACGTCACAACGTAACTGGGTGACTATAAAGGTATACTACGGGTATCTCTGAAAGTGTCTGTTGGGTTGACATGGATCGAGACTGGGATTTGTCACTCCGCTTGACGGAGAGGTATCACCGGGCCCTCTCGGTAATGCATCATCATAATGAGCTCAATGTGATCAATGTGTTTGATCACAGGATCATGTATTACGGAACGAGAAAAGTGACTTGCCGGTAACGAGATTGAACGAGGTATTGGGATACCGACGATCGAATCTCGGGCAAGTAAAATACCGATTGACAAAGGGAATCGTATACGGGATTAATTGAATCCTCGACATCGTGGTTCATCTGATGAGATCATCGTGGAGCATGTGGGAGCCAACATGGGTATCCAGATCCAGCTGTTGGTTATTGCCCGAGAGCCGTCTCGGTCATGTCTGCATGTCTCCCGAACCCGTAGGGTCTACACACTTAAGGTTCGGTGACGCTAGGGTTGTGAAGATATGTATATGCAGTAACCCGAATGTTGTTCGGAGTCCCGGATGAGATCCCGGACGTCACGAGGAGTTCCGGAATGGTCCGGAGGTAAAGAATTATATATAGGAAGTGCTATTTCGGCCATCGGGACAAGTTTCGGTGTTATCGGTATTGTACCGGGACCACCGGAGGGGTCCCGGGGGTCCACCAGGTGGGGCCACCTGCCCCGGTGGGCCACATGGGCCTTAGGGGGTGCGCCTTGGCCTGCATGGGCCAAGGGGAACCAGCCCCAAAGGGGCCCATGCGCCTAGGGTTCCAAAAGGGAGGAGTCCTAGTGGTGGAAGGCACCTCCTAGATGGCTTGGGGGGAGGGAAACCTCCCTGGCCGCCGCCCCCCTTGGGAGATTAGATCTCCCAGGGCCGGCGCCCCCCCCCCAGAGGCCTATATAAAGGGGCGAGGGGAGGGGGTGCGCACCCTATGCCCTGGCGCCTCCCTCTCCCTCTCCAACACTTCCTCCTCCTCCGTAAGAGCTCGGCGAAGCCCTGCCGGAGTACTGTAGTTCCACCATCACCACGCCGTCGTGCTGCTGCTGGAGCCTTCTTCCCCAACCTCTCCTTTGCCTTGCTGGATCAAGAAGAAGGAGACGTTACGCTGACCGTACGTGTGTTGAACGCGGAGGTGCCGTGCTTTCGGTGCTAGGATCTCCGGTGATTTGGATCACGGTGTGTACGACTACTTCATCCCCGTTCGTTGAACGCTTCCGCTCGCGATCTACAAAGTGGTATGTAGATGCAATCTCTTCCCCGTGACTCGTTGCTTAGATGAACTCATAGATGGATCTTGGTGAAACCGTAGGAAAATTTTTAATTTTCTGCAACGTTCCCCAACACCCTTTGGTCCCGGTTGGTGGGACGAACCGGGACCAATGTGCCTGGCTCCTGGCCCACCACCATTGGTCCCGGTTCGTGGCATGAACCGGGACCAAAGGCTCCCATTTAGTCCCGGTTCAAGCCACGAACCGGGACCAGTGGTGCCGCCTATATATACCCCTCGCGCCGGAGCAGAGCACTGAGTGCTCTGTTTTTCTGGGCCGGCGAGAGGAGGGGCTTGTGGTGCTCTAGCTCACCTCCTTTGCACATGAGGTGTTCAATGAAATGCCCGAGCCACACTAGTTAAGCTTTCTCCTCTCGAAGCTCGAACTCAAAGCTCCATTTTCCTCGAGATTTGTCTAGATTTAGCGGTCCGTCACGCCCCACCCCTGTCTTCACCGCCGTCGATCACCCGCGCCGATATCATCACCGACACCACCGTGGTGAGCCTCTTGCTCTTATCTTTTTCTGAAAGGAAAAATATTCTTACTTGTATGTTTAGATAGATACTTGTATCATTTTCTTACTTTTATTATTGCATCTTATATAGTGCGATGGTTTTGGTATCCGCCCCCGTCGGCCCTCATCCTATCTATGATTCGGATGTGGTATATATATTAATCTTTATAACTATTGGTTCATTTATTGTTTATGATAATTATGCGGACCAACGTGACATAGATTTTATTTATCTAGGATGTATGTGAACCGGAAATTCCAACCGACCCTATTGTCGAGAGGTTAAATTTAGTTGAAGAAGAAAACAATTTCTTGAAGGAAAAAATAAAAAATTGAGGAGGAGAAGATGATATTGGAGTTGCATGTTGCGGATGTCGTCGATGATCACAAGATCAAGATGGATGCAATGCGCTTGAAGATTAGAAAGATTAGAAAATATGCCATTCATACCGAGGCTTGGTATCATTATGCCGTTGGATCAATTGTTACCTTGGTTGCGATTATGATCGCCTTTGTTTTAATTAATGTATGGTTTAATTAATTAGATGCTCTGGAGAGCTATATGTTGTTAGATGAGAACTATGTATGTACTTTGGTTTTAATGTGATGATGAACTTTTATTAATTTGGACACTTAATTATATATAATGTATGCAGATGAACCGGCAATGGATGTACGGTGACAGACACACCTCCGAGTACATTAAGGGCGTGCATGAGTTTCTCGATGCGGCTGAGGCAAACAAGCAGAATGGTTTTATGTGTTGTCCATGCACTAAATGTGGGAATACGATGTCTTACTCTAACCGGAAAATCCTTCACACCCACCTGCTTTACAAGGGTTTCATGCCACACTATAATGTTTGGACGAGGCACGGAGAAATAGGGGTTATGATGGAAGACGACGAAGAAGAAGAGTACGATGACAACTACGTTCCCCCTGAATACCGTGATGCTGCAACGGGGGGAGCTAGTGAAAATCAAGAGGAACCAGACGATGTGCCCAATGATGCTGCAACGGGTGAAGCTGCTGAAGATTAAGAGGAACTAGACGATGTGCCCGATGATGATGATCTCCGCCGGGTAATTGTCGATGCAAGGACGCAATGAGAAAGTCAAAAGGAGAAGCTGAAGTTCGATCGCATGTTAGAGGATCACAAAAAAGGGTTGTACCCCAATTGCGAAGATGGCAACACAAAGCTCGGTACCGTACTGGAATTGCTGCAGTGGAAGGCAGAGAATGCTGTGCCTGACAAAGGATTTGAGAAACTACTGAAAATATTGAAGAAGAAGCTTCCAAAGGATAACGAATTGCCCGATAGTACATACGCAGCAAAGAAGGTCGTATGCCCTCTAGGATTGGAGGTGGAGAAGATACATGCATGCCCTAATGACTGCATTCTATACCGCGGTGCATACAAGGATCTGAACGCATGCCCGGTATGCGGTGCATTGCGGTATAAGATCAGACGAGATGACCCTGGTGATGTTCACGGCGAACCCCGCAGGAAGAGGGTTCCTGCGAAGGTGATGTGGTATGCTCCTATAATACCACGGTTGAAATGTTTGTTCAGAAACGGAGAGCATGCCAATTCGATGCGATGGCACAGTGAGGACCGTAAGAAAGACAAGAAGTTGAGAGCACCCGCTGACGGGTCGCAGTGGAGAAAAATCGTGAGAAAGTACTGGAATGAGTTTGCAAAGGACCCAAGGAACGTATGGTTTGCTTTAAGCACGGATGGCATTAATCCTTTCGGGGAGCAGAGCAGCAATCACAGCACCTGGCCGGTCACTCTATGTATGTATAACCTTCCTCCTTGGATGTGCATGAAGCGGAAGTTCATTATGATGCCAGTTCTCATCCAAGGCCCTAAGCAACCCGGCAACGACATTGATGTGTACCTAAGGCCATTAGTTGAAGAACTTTTACAGCTGTGGAATGGAAATGGTGTACGTACGTGGGATGAGCAGAATAAAGAGGAATTCAACCTAAAGGCGTTGCTGTTCGTGACCATCAACGATTGGCCCGCTCTTAGTAACCTTTCAGGACAGAAAAACAAAGGATACCACGCATGCACACACTGTTTAGATGACACTGAAAGTATATACCTGGACAAATGCAGGAAGAATGTGTACCTGGGTCATCGTCGATTTCTTCCAACCAACCATCAATGTCGAAAGAAAGGCAAGCATTTTAAAGGCGAGGCAGATCACCGGAGGAAGCCCGCCATGCGTACTGGTGATCACGTACTTGCTATGGTCAATGATTTACACGTAATCTTTGGAAAGGGTCCCGGCACACTAGCTGTTCCGAATGACGCTGAGGGACACGCACCCATGTGGAAGAAGAAATCTATATTTTGGGACCTACCCTACTGGAAAGACCTAGATGTCCGCTCTTCAATCGACGTGATGCACGTGACGAAGAACCTTTGCGTGAACCTGCTAGGCTTCTTGGGCGTGTATGGAAAGACAAAAGATACACCCGAGGCACGGGAGAACCTGCAACGTTTGCACGAAAAAGACGGCATGCCTCCGAAGCAGTATGAAGGTCCTGCCAGCTACGCTCTTACGAAAGAAGAGAAAGAAATCTTTTTTGAATGCCTGCTCAGTATGAAGGTCCCGATTGGCTTCTCGTCGAATATAAAGGGAATAATAAATATCCCAGAGAAAAAGTTCCAGAACCTAAAGTCTCATGACTGCCACGTGATTATGACGCAACCTCTTCCGGTTGCATTGAGGGGGCTTCTACCGGAAAACGTCCGATTAGCCATTGTGAAGCTATGTGCATTCCTCAATGCAATCTCTCAGAAGGTGATCGATCCAGAAATCATACCAAGGCTAAGGGGTGATGTGGCGCAATGTCTTGTCAGTTTCGAGCTGGTGTTCCCACCATCCTTCTTCAATATCATGACGCATGTTCTAGTTCATCTAGTCGACGAGATTGTCATTCTGGGGCCCGTATTTTTACACAATATGTTCCCCTATGAGAGGTTCATGGGAGTCCTAAAGAAATATGTCCGTAATCGCGCAAGGCCAGAAGGAAGCATCTCCATGGGCCATCAAACTGACTGGAAAAGGCACGCTAGGAGCGGACTCAATAATATGCAGGGACGGGCATTCTTGGTCTCAAGCACACTACACAGTTCTATAGAACTCTACCTTGGTGACCCCGTATGTCGATGAACACAAGAACAGTCTGCGCTCCAAACACCCGGAGCAGTGCGACGACTGGATTACATGTGAACACATCAGGACTTTCAGCAGTTGGTTGGAAGCACGTATCAGAGGTGACAACACTGTTTGTGATGAGTTGTACTTGTTGTCCAGGGGACCATCTTTGATTGTATTGATTTGGAAAGGATATGAGATAAATGGGAATACATTTTACACGATTGACCAAGATCAGAAGAGCACCAACCAAAACAGCGGTGTACGCTTTGATGCAACAACCGATAAGGGAAAGGACACATATTATGGTTACATAGTGGACATATGGGAACTTGACTACGGACAAGATTTTAAGGTCCCTTTGTTTAAGTGCAAATGGGTCAATCTGTCAGGAGGCGGGGTACATGTAGACCCACAGTACGGAATGACAACAGTCGATCTGAAAAATCTTGGGTACACTGATGAACCGTTCGTCCTAGCCAATGATGTGGCACAGGTTATCTATGTGAAGGACATGTCTACCAGATCAAGAAAAAGAAAAGATAAGGAAATGACTACATCATACGATGAGGCAAAGCGCCACATAGTTCTTTCAGGAAAAAGGGACATCCTGGGAGTGGAGGGCAAGACAGACATGTCTGAAGATTATGAAAGGTTTCATGAAATTCCTCCCTTCAATGTCAAGGCTGACCCAAGCATCATGACAAACGATGAAGATTATCCATGGTTACGGCGCAATAAGCAAATGACACAAGCGAAGAAAAAGTGAAGACTTTCTCCCGCAACTATTATGATGATACCATGCCAAATTTGTAACAGACGAGTATGTTATGCCAAGTATTTTAGAGTTCATTTGAAAATAGACGAATAGGTGCATCTATGTTAATTTTTTTTATTAAAGTTAATCACAAACTTGTGATTCACACAAATATCAAAGAATTCAAATTTTAACTATTCAAATTTGAAAACTAATGGCACTAACAGAAAGTATTTTGTTGTAAGTAGAAAAAAAATTAAAAAAATAAAGCAACAAAGAAAAAAAGTGTTTTCAAATTTGAAAACTAATGGCACTAACAGAAAGCTTATAATTTTTCTAAAACTAAAAGCAAAAAGAATTAAAAAATAAAGTAAAAAAACAAAAGAAAATAAATAATGCAGAAAACAAAACTAAAAAACTAGAAAAAAATAAAAATAGCAACAATAAGTATTTTGTTGTAAGTAGAAACAAAATAAAATAAATAAAGCAACAAAGAAAAAAAATGTTTTCAAATTTGAAAACTAATGGCACTAACAGAAAGCTTATAATTTTTCTAAAACTAAAAGCAAAATGAATTAAAAAATAAAGCAAAAAACAAAAGAAAATAAATAATACAGAAAACAAAACAAAAAACTAGAAAAAAATAAAAATAGCAACAATAAGTATTTTGTTGTAAGTAGAAACAAAATAAAATAAATAAAGCAACAAAGAAAACAAAAAAACAAAAAAGTGCCACCTACTGGGCCCACACGGTCTGAATACGACTAGAAACCCTACCATGGGCCAGGATTCAGGCCCGTAGGAGGCCCAGTAGGCCCACAGGCAGATAAAGTGACTTTAGGCCCATAAGCCTGCATTTGAGAGGAGCTCGAAGTGGTCGGCGCAGCAGCGCTTATAAACCACTGCTGAAGCCTCTCGGCTAGCGAGGTGGGACTAAACATCCCACCGCACCGCGCCAGTTCCAGCACAAGGCCATTGGTCCCGGTTGGTGGGACGAACCGGGACCAAAGGCCGCCGCTTCCCGCCCTTTGGGCTGCTGAAAAAGGCCTTTGGTACCGGTTGGTGGCACAAACCGGGACTAAAGGGTGGCATTAGTCCCGGTTTAAGCCACCAACCGGGACTAAAGCCTTTTCTAGATAAGCTAACACTTAGCAGTTTTCGACCAAATCACGCACTTCTCCCCCGACGCCCCCTGCTCCTCCTCGTCGCCGTCGCCGCCCGACGCCCCTGCTCCTCCTCGTCGCTGTCGCCACCCCACGCCGTCAGGCTGCTCGCCTTCGCCGTCACTGCCGCCACCGACGCCGTCAGGCTGATCGCCTTCGCCGTCGCCGTCGCCCCCTGTGAGCACAGCCCCCTCCCGTCCCGCGCCCCTGCGCCCCTCTCCTGCGCGGCCTCCGCGCCGCCGCCCCTGTCCTGTGCGGCTGCCGTGCGCCGCCCCCTGCCCTGCGCTGGCGCCGCGCGCCACCCAGCCGCCCTGCCCTGCCCTGCCGGCGCCACCGCTGCCGCCATATATATATGTTTAATTTTTATTAGTTTAATTTTTTTCATATATATATATATATATATAATGTATGTGTATGTATATGGCTATATGTTTCTGTTCATATGTTGCAATATGTTTTTTTTATTTTTATTAGTTTATTTTTTTTCATATGTGATGTATATGTGTATGTGGCTATAATGTATATGTGTATGTGATGTTAAAAATATATATGTTAAAAATGTTTTATATTAGAAAGTTACAATTTTAGAAAAGTTTTATATATGCAAAAGTTACAATTTTAGAAAAAGAAGGATAAGAAAGAAGAAAATAAGAAGAGGAAAGAAAGAAGAAGAGGAGAGGAAAAGAAGAGGAAAGAAAGAAGAAAATAAGAAGAGGAAAGAAAGAAGAAGATGAGAGGAAAAGAAGAGGAGAAATAAATAAGAAGAAGAAAAAAGAAGAAAAGGAAGAGGAGAAGAAGAAAGGAATAGTGGAGAGGAAGAGAAAGTAGAATATTCTATTTTCTCTTTTTCTCCACTATTCCTTTCTTCTTCTCCTCTTTTTTTTCTTATTTTTTTCTTCGATCTTCTCCGCTAGCTATTCCTTTCTTCTCCTCTTCTTCTTCTTCTTCTTCTTCTTCTTCTTCTTCTTCTTCTTCTTCTTCTTCTTCTTCTTCTTCTTCTTCTTCTTCTTCTTCTTCTTCTTCTTCTTAATTTTTATCGGGAACGAGGGTGTCGAGGATCGCCGAGGGGTCGAGGGTCGGGAACTAGGGTAGAGGGTCGAGGGTCGTTAAGGGGTCAAGGGTCGAGGGTTTCAGGGTTAAGGGTTCGAGGGTTCTAGGGTCGAGGGTTCCAGCAGGGTCGTCTAGGGGTCGAGGGTTCCAGGGTCGTCGAGGGTTCCAGGGGTCGAGGATCGCCGAGGGTTCTACGTTTGCCACTAATATATCCATTTGTCATGTTTGAATAATAATTGCCATGTTGTAAATATTTGTAGAAACTATGGACATTATCACCCGAGACGAAGCAAGAGAAGCGTTGTTGAGGGACATAATCGCAGAAGGAAGTGATGCCGTCTCGTTGTATCTCAACGACACCGATGGTACTCTGGAAGGAGAGGGTGAAGAAGCTGGCTCTGGTGACCTAATGCCGGTGCAAGAAGAAGAACGTGACGACGGGTCCGGTGACCGAAACGAGTCCGGCGACCGAGCCGAGTCCGGCCAGGTATATATATTAGTTAAGCCTGTGCTGACTAGCTAATTGATGCATTCATTGTTTTGGTATGTACACATATTAATTAAGTCTTTGTTCTTTTTTCTAGCCCTCCGGATCGAGCACAACTGAGGTAAAGAGACGAGGCCCGAAGAGAAAGTTGAGCTCGGATGAAAGGTTTGAGATCATAGAAATCGCGCCCGACGGCCAACCTATTGAACCCATCCGAACAAACAAGGCATTTGTTGCTCAGTGCGGGGTTCTGGTTAGGGACAAGATCCCGATCAGCATCCAGCAATGGAATAAGCCTAAGAACGAAGACCCTGAGGTGTCTTATGTCAATGATCTACAGAAAAATGATCTTTGGACTGAGCTGAAGTCAAATTTCACCCTACCGCCAGAGGATGATCCGGAGAAGCGAGTTAAAGAGCAATTAATCAAGTCTTTTGCTCTTAAGAGGATGGCAGACCTATTCAGGAGGTGGAAGAAAGACCTGAATAGGTTTGTCGAGAAAAAAGAGACACCAGAATTCAAGGGCATATATGAGAAGATCAGAGATGACTGGCTTGCATTTGTGGCCCACAAGACATCGGAAAAGAGTAAGAAGATGTCAGAGACAAATAAGAAAAATGCTGCGAAGAAGAAGCTTCACCATCGCACGGGGTCAGGTGGCTACCTGGTAGCCCGGCCTAAGTGGGCCAAGGCTGAGAATGATCTGGTTGAAAAAGGGATTGAACCAGAGACAATGAGCTGGCCAGACCGTTGCCGGACTTGGTTCTTCAGGGCTGGCGGAACCTTGGACCCTGTAACAGGGAAGTGCATTTGGACGGATGAGCAAGCTGACATACCCTTGAAAAAGCTTCGGTACTATATCGCTGCAGCGCAGGAAGGGACGTTCCTTCCAGACAGAGAGAACGACGAGCTCACAAAGGCCCTCGAGAATCCTGAGCACCCTGGACGGACACGAGGCACGCCAGGCTCCATTCCGTGGAAGGCTGGGTTTCCGGACGCAGGCGGTTACAAAAGCCAGGAGAGGAGAAAGAAAGTGCAGCAGTCCGAACTGCAGGCGCTTAAAGAAAGGGTACTCGGGATAGAGGAACGAGAAGCAGACCGGGAGAAACGAACTGCCGAAGCTTCCCCTGAAGCTACCCCGCCATCTCAGCGGAGAAGCAGCGTGGCTTCCACCGAGCTGCTTCAGCCAGAGCTTGTCTTGACGGCTCCTGCCAGCTATCCCGTGGATGCTATCACGGAGGCTCAAAATTGCCACCTTATGACGTAGTGGATGAATATGAAGGTCAAGGCGGCTGTTGGCTCTGTTTATCCTAATGAACCCGGCGCAACTTTTCACTGCCGGCCGATTCCAGAAGGATATGCTAAGGTGATGGTGGATGAAATAACGGAGGGATTTGAGGACCTCCCGCGTCACCACCCTACCGGAGAAGGGGAGACTCGGCTGGGTTCTGCTCTGAAGACTCCATGCCTATGGCGGAAGGAGCTCATCAACCTTCCAAACTGGACGCCTCCGCCGCCTCCTCCTCCTCCGGCGAGTCAGGGGACTCCACCTCCTCCACCGCCTCCTCCTCCGGTGAGTGACGATCAGGGCCCTCGGCCGGCTCCTTCTCCGGCGCATGGCGGCACTCCGCCTCCTTCTCCGCCTGCGCCGGCGCGCCCGAGCAGCCAGCCTACTCCTTCTCCGCCTCGTCAGCAAGGGCGGAAGAGACCCGCCGCCGCTCCGGCAGCTGCTCCGGCGCGTCGTAGTCCTTCTCCTCCGCCTCGCAAAAAGCAAGCAGTAAAGAAGACTGCCGCTCCGTCTGCTCTGCCGACGTCTAGCAGTACAGCCAGAGGCGGGAGAAAATACAGATTCGGTCCTTCTCTGAAATCTCCAGAGAAGTTACCATACGAGATGAGCCCGGAGGAGAACGCGAGGATCGCGCGAACCGAGAAGGATGACTGGTTTCAAGGGTTGAAAGCACAGAGACATCCACCTCCGAAGGAGAAGGTAGATTCGGTGAAAGTGAAGCGCACTCTGGCTGCCCTGGCAAAACCACCCAAGTCTCCGCCGAAAGGCAACTATGAGCGCATTATTGCAAAGACATGGGCCGAAGCGTCGCGGTCGGGAAGTACAGTCAGTGATCAAAGGCTGAAAGAACGACGAGTAGCTGGGAAACAAATTGCCCAGCTCGGCGAACAAGCAAAGCAATCGTGTCCCCCGCTCAAGGTGCCTAGCGTCGATCCGAGGATGGCGCCCGGTTATACCAATCTTGACGATTATCTGCCCGACGATGTAGATTATGGTTTCCTCACAGATACGAGTACGGCAAGCCTCTCGTCAAAGATGAAAGATCTCTAACAATGATGATGCGAAGATTGCATGATTGTTACATGAAAACCTGCAGAGAGTCTGGGGGGAGGAATACTTTGTATATGAGAGTTAAACCGGAGCATGACCTCGTTGGAATTGAACTGTTGCATGTTCCATTTGAGGAGTTCTATCAGTTTTTCAATCAATTGGCCCTCGATAAAGCAACGGTCACCTGCTACTGTCTGTAAGTACTACTACTTCTGTCATTAAGTCTCTCTACATAGCTCAGCTCTTTCATTGCATGTATTTATAATTATCCTCACTATATTATGCAGATTGAAGATCGCCGAATTGAAGAAAAGACAAATCGGTGATATTGGGTTCATTAACACAAATCTCATAGATGCAGTTCAGGTTAAAGATCATGCCGCAGAAACCGAGGCCAGCTTGCTACGATCATTCAAAATAAATGAACACAAAAATATAATACTCTTTCCTTACAACTTCAAGTGAGTGTTGTCTTGTGCATATTCGGTTTCCCTTATATATTAGTCCAGGTTATAGTAATGTAATTGATGAGTTATGCATGCGTGCGCAGTTTTCACTATATTCTCCTGGAGATTAGGCTTGAGAAGGGAGTAGTAACTGTCTTGGACTCGAGACGAAAAGATCCCCAGGAGTATGCGGACATGACTGAAATCCTCAAGAAGTAAGTTAAATCGATCATTATCCACCATATCAGCAAATTTGTTCATTTCCTAATATCAAGTAATTGTTTTCTTTTGTCTGGCAGTGTTTGGAGAAAATTCAGCACAAATTCCCCGGGACTCCCGAAGGAGCTGGAATTTAGATACCCGAAAGTAAGTACTATAGTACCATGTTCCGCGCGTCTCCTAGCTATTGATTCAAGCGCTAGTTTCATCAATACCATTTGGCATTCTTGCTTATATGTTTAATTGACCTCTATTTCTTGTAAAGTGGTTGTGGCAGGAACAAGGAAATGATTTTTGTGGATACTACGTCTGCGAGTCCATCCGCCACACGACCTGTGAGCGGGGCGGGTACTCTGAGAAACAATATGAAGTGCGTAAGAAATAATATTCACAATTTTTTTTATTACCATCATTTGTGTTGAGTTTCATTCATTCATTCATTCATTCATTCATATATATATATATATATATATATATATATATATATATATATATATGTGTGTGTGTGTGTGTGTGTGTGTGTGTGTATTGACCCCCTTCTTCAAATTAGATGTTTCGGCATCGGAATGAACTCCTAGGACCAGATCGCATGCGAGCAATTCAAGAGGAATTGGCGGCATTCTTTCTTGACCATGTGATCGCTGAAGACGGAGAATACTATGTGGACCATGCGTCCGTAATTTAAGAGATTATATTTGTAAAAGATAATTATTGTATATATGTAGCCGGTAGTGTCGGACGATAGATATACGAGAACTTGTTGTTCGACCAATCTCTCGGAGAAGGAGATGTGGTCGATATTACTTCTCTCTGTATGCATATATGTTCATGACGATCTTCTGTTTCCTTCGTTTGCTTACTAGCTAGCATATGCCTAGTCTTCTCTATACGTATGTTTAGTACGTAACGTCGACCAAGCACGGACATAAGAGAGGACACTTCTCTCTATTAATTAGCTATCTAGCTAACACAATATATGAAATACCTAAATTAACCCCCCAAAATCCCCAAACCCCCTCCCCCCTTTCAAAAAAAACCAAAAACCCCAGCCACAGAAATGCTGGCGCGTGGATGCCTATTGGTCCCAGTTGGTGCTACCAACCGGGACCAAAGGCCCTCCTGCCTGGGCTCGGCGTACAGGCCACGTGGAGGCCCATCTGTCCCGGTTCTGGTTTGAACCGGGACTAAAGGGTGAGGGTATTAGTAACGACCCTTTAGTCCCGGTTCAGGAACCGGGACTAAAGGCCCTTACGAACCGGGACAATAGGCCGGTTTTCTACTAGTGAAAATGGCCGCATGCATCACCCAGATGCAGAGGCTGGGGTCATCCTCCTTTTCTAAAAAAACATGGATGATGAAGATCTTCAACATCAACGCCTTCAGGCGATACTCAATGGCCGCCATCACCGGATCCAACCACCGAAAGCTAGATTCTAGGTTTTCACCCTTAAGAAGTTAGATGATATCTGACAAGGTAATGACATAAAAATATTGTCATTGTCAGGTATAACCAACTCAGGTCAGACCTAAGCTTTCACCCTGAACCTCAAGACCGGGTGCTCAAGTAGCACCACCATCAAAATCATTTATGTGTTATCGCCATCACTTTTTCATGATCCTAGCAGCTACATGCGATGTGCAATGAGTAATGAGTAATGGGTCTGCTTTATTAAAGCTGTGATATTCTACCGTTGCATTCTTTTAACCTTATATTCCCTTGTCTGTGAATGGTATTGGACGGGTCTGGCCTTTCCCTTTTTATTAGGACATAATTGACTATTATTAGCATTGGGAAGAGATGCTTCTTGAACATTATGGATAGAGTGGGAGTTCAATTAGAAGGCGACGTGACAAAATCCTATGAGAAGAAAATTTTATCAAACGGCTGATGATGCTTGATTTACCATCTCCAAACCATTGAATAGAGCAGATACAACGACTAATATTCAAAGTTATTGCCACAGTATGTATGGTATAAGATACCGATGTTTCTCTTCCATGGGAGGAAGAAGAAAGTTTCGCTTGACTTGACACGCTCCCGGGCCCCGGGCCCATTACACGGTGGTAACCAGTAGGAGTATATTTTTCTGAGGTAGGAGCAAGTATACAAGCTAGTTTTCCCTTAAAATAAAATATACTACAAGCTAGTCTCGTGCTTTCACTCGTACCAGAACGGCAACCTTTCTCGTCTGCCCTGGCGACCCTTTCCATTGCACGCAACCGATATCCTTCCCGAAACAGTCGAAGCAGTCCATCCGTCGGTTTCACCTGGACTTCCACGTCCTTGCCGACGTGTGCCAAGTCAGCGCCACTTGCGTAGCTAGCAGTAGGACTAGTCTGCCGTTACTAATTAACCGTGTTTGTCATGTCACTTTCCTCTTTAAACTCAACACGGAGGGGATAAGCGCAAGCCACGGTCATAGCAGAGGTTAACCTTTGTTAGAATAAATCCGAGGCCACCGTCGATCTACTGAGTACCAAGCAATCACACGAGGCACGACATCGAGATTTGTTAACGAGGTTCACCGATATGGCTACATCCCCGGGACATGACTACGGGCGCTCCTCCCCATGACACCGTCACAATACCGCACCCCGGCCGCCCGGACGCCAGCACACGTCGCCGGCTCCCCCACGTGCCCGTGCTATTATGTTGGCATAGGTTACATCGTGTGTCTACCCCCGCTATATATAAGAGGCCTAGGATACAAGTGTTCTATTAGGACACAACTCCTAATCCTGTCTACACACAGTACGACTCCAAGTCCAACTGTAACCTAACTTGTACAATAATATTCGACACAACTCTAACAAACTCCACCTTGGCGAATATTCTCCACCACCTTGAATTCGTCCGTGCGTCGAACCTCCATGTACATTGGATTTGAGATACGCCATGAGCACCGCTGCTACTCCCAGCCTCCATGTGACTCCACCTGCAACTTGTAGTCCCTCCTTTTCTTGACCACAGTCAACACTCGAGCAAAATTAAGTTTCTTGTTACTCTAGTCCGTGCTCCCAACTTCTAGAGTATTTGTCCAACGCCATCACACATCGATCACTGACCTGCGTGAAAGTGAACAACTCACATATTGGGTGTCACACATAAGAGTTACCTGAACTCAACATCACAGCTCTTTCTTGACCGCATGTCTCAAACTTGAAGGAATTTCACCGTCACATGTGTCACCCTGAGTCAAATTCACAGTTGGCTCGCCCTTTTCCCGGATAGTCTCTGACATGTCCCATAGCTATAGCACTCCGCCTCCTTCTGTATTTGTCATCCGCACTTTGCCATGTGCATCGAACACCACAGAATATACGGCCATGTACTCTCCCAGCTTTTGACAATTTTAGACTTTCCGCCACTTTCTCAGATTCTCCATGGTCAACTCCTGTCCATCAACTAGCACCTATAGACCCAGTCACCGACTTGAATCCGGTACTCGTCAACACTGCTTTAGCACCCCCTGCACAATTTGTCTGACCACATGTCTGACCACCAGTGCCTTGGCCTGTCGCTGTGTCCCGTGCTTACCGCACGCCTCGCCGCTATCACCGCGTCGAGCCTCTGCTGTCCTGGCCGAGTCTCCCGGGTAGCTAGCCCACACTGCCTCAACTCCCACTGCAGAGAACCATCGATCATCACCGACCGATGCCGAGTATCACGCCTCCATCAGACCACTGGTACCCAGTCTGAAACCACGTGTCTCTCGCTATCCCGCTGAAATAGGCTACGATTCTCCGGATCCTTACGCCGTAGCCCCTCCATCAGCACAGAGTGAAGTCTTTCGCTAGACTCCAGCTCCACCTTCAACATGACTCCATGTAGCTGCGCTATGCTACCCCGCGCCCTGTCGACTTCAAGCTCTCATGTGTACACAACCTTGAATCAACCCTGCGCCATAGTCTGTCGAAGCCGCACAAGCCCTCAGGCCTGCACCACGTGTTTCCACGCCCTAGAAGTCAGCCACCATCAGCATCACGCTCCTATGTCGTCGTCGCTGAAATCACCGCCGTCTTCTGCATTGACCGACATCCCCGTCGATCCATCAGACTATCCAGTCCGACCCAGCCGAAATTATCCGACTGCAACCATGCTTCACCCTGTGTCGTGTCCGCCCTGCACATCTCCGTGCCTTGCTTAACGCCCTGTGTATGCATGATCCCTGCCACGACACACTCCAGACTCCTCCGAGCCTTATACGCACGTCATCCTCCTTGCCACGCATACCACGAACCCTCACGCTACCATCCTCGTACACGACCATTTACAAAAGAAATAAAGCCAAACTGCACCACATAAGCCTTCCCGTGTGCACTTCACCGTGAAGATCAATAGAAAAACTCCAACACTCCACCTCGTGCTCCTGTAGGCCATTAATCAATTAGCTTTTCATCTCTTCCTCTTGATGGATAGCATCAGTACGTCACGTAGCCCTCTTTTTTTTTAACCAACAAATCTCGTGTACAGCCACACCTTGCACGCCTCGCCCCAGCAGGCCCAGCCAGCCACGCAGAGCCATTGGGCCGCCTGCCTCGTGCACCTTGGGCCACGTCAGCCCTCGCCTCGTGCTGCTACCACCTCCATACGCTGTTCCGCGTACGCCGCCGCCGCCTGATTCGAGTCTGCACCGAAGATCCCACGCAGGCTGCTTTCTCGCCCTGATGGACCACGCCCTTGCCGCGTCTGGGTGGCGCACTCGCGCTGCCTGCCATCTGAGCCACGCGCCTGGCGTCTGCAAGCGGGCTTCTCCTCTGATTGCATCTTATCGCCAGCACGCTTCCGAGTTCCCGTCGAATCATGTGCTTCTCATCAACTTCGATCTTTCCGAGTTTCATTGCTCCCGATCGTCCGATATAACACAGATCAAACCGAACTGTTCCGCGATTTCTCTGGCCTTTTCCTCTAGATCAATAATCCGCGACCGATTGCTTCCAATGCCGCCGATGCGTTTCCCTTGTTTCGTTGCATCGATCCGACCAGCTTCTCATTCGATTTATCACGAGCGATAGCTTCCGATCTCACAATCATGCACCGATCTACATCGCGAACAATCACAACCTCTTCAAACCTTGCTCATGATACCACTTGTTAGAATAAATTCGAGGCCACCGTCGATCTACTGAGGACCAAGCAATCACACGAGGCACGACATCGAGATTTGTTAACGAGGTTCACCGATATGGCTACATCCCCGGGACATGACTACGGGCGCTCCTCCCCATGACACCGTCACAATACCGCACCCCGGCCGACCGGACGCCAGCACACGTCGCCGGCTCCCCCACGTGCCCGTGCTATTATGTTGGCATAGGTTACATCGTGTGTCTACCCCCGCTATATATGAGAGGCCTAGGATACAAGTGTCCTATTAGGACACAACTCCTAATCCTGTCTACACACAGTACGACTCCAAGTCTAACTGTAACCTAACTTGTACAATAATATTCGACACAACTCTAACAACCTTGGTCCAAGAAACAATCTTAATAGTAAGAGTTTACAAAGCACTGGCTCAGCATACAAATTGCAGTCTTGCTAAGTCTCAGTCAACTAAGATCCGTGCAAATTTTTTTCTTTAATTTTCTTTTTCTATTTTTATGTTGTCTGACTGAGACTTGGCTAAATCTCAGTCGATTGAGACCTAGCCATACCCTACAAATTAAACGAGAAGTCACTGTTTGTATGTTGCACGCATGCTGCCATTCATTGCCCCAACAAACATCCTAATTTGACGCAACAGATCGATGACTTCACGCAGAAATTGAGTACACAGACGTAGCATCCAATGACCAATTCTCAATAAAATAACATAAAATGCCCTTACATTCATTTTCTTGCCGTCTATATGTGCTCGTGAAGTGAGTCATAATACTCCTATCAGAGTGGAAGTCAAGAAGTGTGTGTTCTCACGATCACAAGATTCCCATCCATTACTATATCTACAAAAGGAATCAGTAACCAAGGTATATACTACATTATCGTTGCTCAGAACTGTTTCGTTGAACTGCAAAAACTATATTCGTACCGGAATAAGTCCGGACCGAATGAGGTCGCCGGAGACTTGATCCCGTCTATTTGACATGACCGTCCATCGCATGGCTCAACCGCTGCTAATAGTTCTACAATTATACTGGACAGCCACAATGATTTAATTTTAGCTTCAGTTTGACTTGACGAGAAGGAAAGAATATGGCATCTGGCCTCTGCCATTAGATGGAGATGTTTTTTAAGTATAGTCTAATTTCAGATGGATTCATTTCAAAGTGAAAATGGACTTTTCTTTGTGAACGGACGTACTAGTCTAGAACATCAAGTTACACTAGGTAGAGTAAGCACCTATGCTGGGCACTGGTTCGTGTCTTTACAGCGAAGTTGGCCAACTAAAGGGCTATGCAACCACTTACATATAACAAAACTATACATAAAATGGAGCTCGCCATCACATTAGGGATGTTTCCAGTCGACGAATCTAGTCATGAGAGCAAGTAACTCTCACAATCACATGACATACACACCTACTCCCTCCGTTTCAAAATAGATGACTCAACTTTGTACTAACTTTATAAAATTTAAAGTTGAGTCATCTATTTTAAAACGTAAGGAGTAGCTAGCACGCCATCGATGAAATTCTACACCGTGATTAAGGGCAAAAGAGAGTGACACAAAAGCTCCATGCTGAATAAAGTGCCATAGGGCGACATGAAAGTGATGCTGCTAGCGTCCGCAGATAGTAATGTTGAACTCTTTTGGCGAATAACGACACACATTCTTGGTGCAAAAAAAATTTTTGCACCCTACACTCGCTTCTACAGTTGCAGTGAAGATAAGCACAAGGAAAATATCTAGGAAACCTTCACATCTCATCTTAAATTCTCAGAGCTATACACATTCAACGCAAACCGGAGTAGGAGAACGACACGGAAGTGATTCCCCGGGCTCTGATCATGTATAGCTAACCATAAATACGACGGTTATGTTTCAGGTGCAACGGAGCCCACAATACACACAACTTGTGAAATACTCCCTTCGTCCAATAATATAAAAGATATTTTTTGATACTATACTAGTGTCAAAAAAATGCCTTACATTACGGAACGGAGTAGTAGCATACTCTGCATTTAAACAAAGCACAGAGCAGGTTAGAGGAAACCTCCACATCATCATAAATCCGCGGAGCCACTAGATTCAGCATGTCTTTTTAGGTTCTGTACAGTACTCCCCGGAGTAGGCAATTTCAAAGGATATAGCATAAATTCAAGAATGTTATGACATTTCTGTTTTTATTTCAATTTACTGTTCATAACAGAAGCATGTGCCCCGGACTCATTAGTTTCGCATTTCCTCATGATTTGTTCTTGCCTTGTTCTATTTCAGCTATACCTAATTGCTTTTGTTATCCACAGAACCTATCTGGACAATTTTATTCAGACACAAGCAACTTTATTAGTATTATAATGATGATTACGTCATCAGTTAGCTCATTTGCAAGTAGGTATCTGCTTCCTGAAAAGTCGCCAAGACAAGACTGATCACCACGCACGCGTGAGCTTATAATTTCTTCGAAAACAGCCGCCGCCGGACCATCATCAGTTAGGCACCCGTTTTTGGTACTATCGATCGTTGTGCGAGTATGCACATCAGAGAAGATCCGGATAGAGGGTGGCATGCATAATAAAACAATGGGCGATGTCAAAGCACGCCCTTAGTTTCCATTCATTAACCAGTAAACATAACATGCATGGCCCTAAGCCATCTCTCAGCTAGCAGAGAGAGAGAGAGAGAGAGAGAGAGAGAGCTGACCGTCTACTTGAACCGGAAAACCGTTGATCAATCATTCACATCTTTCAGTGTCTCGGAGAGCTGACCGGCTACTTTCCTAACCAGATCACGTGCATGAGTTGGCTTGCCACCGGAATTGGTCCGCTATACTCCTCCAGGAATGTGGTAGATCCAAGAGTACGGGTTGACAAGCAACACCTCGGCCCACATGCAAACGCAAGCTACTAGTACAAACTTTTCGTTTTTAGATTTTTATTATTATATCCAATCGCGTCCCGAAATAGTCGAAGCTAACCTAGCAGTGGGCCGTCAGTCAACGGACGGACCTGCGTACGTGTGCTGGCCGTCGCCACTTGCGTGCGTGGAGCAGCACACTTCAGTGATCGTTTTCCGGCAGAGTCAACTGGACCTATACGAACCAACAACGAAGCCGCGCGCCAAGAGCGGCACCATACGTGGTGGGCCAGGGTGCGTTTAATTGTGTCAAGCAGTGAAGCACATCTCCGTGCATGCATCTCGTTCGATGCACGTAGCTACGTGCACATGCTGGCTCAGTACAGGGTACGTACCGGGCAAGTAGAAGACTGAGCTAGCACCTTTTGAGAGCGGTTCCTATGATGGTCCGTATGGTTGGCTCTCCGGCACGTATCATGACAATGGTGGTGGTTAGAGCATCTACAGCCGGGCACTCTAAATCCGCCTCAAACGCCTGATAGATGACTCAGACACTGGCCGGTCTTGAAATTTTGACTCAGACGGACGTCTCAAATGGGCCTCAAACACCCGGGCTGACCGGCACCCCTCATATCCAGTCCAGATATGGGGCGGATATGGGGGAGCCCAATCGCGTCTGCCACGTCGGACCCAACCCACGCCGGCCCACCCGACCCCATATATTCCTCCCCATCCGCTCGTCAGATCAAACTCTAGCCACTTCACTCTACTCCCCTCCCCTCCACTCGCCTCGGCCACCCAAGCCCCCGTCCGGCGATCTTCAGTTCAGGCGCCTCAACTGCGTCGTCGTGGATGTCGCCGGCTCGTCCCAGGACGGATTCATCATCGATCTGACATCCACCGGCACGTTCGGGTTCCGGGCTCCGACGAGGAAGAGTAGGGCATGGGAAATGACGACGCCTTAACTCATGTGTGTGCCTGCTCGTGTCCCATGCCCTACTCTACCTTGTTGGCGACCGGACCAACACTCTGGGGAGCAAAGTCGGCCGCCGGACATGAGCACGGCGGAGCCGGACAAGCTCCGCTTAAAAATTGGTTTACGTTGCATGTAACAATATGGATTTGAGGTTTCTAATTTGAGATGTCCGGTTGTAGAATCAAATATTTGAGGGATGACCTGTCAGTGTCTATGGATGCGCCCGATCACATCCACGAACGTTTGAGGGGTTGTATTTGCCAAGTCTGGCTGTAGATTCTCTTACATCCCTTGGCCATGTGGGCGATAAGGGATGTAGCAACGAGTAGCTTGGGTTCGTTCTCCTCCATGGTCGACCACGCCCAGATCCAGATCTAGAGGTCTATTCTCGTAATGTGTGTCCTAGGTTCCTCGTGATGGCACAGACGAGTTGCCGAGCGGAAGGTCAACGCTCAATCATGAGGAAGTCTGCGGGTACCGCTCTCCTCTCAAGGACGTCGTGGTTGTTCTTCTTCTCGTGCCAGGGTTCCGGATGAAAATTCTTGTCTTTCTATGTTTCGATAACGTAGTTGCGTGCGTTTCTGTTGTTTGGTTGTGTTGGATCTGCTTTGTAAGAGGGCATCCTCACTATTATGTACCGTGAAGGCATGTACTTTGGTCTATACTTTATCCATGTGAGGCGAGAGGCTTTTTGAATGATTTGTCTCGCTGAAATCCTTTTTCTACAAGAATTGCTGAAATTCAAATTTATCATTATTTTTTCTCGATTTGAACTGGTCCGGGTTCGATCGTTAACTCAGCCACTATCGACTTGATCTCGTCTGTTTAAACAAGCACTAGGTCACTGATCACATGGACATCAAAGCTGCTAAGGATAGTATACCCTGTGCATAGACAAGTCCTCGTAAAGTAGCAGCCACAAATGCAGTTCAACGCTTCATTTGACTTGACTCGCTCAGGCCCGTACTCCACTGGATGCAGACCGCCGGCCACTTCGCCGGAGCTCAGCGGTCGACTGTTCAACGCACGACAGGAGCAGTCAAACTTTGGATGCGACGTATGTGTGCAAGTCGCGGCAACTTGCGTTTTACAGTAGGATAGCATACATGTAAGCTAGCAGTACGCCGCGTATACGTGCCCGGCAGGGGCGATACATGTTTTAGCTATCAGTCTTGCTAAATCTTAGTTGTGTGAGTCTTAATCATATCTCAGTCGATGTTGTATTCGTAAGATCTAAAATTGATGCGTGCAAAATAAAAAATCTTCAGTTTTTTTTTCTTTCTTACTTCATTTGTTATGGAACGGAGGAAGTACTTGTTGTGTCAGTTAACTAATATAAGCACTTAGTTAAGTCTCAGTTGATAGAGACCTAAACACACCCTTTAACTAAAGGTGCGAGTGCAGCAGGCAGAGTCCACGTCGACGTTGTACATGCCTATCTTTGGTCCCTTCTGAAATGCTCTCTTCTCTTGATTTTTCTTTTCAAAACTATCACCTTTTTTATAGCTAATTCGGAAACTATAGTACCCATTACCAAAAAAAATCAAAACAATGACCCTGTCGGCCTTGTGGTGGCCGAAGAGGTAGTTTTCGGCCGGAATTTAGCCGAAAAGGACTTTTCGTCCAGTATTTGGCCGAAAGGGGCCTCAGTTGGGCCGAAGAGGTGGCGTCGGTGGCGGGCCGGCCGAAAATAGTAGCTTCAGCCTACGCGCGACCGAAATGGGCCGTTTTCGGCTAGCTCGCGGCCGAAAAGCTTTTCAGCCAGGCCTAGACCGAAAAGGTCTGGATAAGGCCGGGGCATCGTCTCCTTCCTCCTCTGGTCAGCTCGCCTCTGTTCTTTCTCTTCCTCTTGTTCTTCTCTGTAGAGCCCGCGTCCCCT
Source organism: Aegilops umbellulata (assembly GCA_032464435.1). NCBI lineage: Eukaryota > Viridiplantae > Streptophyta > Magnoliopsida > Poales > Poaceae > Aegilops > Aegilops umbellulata. The sequence continues at coordinate 585,303,318 of CP136058.1, read as the reverse complement.
CGCTGATCTCCTCCAGTTTGCACCCATTTTCACAACCAATGCACATAATAGATAGATCGTAGCATTCTCCACCGGCCTACGGTGTTTTTTTTTGCTATGGGGTAGTTTTTTGTGCGTTTGGGGGAGGAGCCATGGTGGGGTGGAGGAGGTGTGGTTGGGAAGGAGGTGGTGGTGAGGAGGAGCAGCAGCTGTGGAGGAGGAGGTGGTGAGGAGGAGTAGCAGCTTGGGGGGTGACCGGAGTTGAACCTCCGGTCATCGAGTGGGCGGTGCTGCCGTTGTCCGGTGGTGCAAGTACTCCACGAGGTGGCCGATGCCGCTGACCGGAAGAGACGCACGCTTCAAAGGTATATGTTGGGGAACGTAGCAGAAATTCAAAAATTTTCCTACGTGTCACCAAGATCTATCTATGGAGAGACCAGCAACGAGGGGAAGGAGAGTGCATCTACATACCCTTGTAGATCGCTAAGCGGAAGCGTTCAAGTGAACGGGGTTGATGGAGTCGTACTCGTCGTGATTCAGATCACCGATGACCAAGTGCCGAACGGACGGCACCTCCGCGTTCAACACACGTACAGCCCGGTGACGTCTCCCAAGCCTTGATCCAGCAAGGAGAGAGGGAGAGGTTGAGGAAGACTCCATCCAGCAGCAGCACAACGGCGTGGTGATGATGGAGGAGCGTGGCAATCCTGCAGGGCTTCGCCAAGCACCACAGAAGAGGAGGAAGAAGAGACGCAGGGCTGCACCAACGAGAGAGAGAATCGCGTGTGTGTTTGGGCAGCCCCCTAGGCCTCATATATATAGGGGAAGGGGAGGGCTGCGCCCCCTCTAGGGTTTCCCACCCCTAAGGGGGGCGGCAGCCCTAGATGGCCAAGGGGGAGGCGGCCAAGAAGGGGGGAGAAGGGGAGGCGCAGCTAGATGGGCCATAAGGCCCATCTGCTCTAGGGTTTGCCCCCCTTCCCACTCCCTTGCGCCTTGAGCCCCTGTGGGGGGGCGCACCAGCCCACCTGGGGCTGGTTCCCTCCCTCACTTAGCCCACGCAAGCCTCCGGGGCTTGTGGCCCCACTTGGTGGACCCCCGGACCCCTCCGGTGGTCCCGGTACGTTACCGATAAAACCCGAAACTCTTTCGGTGACCAAAATAGGACTTCCCATATATAAATCTTTACCTCCGGACCATTCCGGAACTCCTCGTGACGTCCGGGATCTCATCCGGGACTCCGAACAACATTCGGTAACCACATACAAGCTTCCTTTATAACCCTAGCGTCATCGAACCTTAAGTGTGTAGACCCTACGGGTTCGGGAGACATGCAGACATGACCGAGATGTTCTCTGGTCAATAACCAACAGCGGGATCTGGATACCCATGTTGGCTCCCACATGTTCCACGATGACCTCATCGGATGAACCACGATGTCAAGGACTTAATCAATCCCGTATACAATTCCCTTTGTCTATCGGTACGATACTTGCCCGAGATTCGATCGTCGGTATCCCGATACCTTGTTCAATCTCGTTACTGGCAAGTCTCTTTTACTCGTTCTGCAACACATCATCCCGTGATCAACACCTTGATCACATTGTGCACATTATGATGATGTCCTACCGAGTGGGCCCAGAGATACCTCTCCGCTTTCACGGAGTGACAAATCCCAGTCTTGATTTGTGCCAACCCAACAGACACTTTCGGAGATACCCGTAGTGCACCTTTATAGTCACCCAGTTACGTTGTGACGTTTGGCACACCCAAAGCATTCCTACGGTATCCGGGAGTTGCACAATCTCATGGTCTAAGGAAATGATACTTGACATTATAAAAGCTTTAGCATACGAACTACATGATCTTGTGCTAGGCTTAGGATTGGGTCTTGTCCATCACATCATTCTCCTAATGATGTGATCCCGTTATCAATGACATCCAATGTCCATGGTCAGGAAACCGTAACCATCTATTGATCAACGAGCTAGTCAACTAGAGGCTTACTAGGGACATGGTGTTGTCTATGTATCCACACATGTATCTGAGTTTCCTATCAATACAATTCTAGCATGGATAATAAACGATTATCATGAACAAGGAAATATAATAATAACCTATTTATTATTGCCTCTAGGGCATATTTCCAACAGTCTCCCACTTGCACTAGAGTCAATAATCCAGCTCACATCGATATGTGATTGCAATGATTCCAACACCCAAGGTCACATCCCCATGTGACTAACACCCAAGAGTTTACTAGAGTCAATAATCTAGTTCACATTACTATGTGATTAACACTCAATGAGTTTTTGGTTTGATCATGTTATGCTTGTGAGAGATGTTATAGTCAACGGGTCTGAACCTTTCAGATCCGTGTGTCCTTTACAAATCTCTATGTCATCTCCTAGATGTAGTTACCATGCTCTATTTGGAACTATTCCAAATAATTGTTCTACTATACGAATCTAATTTACTACTTAGTATAATCTGGATCAGTGTCAAAGTTTGCATCGGCGTAACCCTTTACGACGAACTCTTTTCCACCTCCATAATCGAGAAAATTCCTTAGTCCACTAGTTACTAAGGATAACCTTGACCGTTGTCCTGTGATCCATTCCTGGATCACACCTGTACCCCTTGACTGACTCATGGCTTGGCACACTTTAGGTGCGGTACAACATAGCATACTTTAGAGCCTATGTCTAAGCATAGGGGACGACCTTCGTCCTTTCTCTCTATTCTGCCGTGGTCAGGTCTTGAGTCTTACTCAATACCCACATGTGTAATACAGCCAAGAACTCCTTCTTTGCTGATCTATTTTGAATTCCTTCAAAATCTTGTCACGGTATGTATTCATTTGAAAGTACTATTAAGCGATTTTGATCTATCCTTATAGATCTTGATGCTCAATGTTTTAAGTAGCTTAATCCAGGTTTTCCATTGAAAACACTCTTCAAATAACCCTATATGCTTTCCAGAAATTCTACATCATTTCTGATCAATAACATATACTCATCAGAAATTCTATAGTGCTCCCACTCACTTCTTTGGAAATACAAGTTTCTCATAAACTTTGTATAAACCTAAAATCTTTGATCAACTCATCAAAGTGTACATTCCAACTCCGAGATGCTTACTCCAGTCCTCAGGAGGATGCTGGTGCTTTGCATACTTATTAGCATCTTTCAGGATTGACAAAACCTTCTGGCTGTATCACATACAACCTTTCCTCAAGAAAATCGTCGAGGAAGCAATGTTTTGACATCCTATCTGCACAATTTCATAAATAATGCAGTAATCGCTAACATAATTCCAACAGACTCTTAGCATCGCTACGAGTGAGAAAGTCTCATCGCAGTCAACTCCTTGAACTTGTCGGAAAACATCTTAATGACAAGTCGAGCTTTCTTAATGGTGACATTTACCATCATTGTCCGTCTTCCTTTTAAAATCCATCTGTACTCAACAGCCTCACGACCATCGAGCCGTTCTGCCAAAGTCTACACTTTGTTTTCATACATGGATCCTTTCTCGGATTTTATGGCCTCGAGCCATTCATTGGAATCCGGGCCCACCATCGCTTCTCCATAACTCGTAGGTTCATTGTTGTCTAGCAACATGACTTCCAAGACAGGATTACGTACCACTCTGAAGTAGTACGCATCCTTGTCATCCTATGAGGTTTGGGAGTGACTTGATTCGAAGTCTCATGATCACTATCATAAGCTTCCACTTCAATTGGTGTAGGTGCCATAGGAACAACTCCTGTGCCCTGCTACACACTAGTTGAAGTGACGGTTCAATAACCTCATCAAGTCTCCACCATCCTCCCACTCAATTCTTTCGAGAGAAACTTTTCCTCGAGAAAGGACCCGATTTGAGAAACAATCCTTATTGCTTTCGAATCTGAGACAGGAGGTATACCCAACTGTTTTGGGTGTCTATGAAGATGCATTTATCCGCTTTGGGTTCGTGCTTATTAGCCTGAAACTTTTTCACATAAGCGTCGTAGCCCCAAACTTTTAAGAAACAACAACTTAGGTTTCACTAAACCATAGTTCATACGGTGTCGTCTCAACGGATTTGTGTGGTTCCCTATTTAAAGTGAATGAAGTTGTCTCTAATGCTTAACCCATGAACGATAGTGGTAATTCGATAAGAGACATTATGGTATGCATTATATCCAATAGGGTGCAACTATGATGTTCGGACACACCATCACACTATGGTGTTCCAGGCGGTATTAGTTGTGAAACAATTTCCACAATGTCTCAATTGTGTACCAAACTCGCAACTCAGATATTCATCTCTATGATCATATCATAGATATTTTATCCTCTTGTCACGACGATATTCAACTTCACTCTGAAATTACTTGAACCATTCAATAATTCAGACTTGTGTTTCATCAAGTAAATATGCTCAGTATCTACTCAAATCATCTGTGAAGTAAGAGCATAACGATATCCACTGCGTGCCTCAGCACTCATTGGACTGCACACATCAAAATGTGTTACTTCCAACAAGTTGCTTTCTTGTTCCATTTTACTGAAACCGAAGCTTTCAGTCATCTTGCCCATGTGGTATGATTTGCATATCTCAAGTGATTCAAAATCAAGTGAGTCCAATCGGTCCATCTGCATGGAGTTTCTTCATGCGTATATACCAACAGACATGGTTCACATGTCTCAATCTTTTCAGAAATGAGTGAGTTCAAAGATCCATTAACATGGAGCTTCTTCATGCGTTTTATACCAATATGACTTACATGGCAGTGCCACAAGTAGGTGGTACTATCATTACTATCTTATATCTTTTGGCATGAACATGTGTATCACTATGATCGAGATTCAATAAACCATTCATTCTAGGTGCAAGACCATTGAAGGTATTATTCAAATAAATAGAGTAACCATTATTCTCCTTAAATGAATAACCGTATTGCGATAGACATAATCCAATCATGTCTATGCTCAACGCAAACACCAAATAACAATTATTTAGGTTTAATACCAATCTCGATGGTAGAGGGAGCGTGCGATGCTTGATCATATCAACCTTGGAAGCACTTCCAACACATCTCGTCAGCTCACCTTTAGCTAGTCTCCGTTTATTCCGTAGCTTTTATTTCGAGTTACTAACACTTAGCAATCGAACCGGTATCTAATACCCTGATGCTACTAGGAGTACTAGTAAAGTACACATTCACATAATGTATATCTAATATACTTCTATTGACAGCCTTCTCATCTACCAAGTATCTAGGGTAATTCTGCTCCAGTGGCTATTCCCCTTATAACAGAAGCACTCAGTCTCGGGTTTGGGTTCAACCTTGGGTTTCTCCACTAGAGCAGCAGCTGATTTGCCGTTTCATGAAGTATACCTTCTTGCCCTTGCCCTTCTTGAAACTAGTGGTTTCATTAACCATCAACAATTGATGCTCCTTCTTGATTTCTACTTTCGCGGTGTCAAACATTGCGAATATATCAAGGATCATCATATCTATCCCTGATATGTTATAGTTCATCACGAAGCTCTCGCAGCTTGGTGGCAATGACTTTGGAGAAATATCACTATCTTATCTGGAAGATCAACTCCCACTCGATTCAAGTGATTGTTGTGCTCAGACAATCTGAGCACAAGCTCAACGATTGAGCTTTTCTTCCTTAGTTTGTAGGCTAAGAAAATCGTCGGAGGTCTTATACCTCTTGACGTGGGCACGAGCCTGAAATCCCAATTTCAGCCCTCGAAACATCTCATATGTTCCGCGACATTTCAAAAATGTCTTCGGTGCCTCAATTCTAAACCATTTGTCACTACCGAACTATCATGTAGTCATCAAAACGTGTATGTCAGATGTTCGCAACATCCACAGACCACGTTCGAGGTCTAGCACACCGAGCGGTGCATTAAGGACATAAGCCTTCTATTGTCCGCATAATTGCTACTATCAACTTTCAACTATATTTTCTCTAGGAACATATCTAAAACAGTAGAACTTAAGCGCGAGCTACGACATAATTTGCAAAATCTTTTTGACTATGTTCAGGATAATTAAGTTCATCTTATGAACTCCCACTCAGATAGACATCCCTCTAGTCATCTAAGTGATTACATGATCCGAATCAACTAGGCCGTGTCCGATCATCACGTGAGACGGACTAGTCAACGTCGGTGAACATCTTCATGTTGATCGTATCTTCCATACGACTCATGCTCGACCTTTCGGTCTTCTGTGTTCCGAGGCCATGTCTGTACATGCTAGGCTCGTCAAGTTAACCCTAAGTGTTTTGCATGTGTAAAACTGTCTTACACCCGTTGTATGTGAACGTAAGGATCTATCACACCCGATCATCACGTGGTGCTTCGAAACGACGAACTGTAGCAACGGTGCACAGTTAGGGGAGAACACTTCTTGAAATTGTTGTAAGGGATCATCTTATTTACTACCGTCGTTCTAAGCAAATAAGATGTATAAACATGATAAACATCACATGCAATCAAATAGTGACATGATATGGCCATCATCACTTTGCTCCTTTTGATCTCCATCTTCGGGGCTCCATGATCATCATCGTCACCGGCATGACACCATGATCTCCATCATCATGATCTCCATCATCGTGTCTTCTTGAAGTTGTCACGTCATCTATTACTTCTACTACAACAGCTAACGGTTAGCAATAAAGTAAAGTAATTACATGACGTTTATGTTGACACGCAGGTCATGAATAAATAAAGACAACTCCTATGGCTCCTGCCGGTTGTCATACTCATCGACATGCAAGTCGTGATTCCTATTACAAGAACATGATCAATCTCATACATCACATATATCATTCATCACATCCTTTGGCCATATCACATCACATAGCATACCCTGCAAAAACAAGTTAGACGTCCTCTAATTGTTGTTTGCATGTTTTACGTGGCTGCTATGGGTTTCTAGCAAGAACGTTTCTTACCTACGCAAAACCACAACATGATATGTCAATTGCTATTTACCCTTCATAAGGACCCTTTTCATCGAATCCAATCCGACTAAAGTGGGAGAGACTGGCACCCGCTAGCCACCTTATGCAACTAGTGCATGTCAGTCGGTGGAACCTGTCTCACGTAAGAGTACGTGTAAGGTCGGTCCGGGCCGCTTCATCCCACGATGCCGCCGAATCAAGATAAGACTAGTAACGGCAAGCATATTGAACAAAATCAACGCCCACAACTACTTTGTGTTCTACTCGTGCATAGAATCTACGCAATAGACCTAGCTCATGATGCCACTGTTGGGGAACGTAGCAGAAATTCAAAAATTTTCCTACGTGTCACCAAGATCTATCTATGGAGAGACCAGCAACGAGGGGAAGGAGAGTGCATCTACATACCCTTGTAGATCGCTAAGCGGAAGCGTTCAAGTGAACGGGGTTGATGGAGTCGTACTCGTCGTGATTCAGATCACCGATGACCAAGTGCCGAACGGACGGCACCTCCGCGTTCAACACACGTACAGCCCGGTGACGTCTCCCAAGCCTTGATCCAGCAAGGAGAGAGGGAGAGGTTGAGGAAGACTCCATCCAGCAGCAGCACAACGGCGTGGTGATGATGGAGGAGCGTGGCAATCCTGCAGGGCTTCGCCAAGCACCACAGAAGAGGAGGAAGAAGAGACGCAGGGCTGCACCAACGAGAGAGAGAATCGCGTGTGTGTTTGGGCAGCCCCCTAGGCCTCATATATATAGGGGAAGGGGAGGGCTGCGCCCCCTCTAGGGTTTCCCACCCCTAAGGGGGGCGGCAGCCCTAGATGGCCAAGGGGGAGGCGGCCAAGAAGGGGGGAGAAGGGGAGGCGCAGCTAGATGGGCCATAAGGCCCATCTGCTCTAGGGTTTGCCCCCCTTCCCACTCCCTTGCGCCTTGAGCCCCTGTGGGGGGGCGCACCAGCCCACCTGGGGCTGGTTCCCTCCCTCACTTAGCCCACGCAAGCCTCCGGGGCTTGTGGCCCCACTTGGTGGACCCCCGGACCCCTCCGGTGGTCCCGGTACGTTACCGATAAAACCCGAAACTCTTTCGATGACCAAAATAGGACTTCCCATATATAAATCTTTACCTCCGGACCATTCCGGAACTCCTCGTGACGTCCGGGATCTCATCCGGGACTCCGAACAACATTCGGTAACCACATACAAGCTTCCTTTATAACCCTAGCGTCATCGAACCTTAAGTGTGTAGACCCTACGGGTTCGGGAGACATGCAGACATGACCGAGATGTTCTCCGGTCAATAACCAACAGCGGGATCTGGATACCCATGTTGGCTCCCACATGTTCCACGATGACCTCATCGGATGAACCACGATGTCAAGGACTTAATCAATCCCGTATACAATTCCCTTTGTCTATCGGTACGATACTTGCCCGAGATTCGATCGTCGGTATCCCGATACCTTGTTCAATCTCGTTACTGGCAAGTCTCTTTTACTCGTTCTGCAACACATCATCCCGTGATCAACACCTTGATCACATTGTGCACATTATGATGATGTCCTACCGAGTGGGCCCAGAGATACCTCTCCGCTTTCACGGAGTGACAAATCCCAGTCTTGATTTGTGCCAACCCAACAGACACTTTCGGAGATACCCGTAGTGCACCTTTATAGTCACCCAGTTACGTTGTGACGTTTGGCACACCCAAAGCATTCCTACGGTATCCGGGAGTTGCACAATCTCATGGTCTAAGGAAATGATACTTGACATTATAAAAGCTTTAGCATACGAACTACATGATCTTGTGCTAGGCTTAGGATTGGGTCTTGTCCATCACATCATTCTCCTAATGATGTGATCCCGTTATCAATGACATCCAATGTCCATGGTCAGGAAACCGTAACCATCTATTGATCAACGAGCTAGTCAACTAGAGGCTTAGTAGGGACATGGTGTTGTCTATGTATCCACACATGTATCTGAGTTTCCTATCAATACAATTCTAGCATGGATAATAAACGATTATCATGAACAAGGAAATATAATAATAACCTATTTATTATTGCCTCTAGGGCATATTTCCAACAGTATAACCATGGCGTCACAAATTTTCTCTAAATTGTATAGTTTATTAGTTAGTGTTAATATGTTTATGGTGGCATTTTAGGGCGTAGTTAGTGTAGCGGGTAATATTCGTGTTCGTTGTGATTAATGAGAAGATGACAATGTGTGACAGGTGAAAATGTTTGAATCAGTAAATTTGACTTTTTACTACGATGCTGGTAATGTTCGATATAATGAGTTGGGGGTTGATCTTAGCGAGTTTAAAAATGGCGTCATGACACTAGCAGACCCGGACAGACTGGACATTAGACAGTTGAAGTACTGGTTGACAACTAGTTTCGGGCTGGGTCCTGAAGTATGTTCCGTCAGTATTCATGCATGGTGTACCAAATCCTGTAGAAATGTCAAGTGGGAGTTGATGCCGATAGATAGGAGCCAACATTGGTTGTCCCTGTTAAGACGCTGCCGAGACCGAAGAATCCACCCATATGCTCTTGTGCAACCTATGCCGAAGGAGGGGAATACCGTACAACTCCAGGGGGGTATGAACCCGGCCAAGGCAGTGAAGTGGCTAACGAGATTGTTTTATCCGGGGTCACAACCACAAGATGTGGATGCTAGCCAACCCGAGAAAGAATCGGACTACGTGCCACACAATGTTTGTGGTTCTGATACTGGGCAGAGTAGCCAGTCGATAATATTAGCTGCTTCTGGTTTTGCTGATGGGGATGAGGAAGGGGATGAAATGCAGAGGGTGATGGAGGAAGAGGACGAGGATGGGTTGGCGGAGGAACTGGACTCTGAAAATTCTGAGGATGAAGTGGAGGTACCGATTCCTTCTGCATGGGATCAGGACATATCCACCGGCCTTACGGTCAACGATGGCCATGAGACTCCATGGCAGTATAATCTGAACCAAGTATAGATAGGGGCTATGTTTGATACAAAGAAAAAATTGAAGTATGCGGTGATAAAGTGGGCTATGTCTACGCAGAGGGTTTTCCGGACACACATATCAAGTCCAACAAACTATACCGTGAAATGTGTTGAAAAAGATTGTCCTGGGAAGGTGCACGGGCACGTGCCGAAGTATGACATCCACTGGGTTGTCACCAACGTCGTCCCACATAATTGTGTTAGGAAGAACCTGCTGGTGAAGCATCCAAACCTGACTTCAACTCTCATTGCGCAACTCATGTATACTAAGATAGTAGAGAAGGAAGATATGGAAGCAAAACACATCCAGACAGCAGTGAAGGTCAGATGGAATTATGTCATTCCTTATGGGAAGGCTTGAAGGCCTAAGCAGAAGGCTATGGAGGAAAGGTTTGGGACGTTCTTCGAGTCATATGATAATGTTGTCCGTCTCTTTGGCATACTGAAGGAGAGGAATCTCGGCACTTATGTGAACGTACAACACATGAGGTTGCTGAGTATACCAGATTTTAAGGTGTTAAAACGAGTGTTTTTTTCTTTCGCTATTTGCATCCAAGCTTTTCGGCATTGTCCTTCTGTTATTGTCTCTAATGCTCTAAACGATCTTATATTTCTTTGCAGAGGGAACAGCTTATAAGAGGATTCTATTGATTGGCCCGGCCCGACCCTCGTTTTTCTTAGGGAAGACACACACAGATTTTTGCCGTTTTCAATCGTTTCTGTGCCAACAGAATAGGCTCTCCTTCCGCCCCCATTAATTAAGTCCAAAAGAGGAATACCAAAATGCTGTCAAAAAAGAGTCCAAAACAGGAATATGTTAAATACAGTATGCTTGTCAAATTAGCAGTCATTCTCACGTCAACCGCGGGCAATTAACAATTGTCCATTCCCATAAAACTTGTTTTGTTTTATTGAGATTTTTTTATAACTTGATAGGTGATCGCAAAAAGAATATAATTATTTTACAAAAAAATCTGATGTATTCATTTAGAATTATAGGAGTACAATGAACATCAGAAATAATAAAATTACATCCAGATCCGTAGACCACCTAACGACGACTGCAAGCACTTAAGCAAACCGAAGTCGCGCTGCCGTCATCGCCCCTCCCTTATCGAAGCCGGGCAAACTTGTTGTAGTAAACAGTTGAAAAGTCGTCATGCTAAAGCCTCATAGGACCAGCGCATCATGACAGCAACCGCCGCTAATGAAGAGTAGCGGAGATCAGAATGACCCAACCTGAAGAACCACAAACGTGGACGAATGATGAACAGGTCCGAGCAAATCCACCAAAGACAGATCTACTAGAGACACACCACCGGAATATGGACTAGGCGGGGAGAACCTTATTCCATCTTCAGGGAGCCGCCGCCATCTTGCCTTCCTGAGGAGGACACAAACCCTAACAAATCTCGTAGACACGTCACCATTGGTCCGGACAGTTAACGGTTTAATGGATCCAAACCCGCACCTGATAACTTAATGGCGCCCCGTTACGGTGGATGCCACATGTCGGTTACCCTTGACGAAAACACTTTCATGGTGCGCCATTTGTCGTCATGAAAATGGACCCTTCCATGATGATAATTTGAGTATTGTCATGGAATACTTCTACGACAGCACATGTATGACTATCTTTATTTTTCCATAAAACCATCACGGATGTACATGCATGACAGACAACGTGACCTACTCTGATAAATACGTATCATCACAGAAGTGTTTTTTTGTAGTGCTAGTATCGAACGGGAATAAGAAGTTAACAACTTAGTGGGATGCATCACCTCTATTCCAGTTTATCTCATGATTACTTGGTGAAGTCTATGAAACTAGTGATCCAGGTATGAAGTAGAGCAAGTTCTCTTCGTGGTAAAAATGAAAATGGAACAAAAAAAGCTGCAAGAATTGTGTAAATACCCCGAAGTTAAATTTGAACAATCAAGCATATATTTTCATGTCACACCTGTAAAAGGGAAAAGAAAAGATTCATTGACATAGGATAGGCTTGACTCTTCAAGAAAAGGGAAATAAAGAACGTTTTCATTAAAAAGACAAAGACCAACGGAATTTGTTCAACTGAAAGAACGGAGTAATTATCCCTTAAAGTTGAAGAGCGTCTTCTTAATGATGGATAATAACGTGTGGAAGCCTTTATGCTCATCTGATTAAGGCAAAGATATGGTAGTACACGAGTTGATCATATAATGCAAATTCTAAAATTTCATGATGGACTCATGCATTTTCAACCATCCGCATCTCATAATAAAGATGACCTCTTTCTTACAAGCCGCGGCATTTGCTCGGGGACGAACAAACCTCTATGCTTGGGGGAGTTGATGAGTCCAAATTGCGTGATTATTTTGCTAGTATTTTTATGCCTTCTTAGTAGGCTTTGTGAATTTTTACCGCGTTTGCACACTTCTTTTTGTCATTTTTCTTAGGTAACACTTTTCTTGATCCAATAACATTTTATGGAAGAAATCCTAGAAAATGGTAGTGGAATTACATATTTAAAGTGATGATCACCTACCATAATAGAATCAAGCAAAAAGGGCAAAGAAACAGTCGTCGCCGAGCCTCCAGTGCAAAAGACGACTTTCCATACGACCGCACCTGCTCGTATGGGTGGTGGTATGGAGTGTCAACGCCGCCGCCATGTCAACTATATATATTCACCCCATGAAGACGGATCATGGATCAGACGTCCAGAGACACCAGAAACTCGTCCAGAAGCAGGAACCCTAGCCGCCGGAGTGATGCAGAGGGAGGAATCAGCGACAAGGATGCCGCCGCCTCCACCACCCTCATTGGGAAGGCTTTAACATCATCCCCACTGCCATCGTCATCATCATCATTCACATTCTCCTCATTGTAATCTCAGAACCCTAAGGGGGATATCTTGTGTGTTACATGTGTGATTCATTCATGTCCTTTATCTTGGTTGTTATGATGTTTGTTGCCTTCATGAGTGAGTAGTCCCCTTAGTTCTCAGTGATATAGATGGACCCTAGTGTCTATTAGATCATTGATATTAGGATTTAATATCCTCTTTGCATGTTTATGTTAATGATCTTCTTGACGTTGGGTGAAGTCGACCATCCAATGTATGCCAATTTTAGATGGAAGGTTATTACTGTTGGTGAACCCTGTGGTTGCGGAGGTGGGTGCATGACATGACTCATCTCCCTTCATAGCGGATCGTTGCAGCAATGGGTAAAACAGAGACCACCTATATATAGGTTGCTTCCATGGGGAACTCTTTCCCCTTAATCACCGATTGGTAACTGGAGTGGGGAAGAACGGTGGTGGTGTATGTGATACGAAGCTGCCGAGCGTATGCACATATCTGTACCAGCTTTACTCACAAATAGAAACATGTAAAGTGGCTAGGAATTTGAGGTAGCATTGTGTTTAGGCACCGCTATAGATGCACACTATAGGGGATTCCGGACTTCCTGGGGACCCTTAGTCCCATTTGTCTGAACTATTATTTACAATTCTCGTTAGTTACTTTTATTGAAATATTCACCTATACGCTTGCCACATCATTTCCATTATTGTACTTCTGCTTTGGATCGCTCACAACTTGTAGGCATACTATTCGCAACATCCAAAAGACGAAAGATTGGTTTATGTGCTCCCTATGAGATCGATACTCTTACTTCGGAAAAGTTACAACTAAACTATATGCACTTGCAGGACATCATATGCAGCACTGTTGAAGTTGGCAAGGTGGATCTTCAGTTTGGACTGAAGAACTTCATCATCTTCGTCTAGTTCATCGCCATTGCAGTGATGTGGCGTTGGCGTGCTCAGTGTGATCGTGTGTAAGGTGTAGTAGTAGTGGGTAAACTCACCAACTAGGGTACAAGGTGAGCACAACTCTATACTCGTATGCAACCAAACAAAATGCACTCGTTTGAGAACAAACAATGCGATCAACCAAATACAGTGCATAGAGAAATTGTTACGATGCAGGGGAGAACATGCAGGCAACCAATCAACATGCAGACGATGATTTTTTAACTAACCAGGCCCTAGCGAGCTAAAAACGGTGCCAGCAACTAAACACATGCCCGTAACTCTCACCGTCACACAAACCCAGCACGTCATCGATCAAATTCAATAGCTGGATGTAAAAAGCCCCTGGCGGCCGCAAGGTAGTATACTTATGAACAACGGCATACATTCGTGGTGTACTGGTGCCCAGAAAAACATTGTACACATGCGACCTGCTAGACTCACTTCTACAGTTCTACTCCCTCCGTTCCAAATTACTCGTCACTAAAATGGATGTATCTAAAACTAAAATACATCTAGATACATCCATACGTGCGACAAGTAATTTGGAACAGAGGGAGTAGTAGTGAAGATAAGCACAAGAAATAAGAAATCCCGGAAACCCTCACATCTCATCATAAATTCTCAGAGCTAGTAATACCAAATTCAACGCAGATCAGAGGGTAGGACAATGACACGAAAGTGATTCCCCCGTAGCTCTTTTATTTCGCGAGGGCTCTGATCATGCATAGCTAGCAATAAACAACATGAAAGGCATGTTTTGGGTGCCCACAACACACACAAGTTGTGAAACAGTACGTACATGACTGGGCACAGAGCAGGTTAGAGGAAACCTCCACATCATCATAAATTCTGAGGAGCCACTAGATTCAGCATGTCTGTTTAGGGTTCGGGCTACTTGCCAATAAAAAAATTGATTTACTAGCATAAATTCCAGAATGCCATGACATTTCTGCTTTGATTTTCAATCCACTGTTCATAACAGAAGCATGTGGCCCGGACTCATTAACTTGGCCGTTCCCATGATACGTTCTTGTCTCGTTTAATCTCAGGAGATGCTTGTTCATTTGCTGCTATATATTACCACCCATATTCTTCACATGAGGGCAGCGCTGCAAGTGCAAAGTCGCCGAGACAAGACCCATTTCATGAGCTTGATCTCTTGGTAAGCAGCCGCCGCCGGACCATCATCAGCCAGGAAAGACCCATTTTTGTGCTACTATATTTGTGCGGTTGCGCGCATGAGATAAGATCCGGATGAGGGTGGCGCGCATAAAAAAAATGGCCATGTCAAAGCAATATACCCTGAGCTTCCATTCATGAACCAGCAGCGTCAACTGGACCTGCGTACACCCACACGAACCAGGGACGAAGCCGCCGCGCGCTACTAGCGTCACCACACAATGTATTAGTGGATCGGGCCATCGATCCCATCAGCCATCAGGGTGTGCTGCCAAGCAGGTCTCCATGCATGATGCATCACGGACGCACCTAGTAGCCACCTGGTAGCATCTGCTGATTCGCCTCGTTGAAATTCAAACCTTCCATTAACTTTCGCCGATCAGAAGAGCCGGTCCGGATCCGATCGTTAATTCGGCGACGGGCGACTTGATCCCGTCTGTTTAAGCGTACTAGTAGCTCACTGATCACATGGATCGACGGCTGCTAATAATAGTAGTGCTACACACTGCATATACAAGTCCTGCTAAAAGTAGCAGCCACACAAATGTAGTCAACGCTTCGTTTGACTTGACCCGCTCAGGCCCGTACTCCGCTGGTTGAAACGCCCACTTCGCCGGAGCCGCCTGGTCAGACTTTTCCACGCACGACCGACCATGGGCAGTCAAACTTGGGATGCCACGTCGACGTCCACGTTGTCGGTCGCATGCGGACGTACGTGTGCAAGTCGTCGCAACTTGCGTGGTACAGTACGAGACTACAAGCGAGCAGGAGTACGCCACGTATACGTGCCGGGCCAGTTTATCTGCAGTAACGGAACCGTGCACGCTTTGGCTAAACGTGCGCATGCAGCAGCAGGGTGCACGTCGATGCCGTACAGGTTTTATAATGTGCTCCTCCGTTCCTAAACATAAGTCTTCATGAAGATTTTATTATGGACCACATACGGATATATGTAGACGCATTTTAAAGTATACATCCATTCATTTTGATTCATATGTAGTCTATAGTGAAATCCCTACAAAGACTTATATTTAGGAACGAAGAAAGTATACTGTAACTAGCTTACAATAACCACGGATGGATGGATGCTTCGAAATGAAGCATGGAGGAAGTCGGACGGCACACAATTCGATCGATCGATCCCTCGTTTTTCTCGGCCGGGGAAGAGACAAGACAGGCATAGTTTTGCCATTTTCGATCGTTTGGTCCGTCCCAACAGACTCTCCGTCCCCATTAATCCCCATTAATCAAGTCCAAAACAGGAATACATGCAGCAATACTATATGCTTGTCAAATTAGCAATCGCGCTCACGTCAACCGCGAGCGATTAACAATGGCCCCTCCGTATATAAAATAACTCGAATACTCGATGGGAGCATGAAGCAACTAATTAACCTGTCGTGCACGCACGGCGCGTCCGGTCCGGGCCGGTGAACGTTTCGACCCTCTACTGGTTATTTGGGTCCGGCCCGCTCGAAGCTGCCACGCCCCTGCCTGCCGGGCGCCGGCGACCTGATCCACCACCCGACGCGCGGCTCGCCGGCGGGAACAGTCAGTCGCGTGGACCTCTCGCCTCTACCAACGTGTGGCTACGTGTAACCGTCCGTAAAACCGTGTTCGTTTTACGTTACCTCGCCGCCGATACATGTGCCGCGTCATTTTCTCCAAATAACTTTCGCGCGAACGGGTCTCCGATCGAGCAGCACCAAATCAATCAACCCAGCAAAGTGATCCGACCGACGTCACAAAATTCGATCCCCCGAGAAATTGGCAGCACTTTTGCCGTTTTCTTGCCGGTCCCAACGAACTCTCCGTCCCTCCTAATTTAACGTAAAAATAAAATAAAAACTCTGCCTGCGTTGATGATCCCGATAACCAGCAAGCTAGCGGGACGCGTCGGTTTTTGTCCTGCCTAGCTAGGAGGATCTCCAAGTAACCTACCTACGCGGGACAAAACTATGGCCAGATAGATAGTATACTATAGTGAAATGATCGCAACAAGAAGAAAAAAACTAGTCAAGAATAATAATACTAAGAATTCCCGCAAGAAAAAAAAAAGAGAAGGACAAAATACAGGGTGAGCGTCCCCGTCAAAAAATACTACGGCGACCGACCGGGTGTCCCCCCTCGGCCCGGCCCAGTGCCGGCCGAGCACCCAGAGCGGCATCCATCACTGGATCTTCCTCTCTCTCAAAAAAAAAATCCATCACTGGATCAACCACCCCGTCCAACCGTGCGCTAGCAAACATCGGTCGTCTCTCGCGGTGCATCCCAGCCAGCCGAAGCCCGCCACTCGACTATCGTATCAGCTCTAGGCAGGTCTCGTGCTCCTCCCGCTCCGCAGCGCCGCTGCTGTGCTGAGACCCCACAGCCGGCGCGCACGCACGCGCTTTGACCCGGCCGTCGCGCGCCCGCGCCGCGCCGATAAAAGGCCCCGCGACACAGCTCCCTCCCACCCGGTTGCCACACCCACGCTTCTCCACAGCAGCAACAAGCTAGACACACAACGTACCTGCGTGCGTACGTACGTACGTTTCCCTTTTAACTTCTTGCTTGCTCCGGCCGGCCGGCCACGTAGAATAGATACCTGGCCAGGTAGCTAGGTACCTCGTTGGCTCAGACGACCGGCGGTTGGGTGCGCGCCCTGCCCTGCTCCGGCCAACGAAAGAGGCTGCGCTAAAGACGGGCGGATGGCGGAGGACGACGGGAACGGGTCCCCCCCAGCGCGGACGCTGCCGGAGACGCCATCCTGGGCGGTGGCGCTCGTCTTCGCCGTCATGATCATCGTCTCCGTCCTCCTGGAGCACGCGCTCCACAAGCTCGGCCATGTAAGTTCCCTCACTCCCGCAACAAGAAAACGAGCGTCCTACCCCTGTCAGAGTCAGCTCATGGCTTGGCTTCCTCCTTGTTGGCGTGTGTGAGCAGTGGTTCCACAAGCGGCACAAGAACGCGCTGGCGGAGGCGCTGGAGAAGATCAAGGCGGAGCTCATGCTGGTGGGCTTCATCTCGCTGCTGCTCGCCGTGACGCAGGACCCCATCTCCGCCATATGCATCTCCCAGAAGGCCGCCAGCATCATGCGGCCCTGCAAGCTGCCCCCTGGCTCCGTCAAGAGCAAGTACAAAGACTACTACTGCGCCAAACAGGTAACACCAGCAGATTCCGGCCGGCCGTTGTTTCCTTCCTGACTGGCTTGGCCTGGCCTGCCCTAACTGGTGTGGTGTGTGCTTCTCTGGCAGGGCAAGGTGTCGCTCATGTCCACGGGCAGCTTGCACCAGCTGCATATATTCATCTTCGTGCTCGCCGTCTTCCATGTCACCTACAGCGTCATCATCATGGCTCTAAGCCGTCTCAAAGTGAGTCTGTCAGGCCTACCTGTTCATGCTTCAGTAAAGCAATAAAACTGCTTTGTACCAATCCCTAATCTGCTCCCTCAGGCATAATATTGTTCCTTCTTTCCTGCTGCAGATGAGGACATGGAAGAAATGGGAGACAGAGACCGCCTCCCTGGAATACCAGTTCGCAAATGGTCAGACAATTTCCGAAATGAAACCTGATTGATGCATTTACAAACGCACGCAGGCAGGCATGATCAGAGTGAGTGAACTGATGATATGTTTTCTCTCTCTTTCCCGTGCTTCCAGATCCTGCACGCTTCCGCTTCACGCACCAGACGTCGTTCGTGAAGCGGCACCTGGGCCTGTCCAGCACCCCCGGCGTCAGATGGGTGGTGGCCTTCTTCAGGCAGTTCTTCAGGTCGGTCACCAAGGTGGACTACCTCACCTTGAGGGCAGGCTTCATCAACGTACGTACCAAACAAAAAAAATCCCTTCCTTCTAGCTCTGCCATTGCCGCAACGCTTCTGAAATAAGTATATTTCCGACACCAATGATCTCAAGTCTTATCTTTCCACGATTCTGCGCAGGCGCATTTGTCGCATAACAGCAAGTTCGACTTCCACAAGTACATCAAGAGGTCCATGGAGGACGACTTCAAGGTCGTCGTTGGCATCAGGTAGCTTACAACATTCCATGGATACGATTATACAATTGCCGTCAGGCTCCATATGATATTGCTTAGCTTCCACATGATACAATACTATCAGTTTGCTACGTCATGGTCTTTGCTCCTGCTGGTCTTCCTTGCGTGATCTTGACACAATTGGCCTCTTTTCGCAGCCTCCCACTGTGGTGTGTGGCGATCCTGACCCTCTTCCTTGATATTGACGGTATGGACCTTGCTAAAACAAAACACTTGTAATTTGTCTCGTAACCACCGCTCATTATCAACCTTTTTTCCCCTTCTTTCTGCTGGCAGGGATCGGCACGCTCACCTGGATTTCTTTCATCCCTCTCGTCGTAAGTGCGGATTTCTCCGTCGAAAGCAACAGCCAGCCCCATTTGATTGCAATGCGAAACCACACCTTAATTGAAAATGTCATTGTCTGCCTTGTCTTTCTCAGATCCTCTTGTGTGTTGGAACCAAGCTGGAGATGATCATCATGGAGATGGCCCTGGAGATCCAGGACCGGGCGAGCGTCATCAAGGGGGCGCCCGTGGTTGAGCCCAGCAACAAGTTCTTCTGGTTCCACCGCCCCGACTGGGTCCTCTTCTTCATACACCTGACGCTGTTCCAGAACGCGTTTCAGATGGCACATTTCGTCTGGACAGTGGTATGCACCAGTAATTGGCAGTTCAGTTACGGATGCAAGGCACCAAGTGCTGCTGATGAACTGCACTGACAGAGATTTACTTGTGTCGCAGGCCACGCCCGGCTTGAAGAAATGCTTCCATATGCACATCGGGCTGAGCATCATGAAGGTCGTGCTGGGGCTGGCTCTTCAGTTCCTCTGCAGCTATATCACCTTCCCCCTCTACGCGCTCGTCACACAGGTAATAAAACCGTTGATGAAGATCTCTGAACAATTGCTCTGGGAGAGGAGAAACAGCAGCCTTAATCATGTAAGTAATCGGTGTGATGGGTTGCAGATGGGATCGAACATGAAGAGGTCCATCTTCGACGAGCAGACGGCCAAGGCGCTGACCAACTGGCGGAACACGGCCAAGGAGAAGAAGAAGGTCCGAGACACAGACATGCTGATGGCGCAGATGATCGGCGACGCGACGCCCAGCCGAGGCACGTCCCCGATGCCTAGCCGGGGCTCGTCGCCGGTGCACCTGCTTCACAAGGGCATGGGACGGTCCGACGATCCCCAGAGCGCGCCGACCTCACCAAGGACCATGGAGGAGGCTAGGGACATGTACCCGGTTGTGGTGGCGCATCCAGTGCACAGACTAAATCCTGCTGACAGGAGGAGGTCGGTCTCGTCGTCGGCACTCGATGCCGACATTCCCAGCGCAGATTTTTCCTTCAGCCAGGGATGAGACAAGTTTCTGTATTGATGTTAGTCCAATGTATAGCCAACATAGGATGTCATGATTCGTACAATAAGAAATACAAATTTTTACTGAGTCAAAAATTTAACCTGCTAAGCACAAACAAAAACCCTCTCATCTCTGTAAAAATACCAAATGGCAATCAGTCTCATAACATAAGAAAGAGCCCTGAAGAAAATAATCTTCAGCCCCCAAAAGGTAAATGAGTGCCACTAATGTCTAATGTAATACACGTACCAAGCTACTGGAAGGCAACAGTACTTTGACTCAACTGGAAATCTAACCAAAAGTACATTGCTTTTTGGGAAGAAATAATATACAGTATAACCTCTGTAAATCATTAAAGGAAAAAAAAGATGTCCATCATCCATAGGCTAGTCAGCTTTGACACGAACTCTTCTCTTGTGAGCAACTACGAGGATCAGTGATACTAGCATGCCAATCACATGCCCAGCTATTGCACCATAAGTGACAGATATTGGCCATTCCTAAGAAAGACACACACACAAAAAAAGACAGAATCATGAATTGCAAAAGCAAGGTGGGGATAATAAGATCAGACGGTAAATTGTAAGGCGTAGAAAAGGAAGTCTCATCCATGTGCCACTAAATACTTCATTCAAAATAGAATGCATGGAAAAATGGGGGTGGTAATGTAGACTAGTTCCAACAGCAGCATTCAACACACGAGAGAGCATCAGACAAACTAATGCATTTTGTATCACCGCTCTTAATAGTTAGTCCACGAGCTAGTCTTTAAGTTATCATGTTACCTACTGGATATGCATAAACATCTCTACATGGTCCCGTCTTTCATGATACTCGTTCGGTCGTCCCATATGTATTCAAAAAGTTGCAGTCAGTATCTTTACCTGCCAAGGCCTCTCCCAGTCAAGGGGCATAGGCCAAGCACCAAGCCATGCTCCTATTACAGCTCCATGAGAAGGCGCAGAGATCATGTAGTCCGCAACATTGGATGATGTGCCATAACTGACATACAAAAACACAAATCATCAGTAAGTACAGGAGAATAATAATAATAACTCTATGGAATAAACTCCTCGCAATAGGCACTTAGTTAGGATTCAGGAATATACATAGAATGAGAAAGCACATTCTGCCAATCCACTTTGGATGCTCCAAAGACACATGCTGCTGGAACAAACTGCAATGAGCATTTAGCTGGTCAGGCCTCAGTTATGCAAGTACATTGTGGTATATCATAATTGGTGAGAACTGAGAAGTATCAGCACAAGACTACCAAATCTGATAGTATTTCAGTTGTCAATCTTAATTTGCTGAAGTTCTCAGTCAAGAAAGTAAAGCACAGGAAATGCTAGTTCTCAGTCAAGAAAAGTAAAGCACAGGAAATGCCACATACCGTGAACAGGGACATAAGACATGACCAATAGGTTGTCGCTATCCAGTACCTAAAAATGTGAAGATCTCGTCAGATAAGGCATTAGTTTTTTATGAAGGACAAGACATTGTTGGTATGTGTCTTTTATGTTTCAATTGACATATCCTTGTGCAATCCCGTCGGACATGTATTATAAAGAACTAATGTTCAACAAACATGGTAAATGGTTATTTGAGTCATGACTCCTGAATTCCTGAATAAGAATCATATACGAGCATGTCATGGGACCTTACTTGATTCCAACAGGCGCCCCAAGAACAATTGCACCAAATGCATTTAGGAATGCCCCTAGCAGAGAGAAGAATCATGTATCATAAGGATAAATAAATGAAAAGTAGAAAGACGGTCAGATCCTAAAATAATTCAGCTTGGCCTCTTTGCTATTCCAAAGTGCAAATCAACATATATCACTAAGTCGCGAGTACTAGCTAATGACTAGGATCCAACATTGAGTTTTTTCAACGCGTGATATCCAACGGGCACTCGTGTTCTTCACACTGGATGGATAGAAGCCTCTCGAGCAAACACAACGGATCAATGTGCAAAGGCATCAAGGAGAACTAACCTATGGGCAAGCCAAGCAATCCCCGTGCAGCGGCCTTAAGGAACTGCAATCGAAGAAACACAATCACCTTATATCACTGAACAAAAATATGATATTTGGAACGGACACCGGAAGAAGCAGTTGATGCAACAAACCGAGCAGCGTTTGGGATCTCGCCGGAGCAGACTGAACACCACGATGACAAGCGGCGCCTCACAGACCTGCAGAAAAAGCATCCGTCCGGGTCAGAAGACACGTGGGAAGCGTTGTTGGGATGAGAAGTGTGGAAGGTAGCTTACCACGAGGAGGCGGAGGGCGTGGGCCGGGTCGGAGACGAGGGCGCCGCGGCCGGCGAAGGAGTGGGCGGCTGCGAGGCCCGCGAGGCAGAGCGCGTGGGCGGCCACGGCGGTGAAGGCGCTGATCTGGGTGACCTCGGCGCCCATAGCGGGGCCGCGCGTGGAGAGTCTGTCTACGAGGTGGGATTGTTGGTGTCGACCGACGGCGAGCTAGGTCGTGGTAGCCGCGGAGGAGCGAGGAGGCCGTCGAGGCGCAGCGCTCTCTGACGCTAGCGCCTACGGCGAGGCCTGCAGCGGCGCGTGACAAGGGCTGGGCACCGCCGCCGCACCTGGGGGTCGGAGATGGGGGCGACGCCGGCGGAGGTAGCGATGCGGGAGAGGGGGAGAGATGGTGAACCCGTGAGTCGGAAGACGCAGCAAAGTGGTCCGGTCGCACCACCCAAAATCTCGGCCACACGTCACACTATTCTCCCACGGGCACACGGGTCCGACCGAGCCCGACGAGGGTTTAAAGCGCTTCTTCCTCCGCCGGTCCAACCCCATCTCGCCGCGAAACCAACCCCCGCGACGCGATCTGGCCGCTCAACATGGCGCCGCCGCCCCGCCTCGCCGCGCTCCTCCTACTCCTCCTCGCCGGCGTCTTTGCCTCCGCCGCGCGCGCCGATCTCGTCATCTCCAGGGCGGATCGGAAGGTCAGTGGCCTCCCCACTCCCCACTCCCCCCCGCCCGCTCCTCAGATCTCAGGAGGTCTCGGATCTGATGGTCTTGTGCGATCTTCTCTCGCGTTTTGCAGGTCGATTTGACTTCGCACATCGTCCGCGTCCTCACTTCGCTCAAGGTATGTCTTGTCGCGCTCTACTCCTGTAGCGGAAATCAAATTCAATCGCGCAGCTCACTGTTGCGACCTCTTAAGCTACCCAAGTCGTGATGATTTCGAATGTGTAACTCATGTAACTTGTCACGTTGGACTGATTAACATGCTACGACGGTTCATGCAATTGGCATTTCATGAGAATGTAGTCACTGCCTCACTGGTCACCAGTTCCCAAAATCTGATTAACATAATTGAGACATGTTCATCCCTGTGGCTTGCGCATCTTGCAAGTTTTTTTTTACCAGTATTATATAGTAAACGCTCGCTGAATTTTGTCTCATATATAGGTGTCACTGTGTTTGCAAAACGGGCTCTATAGTTATAAAATCTGGAAGTAGCATTCACTAAAACCATTCTATTGTGAAGTGCACATGTTTCTTGCATGTGGTATCCTATATTGGAGGGCTTTGTACGTGCGCATTTGTTATGTTGGAATGCTTGTGTGTTTGTGATGTCGGAATGCTGCTGTTACTTATATACCCCTATTGATTTCAGGTTGAAAATGCCGGCTCGGAGCCTGTCTCCAAAGTCTTGCTGGCTTTTCCCAACATCCAAGCAAAAAACTTGGCAGCAATCAGAGCATTCGGCACTGAGGGAAAAGTGAAGGGTCTCAGTAGTATTCTTCCGATTGAAGTTGTTGAGCCTTCTGGTGTTCCCCCAGAACTGACCTTCTTTTCAGCATCGTTATACAAACCTTTGACAAAGGGGAAGATTCTTCACTTGGATGTCTTGACTGTATTTACACACTTTCTCCAGCCGTTCCCAGAAGAGATCACCCAAGCCGATTCACAGCTGGTTGTCTTTCAGGATAGCTCTCACTACCTGTCTCCTTACCCTGTTAAGGTTCAGACACTTAGTATCAGATTGCCTGGTGGAAGGGTTGAATCGTACACAAAATATGGAAACACAAAACTTGTGGATTCCGAGCTTAAATATGGACCGTATGAGGATGTTCCCCCGTTTTCCTACAACCCTATTATTGTGCATTTTGAGAACAACAACCCATTTGCAGTTGCAAAGGAGCTTATAAGGGAGATTGAGATATCTCACTGGGGCAATGTACAGATTACAGAACATTACAACATTGTTCATGGTGGTGCCAGACTGAAGGGTGAATTCTCCAGGTTTATCTCTGTTCAATTTTTTTGTTTTAAGTAGCTTAACTTGTATGTGCGTTGAGAAGTCATGTCCAGAAATATCTAATTCTGTTTTTCTATTTGTAGGCTTGACTACCAGTCTAGACCTTATGCAAGAGGGGTTTCATCATTTAGGCATCTCATTGCTAGATTGCCTGCAAGGGCCCACTCTATTTATTACAGAGATGAAATCGGTAATATTTCAACATCACACTTATGGAGTGATTCTAAGAAGGTACTGCCGCTATTTATTTCATTTGTTACGGTTAAATTTCCCAACAAAAGCGCAACGCATGTATGTTGAATGCTTTTACATGTCCAACAATCTTATTGCAGACCCAACTGGAAATTGAACCGAGGTTTCCCTTGTTTGGTGGTTGGCAAACAACCTTTACCATTGGTTATGGTTTACCTCTTCAAGACTTTGTTTTCAGTGCTGATGGAAAGAGATTTCTCAATATCACATTTGGTTCTCCAATGGAGGAGATTCTCATAGAAAAGCTCATCGTAAAGGTAGGTGGTCAGTTGCATCAAACCAGTATCATCAGGAATATGGGTTTTCATTTCCCCCCTTTTCTTTGATCTATTGAGTTCCACTGTTCCAGACCTAATTTCCATATCATTTGACTATTTCTTTGGTATTGACATAAAATCTGTACTTATTTAGGAAAGCCCCAAGCTCTAGATCCTCTTAACACACACGAAAACATCAATTTGGCCATGTTTCCCTGAACTTGACATCAATCACTATTGATTTTATCTGCGCGGGCGCTTCCAGTAATGTTAATAATTTTGCATTACTTCCCTCTTACACTTGTATATATCTTTCTTTTCGGACAGGTGGTTCTACCTGAAGGTTCAAAGGATATTGATGTTTCAGCTCCATTTCCAACAAATCAATGGCAAGAGGTGGTCCCTCGTTGGATGATAGATAACTGAATAACTAGCTCATCCTATTCATCGTTGTAACAAAAGTGATGCGTGGTGCAGGTGAAGTATTCACACCTTGACATTGCTGGAAGGCCAGTTCTTGTCTTGGAGAAGCCTGATGTTATTCCAGAGCATAATTTGCATTTCCAGGTTTGTCTTCAGAACTATTGTTGTGCCAGTAGTTTGCACACTTGCACGATGAAAATTCTAAACTGTGTGAATTGTTGGTCAAACTGAATAAATAATCTGTAAAACGATTATACGACTAGTTTCACATGAAACAATACTTTTCACATGAAACGATACTTAAAGCTGCTACTGGAAAGGTTTGTGTTATCAACAATGCTTTCTGTGAGTTGTTTGTGTACTGATACCTAAGCAGTGTTTTATGTGAAGTTGTGAACTGTAGCTAACTATTTTTTCCTTTGCAATATGCAGGTGTACTACAAATTCAATAACATCTCGTTGCTCATAGAGCCGATGATGTTGATTACTGGCTTCTTCCTCCTGTTTGTTGCATGTATTGCCTACATGCACACTGACATGTCAATCTCTAAGAACTCTCCTTCTTATCTGGCAAAGCTGCAATGGGATGAGGTACAATTACTTTTAAGCCTCAAACCTCTCCAAATTATTTAGATCAAGGACTCAGGAAAAATATACAAAATTAACTTTCTAGTAACAACTCAGAAGGTGACAAATATATGTATAGCAATGCATTAACTTATAACTAGGAAAGCATTGAAGGACTGGATGATTTCCCAAAAAGTTGTTTAGTCTATTTCTACTGCTGTGATATTTGTTATGGTGGCATTGGGATTTGAGGGCCATGCTGCAGGCAGGGTTATTATTCTAAGAATTGTTTAGGGAAGTGCCAAGTTACTTTCTGAATCACTAGTCCAGAACCTTTATGATGGAATAAATAAAATGAACTGTAACAAAACTCTACTGAATAGTTCAGGGTGCTAGAATGGCAAGGCCAGTTTGATAAGTTAACTGAAACTGAACATCAAGTTTTTTGCAATATAAAGAAAGCAAGCATCTACTTGAAAAGCCATGGAAAATATTATTATTGCAGATCAAATTTGAACCTAAAGATTAATATGTAGGAACCATGAATACTTTTAAAACTGGATTGTCCTTAAGTTTTTCTTTTTTTTGATCAAAAGGGGTTTCCCCCCGCCCCATTTTTATAAAAAACGGAGCAACACAATCTCCAGGACTGTTTACAAGCGATCGGGGCTACCTGAAGTGGCAGACCGGAAGAAAGACTAAGCGAAGGCAACGGCTAAACAAGCGCGAACCGACTATAACAGTTTGTTAACAGGATAAGACGTCTGCTGCCATGCAAGGCCAGCTATAAAACCACCATCTCGAGCTACACCAGAGGGTAGTACAGAGATCAGATCGCGCCCCAGTTCATTTTGTTGATGTTGCCGCCTTCGTGCGACTCATCCCGAGTGAGCTTTCATCGCTCCACCTTGGTTCTTCTTCACGCATGTTCTCAGTTCCCACCCCAGGCTATCCTGAGTAGCTGTCCTTAAGTTTATGGGTTGGAATAATGAATAATGTTTTTTTCCTTGTAAATGAAGATTTTGTGGTCATCTTTTTGCAGTTTTTTCTGTACTGTTTTGATTATATAACTTTAGTATTGTGCAGTGCTGATTTCTGATGGCTCTTTTGTTCTCCTGGTGCAGGTGCAAGCCACTGTTCAGCAAATCCAGGGTATCTTTGGCCAGTGCTTAGCTGTTCATGATAAGCTAGAGACATCATTGCACGATTTGTCTAGGACTGGAGATGCTAAATCTTGCAAAGCAGCTCGTAAAGCCGCTGATGCACAGTTGAAGGAACTAGCGAAAGAGCTGAAGCCGCTGTTGCTATCTGTACAGTCATCCCCTCAGGCTTATCAGATATGGCCAAAGGTTTGCTCAACAAACTTCTGCGACCGCATTTATGTCGTATATAAAAAAATTGAAATTAAGAAACATATTTGACCTTGCCATGTCGTGCAATCTGAATCTTGACCGCCTTTCCGCATTTAGTCTAGTTGCCAAAAATAAATCATTACTTTTTGTGCATTGTTGCTGCAGCTAGAGGACTTGGTTGCGAAGGAGAAGGAGTTGCAGGACAAGCTCATGGCGAGGCATGCCACCGTGGTTGACAGCGTCGAGAAGAAGCAGCGCGGGCAAGACATAGAAAACCGGATTTCATCCCAGCAGCAGAAGATCGCTGCGTTGAGGCAAGAGGTCGAATCTCTTCTAGAGTACCTTAGCGAGATATGAGCGGATCCGGTCTCGTTCTTATATCATTAGTGATTAGACTGAAGGTCATCTTCTGCACTATGTGTAGATGTTGTTGGTAGACCCATTATCCTAGTTCCCCAGGCTAGGTTTTGAATAGACCGTGTAACATGATATAAGCACCGTAATCATTTTGGAACTGATTAACTTTTTTGCATCATGATAAAAAGAAATCATGGGGGACCGCCCCCTTGGGACTCCTTTTGCTAAAGTGGTAGTAACTGTTCCAGATTAGTGGTGCATTTGCATCTGTGCAGTTATCATTGTACTGATGCATTTTTGTAATTCCCTCCCGTCGTTGCCGTGGCGGCCAAAACGACAGGCGTTCCGCATAAATGGAAGTTATGGTACTCAGTTCCCTTTGGAACAGGGCGTGCTTTTTGGCAGGAACGTCACTCTTGCACCATCATGAATTTTTTTCAGGCCATTAAAGAGAGCAAGTGGTGAGTGGTTTGTAGATCCTCTTTTGCGTGACTGAATGTGTTATGGGTAATTCATTTTGTTAATGCTACACTTGATATGTACTTTAAACTGTCTTCCAAGAGGTAGTGGTGGTTGCTTCAAATAGTTGGGTTAAGCCCTTTTCTAGCAGTGACTGACTGCCCATTAGAGTTAGGGCATGTACAATGGTGGTATCTTATGAGTGCCACATAGGATAATTGCTGAGGTGGAAGAGAGAGAAACCATAAGAAAATGTTTGCCTTCTCTTAATTAAGGGATGATCTTTTAGCAACAATTGTCTCATCACATATTTAGGGATATCTAGTTATTAGAGACAAGACTAAGAATAACCTACATCACTTCTTATTGTCTTATCTAGATTACGTGTTGCACATAAGATAAGACAGCCTTATCAACCATTGTACATGCCCTTAGACCACTAATGCTGATTTCAACAACAATAGTAGTAGTATTTGTAGGAAGTGTTAAGTGCCTTAGGGGGGGTGAAGGTTGAATCCTTTATACTAGTAGTACTACATGTCTACATGGAGGCTCTGCTTCTTTTTCCAAAGCTGCCTCGTGTCCTTGATATACGGCGATCTGAGGAAACAATTATTATTTCGTTTAGCCAGCTAGAAAGAAGTGGTGAGCAGAGCATTGCTACTTGTAGTACTTGGTACTTGCTCTCGAACGAACTCTTCTCCTCGGCTGCGTTGGATCGAGCCATTGTTCCCTTTCCCAATGCACGCTATGCGAGAACTACCACTGGTCCACTGATTGCAGGCAGAAGCTTCTGCTCCCCTCCATCTTGTGGTGCGTGCAGGTGACGGTGATGATCAGGCTGCGTTGCGTTGCCATGGATCCGTCCAAAGTCGAATCATCTAATCCATCTCGTGCGATGGCTTGCTGAAAGCCAGAGGACATCATCATTGCCATCCCCGTGCCGATCTACTCCTAGATAGGAAAAGAAAGAAACAAACAAGGGGAAAGGAGCAGAGCATCCCATTCGCCACCGAGCTGTTTTGCATTTTCTTCTTCGCCTCTCATGATTTGTTCTGCACCGCACGCACAGCTAGCCCAGCTCGGCCGCGAAAACACACGACGGATAACGGTATGTGCAATGATCGACATATAGATACACATGTCCATGCGAAAAAAAGATAGGTTGTGACATCTACATTGATTTTTCTCTCCAATACAAGCTATCACTACTGGGTCTCATAAAAAAACAGAGACTCTTATACACATGCATCTCTATTTCTCATTTCAATTTTTCAGCTTTTTCATCAGACCACAACTTTTCTCCTCAAGCACCCCCTCCTGCTGCGGATCCCGCTACACCATCCGAACCTACATGGCATGCGAGGCATCACCCTGAGCCTATGTATTGGCCAGGCCCTAACTGACGCAACATTCTATCACTGACCGACTGAGTTATGCAAATGGCCAAAGTGGAACCAGAGACAAAAGCGCACAGCGTCCCGGTCGCCACTGAGCTTTTCTCTTCGCGTCCGATCCGATCATTTGTTGTGCACCGCACGCATAAGCGTAGTAGGTACGCTGAGAGCATCCCGAGCCGAACTATCGAACGGGCTTAACTCATTACAAGATTCACTTTTTGGGAGTCAAGCCACACCTAGCCCAACTTTCAAAATGTTTAGCTGCTCAGGAATTTAAGGCGAACCCTCCGCCGGCTCCCACTTTCAGGCAGCAGAAAGAAAAAACCTTCCCTCGCGTGGATGCCTCTTCCTCCCCTTGGCCGCCTCCACGCCGGTGCCAAGAGCTTTGCCTTCGGCGCCCACCAACACCCTCACCGACAACCTTGTGGCCTTCGCTGCCCTACCTCCGCTGAGCTCGTCGACAAGCAATATTGTGGGAGTTCTCATCGGTTTCAAGCAATGTGAGCTCAACGTTGGTTAACATTGTTTTTTTTAGGAAATCACCGGAGGGGCAAGGCATCCCATCTGATTCTTTTTTCATCTCCTCAACATTCCAAGGTTGGTTAACATTGTACAAAAAGGTTGCTATTCTTGGTACTGAGAAGAATAATGCATTGACCTATTGATTCAGAAAGATCTATTAGACGTTGGTGCACTAATTGCTAGAGATGAGATTACGAAGGGCGCAATGTCTAAGTTTCTCCACGAGGAGGCATATAGAAGAAACAAGTGTACAGGCAAAGAACTCAACAGAAAAGGGCAAAAGTGTTGGCAATGAACACAAAAACGATGAAGAAAGTGTTGGTTGCACTTGTAGCAGCTATCAAGGAAGTTATGTTTCTGTTGAAATTGTTCTTATCGTCTTGTTTGGAAGTTCTACCGGTGAGTAACTGGAGAAGTATGTGCCCAAACCATCGTTTTATGAAGTAGTTAAGCAGTAAAGGTTTAACTCTGATGGCCTAAATAAATGTATTTGTGTTTAAAAAGGGGAGGGTTAGAGCAACTCCAACGGGGTGACCCATTTCGTCCGCTGGCGTCTGCTTGGGTCGGCGCAGACACAAAAGTCGGCCCAACGCGCCGACCCAAACGGACGCGCGTCCGCTTTTCGTCAGGCAGGCGACCCATTCCCGGCCCATTTTGAGCCGGATTTGCATCGGCGCGGACAAGAGACGGACGCACGCGCTCGCCTTCTCCTCCCCCCGGACCCGTTGGTCGGTGGCACATTGGCCTCCCCCATCCAACGACAACCCTCGCCCGCCTCCTTCGTCGCCGCCGCCGCCCTTTTTTCCGTGACTCTGCCAGCTGTCGGCACCGCAACATCCACTCAGCAACGCCGCCACCTCCCACGTCGCCCACCACCGCTGATTTGCCGCCGGGGAACCGACTGCTTCCCACCCCCGCTCACCCTGACACAGCCGCGACTGCGACCAAGAAGCCGCCGCGACCGCATCTCCTTCTTTGCAAGGACTACTTTGATACAAAAAATTCACTGTTCAAACATCAGAAATTCCGCCGCCGTTTCCGTATGAGTAGGCATCTTTTCAACCGTATTAGAGAGGGGGTGGTCGGCTACGATGACTATTTCAAGTGCAAAGAGGATGTCGTTGGAAAGATTGGTTTCTCCTCTTATCAGAAATGCAATGCCGCCATCTGAATGCTTGCATACGGAGTGCCCGATGATCTCATTGACGAGTACGTCCGTATGAGCGAGTCTACATGTATAGAGTCCCTGTATAAGTTCTGCAAGCTGTTATTGTTGTGTTTGGTCCTGAGTACTTGAGAGAGCCGACTCCTGAAGATACATCCTGTTTTTTGGCGATGAATGCCAGCAGGGGCTCCCAGGGATGCTTGGCAGCATAGACTGTATGCACTGTGTTCGCACACGAACACGTCACCGTGTACCTCCAACGCCGAGGGTGATGCACCGCAGCGCATGTCGAAGGAGGCCCACCGGAAGCGCGGTACGCAAGACAATCCGGCGGGCGCTTTTGTAGACCCGAAACCCCACACGCCCGGGAGGGACCCCGTCAGGGCGCGCGGCGGCTATGGGCTGCCCTAGGTCGATTCGCTCACCCCTAGAGCCTCGAGGATCGCTGCCCTTCAACACGAAGAACGAACGAAGAACGAGAGAGAAAGAACAAGGGAGAGATGTAAAAACTAGGGTAAAAAGTAGTATATTGATTTGTCGATTGTGTGCCGTCACCTCTCATCTATTTATGAGGTGGTTGGACTTCCCGTACAAGAAAAGGACTAAAAAGTCCGTCCAAAACATCAAAAACCCTAACTTAACTCGGACAGGAATCTTTGACAATTTCCGGATCAATCTCGGTCTCACCGATTGGTTTGCTTCGGTCCCACCGAGTGAACGTGGCCAACTCTCTGTAACCTTCTGTAATTTCCGGATCAATCTCGGTCTCACCGATTGGTTTGCTTCGGTCCTACCGAGTCAACATTGCCAACTTTCTGGTAAACTTTCGGACAAACTCGGTCTCACCGATCAAATCAACTCGGTCGGTCCGAAATGACTCTGCAGCTTCTGTTTCTGACGTTGTTTTGCCTTCACAGGTTGCATATGACCTCGGATTAAGACGATTTTTATATCAAAATCGACCGCCTCGACGAGACGAAGACAACTTATGTAGAAAGTTTTTTCATTTGAGGTCGTCTTGGGGGACTTAATCCGCCAAACTGTACTCTGAATATAAGATCTTAGTACTTTGAGCATAGTTTCGGCCTTCGAGATGAAATCGGACGGCGATGGCCCAAACTTCAAAGATGTTCATATCAACAATACGGAACTCTCTCATGTAGATCTTCTCCATTTGATGCCATTTTAAATAAGTTCTTAACCGTGCCAAAATCTGGTGTCAACACACTGCAAGTGAAAGAACTGCCCTTCTGCTTGACAAGGGCAGTATAAGGGCCATGTCAGGGGCTTCCACTGTCATACTAGAGGCCGTGGCGTCTCAAGATCTCCTTATCTGGCACTCTTTCTTTGGCATGGCCGCATCACACAATGATATCAATGTGCTTCAGCGCTCGCCGGTGTTTGCTAGGCTTGCCGAACGCAATATCCCACCGGTGAACTTTACTACCAACGGCCACAACTAAGACAAAGGATACTACCTGGGTGATGGTATCTATACTCAGTGGACCACTATTGTCAAGACAATCCCCAACCCTGTCGGAGAGAAGAGGAAAGATTTGCCCAAGAGCAAGAGAGTGCTAGGAAGGATGTCGAGCGTGCCTTTGGTGTTTTGCAATCTCGATGGGATATCGTTCGGTATGCTGCTAATACCTGGAGCACGCAGAAACTATGGGAGGTGATGACTGCTTGTGTGATCATGCACAATATGAAGATGAGCGCCTGGAACGTCTGTACGATCAAGGGTTTTCAGTTCTAGGGTGAGAATGTTGTGCCTGAGCATGGAGGAGCGGCAACGTTTGAATAGTTCACCCAATATCATCATGACATGCGTGATTGGAAAACTCACGTGCAACTGCAAAATGATTTGATTGCGTATATGCGCGCTCATGTTGGCAGCCAATAGATGTATCTTTTTTATTCGGCTTGCAAAACTATGTGAGATATTTTTACTTTTATTCGGCTTGTAAAGCTATGCTATTTTATTGGTTGAAGCTATATTATTTGACTATATGTTTGAATGCAAAAGCAATGCAAAAATGAGCTATTTATTAAAATAGGGCGGCCAGCCGGCCACGCTAGCACATATGGGTTGGCGCGTTGGACGCACTGCCGACCCAAATCTAAAACAAGGCAGACGCCGGGCGGGCGGCCGACCCAAACGG
This sequence comes from Aegilops umbellulata, assembly GCA_032464435.1. Lineage (NCBI taxonomy): Eukaryota > Viridiplantae > Streptophyta > Magnoliopsida > Poales > Poaceae > Aegilops > Aegilops umbellulata. The sequence goes on along the minus strand of CP136058.1, from coordinate 585,269,799 downwards.
ACAAAAAGCATACAAAATTGCCGTCCGTTTGAGTCGGTCCGTTAGGAGTTGCTCTTAAGTTTTAGAAGTTTGATTAGGAACCGTTTTTTGTCGAAGGTTTGAGAGGGCGTTTGAGTGACTAAATTTTAGAGCTTTTGGACATATACTTATATCGATCGACCGAGTGGGTGACGCAAATGGGCAACCAAAGTCTTGTGCGTTCATCACGGCACTAGAAGAGCAGATAGACGACCCATCCACCCACCGGTGGCGTGCTCGTTGCGGACGCTCGTTTCTTTCGTTTCTAGACCCTACGAGAGAGGGAACACGGCTCCATGGATCGATCGGGAAAGAGATGGTGACGTGACCGCAAGGCAGCCCCCACCACCTACGTCTGCATCGCCGGCCACTCACCTCCGAGCCACGGATTGCACTGCGCCTAGCGGCCTACCTACCCACCGCCGGTACATGCCCACGGCGAAAAAGATGCTCCTACTAGGACATAGCCAAGTGATGAAAGCCCGGCGCGTCACTGGTGACCGTGGTGCACGCTGCAGACACACAGCGCAGCACACAGAGTGACCACGGCGCACGAACGCGCGCTCTCGGCTGTCTCTCTCGAGCCCGCGTTAATACGCGTGCCATTACTAGTAGGAGTACTCCTCTGTAGAAACTCCAGCCAGCCAGCCTTCCCCTTCCTTCCCCTTCCACTGCCTGCCCGCCACTGCCATCCCGCCCCGTCCCGATCCGGTTATCCGGTGATCCGGCCAAGAACGAACCAATGGCGTCGGCGCGCCGCCTGCTGCAGACCTACCCGGGCCAGTTCCAGGCCGCCGAGCCGCCCGACGCCCTCGGCGCCGACTCCGACGTCGTCGTCATCCTTGCCGCGCTGCTCTGCGCGCTCCTCTGCGTCGTCGGCCTCGCCGCCGTCACCGGCTGCGCGCGCTCCCGCCGCGGCGCCGGCGGCACCAGATCCGCCGCCTCCGACGCGAGCAAGGGGCTCAAGAAGAGGGCGCTCATGGCGCTGCCGAAGCTGGCGTACGAGGACGCCGTGGCGGCGGCCGTCGCGGCGCGCGGGGGCCCGGCCGCCTCCGCGGCGGCCGGGGAGGCGCAGGAGGGGATCCTCTCGGAGTGCGCCATCTGCCTGTCGGAGTTCGCGGGGAAGGAGGAGATCCGCGTGCTCCCGCAGTGCGGCCACGGCTTCCACGTCGCCTGCGTCGACGCCTGGCTCCGCGCGCACTCCTCCTGCCCTTCCTGCCGCCGCGTCGTCGTCGTCGTCGCCGACGCGGCGCCACGCAAGACGCCGCCCGAGCCCAAGCGGTGCCGCAAGTGCGAGGCCATGGAGGAGGCGTCCTCCTCCACCTCGGCGAGCGCCGGCGACCACTGTGCCGCTCGTTTCTTGCCATGACATGCTCTAGCAAGTGAGTCCCGCCCGGTCTGGACATGGCAATGGCATGGATGCATAATGTGTCTGTGCATGCGAACCAGTGAATGTGAGTTTCACATCGATGTCTGTACATTCTCTTTGACGCGACTGGCCTGTTTTCATGGACTCGATCGTGAAGTAGGTTTTCACTCTGAAATCCGTTGAATTTCAGTTGACACTGAAATATTAAAACATTTCAGCAATTTCAGTGCAACACAAGACTTAAAAACGTTTTTTCTCTTTCAAAAATTTGGTTGAATTCGTTTTGGCCGATATGCAAACCAAAATCATTGAAATTCACTTATAATATCTGAAACTGGATGAAAAACCATATTGGGGGCCTCGATTTGGTAAAGTGTTACAATTGGTTTGCATGCGCGTGCCTAGCATATCTATGAATTTGCTGTATTTCTAGTTTTCTGCCCATATCAACCATTTTTCCTAGCAAAGTTATCAGGAAAGATCACAAAAGGATTAGTGATCGAGCTCCTTATATAGTTTTCTTCCAGTAGGGCAGTGCTGCTAATTGCTTCAGGTAGTTCAGTTGTGTGTGGCTACTTAACCTCTGATATAGTAGTACTACTATATTCAACAGTGTGATTTAGGATTTTAGGGGATAATCTGATGCCTTTCATACCACACTCACGCTACATGCGGATAATTCCAACTAATTTGGTCACGAGATCAAGACCTGTATGTTTCTTATCTCCTAATAGCTTGATGCATGGGTTACATTGCTACGATTATTTTTCTCACGAGCTCTTTTTTAATGTTATCGGAATTATTGCCAACATTTAGTGTTCTTTTTAGAGATGAAAGAGGCTGTTAGTTGGTTCATACTCCCTCTCTGTATCAAAATATAAAACGTCATTTTAGTGTCAAAAAACACCTTATTTTTTTGGCACTAGATAGTGTCAGGAAAAGCCTTACTCCCTCCATTTCATAATGTAACGCGTTCACGTTTTTTAAGATTCAACTTTGATCATAAATTAGATCAATAAAACATAAAATATTTTACTGAAAAATTATACCTTTGAAAACTTCTTTCGAATACGAATTCAAAGGTACCTGTCATGCTCCCGCCGCAGTCGCCCATGTTGATTAAATTTATGATCAAAGTTAAATCTCAAAACGTGTAAGCACACTACATTATGGAATGCAGGGGGCATAATTTAATACGGAGGGATGGAGTACTTAGCAGTTTCATTTTTGACTCGGTGAAACTTGCAATTCTTATTGCACGTTTCATCACAAACTAGAAGGATTGGGTGCACTTTGCTGTGCTTGGTGTTGTTGGGTTTTTTAAAAACATTACTCATTCTGTTTCAAAATATAAGATGTATTATATTTTTTAAAAAACAAACATTTTTAAGTTTGATCAAACTTGAGAGAAATATATCAAAATCCATAATACGAAATTGGTATAACTAGATTCGTCATGAAATGAATTTCTATTTTTTGTTTAATATTGTGGATGTTGACATTTTGGGCTCTGAACTTGGTCAGAGTTAAAGGAATTTGATTTTCAAAAAATAATAGTGTGTTTTATTTTTTTACAGTTTGATAATTTGGTGGGCCTTTCTCGATGTGATTCTGTGGTCCGCTAAGAAACCCATATTTATGTGGGGAAATTTCTGGGTCGATAGGTGCAACCTGCATGTACTATATTGGTGCTAAAGTATCACATGATGGCTTTTCTTTTTTCTAGGTGGTGGGATAGTGCACATGATTGATATGTTTTTATAGGCCGGTTGTTGTTGGTTGATTTGAAAAAAAGGATTGCCTCCATAATTGAATACCTCAATCGAATTGAAGACTTTCAAAATTAGGGAAGAATAGTGACTTAAAATAATTGAATGGGAGAGCTCGTTGAGCAATTGTTGACCCAGTCAAAATTGTGTGACTAAATTTAAATTGAAGACCTAAATTAATTGCGCACATGCTTCAAGTAAATGAGTGTGTGCGATCCACATTGGAAAGTACACGTCAATCGTAGCGGAACCGTCGGTGATACACAGCAGATCGCAGACGATTTGCAGCACTAACTGCAGCACTACTATGTGTGTGTAGGGGCTTCGGAACCGTTTGTGATACCACATTATTGCACACGAGAGCTCAGAGTAAACCGTGCCCAATGTAAAATACAATCCCACTCGTAAATTTTTCAAGAAACGTGTGTGATCCCAAACGAAAAGCACACGCCACTCATACCGCAACCGTCGGTGATATGATCTGCAACACTTGTATGTGTACGAATGGGCTCTTGAACCGTTTGTGATAGAACATTATCGCACAAGGTAATTTGTTCGGAAATGTGTGCGATGGTGTCATGCATGGAAGACGAGTTCCGCAGAAAACTCGCGTGCGATGGGGTACATATTGCACACAGTTCATATGTTGGCCCGTGTGCCTTAGATACTGTTTCCCAAACGGTTCAATACGAAACACCGTTTCGTTTCAGTGCGTCATTAGTAACGTTTAATCAACAATCCCGCACGTGTGACAGAATTTAGTGTGTGTTGCATCGCATATGATTACATTTGGCAAGGCGTCTGCATCATGGCTCCCTATCTCCGACGGTTTTTGGGTCGTGTGGGAAGGACCCCTCTATCACACACACTCACTAGGCGACAGTTTAAAATGCCGTCGCGGGAAGGGGTTAAAAATTGTTTGTATAGCAGCTCGTTGTACCAGTGTGTAGATGTAGTTGAGATTTGCCATCCTCTCATGATCTCGGATAAACATTGGACCATAACAGATGTCATGCCTCTCACCATGATGATCAACTCTCTTGCGCATCAGCATGAGCCATGCTTGAATTACAGCTATCAGTGCCGCATCCTGAAGTACCAGCTTCATCCGTGTGTGCATAACCTAGTTGACATCGAGGGTGCATTGAGCAATGGGGAAATCGATCCTACACCTTGCCTAACGGCCTAACAACCAACCTAACATAGGGGTGGTGGTGTTGCTTACGGCTTCTGAGACGATGACACGACGGAGAGTAGCAGCTCCTGCTGCCGCGTCCGCCGCCTCCACCACCGCCACTTGCGCAGATCTGAGTTGCCGTCGCCGCCAATGCTAAGAATAGAGGATAACCTAGTGGTGACCGAGTAAATTGGGAGAGGGGGGGGGGGTGAGGCTAGATTTAGCGTTGTCCCGCTGCGCCCGATTTGCTTCTCCCGCCATCCCTAGTTGATTTTGCCTTGCTCCCCCGCGTGCGAGCTGCATCCCCTTTGCGCCGCACTCAGGTTGGCTCGCTGGAAACTGCTGATTTGAGGGATTCCAGCGAGCCAGACTCTGGTTTGCTTTAAGGTTCATACCGATGCGAGCCAACCGACCCCGTTTACAACCAAACACCCTTTTTTTTGGCCCAACTCAGCGTGGTTGGAGGTAATGCGGGCTACCAAACACGCCCTTAGCAGTTTCATTTTTGACTCGGTGAAACTTGCAATTCTTATTACACGTTTCATCACAAATTCGCTCCTAGTTGTGACATACACCTTTTTTTTTTTTTGAAACAATTTGTCACATACACTTGTGACAGGATCAATGGAGACTTGGAGAGCAACCCTTTTCTACTGCTCACCGGCATTGGCGCCCTTGTGTACATAGTAGTAGGACAGCCACCCCTGTAGTTTCTACTCTCTATCAATGAAATGATGATGATACGCTTCCAAGAGTATTCACGAAAAAAATAATGAATGAATTTGTCTAATCGGTCAACGTTGCGTGCTGAAGCAAAAATCTGCACCGGGGACGTGAGCGTCAAGGGCCGGCGACGAGGTCGACCTCCACCCGTCACAAGGAGGCACCCTGCGCACCACCGGATGCGCCGCAGCCGGACGCCACACACCCCCGTCCCCCTTCCCGGCCCTCGGCGACGCCGGCACGCTCTGGGGGTCGTCGGACCGCGCCCCGGCATTGTGGAGCAGGTGCACCGGCGACGAGCCTTGACTCATCTGCGCCATCAGCATGCCCGCGTCCCGGACCTTTTTCTTCTCCTTGGCCATCTTTCGCCAGTTGGTGAGCGCCTTGGCCGTCTGCTCGTTGAAGACGCTTCTCTTCATGTGGGAGCCCATCTGTGTGACGAGCGCGTAGAGCGGGAAGGTGATGTAGCTGCACATGATCTGGGCGGCCACCCCCAGCACCACTTTGGCGATGCTCACTCCCATTTTCTCATGGTAGCATCTCTTCAAGCCGGGCGTGGCCTGTCATACAATAACAGCTCTTAATTTGTCAGTGCAGTTCATCAGCAGCAGTTGGTGCCTTGCATCCAGGCTTGGAGTGACAAGTATTGGTATGGTACTTACCACTGTCCACACGAAATGTGCCATCTGAAACGCGTTCTGGAAGAGCGTGAGGTGTATGAGGAAGAGGACCCAGTCGGGGCGGTCGAACCAGAAGTACTTGTTGCTGGGCTCGACGACGGGAGCCCCCTTGACGACGCTCTCCCGGTCCTGGATCTCCTGGGCCATCTCCATGATCACAATCTCCAGCTTGGTCCCAACCCACAGCAGGATCTGGTGATGTTGCACACAAGACAACAAATGACATGTTAACTAAGTTTGGAGTTACATTGCAATTAGCGGGTTGGCCATTCCATTCAACGAAGAAATTCTGGAATCTGGACTTACCACAAGAGGAACCACAGACATCCATAGAAGAGTGCCGATCCCTGCGAGAAGATGACAATGGTGGTCATGGGACAAATTCACAAAATATGAAGAGAAGTAAAGGAGAAGGCGAGCAGGACAGCACAAAGCCGCTACCGTGGAAATCAAGGAAGAGGATGAGGACCGCCACGAACCAGAGCTTGAGGCTGCGGCAAGAGGCCAAATGTGTCAACTGTCAAGATCATATTCATATGAGACGTAGCTGCAATTGTACTGTATAATCTATCTATCTTTTATTTTTTTTCAGAAAGGACGTCTGAGCTGAGCTCACACCCGATATCTGCATGTAGAATCTATCTTATCTGTACATGAGTACATCTATGGGGTGTGGGGAGGAGAAAGGAATGACACGTACCTGATGCCGACGACGACCTTGAAGTCGTCCTCCAGGGACCTCTTGATGTACCTGTGGAAGTCGAACCTGCTCTTCTGCGAGAGATGCGCGTTGATGAAGCCCTGCCGCAAGGTGAGGTAGTCCACCTTGGTCACCGACGTGAAGAACTGCCTGAAGAAGGCCACCGCCCACCTGACGCCGGGGGTGCTGGACAGGCCCAGGTGCCGCCTCACGAACGTCGTCTGGTGCGTGAACCGGCACCGCGAGGGATCTGCGAGTGATTCAATCGGTTCAACAACGTGTCAGTTCACTGTGATGATCGTGCGTGACTGTGTTTGTAAATGCATCGGGTTTCAGTAAGGGAGTGTGTAGGAGCTAGGTTGATCCCGACCATTTGCGAACTGATACTCCAGCGAGGCGGTCTCCGACTCCCACTTCTTCCATTGCTTCATCTGCAGGAAATTACGAGGCCGGAGCAGACTAGGATCAGTACCAGCTTTGCAATGGAAACCAAGGATTACTGACAAACAGCTTGAGTATATATGATGCTCACTTTGAGACGGCTGAGAGCCATGGTGACGACGCTGTAGAGGACGTGGAAGACGGCGAGCACGAAGATGAATATGTGCAGCTGGTGCATGCTCCCGGCCGACATCAGCGCCACCTTGCCCTGCAAACACCAATCAAGTCCGTCAAGCTAAGCCAATAAGAAGCTAGAGAAGAAATTCAGGTCGTCGACCGTTCATGTTCATGCGTGAGCGTGAAGACGCTAGGTGCTCGCTCGGCTCACCTGTTTTGCGCAGACGTCCTCTCCGGCCGGGGCAGCCAGGAACCGGCGGTGGGTGTCGCCTTGGAGCCAGAGGAGCCTTCGGCGGTTCTCCCTGCCGTCGCCGGCGTAATCAGCTTCGGACAGCTTGCACGGGAGCATCTTGCTGCCGGCCTCCACGGAGATGCATATCTTGGAGATGGGGTCCTGCGCCACGGTGAGGAGCAGGGAGATGAAGCCCACCAGCATGAGCTCCGCCTTCATCTTCTCCAGCGCCTCCCCCATGGCCTTCTTGTGCCGCTTGTGGAACCACTGCGCGCACGCACGCCAGCATGAGTAAGTACACGAAATCATCAATAGCATTTAAATAATTTTATTTAAAAATATTTCAGGCAGCTTAACAAATGAGCAAGTACACAATATTATCATGAAAAATGCACAGCAATTAGGTCCGGACGTACGTGGCCGAGCTTGTGGAGGGCGTGCTCCATGGCGACGGAGACGAGTATCATGACGGCGCAGACGAGCGCCACCGCCCACGTCGGCGTGTCCGGCAGTTCCCGCCCTCCCGCCGGCCCCGCCATGACCCGCCGCTCAACCTCTTCTTAGGTGCCGAGCAGACGACCACCTCGATCGATCAACGAGACACACGCACAACTAGCAGTCGTCTCGTCTGGTCGTGTGACTGTCTCGTCTCACTCTCTCGGCTATGTTAATGGCGATCTCAAGTGCGGTCTGTGTGGCCGGACCGGTGAGAGCAGGCCAGGCTTTTATGGATGAGCGCGCTGATGGGCAGGCGGGAGGGCCAAGTCTTCGTCAACGGCAGCGGGGTGGCAGGCAGCCGCGCTGCGGTTTCGCCGACGGGTACGTGGTCCGTCTCCATGCATGGCGAGCTCGTGGTGTCGCACCACAGTCTGCTACTACTAGTAGTAGTAGTGCCGGAGTATGCACGTATGTGACCACAGTTTTGTTGCCATCACGATCGGATCAATGCCCGGCGGGTACTGACGGCTTAATTGTCGGGACGGGACCGGCCAGGAAAGTCAGGGGAGTGCGAGACCGCCGCCGGCTTCACGGTGGTTTCGGAGAGGTAAACACGTGCGTGCAGTGCGGCGAGGGGCCGCCACACACACACGGCGACTTGAGAGCATCCCCAGCCGTTGGCCTCTAGGGGCTCGGAAAATCGTCGTCTAGGGGGGCGAACCGGCGCTAAAAATCAGCTTGGGAGCGATCGCGTTTCCAGCCGCCGTCCCCAGAGTCGCAACCAGTCACTTTTTTAAAATATTTTTAAAAATAAATTCAGCTAAAATTCGGCAAACATTACAAAGATTCGGCAAACAGGACATAAATTTTGGCGTTCTACCTTTTTTACATAGAAAACTTAAAATTACAAAATAAAAAACTCGATGAGCGCGGCGTAGTCGCCGTCTTCGCTGTCGTCGTCCTTCTCCTTCTTCAAGCTGCTAGACCCCTGCCCGGGTCGCCCTGGCGGACAGGTTTGACCGGTGGCGGCGCGTCGTTGTTGTCGCTGTCTTCAAACACGATGACGCCCGCTTCCTTGCGCGCGGCGATCTCTGCCAGGGCGTGGCGCTGGCGCTCCATCTTCAGCCGCGCCCAATCTTCCCGCACCCAATTCATGGCCGCCTCGTCGTCGAGCTCCGGCTCCGCCTTCACGGCGGCAAGCCCCGGCTCCGTCTTCGGCTTGACGAGGCGGGGAGGAGCGGAGGAGGAGGCACGCCCGCCCTCATTAATGACGATGCCGGCGCTGCGGGTGCGCCGACCGAGCGGCGTTTTCATGGACTCGGCCTTGACGCTGAAGAGCGCCGGCTACCCGGAGGAGTGGGAGGAGGAGGAAGAGGAACTGGTCCTCCTCGGCATCCATTGGCCGCCACTCTACGGGGGACCGCAGCGGCCGGGTACGTCGACGGAGGCTCGTTGCCGCCCTCGAAGTGCTCGAGGACGGCGTGGAGCGTGCGGCCGGGGGCGCCCCACCACAGGCGGCGGCCGTCGCTGTTTTTGCTCCCCCGCACCAATAGCACGTTGTTGGTGGAGGCTACCCGCTCCGCCTGCCAGCATTGGAAGTACGCCGCCCACACCTCGTGGTTGCCAGCGTCGTACTCCGGGAGGGCCCGCTGCTCCTCCATCAGAGACGCCCGTGCACGCTTGATCTCGGCGCGGAAGTAGTCGGGGCGCGTGACGTCGGGCATCGGGGGGACGGGGACGCCCCCGACGTTGAGCCTCCACCGCCCCGGCGCGCGCATGTCGGGAGGCGCCGGGTAGTTGGCTTCATGCAGGAGATGGGCTTCCCACTCGTGCAGAGAGCGGCGGCCGAAGCCATTCGCCGCCGCCCCAGCACCGGGGAACCTTTCGCCCATCGTCTGCGGTGGCTGTGAACAGAGAGGGAGAGGAAAGAGGGCTCGTCGGCGGTGGCTGTGCACGGGAGAGAGGGGCTGCGGGCGGGTGTGTCCACCGGCGAGGGAGGCGCTGCTTTATTTAACGGCCAGGGGATGGCGCCGTGTGTACACGTGGTGGGGAGCGGGCGCGTTGCCGCACAGCGCCGCCCATGAGGAATCAATGAAAGGCTGACCGGCGGCAGCCTTGGCATTGACTCCCCGCGTGAAACCGAGGCGATGTGAGGACGACAAGGCGCGGGTCGCTGACTCGGCGGGCCCGCTGTTCTTTCACGCCAAAAACGATCGCCCCGGCGCCCCGGGCGCCCTCCAGCACGCCCTAGGTCCGCCGGCGCCAGTTTCGGCCCTAACCGGCGAAAACTAGGCTCCTGTGGCGCGACTGGGCCGTTTTCTGGGCGCCGGCGCCAAAAAAGGGGCCTGGGGGGCCTGTTGGGGGCGCGGCTGGAGATTCTCTGAGAGCATCTATACCCGGACTTTGCAAAATCAACCCCTCAAACGTCGGCGGGCAGTGTCCTCATATATGATATCATATATCCATACTACCCATACAATGTGAAGATAGATTACGTCAATCATCGCATGGACTATAAAACGGAGCTAGATATACACATTACGATCACCAAGAGATCATAAACGGATCTCCAAAAGCTACTTAAAGTTTACATAACCCCCATACAATTAGCAACGAAGATGGCGGAGATTCCCCACTTCCTCGCTGGCCCTTTCCCCTTCGGCTCGGTGGCGGCTGGTGGACGATTGTTCGAGTCGTCGGATGAGGAGCCGTGGTCGGAGGAGGAGGAGGTGTCGGAGAGGATGATGAGCCCTTTGAGCCGCCGGACGGCCCTGTCCTGCTGCCGCTTGAGCTTCACAAGGCGAGCCGCCTCCGCCGCCTCGCGCTCGGACTGCTCAATGGCGATCTCACCTTGGTGTTCTTCCCGCAAAGCCGCCGAGCGTCTGTCTCCGTGGTCGTAAGCGATGAGCGGTAGACCGAAACGAGGGGGCGCTCGTCCCCGCCTGCATCCCGCAGCGGCGGCGCACTGACTGCTCCGCCGCCTGCCTCCCAGTTTTCCGCCGTCTCTCGCGCGCGGGCGGCGCACACCTCCGATTTCGGCGTGCGCGTCTGGGCCGGCGGGGTGGGCACAAGCACCCACTACTACCCAAGTGGGGATCCGGAGCAGCCCTCGTGGCGCTGCGCGCGGGCCAAGAGGGACCAGGGCCGGCGTCCGCGCTGCATCGTCGGGGGAGCTGCGGTGACAGTGTAGATCCAGAGCTACCCCCGTGTCCACCTTGAACCGCTCTGAGTTAATGCACAGGGCCAACTCCTCGTCGACATCTGGGTCAGAGTCGGAGCAGCTGCCGGAGCTCGAGATGATCGCCGGATTGGATCGAAATCGGAGAGGGGAGTTTAGAGAACAGAGTAAAAGAGGAAAGCGAGTGAGCTAGGGTTCCGAGGGCGAATCCGGATTAAGGTTTTTTATGGGACAATGATGGGGTTGATGGTGGGCCGGACGCCCGGACCTATCAGACGAACGCGTCCAGACGTGTTCGGAACTTTCTATATTTGCTCTACATTTAGGCTGGTTAAGAGGGGCGATCAGTTGTCCGGTTCAGTCGAAATTTTGTGACCGGTTCGCCCGCTCAGACGTTTGGGACGTGTATGGGCTGACCAACCGTATGCTCCGAGATATCACATGGGCGGGGAGGGAGACCGACGGCGGCTGGTTAATGTGATGTGAGGCCCACCGTGTGTCGGTGTGGCGCGGTGAAAATGATGTTGGTGTTATCCGATTTGCTTCATCGTCGATCTGCGGTAACAATATAGGCAGAGCAGAAAATGGAACAGTGAAACTTGATGGTCCCTCTGGCCGGTATGACCGCGGCTACAACTGGGAGGACGCCGAGAGAGCATGTCGCCGTGTCTGATGACTTGGTTCGTGCTGACGATAGTTGCTCGCAGGCTTTGACTACATGATGGTTGTAAGCAACATGGGTTAACTAGTCCGCGGATCGATGCCCATATGCACACAGTTGACTGGTCTGCGAGCGACGAGCGTCAGCACCGGAGTATGTTAGATATATATAGGAGTACATGATCTACTTGGAGTACAAGACAAGTCAGAATATTTCCTAATACAATCACGTTACTCAACATCCCCCGCAGTCACAACGGTAGCGACGCAGACGGTGAGACTGGAGAAGAATCCGAAGGCAAGCCGACGGACACCCCCCCACACACAGTCGTAACGGTCGACGCATCACGGAGTCGTGGCTGGAGTGGCAACCGACGAGGTTGCTCAAGCAAGGCGGTAGCCCTTTATGCCGTTTGTTGATGTAGCCTAGAATGTATGTGGTGGAGCCGTGGTTGAGGTAGCTGTGCGAAGAATGCCGTGGTCGATGTCGAGTCGGGGTAGCCGGTGTCGAGGAAGTCGCCGTAGAGCCACGGACGCAAGGAGGCACCGAGTTAGTCATGGACGCAGTGGTGTCGAAATAGGGATGCGCCGGGAAGTAAATGTTGTTGACGATGCGTCGCGACGGGTTTGCCAAGCCCGGGGACACATCGTGGACGAAGGCACGCACCGGTGTTGCCAGCACCGGGCTTGCGTAGACGGACGAAGACGAACATGACGAAGCGCCGACCAGGCTTGCCAGGCCCGGGGACACGTTGTGGATGAAGGCACGCATCGGTGTTGCCAGCACCGGGCATGCGTAGACGAGGGACCTGCATGAGTTGTACGCCATGTCGGAGAAGTCGGAGGGGCCAGCAGAGAAGAACTCGACGATGATTGCGGCGTCCATTGGCGCGGGGCCAATGTCGCCCGCGGTTGTCGGAGTAGATGAAGCGGTCGGGGTAGATGACGGCGACGCTGGCGACGAGCTGGTGCTGGATAAAGACGAAGGGGGTGGACGGGCGGCGGCTACGAAGGTAGCGGCAGCGGCGGCCAAAGAAGAGCGGCGGCGGCGGCGGCCTGACGGCGGCCGCAGCGGCTAGGTTAGGAGTGCGGCGACGGTGCCCGAAGTAGGCAAAGAACCCTGACAACGTGACGAAGACCGGCGCGGACGGTGGTGTTCCCGCGCCAAGGGAGACGGGATGGCGCATACCACGGGAGGTCGACGCGCGGTGACGGCGGAGTGGACCGCGGGCCGCGGCGCTATGGCCCGAAGGGGCAACGTGTTGGGGAACGTAGTAATTTCAAAAAATTTCCTACGCACACGCAAGATCATGGTGAAACATAGCAACGAGAGGGGAGAGTGTTGTCTACGTACCCTCGTAGACCGAAGCGGAAGCGTTGACACAACGTAGAGGAAGTAGTCGTACGTCCTCCCGATCCGACCGATCCAAGCACCGTTACTCCGGCACCTCCGAGTTCTTAGCACACGTTCAGCTCGATGACGCTCCCCGGGCTCCGATCCAGCAAAGCGTCGGGGAGGAGTTCCGTCAGCACGACGGCGTGGTGACGATCTTGATGTTCTACTGTCGCAGGGCTTCGCCTAAGCACCGCTACAATATGACCGAGGTGGAATATGGTGGAGGGGGGCACCGCACACGGCTAAGGAACGATCACGAAGATCAACTTGTGTCCATGGGGTGCCCCCTGCCCCCGTATATAAAGGAGTGGAGGAGGGGAGGGCCGGCCCTCTCTATGGCGCGCCCTGGGGAGTCCTACTCCCACCGGGAGTAGGATTCCCCCTTTCCTAGTCCAACTAGGAGTCCTTCCATGTATTAGGAGTAGGAGACAAGGAAGGGGAAGAGGGAAGAGAAGGAAGGAGGGGGCGTCGCCCCTCCCCCTAGTCCAATTCGGACTAGCCAATGGGGGGGCGCGCGGCCTGCCTCTCCCTCTCCCCTAAAGCCCAATAAGTCCCATATACTTCTTCCCCCGTATTCCCGTAACTCCCCGGTACTCCCGAAAATACCCGAACCACTCAGAACCTTTCCGATGTCTGAATATAGTCGTCCAATATATCGATCTTTACGTCTCGACCATTTCGAGACTCCTCGTCATGTCCCCGATCTCATCCGGGACTCCGAACTCCTTCGGTACATCAAAACTCATAAACTCATTATATAATTGTCATCGAAACCTTAAGCGTGCGGACCCTACGGTTCGAGAACGATGTAGACATGACCGAGACACGTCTCCGGTCAATAACCAATAGCGGGACCTGGATGCCCATATTGGCTCCTACATATTCTACGAAGATCTTTATCGGTCAGACCGCATAACAACATACGTTGTTCCCTTTGTCATCGGTATGTTACTTGCCCGAGATTCGATCGTCGGTATCCAATACCTAGTTCAATCTCGTTACCGGCAAGTCTCTTTACTCGTTCCGTAATACATCATCTCGCAACTAACTCATTAGTTGCAATGCTTGCAAGGCTTATGTGATGTGCATTACCGAGAGGGCCCAGAGATACCTCTCCGACAATCGGAGTGACAAATCCTAATCTCGAAATACGCCAACCCAACATCTACCTTTGGAGACACCTGTAGAGCTCCTTTATAATCACCCAGTTACGTTGTGACGTTTGGTAGCACACAAAGTGTTCCTCCGGTAAACGGGAGTTGCATAATCTCATAGTCATAGGAACATGTATAAGTCATGAAGAAAGCAATAGCAACATACTAAACGATCGGGTGCTAAGCTAACGGATGGGTCATGTCAATCAGATCATTCAACTAATGATGTGACCTCGTTAATCAAATAACAACTCTTTGTTCATGGTTAGGAAACATAACCATCTTTGATTAACGAGCTAGTCAAGTAGAGGCATACTAGTGACACTCTGTTTGTCTATGTATTCACACATGTATTATGTTTCCGGTTAATACAATTCTAGCATGAATAATAAACATTTATCATGAAATAAGGAAATAAATAATAACTTTATTATTGCCTCTAGGGCATATTTCCTTCAGTCTCCCACTTGCACTAGAGTCATGAATCTAGTACACATCGCCATGTGATTTACCAGCAATAGTTCACATCACCATGTGATTAACACCCATAGTTCACATCGATATGTGATCAACACCCAAAGGTTTTACTAGAGTCAGTAATCTAGTTCACATCGCTATGTGATTAACACCCAAAGAGTACTAAGGTGTGATCATGTTTTGCTTGTGAGAGAAGCTTAGTCAACGGGTCTGCCAAAATTCAGATCCGTATGTATTTTGCAAATTTCTATGTCTACAATGCTCTGCACGGAGCTACTTTAGCTAATTGCTCCCACTTTCAATATGTATCTAGATTGAGACTTAGAGTCATCTAGATTAGTGTCAAAACTTGCATCGACGTAACCTTTTACGACGAACCTTTTTGTCACGTCCATAATCGAGAAACATATCCTTATTTTACTAAGGATAATTTTGACCGATGTCCAGTGATCTACTTCCTAGATCACTATTGTACTCCCTTGCTTAACACAATGTAGGGTATACAATAGATCTGGTACATAGCATGGCATACTTTATATAATCTATGGCTGAGGCATAGGAAATGACTTTCATTCTCTTTCTATCATCTGCCGTGGTCGGGCTTTGAGTCTTACTCAATTTCACACCTTGTAATACAGGCAAGAACTCTTTCTTTGACTGTTCCATTTTGAACTACTTCAAAATCTTGTCAAGGTATGTACTCATTGAAAAACTTATCAAGCGTCTTGATCTATCTCTATAGATCTTGATGCTCAATATGTAAGCAGCTTCACCGAGGTCCTTCTTCGAAAAACTCCTTTCAATTATTCCTTTATGCTTCAAAGAATAATTCTACATTATTTCCGATCAACAATATGTCATTTACATATACTTATCAGAAATGTTGTAGTGCTCCCACTCACTTTCTTGTAAATACAGGCTTCACCGCAAGTCTGTATAAAACTATATGCTTTGATCAACTTATCAAAGCATATATTCCAACTCTGAGATGCTTGCACCAGTCCATAGATGGATCGCTGGAGCTTGCATATTTTGTTAACACCTTTAGGATCGACAAAACCTTCTAGTTGCATCGTATACAACTCTTCTTTAATAAATCCATTGAGGAATGCAGTTTTGTTTATCCATTTGCCAAATTTCATAAAATGCGGCAATTGCTAACATGATTCGGACAGACTTAAGCATAGATACGAGTGAGAAACTCTCATCGTAGTCAACACCTTGAACTTGTCGAAAACCTTTTGCGACAATTCTAGCTTTGTAGATAGTAACACTACTATCAGCGTCCGTCTTCCTCTTGAAGATCCATTTATTTGCTATGGCTTGCCGATCATCGGGCAAATCCATCAAAGTCCATACTTTGTTCTCATACATGGATCATATCTCAGATTTCATGGCCTCAAACCATTTCACGGAATCTGGGCTCATCATCGCTTCCTCATAGTTCGCAAGTTCGTCATGGTCTAGTAACATGACTTCCAGAACATGATTACCGTACTACTCTGGTGCGGATCTCACTCTGGTTTACCTACGAGATTCGGTAGTAACTTGATCTGAAGTTACATGATCATCATCATTAGCTTCCTCACTAATTGGTTCACAGGAACAGATTTCTGTGATGAACTACTTTCCAATAAGGGAGAAGGTACAATTGCCTTATCAAGTTCTACTTTCCTCCCACTCACTTCTTTCGAGAGAAACTCCTTCTCTGGAAAGGATCCATTCTCAGCAACAAATGTCTTGCCTTTGGATCTGTGATAGAAGGTGTACCCAACAGTTTCCTTTGGGTATCCTATGAAGACATATTTCTCCGATTTGGGTTTGAGCTTATCAGGATGAAACTTTTTCATATAAGCATCGCAACCCCAAACTTTAAGAAACGACAACTTTGGTTTCTTGCCAAACCACAATTCAGATTGTGTCGTCTCAACGGACTTAGATGGTGCCCTTTTTAACATGAATGCAACTGTCTTTAATGCATAACCCCAAAACTATAGTGGTAAATCGGTAAGAAACATCATAGATTGCACTATATCCAATAGAGTACGGTTATGACGTTCGGACACACCATTATGTTGTGGTGTTCCAGGTGGCATGAGTTTGTGAAACTATTCCACATTGTTTTAATTGAAGACCAAACTCGTAACTCAAATATTCTCCTCCACGATCATATCGTAGAAACTTTTATTTTCTTGTTACGATGATTCTCCACTTCACTCTGAAATTTTTTGAACTTTTCAAATGTTTCAGACTTATGTTTCATCAAGTAGATATACCCATATCTGCTCAAATCATCTGTGAAGGTCAGAAAATAATGATACTTGTCATGAGCCTTAATATTCATCGGACCACATACATCTGTATGTATGATTTCCAACAAATCTGTTGCTCTCTCCATAGTACCGGAGAACGGTGTTTTAGTCATCTTGCCTATGAGGCACGGTTCGCACGTACCAAGTGATTCATAATCAAGTGGTTCCAAAAGTCCATCAGTATGGAGTTTCTTCATGCGCTTTACACCGATATGACCTAAATGGCAGTGCCACAAATAAGTTGCACTATCATTATTAACTTTGCATCTTTTGGCTTCAATATTATGAATATGTGTATCACTACGATCGAGATCCAACAAACCATTTTCGTTGGTGTGTATGACCATAAAAGGTTTTATTCATGTAAACAGAACAACAATTGTTCTCTAACTTAAATGAATAACCGTATTGCAATAAACATGATCAAATCATATTCATGCTCAACACCAAATAACACTTATTTAGGTTCCACACTAATCCCGAAAGTATAAGGAGTGTGTGATGATGATCATATCAATCTTGGAACCACTTCCAACACACATCGTCACTTCACCCTTAACTAGTCTCTGTTCATTCTGCAACTCCCGTTTCGAGTTAGTAATCTTAGCAACTGAACCAGCATCAAATGCCGAGGGGTTGCTATAAACACTAGTAAAGTACACATCAATAACATGTATATCCAATATACCTTTGTTCACTTTGCCATTCTTCTTATCCACCAATTACTTTGGGTAGTTCCGCTTCCAGTGACCAATCCCTTTGCAGTAGAAGCACTTAGTCTCAGGCTTAGGACCAGACTTGGGCTTCTTCACTTAAGTAGCAACTTGATTGCTGTTTTTCTTGAAGTTCCCCTTCTTCTTCCCTTTGCCCTTTTCTTGAAACTAGTGATCTTGTCAACCATCAACACTTGATGTTTTTCTTGATTTCTACCTTCGTTGATTTCAGCATCACGAAGAGCTTGGGAATTACTTTCGTCATCCCTTGCATATTATAGTTCATCACGAAGTTCTACTAACTTGGTGATGGTGACTAGAGAATTCTGTCAATCACTATCTTATCTGGAAGATTAACTCCCACTTGATTCAAGCGATTGTAGTACCCAGACAATCTGAGCACATGCTCACTAGTTGAGCGATTCTCCTCCATCTTTTAGCTGTAGAACTTGTTGGAGACTTCATATCTCTCAACTCGGGTATTTGCTTGAAATATTAACTTCAACTCCTGGAACATCTTATATGCTCCATGACGTTCAAAACGTCTTTGAAGTCCCGATTCTAAGCTGTTAAGCATGGTGCACTTAAACTATCAAGTAGTCATCATATTGAGCTAGCCGAACGTTCATAACGTCTGCGTCTGCTCCTGCAATAGGTCCGTCACCTAGCGGTGCATCAAGGACATAATTCTTCTGTGCAGCGATGAGGATAAACCTCAGAACACGGATCCAATCCGCATCATTGCTACTAACATTTTTCAACACAATTTTCTCTAGGAACATATCAAAATAAACATATGAAAGCAACAACGCGAGCTATTGATCTACAACATAGATATGCTAATACTACCAGGACTAAGTTCATGATAAATTAAAGTTCAATTAATCATATTACTTCAGAACTCCCACTTAGAAAGACATCCCTCTAATCTTCTAAGTGATCACGTGATCCAAATCAACTAAACCATGTCTGATCATCACGTGAGATGGAGTAGTTTCAATGGTGAACATCACTATGTTGATCATATCTACTATATGATTCACGCTCGACCTTTCGGTCTCCGTGTTCCGAGGCCATATCTGTTATATGCTAGGCTTGTCAAGTTAAACCTGAGTATTCCGCGTGTGCAACTGTTTTGCACCCGTTGTATTTGAACGTAGAGCCTATTACACCCGATCATCACGTGGTGTCTCAGCACGAAGAACTTTCGCAACGGTGCATACTCAGGGAGAACACTACTTGATAATTTAGTGAGAGATCATCTTATAATGCTACCAAAGCAAGATAAGATGCATAAAAAAGATAAACATCACATGCAATCAATATAAGTGATATGATATGGCCATCATCATCTTGTGCTTGTGATCTCCATCTCCGAAGCACCGTCATGATCACCATCGTCACCGGCGCGACACCTTGATCTCCATCGTAGCATCATTGTCGTCTCGCCAATCTTATGCTTCTACGACTATCGCTACCGCTTAGTGATAAAGTAAAGCATTACAGGGCGATTGCATTGCATACAATAAAGCGACAACCATACGGCTCCTGCCGGTTGCCGATAACTCGGTTACAAAACATGATCATCTCATACAATAAAATTTAGCATCATGTCTTGACCATATCACATCACAACATGCCCTGCAAAAACAAGTTAGACGTCCTCTACTTTGTTTGTTGCAAATTTTACGTGGCTGCTACGGGCTTAAGCAAGAACCAATCTCACCTACGCATCAAAACCACAACAATAGTTTGTCAAATTGACTCGGTTTTAACCTTATCAAGGACCGGGCGTAGCCATACTCGGTTCAACTAAAGTTGGAGAAACTGACACCCGCCAGCCACCTGTGTGCAAAGCACGTCGGTAGAACCAGTCTCGCGTAAGCGTACGCGTAATGTCGGTCCGGGCTGCTTCATCCAACAATACCACCGAACCAAAGTATGACATGCTGGTAGGCAGTATGACTTATATCGTCCACAACTCACTTGTGTTCTACTCGTGCATATAACATCAAACCATAAAAACCTAGGCTCTGATACCACTGTTGGGGAACGTAGTAATTTCAAAAAATTTCCTACGAACACGCAAGATCATGGTGAAGCATAGCAACGAGAGGGGAGAGTGTTGTCTATGTACCCTCGTAGACCGAAGCGGAAGCGTTGACACAACGTAGAGGAAGTAGTCGTACGCCCTCCCGATCCGACCGATCCAAGCACCGTTACTCCGGCACCTCCGAGTTCTTAGCACACGTTCAGCTCGATGACGCTCCCCGGGCTCCGATCCAGCAAAGCGTCGGGGAGGAGTTCCGTCAGCACGAGAGCGTGGTGACGATCTTGATGTTCT
The DNA here is from genome assembly GCA_032464435.1 of Aegilops umbellulata. Taxonomy (NCBI): domain Eukaryota; kingdom Viridiplantae; phylum Streptophyta; class Magnoliopsida; order Poales; family Poaceae; genus Aegilops; species Aegilops umbellulata. The sequence continues at coordinate 585,249,901 of CP136058.1, read as the reverse complement.
ACTATCGCAGGGCTTCGCCTAAGCACCGCTACAATATGACCGAGGTGGAATATGGTGGAGGGGGGCACCGCACACGGCTAAGGAACGATCACGAAGATCAACTTGTGTCCATGGGGTGCCCCCTGCCCCCGTATATAAAGGAGTGGAGGAGGGGAGGGCCGGCCCTCTCTATGCCGCGCCCTGGGGAGTCATACTCCCACCGGGAGTAGGATTCCCCCTTTCCTAGTCCAACTAGGAGTCCTTCCATGTATTAGGAGTAGGAGACAAGGAAGGGGAAGAGGGAAGAGAAGGAAGGAGGGGGCGCGGCCCCTCCCCCTAGTCCAATTCGGACTAGCCAATGGGGGGGCGCGCGGCCTGCCTCTCCCTCTCCCCTAAAGCCCAATAAGGCCCATATACTTCTTCCCCCGTATTCCCGTAACTCCCCGGTACTCCCGAAAATACCCGAACCACTCAGAACCTTTCCGATGTCCGAATATAGTCGTTCAATATATCGATCTTTACGTCTCGACCATTTCGAGACTCCTCGTCATGTCCCCGATCTCATCCGGGAATCCTAACTCCTTCGGTACATCAAAACTCATAAACTCATTATATAACTGTCATCGAAACCTTAAGCGTGCGGACCCTACGGTTCGAGAACAATGTAGACATGACCGAGACACATCTCCGGTCAATAACCAATAGCGGGACCTGGATGCCCATATTGGCTCCTACATATTCTACGAAGATCTTTATCGGTCAGACCGCATAACAACATACGTTGTTCCCTTTGTCATCGGTATGTTACTTGCCCGAGATTCGAACGTCGGTATCCAATACCTAGTTCAATCTCGTTACCGGCAAGTCTCTTTACTCGTTCCGTAATACATCATCTCGCAACTAACTCATTAGTTGCAATGCTTGCAAGGCTTATGTGATGTGCATTACCGAGAGGGCCCAGAGATACCTCTTCGACAATCGGAGTGACAAATCCTAATCTCGAAATACGCCAACCCAACATCTACCTTTGGAGACACCTGTAGAGCTCCTTTATAATCACCCAGTTACGTTTTGACGTTTGGTAGCACACAAAGTGTTCCTCCAGTAAACGGGAGTTGCATAATCTCATAGTCATAGGAACATGTATAAGTCATGAAGAAAGCAATAGCAACATACTGAACGATCGGGTGCTAAGCTAACGAATGGGTCATGTCAATCAGATCATTCAACTAATGATGTGACCTCGTTAATCAAATAACAACTCTTTGTTCATGGTTAGGAAACATAACCATCTTTGATTAACGAGCTAGTCAAGTAGAGGCATACTAGTGACACTCTGTTTGTCTATGTATTCACACATGTATTATGTTTCCGGTTAATACAATTCTAGCATGAATAATAAACATTTATCATGAAATAAGGAAATAAATAATAACTTTATTATTGCCTCTAGGGCATATTTCCTTCACGACGCAGCGGCAGCAGGCGGGTCGAGGCGACGGCTGGGACCACGGGCTGCCACGCTGCGGCCCGAAGGGGCGACGCAACGGCGGTTCGCGAGTCGGTGCAACCGCGGAACGGCCTTGTGACGGCGGCATGGACCGCGTGCCACGCTCGCTACGGCCCGACGTGGCGACGCAGCGGCGGCGCGAGGGTCGGTGCTGCCAAGGGACGGCCTAGAGCGGACGCCCTCGGGGCGGCGGGGGACCGCGGGCCGCAGCACTACGGCCCGAAGGGGCGACGTAATGGTGACGCGGGTCGATGCAGCCGGGAGAAGAACCACGGGGCGGCGGCGCTGCGGCCCGATGGGGCGACGCAGAGGCAGCCCGATGCTTGATCGGTGGAGAGGCATGCTGAACTCAGGGGCGATCTTCACAGGACCCGCGGAAGCGCACGTAGCCGACGGGCCATGTCGGTCGCGCGGCGTAGATGAGGCGGATCGCGGCGGCGAGCGGGTGATCAAGCCGATCACGCGCGAGGTCGGGGACGCCGCTCGGTGGAGGCGTGGTGGCGGCAGAGTCCGAGATGAAGCCGGCGACGACGGACGGCGTGGGACGGCGTGCGGATGAGCTTGTCAGCACCGGCAGCGAGGCCCGAGCGACCAACGGAGCAGCGGCGCCCGAGTTGAGGCAGCCGACGAGTCTGACGCAACCGTGTCGACGCAGCCGAGGACGACGCCGGCGAGGTAGACCGCCGGGCCGTTGTGCAGACGCGACGGAGGAAGGTGATGTGGATCGATGGGTGAGGGAATCCTGGATTAGGGGGTGTTCGGATAGCCGGACTATACCTTCAGCCGGACTCCTGGACCATGAAGATACAAGATTGAAGACTTCATCCCGTGTCCGGATGGGACTTTCCTTGGCGTGGAAGGCAAGCTAGGCGATGCGGATATTCAAGATCTCCTACCATTGTAACCGACTTTGTGTAACCCTAACCCTATCCGGTGTCTATATAAACCGGAGGGTTCTAGTCCGTAGGACAACTCCATCATACAATATTCATACCATAGGCTAGCTTCTAGGGTTTAGCCTCCTTGATCTCGTGGTAGATCTACTCTTGTACTACCCATATCATCAATATTAATCAAGCAGGAGTAGGGTTTTACCTCCATCGAGAGGGCCTGAACCTGGGTAAAAACATCGTGTCCCTTGTCTCCTGTTACCATCCGGCCTTGACGCACAGTTCGGGACCCCCTACCCGAGATCTGCCGGTTTTGACACCGACATTGGTGCTTTCATTGAGAGTTCCTCTATGTCGTCGCTTTTGGGCTCGATGGCTCCTTTGATCATCAACAACGATGCGGTCTAGGGTGAGACTTTTCTCCTCGGACAGATCTTCGTCTTCGGCGCCTTCGCACTGCGGGCCAATTCGCTTGGCCATCTGGAGCAGATCGAAAGCTACGCCCCTGGCCATCAGGTCAGGTTTGGAAGCGTAAACTACACGGCAGACATCCGCGGAGATTTGATCTTCGACGGATTCGAGCCACAGCCAAGCGCGTCGCACTGTTTCACGGGGCATGATCTAGCTCTGCCGCCGGACAGTACCCTGGAGGCCGCAAGTGCACCGGCTCTGACCCTCAATTCAGAGCTAGTTGCGCCGATCGAGGATGATAGGTTGAACGTCACCTCGGGGGCTGCGATCTCAAAGGCGATCGATCCGAACGCCAGCCCCGCACTCTGCAGGACCCGTGACTCCGAGGATCCGGACTCCTTTCCGGACTCCGAACCCCCCGCGCCCCTGCCGATCGAATCCGATTGGGCGCAGATCATGGAGTTCACCGTCGCGGACATCTTTCAGCACTCGCCTTTTGGCGACATCCTGAATTCCCTCCAGTCTCTCTCTTTATCAGGAGAGCCCTGGCCGAACTACGGTCAGCGAGGATGGGATACGGACGATGAAGAAATTCAAAGCCCACCCACCACCCACTTTGTAGCCGCTATCGACGATTTAACCGACATGCTTGACTTCGACTCCGAAGACATCGATGGTATGGACGACGATGGAGGAGACGAACAGGAACCAGCACCTGTAGGGCGCTGAAGGCCACCTCGTCATATGACATATATATGGTGGATACTCCAAAAGATGGAGATGGCGACGGAACAGCGGAGGATGACACCTCCAAGAAACAGCCAAAGCGCCGGTGTCAGCGGCGCCGCTCTAAATCCCGCCAAAGCAAAAACGGTGATTCCGGCACGGGAGACAATACTACCCCGGATAGCGCCAAAGAACACCACCTCCGGAAAGATTCAGCACAGGAACATGGAGAAGCCAGCCCTCATGAAAGAGCGGCAGACCGAGAGGTTGAGGATGATAACTACATGCCTCCCTCCGAAGACGAGGCAAGCCTCGACGACGACGAATTCGTCGTGCCATCAGACCCCGCCGAACAAGAGCGTTTCAAACACAGGCTTTTAGCCACGGCAAACAGCCTCAAGAAAAAGCAGCAACAACTTAGAGCTGATCAAGATCTGCTAGCTGACGGATGGACTGAAGTCCTTGCGGCCGAAGAGTATGAACTCGAACGCCCCTCCAAGCACTACCCAAAGCGCAGGCCGCTACCCCGATCAGAGGAGGAAGCACCCACATCACCAGCGCACGACATGGCCGACCGGCCACCACGCAGCCGCGACAGAGAGGCTTCTCGACCCTCCACTCAAGCCATGCCCCGATGCCGTTCAACTAAGGCATGGGAAAATGCGCCAGACCTGCGAGACGTACTGGAGGATAAGGCAAGACAAACAAGATCGATCTACGGATCGCGCAGGCACCCTACGGCACGTGACGGAGATATCTATTCCGGATACAACAAATCCGGCTGGGCCGAACACAGCATACATAGCTCTTCTAAGCTGCGTTGTGATATAGCCCAGTATAGAGGCGCCGCACACCCACTATGCTTTACAGATGAAGTAATGGATCATAAAATCCCAGAGGGCTTTAAACCCGTAAACATCGAATCATACGATGGCACAACAGATCCCGCGGTCTGGATCGAGGAATATCTCCTCCATATCCACATGGCCCGTGGTGATGATCTACACGCCATCAAATACCTCCCACTCAAGCTCAAGGGACCGGCCCGACATTGGCTCAACAGCTTGCCAGCAGACTCAATTGGTTCTTGGGAGGACCTGGAAGCCGCATTCCTCGACAACTTCTAGGGCACTTATGTGCGACCACCGGATGCCGATGACCTAAGCCACATAATCCAGCAGCCAGAGGAATCGGCCAGGCAATTCTTGACACGGTTCCTAACAAAGAAAAACCAGATAGTCGACTGTCCGAACGCTGAGGCCCAAGCAGCCTTCAAGCATAATATCCGCGACGAATGGCTTGCCCGGCACCTGGGACAGGAAAAGCCGAAATCTATGGCAGCCCTCACGACACTCATGACCCGCTTTTGCGCAGGAGAAGACAGCTGGCTAGCTCGCAGTAACAACTTATCAAAGAACCCTGGTAGTTCGGATACCAAGGATAAAAGTGGCAGGACACGCCGGAACAAACAAAAGCGCCGTGCTAATAGCGACAGCAACGAAGATATGGCAGTAAATGCCGGATTCAGAGGCTATAAATCCGGTCAGCGGAAAAAGCCATTCAAAAAGAATACTCAGGGCCCATCCAGTTTGGACCGAATACTCGACCGCTTGTGCCAGATACATGGCACCCCCGAAAGGCCAGCCAATCACACCAACAGGGATTGTTGGGTGTTCAAGCAGGCATGCAAGCTAAGAGCCGAAAACAAAGACAAGGGGCTGCATAGCGATGATGAGGAGGAGCCCAGGCCGCCGAACAACAGTGGACAGAAGGGTTTCCCCACACAAGTGTGGATGGTGAACATGATATACGCAACCCACGTTCCCAAGAAGAAACGGAAGCGTGCGCTACGGGACGTATACGCGATGGAGCGAGTCGCCCCAAAGTTCAACCCATGGTCCTCCTGCCCGATCACTTTTGATCGAAGGGACCACCCCACTAGCATCCGTCACGGCGGTTTCACCGCATTGGTTCTCGACCCAATCATCGACGGATTTCATCTCACAAGAGTCCTCATGGACGGCGGAAGTAGCCTGAACCTGCTTTATCAGGATACAATGCGGAAAATGGGCATAGATCCCTCGAGGATTAAGCCCACAAAAATGACCTTTAAAGGCGTTATACCAGGTGTAGAGGCCAACTGTACAGGCTCAGTAACACTTGAAGTGGTCTTTGGATCTCCGGATAGCTTCCGAAGCGAAGAGTTAATCTTCGATATAGTCCCGTTTCACAGTGGCTATCACGCCCTGCTCGGGCGAACCGCATTTCCAAAGTTCAATGCGGTGCCGCACTACGCGTATCTCAAGCTCAAGATGCCAGGCCCTCGAGGAGTAATCACGGTCAACGGAAACACCGAACGCTCTCTCCGTACGGAGGAGCACACGGCGGCTCTCGTAGCGGAAGTACAAAGCAGCCTTCTCAGGCAATTCTCTAGTCCGGCCGTTAAAAAGCCAGACACCGCCAAGCACGCCCGGAGTAACCTACAACAAGACCGTCTGGCACGTTCGGAGCAGGCGTAGCAATGCGGCCCCAACCCCAGCCCTCGCAACATAGCGAAACCAGTGCTTCGCGTACATAACTACGCTCTCGAAATACCATGGGCGCAGGGGAAGGGGCACAATAATGGCAAGCCCAAAGTACGGCCTAAAACGTACTAGGGGCTGTCGAATTCCTTTTTCTTAATTTCAGGACTCCACACTTCAGACGACCTGTTCGGCAATTCAACTGCCGCACGAACGATGCAAGATTCGGGGAAGCAGACAAGCCATGCCGCACTATGGAACTCCCAGGTGGTCTCTTTTACGAGCAGTATACCTGTTTAAAATACAATTCTGCGGCCTGCCCCCGCCCAAGACATGTTAAATAGTCCAGTATCTTTTGCTTATCGCACTATTTGTATCGTCCTGCTTCGATAGCAGCCTCTTTATAAACAATGCATAGCTTTTTGTCTGTTTTTTGCATTATCCTGTTATATATATATATATATATATATATATATATATATATATATATATATATATATATATATATATATGTTCATTAATGACATGCGGCACCCGTACACTATGGTATGGCAAATACTCCAGGGGCTTCAGTACCCCTTAGTATGGCGTAAGAAGACCGAACACTTCATAAGTGCGGCACCCCGAACTTATAGCACTATATGCATCGGCTCCGAATCATGATTTGGGTCAATAGTTGGGTTTGCCCGACTCCTATGTTTTGGTGCCTTACGTTCCGCTATATCGGCTAAGGTAGCACTAGGAGAACTACTGCGATTGTGCCCCAGTTGAGCTGGGCTGAGCACCTCAGTAGAGAAAGCTAAAACTGACTATCATGATAAGGCGAGAGACCAGTCGCTGTTCGAGAGTTTTTTCGGGTCCTTAAAGACCTATGCCGCTTAGAGCGAGGAACCAGATTTTGTCCGGCGAAGGCATGGATAGCGCCCCGAACTCGGTCTTACGAATACTAGGGGCTTCGCCGAAATTTAAAATTATAAAGTTCTATAGCTAAGTGAGAGTGTTCAAGCATTATAGTCCGATTGCCTGGTTCGTTGTGCTAAGCGCCTCCCTCGAAGGACCCAAATATGGGAAAAAGAGCGCTCAGGTTTATCCCGAACACCCCAGCACTAGTGGCATGGGGGCGGAAGCCGACGACTCGCCATCTCTCAATTTTTTGATAAACGGCCGCACAGAAAATAATATTTTAAATTCAACAAGCATTGCTTAACGCATATGAACAAGTTTTCGGTGCACAGGATAAACACGAGCGAGCTCATTCAAAAATTACATCCTTGGTACATTCATCCGCCACAAGGCGGGCATCCGCAAGAACATCCTCATAGTAGTTCTCGGGCTTGCGATGCTCCTTCCCCAGCGGCGGCCCGTCCCTCATAAGCTTCTCACCGTCTAGCTTACCCCAGTGCACCTTTGCACGGGCAAGGGCCCTACGGGCACCTTCGATGCAGACGGAGCGCTTGATGACATCAAGCCTTGGACAGGCCTCCACCAGTCGCCGCACCAGCCCGAAGTAGCTCCCAGGCAGGGCCTCTCCGGGCCATAGCCGAACTACGAAGCCCTTCATGGCCTGTTCGGCCGCCTTGTGGAGCTCGACCAGCTGTTTCAGCTGGTCGCTCAAGGGCATAGGGTGTCCGGCCTCAGCATACTGAGACCGGAACACCTTCTCCATCGAGCTGCCCTCTTCAGCTCGGTAGAATGCGGCGGCGTCGGATACGCTGTTGGGAAGATCTGCGAATGCCCCTGGAGAGCTCCGGATTCAGGTAAGTAACAAGTAGTTTACTTTTATATTTTTGCTTTGCATAAAGAATGCCTTACCCGCTGCTATCTTTTTCATCTCCTCCAACTCTTGGAGGGCCTTTTGGGCTTCGGCCTTGGCGGACTTGGCAGCCTCAGAGGCCATCGTGAGCTCGGACGCTTGCGTTTTTTACTCAAGCTCCAAACTCTCATGTTTTTTCATAAGAGTCTGAAGCTCCTGCCGCACCTCGCCGACCTGGGCCTCAAGTTTCTCTCGCTCGGTGCGCTCCGCGGCCGTTTTCTTTTCGGCCTCAGACAGCGCCTGCTTGAGGGTTGCCACCTCAGTCGTGGCCCCTACAATAGGCAGTACAATCCTGTTAATTTTTGCAATCACGTCTTTTTATAGGCATTTCTTCTGTAAGGTATTTCTTACCTTCTTTCTCCTCGAGCTGCTGCTTGGCAAGGCCGAGCTCTTGCTCGGTCCGCTCGAGGCCCTGTTTCAGGGCATCCACCTCCGCAGTCAGCGCGGCAGTGGCTAGCAGCGAAGCCTGCATACGCATATTTTGACTCCTTTTTGTTAGACTCCTGCGAAATTTAATAGATCCTCTATTCGGCTTTTCTTTCCGAACGCCGAACAGAGCATCAGGGGCTACTGTCTATGCGGTTATATTCTTGCATATTTTTTACTTACCTCGAAGCCTGTTAGAAGGCTAACGCAAGCTTCGTTCAGTCCGCTCTTGGCAGACTGAACCTTCCGGATCACCGTACTCATAATAGTACGGTGCTCCTCGTCGATGGAGGCACCGTCAAGCACCTCCAGCAGATTGTCCGGCACCTCCGGTTGGACGGAGGCCGCCGGCTCAGAAGGCTTGCTCCTCTTGGAAGGAGTTCGCCTACCGCGGTCCGGAACTGTTGAAGATTTCGGCGCGGTGTCCGGCACGAAGCCGGACTCGGAGCCCTGGGGGTCTTGTCCCCTTTACTCCTGGGGTCCAGGAGGTCGCCTTTCGGCTCCTCCAAGACCACCTCCTCCTGCCCCGGAGCTCGTTGCGACGCCACTTCGGCGTCGTCTGCAGTGCGGGGGGAGACAGCGGGCGGAACTGAGTTCACGTCCGACAAATCCAGGGAGCCGCTCGACGAATCGTCGAGTTCGGCCCGGGGTGGGCCGCACAATTATGTTCGGCATTAGGGAAAGCTGAACGACCAAGGAATATCATGAGTCGCTCTGGTATCTGAATACTTACGATTTCGCCGGACGCTTGGCCCTGTCCGGCCACTCCTCGTCGTCCTCATTAGCGTCGGGGGAGTAGTCCGGCGGAGGGGTCTTCCTCTTCCTGGACCCTCCGACCTCCCCCGTTGGGGCGGCCTTCCTTTTTTCTCCTCCCCCCGCTGGAGGGGGAGAGGTTTCTTCTTCCTCCTCCTCGTTTTCACGGGGAGAGAGCGTCTCAGACTCGTCAGATGACGAATCCGACACCGCCACGTTGCGGGCACTCTTTCGAGTCCCCGTGGCCTGGCCTTCTTCTTCTTGGCCTTCTTCTCCGGCACCACATAAGGCGCCGGAGCCAGAAGCTTCACTAAGAGAGCAGGGGCTGGGTCTTCGGGCAAGGGAGCCAGACAGTTAATCGGTCCGGATATCACCTGCCAAGCCTGTTAAAGGTAAGGGAGTTTAGATCCCGCATAGAGTCAAACTATGAAAAAGAGCTTAAACATCCTGTGAAGGGTAGAAATAGCTTACCTCGCTAGCGTGACGCTGCGAGCTGTATCCGCGGTCCTCGGAGGCGGATGTGGGAGCCTCGGCGCCTTTGGTTAGCACCTTCCAGACGTCTTCATACGTCGTGTCGAAGAGCCTGTTGAGGGTTTGGTGCTGCGCCGAATTGAACTCCCACAGAGTAAAGTCCCGTTGTTGACACGGGAGGATCCGGCGGACGAGCATAACCTGGACCATGTTGACAAGCCTGATCGGTTTGTTCACCAGGGACTGGATGCATGTTTGCAGTCTGGTCACCTCTTTCTCGTCGCCCCACGACAGGCCCGTCTCTTTCCAGGACATAAGCCGCGTGGGGGGCCCGGATCAAAACTCAGGGGCTGCGACCCATTTTGGATCGCGTGGCTCGGTGATGTAAAACCACCCGGATTGCCACCCCTTTAGGGTCTCCACGAAGGAGCCCTCGAGCCATAGGATGTTGGCCATCTTGCCCGCCATGGCGCCTCCGCACTCCGCCTGGCTGTCGCGCACCACCTTGGGCTTGACGTTGAAGGTCTTGAGGAACTGGGGAAGGAAAACTACCCTCTCATGGGGCCTTGGGGTGGGGTGAAGCTGCCCCTCCTCGGGAAGCCGGTGCACGATATCCTTGGACAAGTATCCGGCCTTCCTTAGCTTCTTGACATGGCCCTCCGTGACGGAGGATACCATCCACCTGCCTCCCGCTCCGGACATTGCTGGAGAAGGTTGATGTGGGAAGTGCGGGCTTGGGCGCTGGAGCTCGGGTGTGCAGAAAATTGATAGGCAAAGGAGGAAGAAGGCGTAGGTGAAAAGGTGGATCCTTATCCCCTTGTATGGGTGGATGCGGCTATGCGTCCCCACCAGCCTGGTAAAACTCGCTTGCCTCCCAAGCGCCGTGATAAATGTCGCGGTTGGGTTACCCACGTCCGTATTGATGAGAATCCCGTAAAAGGGGGACACGATCTCTGCTTTGACAAGACGTGCCAAGGAAATCGCCTCGCAAGACGTGCTGAGGTGGAAAAGCAAAAACTATCCGAGTAAAGGACTTGGCCGTAGAGTAATGAAGCACCGCGGGATACGTCAGCAGATCTGATTGGTGTTAATATTATTCTCTCTATGGCACTATGTGGAAGCTTATTTTGCAGAGCCGGACACTACTCTTGGTGTTTACAATCTTCTATGAAGGACTTGGAGGAGGAACCCGCCTTGCAATGCCGAAGACAATCTGCGCGCCGGACTCGTCGTCATTGAAGCCTGGTTCAGGGGCTACTGAGGGAGTCCTGGATTAGGGGGTGTTTGGATAGCCGGACTATACCTTCAGCCGGACTCCTGGACTATGAAGATACAAGATTGAAGACTTCGTCCCGTGTCCGGATGGGACTTCCCTTGGCGTGGAAGGCAAGCTAGGCGATGCGGATATTCAAGATCTCCTACCATTGTAACCGACTTTGTGTAACCCTAACCCTATCCGGTGTCTATATAAACCGGAGGGTTCTAGTCCGTAGGACAAATCCATCATACAATATTCATACCATAGGCTAGCTTCTAGGGTTTAGCCTCCTTGATCTCGTGGTAGATCTACTCTTGTACTACCCATATCATCAATATTAATCAAGCAGGAGTAGGGTTTTACCTCCATCGAGAGGGCCTGAACCTGGGTAAAAACATCGTGTCCCTTGTCTCCTGTTACCATCCGGCCTTGACGCATAGTTCGGGACCCCCTACCCGAGATCTGCCAGTTTTGACACCGACAATGGGCGGGCCGGTGCGCGAGCGACGACTATGATTGGCCGCCGCATGGTGCGAGGCCGCTGGGTCGGGGCGATGCAGGTGTCCCGGTCGGAGCAGGGCGGTGACGGCCGGCGCAGGGCGACGGGCGGACTGACGCGCGGACGGCGGCTGGCCCTGACGGGTCGCCTCGGCGCGTGGCCGCCGAATCAGAGGAGAGGCTGGCTGGTCACGCCGGGGTCGGAGTAAAGGCGCTCGGGGTCGACGGCGGCGGTGGGTGACGCAAACCGATCAAGTATAGATCGAAGAAAAAACCGCGTGATTAAGATGACCGGCGGGAGAGGGAAAACCCCAGAGCAAGGCTTGTGCAAAAGACTCTCTAGAGCAACCGGTCAACACAACCGGCGGACGAACCCTAGGTACAGGCGGCGCGGCCTCCGGCGGCGGTCATGGAGGCCGATCGCCCCGGGGGCGGTGCGCGGGTGCGGAAACAGCGGCTGCTAGGGTTTAGGATCGACGTGCGATAGATACCATGTTAGAAGGGATAGAGGGAGATTGGTGGAATAGTTTGTTGTATTGCTTGAGCCTCGTGGGCATATATATAGTAGTACATGATCTATTTGGAGTACAAGGCAAGTCAGAATATTTCCTAGTCTAACCTATATTTTCTAATAGACTGATATTTGGCACACGTATGCCATATAAGCAAAACTGCCACACCTCTACTTCTTTCATTTTAAAGTACCACACGATCCCTCGTCCTTTGACCTCGCCTCCTCCCAAATGACCCCGCAGGCTCGCCCGAGAAACCTGCTTCTCCCGCACATCTCGGGAGCCCACCCCCGAGAAAATTGCCACTTCTTCACCTCTACCACATGATTTCTCCTCAGGACAAAGTTATCATGGTATTCGCATGCAAGTTATCAGGCCTGTGTTGCATAACTTACCGTGCTATTTACATAGAACGTACCAGGTATCTATGCTTCAACAACTACATCCCTTGAAAGTTACCACTGGTTTTGTACACAAGTTATAAGGTCTTCGATGTGTAAAATACAATGGTACTTACACATAAGTTATCAGGGTATATGTACATCAACCTTCCCCCGGTCAAAGTTACCATGAGGGATTGTACATGAGTTACCGGGTCTACAGTTTGTATATTATCAAGGTACTTGCACCTAAAAACCTGGGTGTGTTTCGGTAGCTTTTTCCATAGGTCAAAAATTACCACGATGTTTTTGCATAACTTATCACGCCTATAGCACGTGTGCACCTCATGACACTAAACATTATGTGACTTTTCCGTGGCACGCCATGTGTTGTGTTCATCCAAGAGGCCCACGCGCGAGGCGAGTGTATGTTTTTAACAACTTAGTTTCCTTTGATGAAAAAGTTACCATCACGTTTATATTGCAAGTTATCGGTTATGCGGTGCTTATATTATCATGTTATTTTCACAAAAAATATTGGGGATGTTTTGAACAACTTTTTCCCGGGACAAAAAGTTATCATGGGGATTCTAGGTAACCTATTAGGCTCCTAGTGCTTAAAATATCATGCTATTTACACAAAATTTATCAGGGGCATGTTTTAGCAAATCCCCCCCCCCCCCCCCCCCCGCCCACGGGTCAAAAACTTATCATGGTGTTTAGTTATCGCAGTGCATATGTTTTCATGCTATTTACACATAAAAATGCCAGGGGAGGGAGGTATACTACCGTGCTATTTACACAGAAGATACCGGAGTATCTTTTCAAAAAAAGAAAATATTCCCTACGGTCAAAGTTACCATGGTGTTTCTACCTCAGTTATCAGATGTGAGCAGCGTATATTACCATCTATTTACACATAAATTATCGGGTATCTTTTCACGTTTATCTTCCTCAATGGTTAAAGTTACCATGATGTTTGTATCTAAATTATCAGGTCTATGGCGTGAATGTTATCGTGCTGTTTACAGAAATTACCGGGGGGCGGGTTCAACAAATTTATTCCCAATGATCAAAGTTACCGCGAACATGTCAAAAACATGTCAAAAACAATATTTCCCTTAGCTTGCTCAACAATGAGTGTCATAGGTGAGGTGGTTAGCTCCCTTTGTTGATTACCTGCAGACCAGAGATCAAATCCTAGTCCAAGCATTATTTTTGCCGAAAATCGGAAAGGCGCGTCGATTACGAAAATTAGGAAGGCACGGTAAAATCAGGGAGGGCGTGCGGGAAAGGAAAGAAATTTTGCCGAAAATCGGGAAGGCGCGTGGGCCATAATTGACAATTACGAAAATTAGGAAGGCACGGTAAAATCGGGGAGGGCGTGCGGGAAAGGAAAGAAATCGGGAGAGGTCGGTGGGGGAGGCGTGCGGGAAAGAAAAGAAATCGGGTGCGGGGAAGGAAGGAGATCGGGAGGGAAGTGACGGCGCTGGATGCGTGTGGCAGTTTCGCAATCTGCCACACGGTTGCCATATACATATTTTGTTTTCTAATACAATCACGTTACTCAACAAAGTGTAATATGTAGGCTCGCCCGTCATGTCTTAATACGTGGATTTGGTATTATTTATACTCGGGAGTCTTGGATTATAGATGGCATTAGGCCCATATAAGATAATAATCCCTGATTAATCTCTAAGTCCTATTTAGATGCATGGCAAATGGTGAAGAGTTTAGTCTCATACTCCTACAGCAAGAAGAGCGGGACCCTTTATAAGGGCTGCTCTACTATATGCCATTGGGAGCTTGGAAACATGAGCTATACACGTGCGCTCCTCCTCCTCCGCCGCCCGCCTTGTCAGAACGCGCGCGCGTCGCACCCCGATTCGCGGGAATGAGCCGAGCCGAAACTTATTTTTGCTGGTTAGAAATGGTTTATTAATCTTGGATTAAGTAACGAGCCGCTTATGGAAGTGCCACTGTTCGACACGTTTGACGTGGGCTGGTCACGGACTCGGTCATGGGCCTGAGCCCAGGCCCATCTACCTGACGACCTATATAAGAAGGCGCTGGCCAGTGGAGTGAACCCTAACTTAGTTCACTCACTCCCTCTCGCACAACCCTAGCCACCATCTACTGTTCCTCTCTTTGTGTTGCTTCCGACGATCCCATCTCGACGACCGCGTGCACGGTTGGTCGGGAGAGCAGGTGCCTCCGGAACCTTGTCGTTTGAGATCCTGCCTGGGAGAACGGCAATAAGGTTTTTGAAGAGCGTCTCGACGCGACTGCTCCCGATCCATCACCGTCCGCCTCTGCTTCCACTACTTCTCCTGCATCGACTCCATGACTGACGACAAAGTCGCCAAAAAGAAGGCCTTGGCCGATGCCGAGGCCGCCACCGCGTTGGCCTGGCCAACCGGAGGGTATGACTCATTCATCCCTTATTTGCTAGTTCATATGTTGGCCGTATATATAGAGTTCATAGATGTTTTGGTTCTATGTACTGCAAGTGTGCACATGCTTAGATCTTGGTATGAGATGCATATCGTATTTGTCATGTGTACTGTATATTTGTGGATTAGATTAGTCGAGAAAGTGCTAATATTTCCAATAAGGAGCACATATTCGTCAGGCAGCTCAATTTTTCTATAATTTCAGTCACTTTGGTTTCGAGCTGTAAGATCAACATCCAAGGGCCAGGAAAGAAAACGGGACAGATATAGCTCACGTAAGTGAAAATAGGGCTTTGCTGCAACTACGTAATTATTCTACGTACAGCTACGTGAAAACTGATTTGGGGAGATTTCATTGGAAGGAAAAAATAGCCCAGGCCCCACCCCATGAAAATCGGGGGGGAGAGAGAAGTATATTAGGAAGTTTACCTAAGTTTACGTAGGTGGGTACATAGGTGTAGGATTATTGGTGAAAATATTGTCAGCGTCATGCCTCATCTTTTCATGTAGCCGGCTGACTTGCCCCACGTCTCTCCATCACTGTGCCTCTTCAACGTTGTCCCACAAACCGCCCGCATTTGAACTGCAAAGTCCAGAAGTATTGTGTCATCCAACGTAGGACTGTATTGGTTCGTCTGATGGTCCGGGTGCACTTTTTCCTGAAGCCAGAAACAAAATAGAACGGCTTTGTGGGTGTACGGACTGGAGTGGCCAGCGGCGCGGGGTGAAGGAGGGTGGCTAGGTCAGAGCGCGGAAGGGCGTTTCTCCTCTCCGCGTTTGATTTTAACTCCTCTAAAGTTAATGACACAATGCAAGGAGTTGCTAGAATGTTGTCCTTTGCTATCCAATTGTCAAGTTAAGGAGTCAGTAACACAAGAGTAAGTTACACTATCAGCTATTTCAACAAGTTGAAACCGTTGATCCATGAGCCAATTGTCAAAGATTTCTTCTAAATTGTCCTAAAAAAGTTTCTTCTAAATGCCAACTTAGCTGATGACCATAAAAAACCCTCTATATATAGTTTTAGAAGTTTCATTGCACGAATCACCGGCTCCTACTCTCTTTTTTCGCGGGAGAAATCACCGGTTCTTAATTCTGCTATATACTCCTACTGGACTAGATCAATGGAGGAGCTTGTCTGATCGATCAACGTTGCGTCCTGAAGCAAAAATCTGCACTGGGGATGTGAGCATCGAGGGCCGGCAACGAGGCAGACCTCCAACCGTCACAAGGATGTACCCTATGCACCCGATGAGCCGCAGCCGGATACTGCATGTTCCCGCCCTCCTTGTCGGCCCTTGGCGCGCTCCGGGGATCGTCGGACCGCGCCTCGGCCTTGTGGAGCAGGTGCACCGGCGACGAGCCTTGACTCATCTGCGCCCTCAGCATGTCTGCGTCTCGGGCCTTCTTCTTCTCCTTTGCTATCTTTCGCCAGTTGGACAGCGCCCGGGCTGTCTGCTCGTTGAAGATGGTTCTCTTCATGTGTGAGCCCATCTGTGTGACGAGCGCGTAGAGGGGGAAGGTGATGTAGGTGCACATGATCTGCACAGCTACCCCCAGCACCACCTTGGCGATGCTCACTCCCATTTTCTCATGGTAGCATCTCTTCAAGCCAGGAGTGGCCTGTGACCCAGATCATCAGCGACAAGAGTGTCAGGTGCCTTGCATCCATAGCTGAAGTGTCAAGTATTTGTACGTACGTACCACTGTCCACACGAAATGTGCCATCTGAAACGCGTTCTGGAAGAGTGTCAGGTGTATGAGGAAGAGGACCCAGTCAGGCCTGTTGAACCAGAAGTACTTGTTGCTCGGCTCGACGACGGGAGCACCCTTGACGACGCTTGTCCGGTCCTGGATCTCCAGTGCCATCTCCATGATCACCATCTCTAGCTTGGTTCCAACCCACAAGAGGATCTGTTGAGACAAACAAGACAACGGCATGCATTCTGGAATATGTTTGGAAAGTTACATTACAGCCGAGATGGAGAAAAGAAATTTGGATGCACTTACCACGAGTGGGGCGAAAGAGATCCAGAGGAGCGTGCCGATCCCTACCAAAAGATGACGGCGGTCACCAGCGGCGGCGCCAGCAGTCCAAGCCTGTGGGGTCAGCCTTTGTAATCTGTGGGGTCAAAATAGGTACTAATAGCTAGGGGTCAAAGGATTAGCCAAAACCTGTGGGGTCGGCTGACCCCACAGCCATAACGTGGCTTCGCCACTGGCGGTCACACGACAAATTTATAAAGATTTATTCAACATTTTGTTCGTTCGGGTTTGAACGTGTTATAGTTCTATAGTTGTAATTTGGTTCATGTGTGCATTGCTGATATTAATTGATCCCGGGAAAAGAAAGGGTGAAGGCGAGGAGGGCGAGGCGACGGCTACCGTTGATATCAAGGAAGAGGGTAAGGACCGCCACGAACCAGAGCTTGAGGCTGCAACAAAATGACAAATGTGTCATGACCATATGGAATCTCACAGCAATTATGGATGTGGCTAGGTCTCAGTCGACTGAGACTTGGTTAAGTCTCAGTCAAGTGATATACTATGGTCAAGTTGATATCAAGGAGTAGTACGTAAGAAGAAAAAGAAAAAACTGAAAAGAAAATTTTGTACGAATCTTTATGCAAAATCAAAAGAAGATAGTATCGACTGAGACATAAGGATCTATTTATCTACTATATATGGGTGTGTATGTGTATTGGACTACATATATATTAGTGTAGAGACAGGTAGTGAACCTACCTGATGCCAACGACAACCTTGAAGTCGTCCTGCATTGATCTCTTGATGTACCTGTGGAAGTCGAACCTGCTGTTGTGCGACAAATGCGCGTTGATGAAGCCCTGCCGCAAGCTGAGGTAGTCCACCTTGGTGACCGACGTGAAGAACTGCCTGAAGAAAGCCACCTGATCCACATCAAACACCACAGATTAGTCAAAAGACAGGAAAAATGATGAGGGCGTGCAGGAAGAAAGATACTCACGATCCATCTGACGCCGGGGGTGCTGGAGAGTCCCAAGTGCCGCTTCACGAACGTCGTCTGGTGCGTGAACCGGCACCGCGAAGGATCTGCGAGGATTCAGCCAGTAGAAACATATCAGTTCTTCACTCTGATGATCGCTAGTGCGTTTGAAAATCCAACAGGTTTCAGAAAGAAAATGAGTGGTAGCTAGCTAGATCCTGACCATTTGCGAACTGATACTCCAGCGAGGTGGTCTCCGACTCCCACTTCTTCCATTTCTTCATCTGCAGGAAATCGACTAGGATCAGTAACAGCGTTGCAATGGATGGAAAATATGCTTCTCCTGAGAAACTCACTTTGAGACGGCTGAGAGCCATGGTGACGACGCTGTACAAGACGTGGAAGACCGCGAGCACGAAGATGAATATATGCAGCTGGTGCATGCTCCCCGCCGACATCAGCGCCACCTTGCCCTGCAGAACCAGTTTAGTCAAGCCAAGCCAAGAAGAGAAGAAATTCAGGTGATGTTCATGCTCACTAGCTAGGTGCTCACCTGTTTGGCGCAGACGTCCTCTCCGGCTGGGGAGGCCAGGAACCGGCGGTGAGTCTCGCCTTCGAGCCATAGAAGCGTCCGGTGGTTGTCCTTGCCGTGGCCGCCGCCGGCGGCGCCGTCGTTAAACTTGCACGGGAGCATCTTGCTGCCGGCCTCCTTGGAGATGCATATCTTGGAGATGGGCGTCTGCGCCACGGTGAGGAGCAGGGATATGAAACCCACCAGCATGAGCTCTGCTTTCATCTTCTCCAGCGCCTCCCCCAGGGCCTTCTTGTGGCGCTTGCGGAACCACTGCACAGCATGCAGCATGAGTAACTAGTTACGGATTCCCTGTCCCTAATCTCCAACTAATCAACCTTAAAAAACTCAAAAATAAACAAACATTTTGGCAGCTTAAAAACACCGTGGCATCCAACCAAACGACGCCACGACACCCAAGTTATTTATTTTATATAAGTGAAAAAAAATAACGTACGTGTCCGAGGTTGTGGAGGGCTTGCTCCATGGCGACGGAGACGAGTATCGTTACGGCGCAGACGAGCGCCACCGCCCACGTTGGCGTGTCCCGCAGCTCCCGCCCTCCCGCCGGTCCCGCCATGGACCAAGCGCTCCGGCTATAGCCCAAGCACGTACCGCCGGCACGCAATGACGCAGCCTCTTCTTTGGCGCTCGATGACGATGAGCCAGACGCACGCACAACTACCGATCGTCCGAAAGAAGGATCTAATTACCGGCCGGAGCAGGCGAAGCAGGTGCGCGTGGTGTGGCAAACTGAGGTGTGGTGTGTGGCGGGACTGGTACTAGTCTGGCCAGGTTTTTATATATGGGTGAGCGCACGGGCGGGCGGGCGGGCGGGCGTGGTCGTCGTCAACGGTGCGTCTTCGCCGCCGGGGTGGCAGGGGCGCTGCGGTTTCGTTCGGCGCCGACCGGGTGGTCCATGCACGGCGAGCGGAGCCCGTGGGTACGTGCTACTGTGCTAGTACTAGTACCGGGAGAGTTTGGTGCCGGAGTATGCATGCATGCATGCATGCATGCATGTGACCGCAGTTTCGTTGGCTCGTTGCCATAGCGCGCCCATGCTGCTGGTGGTTGCAGACAAAGCACTGCCGTGTGATCAACGCCCGGCCGGGGTACGGTGTCGGGAGTCGGGACCGGCGACGAAAGGGCTGAGAAACGCGAGGCTGCTCTTCAAGAAAGAAGAACACGTGCATGGTTGTGTGAAGTCCGAGGACTGGGCTCGCGTTGACGCTCGGCGCTCGCAGACTCTGACTCTCTCAACAAATTTATCAATGGAAACAACAGGCGGAACTCCTACTGTGTCGCGCGAAATAACAAAACAAGGGAAACGCTGGGAATCCACAGACGGAAAACAGCTGACGCGTTTGAAGCACTGCCCGGTCCTCCATCGAGCTGCAAATCCCGAGAGCCCTCTCCTGTTCTCTCCCCGCTCCTCTCCCACCACCGGCCGGGACGCTCACCATGCACCCTGTTGGAGCGACGACAACCGTGTTGGGAAGGGATGGTGTTAGGAGCTAGGGTTTTGCCGGTTTTAGGGCGGAGATTGTAGGGGAAAGATGGAGGAAGACGAGGACGAGGGCGCGGCGGCCGGCGGCTGGGCACCGTCCTTGCGTGGTGAAGAAGAGGCGGCGGCGGCGCAAGAGGCGGCTATGGTTAGGTCTCCCGGCTCCCTAAGGGAAGCCGGGCAAATAATGATTGCTTCTTACTTGATTAGATTGATACATCTCCTCTTCTTATATAGAGAGGTTTACTTGACTCCTAAGCAAACGACCCTAATAACGATAAGATAATTGGGCTAAACCCTAATAACAATAAGATAACTTGGGCCACAACCCACTGGGCTAAGCCCCTAATATGCCGGTCATAACACTTCTCCCCGCCTGCACAAACAGCTCGTCCTCGAACTGTAAGGCGGGGAAGCGCTTGCTGAACTCCTCGAGATGATCAACCAGCGTCAAACACCTCCGCGGCAGTTGGGGCGGCCAGGTCGCCGAGCCCGGCGGCGACGGCGTCCTCCTCAATGTAGTATGCAACCTCCAGGTAGAAGAGTCGGGGGCAGACGTGGCCGGGCATGTAGGTCTCGTCGTAGTTGAAGCACAACCCTTGGCGGCGACGCTCGAGTAGCTCGGCCGAGGTGAGCCGGCGGAATGGGCGCGCCGCGGCCGCGGCAAGGGGTGCCGCGGAAGCCTGAGCAGGCCGACCCTGCGCGGGAACATCCGGCCAGGGTGGCGGCCCAGCGGCCCGGGACGGTGATGCCAGCTGGATGGCCACCGCGCGGCAATCGAACGCGTGGGCATAGTACATGGCCGTCTGGAGGTCCTGGGGTCCCTGCAGCTCGACGTCCACGCAGATATGATCTGGCAGACCGCCCACGAAGAGTTCGGCCCGCTGGTGAGCCGTCACGCCGGACGCGTGGCATGACAGGGCCTGAAAGCGTCCGGTGTAGTCCTGCACTATAGAGGTGAAGGGAAGGCGATCCAACTCCTCCAGCCGGCTCCCACGTATCGACAGTCCGAAGCGAAGGAGGCAGAACTCGCGAAAACGCTCCCATGGGGGCATGCCGCCCTCGTCCTGCTCGAGGGCGTAGTACCATGTCTGTGTGGCGCCGCGGAGGTGATAAGAGGCGAGCCAGGTGCGGTCCGACGCGAGCGTCCGTTGCCCCCAGAAGAACTGCTCGCACTGGTTGAGCCAGTTGAGGGGGTCCTCGGCGCCATCGTAGGTGGCGAAGGCGAGCTTGGCGAAGCGCGGTGGTGTCTGAGCATGACCGCCATGAGTGTATGGCTCGGCAGTACGGAGTAGCGAAGAGGATGGCATTGGTCCGGTGTGCACATGTGGTCCGCAGGAAAGCGATGGCCCGTCGAAGTCAGCATGGAAACCTGCGGGGCCAGAGGGCCCGTCGTATGGCAGGGAGGACGCCGGTTGGTCCGCGGCCATGGTGTAGACTGGCGGCGGTGACGTCCCGGCCAACCAGGCTGGATGCTGGGATGGCAAGGGCGGGAACCGCACTTGCTGAATCGGCACGTCCACCGGCGCGGTTGTAGTCAGCCCAGTGCTAGGCGGCGGAGGCGCCGGCAGCGGCAGCTGCTGCTGCTTGGAAACGACAGAGGCGGCGGGCACGGCGATGGCCGCAGCCGGCCATTGTGGCCAGATCGAGGCGGTGGCAGGGGCTGGCTGTAGCTGCAGCGAGGGCTGCAGCGGCCCGACCAGCGTCGCGGTGGCCCCGGGGTGCGGTGGCTACCAGGACGGTGGCGGCGAGGACCCGGGTGGCGTGGGTGACGCGGCGAGGGCCGGCGCTGGCCACTGCGGCCATTGGGGCACGGCAGCGGCTGAAACGGCCAGTGGTGGTGTAGAGGCCCGGTCGGCGCCGCGGGTGCCGAATACCACGGCAGGGCGGCTGGCCAGGTCGCGGCGGCCGGCGGCAAGGGCAGCGGCGGTCCGTAGGGGCCGGCTAGGTATAGCCGTATCCCCTGGACGACGGTGACGAGATCGTTGAGGACCCCGGTGATCTCCTCTGGAGTGTAGGCGGCGGCTGGTGGTGCGGTGGAGGGCGCCGTCATCTGGGTGGTGGAGGTGCCGGAGGATGCGACCAGCGGCGCAGACGGGGAGGGTAGCGGTGTGGTGGTGACGGTCGGCAGCGGAAGCGACGGGATGGGCGGCGGCGAAGACATGATCGGAACTGAGCTACCTGATACCAAGGTGTTAGGAGCTAGGGTTCTGCCGGTTTTGTTGGGGAACGTAGTAATTTCAAAAAAATTCCTACGCACACGCAAGATCATGGTGATGCATAGCAACGAGAGGGGAGAGTGTTGTCCACGTACCCTCATAGACCGAAAGCGGAAGCGTTATAACAACGCGGTTGATGTAGTCGTACGTCTTCACGGCCCAACCGATCAAGCACCGAAACTACGGCACCTCCGAGTTCTAGCACACGTTCAGCTCGATGACGATCCCCGGACTCCGATCCAGCAGAATGTCGGGGAAGAGTTCCGTCAGCACGACAACGTGGTGACGATCTTGATGTTCTACCGTCGCAGGGCTTCGCCTAAGCACCGCTACAATATTATCGAGGATTATGGTGGAGGGGGGCACCGCACACGGCTAAAAAATCAATGATCAATTTTGTGTCTCTAGGGTGCCCTCCTGCCCCCGTATAAAAAAAAGCAAGGGGAGGAGGTGCGGCCAGGCAAGGGGCGCGCCAGGAGGAGTCCTACTCCTACCGGGAGTAGGACTCCCCCTTTTTCCATGTTGGACTAGGACTTGGGGGGAGGAGAGAGAGAGGGGAAAGGAAAGGGGGGCGCGCGACTGCCCCTTGGCCTCCTCTCCTCTTCCTCCACTAGGCCCATTAAGGCCCATTAGGCTACCGTGGGGTTCCGGTAACCTCTCGGTACTCCGGTAAAATGCCGATTTCACCTGGAACACTTCCGATGTCCAAACATAGGCTTCCAATATTGTCAGGACCCCGATCCTAAGCCACATCGATCCAGCATGTAACACATCATAACACTTTGCGGCCTCACGCACGGTACTCCCACGTGTGCCACCTTACCTGGCCCGGGACCATTTGCGCCTTTTGGCTCACATATATGATAGTGTCGCTAGCATCCATATGACAGAGAACCCGGGCCGACATGGCTAGTCGTGAACCCAAGGCGGCACTAACCCATCAGGACAGGCATACATGAATCACATCGAGCATGTCGGTCAACAACGTATAAATCCGGGCTGTAGCACTGGGCTAACAGGCCTCCGGTAACCCGGGCTGTAGCAGGCTAGGCAGGACTCCGGATAACACCGCGTGACATTTCCCCGAAGGGACAGACACAGGAACGACGAGAATCACATGCCGGCCAGTCAAGTGTTCCGAGCAGTAGTGCTGGGCTAGCAGGACTCCGGTGAACCGGGCTGTAGCAGACTACTATGGCTCAAGGAGGCACTTAGACTACATTTCCTCATATGATAGGCTGCCAAGGATAAACAACTAGATAGTCGGATCCCACACATAGCCAGCATTTCAATCATACACACAATATGCTCGATATATGTAAATACAACATGGCATCACAACATAACTCTACGACTCAAAGTATTTATTCATTAGGCTCCGAGGAGCGGGATATTACAAACATGGGTCTCATGACCCAACATTCAGAGCATACAAATCAAGCACATGCGGAAGCTTAACATGTCTGAGTGCAGACATCTACAAATGAAAAAGGCTGAGAAGCCTGACTATCTACCAGATCCTGCCGAGGGTACAAGATCGTAGCTGAGGTATCAAGCTAAACGTCGAAGTCCACACGGTACCACTAGCGAGACTGAAGTCTCTCTGCAAAACATAAAATAGGCAAACGTGAGTACAAATGTACCCAGCAAGACTTACATCAGAGCTATCTACATATGCATCAGTATCAATAAAGGGGTGGTGGAGTTTAACTGCAGCAAGCCAGCTTTGACTCGGTGGCTATCCTGAACTATGACTGCAAGTAACTCTTTTGAGGTGGCGCACACGAGTCCACATAGTCACCATATCAATACACCACTATGGATCCGCTCCCGACTTCCTACGAGAACGCCATCCATAGCACTCACGCTTATCTTGCGCATTTTAGAGTATCCACTTTCACTTGTCTATGAACTGATATAGGCAACCCAGAAGTCCATTACCGCGGACACGACTATTCGAATAGATCATTTATAACCCTGCAGGGGTGTACTTCTTCACACATGTTTCCACCACTTAGCGTCTGCACACGACATGTGCTCGGCAGACTTCAAGCGAAAGCCGACGTGGGTGTAGACCACGACCTAACTAACCACACAAGTCTCTAGTCCAGGTTTATTGCCTATTCGGGTTCCATCCATGAGGTGATCCGGCCGGAGTTTCGCTCACAGCCCCAAACGATGTGTGCAGGGTTCCCAGGACACCAAACGGGCGCCCGGTACACCGTGCCACGTGCCTACCGCAACACAGCCCACCCCTACGGTCAGCGCTGCGTGCGGCCCCCAGCATACTACAAACACCAGAAACTACTTGCAACTCCTGGACAGAGGACGAGAGGGGTTAGTAAGTCGAGCGGGGTCATATTTCAGGGCCCAACGTGTGGTAGTAGCTGTTTCATGGATCACAAACACAGAACTCAGTTCCTAAGGACGGTTCCAATGAGACAACCCACCATGTACTCCTACATGGCCTCTCACCGCTACCTTTACCAAATCGTGTTCACACACTTAGCTCACACACAATAGGACATGTTTACACACCTCCAATTCATCCC
Organism: Aegilops umbellulata; assembly: GCA_032464435.1. NCBI lineage: Eukaryota > Viridiplantae > Streptophyta > Magnoliopsida > Poales > Poaceae > Aegilops > Aegilops umbellulata. The sequence continues at coordinate 585,225,488 of CP136058.1, read as the reverse complement.
CGATGAATCAGACCTGACTCAACTCTAAGCAGTAGCAGGCATGACAAACAAGCATGAATGAGTAGGTACATCAGGGCTCAAACAACTCCTACTCATGCTAGTGGGTTTCATCTATTTACTGTGGCAATGACAGGTCATGCAAAGGATAAAGGGGTTCAGCTACCGCAGCAAGTAACAAATGAATCGTTGTTGTCCTAATGCAGTAAAAGAGAGCATGAGCGAGAGAGTGGGATTGTATTGGAATGAACAAGGGGGTTTTGCTTGCCTGGCACTTCTGAAGATAATATAGCTCTTCATCGGTGTCATCGATCACATCGTCGGAAACATCGTCGACTGAGAGGGGACGGTTACCGGCAAACAGAGAAGGACACAATCAATGCAATGCAACAATATGATGCATGATCATGACATGGCAATATGCTGTGATTTGAGCTAATGTATCTAGCTATGATTTAAATGAAGTTGGTTTGAATACATGATTCAAATTCCAACTCCATATATGATTATTTAAATTCCCTTTATTTGTTTTGTCCAAAACAGAGGACAAACATTGTTCAAACATGCATGAATATGGTACAGATGGATTCCTTGAATTTTTCTTATAATTTTTCATATATAACTTGTTTGATTTGGAGTTACGGTTGAATTTCTATGAATTTTTGAAGTTTGCAACATTTTCTGGAATTTCCTGTATAAGAATAAACCCAGAAAAGGATTTACTGCGTCAGCCTGGCGTCAGTGTGATGTCAGCGGTCAACTGACCCGGCCCAGGTCAAACCTGACCAGTGGGGCCCACTGGTCAGTGTCACGGTGCTAGTTAGGGTCGCTGACGTGTGGGTCCAGTCAACGGCCACGTCAGCGGGGTCAAACCCCGTCGGTCAAAGCGGTCAGCCCGCCGGCCTTTAGCCGCCGGCGGCAGCAGATGCGGAGCAGCGGCGCGGAATTCGCCTACACGGCGCGGTTTGGCGCGCGGAGCATAGCTACGGGATGCGGACGCTCGTCCGCATCCAACCGGGGTGGTGGTGCGGCCGGGGGGTGGCCGGAGTGGCGCCGGCGACGAGCTCGGCGGTGGCCGAAGCTCGGTGATGTGCGCGGGTGGCGCTGCGGGGTGCAAGCGGCAGAGGAAGGCGCTAGCGAGGCTTAGAGCGGGGCGGCAAGCTCGGTGGACACGCGCCCGGGACCAAATGGTCACCGGAGCGTCGTCGACGGTGAGCACGGGCGGTGGCCGGAGATCGGGCGCGGTGGGAACGGCGGCTATGGCGGCCAAACGGACACGGGAGCTAGGGGAAGAGGAAGAGGAGCTCACAACGAAGCCAGAGGAGGTCTCAGCGGGCTCGGGAACGCGTCGGAGACGACGAACGGGCGCTGGCGATCTCGGCGACCGAGAGGTTGAAGACAACGACATAGATGGCGAAGTAGAGCTCCAGGCGATGCGTGGCTCGACGAGGAGGACGAAGGCGACGGGGCGGATCCCTGGGGCGCGTCGGAGAGGCGGGAGGGAGGCGGTGGCCGCGGTGGTGGCGAACGGCGGCGACGAACCCGATCGGGTAGGATGGGGAACGGCGAGGGAGAGAGCAGGGGGAGAGCGAGGGAGTTCCAGGGGTGGCGTGGCGTTGCGGGGGACGTCCAGGGGGAGGAGGAGGCAGCCAGGCAGGGAGGAGGTGGCCGGTGTGTGGCCACGCGTGCCGGGCACGCGCCCCTGCCTACTGGCGCGAGGAGGAAGGCGACAGGGAGAGGGGCCAGGCGGGCTGGGCCGCGCAGGTGGGCTGGAAGGCCAGGTAAGTGGCTGGGCTTCTCTCTCTCTCTTATTTCTGTTTTTTTTGTTCTGTTTGTTTTTTTATTTTATCTTTGCCACTGCTTTAAAAAAATTCAAAACAGTTTCAAAAACAGTGCCAATTATCCTCTAATAAATTTCATGTTGCAAAATGGACTTTTCCAAATGCACATAAAATATATCAGAGGTATTTGGAGATATATCCTATATATATTTGGGTATATTTTCCAAATTCAAATAGGATAGTGATTTAAATTCAGTGCCCAAATATTCCACAAAAATGTTCCCTAATTTTGGTTTGGTCTCAAAGCCTTGCCAAAATTAACAAACATTTATGAAGGCATTTTGGAACAATGAATGCAATTTAAAGGGTTCTTGCCCTTCTTTTAAATTGATTTCTAAGGCTTTCACTTTCCTCATTTCAAGTTTCTTGAATTTAACATGATGCATGATGCTCACTAATGCAACTATCTGCAAACAATTCTAGGGATGTGACAAATATATCAATATTCATGTCTCGACCATTTCGAGACTCCTCGTCATGTCCGTGATCACATCCGGGACCCCGAACAACATTCGGTACATCAAAACATATAAACTCATAATAAAACTGTCATCGTAACGTTAAGCGTGCGGACCCTACGGGTTCGAGAACAATGTAGACATGACCGAGACACGTCTCCGGTCAACAACCAATAGCGGAACGTGGGTGCTCATATTGGCTCCTACATATTCTACGAAGATCTTTATCGGTCAGACCGCATAATAACATACATTGTTCCCTTTGTCATCGGTATGTTACTTGCCCGAGATTCGATCGTCGGTAATACCTAGTTCAATCTCGTTACCGGCAAGTATCTTTACTCGTTCCGTAATACATCATCCCTCAACTAACTCATTAGTTGCAATGCTTGCAAGGCTTAAGTGATGTGTATTACCAAGAGGGCCCAGAGATACCTCTCCGACAATCGGAGTGACAAATCCTAATCTCGAAATACGCCAACCCAACATGTACCTTTGGAGACACCTGTAGAGCACCTTTATAATCACCCAGTTACGTTGTGACGTTTGGTAGCACACAAAGTGTTCCTCCGGTAAACGGGATTTGCATAATCTCATAGTCATAGGAACATGTATAGTTATGAAGAAAGCAATAGCCACATACTAAACGATCAAGTGCTAAGCTAACGGAATGGGTCATGTCAATCACATCATTCTACTAATGATGTGATCCTGTTAATCAAATGGCAACTCATGTCTATGGCTAGGAAACATAACCATCTCTGATCAACGAGCTAGTCAAGTAGACGCATACTAGTGATACTCTGTTTGTCTATGTATTCACACAAGTATTATGTTTCCGGTTAATACAATTCTAGCATGAATAATAAACATTTGTCATGATATAAGGAAATAAATAATAACTTTATTATTGCCTCTAGTGCATATTTCCTTTAGTCTCCCACTTGCACTAGAGTCATTAATCTAGATTACACAGTAATGATTCTAACACCCATGGAGCCTTGGTGCTGATCATGTTTTGCTCGTGGAAGAGGCTTAGTCAGCGGGTCTGCAACATTCAGATCCGTATGTATCTTGCAAATTTCTATGTCTCCCACTTGGACTAAATCCCGAATGGAATTGAAGCGTCTCTTGATGTGCTTGGTTCTCTTGTGAAATCTGGATTCCTTCGCCATGGCAATTGCACCAGTACTGTCACAAAAGATTTTCATTGGACCCGATGCACTAGGTATGACACCTAGATCGAATATGAACTCCTTCATCCAGACTCCTTCATTAGCTGCTTCCGAAGCAGCTATGTACTCCGCTTCACATGTAGATCCCGCCACGACGCTTTGTTTAGAACTGCACCAACTGACAGCTCCACCGTTCAATGTAAACACGTATCCGGTTTGCGATTTAGAATTGTCCGGATCAGTGTCAAAGCTTGCATCAACGTAACCATTTAAGATGAGCTCTTTGTCACCGCCATATACGAGAAACATATCCTTAGTCCTTTTCAGGTACTTCAGGATGTTCTTGACCGCTGTCCAGTGATCCACTCCTGGATTACTTTGGTACCTCCCTGCTAGACTTATATCAAGACACACATCAGGTCTGGTACACAGCATTGCATACATGATAGAGCCTATGGCTGAAGCATAGGGAACATCTTTCATTTTCTCTCTATCTTCTGCGGTGGTCGGACATTGAGTCATACTCAACTTCACACCTTGTAACACAGACAAGAACCCTTTCTTTGCTTGATCCATTTTGGAATACTTCAAAACTTTGTCAAGGTATGTGCTTTGTGAAAGTCCAATTAAGCGTCTTGATCTATCTCTATAGATTTTAATGCCCAATATGTAAGCAGCTTCACTGAGGTCTTTCATTGAAAAACTCTTAGTCAAGTATCCCTTTATGCTATCCAGAAATTCTATATCATTTCCAATTACTAATATGTCATCCACATATAATATTATAAATGCTACAGAGCTCCCACTCACTTTCTTGTAAATATAGGCCTCTCCAAAAATCTGTATAAAACCAAATGCTTTGATCACACTATCAAAGTGTTTATTCCAACTCCGAGATGCTTGCACCAGTCCATAAATGGATCGCTGGAGCTTGCACACTTTGTTAGCTCCCTTTGGATCGACAAAACCTTCCGGTTGCATCATATACAACTCTTCTTCCAGATATCCATTCAGGAATGCAGTTTTGACATCCATCTGCCAAATTTCATAATCATAAAATGCGGCAATTGCTAACATGATTCGGACAGACTTAAGCATCGCTACGGGTGAGAAGGTCTCATCGTAGTCAATCCCTTGAACTTGTCGAAAACCTTTCGCAACAAGTCGAGCTTTGTAGACAGTAACATTACCGTCTGCGTCAGTCTTCTTCTTGAAGATCCATTTATTCGCAATTGCTTGCCGATCATCGGGCAAGTCAACCAAAGTCCACACTTTGTTCTCATACATGGATCCCATCTCAGATTTCATGGCTTCTAGCCATTTTGCGGAATCTGGGCTCACCATCGCTTCTTCATAGTTCATAGGTTCATCATGATCTAGTAGCATGACTTCCAGAACATGATTACCATACCACTCTGGTGCGGATCTTACTCTGGTTGATCTACGAGGTTCGGTAGTAACTTGATCTGAAGTTTCATGATCATCATCATTAGCTTCCTCACTAATTGGCGTAGGTGTCACAGAAACCGGTTTCTGTGATGTACTACTTTCCAATAAGGGAGCAGGTACAGTTACCTCATCAAGTTCCACTTTCCTCCCACTCACTTCTTTCGAGAGAATCTCCTTCTCTAGAAAGGATCCATTGTTAGCAACGAACGTCTTACCTTCGGATCTGTGATAGAAGGTGTACCCAACAGTCTCTTTTGGGTATCCTATGAAGACACATTTCTCCGATTTGGGTTCGAGCTTATCAGGTTGAAGCTTTTTCACATAAGCATCGCAGCCCCAAACTTTTAGAAACGACAACTTTGGTTTCTTGCCAAACCATAGTTCATAAGGCATCGTTTCAACGGATTTTGATGGTGCCCTATTTAACGTGAATGCGGCCGTCTCTAAAGCATAACCCCAAAACGATAGCGGTAAATCTGTAAGAGACATCATAGATCGCACCATACCTAGTAAAGTACGATTACAACGTTCAGACACACCATTACGCTGTGGTGTTCCGGGTGGCGTGAGTTGCGAAACTATTCCGCATTGTTTCAAATGTAGACCAAACTCGTAACTCAAATATTCTCCTCCACGATCAGATCGTAGAAACTTTATTTTCTTGTTACGATGATTTTCAACTTCACTCTGAAATTCTTTGAACTTTTCAAATGTTTCAGACTTATGCTTCATTAAGTAGATATACCCATATCTGCTTAAATCATCTGTGAAGGTGAGAAAATAACAATATCCGCCACGAGCCTCAACATTCATCGGACCACATACATCTGTATGTATGATTTCCAACAAATCTGTTGCTCTCTCCATAGTACCGGAGAACGGCGTTTTAGTCATCTTGCCCATGAGGCACGGTTCGCAAGTACCAAGTGATTCATAATCAAGTGGTTTCAAAAGTCCATCAGTATGGAGTTTCTTCATGCGCTTTACACCGATATGACCTAAACGGCAGTGCCACAAATAAGTTGCACTATCATTATCAACTCTGCATCTTTTGGTTTCAACATTATGAATATGTGTATCACTACTATCGAGATTCATCAAAAATAGACCACTTTTCAAGGATGCATGACCATAAAAGATAGTACTCATATAAATAGAACAACCATTATTCTCTGATTTAAATGAATAACCGTCTCGCGTCAAACAAGATCCAGATATAATGTTCATGCTCAACGCTGGCACCAAATAACAATTATTTAGGTCTAATACTAATCCCGAAGGTAGATGTAAAGGTAGCGTGCTGACCGCGATCACATCGACTTTGGAACCATTTCCCACGCGCATCGTCACCTTGTCCTTCGCCAGTGTTCGCTTAATCCGTAGTCCCTGTTTCGAGTTGCAAATATTAGCAACATAACTAGTATTAAATACCCAGGTGCTACTGCGAGCTCTAGTAAGGTACACATCAATAACATGTATATCATATATACCTTTGTTCACCTTGCCATCCTTCTTATCCGCCAAATACTTGGGGCAGTTCTGCTTCAAGTGACCAGTCTGCTTGCAGTAGAAGCACCCAGTTTCAGGCTTAGGTCCAGATTTAGGTTTCTTCTCCTGAGCAGCAACTTGCTTGTTGTTCTTCTTGAAGTTCCCCTTCTTCTTCCCTTTGCCCTTTTTCTTGAAACTAGTGGTCTTGTTGACCATCAACACTTGATGCTCCTTCTTGATTTCTACCTCCGCAGCCTTTAGCATTGCGAAGATCTCAGGAATTGTCTTGTCCATCCCTTGCATATTATAGTTCATCACGAAGCAATTGTAGCTTGGTGGCAGTGATTGGGGAATTCTGTCAATGAAGCTATCATCCAGAAGATTAACTCCTAGTTGAATCAAGTGATTATTATACCCAGACATTTTGAGTATATGCTAACTGACAGAACTGTTCTCCTCCATCTTGCAGCTATAGAACTTATTGGAGACTTCATATCTCTCAATCCGGGCATTTGCTTGAAATATTAACTTCAACTCCTGGAACATCTCATATGCTCCATGACGTTCAAAACGTCGTTGAAGACCTGGTTCTAAGCCGTAAAGCATGGCACACTGAACTATTGAGTAGTCATCAGCTGTGCTCTGCCAGACGTTCATAACATCTGGTGTTGCTCCAGCAGCAGGCCTGGCACCCAGCGGTGCTTCTAGGACGTAATTCTTCTGTGCAGCAATGAGGATAATCCTCAAGTTACGTACACAGTCCGTGTAATTGCTACCATCATCTTTCAACTTTGCTTTCTCAAGGAACACATTAAAATTCAACGGAACAACAGCACGGGCCATCTATCTACAATCAAACATAAACAAGCAAGATACTATCAGGTACTAAGTTCATGATAAATATAAGTTCAATTAATCATATTACTTAAGAACTCCCACTTAGAAAGACATCCCTCTAATCTTTTAAGTGATCACGTGATCCAAATCAACTAAACCATAACCGATCATCACGTGAAATGGAGTAGTTTTCAATGGTGAACATCACTATGTTGATCATATCTACTATATGATTCACGCTCGACCTTTCGGTCTCAGTGTTCCGAGGCCATATCTGCATATGCTAGGCTCGTCAAGTTTAACCTGAGTATTCTGCGTGTGCAAAACTGGCTTGCACCCGTTGTAGATGGACGTAGAGCTTATCACACCCGATCATCACGTGGTGTCCGGGCACGACGAACTTTGGCAACGGTGCATACTCAGGGAGAACACTTTTATCTTGAAATTTAGTGAGAGATCATCTTATAATGCTACCGTTAATCAAAGCAAGATAAGACGCATAAAAGATAAACATCACATGCAATCAATATAAGTGATATGCTATGGCCATCATCATCTTGTGCTTGTGATCTCCATCTCCGAAGCAACGTCATGATCACCATCGTCACCGGCGCGACACCTTGATCTCCATCGTAGCATCATTGTCGTTTCGCCAATCTTATGCTTCTACGACTATCGCTACCGCTTAGTGATAAAGTAAAGCATTACAGGGCGATTGCATTGCATACAATAAAGCGACAACCATATGGCTCCTGCCAATTGCCGATAACTCGGTTACAAAACATGATCATCTCATACAATAAAATTTAGCATCATGTATTGACCATATCACATCACAACATGCCCTGCAAAAACAAGTTAGATGTCCTCTACTTTGTTGTTGCAAGTTTTACGTGGCTGCTACGGGCTTAGCAAGAACCGTTCTTACCTACGCATCAAAACCACAACAATAGTTTGTCAAGTTGGTGCTATTTTAACCTTCGCAAGGACCGGGCGTAGCCACACTCGGTTCAACTAAAGTTGGAGAAACTGACACCCGCCAGCCACCTGTGTACAAAGCACGTCGGTAGAACCAGTCGCGTGTAAGCGTACGCGTAATGTCGGTCCGGGCCGCTTCATCCAACAATACCGCCGAACCAAAGTATGACATGCTGGTAAGCAGTATGACTTATATCGCCCACAACTTACTTGTGTTCTACTCGTGCATATAACATCAACGCATAAGACCAGGCTCGGATGCCACTGTTGGGGAATGTAGTAATTTCAAAAAAAATCCTACGCACACGCAAGATCATGGTGATGCATAGCAACGAGAGGGGAGAGTGTTGTCCAGGTACCCTCGTAGACCGAAAGCGGAAGCGTTATAACAATGCGGTTGATGTAGTCGTACGTGTTCACGGCCCGACCGATCAAGCACCGAAACTACGGCACCTCCGAGTTCTAGCACACGTTCAGCTCGATGACGATCCCCGGACTCCGATCTAGCAGAATGTCGGGGAAGAGTTCCGTCAGCACGGCGGCATGGTGATGATCTTGATGTTCTACCGTCGCAGGGCTTCGCCTAAGCACCGCTACAATATTATCGAGGATTATGGTGGAGGGGGGCACCGCACACGGCTAAGAGATCAATGATCAATTGTTGTGTCTCTAGGGTGCCCCCTGCCCCCGTATATAAAGGAGCAAGGGGGAGGAGGTGCGGCCAGGCAAGGGGCGCTCCAGGAGGAGTCCTACTCCTACCGGGAGTAGGACTCCCCCCTTTTCCATGTTGGACTAGGACTTGGGGGGAAGGAGAGAGAGAGGGGAAAGGAAAGGGGGGCGCCACCCCCCTCCTTGTCCAATTCGGACTTGGTGGGCACGGCTGCCCCTTGGCCTCCTCTCCTCTTCCTCCACTAGGCCCATTAAGGCCCATTAGGTTATCGGGGGGTTCCGGTAACCTCTCGGTACTCCGGTAAAATGCCAATTTCACCCAGAACACTTCCAATGTCCAAACATAGGCTTCCAATATATCAATCTTCATGTTTCGACCATTTCGAGACTCCTCGTCATGTCCGTGATCACATCCGGGACCCTGAACAACCTTCAGTACATGAAAACATATAAACTCATAATGAAATTATCATCGTAACGTTAAGCGTGCGGACCCTACGGGTTCGAGAACAATGTAGACATGACCGAGACATGTCTCCGGTCAATAACCAATAGGGAAACGTGGATGCTCATATTGGCTCCTACATATTCTACGAAGATCTTTATCGGCCAGACCGCATAACAACATACGTTGTTCCCTTTGTCATCGGTATGTTACTTGCCCGAGATTTGATCATCGGTAATACCTAGTTCAATCTCGTTACCGGCAAGTCTCTTTACTCGTTCCGTAATACATCATCCCGCAACTAACTCAATAGTTGCGATGCTTGCAAGGCTTAAGTGATGTGTATTACTGAGAAGGCCTAGAGATACCTCTCCGACAATCGGAGTGACAAATCCTAATCTCGAAATGCGCCAACCCAACATGTACCTTTGGAGACACCTGTTGTCGGTGTCAAAACCGGCGGATCTGGGGTAGGGGGTCCCGATCTGTGCGTCAAGGTCGGATGGTAACAGGAGACAAGGGACACTTTATTTTACCCATGTTCGGGCCCTCTCGATGGAGGTAAAACCCTACTCCTGCTAGATTAATATTGATGATATGGGTAGTACAAGAGTAGATCTACCACGAGATCAAGGAGGCTAAACCCTAGAAGCTAGCCTATGGGTATGATGATGGTTATGATGTGTTCGTCCTACGGACTACAACCCTCCGGTTTATATAGGCACCGGATAGGGTTAGGGTTACACAGAGTCGGTTACATTGGTAGGAGATCTTGAATATCCGCACGCCTAGCTTGCCTTCCACGCCAAGGAAAGAACCTTCCGGACACGGGACGAAGTCTTCAATCTTGTATCTTCATAGTCCTGGAGTCCGGCTGAAGATATAGTTCGGCTATCCAAACACCCCCTAATCCAGGACTCCCTCAGTAGCCCCCGAACCAGGCTTCAATGACGTCGAGTCCAGCGCGCAAATTTGTCTTCGGCATTGCAAGGCGGGTTCCCCCTCCGAATCTTGTGTACCTGTATGAATAATGTCCGTAGCGCTCCTCGGTCTCGGTGCCCAATAATTGTCGTCTTCCACGTGTTGAACGAATGCGAAAAAGCCCGGGGGTGTTTTTATATTCACACCCTTGATCATATAAACGAGCCGCCTATTTAACGGGATGGGAATCTAGATCCAAACCACATCTTCTTCTCCCCGCGAGTTATCATCAGAGCATCTCCAGCAAAGGTCCATTCCAACATGGCCAGTCGTCGTAGCTCCTCCCCTCGCCCCTCCAGCCCCAAATCCGGAGACTGGGAGAGTTGCACCATCCCACACAGCGAGCTAGTGTCACTGCAGGCCAAAGGATTCCTTCCCCAAGCATATATGTGTTGGAGAACGTAGCAGAGATTTAAAATTTTCCTACGTGCCACCAAGATATATCTATGGAGAAACCAGCAACGAGGGGAAAGAGAGTGCATCTACATACCCTTGTAGATCGCTAAGCGGAAGCGTTCAAGTGAACGGGGTTGATGGAGTCGTACTCGTCGTGATCCAAATCACCGATGACCAAGTGCCGAACGGACGGCACCTCCACGTTCAACACACGTACAGCCCGGTGACGTCTCCCATGCCTTGATCCAGCAAGGAGAGAGGGAGAGGTTGAGGAAGACTCCATCTAGCAGCAGCACAACGGCGTGTTGGTGGTGGAGGAGCGTGGCAATCCTGCAGGGCTTCGCCAAGCACCTGCGGGAGAGGAGGAGGTGTCACGGGAGGGAGGGAGGCGCCAGGGCTACAGGTGTGGCTGCCCTCCCTCCCCTCCACTATATATAGGGGCAAGGGAGAGGGGGGAGGCGCAGCCTTGCCCCTTCCTCCAAGGAAGGGGTGCGGCCAAGGGGGGAGGAGTCCATCCTCCCCAAGGCACCTCGGAGGTGCCTTCCCCTTTGAGGACTCTCCCCTTTTTCTTATATCTTGGCGCATGGGCCTCTTGGGGCTGGTGCCCTTGGCCCATATAGGCCAAGGCACACCCCCTACAGCCCATGTGGCCCCCCGGGGCAGGTGGACCCCCCCGGTGGACCCCCGGACCCCTTTCGGCACTCCCGGTACAATACCGATAAAGTGCGAAACTTTTCTGGCGACCAAAATAAGACTTCCCATATATAAATCTTTACCTCCGGACCATTCCGAAACTCCTCGTGACGTCCGGGATCTCATCCGGGACTCCGAACAACATTCGGTAACCACATACAAACTTCCTTTATAACCCTAGCGTCATCGAACCTTAAGTGTGTAGACCCTACGGGTTCGGGAACCATGCAGACATGACCGAGACAACTCTCCGGCCAATAACCAACAGCGGGATCTGGATACCCATGTTGGCTCCCACATGTTCCACGATGATCTCATCGGATGAACCACGATGTCGAGGATTCGATCAATCCCGTATACAATTCCCTTTGTCTATCGGTACGATACTTGCCCGAGATTCGATCGTCGGTATCCCGATACCTTGTTCAATCTCGTTACCGGCAAGTCTCTTTTACTCGTTCCGCAACACATCATCCCGTGATCAACTCCTTGATCACATTGTGCACATTATGATGATGTCCTACCGAGTGGGCCCAGAGATACCTCTCCGTCACACGGAGTGACAAATCCCAGTCTCGATTCGTGCCAACCCAACAGACACTTTCGGAGATACCCGTAGTGCACCTTTATAGCCACCCAGTTACGTTGTGACGTTTGGCACACCCAAAGTATTCCTACGGTATCCGGGAGTTGCACAATCTCATGGTCTAAGGAAATGATACTTGACATTAGAAAAGCTTTAGCATACGAACTACATGATCTTTGTGCTAGGCTTAGGATTGGGTCTTGTCCATCACATCATTCTTCTAATGATGTGATCCCGTTATCAATGACATCCAATGTCCATGGCCAGGAAACCGAAACCATCTATTGATCAACGAGCTAGTCAACTAGAGGCTTACTAGGGACATGGTGTTGTCTATGTATCCACACATGTATCTGAGTTTCCTATCAATACAATTCTAGCATGGATAATAAACGATTATCATGAACAAGGAAATATAATAATAATCAATTTATTATTGCCTCTAGGGCATATTTCCAACAGTCTCCCACTTGCACTAGAGTCAATAATCTAGTTCACATCGATATGTGATTAACACTCAAGGTCACATCCCTACGTGACTAACACCCAAGAGTTCTGGGTTTGATCATGTTATGCTTGTGAGAGAGGTTATAGTCAACGGGTCTGAACCTTTCGGATCCGTGTGTGCTTTACAAATATCTATGTCATCTCCTAGATGCAGTTACCACGCTCTATTTGGTCCAATTTACTACTCAGAATAATCTGGATTAGTGTCAAAGTTTGCATCGGCGTAACCCTTTACGACGAACTCCTTTTCCACCTCCATAATCGAGAAAATTCCTTAGTCCACTAGTTACTAAGGATAACCTTGACCGTTGTCCTGTGATCCATTTCTAGATCACACTTGTACCCCTTGACTGATTCATGGTTTGGCACACTTCAGGTGCGGTACACAACATAGCATACTTTAGAGACTACGACTAAAGCATAGGGGACGACCTTCGTCCTTTCTCTCTATTCTGCCGTGGTCATGTCTTGAGTCTTGCTCAATACTCACACCTTGTAACACAGCCGAGAACTCCTTTGCTGGTCTATTTTGAACTCCTTCAAAATCTTGTCATGGTATGCGTTTGTTTGAAAGTACTATTAAGCGATTTTGATCTATCCTTATAGATCTTGATGCTCAATGTTCAAGTAGCTTAATCCAGGTTTTCCATTGAAAAACACTTTTCAAATAACCCTATATGCTTTCCAGAAATTCTGCATCATTTCTGATCAACAATATGTCAACAACATATACTCATCAGAAATTCTATAGTGCTCCCACTCACTTCTTTGGAAATACAAGTTTCCCATAAACTTTGTATAAACCCAAAATATTTGATCATCTCATCAAAGTGTACATTCCAACTCCGAGATGCTTACTCCAGTCCTTAGAAGGATTGCTGGGGCTTTGCATACTTGTTAGCATCTTTCAGGATTGACAAAAATCTTCTGGTTGTATCACATACAACCTTTCCTCAAGAAAATCTTCGAGGAAACAATGTTTTGACATCCTATCTGCATGATTTCATAAATAATGCAGTAATCGCTAACATAATTCCAACAGACTCTTAGCATCGCTACGAGTGAGAAAGTCTCATCGTAGTCAACTCCTTGAACTTGTCGGGAAACATCTTAATGACAAGTCGAGCCTTCTTAATGGTGACATTTACCATCATTGTTCGTCTTCTTTTTAAAATCCATCTGTACTCAACAGCCTCACGACCGTCGAGCCGTTCTGCCAAAATCTACACTTTATTTTCATACATGGATCCTCTCTCGGATTTTATGGCCTCGAGCCATTCATCGGAATCCGGGCCCACCATCGCTTCTCCATAGCTCGTAGGTTCATTGTTGTCTAGCAACATGACTTCCAAGACAGGATTACGTACCACTCTGAAGTAGTATGCATCCTTGTCATCCTACGAGGTTTGGGAGTGACTTGATCCGAAGTCTCATGATCACTATCATAAGCTTCCACTTCAATTGGTGTAGGTGCCATAGGAACAACTCCTGTGCCCTGCTACACACTAGTTGAAGTGATGGTTCAATAACCTCATCAAGTCTCCACCATCCTCCCATTCAATTCTTTCGAGAGAAACTTTTCCTCGAGAAAGGACCTGATTTGAGAAACAATCCCTATTGCTTTCGGATCTGAGACAGGAGGTATACCCAACTGTTTTGGGTGTCCTATGAAGATGCAGTTATCCGCTTTGGGTTCGAGCTTATCAGCCTGAAACTCTTTCACATAAGCGTCGCAGCTCCAAACTTATAAGAAATGACAGCTTAGGTTTCTCTAAACCAGAGTTCATACGGTGTCATCTTATCGGAATTACGTGGTGCCCTATTTAAAGTGAGTGCGGTTGTCTCTAATGCCTAACCCATGAACGATAGTGGTAATTCGATAAGAGACATCATGGTATGCTCCATATCCAATCGGGTGCAACTATGACGTTCGGACACACCATCATTCTATGGTGTTCCAGGCGGTACTAGTCGTGAAACAATTTCCACAATGTCTCAATTGTGTACCAAACTCGCAACTCAGATATTCATCTCTATGATCATATCATAGATATTTTATCCTCTTGTCACGACGATCTTCAGCTTCATTCTGAAATTACTTGAACCATTCAATAATTCAGACTTGTGTTTCATCAAGTAAATATGCTCAGTATCTACTCAAATCATCTGTGAAGTAAGAGCATAACAATATCCACTGCTTGCCTCAGCACTCATTGGACTGCACACATCAAAACGTGTTACTTCCAACAAGTTGCTTTCTTGTTCCATTTTACTGAAACCGAAGCTTTCAGTCATCTTGCCCATGTGGTATGATTTGCATGTCTCAAGCGATTCAAAATCAAGTGAGTCCAAACGGTCCATTTGCATGGAGTTTCTTCATGCGTACATACCAACAGACACGGTTCACATGTCTCAATCTTTTTAGAAATGAGTGAGTCCAAAGATCCATCAACATGGAGCTTCTTTATGCATTTTATACCAATATGACTTACATGGCAGTGCCACAAGTAGGTGGTACTATCATTACTATCTTATATCCTTTGGCATGAACATGTGTATCACTATGATCGAGATTCAATAAACCATTCATTTTAGGTGCAAGACCATTGAAGGTATTATTCAAATAAATAGAGTAACCATTATTCTCCTTAAATGAATAACCGTATTGCGATAGACATAATCCAATCATGTCTATGCTCAACGCAAACACCAAATAACAATTATTTAGGTTTAACACCAATCTCGATGGTAGAGGGAGCGTGCGATGCTTGATCACATCAACCTTGGAAACACTTCCAACACATCTCGTCAGCTCACCTTTAGCTAGTCTCTGTTTATTCCATAGCTTTTATTTCGAGTTACTAACACTTAGCAACCGAACCGGTATCTAATACCCTGATGCTACTAGGAGTACTAGTAAAGTACACATTCACATAATGTATATCCAATATACTTCTATCGACAGCCTTCTCATCTACCAAGTATCTAGGGTAATTCTGCTCCAGTGGCTGTTCCCCTTATTACAGAAGTACTCAGTCTCGGGTTTGGGTTCAACCTTGGGTTTCTCCACTAGAGCAGCAGCTGATTTGTCATTTCATGAAGTATCCCTTCTTGCCCTTGCCCTTCTTGAAACTAGTGGTTTCACTAACCATCAACAATTGATGCTCCTTCTTGATTTCTACTTTCGCGGTGTCAAACATCGCGAATATTTCAAGGATCATCATATCTATCCCTGATATGTTATAGTTCATTACGAAGCTCTAGCAGCTTGGTGGCAATGACTTTGGAGAAACATCACTATCTTATCTGGAAGATCAACTCCCACTCGATTCAAGTGATTGTTGTACTCAGACAATTTGAGCACAAGCTCAACGATTGAGCTTTTCTCCCTTAGTTTGCAGGCCAAGAAAATCGTCGGAGGTCTTATACCTCCTGACGTGGGCACGAGCCTGAAATCCCAATTTCAGCCCTCGAAACATCTCATATGTTCCGCGACATTTCAAAAATGTCTTCAGTGCCTCAATTCTAAACCATTTATCATTACCGAACTATCATGTAGTCATCAAAACGTGTATGTCAGATGTTCGCAACATCCACAGACCACGTTCGAGGTTCAGCACACCGAGCGGTGCATTAAGGACACAAGCCTTCTACTGTCCGCATAATTGCTACTATCAACTTTCAACTATATTTTCTCTAGGAACATATCTAAAACAGTAGAACTAAAGCGCGAGCTTACGACATAATTTGCAAAGATCTTTTGACTATGTTCAGGATAATTAAGTTCATCTTATGAACTCCCACTCAGATAGACATCCCTCTAGTCATCCAAGTGATTACATGATCCGAGTCAACTAGGCCGTGTCCGATCATCACGTGAGACGGACTAGTCATCATCGGTGAACATTTTCATGTTGATCGTATCTACCATACGACTCATGCTCGACCTTTCGGTCTCTTGTGTTCCGAGGCCATGTCTGTACATGCTAGGCTCGTCAAGTCAACCCAAGTGTTTCGCGTGTGTAAATCTGGCTTACACCCGTTGTATGTGAACGTAAGAATCTATCACACCCGATCATCACGTGGTGCTTCGAAACGACGAACTTTCGCAACGGTGCACAGTTAGGGGGAACACTTTCTTGAAATTTTAATGAGGGATCATCTTATTTACTACCGACGTTCTAAGCAAATAAGATGTATAAACATGATAAACATCACATGCAATCAAATAGTGACATGATATGGCCATCATCACTTTGCTCCTTTTGATCTCCATCTTCGGGGCTCCATGATCATCTTCGTCACCGGCATGACACCATGATCTCCATCATCATGATCTCCATCATCGTGTCTTCATGAAGTTGTCACGTCAACTATTACTTCTACTACTATGGCTAACGCTTTAGCAATAAAGTAAAGTAATTACATGACGTTTATGTTGACACGCAGGTCATAAATAAATTAAAGACAACTCCTATGGCTCCCGCCGGTTGTCATATTCATCGACATGCAAGTCGTGATTCCTATTACAAGAACATGATCATCTCATACATCACATATATCATTCAACACATCCTTTTGGCCATATCACATCACATGGCATACCCTGCAAAAACAAGTTAGACGTCCTCTAATTGTTGTTTGCATGTTTTACGTGGCTGCTATGGGTTTCTAGCAAGAACGTTTCTTACCTACGCAAAAACCACAACGTGATATGCCAATTGCTATTTACCCTTCATAAGGACCCTTTTCATCGAATCCGATCTGACTAAAGTGGGAGAGACTGGCACCCGCTAGCCACCTTATGCAACATGTGCATGTCAGTCGGTGGAACCTGTCTCACGTAAGTGTACGTGTAAGGTCGGTCCGGGCCGCTTCATCCCACAATGCCGCCGAATCAAGATTGACTAGTAACGGTAAGCATATTGAACAAAATCAACGCCCACAACTACTTTGTGTTCTACTCGTGCAAAGAATCTACGCAATAGACCTAGCTCATGATGCCACTGTTGGAGAACGTAGCAGAAATTTAAAATTTTCATAGGTGTCACCAAGATCTATCTATGGAGAAACCAGCAACGAGGGGAAAGAGAGTGCATCTACATACCCTTGTAGATTGCTAAGCGGAAGCGTTCAAGTGAACGGGGTTGATGGAGTCGTACTCGTCGTGATCCAAATCACCGATGACCAAGTGCCGAACGGACGGCACCTCCGCGTTCAACACACGTACAGCCCGGTGACGTCTCCCATGCCTTGATCCAGCAAGGAGAGAGGGAGAGGTTGAGGAAGACTCCATCTAGCAGCAGCACAACGGTGTGGTGGTGGTGGAGGAGCGTGGCAATCCTGTAGGGCTTCGGCAAGCACCTGCGGGAGAGGAGGAGCTGTCACGGGAGGGAGGGAGGCGCCAGGGCTACAGGTGTGGCTGCCCTCCCTCCCCTCCACTATATATAGGGGCTAGGGAGAGGGGGCAGGCGCAGCCTTGCCCCTTCCTCCAAGGAAGGGGTGCGGCCAAGGGGGGAGGAGTCCATCCTCCCCAAGGCACCTCGGAGGTGCCTTCCCCTTTGAGGACTCTCCCCTTTTTCTTATATCTTGGCGCATGGGCCTCTTGGGGCTGGTGCCCTTGGCCCATATAGGCCAAGGCGCACCCCCTACAGCCCATGTGGCCCCCCGGGGCAGGTGGACCCCCCTGGTGGACCCCCAGACCCCTTTCGGCACTCCCGGTACAATACCGATAAAGTGCGAAACTTTTCTGGCGACCAAAATAAGACTTCCCATATATAAATATTTACCTCCGGACCATTCCGGAACTCCTCGTGACGTCCGAGATCTCATCCAGGACTCCGAACAACATTCGGTAACCACATACAAACTTACTTTATAACCCTAGCGTCATCGAACCTTAAGTGTGTAGACCCTACGGGTTCGGGAACCATGCAGACATGACCGAGACAACTCTTCGGCCAATAACCAACAGTGGGATCTGGATACCCATGTTGGCTCCCACATGTTCCACGATGATCTCATCGGATGAACCACGATGTCGAGGATTCGATCAATCCCGTATACAATTCCCTTTGTCTATCGGTACGATACTTGCCCGAGATTCGATCGTCGGTATCCCGATACCTTGTTCAATCTCGTTACCGGCAAGTCTCTTTTACTCGTTCCGCAACACATCATCCCGTGATCAACTCCTTGATAACATTGTGCACATTATGATGATGTCCTACCGAGTGGGCCCAGAGATACCTCTCCGTTACCCGGAGTGACAAATCCCAGTCTCGATTCGTGCCAACCCAACAGACACTTTCAGAGATACCCGTAGTGCACCTTTATAGCCACCCAGTTACGTTGTGACGTTTGGCACACCCAAAGTATTCCTACGGTATCCGGGAGTTGCACAATCTCATGGTCTAAGGAAATGATACTTGACATTAGAAAAGCTTTAGCATACGAACTACATGATCTTTGTGCTAGGCTTAGGATTGGATCTTGTCCATCACATCATTCTTCTAATGATGTGATCCCGTTATCAATGACATCCAATGTCCATGGCCAGGAAAACGAAACCATCTATTGATCAACGAGCTAGTCAACTAGAGGCTTACTAGGGACATGGTGTTGTCTATGTATCCACACATGTATCTGAGTTTCCTATCAATACAATTCTAGCATGGATAATAAACGATTATCATGAACAAGGAAATATAATAATAATCAATTTATTATTGCCTCTAGGGCATATTTCCAACAATATGGTCCCGGTCCGAGCCGGACTCGCCACCTACAACGGCGGCAAGCAAGCGGAGAGCACCCCCAATCCTTCTAAAGGAGAGCGGTAGTGCCTCGTCCCTTATTTATTAAGGGGTGTGGGATTTCCAATTCATCCATTCCTCCGCGGGCTTCTGGAGTTCTACGGCCTCCAGCTGCACAACCTCACGCCTGGCTCCGTGCTACATATTGCAGGCTTTGTTGCCCTTTGCGAGCTATTTTTAGGCGTCGAGGCTCATTTTGCGCTGTGGAAGAGGTTGTTCTGCTTGGTGCCCCGTTCTCAGAAGGGGTCTATATACCAAGTGTGCGGAGCCGAAATATGGCGCATCGCCGGGACCGGATACCTATCCGGAACCCCAAAGAAGGCGTCCGAGGACTGGCCTTCAGAATGGTTCTACATAGACGACGTCCCGCTGCCGGACCCTGTCCGGGTCGGCCTCCCTGAGTTCAGCATGGCTCCCTTAAAGAAACGCTTAAGTTGGCGTCCGCGGAGCTCTCAGAGAGAAAGCAACAGAGACGTTCTTTACCTGATGGGCCGGATAAGACTGTTGGCTCATTTCGGACTAACCATGATTGGAGTCATGGCCGCATGTATTATGCGGGGGGTGCAGCCGCTTCAATATAGGAGTCACCCCATGTGGGATTTCAACGGGGAGGATGACGCCACCCGTTACGGCCGCTAGGGGCCAGACACAGCTGCCGCTCTAGTAAAGATTCTAACATCTTTGTACAAGGGAGAAAAGGAGGACTTCCTCCGCGTCAACCCGCGGGCCGGATTCACTATGTATGAACCTCCAAGTTGGGTAAGTGAACAATTGCACTTGCCCGCTTATTTAATGCTCCCATGACTAGATACGTAATATGGTGATTTCAATGCAGGAGCTTCGACAGGAGGTAAAGGATATCAATAGCTGCCCTCCACAGCCTGAGGACCCAGAACGGTCCCTCGATCCGGACTCCGAAGAGGATCCGGACATATCGGTGGAGCTCATCGACGGGGTGTTCCACCAGTTAAGCAAAGATAATACCTTGGTGGCCATTACGGCTGATTATCCCGGGTTAATCCCGGCCTCCCAGGTGACAGAAACCGGAGTGTTTATTCCCGCAAGAGAGATTCCGTCCTTACATATTCCGGTGTTTCTGACGGCAACCGTATTTTACAGGGGAGATTTCCGAGGAGGGAGGCCGAACCTGCGGCGGCTAGCCAACGAGGAGCCGCCGGGCCCCGTGGGGTAAAAAGGGATGAAGTCCGGACTAAGAGTTCGGCACAAAGGTATAACGCGCCCTCTGTCTTCCTGGCGTTATTCTGTCAGGGCATGTTAACATCCGTACTGTTTCCAGGACGAAGAGGCCTCGCCGGACTACATCCGGAGGGGCCGCTAACCGCTACTCTACCAGCCAGGCCCCAACGTCTGGTCCGGAGGCGGGGACAAACACCAGGCTTGCGCCGGACGCTCCTCCAAACAGAGGACGTGGACCGGCTATCTGCCACAAATTCAGAAGTGGAGAGCGCCATGAACCATAGGCGTCGCCGGACAGTTCTACGCGATGCTTGTTTCTCCCGAGAGGCCTTAGACGCCTTCAATTTGGGAGATGCGTACCTTCGTGCTGCTCAAGATGGTTTAGCCAGAGCCACGGAGCAGTATGTGAAAGACATACGGGTAAGAAAATTTAAATATATATATACCAGTAGCCCCCGAGACTTGAAACTGTTAAACTAACTGATTTAAGGATCATATAATATGTAGGTTCTTACTGAGAAGAACACTGTGCTCTCCCAGGAGCTGGAAAAGTGCAAGGCCCAACTAGAGGCCGCACTAGCCGCAACAGGGGAGCCCAAAGGGACCCCCTCAGGTATGATATACTTTGAGAGATTAGTATTATGCGGCTTCTGTGCGAATCTGACAATTAATGTTACAGATGGTGCCGGACTAGATCCGGAGAGGCAACAACTCTTACGCCAGTTAAAGGCTGGCGAGAGTACGTTGACAAGGGTGAGGCGAGAGAAGAATGATCTTCAGGATGCCAACACCAAGCTGGATGTTGAACTGAAAGACGTTCGTGGCCAGCTATCTGACTCCACGAAGGAGAATCAGCATCTTCGACGCGGCATATTTAGTAAGTGCTTGAGCGAACCCTTTGAAAAAAAAAGGGAGTTCGGCGAGGAAGACGAATTACAGAATTATGTCTGTAGGTACGCTCACAGGTCGTCCTGCAGAGGAGATGCCCGGTTCTACGGGTGACCTTCTCCCCGAACTCCTGCAACTGCACGAACGAATTCGGCAGGCAATGCAAGGGGTTGCCCGGGCCTTATGGCCTGCCCACTCCACGCCCGAGGGCCTTGGAGAGCTTGCGGAGAAGCTAACGGAAGCTCGGCGGCGCATCCGGTTGTGGAAGATATCAGCCTGCCGACAAGGCGCGAGGGAGGCCTGGGCCATGATGAAGACCCGCTTTACGAAGTCTGACCCCAATCACATGGCCGAGGTTGGACCAGTGGGGCCTGACGGGAAGGAGATCCCTGTGAGCTTGGTGTATGGCCAGGTGGAGCTGGCCACAAAGTATTCCCAGCAGGACTGTAAATTAGACAGCCTGTTAGATGGTATAGAGGAGGAATACGATCAGTCAAGATGACTATGTAATTTATAATTGACATGTGTAATGCCTTCTAGCCGGATTGTAGATTGTTTGTCGTTGCCGACCTTTTCGCTTCGACCTCGGGACCTGACGGTCCGGAGTGTGTCCGAATACCATAACGGCTATATAAAAGCCGGGGTATGCATGGAGACCAGGCGTAGGGGTCATTAGTGCTTTATCAGACAAGTGCCCAACTAGTTATGTTATATTACATGGTTAGTAAGAAACATCTTCCAGAGAAAATAGTTCCGTTAAGGGTTCCTTTCGCTGGGGTGGCGTGCCCTAAAGTGCACGTCCGGACTGCAAATGCAGAAGATCATCTGGGGGCATGTATAAAATAAAAAGGTTCATCTTTAGTTCACCGACCGAATATTCCCTTAAGAACGCTAGCTTTCGGCTTCACCTAGTCTGAGGTACACATCCGGCTTGTCCGGTAGTAACAATCGCAGAGGTGCTCCCTTTACCGCCTAGCCGAACAATCGGGAATGTAGGGGTAAGCACAGGAGCCAGGCAACCCAGCTTGGCCAAAACTTAAGTCATATCGATGCATATAATGGCGAAGAAAAGGTGCATGCGGAAGTCTGACGCATGCGTTGGGTGTGAAACCCATATAGATAAGCTTCTGTTAAAGAAGCCCCCAGGTTTAAGGAGCGCGGATAGAGCGTCATATAATGAGCCTTTTACGGGCTAGAAAAGAAAAGAGTAGTAGACAAAGTAAAAAAAGGTATAAATGTAAATAATGGACAGAGGAAGGAGACAAACACAGAGTCCGGCGCTAGGCATAGAATCTTTGGAGACGTGTGGCGTTCCATGGGTTCGGCTCGAGTCGGTTGTCCGACGCATCTCGCAGGCGGTACGCTCCACCAGTTAGGACTTGGTCGATTATGAATGGACCTTCCCATTTGGGCTTGAGTTTGTTCTTTTGCTTATCCGGCAGGCGCAGAACTAGTTCACCAACGTTGTAATTTTTGGCCCGTACTTCTCTCCTTTGATATCTTCGAGCTTGCTGTTGATAGAATGCGGAACGGGCCTTAGCCACGTCACGCTCTTCCTCTAAGGCGTCCAGGTTGTCCTGCCGATCAAGCTCGGCTTCTCTTTCTTCGTACATGCGCACTCGAGGTGAGTCATGAATTATGTCGCAGGGCAGAATCGCCTCAGCGCCGTACACCATAATGAATGGCGTGAATCCGGTGGTACGATTTGGCGTGGTTCGCAGCCCCCAGAGTACGGAGTCGAGCTCCTCTGCCCAGTGCATATCAGATTCCTTGAGGGACTGCACTAGTCTGGGTTTGATGCCGCTCATGATGAGACCATTTGCACGTTCGACCTGGCCGTTAGTTTGTGGGTGATAGACAGAAGCGTAGTCGAGCTTAATGCCCATGTTTTTGCACCACAGCTTTACTTCATCAGAGGTGAAGTTTGTGCCGTTATCGGTGATAATGCTGCGGGGGACACCATAACGGTGTACGACCCCGGATACGAAGTCTATCACAGGTCCAGATTCAGCCGTCTTGACAGGCTTGGCTTCTATCCATTTGGTGAATTTATCCACCATGACCAATAAGTATTTTTTCTTGTGGGTTCCGCCTTTAAGGGGTCCCACCATGTCGAGCCCCCAGACCGCGAAAGGCCAAGTGATGGGGATAGTTCGGAGGGCGTTGGGTGGCATATGGCTTTGGTTGGCAAAGAGCTGGCAACCGACGCACCGTTTGACTAGGTCCTGAGCGTCTGCTCTAGCCGTCGGCCAATAGAAGCCAGTACGGAAAGCCTTGATTACAAGGGACCGAGCCGCGGCGTGATGGCCACCGAGTCCGGCATGAATTTCAGCCAACAGACTCCGCCCTTCCTCTTCGGAGATACACCTTTGAAGGACTCCTGTAGTGCTTTTCTTATATAGATCTCCCTCGTGGACTTTATAGGCTTTAGATCGCCGCACTATGCAGCGTGCCTTGTTTTGGTCCTCGGGGAGTTCCTGCCTAGTAAGGTAGGCTAGGAATGGTTCCGTCCACGGGGCGATGGCCGCCATTATTGCGTGGGCTGAGGGTGTAATTCCGGTGGCGGGGCCGCCGATTATGTCTGATTGTTCGGCATTGGGTTGTGCGGTTATGCCCGGGCTATTATCCGAGGGTTTCCCCTCCCATGTTACGGATGGTTTGAATAATCTTTCTAAGAAGATTTTGGGGGGGACTGCATCTCGTTTTGCTCCAATGCGTGCCAGGACGTCCGCTGCCTGATTATTTTCTCGGGCTATGTGATGGAACTCCAGTCCCTCGAACCGAGCTGACATTTTTAGTACGGCATTGCGATAAGATGCCATTTTTGGGTCTTTGGCGTCAAAGTCGCCATTTATTTGGGATATCGCGAGGTTTGAGTCCCCGCGTACTTCTAGGAGTTGAATGCCCATGGATACCGCCATCCGGAGGCCATGTAGAAGGGCCTCGTATTCGGCTGCATTGTTGGAGTCCGTGTACATAACTTGGAGTACATATTGGACTGTATCTCCTGTAGGGGACGTCAAAACGACGCCAGCCCCCAGTCCGGCCAGCATTTTGGAGCCGTCGAAATGCATGATCTAGTTTGAGTACGTGCCGTACTCTTTAGGGAGTTCGACCTCTGTCCTTTCGGCGACGAAGTCGGCTAGGACTTGCGACTCGAAGTGTTCGGTGCGCCTAAGGAGGCGGTAAAGGGGTAGTGCCTTTTCTCCCAAGCGGGAGATGAAGCGGCTTAAGGCCGCCACGCATCCGGTGAGTTTCTGAATTTGCTTGAGATCTTTTGGGACATCCAATTGTGACAGAGCTCGGATTTTAGCTGGATTTGCTTCAATTCCTCTGCCGGATACAATGAAGCCCAGGAGCTTTCCTGCCGGGACGCGGAAAACACATTTTTCCGGATTGAGCTTGATGTCGTATTTTCGCAGGTTGTCGAATGTAAGTCTCAAGTCGTCTACTAGATATTCGACGTGTCTTGATTTAACGACCACATCATCTACGCACGCCTCCACTGTTTTGCCGATCTGGTTTGCCAAACATGTTTGAATCATGCGCTGATATGTCGCGCCGGTGTTTTTGAGCCCAAAGGGCATTGTGTTGAAGCAGAATGGGCCGTATGGCGTGATGAATGCTGTTGCAGCTTGGTCGGATTCTGCCATCTTTATTTGATGGTAACCGGAGTATGCGTCGAGGAAACACAGGGAATCGTGTCCTGCGGTGGCATCGATGATTTGATCAATTCGAGGGAGGGGAAAGGGATCCTTTGGGCAGGCCTTATTAAGGTCTTTGAAGTCGACACACAGGCGCCAGGGTTTGTCCTTCTTTGGTACCATTACCAGGTTTGCTAGCCAGTCCGGGTGTTTGATATCTCTAATGAATCCGGCCTCCAATAATTTGGCTAGCTCCTCTCCCATGGCCTGTCTCTTTGGTTCGGAGAAACGCCGAAGGGTTTGTTTGACAGGTTTGAATCCTTTCTGGATATTTAAGCTGTGCTCGGCCAGCCTGTGTGGGATTCCTGGCATATCTGAGGGGTGCCAAGCGAAAATATCCCAGTTCTCTCGTAGGAACTCGCGCAGTGCGGCGTTTACATCAGGGCTCAATTATGCCCCGATGGAGGCTGTTTTATTCGGGTCCGTTGGGTGGACCTGGAATTTGACTATTTCGTCCGCTGGTTTGAAGGATGTGGATTTGGATCTCTTATCGAGTGTCACATCATCCCTGCTAACCGTGGATCGCAGCGCCGTCAGCTCTTCGGCCGCTAAGGCTTCAGATAGTGCCTCGAGGGCCAATGCGGCTGTCTTGTTTTCGGCGCGGAGTGCTATGTCCGGATCACTAGCGAGAGTGATAATTCCGTTTGGCCCAGGCATCTTAAGCTTCATGTACCCGTAATGGGGTATGGCTTGGAAAACTGTGAATGCCTCTCGTCCTAATATAGCGTGATATCCGCTTCTGAACGGGGCCACCTGGAACGTGATTTGTTCGGACCTGTAATTATCCGGCGTGCCGAATACCACATCTAGTGTGATCTTTCCGGTGCAGCGCGCTTCCTGACTGGGGATTATTCCTCTAAAGGTTGTGCTGCTTCGCTCAATGCGGTTCCAGTCTATTTCCATTTTTTGGAGGGTTTCCTCGTAGATGAGGTTCAATCCGCTACCTCCGTCCATAAGTACCTTTGCGAGGCGACAGCCGTCCACTATGGGACTGAGAACCAATGCGGCTGGCGCTCTGGCTGTTCGGAATTTAGGTTCGTCGCTCGCATTGAAGGTGATGGCAATATTGCTCCAAGGATTTATGGTCGCTACTTGGTAGACTTCGGCGAGGCTGCGAAGTGTTCTTTTTCGCATGTTATTTGATGCGACAGTCTCGGAGATTGTGAGAACGGTACTGAAATTCTCGGGCTGGTTTCCTTCGACCTCTGGATTTAGGAGGTCCTCGCCAATTTTGGCCACCTGCCGGAGTATCCAACATGCACTAAGGCTGTGAGTTGGGGTGACATCCTCTATACTATGAATCTTGCAGGGTCCATCGAGCCACCTTTCTAGCACGGTTCCGTGCCCCCTAGAGGGTTTTGATTTTTTATTTAATCCGGGCGCTTTGCTGTAGTGCGCCCTTTTGATTCGGACGGGATTGCTATTCAAGGCCGGATTATCCCAAAATTTAATTTCGGTTTTCCGAGCACTTTCCATCGCACAGTATTTTTGTACTATGGACGCCAAGTCAGCAAAGCGCGTAATATTACGACGACTTATGGCGTTGAGTATCCCCTTGTCCGTGCAGTTACTGCAGAAGATTGAAATCGCGTCTCCCTCGTGGTAGTCCTTTATCCTGTTCATAAGCAGGAGGAATCTGGCCCAGTAATGATGTACTGTTTCTTCGGGCATCTGCGTGATTTGGGAGAGATCGCTTAAGATCGGACGGGCGGAATTCATTAGATCTGATACTTCGCCCGGTTTGCTGTTCGGAGGCCGAACGACCTTCGGATTCCGAGATCCGGAGTCCTGTATGTTTTCCGGTTTGCCTGGTTCCAAGCCCAGGTCTTGGGTTGTATCCTCCCCTCCGTGGATATCCGGCATGGAGGGTTCCGGAATTCGGACGTAACTGGTCCTTAAGATTGATGAAGGGTCACCGCATTGTGTTTCCACCACAGCAACATGATGGGTGGCTTGGGGAGAGTTGATTTCCCTTAGATCGGGTTTAGGCCCAACCTGGTCGTAGTTTGTAGCGACCCCCAAGGCGGCGATGCGATCAAGGAGCTCGTTTATGGAGGAGAGCGCCACCGGATCTAGCTGCTCGGACAATTCCGAGCTGACGCGGAGATTGTTCTTGATGACCCGAGAGGTCACCGTCGGCGTAATGGCCGAACAGGCGGTCATGAGAAAACCACCCAGCCGGAGGGGTTGGCCGATAGCCAAAGCTCCCTCAGTGACGGCGCCGTCTTTAAAGACGGGAAAAGGCATCCTTCCTGATCGCGATGGCACAGAGGAACTCTCAATGAAAGCACCAATGTCAGTGTCAAAACCGGCGGATCTCGGGTAGGGGGTCCCGATCTATGCGTCAAGGTCGGATGGTAACAGGAGACAAGGGACACTTTATTTTACCCAGGTTCGGGCCCTCTCGATGGAGGTAAAACCCTACTCCTGCTAGATTAATATTGATGATATGGGTAGTACAAGAGTAGATCTACCACGAGATCAAGGAGGCTAAACCCTAGAAGCTAGCCTATGGGTATGATGATGGTTATGATGTGTTCGTCCTACGGACTACAACCCTCCGGTTTATATAGGCACCGGATAGGGTTAGGGTTACACAGAGTCGGTTACATTGGTAGGAGATCTTGAATATCCACACGCCTAGCTTGCCTTCCACGCCAAGGAAAGAACCTTCCGGACACGGGACGAAGTCTTCAATCTTGTATCTTCATAGTCCTGGAGTCCGGCTGAAGATATAGTTCGGCTATCCGAACACCCCCTAATCCAGGACTCCCTCACCTGTAAAGCACCTTTATAATCACCCAGTTACGTTGTGACGTTTGGTAGCACACAAAGTGTTCCTCCGGTAAACGGGAGTTGCATAATCTCATAGTCATAGGAACATGTATAAGTTATGAAGAAAGCAATAGCAACATACTAAACGATCAAGTGCTAAGCTAACGGAATGGGTCATGTCAATCACATCATTCTCCTAATGATGTGATCTCGTTAATCAAATGACAACTCATGTCTATGGCTAGGAAACATAACCATCTCCGATCAACGAGCTAGTCAAGTAGAGGCATACTAGTGACACTCTGTTTGTCTATGTATTCACACAAGTATTATGTTTCCGGTTAACACAATTCTAGCATGAATAATAAACATTTATCATGATATAAGGAAATAAATAGTAACTTTATTATTGCCTCTAGGGCATATTTCCTTCAGTCTCC
This sequence comes from Aegilops umbellulata, assembly GCA_032464435.1. Taxonomy (NCBI): domain Eukaryota; kingdom Viridiplantae; phylum Streptophyta; class Magnoliopsida; order Poales; family Poaceae; genus Aegilops; species Aegilops umbellulata. The sequence goes on along the minus strand of CP136058.1, from coordinate 585,197,169 downwards.
CACTTGCACTAGAGTCAATAATCTAGATTACACAGTAATGATTCTAACACCCATGGAGCCTTGGTGCTGATCATGTTTTCCTCATGGAAGAGGCTTAGTCAGCGGGTCTGCAACATTCAGATCCGTATGTATCTTGCAAATTTCTATGTCTCCCACTTGGACTAAATCCCGAATGATTGCTTCTTGCTTGAATAGATTGATACATCTCCTCTCCTTATATAGAGAGGTTTACTTGACTCCTAAGCAAACGACCCTAATAACGATAAGATAATTGGGCTAAACCCCTAATAACAATAAGATAACTTGGGCCACAGCCCACTGGGCTAAGCCCCTAATATGCCGGTCATAACAGATGGCCACCGCTGCATGCCAAGCCACTGTGGCCGGCTCTGGTGCTACAGGCCGGCCCACCGTTAGTGTGTGAGATGCCGCAAGACCACCTCCCCCTCCCCATGGTCCTGTAAGGTGCTGCAACGAGGCCACACAGCGTTCCTCATGTTCTTCAAGCGGTGCGACAGCTGCTGCAATGGTGGGAGATCTTGCCGGTTCGAAGTATGGCCTCTGCTGCATGGAATCACTGGTGTTGCGATGGCGATGACATCAAAACCAATGATGTTGCAACGCCATTGATGTTCCTATGCCGTTGACAGTCAATGAGGATGTTGCGTGGCAACTATAATACCGGTAATGTTGTGGTGGCCATGTTCCCGCTGCAATGTTGGTCATGTTTTCGTGGATATGAGCGCAACACTGGTGATGTTTTCGTGGATATGACCACAACACTGGTGTTGTTGCGCGGTGGCGATTGCAACACCGGTGACACCATGAGGAGTACAATAGTGCTGAAGTGGAGGGGTGATGCTTGCTTGCATGGCATACATGCGGCGATGTGTTTATGTGACGTGAAGAAGAGACTTGCTAAGTTGACCCGGTCCCTGATCCAATGGTTGGTGACACCTGAATTGAATGTTTGTCGACCCAGATGATTACCCCAGGAAATCAGTCTATTGATGCGTAGCACGCGCCATAAAACATTAAACGGCCTAAACATCAATTTTGTGGGATATTTTCCTTTCAGTGCATTTTTTCCTGGTACTTGGAAATCGAATTGTTGTGGCTTTATCTTCCTCCTCCCCATACCTTCTTCGTTCTTCTACGATCACTAAACTAATGTCGGATGAACTGCCTGCTACCACACCCATAGTCAGCAGTGTTACCATCCAGGTCTTGCAGGCACTCTCTGCGCTTGTTGTCGCCTCAATCGTGTTGTCGTAGTCCTAGCACCTCGGACCTTCAACTCGCACATATGAACCTGTTGCCTCCCTACGTGGATGACCTGTTATTGCGGCCAATAGTGGCCACCCTATCTATGGCTCGGGGCTTTACTCCTCTCTTATGCAAAATTTACTACACAATTCATAAATCCGGGCAACTGAGAAATAGCTTATGTGTAAAACAAATGGTACAAGAGACTGGTTATTGGGCAACTAGTACTATTTTTCCTAGAAAAAATAGGCCACCCCCAACCTTACACTAACAAAGAGGCAATGAACCTTTGAAAAATGTCATAAAACCACCACTTCATTATGTCATCTCTGGCTTGCACGGGGGTGTAGAGAAAAATCCTTAGAACATCTCTAATAGGTGCCCTAAATAGGGTAGGACCACTTTTTACATTATGAGGGGGCAAAAATGTTGTTTCAATAGGTGCCATGTATGCAAAAAAAATACTCCAAAATTACAACACCAAGTGTTGCAAGGGGTGGTTGGAGCCAAAAATTTAGGGCAGGGGGCACGTAAATTTGCCACACCAAGTGTTGTTTACATCACTCTGTTGCACTAATAGGTGCCTTAAAATAGGGCATCCACAAAAAGACAACCGTGATATATTTTGCAACACCTATTTTAGAGCATTTATGAGAGTTGGAAGTTTCTAGGTGTTGTAAAACACTTTTATGTGTTGCATATTCTGCTCCAACCATAAGTTGGTGCCCTATTATAGGGCACCTATTGGGTATGCTCTTAGATCAGCGTTGGAAGACCGAGCAACCACAAGGACGTTACCCCCCATTTAATGTGTGAAGCTCTGAGAGCTAAAGAAATATGACAAGCTCTAGACACCTCTCCAGCAAATCATCGCACAAATATATGAAGAAAGCCAAGAAGGTTAAGGGCGAGGGTTTGAGATGCACGAACTGGAAGCCATAGTAACCCAATAACCCCTCTCATGAAGGGAGAAAGAGAAAGGCCCAGCCCGCTCGACAAATGACCAAGCAGAATTATGGTTTTCCCCTCGCGAGATTGAGGAAAAATCCCAGAAGGGCATATGGGGTCGGGTAGGTTGGGTCCGCCCCTGCGAGGCACTCTCGACAAAGAGATGGTCAATGACCCACGACGGGGACCACATTAGTGTTGCAGCTAGAGCTAGTGAGATGTGTTGTCTCCTCTTAACAATAGATCGAGATGGCGGAGGAGATATTGAAGCGACAAGGGTGCGAGGATAAGAAAGAAGATAAGCATAATGTACTCTACTCACCTCGGCCTTGCCTTTTATGACCCGAAAGAGGAGCAGGACCATCAAGGCAGACACCCGGTCCCAAAAATTGAACCGTCATGGAGACATCGTCGGGTATTTCTCCAACCAACCAATAATCAAGAACCCGGCCAAGCATGGTGCGGGTATAAGTGCGGTCACATCATCGCCCATAGTGAATATAAGGGAATCCATGACACATGGACTACGTGCGAAGTAGAAATGGGAAAGGGAAACGATTGCCCTTTGAAAAACAAGGGGGAAAGGAGAAAAGATTTCACAGAGGTCACACGAACAACTTCAGGGAGAAGCAATGGGTTCCTCCTTCATACCGTTGATGTGGAGCTTGAGGATGCAAAGTGGAACTTTTTTGTATTGCAACATGACAGGTATCAGACGAAGTCCCTCTGGCCCACACTCCCGTCTCTTGGAAGGGAGGGCCCAAGTCTGTTGAGAAGGGGCTCGATAACAAGCTCCTCATCCAAACTTAGCTTCAAGGATTAGACAAGGAGTCTACTGACCACATGAGATGGAGGAGGAAACACCCACGACCCAAAGATCAGGATTGGAAGGACCAAAGCGTTTGCAACCAGGAGACATGGAAAGGACGCGTCCAACCTACTCAAAGTCAAGTATAAAGACTGAGGGACCAAGACAAAGGAGGGGACAACTTATAATCTGACAACCAAGATGATGGAAGTGAAGCCCTAATATATACATACTCCCTCCGTCCCATAATGTAAGACGTTTTTTTGACACTAGTGTCAAAAAAACGTCTTACATTATGGGACGGAGGGAGTAGATTAGATCTGATCTTGGGCATCCCATTGAGATCAACCTCCACATATCCCATCAACTTAGTGTACAAGTCGATGGATCCCACATTGTACTCGTCGATATATATAATTTCAGACAATCTGGACTAGGGTTGTTCCTTGCATCACAGGGAACCGAACCTAGGTAAAATCGTCTAACTATATTCATCTAATAACTTGAGGTTATGTCGTGTTTCCACACACGTCACTTTACCATTGTCTGGGTGCTTTGCAAAACATTGTCGACAATTACGACGCAAACTCGCCACCATCGTCGACTCCGCCAGCGCGGAAAAGGTTTTCACCCGGAGTACTGATAGGGGAAGGTAGGGGAACGAGGTGACACACCCAAGGGGGAAATGAGACCCGCAGACTTCACCGCCCTCGACACGGAAGCACTGAACTTTCGCTTGAAACCTCCCTCACACGTTGCCGCAGAACACTAGCAATTGAGTCCACTATGAGAAGAGGTCACCATAGAGAATCAGGGCCTACAAATAGGATCAGGGACTGTCCACCGCCACTGGTAGCAGCCACACTAAGACCACCATCCGCTTGGGCCCTATCATCTATACATCCAAGGGGGTAACCAACACCCCGCCAATAAACCCATCGGAGACCAGGCCACACAGTCCACCTTCCAGGGCCGTCGCCCCAACACCCAAGACCCATCGCCCCCATATCACTCCATATCGTCAAGGCCAACCACTGTCGAAGGCAAGACAACTACTTCTACGCACCCTATGTGGGAAATATGCCCTAGAGGCAATAATAAAAGCATTATTATTATATTTCCTTATTTATGATAATTGTCTTTATTCGTGCTATAATTGTGTTATCCGGAAATCGTAATACATGTGTGAATAACAGACAACAACATGTCCCTAGTAAGCCTCTAGTTGACTAGCTCGTTGATCGATAGATAGTCATGGTTTCCTGACTATGAACATTGGATGTCATTGATAACGAGATCACATCATTAGGAGAATGATGTGATGGACAAGACCCAATCCTAAACATAGCATAAGATCACTTAGTTCATTTGCTAGAGTTTTCCAATGTCAAGTATCCTTTCCTTAGACCATGAGATCGTGTAACTCCCGGATACCGTAAGAGTGCTTTGGGTGTGCCAAACGTCACAACGTAACTGGGTGACTATAAAGGTATACTACGGGTATCTCTGAAAGTGTCTGTTGGGTTGACACAGATCGAGACTGGGATTTGTCACTCCGCTTGACGGAGAGGTATCACTGGGCCCTCTCGGTAATGCATCATCATAATGAGCTCAATGTGATCAAAGTGTTTGATCACGGGATCATGCATTACGGTACGAGAAAAGTGACTTGCCGATAACGAGATTGAACGAGGTATTGGGATACCAACGATCGAATCTCGGGCAAGTAAAATACCGATTGACAAAGGGAATCGTATACGGGATTAATTGAATCCTCGACATTGTGGTTCATCCGATGAGATCATCGTGGAGCATGTGGGAGCCAACATGGGTATCCAGATCCCGCTATTGGTTATTGCCCGAGAACCGTCTCGGTCATGTCTGCATGTCTCCCGAACCCGTAGGGTCTACCCACTTAAGGTTCGGTGACGCTAGGGTTGTGAAGATATGTATATGCAGTAACCCGAATGTTGTTCGGAGTCCCGGATGAGATCCCGGACGTCACGACGAGTTTCGGAATGGTCCGGAGGTAAAGATTTATATATGGGAAGTCATCATACGGACACCGGGAAGTTTCGGGGGCATATCGGTATTGTATTGGGGCCACCGAAGGGGTTCTGGGGGTCCACCGGGAGGGGCCACCTCTCCCGGAGGGCCTCATGGGCTGTATGAGGAAGGGAACCAGCCCAAAGTGGGCTGGTGCGCCTCCCCCCCCAAGGGCCCATGCGCCTAGGTTTGGGGAAACCCTGAGGGGGGCGTCCCCCCTTGCTTGGGGGGCAAGCCTCCTCCCCTAGGCCGCCGCCCCCCCTCTAGATCCCATCTAGAGGGGCCGGCCCCCCTTGCCCCTTCCCCTATAAATAGAGGGGGTGAGGGGAGGGATGCGCACCCCTTGCCCTGGCGCCTCCCTCTCCCTCCCCAACACCTCCTCCTCCTCCGTTGAGCACGGCGAAGCCCTGCCGGAGTACTGTAGTTCCACCATCACCACGCCGTCGTGCTGCTGCTGGAGCCATCTTCCCCAACCTCTCCTTTGCCTTGCTGGATCAAGAAGAAGGAGACGTTACGCTGACCGTACGTGTGTTGAACGCGGAGGTGCCGTGCTTTCGGTGCTAGGATCTCCGGTGATTTGGATCACGGTGTGTACGACTACTTCATCCCCGTTCACTGAACGCTTCCGCTCGCGATCTACAAAGTGGTATGTAGACGCAATCTCTCTCTCCCATGGCTCGTTGCTAGATGAACTCATAGATGGATCTTGGTGAAACCGTAGGAAAAATTTTAATTTTCTGCAACGTTCCCCAACAGTGGCATCATGAGCTAGGTCTATGCGTAGTTCTCTATTGCACGAGTAGAACACAATTTGTTGTGGGCGTAGATGTTGTGAACTTTCTTGCCGCTACTAGTCTCATCTTGCTTCAGCGGTATTGTGGGATGAAGCGGCCCGGACCAACCTTACACGTACTCTTACGTGAGACCGGTTCCACCGACTAACATGCACTAGTTGCATAAGGTGGCTGGCGGGTGTCTGTCTCTCCCAGTTTAGTTGGAGCGGATTCGATGAAAAGGGTCCTTATGAAGGGTAAATAGAAGTTGACAAATCACGTTGTGGTTTTCACATAGGTAAGAAAACGTTCTTGCTAGAACCCTAATTCAGCCACGTAAAAACTTGCAACAACAATTAGAGGACGTCTAACTTGTTTTTGCAGCAAGTGCTTTGTGATATGATATGGCCAAAGTTGTGATGAATGATGAATGATCTATATGTGATGTATGAGATGTTCATGCTATTGTAATAGGAATCACGACTTGCATGTCGATGAGTATGACAACCGGCAGGAGCCATAGGAGTTGTCTTTATTTTTGTATGACCTGCATGTCATTGAGAAACGCCATGTAAATTACTTTACTTTATTGCTAAACGCGTTAGCCATAGTAGTAGAAGTAATAGTTGACGAGCAACTTCATGGAGACACGATGATGGAGATCATGATGATGGAGATCATGGTGTCAAGCCGGTGACAAGATGATCATGGAGCCCCAAGATGGAGATCAAAGGAGCTATGTGATATTGGCCATATCATGTCACGTTTATTATTTGATTGCATGTGATGTTTATCATGTTTTGCATCTTGTTTACTTAGAACGACGGTAGTAAATAAGATGATCCCTCATAATAATTTCAAGAAAGTGTTCCCCCTAACTGTGCACCGTTGCGACAGTTCGTTGTTTCGAAGCACCACGTGATGATCGGGTGTGATAGATTCTAACGTTCACATACAACGGGTGTAAGACAGATTTACACATGCAAACACTTAGGTTGACTTGACGAGCCTAGCATGTACAGACATGGCCTCGGAACACAGAAGACCGAAAGGTCGAGCATGAGTCGTATAGAAGATACGATCAACATGAAGATGTTCACCGATGTTGACTAGTCCGTCTCACGTGATGATCGGACACGGCCTAGTTGACTCGGATCATGTAATACTTAGATGACTAGAAGAGGGATGTCTATCTAAGTGGGAGTTCATTAAATAATTTGATTAAATGAACTTTATTATCATGAACTTAGTCTAAAATTTTACAATATGTCTTGTAGATCAAATGGCCAACGTGGTCCTCAACTTCAACGCGTTCCTAGAGAAAACCAAGCTGAAAGACGATGGCAGCAACTATACGGACTGGGTCCGGAACCTGAGGATCATCCTCATAGCTGCCAAGAAAGATTATGTCCTACGAGCACCGCTGGGTGACGCACCTATTCTCCCTGCAGAACAAGGCGTTATGAACGCTTGGCAGTCACGCTGGGATGATTACTCCCTCGTTCAGTGCGGCATGCTTTACAGCTTAGAGCCGGGGCTCCAAAAGAGTTTTGAGAGACATGGAGCATATGAGATGTTCGAAGAGCTGAAAATGGTTTTCCAAGCTCATGCCCGGGTCGAGAGATATGAAGTCTCCGACAAATTCTTTAGCTGTAAGATGGAGGAAAATAGCTCTGTCAGTGAACACATACTCAAAATGTCTGGGTTGCACAACCGCTTGACTCAACTGGAAGTTAATCTCCCGGATGAAGCGGTCATTGACAGAATCCTCCAGTCGCTTCCACCTAGCTACAAGAGCTTTGTGATGAACTACAATATGCAGGGGATGGTAAAGACCATTCCTGAGGTATATGCTATGCTGAAATCAACAGAGGTAGAAATCAAGAAGGAGCATCAAGTGTTGATGGTGAATAAAACCACTAAGTTCAAGAAGGGCAAGGGTAAAAAGAACTTCAAGAAGGACGTCAAGGAAGTTGCCGCGCCTGGTAAGCAAGTTGCGGAGAAGAAGCCAAAGAATGGACCCAAGCCCGAGACTGAGTGTTTTTATTGCAAGGGAAGTGGTCACTGGAAGCGGAACTGCCCCAAATACTTAGCGGACAAGAAGGCCGGCAAAACCAAAGGTATATGTGATATACATGTAATTGATGTGTACCTTACCAGTACTCGTAGTAGCTCTTGGGTATTTGATACCGGTGCAGTTGCTCACATTTGTAACTCAAAGCAGGAGCTGCGGAATAAACGGAGACTGGCAAAGGACGAGGTGACGATGCGCGTCGGGAATGGTTCCAAGGTCGATGTGATCGCCGTCAGCACGCTACCTCTACATTTACCTACGGGATTAGTTTTAAACCTCAATAATTGTTATTTAGTGCCAAGTTTGAGCATGAACATTGTATCTGGATCTCGTTTAATTCGAGATGGCTACTCATTTAAATTCGAGAATAATGGTTGTTCTATTTATATGAGAGATATGTTTTATGGTCATGCTCCGATGGTTAATGGTTTATTCTTAATGAATCTCGTACGTGATGATACACATATTTATAGTGTGAATACCAAAAGAGTTAAAGTTGATAACAATAGTCCCACATATTTGTGGCACTGCCGCCTTGGTCACATAGGTGTCAAACGCATGAAGAAGCTCCATGCAGATGGACTTTTAGAGTCTCTTGATTATGAATCATTTGACACGTGCGAACCATGCCTCATGGGTAAAATGACCAAGACTCCGTTCTCAGGAACAATCGAGCGAGCAACCAACTTATTGGAAATCATACATACCGATGTGTGCGGTCCAATGAGTGTTGAAGCTCGCGGTGGCTATCGTTATGTTCTCACCCTCACTGATGACTTGAGTAGATATGGGTATGTCTACTTAATGAAACACAAGTCTGAGACCTTTGAAAAGTTCAAGGAATTTCAGAGTGAGGTTGAAAATCAACGTGATAGAAAGATCAAGTTTCTACGATCAGATCGTGGAGGAGAATACTTGAGTCACGAATTTGGCACGCACTTAAGAAAATGTGTAATAGTTTCACAACTCACGCCGCCTGGAACACCTCAGCGTAATGGTGTGTCCGAACGTCGTAATCGCACTCTATTAGATATGGTGCGATCTATGATGTCTCTTACCGACTTACCGCTATCTTTTTGGGGCTATGCTTTAGAGACTGCCGCATTCACTTTAAATAGGGCTCCGTCTAAATCCGTTGAGACGACACCGTATGAATTATGGTTTGGGAAGAAACCTAAGCTGTCGTTTCTAAAAGTTTGGGGATGCGATGCTTATGTCAAGAAACTTCAACCTGAAAAGCTCGAACCCAAGTCGGAAAAATGCGTCTTCATAGGATACCCTAAAGAAACTATTGGGTATACCTTCTACCTCAGATCCGAAGTCAAGATCTTTGTTGCCAAGAATGGATCCTTTCTAGAGAAAGAGTTTCTCTCGAAAGAAGTAAGTGGGAGGAAAGTAGAGCTTGATGAAGTGTTACCTCTTGAACCGGAAAATGGCGAAGCTCAGGAAAACGTTTCTGAGGTGCCTGCACCGACTAGAGAGGAAATAAATGATGATGATCAAGATACTTCTAATCAAGCTCCTACTGAAATTCGAAGGTCCACAAGGACACGTTCCGCACCAGAGTGGTACGGCAACCCTGTCTTGGAAATCATGTTGTTAGACAATGGTGAACCTTCGAACTATGAGGAAGCAATGGCGGGCCCGGATTCCGACAAATGGCTAGAAGCCATGAAATCCGAGATAGGATCCATGTATGAAAACAAAGTATGGACTTTGACAGACTTGCCCGATGATCGGCGAGCGATAGAAAATAAATGGATCTTTAAGAAGAAGACAGACGCGGATGGTAATGTGACCATCTATAAAGCTCGGCTTGTCGCTAAGGGTTATCGACAAGTTCAAGGAATTGACTACGATGAGACTTTCTCACCGGTAGCGAAGCTGAAGTCCGTCCGAATCATGTTAGCAATTGCCGCATTCTACGATTATGAAATATGGCAAATGGACGTCAAAACGGCATTTCTTAATGGTTTCCTTAAGGAAGAATTGTATATGATGCAGCCGGAAGGTTTTGTCGATCCTAAGAATGCTGACAAGGTGTGCAAGCTCCAACGCTCGATTTATGGGCTGGTGCAAGCATCTCGGAGTTGGAACATTCGCTTTGATGAGATGATCAAAGCGTTTGGGTTTACACAGACTTATGGAGAAGCCTGTGTTTACAAGAAAGTGAGTGGGAGCTCTGTAGCATTTCTCATATTATATGTAGACGACATACTTTTGATGGGAAATGATGTAGAACTCTTGGACAGCATTAAGGCCTACTTGAATAAAAGTTTTTCAATGAAGGACCTTGGAGAAGCTGCTTATATATTAGGCATCAAGATCTATAGAGATAGATCAAGACGCCTCATAGGTCTTTCACAAAGCACATACCTTGATAAGATATTGAAGAAGTTCAATATGGATCAATCTAAGAAAGGGTTCTTACCTGTGTTACAAGGTGTGAAATTGAGCTCAGCTCAATGTCCGACCACGGCAGAAGATATAGAAGAGATGAGTGTCATCCCCTATGCCTCAGCCATAGGTTCTATTATGTATGCCATGCTGTGTACCAGACCTGATGTAAACCTTGCCGTAAGTTTGGTAGGAAGGTACCAAAGTAATCCCGGCAAGGAACACTGGACAGCGGTCAAGAATATCCTGAAGTACCTGAAAAGGACTAAGGAAATTTTTCTCGTCTATGGAGGTGACGAAGAGCTCGTCGTAAAAGGTTACGTCGACGCTAGCTTCGACACAGATCTGGATGACTCTAAGTCGCAAACCGGATACGTGTATATTTTGAATGGTGGGGCAGTAAGCTGGTGCAGTTGCAAGCAAAGCGTCGTGGCGGGATCTACATGTGAAGCGGAGTACATGGCAGCCTCGGAGGCAGCACATGAAGCAATTTGGGTGAAGGAGTTCATCACCGACCTTGGAGTCATACCCAATGCGTCGGGGCCAATCAAACTCTTCTGTGACAACACTGGAGCTATTGCACTTGCCAAGGAGCCCAGGTTTCACAAGAAGACCAGGCACATCAAGCGTCGCTTCAACTCCATTCGTGAAAATGTTCAAGATGGAGACATAGAAATTTGTAAAGTGCACACGGATCTGAATGTCGCAGATCCGTTGACTAAACCTCTCCGTAAGGCAAAACATGATCAGCACCAGAACTCTATGGGTGTTCGATTCATTACAATGTAAATAGATTATTGACTCTAGTGCAAGTGGGAGACTGTTGGAAATATGCCCTAGAGGCAATAATAAAAGCATTATTATTATATTTCCTTATTCATGATAATTGTCTTTATTTGTGCTATAATTGTGTTATCCGGAAATTGTAATACATGTGTGAATAACAGACAACAACATGTCCCTAGTAAGCCTCTAGTTGACTAGCTCGTTGATCGATAGATAGTCATGGTTTCCTGACTATGGACATTGGATGTCATTGATAACGAGATCACATCATTAGGAGAATGATGTGATGGACAAGACCCAATCCTAAACATAGCATAAGATCGCTTAGTTTGTTTGCTAGAGTTTTCCAATGTCAAGTATCCTTTCCTTAGACCATGAGATCGTGTAACTCCCGGATACCGTAAGAGTGCTTTGGGTGTGCCAAACGTCACAACGTAACTGGGTGACTATAAAGGTATACTACGGGTATCTCTGAAAGTGTCTATTGGGTTGACACAGATCAAGACTGGGATTTGTCACTCCGCTTGACGGAGAGGTATCACCGGGCCCTCTCGGTAATGCATCATCATAATGAGCTCAATGTGATCAAAGTGTTTGATCACAGGATCATGCATTACGGTACGAGAAAAGTGACTTGCCGATAACGAGATTGAACGAGGTATTGGGATACCGATGATCGAATCTCGGGCAAGTAAAATACCGATTGACAAAGGGAATCGTATACGGGATTAATTGAATCCTCGACATCGTGGTTCATCCGATGAGATCATCGTGGAGCATGTGGGAGCCAACATGGGTATCCAGATCCCGCTGTTGGTTATTGCCCGAGAACCATCTCGGTCATGTCTGCATGTCTCCCGAACCCGTAGGGTCTACGCACTTAAGGTTCGGTGACGCTAGGGTTGTGAAGATATGTATATGCAGTAACCCGAATGTTGTTCGGAGTCCCAGATGAGATCCCGGACGTCACGAGGAGTTTCGGAATGGTCCGGAGGTAAAGATTTATATATGGGAAGTCATCATACGGACACCGGGAAGTTTCGGGGGCATATCGGTATTGTACCGGGGCCACCGAAGGGGTTCTGGGGGTCCACCGGGAGGGGCCACCTCTCCCGGAGGGCCTCATGGGCTGTATGAGGAAGGGAACCAGCCCAAAGTGGGCTGGTGCGCCTCCCCCCCCCTAGGGCCCATGCGCCTAGGTTTGGGGAAACCCTGAGGGGGGCGCCCCCCTTGCTTGGGGGGCAAGCCTCCTCCCCTAGGCCGCCGCCCCCCCTCTAGATCCCATCTAGAGGGGCCGGCCCCCCTTGCCCCTTCCCCTATAAATAGAGGGGTGAGGGGAGGGCTGCGCACCCCTTGCCCTGGCGCCTCCCTCTCCCTCCCCAACACCTCCTCCTCCTCCGTTGAGCACGGCGAAGCCCTGCTGGAGTACTGTAGTTCCACCATCACCACGCCGTCGTGCTGCTGCTGGAGCCATCTTCCCCAACCTCTCCTTTGCCTTGCTGGATCAAGAAGAAGGAGACGTTACGCTGACCGTACGTGTGTTGAACGCGGAGGTGCCGTGCTTTCGGTGCTAGGATCTCCGGTGATTTGGATCACGGTGTGTACGACTACTTCATCCCCGTTCGCTGAACGCTTCCGCTCGCGATCTACAAAGTGGTATGTAGACGCAATCTCTCTCTCCCATGGCTCGTTGCTAGATAAACTCATAGATGGATCTTGGTGAAACCGTAGGAAAAATTTTAATTTTCTGCAACGTTCCCCAACACCCTAGTCCTACTGCAATGGTGGATCTGGGAGAGAAACCGTCCAACCTTGAGTGGAAGCGGTCAGATCTGGGACATAGGGGGCGCACAGTCCCCAACTTCCATCCATGTCGAATATGATGCTATCAAGGAAGATGCAAACCACCCACCATATTCACCTACACCTGTCGGAGGACATGAAATATGCATCTCACTTTATGATCAAATACGGAGCTGATACGTCTCCAACATATCTATAATTTTGTATTGTTCAGTGTTGTTATATTATCAATCTTGGATGTTTTATAGTCATTTTATATCATTTTTTGGTACTAACCTATTGACATAGTGCCAAGTGCCAGTTGTTGTTTTCTGCACGTTTTTTACATCACGGGAAATCAATACCAACCGGAGTCCAAATGCAACGAAACTTCACGGAGAATTTTTTGGACCAGAAGACACCTAATGGGCTGTAGCTGCGCCTAGGGGGGTGCTCCGAGGAGAGCACAACCCACCAGGGCGCGCCCTGGTGGGTTGTGCCCACCTCGGGTGCCCCCCGGACCGCCTCTTTACTCTATAAATACCCCAATGTTCCCAAAACCCTAGGGAAGTCGACGAAAATCAATTACAGCCGCCGCAGAGTCCAGAACCATCAGATCCAATCTAGACACCATCACGGATGGGGTTCACCACCTCCATTGGTCCCTCTCTGATGATGCATGAGTAGTTCTTTGTAGACCTTCGGGTCCGTAGTTAGTATCTAGATGGCTTCCTCTCTCTCACTAAATTCTCATACAATGGTCTCTTGGACATCCATATGATGCAACTCTTTTTGCAGTGTTTTTCTTGGGATCTGATGAACTTTGAGTTTATGATCAGTTATATCTTTTTATATTCATGAAAGTATTTGAGTTTCTTTGATCTTTTTTATGCATGATCTCTTATAGCCTCGTATTTCTTCTCCGATATTTGGGTTTTGTTTGGCCAACTTGATCTATTTATCTTGCAATGGGAAGAGATGCTTTGTAGTGGGTTCGATCTTACGGTGCTTGATCCCAGTGACAGAAGGGGAACCGACATGTATGTATCATTGCTACTTAGGATAAAACGATGGGGTCTGTCTCTACATAGATAGATCTTGTCTACATCATGTCATCGTTCTTATTGCATTACTCCATTTCTCCGTGAACTTATACACTAGATGCATGCTGGATAGCGGTGGATGTGTGGAGTAATAGTAGTAGATGCAGGCAGGAGTCGGTCTACTAATCTTGGACGTGATGCCTATATAATGATCATTGACTGGATATCATCATGATTATTTGAAGTTCTATCAATTGCCCAACAGTAATTTGTTCACCCATTGTTTGTTATTTTTTCTCGAGAGAAGCGACTAGTGAAACCTACGACCCCTGGGTCGCTTTCTCATATTATTTGCCTTTGCTATCTACTTTTCTTTGCATTTATTTTCAGATCTATTAAACCAAAAATACAAAAATACCTTGTTGCACTTTATTTTATTTGTGATCTATTTATTCAATCTATTGCAACTTTCTCCTGTCAGGCACCAATTTCTGGCGCCGTTACCCGAAAGGGATTGACAACCCCTTTAACACGTCGTGTTGCGAGTGGTTGTTATTTGTGTGCAGGGGTTGTTTACGTTGTGTTGCTTGGTTCTCCTACTTGTTCGATAACCTTGGTTTCATATCTAAGGGAAATACCTACCGCTGTTGTGCTGCATCATCCCTTCCTCTTTGGGAAATACCGACGTAGTCCTAGCAGACATCAAAAGGAATTTCTGGCGCCGTTGCCGGGGAGGATCTTCAACATATATCAGGTTCCTAATCACAAATCTCATCTCCTGGCAATTTACATTAATTTCCATTTTCCTCTCGTTTTCCTCTCCCCCTCTTCACAAAAATTTGTCGTTTTATTCGCCCTCTTTTTTGTTCGCCTTTTTCTCGTCAGATCGTTTGTTTGCTTGTGTTACCATGTGCCTTCTATATGCTTGCATCTTCGCTTGCTAAAGTTCTGTTGATATGGATCCCCATCCACTTGCTAATCTTTTTAAAAGATCCAATTGCCAGTGAGTTGAGTGCACTAGATTATCTTTATGAAGTTTTGCTTGAGATTCGTAAATCTGAAAATACTGATGAAGAAATTTATGAGATGATTCATGATAGCTCCTTGAATGAAAAGCATGATTGCAATGATTTTACTATAAATTATATTAATGTCAATTATGCTAATGATATGCAAAACCCCAAGCTTGGGATGCTAATTTTGACATGTCCACTACTTATTGCGACGATCATGATTGGGGCACTTCTTCTTATGATCTTAAAAATTTATTTATGCTTCATGATGAATATGCTATTGATTTTAATGTTTGCAATAATATCGAAAGTGGGTTTGGAAGAATGTCAACTTTAGCTAAAAATAATCCCACATATTTGGAGAGTATTCTATCTTATGAATTTTTTTTATAAAAGTGGGCTTGGAGAGGTCATGACTTTATTTGATGATAATCCCACTATTTTGGAAGAGTGTCAACTTTGCATGCATGTGGATCACGAAGAGAAAATGTTATGTGATAGTTATATTGTTGAATTTGATTATGATCCTACATGTAATTATTATGAGAGAGGGAAATATTTTTGTAGAAATTTTCATGCTACTAAATTACCTCTCGTCATGTTGAGATTGTCTATGTTTTATTCTTCTTCTTTGCACATGCTAGTATTTGCTTGTTTTGATAATTTGTTTGCTTATAAAATGACTATGCATAGGAAGTATGTTAGACTTAAATGTGTTTTCACATGCTACATGATGCTCTCTTCGTGTTTCAATTACTATCTTTCATGTGAGCATCATTGAAATCTTATACCTAGCTAGGGGCGTAAAACTATAGCGCTTGTTGGGAGGCAACCCAATGATTTAAATTTATTTTTGCTTTTTGCTTTCTGTTCTTCAGTGTTTACACAATTATGCTTCTGTTCTTGGGTGATAGTTGTTTGATCTTGCTGAAAACAGAAACTTTTGCGCTCACGAAAACAATTCTTATTTTTAACCAGAGCGTGATAAAATACCAATTTTTGTAGTAGATTAATATACAAATTACCCAGGTCGTCCTAATTTCTCAGAATTTTTGGAGTTCCAGAAGTATTCGAACAAATCAGATTGCTACAGACTGTTCTGTTTTGACAGATTCTGTTTTCTTTGCGTTGTGTGCTTATTTTGATGGCTCTATGGTTTTCTTTGATGAGTTTTTATCATAGAAAAGTTGGAATACAGTAGATATAATGCAAGAATAAAATATGAATTGGTTTGATACAGTACTTATAGTAGTGATTTATTTTCTTATACTAACGGATCTCAGACAGGTTTTGTTGAGTTTTGTGTGATTGAAGTTTTCAAGTTTTGGGTTATCTTACGATGGATGAAGAAATAAGGAGTAAGAAGAGCCTAACCTTGGGGATACCCCGACATCCCAATATATTGTCCAAAAATGAGCAAACAACAAAGCTTGGGGATGCCCCAGAGTGGCATCCTCTCTTTGTTCTAACGACCATCGGCATTTTACTCGAAACTATACTTTTATTCGTCACATACTATGTGTTTTGCTTGGAGTGTCTTGTATGATATTAATCTTTGCTTGTTTTATTTTGTGTTTTAAGTCTTGATTCCTTGCTGGACACACCTATTTGGGAGAGCCAAAATTATGTCATGACTTGTTAGAATTGCTCTCTATGCTTCACTTAAATCTTTTATGGGCTATGGACTTGCTCTAGTGCTTCACTTATATATTTTTTAGCACGGTGTGCTTTAGTATTTTTGAAGAAATTCTCTCTTTCTTCACTTAGATTTATTTGAGAGTTAATAAAATTTTCTAGAAATTCTCTCTTGCTTCCCTTCAATTAATTTGAGAGAAAGAAAAAATGCTCATGATCTTCACTTATATTTGTTTGAGCTTGTCAAAAGCAACATATGAAAATTAGTTCCAAAGTGATAGATATCCAAGACGGATATAATAAAAAATTCATGAAGATCATTGGACAAAATAAACTTGATTCTTAGTAATAGTTTTGAGATATGATGATATGATATGTCAGTTATGTTGATGAGTAATTATGCTTTAGTAAGAATATTGGTGTTAAGGTTTGTGATTCCCCATGCAAGCACGACGGTCAATAATTATGCAATGAAATTATATCCTACTTGTGGTGCATTATTCGGTGTTAATTTCACGAAGTCCAAATGCAATGAAACTTCACGAAGAATTTTTTGGACCAGACACCTAATGGGCCCTGGCTGCGCCTGGGGATGCTCCGGGGAGAGCACAACCCACCAGGGCGCGCCTGGGCCTGGCGCGCCCTGGTGGGTTGTGTCCACCTCGGGTGCGTCGCGGACTGCCTCTTTCCTCTATAAATACCTCAATATTCCCTAAACCCTAGGGGAGTCGACGAAAATCAATTCCAGCAGCCACAAAGTCCAGAACCACCAGATCCAATCTAGACACCATCACGGATGGGGTTCACCACCTCCATTGTTGCCTCTCCGATGATGCGTGAGTAGTTCTTTGTAGACCTTCGGGTCCGTAGTTAGTAGCTAGATGGCTTCCTATCTCTCGTTGAATTCTCAATACAATGGTCTCTTGGAGATCCATATGATGCAACTCTTTTTGTGATATGTTTGTTGGGATCTGATGAACTTTGAGTTTATAATCAGTTATATATTTTTATATCCATGAAAGTATTTGAGTTTCTTTGATCTCTTTTATGAATGATCTCTTATAGCCTCGTATTTCTTCTCCAATATTTGGGTTTTGTTTGGCCAACTTGATCTATTTATCTTGCAATGGGAAGAGGTGCTTTGTAGTGGGTTCGATCTTACGGTGTTTGATCCCAGTGACAGAAGGGGAACCGACACGTATGTATAATTGCTACTAAGGATAAAATGATGGTGTCTATCTCTACGTAGATGGATCTTGTCTACAACATATCATCGTTATGATTGCATTACTCCGTTTCTCCATGAACTTAATACACTAGATGCATGCTGGATAGCGGTGGATGTGTGGAGTAATAGTAATAGATGCAGGCAGGAGTCGGTCTATTAATCTTGGACGTGATGCCTATATAATGATCATTGCCTGGATATCGTCATGATTATTTGAAGTTCTATCAATTGCCCAACAGTAATTTGTTCACCCACCGTTTGCTATTTTTTCTCGAGTGAAGCCACTAGTGAAACCTATGGCCCCCGGGTCTCTTTCTCATATTATTTGCCTTTGCTATCTACTTTTCCTTTGCATTTATTTTTAGATCTATTAAACCAAAAATACAAAAATACCCGAAAGGGATTGACAACCCTTTAACCCTTTAACCATATTTGATCATATTATTTGCCTTTGTTGCACTTTATTTTATTTGCAATTTATTTATTCCATCTATTACAACTTTCTCCCGTCACGCACCAATTTCTGGCATCATTACCCGAAAGGGATTGACAACCCTTTAACACGTCGGGTTGCGAGTGGTTGTTATTTATGTGCAGGGGTTGTTTACGTTGTGTTCCATGGTTCTCCTACTGGTTTGATAACCTTGGTTTCATATCTGAGGGAAATATCTACCGCTGCTGTGCTGCATCATCCCTTCCTCTTTTGGGAGGGCATTCGGTTCCCCCGAACTGATCGGTTCGGTGCTTCGATGCTCTGACAATTTCGGTTTTTAGAAAATGCTGACCGATTGGCTATCAAAAATTCAACTAACCGACAGATCGGTGCCCCGAAATTTCGGTTCGGTGTTCGGTTTTAACCCAAGAAAACCGAATTTGCCTGAGAGCAAGCTTCATGGAAGAAATGAAGTTCTCTGAATATTTGAGCAGTGGAAGAAAGACAACACAAAATCAAATCTTCCTAGCAGTAGCGCTCGCATTTACTAATCAACTTCTTGTGAACAGCTAAACAAAGCAAAGAACAATTACCAACGCATGGTAAATAAAATAGATAAAAGAGAAGATGATGCAATCCAGTGGAAGTGGAACACAGTAGACATAAGGGGAGGGAAGAAATAAGACGCTGATTGCAAGGCGGCCAGGCCATTGTGTCGCTGCCGCCGATGGGGAACGAGTCCAGGAGAGAGAGAGCATGGCGGCTAGGGTAGGATTGGGGAATCGGTCTTCGCAAGTGGGTGGACGCGTGCTGTAGGGTCCTTTATGGACCAAGTACGATGTGTGTGAGGATGTCGGCCTGTTGGGCCACCTGGTTGTTGGGCTTCTGGGCTCATTCGCTTTTCCATCCTATTGTTCGGTGTTTTCGGTCAGTTCGGTGCATCGAGGTTGGTAACCGAGATCACCGAATTAAATTTGGTTTTTCAGCATTCAGTACCAAACAGAAAAATGGATTTTCGGTTCCTGGTTTATTCGGGTTCGGTCACGGTCTATTCGGTGCGGTTTTTGGTCCTCCGTTTATTTTGCCCACCCCTAGTCCTAGCAGACATCAGGAGCCACGACAACGCAACGCGTGAGCACCACTTCTCGCAACCAGGAGCGAGACTCGTAGGAGCGGTGGGAGAAGGCTTAGCACTATCTGGCGCTGATGCGGAGAACATCTGATGCCAATGGGCGAGGGACGGGGTCAAAGGAACTATAGCCTTACCACGCATGCAAGGGAGAGGCTTGCCGCCAGCGACGTCGAGGGGTGGGTGTGGGGCAGAGGACGGGATTTGGGAAGGGTCGGGCCAGAGGCAGCTAGGGTTGAGGCATGCTTTGTTGTTGCTTGTGAGAGCCAATACAACAATTATATGCAGGCGCTGAGTAGTGGTATTATGCCGCCCTTTTGGTACTTTTCCTTTTTCTTTTCTTTCGTGTAAGTATTTTATTGTCAATAAAAATACCGTAGAATGATTATTCTACGGTTCGGGTGTTAGAAAAAAAAATCGTCCCATAAGTTGTCCTCTCTATCTGTTGGAGCTTATGTGTATCTCATAACTGATTTAGAAGCCCTGGCGAATGGGAAGGAGGCTTATGAGAGAAGTTTAAAAGAAGATGACTTATTTTTTAAGCCACCAAAGAATTAGGCCTTTTTTTAGTGGGAAAGAATTAGGCCTTAGCAGCGGTGTATCCATGTGATTAGTGAGCAAGTACAACAGACGGGGTCAAGTCGCTAGTTGGTTCGCTCCCACGATAGCTAGCTCAATAACCAGATTTCTTTTGGGAACTCGGCTTAATAACTACTCCCTCTGTCCCAGAATGTAGGAGTAAGACGGAGGGAGTAGTAGAATAATGGTCGGGTCCGGTACGCTGTAGCATGTCGCGATCGTATCTAAGTCAAGTGACCATCGGAAGCACGTCAGTCGCTCCATAGCTGCGAGGTGTATATAGGCGATGTGGTGATGGCTGTCGACACGGCACCCCCGAGCCCAAGCAGTGCCACAGGTTGATATGGAGAAGGCGCCCTCGCCCACAAAGCATCGATGGCGACGGGACCTCTAAATTTTTGGCCTTGACATATTCTGCCAGATGTTCGCCAGTTGACACGAGTAATTTTGTGCACTTGTTTCTTGGATAGGCATGTGGCCTATGCGTTAAAAACTCCATTCTCGACATTGCCGTCATTTGTATAACATGTCTAAGAAACCTAACATTAGTTAACACCTGATGAGTCATGTCATGATTTGCTAATCATATGATGGCAGGCTATTATAAGAACTACGTGGTTCCTTATGTCTGTTCTGCACTTTAAAAAAGAAGAAGAAGAAGAAGTCGATGTGGATATTTCACCAAGTCATCAATTTTAACTTCTCCATTTGCGAGTCGTTGCTCTACGTGAAATATGTACAGTTGAACACCAAGCTAAAAGTTTCTTGCTCCTCCATGGATTTGCATTCAAAAATTTGTATTATGCTACTACTAAAAAGATTAACAGAATAAAAAAATACTATATTGAAATGGAAATTTATTGTAATAAAACCACACGGCAACCATTATATTAAAGCCACCATACAAATACAGAAATTAATATCATGTTTCTAGTAACCTAATTGTCACACTAATAATTTCTCTGAATTTTCTTTCTGCCTCTCTTGGATGATTTGGGTGCCTGACCCGCCAAGTGCATAGAACTCTGCTATGACCTCAATAGGTATATTTTTTGTTTCCGGGACCTTAAGACAAACGAAAACAAAAGCCAACACACAAACAATGGCATAAACTCCGAAAACACCCGCAAGACCTATATACCTCAACAATACAGGGAGGGTATATGTCACGATGATGTCACAAATCCAAAAGATTAGGCTGCATATGGCCAAGCAAATAGCACGAACTTTGTTGGGGAAAATCTCCGAGCAGAATATATTTGGTATTGGACCAAAACCCATGACAAATATGCAGAAATAGATTCCAACACTCATTGTTGAGAGCAGTGCGTGTAGTTCAGCACTCAGATTCACAATGTTGACGGTTACCAAAACAATGAGGGACACTACCAAGATGGGTATTGTCACAAGTAGTATCCTTCTGCATGAGGCAATAAAAAGAAATTATTACGCTGTTATTTTTATTTTGGAAATAATAAATTTGGATGTAAATCTTAAATTTTAGCAATAATTATTTGTAACTTGTGGTAGTAAACAAATACGGATACCTTCTTCCAGAGCGGTCCATAAGCCACATGGCCATGCAAATAAAAGGAAGCATCAATAAAGTTGTGAGAGCGCTCATAAGAATCGACACTGAAGAAGAGCTGATGCCAAACTTTGAGAGAAGAACCCCAACACCAGCTTGCTCAAGTATTTGAGGAGTGTAATAAAGAATGCCATTGATGCCAGCAAACTGCAAAAAATATTAAAAATAAATCATGTACAATTTAGATTGAAAAAATAATAAATATTAATTTAATTGAATACTTTAATAAAACCTTGTGGGCTCGGTGAGTTCTCAATCATTAATGTGCACCTACTTTATATGGCTAAATGTTTCTTTGGTTATATATACATACATCATATATTAGTTATGAGACGTATAAATTCAACATGCAAGTCAAAGTATATATATAGTCACTAAAAATAGGAGAATAAAATGACGGTCAGGACAAACTAACTAAAAGATGTAATGTGATACTTAAGTGCCACAATAATTATGTTTTAAAATAGGCTCATAGTAATTAGTTCTCGCTTCTAAGAAACTTACCTGTTGAAGTACTTGTATTCCAACACCCACGACCAATGCACGTTTTACACCAGGTTCTAACAGATCCTTCCATTTTGTACTTCTATAATCTTTATTAGGTGAATGAATGCCAATATTGTGTCCAGACTTATGAAAAACCGATTTGTTGACCAAGGCAGTCGCTTGAATGAAATTCTCATCTATTGGAGCATCCAATAGGTTTTCAGAACTTGGTACACCTCCTTCATGCAAATATACTCGTTCCATGCCACCTTCCATTTGCCCATCCAAACGATATCCTGATGACATTTTCCAAGCCAATTGCCAACCTCCACCAATATGGCCGCTTTTGCGACATACCACAAAATCATTTATATTTGTAGGTTTCGGTTGAATAATATAATCATGCTCGCTATCATAGGTATCATCTCGGTTGTGTTCTAGCTCATGCTCTTTGGTCTCTTCCTGATTCTCTTCGTCCCCTTCAATTGGACCTTGTTGTTCTAATTCATTGAATATGCCGTGGGCAACCTGTTTTATGAAAATTAAGTGTACTTATAGAAAATAGTAAATTGAAGGCGAAACCAATAGAAACTTTTGAATTAGTGAGAAGCATTAAATATCCAAATCATTTGTAAAATAATAGAGCAATATAAATATTTCATTACATGATGCGTTATTACCCAATTCATTCTTAAAAGAAGATCATAAAATAACTAAAAAATTAATATGGCTGAGCATGTATGTACACATGTGTTGAAAATTGCAAACCATGAAAGTAAAATATAAAGCTCCATTGCTAACTAGATGAAATATTGAAACTTTGTTAATGATTACATTACCTCAGGGAGCCCGTGCATACTCCCAATAATGTTGACAACTGGGTCATAGAACGATGCTCCACGACTCACAGAATGACCAATGGCACTTTCTTCTGGGTTTGTTCTCTTCAATGGATAGGCAACACAATGCAAATCTTCTGGAAGTCCATATAATTTTATTATTTCATCATTGCCAATCACTTTTTCCCTTAACATACTTTCGTTAGTGCTAATTAGGTACTCCTCAATAGACGGAGTGTCACCAACTTGTGTACCCTCCAAAAGACTTGCCATTTCACCTGTAATAAAAGTCATATATAACATTTAATGCTAACTAAAAACTTCAAATTATCATATAAGGAGAGCAAAAAGATGACTTGATTTCAAGTAATTGAATCTAAGATATACCTGAGACATCTTCCTTTCTTCGTAGTTTTTGTAAAACCATCTTTGCTTCATCCACCCTTCCTTGGCTCACAAGCCAACTCGGAGTCTCGGGTAGATAGAAGATAGTTAAAATTGAGTATATTAGTGAGGGTATCAGTTGTATCCCAAGCATGATCCGCCAACTAACCTTTGGCAGCATGGACATCCAAAACACCATGCAGTAAGATAAGAACATACCAACTGAACCACTTAACTGGGGAAATGTGCTTAATTTTCCTCTCATATCAGGAGGCGCGGTCTCAACTATATATAATGGCACAAGTGTAACTGCCAAACCAATACTAAATCCCTGAATAAACCTCGCGAATAGCAGCATATACACATGTTGGGACCAAAATATGACCAATAGTGCACTAACAAAGGACAATACCGCCGAGGTAAGTAGCATCGCCCACCTACCAAATTTATCAGATAGCATTCCAGATAGTGTTGTGATTATTGTTGCCCCAAAAAGTGCCATAGCCATAATACACCCCTCAATCATTGGCATGCTATCTAGTTTAAACTCATCCTTTATGTAAAGCATAGCACCTGATGATCATTGAAAAGTTCATAACCAATTAGTGAAACTTTACAGCTTTGAGCTCCGATCGAAGAAAAATCAAACTAGGCAAAAGCACAATGATACACCATATATATCATGATCGGAGTGTTACTATGTAAGCATATATTAATCATGCATAATAATCTGAAGAAGAAAATAATAAGAAGCAAGGTGGCCGAATGCATGCAAGCGAAAGGCGCAACAAAAGCAATTGTATATGGAGGGCATGCAGATAGATGTGCATGCACGCACAGCTGCTACGTGTTCACGGCGGATCGGAATATTTACATCCGTGCATAGGATAATTTTTGGTACCCTTGTGGAATTTGTTAACTGCAATGACTCAGTGCGCTACCTAAAAATGCTTGGCGGTGCTACAGTTGGCAACCTGTACGTGATGTCAATCCACCATATTTTTTCATAGAAATATATAAAAAAAATTGACACATATACACGGAAGCTAATAGTACTATTTTTGCATAAGTTGTGATGTCGCTTGTTGTCACACAAACATGCATGTGTGTAGCACCCGCCACTTCAAATGTGTGTCAATATGTAGTTTTTTTTTCCTGTCAACTAGATAGATCTCAAAAATCCTATGAATAAACTCAAACAAACTACATGTGATGGTCGCAATGGGTAAAGCCAGGGGCGGCGCCAGGGGTCTTCTTGGGTATTCGGTTGAATACCCAAGATTTTGGCAAACCATTGAAATTTTATGTAAAACAAGCGAATTTTTTTGCAAAACAGTGATGATTTGGGCAAAATTAATACCCTCCTCTAAAATGAATACCCACCCTCTAGAACCTGGCGCCGCCACTGGGTAAAGCAATCAAGGAATAGAGTTTCTTCACCTGCAATGCTCGCATTGTCCCAGCCTTGGAGCAGGTTGCCGATGGATGCCACGAACGCCACAAGAACCGCGCGATCAACGGTCGTCAAGTCACGCAACTTCTGACACGCTGCGCAGAGAGAACAAGAAGAAGAAAAAACATGAAAAGAAGTCATCATCCATACGAAGTAGAATCGATCTTAAAAGCAGGCCGGTCGTGGAATACTCCATTGAAACACCATGAGCAGGCCGATCATTTTCTCTCAGTTACCTTGTTGTAGTAGTCCAGATCCGTGGCCGGAGGGAGCGAGCTTGGCATGAAGATTAGCCTCCGAGTCTCTCACAAGAGGGCGCGTTAAATCTTCCATGGCCGAATCCAGAGAGACACCCGATGCGCCTGCATTGAGAAGGTTTGTTGGTTAGTTAGGTACCAGAGAGAGGGTAAAGAAATCGTACGTGTGCATGCAGCAGCTAGCCGCCGCCCATTGAGTCCCTACTGATTCCGATTTGATGATGGGACAAAGAGCTAGCCGTCATATGATTCAATCTTTATTCGCAGAAAAAATATGATTCAATCTTAGCATCGAGACCAGAGGGCGAAGCAGATTCTTACTCCCACGCGGACCCAAAAGCCCAGACGCCAAAACCCAGCAAATTATAAGCAGAATCTCCAGAACAAATCAAACGGCGTGAAGGGGTTGCATTGCATGCGATGGGAGAGAGGAGAGGGATGGAGAAGAAGCGCTCACCCGAGGGGCGATCGGGCTTCCGTTCCGCCCTCGATCGCTGCTGGCCGTCGTGGTCAGCTGATCTCGGCGATTTGGTTTGCAGGATCTGGCTGCCCTATGGTCTCCTGTACGTGTACTTCGCGTCTATATTCGCCTTGGGTGGTTGGCGAGTCCACTTATGTAGCACCTTTTTTTTTCTCTCGGGTGGTGTTTCCGTTTGGGAACTCGTTCCTTGGTCCCGTCCGATTCGTTCTCTACCAGCGATCGATCGATGGCCTCCTTCTGTTCTGTTCCAACCGCACACCCGGCGACCCACGTTGGGTAAACAAATTTCTGTTACCCACATCACCCGGCCCATTCAGCACCGGCGTGAGGCACGGTCCAGCTAGCCAGAAGTCGGCCCATTTAACCCGCCAATATATGTTTCTCAAATAGTAAATGTTTTGATACCCCTCAAAAATTATGTTTTGATGTCTACTTTTTTCATACAGATTGTAAATTTTTAATATATATAAAAACATTTTTCTTATACACGTATAATATTTTTTCAAGTCCATGAGTAAAAAAATTGTAAATACAAGATTAACATTTTATAAACACATGATCAACCTTTATAAATACAATGATTAACATTTTTTTCCAAATACATGTTTTGGCATCTACTTTTTCTCAAACACATTGTATATTTTTTGTATACATCTGAAACATTTATTTGATCTACCTTCAACATTTTTTCAATACATGATTAACTTTTTTTAAACACATGTTTTTGAAAAAAGTTCAAAAACATATTAAAAATATTCAAATACGTGTTGAAATGTTTTTTAACACTACAAAGAAAACAATTCAAAACTGAAGAAATTCTTAAACAAAGCGACGGTCCCGGGGGAGAAGAGCGTGTCATATTTTTTAACAAAGTAAAATCCCATATACCCACAGATACGGACATATGCTCACATTTATGGATGCACGTATATTCTACCCACATGGGCACCTTCGAGAAACTAAGTCAACAAAACATCTTGAGATTAATGAAGACACCACAAACACCTCGTAGCCGACGAGAATGTCTCCTCCCACTAAACAAACGTTCCCAGAAAGACTGAAGTAAATACAGAAAAATACGAGCATCAGTACCAAGTGTAGGATTTAAACCTTAGTGGCTTGGTTCAACCACAAGGAACCTAACCTCTGAGCTACACTCAGTTCGCGGAGCAAATCACGGTTGCAATAGGTGCATGACTTGGACCAGAGTATCTCCAGTAAAAAAACAAAAAATACCTTGAAACCCCAAAACTGAAATTTTGTGTTATTTCCTAAAAGATTGGCTCAGACACAAATTTGCATGGAGCCAAACAATTTGGGTATGAATCCAAATTTTCTTACCAAGACCCATTTTTTCATCCAACCTATCACGCTACCCCAAAGACCCAAATCTGTCATGGCCTCATGGGAACGGCAATCGTCTCTACATGAAACTTCCCCGCTGCCACATCCGCCTCCATGGCGACTGCCATCGTCGCCACTCCCGCAGCAGCCCCGCGCTCCGCCGCTGCCCCCGCCGGCCGGTCTGCCACTACTAGAAAAAGGCCTACTAATGGCGCACCAGTTTTGCCTACTAATGGCGCACTACTGGTGCGCCATTAGTATCACGCCACTAGTATTTTTTACTAATGGCGCACCAGTGGTGCGCCATTAGTATCTGGTATACTAATGGCGCATCGCTGGTGCGCCATTAGTATAGGCCACGGTGCGCCATTAGTATAGGCCACTGGTGCGCCATTAGTATAGGCCACGGTGCGCCATTAGTATTTTTGAATTTTGAAGGCGGGAAAATAGTAGTGGCGCACCGTCTAGCCCCCACCGTGCGCCATTGCTATTTTTGAAATTTGAATTTGGATCTGGATCGCGATTTTTTTGCCCATTTTTTGCTCGTTTTTTTGCACGATATTATTTCAAATTTTGTTCCCGTTTTTGGATCTTGTATGTTCTTTTGTCGTGTTCTTTTGCCGGAGAGGAGTTCGCCGGAGAGGAGGAGGAGGAGGTGACCGTAGTGTTGGGGAACGTAGCAGAAATTTAAAATTTTCCTACGTGTCACCAAGATCTATCTATGGAGAAACCAGCAACGAGGGGAAAGAGAGTGCATCTACATACCCTTGTAGATCGCTAAGCGGAAGCGTTCAAGTGAACGGGGTTGATGGAGTCGTACTCGTCGTGATCCAAATCACCGATGACCAAGTGACGAACGGACGGCACCTCCGCGTTCAACACACGTACAGCCCGGTGACGTCTCCCATGCCTTGATCCAGCAAGGAGAGAGGGAGAGGTTGAGGAAGACTCCATCCAGCAGCAGCACAACGGCGTGGTGGTGGTGGAGCGTGGCAATCCTGCAGGGCTTCGCCAAGCACCGCGAGATATGAGGAGGAGAGAGGCAGGGCTGCACCAACAAGGAGAGATCAGATCGCGTATCTTGGGCAGCCCCTAGGCCTCATATTTATAGGGGAAGGGGAGGAGGGTGCGCCCCCTCTAGGGTTCCCACCCCTAGAGGGGCGGCAGCCCTAGATGGGATTGAGGGGGGCGGCCAAGAGGGGGAGGAGAGGGAGGCGCAGGGAGTATGGGCCTTAGGGCCCATCTGCCCTTAGGGTTTGCCCCCTCTTCTCTCCCTTGCGCCTTGGGCACTTGTGGGGGGCGCACCAGCCCACCTGGGGCTGGTCCCCTCCCACACTTGGCCCACGCAAGCCTCCGGGGCTTGTGGCCCCACTTGGTGGACCCCCGGACACCTCCGGTGGTCCCGATACACTATCGATAAACCCTGAAACTTTTCCGGCAACCAAAACAGGACTTCCCATATATAAATCTTTACCTCCGGACCATTCCAGAACTCCTCGTGACGTCCGGGATCTCATCCGGGACTCCGAACAACATTCGGTAACCACATACAAGCTTCCTTTATAACCCTAGCGTCATCGAACCTTAAGTGTGTAGACCCTACGGGTTCGGGAGACATGCAGACATGACCGAGACGTTCTCCGGTCAATAACCAACAGCGGGATCTGGATACCCATGTTGGCTACCACATGTTCCACGATGATCTCATCGGATGAACCACGATGTCAAGGACTTAATCAATCCCGTATACAATTCCCTTTGTCTATCGGTACGATACTTGCCCGAGATTCGATCGTCGGTATCCCGATACCTTGTTCAATCTCGTTACCGGTAAGTCTCTTTTACTCGTTCCGCAACACATCATCCCGTGATCAACTCCTTGATCACATTGTGCACATTATGATGATGTCCTACCGAGTGGTTCCAGAGATACCTCTCCGTCACACGGAGTGACAAATCCCAGTCTCGATTCGTGCCAACCCAACAGACACTTTCGGAGATACCTGTAGTGTACCTTTATAGCCACCTAGTTACGTTGTGACGTTTGGCACACCCAAAGCACTTCTACGGTATCCGGGAGTTGCACAATCTCATGGTCTAAGGAAACGATAGTTGACATTAGAAAAGCTTTAGCATGCGAACTACACGATCTTGTGCTAGGCTTAAGATTGGGTCTTGTCCATCACATCATTCTTCTAATGATGTGATCCCGTTATCAATGACATCCAATGTCCATGGTCAGGAAACCGTAACCATCTATTGATCAACGAGCTAGTCAACTAGAGGCTTACTAGGGACATGGTGTTGTCTATGTATCCACACATGTATCTGAGTTTCCTATCAATACAATTCTAGCATGGATAATAAACGATTATCATGAACAAGGAAATATGATAATAACTAATTTATTATTGCCTCTAGGGCATATTTCCAACACGTAGAGGCGCTCGCCTACATCGCCGGAGAGGAGGAGGAGGTCGCCGGAGAGGAGTTCACTGAAGCATCGGAGAGGAGGAAGGAGAAACCATGAGGGGATGGGAGGAGAGGAGGGAGGAGGAGCTCACCGGAGAGGAGGGAGGAGGAGCTCACCGGAGAGGAGGAGGAGGAGGTCGTCGGAGAGGAGGAGGAGGTCGCCGGAGAGGAGGAGGAGGAGGAGCTCACCGGAGAGGAGGAGGAGGTCGTCGGAGAGGAGGAGGAGGTCGCCGGAGAGGAGGAGGAGGAGGTCGCCGGAGAGGAGGAGGAGGAGGTCGCCGGAGAGATGGAGTGGAGGAGTGGAGAAGAGATGGAGTGGAGGAGAAGAATGAAGAGAGGACACACCCAGCCATATATACGGCATTAGTAATGGCGCACCGTGGGCAGGCGCGCCATTAGTAATTTTTTTTTAATTTTTTTGATTTATTTTGAATTTTGAAGGCGGGAAAATACTAATGGCGCACAATGGGCAGGTGCGCATTAGTAAAAAAAATTATTTTTCTGATTTATTCTGAATTTTGAAGGCGGGAAAATACTAATGGCGCGCCATGGGCAGGTGCGCCATTAGTAAAAAATATTTTTCTGATTTATTTTGAATTTTGAAGGCGGGAAAATACTAATGGCGCGCCATGGGCAGGTGCGCCATTAGTAACTTTTTTATTTTTATTTTTTGATTTATTTTGAATTTTGAAGGCGGGAAGATAGTAATGGCGCACCATGGGCAGGTGCGTCATTAAGTTTGAATTTTTTTGAATTTTTTCCCTCTCCAGATCTTAAAAGCCCCATAACTTTTTTCTGTTAGGTTTTTGAGGATTTTGAAAATGTTTAACGGGGTTCCCCCGGTTAAATTCGGATGTAACTTTTCGATTAGATGATTTTTCATATATAAAACTTTTTAATCCGAGTTCGTATGCAAAAATTATGCCCATTTTACAAATTTCCAGAGAGATTGCAAATAAAGTCGAAATTTATATTTGTAAATTTTCCCAACAACTAGACCACATATCACATGGAAATCTTATTTTCTTTTATTTTTTTGACATTTCTATCATTTTTTTTATTTTTTTGAAAACTGAAAAGGCGGTCCACCGGGGGTGCATTCGGGGGAATGTTTGGGCCAAATTACTAATGGCGCACCGTGGGATGTGGTGCGCCATTAGTATTTGCACACTAATGACGCACCAACACATGATGCACCATTAGTATTTAGTAATGGCGCATCACATGTACAGTGCGTCATTAATGTCCATCCCATCTATAGCCCTTTTCCTAGTAGTGTGCTCCTGACATCCACGTTCCTGTGGTGCGGCCCTGAGCTCCTCGCCTCGCCGGAGCGTCCCGTGCATCCGGCCAACACGTCATAGCCATCGCCGCCACCGAAGTACCGGGACGTGAGGCTTCGGCTATGGGGCAAGTGGGCGACTGAGATCCATAACCCTGACATGAATGCATTTGTGTGGCTTGGCACGTTCGCCATTGTGAAGGAGGCGACATGCGCTACATCGCCATGGCACTCCGCTTTCTTTGGTATCCATGAGAAGCTCAAGCTCCCTGTTGATGTCACCTCCGCGGCCGCTAAGGTCGTCCCTAAGCTGAGGAGAAGGACCATTGCTTGGCCGAGGCGCAAGTCACGGTCGAGCGCGCCAAGGAGCAGAGCGAGCGCAAGCGCCACGAGCTTGCCTGCCTCAAGGCCGAGCATGAGAAGATGTTCGACGAGCTTGACGAGGATGCTGAGATGTTTGACAATGACGAGGCCAGCCATTACGACACCTAGTTTTAGTCGTAGTGTAGCTAGTTTCGGTCTCAGTGTAGTGGTGAGAATGTTTAATTGTGACTGTAGTAGTGTTTAATTTTATATACCTAAGAAAGTCATCTCCACTAACTTATTTATCTCAGCATGCAATCATGCTACCTCATCATACAATTGTGAATGGGATAAGACTCGCCTCACCATACAATTGTGAATGGGATAAGACTCGCCTCAATTTAACCATATAAGACTCCACTAACTTATTTAATTCTTCTACTTATATCGATAAATATAATTACAACTATACATAACCAAATATGTATTTTTAACTTTGGTTCTCATATTATCAACCTAAATTTGCATCAACCAATTCGGGTATCCTATAGTTTATACATGTTTTATTATGTATATAGTGTGCAGTCAGATGTTTAATTATGCAATGAAATACTCGGTCCATCTTAAAATAAGTGTCGTTGATTTAGTACAATTTTGTTTACTTGATCATAAAAATACCGGTATGCAGTAAATTGAGGCAACTAAAATTTCTCTCTCCTCCACCCAAAATGGATTGGTAAATGTTTGTGCCCGGTGCGTCGGCCGAGTATTCGGCCGGTCGCTCGCGACACGCACCTGGCTTGGCCCTGCACCACTACCTTTCTTCATTACACACCGCTACCTTTCCCCATCCCACACCGCTACCTTATCCTCAGTCGCACCCGCATCTATCTTTCTTCATCAAATCCCTTCTCACCATGAAAGCCCTCTTGAGCTCGATTCCTCCCCTCTCCCTCCACTCCTCCTCTGGCCATGGAGCACTAGTTGTTGCTGCTTCGTCGTGCATCTCCCCCTACCCTCCCTCCCCCATCCCCCCTCCCCCTCCTGAATCTCGTGATGCGTTGGCTGTATGGCCGCAGATCCGCAACCGCGTGCTTGGCTGGAAACGACTAGCCCAGTGCAACTAGCGCTCGTCGCCATGGCCGCCTGTAGCTGATTTGCACTCCTCTCCATGACTGCCACAACAAGATTTTGCTACGACCATGCTTTTTTTTTCTGGAACCAACACATGTTTTTGCTACCACCCACTCATCCCAAAATCTGCTACCGTTGTGATTTTTGCTAGAACCGGCCAACCATTTTGCTACAACTGTTTTGGGTTTTGTTACTACTGGTGTTTCGTGGATTTTTTGCTACATCCATCTTCATGACATCGCCTCTTTCTTTCAGTTAATTTTTTGCTACAACCATGCTTTGATTGCTGGAACCGCAGATAAATTTTGCTACAAGCGTATTTTCATTTTGCTGGAACCGAAGACAAATTTTGCTACATCCACCCACAATGGTCTTGGTCGACGGCGGCAACGCCTTTTTTTTTGTTGCAACCGTTTCTGATTTTTGCTACTACCGGAGACGCCATTTGCTACTACCAGAGTCTTGCTGAAAGCATCAGGAGTTTTTGCTACCATCCCTAGGTTTTTTTTATTTTTGCTGAACCAACCTAAAAATTGCTACCACCGTCTTTGATTTTGCTGGAACCGGAATTTTTTTTGCTTCGCGCAGCGGTGGTGAAGGCGAGTTGTGTTTTGCTTCGCCGGCGGCGAGCAGGGGCAGCGGTGGTCCAAATGAAGGCAACGCAGGCCAGCGTGCGGGATCCCGCGAGCTGTTGCGCTCCCTTTTTTCTCCTCTTTTTTCCGTGGGGGAAGATGACAAAAAGGAGATGCGGTGTGGGGCAGATCTGACGGTTATGCGTTTTTATATCGAACGGCGCTGGGTGGACCGGCCGAAACTTGCGCCGGTGCGCCGGCGCAGAGTACTACCCAAATGGATTTGGGTAGCAAAAATTTGATCTCCAACTGGAGATGTTGTGGAGAATCTTCGATCGTTTTCATACTGAGCCACGGCTGATGTTATAGTTGTCGCCAAAGCCCGTCCCGGGACGCAACATGTGGCTCGCGGCCCAGGCCGCCGTGGCCACGAGCTCCCTGATCCCAACCACGCCCACACGTTTTTTATCTACTTTGCCGTGGATCGGCCTTGAGCCTTGAGCAACAGGATAGCCCGGGTCACGGGAAAACACCAATACACCGAAAAAATAACGCAAGGGCGAGTGAAAAAAAAAAAGAACGGATGCATCCCGTGTCGACGCAACGCCTGGCGCCCGTCCCCAGCGCCAACGCCAACCACCAGCGCGCGCTTCTCCCGCCGTCTCCCCTGCAGCTTCGGCCACGGACCAGCACCAGGTCCTCGGCGTCCGCCAGATCGGCGCCGCGCGCCGTCTCGCCCGCGACCCCAACCACCGCAGCCACCAACGACCCGGACGCCGGCGCGCAGCCAGGTCAGTTGCCAGCCACCATGAACTAGCTCATGTCTTTTGACTGACAATCAGCCAATGACACTGAAACTTGCTACGTGCGCGCGCAGATAAGTGGGCGGAGTTCGCGGCGCGGGTGTCCGGCGAGTGGGACGGCTTCGGCGCTGACTTCACGGTGGCCGGCGAGCCCGTGGAGCTGCCGGCCAACGTGGTCCCGGACGCGTACCGCGAGTGGGGGGTCCAGGTGTTCGACTGGCAGACGCAGTGCCCCACCCTGGCCGACCCGTCCGCGCCGGGCGCGCTCCACTACCGCCTCGTCCGCCTCCTCCCCACCGTCGGCTGCGAGGCCGACGCCGCCACCGTGCACACCTCCCACCAGCGCCACGTCTCCTCGGCCACCGCCTTCGCCTACGCCGGCGCCGCCGGCGCCGGGGGCTCCTACGTGGCCACGTGGCCCAAGGGCCCCTCGGCCGTGCTGGAGGTGGAGCACTGCATCTGCCACCCGGACAACGCGGAGGTGCGGGTCAGGCTGGTGCAGACGGTGGCGCTGGCCAAGGACGCGGCGCGGCTGCGCGGCGTCAAGGTGTTCTCCGAGCAGTGGTACGGCCCCTACCGCAACGGCGACCAGCTCGGCGGCTGCGCGCTCCGCGAGTCCGCCTTCGCCGCCGGGGAGAGGCTCGCCGCGTCGGAGGTGGTCGGGCAGTGGGAGAGCGCCGCCAGGTTCTCCGGCGCGCTGGACCCGTTGACGGTGAGCATCCTCCTGCAGCACGTACCGCACAGTCCATGGAAGAAGATAGCCGTGCGTGGCATGACATGTCTAGTGTGCAGGGCAAGTTCGCGGGGCTGGAGCCGGACCACGAGCCGCGGAGGACGGCGAGGGACGGTGCCGGCGTCGTGACGCTGCTGCCGAAGCAGCTGTGGAGCTCGCTCAAGGTGAGCGGCGATGGCGAGGACGGCGACGTGGTGTGCGAGGTCGGGTGGCTGCTGGGCCAGGGCAGCGTGGTCACGTCGACGTGCGTCCTCTCCAGAGACGGAGACGTCAAGGTAAATATTGTGTCACTTGCTGCTACTGCGAAAATAGAACTCCTACAGTTCTTTCTTAATACTGACCGTGCTGCCTGGCTCCTGTGTAGGAGATAGTTGCCGCGCAGGAGACCCGGGTGTCGGAGGCCAATTGACCTAAGCCAGGACATGACCCCTTCAGGTTTCATCAGATCTTTACATAGAAAGTGAAGAAAAATATAGTACTTGCACATATAGAATAGCCATACAAATACTGTAAATCTGTCCTCTACTAAACAAATTGGTCTCAGCAAAATCATGAACTGTTGTGCTTGCCTTTTGTTGCTCTGGTTTACCAAGGGTAACCACAGAGCTTCTGAGGCTGCTTGATGCTGATCTGTGCAGATAGATTCATAATTTTAGAAATTATAACAGTAAGACGATCAAACTTGGGGAATATGGCATTTCATGAAGACAAGTTTTTCATTAGACACAAAGTACACAACTGACCACACAAAGAACAAACGAACTTGACGCACGCCCTCTAACTTCCACCTGCTGGATAGCAGCCAGTCTTGCAACCATATGAACCAGGACACAACTACTTACTATATGTAACCCACGACGCTGTCTCTTACAATGACTGTACTGCTAGCTAGCCCAGCTTATTTTCGATAAATGCCGCCGAAAGAATCGACTAGTTCTCTTCTCGTACTTCGGAAGTACATGCCCGCAGCCCAATTTGGGTCATGGACATAATGGCAATGAGAAGAGAACAAAATCTGTGCATTAATGTACTTGAGCTGCATCTCTCAAGGTCACATTCAGACTGGTTTCCATGGTTGGACGCCCAAGTCCAATATTGCCACCGTTGGTGTTGCCTTGCATCATGGCTACAAATTCGGCATAATCAATTTGACCGTCCTGAAAAACAAAGATAATGCACGTTCATTAGATTCAGCTGGTTTTTGACAAACAAATCAGCGGTGATGTAGGTCATGCTGAAAGTAACACTGCAATTTTTCTCATAGTATTATCCAGCAAGGATCACTATTAGAAAGTTGATTTTTAAGTAGTAATGAGTTATTATTACTATATTATTATTTTTGCAACATTATGCAGATACCAAAGTCTGTATGTAATCCGACATCTATGTGTTCCGTGCTGTTGCTATATAGATTTTCTTTTTTCCTTTGAGCTGTTGAGACACTGGGTATTAGGCGTAGCTGGTGGTAGATACCCAATGCCACCAAGGACAAAGGTATAATTTCACAAGTTAAATGGGCCTTATAATTAAGACCTGCTGCAGTGGGTATCAAAAAAGATGCAAGTCCCAAAACACTATACATGTCTAAAATGACTACATATGCCTAACACTGTTTACTGTCGCAAAAGTGTTACAGGTTCTTCATGAGTCAAGACCACAGTTAAATGATACTAACAATTAACAGGCATGCCATGATATTTTAGAGTGGGATAATCGACTTACATTGTTCTGATCGGCCTCTAAAATAATCTCTTCAAGGAGAGTGCCCTCCATGTTATATTCTGCACAGGCTCGTTGAAGCTTGTCGACTGTGATATAGCCACTGCCATCTTTGTCAAAATATGTAAAAGCTGCCTTCAAGTGCTCTTCCCACTCTATCTTGTTTAGAGGCATGGTTGCAGCAATAAATTCTTCATAATTTATGGTTACATCAGTGTCTGTATCAGCCTGAAAAAAGTTCAGACAGATTAGATGAAGTAGGACAGCAATGCAGACAATATCCTACCAACAAATCAAGAAATACACATTATATATTATTACTACAATACCATATATGTACAGCTTAGGCATTTTTCAGCAAAAATAAAATGCATCACAGCAATGATATCTATTGCTTAGGCCTTTTCCTACAGAGGAAATCCCAGAACCACATACGGACTAAAGAATAGTGTGTGGTTGCTAAACGTGTTTGAAGCAGGAAAACATGTACACATTCCACACATATGGACGAATCTTCGTAATGATCAGAAGCACGCACTTACCGCTTCCATTATATCACAAATCTCGGTATCCACCAATTCGTTGCCATATCTTGTCAAACCTTTTCTAAGCTCACCAAAAGTGATCACACCTCTATTTTTTATGTCCACTATCTTGAATAATTCTCTTAATCCAGCAATCTCCTCTTCTGAAAGACGCTCAGCTATCACCTGGGAGCATATAAAGTGTCACAGAAGAAACAGGGCTATACTGTTTACAAAATTGATAGATGTAGGACATAATGAAACAAATTAAATTCCAGCATAGTGCCTAGCCCATACAGTTGAATGCCAAAAACAAAAGCATATTTTCCTTTCCATGACAAGAAATCCAAGTGGTGAGACTAAAGCAGCAGCTCAAATGAACTTGCTCGCATGGCAGCAATAAAATCCATTCATGACCAATGGCATGTTCATGTGAACTGTAATGTCAATTGATGATTCACGGTAACTATGCATGTGCCATAAACTAACATATTATAGGAAAATCCAAACAAAACAGAGCCATGATCCATGAGACAATTATACTACATAAAGTTAATATTCTACCAAAATTTGAACTATTACACTTTTAAAGATCCAAAGATGTGAAATTGAAAAAATTGCAGAGAAAACTCACTCTCAGAGCTAATTTCTGTAGATTGTTCATTGCAGAGAACCGCTTGAGCCGAGAGATAACACTAGGATCCAAAACTCCATCAGTGGCCACCCCATTTTGGCAGATCCAGGGATGCCCTGGCATTAACATATAATTGGTAAACAAGTACAAAAGGAAAATGTTCGTGACTACTAAAACAACTTGCAAGGGTGAAGAAATAGATAAAATATACTTACGTAGCACTTCATGGGCTTTCAAACGCTCTGAAGGGCAATTGCAAAGCATTTTTCTTATAAGATCCTTTGCACCGTCAGATATCTTAGGCCAAGGGTCTGATTCCAAATCAAGGTGCCCCTTCAGAACTGCATCAAATATGCCTTTCTGTGTATCTGATAAAAATCAGTATTGATCATTTTAGCAATTCCAGGAAGACAGTAGACTCAAATTTAACACCAGAGTTTGAAGAAATCACCTGCCCAAAATGGTGGAACCCCACTTAGCAATACATAGAGTATCACTCCAGCTGACCACACATCGGATTCTGGCCCATAGCGTTTGTGCAACACCTCAGGAGCAACATAGAACGGGCTGCCAACTAGCTCACTGAAAACCTGACCTGGATTGGTAAATTAGCAAAGTTAATAAAGAAAAACAATAATTTATTCAGAAAATAACAACACTTCACACACAGGATGGGTACATATAATGCAAATACATGTGAATATGAATGAGGTAGAGTTTCATTTTCAATTTGCCTCATCCTCGTAATAAGCAGCAATGATAAGCTAATATTCATGTGTATTGTGGAATCGACAAGATATACCAACTCCTGATGTGTTAGTCAACATTCATGCCATGATGTTATATACTAGTCTGAATGAAGTGGCAGCTCATATGATGATCGTTAAGGGTGCAGCAGGAATGTAACTGAATGTGACCACATTTCAGTGTCAACAAAATAGTATTATACAGCAAAACAGGCAGAAAAACAGTATGGCATTTATTTGTTGCTTCAAAAATATATCCCAGTACATGCATCAAAATTCATGCCATACCTGGCTTGAAATAGACGGATAGGCCAAAATCAATTGCTTTTATGGACAGGTCATCATCTTTGTCAAGGAGGAGGAAATTTTCTGGCTTGAGATCGCGGTGCATCACACCAAGTGAATGGCACATAGCCACAATGCTGACAACAATTCTTGTAATCTCTGCAGCCTTCATCTCACTGTAACGGCCATTCCCCTGAATTCGGTCAAAGAGCTCCCCGCCAGGCAAGAGCTCCATCACAATGTGGACCGCCTGCACGTCCTCATAGACATCCTTGATCGAGACAACGTTCTTGTGCCCCGACAAATGGTGCATTATCTGGATCTCACGGCGCACATCCTCGACATCCACCTTGGTGATGAGCTTGCGCTTGAGGATGGTCTTGCACGCAAAGTCACACCCTGTACTTATCTCGGTGCAGAGGTATGTCGTCCCAAACTGGCCCTGCCCAAGCTTCCGGCCAATGATATAATGCTCCCTGAGGTCCGCCGTCTTGCGCCCGAGGACAGAGATGGATTTCGGATCCAACCCTTGCCTCAGAATACCAGCGGCGGTGGGCCTAAACGAGTCGGCATCGGGCCAGGGCTTGTCAGACTTCTCCAAGTCCGAGTAGCGATCCTCTTCAACCCCGTCGGCATACCTAGAAGCAGGATGCTCCCTGGGGAACCGGCTGTAGTAACCATTCCCGGGGGTCCCATTCTGATTACCCATGGCAATAACACCACCCTCTGCAGGCTGAAAGTTCCCAGCCTCTCACAACTGTTAGGTCCTTAAATAGCTAGAGAAACCTGGAGAACTGGTAGAATTTCTCGCCGAGGAGGAAATCCTGAACCTGACATTACACAACAAGAAACTTGATCAGCAACCCATAGGTTACACTGGACGGCAAGCAAACCAGAGCAAAACTAAAATTTAACCAGGGAAGGAGGAAATCAGTGGAAACCTTGGGGATTGGCAGGAATTCCCTTCCGACGGCGTCTCTCCTCTTGGGCGAGGAGATCTCCGGTGCGAGGGCTTCCACCACAGGACCTGGCCCGCTAAATAGGCCAGACTCCTCTGCTCCGCACTACACGAAATCCAACTAAACCCCACGCGAAACACGAGACCGCCGCTCCCCCGCACACCAGACCAAACCCTCGGGGCCGGAAGAGTTCCTCCCGAAGGCAGCTTTTTCTTCTGTAAAGCTCCCTCCGGCAGGAAATCCCCACGCCGAGGGTCTCCAATGCCGCACACCTGGCCGCGACCCGAACCCCGCGGCCGCAAACAGCTGGACCCGACCACGGATCGGCGGAAACCGACGACGACGGCTGGCCGCACGGCGAATCTGGCCCGTGGCGCACGAAATCTCCGCCGGACGGACGCTAAACCGCGGCGCGCACGGGGACGGCGGGCGGCGAGCTGGACTGTAGCGGGCGGGCACGGGGAGGATCGCGCCGAGGGGGCTGACACGGATTCTCCTGTTCCGGAGGGGGCAAAGCGCAAAACGGGTGGTAGGAAAAAATTGCAGAGAGGAGAGAAGAGGAGGGCAGGCGGGGGAGGGCCGCGATTTATAGCCCCGGCCGGGGAGGGGGGTAGGTGCGACCCTCGGCGGAATTTCGCAGTAAAATTATTTTTCTTTTTTGAATTTCGCAGTCTTGGTCAATTTTGATTTTCTTTTTGGAGCTCCGCAGTCACGGTCCAGGAGTTTTTTATTTTTTTTTGGACGCCGACAGAAACCGGGGGCTCTGCTGAAAAAAAAAGACAGAAACCAGGGGTGGTGAAAGTGTTTGGCTGGCCTTTGGCGGCATGAGACGGCGGGCTCCGTCACCGTCACGGGTCGCAAACGGTGATCGCCTCCTTGGGTTTCCGTTCTTTCTAGAATGGGTGTTTTTCGTTTGGTTTCTTTATATCCGCAGTACAAATCAAAAGTTAGCGTGTCTCGCTCCTCTGATTAGTGCTACGTAGTATTTTGTTTATCTGCACGGCAGGTCAGAGTTGAGCTGCGTGTTGCCCCGTTTGGAAATGTCCAAATTGGGGGAAACTACGCCAGTGGATTGCACAAGATTGTATACTACTGCTTCCCCATTTTGGAGGAGGGAACAATTCCGCCGTGTTGGAATTAGATGCGTTTATAGCTTTTGGAATTTTGGAATTGGATTACACGTGTCAACCAGAATATCAGATGATTTGTTTGGATAAGCCAGAATATTTAGGGCAAAGATTATTCCATGATTTTCCCACCCAAACGAAAAGGTTATTCCATGATTTTCCCACCCAAACAAAAAGGTTAGATAAACTTTTTTTTAACACGGTACAGACACAGACACTCATACATATTAGTATAGTAAATTGATTGTCTATCTATATATCCCCTTCCATCATGGCGCTCCATCCCCACTCAAACATGACGCCGTCGCCTTTGGTCGAACCATCACCCTCTCCAACGGTTGGACTTGAGATTCCTTGTGGAGCTCTGCTTTTGTGACAACGCCAACCCTCCTAGCATGTGCCTCGAAGTTGCAGTCATCGTCATTAAAATCTTTGAATCGGTTTGAAGCGTCTGGCACCAAATGCTACCACCGTGTTCGCACGACGAGAATCCTAACCTCACTGCCCCAAGAAGATGACAAGGATCGACGTTGAAGCTCCTTCAACTCCATCTTGATGGACGAACTCCAAGAGAATCAGAGCCCGGAAGACCCCCTCAAGGATGAATCGTCGTCATTCGCCCGAACACCTGAGAGGAAAAAAAACTAACCCAAACTACTAGTTGAAGCCGAGGCACCCGGACCCTCTCGACGTCATCAGCCGCCTGAACTGCAGGCAGAGGGGAGGTGGACCCATGTGCTCACCGACAAAGCTTGGAGGGGATGAGTGCCCTAGCCACCGCAGTCGAGCGAGAAAGAAACCCTAGCTTGAATAAAATTTCTTAAACTTTTTTTACGAGAAAATTTTCTTAAACTTTACTAAGTTTATATAGAAAACTCTCTACATCTACAAACATATATAATATGAATCTATATCCCTGTGTGTGTGGGGGGGGTATTTGAGATGTAGATATTTGCTCATATGGACGTCCAAAAAAATCAATTGGTTGCCTTTCGTCCTTCTTAAGAAAAGTCTTCTTCCTCCTCCTGCTGGCGGTCCGCTACGTCTGCGTTGACCTTTGGACAGTGGTGGTATGAGGGATATCGGCCCCACGTTTGCAAGAGGGATCCCATTCTCGTTT
This sequence comes from Aegilops umbellulata, assembly GCA_032464435.1. Lineage (NCBI taxonomy): Eukaryota > Viridiplantae > Streptophyta > Magnoliopsida > Poales > Poaceae > Aegilops > Aegilops umbellulata. The sequence goes on along the minus strand of CP136058.1, from coordinate 585,155,984 downwards.
TTATTAGGTTCATCATCTTGATTGGGGATGTGTGATGGTGGTGATGTCTCGCGGTAGAAATAATGTCCCCCATGTCCGGTCTCCGCGCAAATGGTGCGTATAGCGCCGTCGACCGGTCTATGGAGGTATGACTCCGTCGGATCTCATGGGATTTGGATGATGTTTTTCTTCGTTGGATCTATTTCCAGTTTTTGTTTGTCTTTGTTCCTGTGGTTACACGTTTGATATTCCCGATCTACAACTCTTTTCATTGGCGATGGTTATCGCACTGATCCTTTGGGTCATTAGCACGACATTTCCGACTGTCTACAATAAGGTTTGGCCATCTTTGATGAGGGAGCGGCGATGACGGCAACACCTTTGACTCACTCCAGTGTTTGTAGTCGTCGCCAACTGGTCAATGGAACTGATTGTAATTTTTATTGCATCTTGTGTTCTATGGACTGACATGATTGATTGTAAATAGATCATGAAAAAAAATGAGATGAAGATATTTTTCCTATAAATTTGATCAAGGTTTATATTCTCTGAAACAAAAACATACGAAGGACGGGATTAGTACGAATGGACGACACGCGTGTGACAGCTTGTTCTCCCCACGTGTGTGATGTTGCGTGTTCCAAGTCAAGCTGTTGGGTGGACGGTGCCGGTCGCCCTTGGGACGCACGAGGCGAGGTGTGTCTTCAGCCTGCTCGACGAGTCGCGACGGCCACATGCGCCGGCCGGACTCGAGCGGCGGAGCCACGGCACGCGGGCACAAGCCACATGGTCTGGTGGTGTACAGCCGTCGCAATGCGCCATTTGCTTTTCACTTGGAGCGACCCGCCGCTAGATACGTACGTACGCGCGGACCAATACGTGATTGTGGTCAGGAGAAAGGGTGTCGACTGAGATTTGACCAAGTCTAAGTCAAGTGTTATAACACGTAAAAAAATACACGAATCTTCATACAAAACAAAGAAAGATAGCATCATCTGAGACATAACGAAGTCTCAGTCGACTGAGACTTAGCAAAACTATAGGAAAAACGTGTGCTGGGTTCATGGTTCGTGGATGGCAGGTATATTTTTCTTTCTTCGGCGTCTTAGTCGTGGTGAGGTGCCAGATCTGGAGTTTGATGGCATGTTAGGGGTGTTGTTCCGGTCTGATTCGTTCAACGGCAATGACTTTACTTTTGGTGAGCCATCTTGAAGGTCCATAAAACTGCATATCAATAATGAAGCCACGTCGAGCTCGGATGAGGAAGTGATCGTCATTCTTTTCTTCGGTGACTGTTGTAGTGGTGCCGATCCAATATATTTATGAGGGTCAGCGTCTGTGTTTTAAAAAGCACGTGACGGCTTCAACCCGATCGGCGCCGCGTTGCCGCTCCGCTTTCGTGCCGATCTTGGCCGAGCGACCCGCGATGGGTAACGTGAGAGAGGCATGATTAGGCCGCCGTCGCCGTCGGGACACGATCGGACCAGGGGTCGCTCCGCTGCTGGCTTTCCACGAGCCATCCGTCGATCGCGATCGACGATCTGCTGGACCGCGGTGACGGGCCGATCTGAACCCACACCACAGCGACCGCGCGCGAGATCGACTCGAGAGGACGTGACGTGACCCAGACTCCGCGCACGGCGCACCGCATTTGCTGCGGTGGAGACGGATTGCTTCTGGAAATAGGCACAAGATCACTATTGCACTTTTTTTTATCATTATCTATTGAGAGAGGCGTTTTGGAGGCCAAGCTTCATGAAGGTCTTTATTTTAAAAAAATTCAAATTTAAACTTTTATGGTTCAATTTTTTTAAGTGTACGTAAGGATGTAACCCACATTTGTGTGAAAATTCATGACTATATATCTTGAGTTGCGACCTGTACAAAAAGGACAAATTTATGGTTTGAGAGAATGAATAGTACCTCTCCGTAAGTAATCTAAACGCTCTTATATTAGTTTACAGAGGGAGTATCATGTGTTACATAGCCTCAGATTTGTCTTTTTTGCACAATCCTCATTTCAATGTATTTTGAACTAAAAATTTACGCACATGTGTGTTATGCCTTCATGTATATCAATATTTTTTCAGAACTTTTTGAAATATAAAAATATGAATTTTGTTGAAATTTCAAGTTTGTATTTGGAAGCCGAGCTCCAAAAGGGATTTCCGCTATTTATTTTTTGAAAAGGAGGATGAGCCGCCGGGCTATTGCACAAAATGATAGGGAAAATTAGGTGGATACCGAACGTTACGGCACGAATAAGCTTCTGGAGTAAAGGATTGGCCTACTGTGAAGTGCGGTGCGTAGTGCGTGATGTTGATGTTTTTTTTTTTGAGGGAAATGCGTGATGTTGATGTAGGGCTGTAGGCAGGTGTGCACCTTTTCCGCTAAGAAATATATACAAATGGATGGCGTACGTTCGGTACCTTGGAAAGGTTAGGCTCTTTTTTCTAGGACTAGGAAAAGAAATGTTAGGTTCGTGTCTAAAGTAAGATAAAGTTATGCCTTTGTTCCTCGAATTTCAAAGGCTAATCATATGATCATATCCGTAAATATATTCTTCCACCGACCACCGTAAGTTGTGTGCCAAGAGGAGTACTCATTTTAGTCCCGTCTATTTATTTCTATTTTTGCATAGTAAACGCGACCATGGTCTTCTACTACTTCTTCTCCTCTAGGATGCGACCACGCTCTTCCCGAAAGCCGCTCCATCATCGGAGCTACCGTGTCGTTGTTGAGCGAAACAACACTGATCTGATGAAAGAGACTAGCCAATACATTTATATGTCAACATTAGAGCAACACATCCACTATTTCTCGCATGCCTTGCTCTCCCACTAGAGGACGCACCGATGTGATGGAGAAGAGGACGGAGAACCAAACTGCCGAGGAAAGATGGTGTCGCTGCCGCATCGACATACCCTACAAACCTAGGCTCAATTGAATAAATAACGTCACGAATCTATGGCTGAGAGTTACCTTTCCGGCTCCGATCTGGATGAGGTCCATGGCTGAGAGTTTGATCAGGAGGAGCACATGGATCTGGTGCATGATTGCATATACACAAATGCACATGCGTGGACATGTATGCAGATGATCAGTGGCTGCAACCCATGGTATTGGCGTCCACCTAGTTGACTACGTCATTGGGGATTGGATCCAGGACGGCGGCGGCCTCACCGCGGATTGTTGCGGATATGGTGGTTCACTTCGACGGCGAGATGCAAACTATGGACGATGTCTTGATGCAGAGGAATTGTTGTGCAGTGGCGGCGGTCATATCGCTTGTAGCTGTTGGGATCGTGGAAAAGTGGCGGCGACAACACATGAATGACCTTGATGGTGGTGCTACTTGAGCACCTGGTCTTGAGCTCCGGGGTGAAAGCCTTGGTCTGTCCCGAATTGGGTATACCTGACAATGGTGATGTTTTGACGTCGTTACCTTGTCGAAGGCATTGTTCGGAATGTTCGGACTGATTCTTCAGAGTGAAAACTTAGATTCTAACCTTCAGTGGCTGGATCCGGTGACGGTGACACTTGAATGTCACTCCCTTCCTTAAGGCGTTGTTGTTGAAGAACCTCGCCGTCTGCGTGGTGTCATGAGATTGTCGGTGCAGATATGGTCATTGTTATAGTTTGCCGATCGTGATGTGATCGCTTTGGGGTCTTTTTCTTTTTTCCTCGCCTACGCATAGCTTTGGTCTTGTATGACTTTGCTATTTGTCGGCGTGTTTTTATGTGCGTGCGTTGGTATTGGTTGTGTGCATCCTAGCTATGCAGAGGCCGGATGTGTGCTCATTGTGTTTGTATCTTCTTGATGCTCCATTTTGAGTCAATAAAATCCACCCTTTATCGAAAAAAACGAATCTATCATCGACGCCACTATAGGTGTCGGGGATATAACAAATTGTGTAAGCCGCCCTGGAGGGGCCGAGTTACGCAAAGAGGATTATCATACAAAGCCCAGGATCAATCATAAAGATGACGGTTCAATAAAGGGTCTAAAGCCCACAGGCGACTTAAGGCCCATAGTGATAAACCGCCGTAATGTCATGACTTGTATCATAAGGTAGAATTAACTAGTCACCTAGCCGGACACTGTTTATGAGCCGGCCGGGACTCTGTAGGCCGCAGGGCGTCAACCCTTGTATATAAGGGGACGACCCACTGGCGGCTTAGGGCAAGAAACATCTCATCGAGAGCCGGGCATAGCGTATCTCGCTCCCTGGTCATCGAAACCTCTGCAATAACAACCCAACTAGATGTAGGCTTTACCTTCACCGTAAGGGGCCGAACTAGTATAAAACCTCTCTCGTGTCTCTTGTCCCGTTAACCCCTTTAAGCTTCCTAGTTGCGATGGCTCCACGACTAAGTCCTTGCAAGAGGACATCTGACGTGACAATTCCACGACAGTTGGCGCCCACCGTGGGGCCAACGCACGGTGGATTTGAGTTCTTGAAGGGCAACTTTGAAGGGCTCAAGGGATACGCAGTCGGCCGGATGACCAAAAGTCGTCGCCGCAAGATCTACATCGACGACGAAGGCTGGGGCCCCGACGCCGGTTCAATTGAGAACGGGTACCGGGTCCCCTTCGGCGGAATCCACGTCTTCATCGGCCGGATTGGTGAGCCGGGCCCTGAGCCGGACAACTGCACCGACCTCGTCGAGACGGCTCAGTGTGCGAGACCCGCCCGGTCTCAACCCGTCGTGAAGCGTGCTTTCGTGGGTTGCATCCACTGAGGGGAACTTTCTGGAGGATCCGTAGATGGTGGTGAGACGGCCATCCACTCCGATGGTGATTCGTCCACTGGTGAGACGGATTCGTTGTATCAACTGCAAGATGGCAGGCTTGGGGGCTGTTCCGATGACAGCAGTATTCCGGACCCCTTTGAGCCGCTAAGCTGTGTAGGGGTCTTCATGGACGGTACTCAGCCCGGCCAAAACTCTACAGCCGCAGCAGCAATAACGTCCGGGTCAGGAGCGGCCGGGGCAGGAGGCCCTGTACGCCCGCCGGCTCAGGTGCTGATGGATCTCATGGATAAGCTAACATCCCTGTTAACCACCATAGTTATTCCTGCGAATCAAGATGAGCATAATGCAGAGGTGGCACAGGTGCGTGAAGAAATAGCTCGGGCCAAGAAGGCCTTAGCAGTTGAGGACACCAGGTTAGCCACAGAACGGGCGGCTTTGGATGCACGGGCGCTACAGCTCCAGTCAGAGGCTTTCCAGCTTACGATGAGCCTGAACGCATCTAACGAGGTGATGAGGAGGAGACACCAGAAAACTCAATCCCGTTTGCCTCCGGTTTATGATCCTCGAACCTTTTCGCTACACCCAGAGTCGGCCCTAGTAACCCGCCAGAGGAAAATCAATTCATGACATCCGGAGTAGGAGGACCGGCTCAACCTCGGGTGATGGCCCCTCCTCATGGGAATATGGCCCCACCCCGCTACGTACCGACGCCGCCGGGTCACTTTTCTAACCCCATGGAGAACTTGATCGCAACATCGGCACGTTTGGCGGCTCTCCCAGTGGACGGTGACGATCCAACAGCGGTGGAGACGCGAAGGATCAGAGAACTCGTCCAAACGGCTCTGGCTCAGCAAGAGACTTATTCCTATAGTCGGGACAGGATTCATTCAACTCCTCCGCCCTGGTTAGCTCTGTCTCGTCCAAACCGGAGTCCGAGTTACAGCAGGCACATGGAGTCAGAGGCTTTGTCCAGCAACGCCCAGCGCCGTAACCAACTCGGCGGTTATAACCCGGTGCAGGACCGGATATGTCAGGAGGACGAGCGGGCGGCTCAGCAGACGGCTCATCAGGACTTTCCAGATTACCCATCGACTTCTGTTGAGGCAGGAGTGGCCACCAGAACCGGCGCCGTTCCTTGTTTGGTGCCGGCTTTACGCAATGTGCGTTTGCCTATGGATTTCAAGGGACCCCGAAAAGTGCCAAATTATACGGCCGACTTATAGCCCGAGGCGTGGATCAAAAGCTATGAGATGGCCATGGAACTGTTGGAGGTCAGTGACGCAGCAATGGCTAAGTACTTCACCATGATGTTGGATGGAACGGCCCGGACGTGGTTAAAAGGCTTATTGCCAAATTCTATTAGCTCATGGGCGGAGTTAAAGGCCCGGTTCATTCAGAACTTCAAAGACACTTGCAAGCAATCTATGTCGATTGTGGACTTAACTAATTGTAAGCAAGAGGAGGGTGAATCTACCACTCATTGGGTGCGCCGGGTCAAGGAGATAATATATTCGTCTGACAAGATGAACGCCGGCTCTGCAGTCCTCATGTTGGAGAAAAATTGCCAATTTGAACCGCTAAGGCAGAAACTGGGGCGCTTCAAGCGTGATTGTAATGATATGGGTCAGCTGATGGCGGCTTTAGTCAAGTATGCTGATTCTGATAGTACCAAGGATCCTGCGTCTGATGAGGAAAAGACAGGGAAGGGAAAGAAGAACAGCAATGGAAAGGGTCAGCAGCATAACCCGGCAAATCAAGGAGGCAACAAGCGTAAAGCCGATGGCAACCCGGAGTTTGTGGCTAACGCTAATGCACAGGGTAACAATCAGAGGCGCAAGGGGAGGTCGCCCCCTCGGTCTGGCAGGTCAGGTCCATCTCTTGAGCAGTTGCTCAATGAGCCCTGCCCAAGACACGGCACCCGGGAACGACCAGCCACCCACTTGTGGAAGGATTGTGCGATCATGAAGGCTTTCAAGAATTCTAATGCATTCGATGGCAATCATGGGTCGGGCGGCGGCTCAGGTGCCGGCGGCTTTCATGGCCCGGGCGGTGGTTCAAACTCCGTCTTTTAGGGAAATCAAGGCGGCTATAATCAGCAGCAATCTGGTTAAGGAGGACAGCAGCAGCAGTCGGGTTATCAAAGCAATCAAAAGCTGCTGAATAGTGGACAGTATCATGTGTTCACGACTAGCTTATGCAAACGTGACCAGAAGGTTCATAAGAGGGCGGTGAACTCTGTTGAGCCGGCAGTCCCCCGTTACTTGAGGTGGTCAGAGCAGCCTATTGTATGGAGCAGGGAAGATCACCCTCCCCGGGTTGATAATCCGGGTCAATTAGCCTTGGTGGTAGCACCTCAAGTTGGTGGGTATAAATTCACTAAGGTGCTCATGGATGGAGGTAGCAGCATCAACATCCTCTATTATGAGACCTTTCGACGTATGGGGTTGACTGACAAAAAATTAAAGACGTCCAACACCGTTTTCCATGGAGTGGTGCCTGGTAAGTCAGCATACCCAGTTGGCAAGACTGAGCTAGAGGTAGCCTTTGGAGATGAATATCATTCCAGCGCTGAGAAATTAACCTTTGAGGTGGTCAAGATTAAAAGCCCATATCACGCTCTGTTTGGACGGCCGGCTTATGCCAAGTTCATGGCGTGGTCGTGTTATGTTTAGTTGCAGCTCAAAATGCCGGGTCACAAGGGCACCATCACTGTGCATGAGAGTCGAAAGATAACCCTACAATGTGAGGAGGGCGATGCCACTTACGCTGAATCTGTTAGTGCAGCAGAGGAACTGAAGTTTTATAAGGATAATGTTGACCCGACAGATATGACACCTCTGAAGAAACCGACCACAGAGCATGACCCAGTGATAAAATTCAAGTCGGCTGATGAAACCAAGCTTGTTGATTACACCAGGCGACTCATCTAAGCAGTTCAGCATCAGTACCAATCTGGATCCTAAATAGAAAAACGCGCTCATCGAGTTCATCCATGAGAATCGGGACATCTTTGCATGGAAACCTTCTGACATGCCGGGTGTACCGAGAGAACTCGCTGAGCACACTCTTAATATTGATCCAAAGTATAAGCCGGTCAGACAGTTTCTCCGACGGTTTAACGAGGAAAGACAAAAAGCCATCGGAGAGGAGGTGGCCCGGCTCTTAGCGGCCGGGTTTATTGTTGAAGTTTTTCATCCTGAATGGTTGGCTAACCCGGTGCCCGTGCTTAAAAAGAATGGCACATGGAGGATGTGTGTGGATTACACGGACTTAAACAAAGCTTGTCCGGCTGATCCTTTTGCTCTCCCCCGTATTGATCAAATTATTGATGCTACGGCGGGTTGTGAGCGTTTGAGCTTTCTGGATGCTTATTCTGGCTATCATCAGATCAAAATAGCAGTTAAGGACCAGGAGAAGACGGCTTTCATTACTCCGTTTGGAGGCTTCTGCTATGTTTCTATGCCTTTCGGACTCAAGAGTGCCCAGGCGACTTACCGGCGGTGTGTACAGAATTGTCTCCATGATCAGATTGGACGCAATGTTCATGCTTATGTGGATGACATAGTGGTGAAGTCCAGAGAGAAGGAAACCTTTGATAATCTCCTGGTCTATAAGATGATGCTTAACCCGGCCAAATGTGCGTTTGGTGTGCCAGCAGGCAAGATTTTGGGTTTCCTAGTTTCCAACAGGGGCATTGAAGCTAACCCGAAGAAGATCAAGGCAATTACCTGTTTGGCTAAGCCGGCATGCATCAATGATGCTCAGCGACTGGCGGGTCGTATCGCTGCTTTAAGCCGATTTATAAGCCAGTTGGGTGAGAAGGCCATACCACTATATCAGATGTTGAAGAAAACATACACTTTTGTCTGGAGTGATGCTGCTGATGCTGCTTTTGAAGATTTAAAGAGATAGCTATCTGAGCCGCCGCTCCTTGCAGCTCCCATTGATCAAGAGCCGTTGCTGTTATATGTGGCCGCTAACTCACGTGCTGTCAGTGTTGCAATTGTGGTGGAATGCAAGGAGGCTAGCAAGGAGCATCCGGTTCAACGGCCGGTTTATTATATCAGTGAGGTGCTCATTGAGTCTAAGCAAAGGTATCCGCATTGGCAGAAGCTTGTTTACGGGGTGTTCATGGCAAGCCCGAAGCTTAAGCAATACTTTCAGGGTCACCCTATCACCGTGGTAAGTTCTCCTCCCTTGGGAGACATCATCAAGAATAGAGAAGCCATAGGACGAGTCGCCAAGTGGGCCATCGAGCTTGGGCCTCATGGTTTGAAGTATGTGCCACGTACTGCTATTAAGTCTCAAGCCCTGGTAGACTTCATCAATGATTGGACAGAGCTGCAGACACCTGAGGAGAAGCCGGATAACACGTATTGGACTATTCATTTTGATGGATCCAGGCAGTTGGAAGGCTCGGGGGCTGGAGTTGTGTTAACTTCCCCTCGAGGTGACAAATTCTGGTATGTGCTCCGGCTCATGTTTCCGTGTACTAATAATGCAGCTGAATACGAGGCTTTGTTCCATGGTCTTTGGATGGCCAAAGAGATGAATTTGAGCCGGGTAAGGTGCTTGGGCGACTCAGATCTCGTGGCTCGGCAAGTGTCAGGCAAGTGGGACTCCAAGGATCCTCTCATGGCGGCTTATCGCCGTGAGGTTGATGCCATGGCTGGGTACTTCAAGGGTTATCAAGTGGAGCACATTGATCGAAGGAAGAATGAGGCAGCTAATTCTCTAAGCCGGTTGGGATCTCAGCGTAAGCCGGTACCGCCTAACACCTTTGTAGATGTTTTGCATAACCCTTCTGTCAAATTACCCACAGAGGAAGACCTAGCCGTGCCAGACCCGGAGGCGCAGCTGCTGGCGGCTCTTCACGTCATCCCAGATTGGACGGTGCCATATTTGGCTTACATGACCCGGGGAGAGTTGCCTGAGGATGAGACCTTGGCGAGACAAATCATCCGGCGGTCTCGCTCCATGACAATTGTTCACAGTGAGTTGCATCATCGCAGTGTCACTGGGGCGTTTCAGCGTTGTGTGTCGCCTACGGAAGGACAAGAAATACTACGTGAGATCCATGAAGGGGATTGCGGTCATCATGCTGGCTCAAAATCTCTTGTGGCCAAGGCCTTCCGTCATGGGTTTTATTGGCTGACGGCTCATGCTGATGCGGAAGATCTGGTCAGTAAATGTGATGGGTGTCAAAAATTCTCACGAAGAGCTCATGTGCCGGCTCAAGAGTTGAGGATGATTCCAATTACTTGGCCGTTTGCGGTCTGGGGGCTTGACATGGTTGGACCCTTCAAGAGGTCTAAGGATAAAAAGACACACCTCCTAGTGGCGGTTGATAAATTTATAAAGTGGGTTGAGGCAGAGCCGGTCAGTAAGTGTGATGCAGCCACGACGGTTCAGTTCATGAAAAAGGTGATCTTTCGTTTTGGTTTTCCACACAGCATCATAACTGATAACGGCACTAACCTTTCCAAAGGTGCTATGGAAGAGTTCTGTCAACGAGAACATATCCGGCTTGACGTTTCGGCAGTAGCTCATCCTCAATCCAATGGTCAGGCAGAGCGAGCCAATCAGGAGATCTTGAAAGGTATAAAACCCCGGCTCTTGGTCCCCTTACAGCGGACACCGGGTTGTTGGGTGGAGGAGTTACCCTCTGTGATTTGGAGCATCAACACTACACTTAACCGGTCTATGGGTTATACACCTTTCTTCATGGTTTACGGAGCAGAGGCGGTCCTGCCAAGTGACATCCGTCATGACTCGCCCCGAGTGGCGGCTTACGTGGAAGCTGATAATGAACAAGCTCGTCAGGATGCGCTTGACCTATTGGATGAAGAGCGAGACTTGGCAATAGCCCGCTCGACGATTTACCAGCAAGACCTGCGCCGCTATCACAGCCGCCGGGTTAGATCCCGAACCTTTCAGGAAGGTGACTTAGTGCTCCGGCTCATCCAGGATCAATCCGACATGCACAAGCTATCCCCTCCTTGGGAAGGACCCACTGTGGTCAGCAAGAACCTGAAAAACGGGCCATATTACCTCATCGATGTTCGAGAGCACAAAGACTCACGTAAGTCGGAAGAGGAGACCCGCCGGCCGTGGAATATCGCTCATCTTTGGCCTTACTATACTTGAGCCACCAGCTCTCAGGATGTACATATTTTGACGATGTATATATATTTTGAAAGCAATAAAGCAGGACCTTTGTCCTTTTCATCCTCAAAAGTTTACATGTCTTCTTTGTCATGACGTTGAAACAACCAACAGGGAGCGGATCATATATGAATCCGGATTTCCACTTGGTACGGCTTATGATCATATCTGAATCTAGCCAGGATCACTTGGGGGCTTCCTGTTCAAACATAGGTCGTATTCGAACCAAAGAGAACATAGCTGTCGATACCCTCTTGATCGGCATACTGCCAAACCCACTTGGGGGCTTCCTGATCATATCTGAATCATAGCTTAACCCCTTTGGGTCTAACATGGATCGTATTTGAATCAGCGTCATTAAACAACTCTTATGGTCACTTGGGGGCTTCCTGTTCAAACATAGGTCGTATTCGAACCAAAGAGAACATAGCTGTCGATACCCACTTGATCGGCATCGCCAAAGCCACTAGGGGCTATATGATCGTATCCGAACCTTAGCTTAACCCCTTTGGAATGGTTCACTGATCGTATGCGAATCAGAAACCTTTGAATTTTGTTTATTTCTCATGATACTTTGTAAGTATGATTACTTGACTGCTTTTGAGATCCTCTTGAAAGTACTTATGGGGTGGTTTTTGTTCCACCGGTTTAATATTGATCAAATAAAGTTGTTAGCGCATAGCAAGCATCATATCTGCCAAGTTTCAGGAGTTAAAGCTTACCCTCATTGTTTGGGTCACATAAGCCGGCAAGATCACCAAAAGGATCATAGGTATGTTGTTATGATTATGTCGAACAGGTATAATTGCAAACCGGCCGTTATATGATTTTTTGGTTCACATTCCGGGTTATCAATACATTATGTAACCCCGGTGTGATACACCACCGAGGGACTTGCGTTTGTTCTATATGCAGGGCAATGCAAGCAATTTATTTTAACATAAAGGAAGCAGAAGACCAGTATAAAGCTGGAAGCGTATAATGACGGCGGCTTATGAAATGGTTGAGCATCTTAAAACATGCGCGAAGGCATGACAAAATCAAGTGTTTTATCTACCCTATTACAAGAATCCCCGAGTCTGGATAATGAAGCATTGTTTTTTCCACAAAGCATAAACATACGACGCCCGATGGTTCACTCGTCTGGTTGACCTGAGGCCTCCGGGTTATCCTTCTTCGCTCCTCCGTCGGCTGGCCTGTCCTGGAAGGTTGATGATGACCAGTCAATGCCGCTCAAAGCTTCAAATTCAGCTTCATCATCAATTAACCCGGCTGGATCGACTTCAGGGGCAAAGGTATGCTTATGAGTTGGAGGGATCAGGCTGACTGCATCATAGTGTGGCGTTGGGAGTCTCCGATTCTCGCTGTCATAACTCGGCTGGTACTTAGTAAGGTTAGTGTCATTCCCAATAAGTGTGGCCACAGGGCGCACCTCCTTCACACAGGCGGTGAAGTCCTTTTCATCAAATAAGGTACCATCCTCCTTCAAGCTTGGATATCCAAGAGCGATGTCGGCCGGGTCAAGTTCTGGTATCCATGCTTTGGCCCGGCTCAATGCGGCTATGGCTCCGGCTCTAGCAGACGCCCGCCTTAGCTCTTGTACCCGTTGAGGTAGCACAGCAAGCCGCTTTAACATGACAGCCAGGAGATGGGGAACGTCATTTGACAAAGCCACAACGGCCAAAGCACGTTGAGACCCGGTGTAGAGTTGTTCCACCAAAGTATAAACCGCCTTCAGCTTGATCAACATGTTCTGGTTAAGGTTTGTACTCCTGGGGCCTGCATTAACAAACATCAGGTAAGCCGGAGGTGACAATTAAGATACTCATCGGAAAAAGGATTTGCAATATTTAACGGTTGCAGAAGTAGCTTACCAAATATTGCTGAGACCATCTGAGATATGTGGCGTTTCAAGCCGGATAGCTCGGCAGTTGCTTCTGCAAGCGACGCCTCTGCTTTCTGTGCCTGGGTGACCAAGGAGGCCTTTTCATCAGCCCATGCTTTGTTGTCTGTTTCAAAGCCGGCCTTCAACTTCTCTTCTTCCGATACGCTGAACTCAAACTTGGAGTTGGCTTTTTGGGTTCCAGGCGATTCTTCAGATCAGCAATCTCCGACTCAAATTGACTTATGGTGGCCTGTATAAATGCCGGGTTACCGTCAGGAATATCATAAGATAACATTAAGTCCCAAGCACTTTGCAAGCAAAGCTACTTGACACTTGGGGGCTAATGTATGCTGAAGAACTCTGAAACACTACGACGGTTCATGGAAATTAAGTCCCAAGCACTTTGCAAGCAAAGATACTTGGCACTTAGGGGCTAATGCGTATTGCAAGTTCAAAGTATTATGCTAAACCAGTTTAAATATCTTGTTCTAAAGCCGGCCTTCGAGATAAGTTGGGCGTTTGACAAGCAGTGCTAAGCAGATTCTAAGTCTACAACATATTTTCTTATAAGCAATAGGCTTGGGGGCTGGGACAGTAAGTATGGATAAGGAAAAGTAACATAAATTATACCTCAGATTTTTGATGGATCTGTTTCACCATGTCAATCTCAAGGTCATGACTGCTGTGCACTTGTCTTATGTAACCAGACACAATCTCTCCAATGCTCAGATGAGTGTAGTCAGTGACGTCCAGCTTGGCCTTTCGGCGCTCCAAAAGTTTCTCCTTGGTAGAGCACTTGGCAAGAACAGTGGGCCGTCCCGATTCAACAAACCGAGTCTTGAGAATCTCGGCTTCTGGATCAACTGTCTTGACCGGGCTAGGAATCTCTAGGTTATCAGATCCGTCAAGAGTTTGTTCAGCGGGCGGATCAGAAGTTGGTGCTGGAGCATCATAAGGTGGTTCAGACGGCGGCTCATGTGTGGAGGTGTCAGGAGCAGCCGTGCCAAGCTCCGGTTCAGTCGCGACAGGATCTTTGGCCGGCTTATTTTTCTTCGTCCTCTTGCTGGGCTTCACTTAAACGTTGTGAGTAAATCAGAATGGTTAGTGCAAAAACACGAGTAAGGTAAGCATAAAGATAAATAAGTGGACATTACCCTGGAGCAGTTTTGAAAGCCGGAATGTTGGATTGCATGGATTCTCCAGAGGAAGGTGAAGTATCTTGATAGTTGGAGTCAGATGAATTGAGGGGTTGACGAATGAAACCCGCCAACAGTAAAAAAGAGCGTAAGTCGGAGATAACCTCAGCACGGCGCTTCCTTGTTACATCAGGTAAGCCAGAGGAGAGTTCCGTGTCTCTGTTGTTCTGGGTCTGCCTCCGGCTCTCATGAATCTGTCGCTTCAAAATAAATTGAGGATCTTGGTAAGCTAAAGGATGTGAAAATCTTACTTTCCGGGTCACTCTTCGGACTTTCTGTCACGGCAAAGGCTCGGAGTCGGAGGAAATTATAGTTACCTCTTCCTCAACAGCTTGGCTGTTTCCTGTAGCCAGACTCAGATCAAATACTAAGATCTCGTTAAGCGTGTTAAGTATCCGCGAATGCCGACCAGGGCCAGGCCCACCTCTCTCCTAGGTGGTCTCAACCTGCCCTGTCGCTCCGCCACAAAGTAACAGTCGGGGGCCATCGGGAACCCAGGCCCACCTCTACCGGGATGGAGCCACCTGCCCCTTCAGCCCCCATCTCCGAACAGTATCACAGGTAATGTAACAGTGTAAAGTATATAGTATATGCCCGTGATCACCTCCCGAAGTAATCACATCCCAGTAGTATAGCATAGCAGACGGACAAGAGTGTAGGGCCACTGATGGAGCACTAGCATCCTATACTAAGCATGTAGGATTGCAGGTAAAGGTAACAACAGTAGTAGCAAGGACAGGCTATGCATCAGGATAGGAATAACGGAAAGCAGTAACATGTTACACTACTCTAATGCAAGCAATAGAGAGTAGAGTAGGCGATATCTGGTGATCAAGGGAGGGGCTTGCCTGGTTGCTCTGGCAAGAGAGAGGGGTCGTCAACTCCGTAGTCGTACTGGGTAGTAGCGGCGTCGGTCTCGGTGTCTAGCGAGAGAAGAGAGGGAAGAAACAATAAATATTTAAGCAAGTAGATGCATAACAATGCATGACATGACAAGTATCGGTGCTAGAGGTGCCCTAACGCGGTATGAGGTGATACCGATGGAGGGGGGAAACATCCGGGAAAGTATCCCCGGTGTGTCGCGTTTTCGGGCAGAGGAGCCGGAGGGGGAAAGTTGTGAGTTTGATATGTTAGGGGTGCGTGGCGGACGAACGGGTTGCATATCTGGGTTCGTCTCGTCGTTCTGAGCAACTTTCATGTAAAAAGTTTTTTCATCCGAGCTACAGATTATTTTATAATAATTTTCAAAGATTTTAATTAATTTTTGGAATTTACTAAATTCGTTTAATTGGGAAAATCATTTATTGTGTCAGCATGATGTCAGCGGTCAACTCTGGCCGTTGACCGGTCAAACTGACGGTGGGTCCCACTGGTCATTGACTTAGTTAACTAAACATGCTTAGTTAATTTAATTTAAGTGATTAGGTTAATTAATTATGCTTAATTAGATTAATTAACAAGATTAATTAAGTAAATTAATTATCTTAATTAATTATATTATTATTATTATTATTATTATTATTATTCTTTCTCTTTTTTTAAACGTTCTATGGATGGGGCCCCCTTGTCATAGGCCCCAGGGGCCTTAACGGGCCCCGGGTACTGGGTGCAGGCGCCGCACAAACGGGCGCGGGCGCTGGGCGCTGCGGGCGCAGCCCAACAGAGCGATGCGGGGCGCCGGTGGCGACGGCGCCGACCAGGCGGCCGGAGCGGTGGCCGGCGAGCAGCTGCGGAGGGGTGAGCCGTCAGACGAGGCCGAGGGCCAAAGGGGGAATGGCCGTGGTCGAGCCAGACGGCCGGGACAAGGCACGGGCGGTTGCGGGCAGGAACGGCAGGGCGCCAGCGAGCTAGGGCGAGTCCACGGCGGGGGGTAGCGGCGACGGGGAGGAACGGGGCGGCGCGGCCAGAAGCTGGCGTCGCGGGCAACGACAGGTGCGCCGCGGCTAGCAAGGAGCAGGACGGGCGGGGCTTGCGGCCCAGGAGCGGTGTGGGGGAGGGTGTCGCAGCTCAGGGGCGCGCGAGCGCGCGCGCTACGGCGCGGGCATGCGTGTCCAGGAGCAGGGGCGCGGCGACGTGTGCGCGCGTGGTAAGGCGGGCACGCGGGCGAGAGAGGGAGCGAGGAGGGGCGCGCGGTCAAGCACGGCGAGCGCATGCACGCGCGGGAGGGAGGAGGAGAGGGAGAGCTCACAGGGGCCGTAGGGGTTTTGGCAGCGTGCTTGGGGAGGCTCGGGGTGGCCGAAGTTGGTGGCGGCGTGCGGCGGTCCGAGGAGGAAGTCCAGCACGACGCGGCGTCGTCCGAGGAAGGTGACGGCGTCGGGGTCGAGCGGCTCCGGCTCGAGGCGTTCCGAGCGGCGGCGGCGTTTGAGCCCGATCCCGATTGGATCGGGGGGGGGGAGAGGGGGAGTGGGGGTGCGAGTGGGGGAATGGGAGGAGTGGGGCGCCGTGTGGGCTAGGGTTACGGGGGTGTAGGGGGTTAAGGGAGTGAGGGGTGTGACCTGGGCCGGTTGGTTCGGCGGGATGGGCTGGTGGCCTGCTGGGCCAAAGGCCAGTGACGGGGTTTATCTTTTACCTTTTTATTTATTTTCGTTTCTGTTTTAATTTTATTTCTCAATTTGTTTTAGTTTGGTAAAATATTCAATTAGCACCTAATATAGTAACATTAATTATACCACTGCCACAATAACTTTGGCACCTAGCTAAATATTTTAGTATTTTGTAAATATATTAGGAGTATAACTAATTGTTTTTGCTGTTGTTTTAATCACTTTAGGGTATTTAATTAGTTTATAAAGATGTTGTTTCTCCACCAATAATATCCATGATTTATTTGTCACATTAAGAACATTATAGTTTTGACTTATGAAAACTTTAATTGTTTGACTTGATTTTAAATTTTAAATTTGAACGGGATTTGAATCATCGCAAGATTAACAACAGTAATTGTGGTGACGTGGCATCATTAGCGGAGGTTTACTGTAGCGGAACTATCCGGGCGTCACATCCACCCTCATGGCCAGGTGGCAGCTCCCCCCGCGGTAATTTTTGCATAGTAAATCCTCAAATATTCCTGAAAAAATCATATTAAATTGGCATGTCATTCTGAGGACTTTTATTTTCAGGATATTTTTATATTGCACGGATAAGTCAGGAAACAGACAGAAAAATACTATTTTTGCTTTATTTCTACTAAAGAACAGAGAATATAAAGAGGGTACAGAAGGTTGTGCTTCTAGTTTCATCCATCTCATGCTCATAAAAAAGAATCCACTAACAAGGTTGATCAAGTCTTGTTAACAAACTCATTCCGATAATCATGAAACCAGAGAAATTTCGAATACACTAAGTTACCTCAATCGGGATATGCACATCCCCAATAATAAGTATATCATATTTCTTTTTGACAATAGGAAGAGGAAATTCAAAATCTCCAAATATAATCGATGGAAATTTTCCAATAGAGTTGATACTGTGGACTTGAGGTTGTTTCTTCGGAAAGTGTATCGTATGCTCATTACCATTAACATGAAAAGTGATATTGCCTTTGTTGCAATCAATAACAGCCCCTGCAGTATTAAGAAAAGGTCTTCCAAGAATAATAGACATACTATCATCCTCGGGAATATCAAGAATAACAATGTCCGTTAAAATAGTAACGTTTGCAACCACAACAGGCACATCCTCACAAATACCGACAGGTATAACAGTTGATTTATCAACCATTTGCAAAGATATTTCAGTAGGTGTCAACTTATTCAAGTCAAGTCTACGATATAAAGAGAGAGGCATAACACTAACACCGACTCCAAGATCACATAAAACAGTTTTAATATAATTTCTTTTAATGGAGCAAGGTATAGTGGGTACTCCGGGATCTCCAAGTTTCTTTGGTATTCCACCCTTAAAAGTATAATTAGCAAGCATGGTGGAAATTTCAGCTTCCGGTATCTTTCTTTTATTATTAATGATACCTTTCATATATTTAGCATAAGGATTCGTTTTGAGCACATCAGTCAATCGCATACGCAAAAAGATAGGTCTAATCATTTCAGCAAAGCGCTCAAAATCCTCATCATCCTTCTTCTTGGATGGTTTGGGAGAAAAAGGCATGGGTTTCTGAACCCAAGGTTCTCTTTCTTTACCATGCTTCCTAGCAACAAAGTCTCTCTTATCATAACGTTGATTCTTTGACTGTGGGTTATCAAGATCAACAGCAGGTTCAATTTCTACATCATTATCATTACTAGGTTGAGCATCATCATGAACATCATCATTAACATTCTCTCTAGGTTCATGTTCGTTACCAGAATGTGTTTCAGCATTAGACATAGAGATATCATTTGGATTATCAGGTGGTTCAACAATAGGTTCACTAGAAGTTTGCACAGTTCTATCATTTTTCTTTTTCTTCTTCTTGGAAGAACTAGGTGCATCAATATTATTTCTCTGAGAATCTTGCTCGATTCTCTTAGGGTGGCCTTTAGGATACAAAGGTTCCTGAGTCATTCTACCAGTTCTAGTAGCCACTCTAACAGCATAATCATTTTTCTTACTATTCATTTCATCAAGCACTTCTTTTTGAGCTTTAAGTACTTGTTCTACTTGAGTGGTAACCATAGAAGCATGTTTGCTAATAAGTTTAAGTTCACCTTTAATATTAGCCATATAGTCACCCAAGCGTCTAATCATATAATCATTTTGTTTTAGTTGTCTACCAAAATAAGCATTGAAGTCATCTTGCTTAAACATAAAGTCATCAAACTCATCCAAGCACTGACTAGCAATTTTAGTAGGAGGGACTTCAGCCTTATCATATCTATAGAGATAATTTACCTTTACTACCTGTGTCGGGATATCGGGATCAGGAGGTTCTTCAATAAATAAAGGATTAAGATCATATGTTTCTTCAACAGGCGGTAAATTAAGACCATGTATTTCTTCAATAGGAGGTAAATTCTTAACATCTTTAGCTTTAATACCTTTTTCTTTCATAGATTTCTTTGCCTCTTGCATATCTTCGGGACTGAGAAATAGAACACCTCTCTTATTCGGAGTTGGTTTAGGAATAGGATCATTAATTGGAGCAGGAGCTGGCTCAGGAGGTGCCCAATTATTTTCATTTGTCAACATATTATTCAATAGAATTTCAGCTTCATCCGGTGTTCTTTCCCTGAAAAGAGAACCAACACAACTATCCAGGTAATCTCTGTAAGCATCGGTTAGTCCATTATAAAAGACATCAACTATTTCAGGTTTCTTAAGAGGATGATCAGGCAAAGCATTAAGTAACTTGAGAAGCCTCCCCCAAGCTTGTGGGAGACTCTCTTCTTCAATTTGCACAAAGTTGTATATTTCCTTCAAAGCAGCTTGTTTCTTATGAGCAGGGAGACTCTCTTCTTCAATTTGCACAAAGTTGTATATTTCCTTCAAAGCAGCTTGTTTCTTATGAGCAGGGAAATATTTAGCAGAGAAGTTATAAATCATATCCTGGGGACTACGCACACAACCAGGATCAAGAGAATTGAACCATATCTTAGCATCACCCTTTAATGAGAACGGAAATATTTTGAGTATATAAAAGTAACGTAATCTCTCATCATTAGTAAACAGGGTAGCTATATCATTTAATTTAGTAAGATGTGCCACAACAGTTCAGATTCATAACCATGGAAAGGATCAGATTCAACCAAAGTAATTATATCAGGATCAACAGAGAATTCATAATCCTTATCAGGAACATAGATAGATGAAGTAGCTAAAGCAGGGTCAGGTTTCATTTTATCTCTAAGTGATTCTTTGTTCCACTTAGCCAATAACCTCTTAAGCTCATATCTATCCTTACAACCTAAAATAGCGGCATAAGATTCCATATAAAAAACATAACCCTCAGGAATAACAGGCATATCTTCATCATCACTTTCATCATTATATTCAGATTCAATAATTTCTTTCTCTCTAGCCCTAGCAATTTGTTCATCAAGAAATTCACTAAGGGGCACAGTAGTATCAGGCATAGAAGCAGTTTCATCATAAGTATCATGCATAGCAGAAGTGGCATCATCAATAACATGCAACATATCAGAATGAATAGTAGAAGTAGGTTTAGGTGTCGCAAGCTTACTCATAACAGAAGGTGAATCAAGTGCAGAGCTAGATGGCAGTTCCTTACCTCCCCTCGTAGTTGAGGGATAAATTGTTGTCTTAGCGTCTTTCAAGTTCTTCATAGTGTCCAGCAGATATAAATCCCAAGTGACTCAAAGAATAGAGCTATGCTCCCCGGCAATGGCGCCAGAAATTAGTCTTGATGACCCACAAGTATAGGGGATCGCAACAGCTTTCGAGGGTAGAGTATTCAACCCAAATTTATTGATTCGACACAAGGGGAGCCAAAGAATATTCTCAAGTATTAGCAGCTGAGTTGTCAATTCAACCACACCTGGAAACTTAGTATCTACACCAAAGTGTTTAGTAGCAAAGTAATATGATAGTGGTGGCAATGGTAACAAAAGAGTAAAGAAATCAAAGTAATATTTTTGATGTTTTGTAGTGATTGTAACAGTAGCAGCGGGAAAGTAAATAAGCGAGAACCAGTATATGGAAAGCTCGTAGGCACCGGATCAGTGATGGATAATTATGCCGGATGCGGTTCATCATGTAACAGTCATAACATAGGGTGACACAGAACTAGCTCCAATTCATCAATGTAATGTAGGCATGTATTCCGAATATAGTCATACGTGCTTATGGAAAAGAACTTGCATGACATCTTTTGTCCTACCCTCCCGTGGCAACGGGGTCCTATTAGAAACTAAGGGATATTAAGGCCTCCTTTTAATAGAGAACCGGAACAAAGCATTAACACATAGTGAATACATGAACTCCTCAAACTATGGTCATCACCAGGAGTGGTCCCGATTATTGTCACTTCAGGGTTGCCGGATCATAACACATAGCAGGTGACTATAGACTTGCAATATAGGATCAAGAACTCACATATATTCATGAAAACATAATAGGTTCAGATCTAAAATCATGCCACTCGGGCCCTAGTGACAAGTGTTGGGGAACGTAGTAATTTCAAAAAAAAAATCCTACGCACACGCAAGATCATGGTGATGCATAGCAACGAGAGGGGAGAGTGTTGTCTACGTACCCTCGTAGACCGAAGCGGAAGCGTTGACACAACATAGAGGAAGTAGTCGTACGTCTTCCCGGTCCAACCGATCCAAGCACCGTTACTCCGGCACCTCCGAGTTCTTGGCACACGTTCAGCTTGATGACGCTCCCCGGGCTCCGATCCAGCAAAGCTTCGGGGAGGAGTTCCGTCAGCACGGCGGCGTGGTGATGATCTTGATGTTCAACTGTCGCAGGGCTTCGCCTAAGCACCGTTACAATATGACCGAGGTGGAATATGGTGGAGGGGGGCACCGCACACGGCTAAGGAACGATCACGAAGATCAACTTGTGTGTTCATTGGGTGCCCCCTGCCCCCGTATATAAAGGAGTGGAGGGGAGGGCCGGCCCTCTCTATGGCGCGCCCTAGGGAAGTCCTATTCCCACCGGGAGTAGGATTCCCCCTTTCCTAGTCCAACTAGGAGTCCTTCCATGTATTAGGAGTAGGAGACAAGGGGAAGAGGGAAGAGAAGGAAGGAGGGGGCGCCGCCCCTCCCCCTAGTCCAATTCGGACTAGCCAATGGGGGGGCGCGCGGCCTGCCTCTCCCTCTCCCCTAAAGCCTAATAAGGCCCATATACTTCTTCCCCCGTATTCCCGTAACTCCCCGGTACTCCCGAAAATACTCGAATCACTCAGAACCTTTCCGATGTCCGAATATAGTCGTCCAATATATCGATCTTTACGTCTCGACCATTTCGAGACTCCTCGTCATGTCCCCGATCTCATCCGGGACTCCGAACTCCTTCAGTACATCAAAACTCATAAACTCATAATATAACTGTCATCGAAACCTTAAGCGTGCGGACCCTATGGTTCGAGAACAATGTAGACATGACCGAGACATGTCTCCGATCAATAACCAATAGCGGGACCTGGATGCCCATATTGGCTCCTACATATTCTATGAAGATCTTTATCGGTCAGACCGCATAACAACGTACGTTGTTCCCTTTGTCATCGGTATGTTACTTGCCCGAGATTCGATCGTCGGTATCCAATACCTAGTTCAATCTCATTACCGGCAAGTCTCTTTACTCGTTCCGTAATACATCATCTCGCAACTAACTCATTAGTTGCAATGCTTGCAAGGCTTAAGTGATGTGCATTACCGAGAGGGCCCAGAGATACCTCTCCGACATTCGGAGTGACAAATCCTAATCTCGAAATACGCCAACCCAACAAGTACCTTTGGAGAAACCTGTAGAGCACCTTTATAATCACCCAGTTATGTTGTGACGTTTGGTAGAACACAAAGTGTTCCTCCGGTAAACGGGAGTTGCATAATCTCATAGTCATAGGAACATGTATAAGTCATGAAGAAAGCAATAGCAACATACTAAACGATCAGGTGCTAAGCTAATGGAATGGGTCATGTCAATCAGATCATTCAACTAATGATGTGACCTCGTTAATCAAATAACAACTCTTTGTTCATGGTTAGGAAACATAACCATCTTTGATTAACGAGCTAGTCAAGTAGAGGCATACTAGTGACACTCTGTTTGTCTATGTATTCACACATGTATTATGTTTCCGGTTAATACAATTCTAGCATGAATAATAAACATTTATCATGAAATAAGGAAATAAATAATAACTTTATTATTGCCTTCTAGGGCTTATTTCCTTCAGTCTCCCACTTGCACTAGAGTCAATAATCTAGTTCACATCGCCATGTGATTTACCAGCAATAGTTCACATCACCATGTGATTAACACCCATAGTTCACATCGATATGTGATCAACACCCAAAGGGTTTACTAGAGTCAGTAATCTAGTTCACATCGCTATGTGATTAACACCCAAAGAGTACTAAGGTGTGATCATGTTTTGCTTGTGAGAGAATCTTAGTCAACGGGTCTGCCAAAATTCAGATCCGTATGTATTTTGCAAATTTCTATGTCTACAATGCTCTGCACGGAGCTACTTTAGCTAATTGCTCCCACTTTCAATATGTATCTAGATTGAGACTTAGAGTCATCTAGATTAGTGTCAAAACTTGCATCGACGTAACCTTTTACGACGAACCTTTTTTTTTCACCTCCATAATCGAGAAACATATCATTATTCCACTAAGGATAATTTTGACCGCTGTCCAGTGATCTAAATCTAGATCAGTATTGTACTCCCTTGCTAAACACAGTGTAGGATATACAATAGATCTGGTACACAGCATGGCATACTTTATAGAACCTATGGCCAAGGCATAGGGAATGACTTTCATTCTCTTTCTATCTTCTGCCGTGGTCGGGTTTTGAGTCTTACGCAATTTCACACCTTGTAACACAGGCAAGAACTTCTTTCTTTGACTGTTCCATATTGAACTACTTTAAAATCTTGTCAAGGTATGTATTCATTGAAAATTTATCAAGCGTCTTGATCTATCTCTACAGATCTTGATGCTTAATATGTAAGCAGCTTCACTGAGGTCCTTCTTCGAAAAACTCCTTTCAAATACTCCTTTATGCTTTGCAGAATAATTCTACATTATTTCCGATCAACAATATGTCATTTACATATACTTATCAGAAATGTTGTAGTGCTCCCACTCACTTTCTTGTAAATACAGGCTTCACCGTAAGTCTGTATAAAACTATATGCTTTGATCAATTTATCAAAGCGTGTATTCCAACTCCGAGATGCTTGCACCAGTCCATAGATGGATCGCTGGAGCTTGCATATTTTGTTAACACCTTTAGGATCGACAAAACCTTCTAGTTGCATCGTATACAACTCTTCTTTAATAAATCCATTAAGGAATGCAATTTTTGTTTATCCATTTGCCGGATTTCATAAAATGCGGTAATTGCTAACATGATTCGGACAGACTTAAGCATAGATACGAGTGAGAAACTCTCATCGTAGTCAACACCTTGAACTTGTCGAAAACCTTTTGCGACAATTCCAGCTTTGTAGATAGTAACACTACTATCAGCGTCCGTCTTCCTCTTGAAGATCCATTTATTTTCTATGGCTTGCCGATCATCGGGCAAATCCATTAAAGTCCATACTTTGTTCTCATACATGGATCATATCTCAGATTTCATGGCCTCAAACCATTTCGCGGAATCTGGGCTCATCATCGCTTCCTCATAGTTCGCAAGTTCGTCATGGTCTAGTAACATGACTTCCAGAACAGGATTACCGTACCACTCTAGTGCGGATCTCACTCTGGTTTACCTACGAGATTCGGTAGTAACTTGATCTTAAGTTACATGGTCATCATCATTAGCTTCCTCACTAATTGGTGTAGTGGTCACAGGAACAGATTTCTGTGATGAACTACTTTCCAATAAGGGAGAAGGTACAATTACCTTATCAAGTTCTAGTTTCCTCCCACTCACTTCTTTCGAGAGAAACTTCTTCTCTAGAAAGTATCCATTCTCAGCAACGAATGTCTTGCCTCTGGATCTATGATAGAAGGTGTACCCAATTGTCTCCTTTGGGTATCCTATGAAGACATATTTCTCCGACTTGAGTTTGAGCTTATCAGGATGAAACTTTTCACATAAGCATCACAACCCCAAACTTTAAGAAACGACAACTTTGGTTTCTTGCTAAACCACAGTTCATATAGTGTCGTCTCAACGGATTTAGATGGTGCCCTATTTAACGTGAATGCAGCTGTCTCTAATGCATAACCCCAAAATGATAGTGGTAAATCGGTAAGAAACATCATAGATTGCACTATATCCAATAAAGTATGGTTATGACGTTTAGACACACCATTATGCTGTGGTGTTCCAGGTGGCATGAGTTTGTGAAACTATTCCTCATTGTTTTAATTGAAGGCCAAACTCGTAACTCAAATATTTAACCTCTGCGATCATATCGTAGAAACTTTTATTTTTGTTACGATGATTCTCTACTTCACTTTGAAATTCTTTGAACTTTTCAAATGTTTCAGACTAGTGTTTCATTAAGTAGATATACTCATATCTGCTCAAATAATCTGTGAAGGTCATAAAATAATGATACCCGCCGCGAGCCTTAACACTCATCGGATCGCATACATCAGTATGTATTATTTCCAACGAGTCAGTTTCTCGCTCCATTGTTCCGGAGAACGGAGTTTTAGTCATCTTGCCCATAAGGCATGGTACGCAAGCATCAAGTGATTCATAATCAAGTGATTCCAAAATCCCATCAGCATGGAGTTTCTTCATGCGCTTTACACCAATATGACCTAAACGGCAGTGCCACAAATAAGTTGCACTATCATTATTAACTTTGCATCTTTTGGCTTCAATATTATGAATATGTGTATCACTACGATCGAGATCCAACGGACTATTTTCATTGGGTGTATGATAATCGAAGGTTCCATTCACGTAAGCAGAGCAACAATTGTTCTCTAACTTAAATGAATAACCGTATTGTAATAAACATGATCAAATCATATTTATGCTCAATGCAAATACCAAATAACACTTATTTAGGTTCAACACTAATCCCGAAAGTATAGTGAGTGTGCGATGATGATCATATCAATCTTGGAACCACTTCCAACACACATCGTCACTTCACTCTTAACTAGTCTTTGTTCATTCTGCAACTCCCGTTTCGAGTTACTACTCTTAGCAACTGAACCAGTATCAAATACCGAGGGGTTGCTATGAACACTAGTAAAATACACATCAATAATCTGTATATGAAATATACCTTTATTCTCTTTGCCATCCTTCTTATCCGCCAAATACTTGGGGCAGTTTCGCTTCCAGTGACCAGTCCCTTTGCAGTAAACGCACTCAGTCTCAGGTTTAGGTCCAGACTTGGGCTTTTTCACTTGAGCAGCAACTTGCTTGTCGTTCTTCTTGAAGTTCCCCTTCTTCCCTTTGCCCTTTTCTTGAAACTAGTGGTCTTGTTAACCATCAACACTTGATGTTTTTCTTGATTTCTACCTTCGTCGATTTCAGCATCACGAAGAGCTTGGGAATTGTTTCCGTTATCCCTTGCATATTATAGTTCATCACGAAGTTCTACTAACTTGGTGATGGTGACTAGAGAATTCTGTTAATCACTATTTTATCTGGAAGATTAACTCCTTCTTGATTCAAGCGATTGTAGTACCCAGACAATCTGAGCACATGCTCACTAGTTGAGCGATTCTCCTCCATCTTTTAGCTATAGAACTTGTTGGAGACTTCATATCTCTCAACTCGGGTATTTGCTTGAAATATTAACTTCAACTCCTGGAACATCTCATATGGTCCATGACGTTCAAAACGTCTTTGAAGTCCCGATTCTAAGCCGTTAAGCATGGTGCACTTAAACTATCAAGTAGTCATCATATTGAGCTAGCCGAACGTTCATAACGTCTGCATCTGCTCCTGCAATAGGTCCGTCACCTAGCGGTGCATCAAGGACATAATTCTTCTGTGCAGCAATGAGGATAAACCTCAGATCACGGATCCAATCCGCATCATTGCTACTAACATCTTTCAACACAATTTTCTCTAGGAACATATCAAAATAAACATATGAAAGCAACAATGCGAGCTATTGATCTACAACATAGATATGCTAATACTACCAGGACTAAGTTCATGATAAATTTAAGTTCAATTAATCATATTACTTAAGAACTCCCACTTAGAAAGACATCCCTCTAATCTTCTAAGTGATCACGTGATCCAAATCAACTAAACCATAACCGATCATCACGTGAAATGGATTAGTCTTCAATGGTGAACATCATTATGTTGATCATATCTACTATATGATTCACGCTCGACCTTTCGGTCTCCGTGTTCCGAGGCCATATCTGCATATGCTAGGCTCGTCAAGTATAACCCGAGTATTCTGCGTGTGCAAAAACTGGCTTGCACCCGTTGTAGATGGACGTAGAGCTTATCACACCCGATCATCACGTGGTGTCTGGGCACGACGAACTTTGGCAACGGTGCATACTCGGGGAGAACACTTCTTGATAATTTAGTGAGAGATCATCTTATAATGCTACCGTCAATCAAAGCAAGATAAGATGCATAAAAGGATAAACATCACATGCAATCAATATAAGTGATATGATATGGCCATCATCATCTTGTGCTTGTGATCTCCATCTCCGCAGCACCGTCATGATCACCATCGTCACCGGCGCGACACCTTGATCTCCATCATAGCATCGTTGTCGTCTCGCCAATCTTATGCTTCTACGACTATCGCTACCGCTTAGTGATAAAGTAAAGCATTACAGGGCGATTGCATTGCATACAATAAAGCGACAACCATACGGCTCCTGTCGGTTGCCGATAACTCGGTTACAAAACATGATCATGTCATACAATAAAATTTAGCATCATGTCTTGACCATATCACATCACAACATGCCCTGCAAAAACAAGTTAGACGTCCTCTACTTTGTTTGTTGCAAGTTTTACGTGGCTGCTACGGGCTTAAGCAAGAACTAATCTCACCTACGCATCAAAACCACAATGATAGTTTGTCAAATAGACTCCGTTTTAACCTTCGCAAGGACCGGGCGTAGCCATACTCGGTTCAACTAAAGTTGGAGAAACTGACACCCGCCAGCCACCTGTGTGCAAAGCACGTCGGTAGAACCAGTCTCGCGTAAGCGTACGCGTAATGTCGGTCCGGGCCGCTTCATCCAACAATACCGCCGAACCAAAGTATGACATGCTGGTAGGCAGTATGACTTATATCGTCCACAACTCACTTGTGTTCTACTCGTGCATATAACATCAACCATAAAAACCTAGGCCCGGATGCCACTGTTGGGGAACGTAGTGATTTCAAAAAAAATTCCTACGCACACGCAATATCATGGTGATGCATAGCAACGAGAGGGGAGAGTGTTGTCTACGTACCCTCGTAGACCGAAGCAGAAGCGTTGACACAAGTAGAGGAAGTAGTCATACGTCTTCCCGGTCCAACCAATCCAAGCACCGTTACTCCGGCACCTCCGAGTTCTTGGCACACGTTCAGCTTGATGACGCTCCCCGGGCTCCGATCCAGCAAAGCTTCGGGGAGGAGTTCCGTCAGCACGGCGGCGTGGTGACGATCTTGATGTTCAACTGTCGCAGGGCTTCGCCTAAGCACCGCTACAATATGACCGAGGTGGAATATGGTGGAGGGGGGCACCGCACACGGCTAAGGAACGATCACGAAGATCAACTTGTGTGTTCATGGGGTGCCCCCTGCCCCCGTATATAAAGGAGTGGAGGGGAGGCCCGGCCCTCTCTATGGCGCGCCCTAGGGGAGTCCTACTCCCACCGGGAGTAGGATTCCCCCTTTCCAAGTCCAACTAGGAGTCCTTCCATGTATTAGGAGTAGGAGACAAGGAAGGGGAAGAGGGAAGAGAAGGAAGGAGGGGGCGCCGCTCCTCTCCCTAGTCCAATTCGGACTAGCCAATGGGGGGGGGGGGCGCGGCCTGCCTCTCCCTCTCCCCTAAAGCCCAATAAGGCCCATATACTTCTTCCCCCGTATTCCCGTAACTCCCCGGTACTCCCGAAAATACTTGAATCACTCAGAACCTTTCCGATGTCCGAATATAGTCGTCCAATATATCGATCTTTACGTCTCGACCATTTCGAGACTCCTCGTCATGTCCCCGATCTCATCCGGGACTACGAACTCTTTCGGTACATCAAAACTCATAAACTCATAATATAACTTTCATCGAAACCTTAAGCGTGCGGACCCTACGGTTCGAGAACAATGTAGACATGACCGAGACATGTCTCCGATCAATAACCAATAGCGGGACCTGGATGCCCATATTGGCTCCTACATATTCCACGAAGATCTTTATCGGTCAGACCGCATAACAACATACGTTGTTCCCTTTGTCATCGGTGTGTTACTTGCCCGAGATTCGATCGTCGGTATCCAATACCTAGTTCAATCTCATTACCGGCAAGTCTCTTTACTCGTTCCGTAATACATCATCTCGCAACTAACTCATTAGTTGCAATGCTTGCAAGGCTTAAGTGATGTGCATTACAGAGAGGGCCCAGAGATACCTCTCCGACATTCGGAGTGACAAATCCTAATATCGAAATACGCCAACCCAACAAGTACCTTTGGAGACACCTGTAGAGCACCTTTATAATCACCCAGTTACGTTGTGACGTTTGGTAGCACACAAAGTGTTCCTCGGTAAACGGGAGTTGCATAATCTCATAGTCATAGGAACATGTATAAGTCATGAAGAAAGCAATAGCAACATACTAAACGATCGGGTGCTAAGCTAATGGAATGGGTCATGTCAATCAGATCATTCAACTAATGATGTGACCTCGTTAATCAAATAACAACTCTTTGTTCATGGTTAGGAAACATAACCATCTTTGATTAACGAGCTAGTCAAGTAGAGTCATACTAGTGAAACTCTGTTTGTCTATGTATTCACACATGTATTATGTTTCTGGTTAATAAAATTCTAGTATGAATAATAAACATTTATCATGAAATAAGGAAATAAATAATAACTTTATTATTGCCTCTAGGGCATATTTCCTTCAACAAGCATTAAGCATAGCAAAGTCATAGCAGCATCAATCTCAGAACATAATGGATACTAGGGATCAAACCCTAACAAAACTAACTCAATTACATGATAAATCTCATCCAACCCATCACCGTCCAGCAAGCCTACGATGGAATTACTCACGCACGGCGGTGAGCATCATGAAATTGGTGATGGAGGATGGTTGATGATGACGACGGCGACGAATCCCCCTCTCCGGAGCCCTGAACGGACTCTAGATCAGCCCTCCCGAGAGGTTTTAGGGCTTGGCGGCGGCTCTGTATCGTAAAACGCGATGATTTCTTCTCTATGATTTTTTCTCCCCGAAAGCCAATATATAGAGTTGGAGTTGGCGTCGGAGGGTCTCCAGGGGACCCACAAGGTAGGGGGCGCGCCCTAGGAGGGGGGGGGGCGCCCCCACCCTCGTGGACAGGGTATGGGCCCCCTGGTCTTCATCTTTGGCGAGGATTTTTTATTATTTTTTATAAGACATCCCGTGGAGTTTCAGGTCATTCCGAGAACTTTTGTTTTCTGCACATAAAACAACATCATGGCAGTTCTGCTGAAAACAGCGTCAGTCCGGGTTAGTTCCATTCAAATCATACAAGTTAGAGTCCAAAGCAAGGGCAAAAGTGTTTGGAAAAGTAGATACGACGGAGACGTATCAATGGTCATATTTGACCTTCCAGAAATCGGCATTTGCCTGTGAATAATGTTAAAAGGCTATGAGTAAAAGCAAGGCATTCCATAATAAGGGTATAATTGTTGAGATTGATAACTTAATGCAGGAGCCGGGTTGTTCTTGCAGAATGGAAGTAAGCCGAAAGCGTTACTGACCACTGAGCCCTCCTTCAACAGAGATTGGGTCATGGCTTCAACCATATCATCTGGAAGGTCGCCAGGACTATGACGCAGCGAGTCATCCTTTTCGCCTGAATAAGTGCACATTAAGTTGGGACGGCGGCTTAACGGAATCACCTGCCAGGAGATCCAGACCCGGACTAAGTCAACTTCGTCTAAGTCGTTCCCCAAGAGAGCCTTGATTTTCTTTATGGTGGGGATGAATGGCAGACGTTCAATAGCAGATAACTTGTCCGGTAGCAGGTGGGTGGATTCAAGGCGCAGAGCGCGAAAGCCTGGCAACAGGTTCTCATCAGCCGGAGAAATGTCCTGGCAATAGAACCACGTCTGGTTCCAATCCTTTGGGTGGCTTGGCGGTTCAGCATATGGGAAAAGGTAGTCTCTCCGCCGCTGAATTGAGATGCCGCCAAGTTCCAGACTGGGCCCGTTGGCACGTTCATTCTGCCGGTTTAAGTAAAACAGCTCTCTGAACAAAAGTAAGTTGGGCTCTTCTCCAAGGTACACCTCGCAGAAGACTTGGAAGTTGCAAATATTCGACACGGAATTGGGCCCGATGTCTTGAGGTCTGAGGTCAAAAAACTGCAAAACATCCCTGACGAATTTTGAACCGGGTGGAGCAAAGCCCCGGCTCATATGATCAGTAAAAACGATCACTTCCCCCTCCTTGGGTTGAGGTTTATCCTCTGACGGGTTAGGGGCACGATAAGACATGACCTCCTTCTTGGGCAGATAGCCAGTCTTCAAAAATTCAGATAACGTGCTCTCAGTAACAGTGGAGTTGACCCAGTTACAGGTCACAGGAGCTTTGGGAGCCTTGGGTGCCATTATGCAAGTGGAAGCTTATGACAAAATAAGAATTTCCGGTTCAACTTTAACCCGGAAGAGAACATTTTTAAGTCTATTCAAGATGGCGGCTTAAGAAGGGGCCTAATGACATATGGCTAATTGTGTTTTGACATTTAAGCCGCTACAGGTATCAGAAGCAGTGAAGTTATCTTAAGTCGCCGGAAGCAAGCAAGGCCAACAATCAGTGTTGTCTTCTTAAACCAGCTACATGGACTACCGTGGTTAAACAGATCTAACAGCTGCAGTTTTTTTGGCTAAGTATGGAACAAACAGGTTTCACAAGTTGCAGCTATTATTTTGGATCAAATGGCCGTTCTGAAAAGAAAATTTCTAGACCTAAAACTAATGCAGATAAGTTCATACGCTCGAAGGAAGCCTCTGAACAAAGGAAAAGGGATCTATTTGCATTCGAAATGGGTGCAAAACAGCCACCACAGCAGTTCTACACTATCTGACGATCAGAAAAGGGCGTTGGAGGTGAAATCTATCAAGGGTTTGTAACGGGCGGCGACGAACACCGACGAACTCGAGAAGCCGTAATGCAGATCTAAGGCAGGGAAGAAAGGAACTTACGGATGCAGACTGGCTGCGGAGGTCCGTCGTGGATCTCTGGTCGAGTTCATGTTGATGCAGCGGCCCGAGTTGGTGAAGATGAGGAGCTCGGCGGCGGCGGCGCGGAGCTCGAAGTGGCAGAGAAATAGCGAGAGGAGGAAGACGACCGAAGGGGGAGAATGGAAAAGACCTAGGTCATGCCTATTTATAAGGAAAGGCTGACTGAGATGGCACGAGAAACGAGGAGACTGAACAACATTATCCAGCGACTCCGACGCCTCGGTTTTCGGAATGGTCAGTAAAGGCAAAGATCCGTTGAGGATATGACGGAGTAAAATATGAATTTAATAGAATATGATGTCACGGTGGGTTACCACGGATCCAGAAGGTGACGTCACGACAGGTTATAATTTCCGCACGGATAGAAGACAGAAGGCTTTTTCTTAAGGTATTTTAAGATTGACATGAACCGGTTCAAATCAATCTGGGGCCTAATGTTGGGGATATAACAAATTGTGTAAGCCGCCCTGGAGGGGCCGGGTTACGCAAAGAGGATTATCATACAAAGCCCAGGATCAATCATAAAGATGGCGGTTCAATAAAGGGTCTAAAGCCCACAGGCGACTTAAGGCCCATAGTGATAAACCGCCATAATGGCATGACTTGTATCATAAGGTAGAATTAACTAGTCACCGAGCCGGACACTGTTTATGAGCCGGCCGGGGCCATGTAGGCCACAGGGCGTCAACCCGTGTATATAAGGGGACGACCCGCTGACGGCTTAGGGCAAGAAACATCTCATCGAGAGCCGGGCATAGCGTATCTCGCTCCCTGGTCATCGAAACCTCTGCAATACCAACCCAACTAGACGTAGGCTTTACCTTCACCGTAAGGGGCCGAACTAGTATAAAACCTCTCTCGTGTCTCTTGTCCCGTTAACCTTTTAAGCTTCCTAGTTGCGATGGCTCCACGACTAAGTCCTTGCAAGAGGACATCTGACGTGACAATTCCACGACAATAGGTGACACATATGTAGCTTGAGGGAAAGTTATTCACCAAGTTGACGCTGCTGCCATCATCAATGTTGCGCCGTTGTGGAACCTAACCCTAACCTAACTATGGCCCGCACCGAAGCATCGGGTTTGCTAAGCTTCATGCACTAGCCAACTCAATCAAAAGTTCAAATTGATGAAAAGGGTTAGGCAATCCACATATACAGTTCAACACCCATTCTCACGTGTGACGCGGGAAGTCAACACGTGAATAGATTTAGAGATATGGTTCAAGAGGCCTATGCGTGGACACAGAGGGCAACGACTGTTTTGATAAACTGTGAAAGCCATGACTTGAACTCAAGACCTTATACTCTGATACCATGTTAAGCTTCATGCACAACCTGTCGCAACAAAAGTCTAAACTGATGAAAAGGACTATACAATCCACATATACACTTCAACAGGGTTCCCCATTCTTCTCATTGCTAGAGAGAAAGGCGAGTAGGGGGAGGGGTGGGATCAACAAAGGTATGGAACTGGTGAACAATTAGTCTCATTTACACAAGAGTGCAAGACAGAGAATCATCTCGCTGCCGAGTGCACACTACTTCAACGAGCACAATAGAAGCTTACATACGATGCATTTTCTCTAATCGGAGCGTTTAAAAAGCTGGAGCTCTAGCTACCACCGATAGATCAGACTATGTGTTTGATCTCCCCTATACACCTAGAAATGTCTTTTTTGGCTATATGACAGACAAAGATTTGGGCATCTAGAGGCCAATCAAGGCGAAGGCGAGTTTTGCTCCATAACACTATTCGTGTAAGCCACATCATACGTCGACGATCCATGAGAGGAGAATCTCCCACGATGAGACTAGAAGTCCTCCAATGGGTATCACGTGCTAAAACGGTAAACATCACAATGTCGAACAAAGTCAAGGATAACATGACCATGGCAAGCGAAGGAATACATAATATGAGAAGAGGTCAGAACATGTACCCATCCTAGAACCACCTCACTTTCATCGATTGCCATCCAAAACCGAAGCTGACAAAGATCATTCTTTAGTAGGAACTAGCGCGCATGTGTTCAAGAACCACAATTTTTTTTGCGGATAGTAATTTGTATTACTCAAAACCTCAAGTCCTTACAATCCATCGCCGGCAAATTCAAAGCATCTGGAGGTCCCGAACCAAGCCAAGTCATGGTTCTACCCTCGCTACGAGCAAAATATGCTAAACTATCACTAACTTTATTTTGGCTACGATTTACATGAGTAATACAAAAATCACGAAGGGACAAAAGATATCTAATCTCCTTGATGATGGACGAGTAAACCGATCTGTCAACATCTGAAGCTTGAACCAATTTTACTGCCATTAGAGAGTCTATCTCAGCCTTCACTGGCAAGTCGCTTCTCTGGATAGAAAAGGATAGGCCTTCCATGCATGCACATAGCTTAGCTTCGAGCGCGTCCCGACAGTAAAAGAGTTGCCTACAGGAAGAGAAAATGATGGCACCCCTCTCATCTCTTAACACCATACCTGCACCAGCCGAGCCATCCTGTGCAAATGAGCCGTCAGTATTTAACTTGACAAATCCAGAGCTAGGAGCAGCCCACTTGGGGTCTGCACTCTTGACCACATGTGGCCGAAGTGCACCATATGACATCAGGGACTTTCCCTTGGAAGGATCAGCAGCAAGTTTAGACCAGGAAGTTTTGCTATGTCTGCTTTTGTTTAATGAACTATGTCAAACTTTTCATGAATTTGATCCAAATTAAATAAAAATTGTATGGTTTGCATGAATTTTGTCTTGTTTGTTCAAGTTTCGTTTGAAATGTGCCCGGACGGCTGGTGTACATGTTGGATGGCCGGCTTCCGTATCAGTGTCTGTGGACATATACTGTTTTCGTTTTAAGGACAGCGTTGAAGATGCTCTAATTTTCCCTCTATCCACTACCAAACCCCTGAATTTTCTCTGATTTGCAAGGGTATCGCCCACACGAAATTTCTTTGCTGGATCCGCCGCCACGCAAAAAACAAACCAGGCGGAGTGGCAAAGCAATCCCAGGCCTAGACACTTCCTCCCCTCCCCGCGTGATTAGCGCTCTGGCCGGTGCCCTGTCAACGCGAACAGTCTTACCATTTGCGTGTGACTAGACGAAAACCTTTACGCTGCACCCGTAGAACGTGAATGCAGCCGTATACAGTATACATACTGTTCGGGTAGGTTAAACTGAAAAAAGAAGAAGAAAGAAAATCTGATTTCTGGTGGGAAGGAAACATGTACCGGTGAAATTGCAAGCAGCTGTTTGTAGCAGTCTAATGCTGTACACTTGAACTGTGCAGCGTGGCGTCTGATCTCGACACCACCGGCCGGCAGGAGAGGAAAAACTTACTAGTCTACGTTATCCGTCCACGTAGGCTCCAGCACGGCAGAGCACATGATTTGTCCGCCGCTATATACGCATCCCACAAACAAAGCGCGCATGCACATCGGGCGACTACGCAAGGGACGCTCTCAGTCTCCTTGTTGCGGCAGCTAGCACGCCAGAGTTGCTGTCAGCCGGACTGAACCAGTTCTTTAATAAGCTAGCTGATCGCGTTGGTCTAATTTGTCCTTCTATCCCAATTTTGGACTGAATCAGTTCTTTAACCACCGGCCTTTAAGGTGTTTGCTTTAGATGCATGGTGTTTTCTTGAGATCACACAACTGATTAGTACTGGAGTCCAGAGTTTTGGATTACGATGCAAGTGTGTAAAGTTTTTACTGTCAAGGAGATTTGCCTGAGGTTGCGTAAATGGGATTTGCATCAGCGTCATGCTGCGTGGGGTTTAGCTTGTGGTCAAATTAAAGTGTTCTGTTCCAAAGCGGAGCAGGTTCCAAATTCTCTAACCTCCGTCAACCATCATAGAATGGAGAACGGCGAAAGAACACACGAGCTCGCTTGCTCTCGGTAGGTAGACCAACGACTAAACGACGCGTCGCTACAAGAATTAAATGCGACCGTATAGGCTGACAAGGATACAACCGGTCGGGCACTATTGTACGGTGACGGCTCCGTCCAACATGACGACGCAATGACGGTACATTTCGGACAAGTTATGTTAGGGCATCTCCAGCCGTTCGGCCCTCAGGGCGTCTAAATAGAGCGCCCTGGGGGCGTGCCGGCGCTAGTTCGGCCCCTGGGGGCGACCTAGCTCCCAGTCACGCCCCCAAGCGCCGGCCCCATGATGCGGGAAATTTAAACTTGGTCGTTCCCGCTCTCAAAAGACGCCACAAATCCGGCGATCGGACATAGTTTGGCGTTACAAAAAACAGAGCGACGCACGCCGCAAGTTCGCGTGCGCAATGATTCACTCGGCGGGGTCGGCTCCAGGCGTTGCCGGAGTCGGCGTGCGTGGGCTCGGCGGTGTCGGAGCTGCTTCGGTGCTGGGCTGTGTCGGCACGGCTTCGGCACTGCTGGGCGGCGATGTAGAGGCGTCGTTCGGGCTTGGCGTCCGTGTGGCCGTGGGCGCGGGAGCTTGCGTCGTCGGCGTCGTCGGCGTTGCCGTCGGCGGCTCGCTCAGGATGAGGCCGCGCTGCACCAGGTACCACGCCTTGAGCTTTCCGTCATTGCTCCGGAGCATGTCCGCCCCGCCCATCAGAAAAGCCATGTCGGTGTTCCTCTTCTTCGCGGTGACGTTCGTCCGGAGCAGGTCGAGCTTGATGGCGCTGTTCTTCATCAGCGACGACCACCGCGCTTCCGTCTTCTCTTCACGTAGGACGGTCCGGGCCTGGGCAGCGGTCCATGGCGGAGATGGGGCGTCGGTGTGGACGCGTAGGCGGCGGGCGGCGAGTAGTTGTATGGAGGGTACTGCACGCCGACGAAGGCGGGCGAGGGTGTGCGCGTCATGGGGTGGCCATGGGGAAGGTCACGTTTGGGTTGAACCCACCGTGCGCGTCGCCGTCGGCGTAGCCGGGCGACGATGATCCCCATGGAGATCCGACGCCTTGCTGTCCCCAGGGCGCGTACTGGGCGTGGCTGACGACGGGTGGATTCATCATCCCCGCGTGGTCGACCGATGAGGAAGACGCCGCTGCACGCGCCGCGTTGTCGCGGGCCTTCTTGGTAATGGCCATGTTCCGCCGGTCGGCGGTGACTGCCTCGCGTCGCTGAACTTCCACCCTCCACTCGGCGCTCGACAGGCCCGGTGGCTTCGATGGCGGCGCCCTCGGCTTCCTCTGCTTCGGCTGGGCCACAGTGCCAGTCGTGGTTGCCGCCGCGCGCGGCATAGCGTACTTCTTTGGCGGCATGTCGACGACTGGAAAGCGAGCGGGAGGGGGTTTGGCGGGAGAAAGGGAGGGAATGGCGGGAGGAAGGCGAGCGAGCGGGAGGGATGCGAGGGAAAATCGTCAAGAAACGGCGGGAAAAGGCCCTCTGGTCGCCGCCAGGGCGGGCCCACGCGCCTTTTTCGCTTGTGCCGGCTCCCCAAGCGCCCTCCAGGGCGCCGGGTTCGGCCTGTTTCCGCCGGCACAAGTTTTGGCCCGAGCCGGCGAAAAACGGGCTTCTGGGGGCGCGACTGGGCCTTTTTTTGGCGCCGGCGCGGCAAAATCGCCTGGGGAGGGCCTGTTGGGGGGCGGCTGGAGATGCCCTTAGTACATGTATCGATATACGTCCCCTAAAAAAAATGTATCGATATACGTCGTTGCATAATGATTTGCGACGGGGTCCGTCTCTGTGTACAACAGATAAACATTGTGTAAAAAAAACAGATAAACATATATCACACCATCTGTCCACGCCCGCCCCTCGTTTAATACGGAGTAATAAATATAAAAAGTAAATCTATCCTTCGGACGCCGCACGAGTCAGAGAAGTTCAAAGCTATGGCTACGACGGAGGCAGGAGGCTATGGAAGTTCTCATCAGATGCGGTTTATAGCTCTGTTCCTCGCGCCGCTTTTTGCTGCTAATGACAACCGCTGTTACTAGATGCGCAGCCTCATAATCTTTTCCTACGTTTGAGCAGATTCCCGCTGCAGGATCTTGGAGGTGCCGAAGCTACGACTGAGGGCGAACGCAGCCAAACTCTGGTTTTCCCGGCCGCCGAGTCAAGCATTAGCGATGTTGGTGATGCGGCGCGGAAAGTTCAACAAGATCTGAACAACACTTGCGAGGGACTCAGCTTGGCGTCGCCGAACTCAGAAGACTCGGAGTTCTGCGGATGCCGGGCTACTTGCTGCCATGTCGTGAAAGTACATCAAACGGAACTATTTGCTTTGGTTCTGAATTCTGCTGGTTGTTACTTTGCTAGTAAATTTGCTGCTCAGGTCATCGATTTGCTGGGGCTGACAAAGATACCACCCAAGCATATATTGAAGCGACGGGCCAAAAATGCAACCAGCATGGGATGTACTACCAGCGCACTTGTTGCACTTGCGAAAGGATCAGCTCTTGGGTGAGTCAACGCAGCACCGGAGGAACACTTGCGGCAATCCTATTTGTCGTGCTTCACAAGGTGCTGCATGAGGCTGATGTAGTTGATACTGCAGCTTGATGATTTTGTATAAAAAAAATTGTTCTGAATAAGCGAATTTTCCTGTACACTGGGATGTACTGAATTTTTTCCTGTAAGAGCACACTATGTCATAGTGAGCTGACTGAATAAAATTGTAGGAGTTTGTGTACTGGGAGGGGGGCCGGGAACTCATTCAGATTTCGAATGTTTTGATTTTCAAAGCTGTTTGTCAGGGCAACCGCGCGATGCCTGTACATGATGGGTGGCGTTGGAAGAATAAAAGGACTACCGCCCGACCAGCTGAAGTATTGAGTTGGCTACATGTAGCAGAAGACGCGGCGAGCGACGGAACGATGTTTTCCAGCGTATTACCGATCAATGGGCAGTAATGTTTGTTCTTTATACACGTGCTGCACCTACCGAAGCGTACAATGGATAACGCTGATCCATTTGCAGGGAGGGGTGCACATTGACGGTGGTCTCATGGACAGCTCCGGTGATCGCCGCCGTGGTACCATGCGGAGAGGTGTGATGCAGGTAATGTGAAGGCTGTTGGCATTGAAGCGGATACTCGTTTTTCCGTTGCATATCCAGGTGCGATCGGAGGAGGGTCAGCAGATCGACGGCGGCATCCCGCAGGAGGAAGCAGCTCCCCTGACGTACGGCTCCTGCCGTTGTGGCCCTGCCATGTGGGTCTGTTCCTGATGGGCCCGCCAGTCAGTGGTCGAACTGCACCCTGTCGAACGGCAGAGGATCCTCATCCCCCGCAGGATAGCTTTTCTTTTTCAGTTACTGCACCACCCTGTCCGCTTCGTACCGTTTGTGGCCGCGGGTACAAGATGGGTGTGGCCATCAGGTCTCGGTCAGCATCCAAACGACGTCAAGGTACCGTTATCCAACCTGTTACATTATTATAATTGACTATGTCCCACAAACCCTTGCTGTGTCAGATCTGCATGAGCGCGAACGGTGAATGATTCCGTGACCAGGCGAGGACGAGCGCGCCTACGAATTTTCGGTACCTAGCTGCTTTTCTTTGAAGTTCATATCCAAAGACTATGGTATCGATATTTCATTTCATATGCACACCAAGCAAGGAACAGTTTGAAAGCCAAAACATCATACCTCAAGCAACTCTTATATAGTTTTGAAAAAGGAACATGTACGACTACGTACATTTATTGAACCTGCAACAAGATGGAGAAAGGCCTCCATGCATGTCACAGACGCCGCCACGATCACGCTTGCACCATGGACAGTGGTTCGCTACACGCGCTACGCTGCAAGCAGAGGATTGACCACATGACCGACGAATAGCACCACACCGGTCACGTCTTCTCGTATCACGAAGAGGAAAGGGTGATCCGCGACAAAATCCACCTTCACGGGAGGAACTTCTGAAACCGATTTACACATGACTACCGCAACAGTTGCCGCGGCAGCCTCAGTTCCTTCTTCATTCACTTCTACGAAAGACTTGTGGAATATAGATGAGACACACATACTCTCTCCCAACGGGGAATCGACCATTTCCGAAAGATCTGCTTCTGTGTTGAATGGAAGTTGGAGGCCCAAACTCTTGAACAATTTGGACGCTTCAAAATCAAACGATATCTTGAACTTAGGGATCTTGAATTGCCCAACTGGAACCGCTCAAGCAGGGATATGCTTCTCCAAAAACTCTGGCTCAGAGGTCAACTTTTCTGCTAAGCTCCAAAGACCATCTTGTGCTTCTGGAAGAAGTATGTACATGGAGAACTGCCTCTTGTCCCCGCCTTGCTCGTAAGGAAGCTTAAGTACCTTTAGGTTTTCAAAAGACGAAATATATTGGTTCTTTGTACTAGACATGAATGGCGCTTTTATTGTCTTGTGCTTTTGGAAGAAGTATGTCTTGTCAAGAAGGTGGAAATTATCATCTTTAGTGTCTGATGCATGAAATTTCTGAACCCAAGTTCCTTTGAAATACAATGCATTCCCAAGAACCAGTCTCGTATCAGCCTCAATGGACCCCGCAGGAAGCATCTCTTTGATGAGACCCGATGTGACTTGGTCAACCCATGAGTTCACTTGACCAACCACTTCAGCAGCCTAAATACCAAGATAAAATACATAATTATTTAGTACAATTGCCGTACCTGCGATAAACAATCCAGTTACTGTCTCTGAAATGACCAAAAGACAGAAACGATAAGATTCTGTAACGAATATGTGCTGAATTTCCAACGTAATAGCAATAGTTTTTGCACAGTCCCATCTGTTAGGAATTTACCATGATTAGACAGAAATACAACTGAAGCACTAGAGAAGCATATGCTACTGCGAAACAGATGAAGCAAAATTGCACCACAGGGTAATAAATTAGAACTTCCATTAATTTGTATTGGTTATACTGAACATTGAACATCATAATTTTTTTCACAGAAGGGTAGTGAATTGATAGTGTTAGACAGTTTAAAGGGACCTGTGTGGCACATGGTGCACGGGAGTGAGATGAAACTCGGAGGGATAGTTTTTTTGTGTGGAGACAATGCGTTAGGTTTTTCTACGGGCAATGTGCTAGGAGGGTGGGGCGATGGGCCTTGTATGGGCCGGATCTGAGGCCGATTGGACCAAAGTCACCAGGGATTGTTTTTATTAGAAATAAGCTCTCATTTCTCCAAAAAAAAAAAGAAATAAGCTTTCGGGATGAACAAAAGGTCCACAAAATAAAAATCAAAACGCAGGTGTCAAAAAATCTGAAATTTTATACATGCGTACTTGTTTGTGTAAACTTTCATTAATACGAACAAATGTTTATAGGTGTGTGCATGTTTGTGTAAACCCCTAAAAACGTAAGTGCATAACTTCTTTTTCATGGAATTTTACACACGTATAAATGACAAGAATATGTTTTTTGTGAGTTAAGGGCAAGAATATGTAACCCCCCCCCCCACACACACACA
Organism: Aegilops umbellulata; assembly: GCA_032464435.1. NCBI lineage: Eukaryota > Viridiplantae > Streptophyta > Magnoliopsida > Poales > Poaceae > Aegilops > Aegilops umbellulata. Next base: position 585,114,639 of record CP136058.1, on the reverse strand, counting down.
AATATATATGACCTAATAATTTTTCGAAGTTACCTTTGACCATGGGTTAAAGAAATACGACATAACATGGATGTTACACAAATCATATCGTCAAATTTGTATGTGAAATAAATTTTTAATGATGTAATTATTAATCTTATCAACAGTCAACTGTAAAAGACAACTTTGAAAAACGTGTTGGGCCCATATATTTGGATGGAGAGAGTACATGTGCATGTGTCAGTTTTTATATATCTTCTGTTCATTGTTTCTCAACTAATGGCTGCAACATTGAATTATGGGTGCGCCCAAGATGAATGATGAGGACAAAGTTTATAAATTCAAGAAAATTCACAAAGAAATAAGTTTGTATATGTCCGAGCTTTTAACATCGTTGTAAAATTTGATTGAAATACGACAGTGGGTCTTGGCTTTGATTACCTTAGTCTTGAAGTCGACAGAGTGGGTCTCGGCTCTGTACTTTGCCACGGCCACCTCCTTGAAGGACGGCTTGAGCGGCAGCGACGCGTCGGAGAAGACGGCACTGGCGAACGAGACGCGCGGGCCGCCAGCGCCCGAGGAGTCGGCGAGCACGAGCTGCATCACCTGCTCGGCGAACGCGTGGAGCCCCTCGGCCTCGTCTGCGCCGAGCGTGGCAACGAGCTGGTCACGGGTGGCGCCACCGGCGCCGGCGGCGATGAGGCTGAGCGCGGCATGGAGGGACAGCGGAGAGAAGGCAACGTTGCCGCGTGCGCCGTCGGCGCTGGAGGGGGAGGAGATGGCGGAGGCGAGGCGCAGTGCAAAGCTCGTCTGCTGGGCGGCGGAGAGCTTGATGCTGTCGGTGGTCGCCATGGCCAGGCTGGGGTTTCCTTGCACTTCTCTGTTGATCTAAAGAGGGAGTGTGTTCTCAAGGGGTATTTAACGAGTGGGAGAAGGAATGTGGTTGGGAACTTGGGATGGACAGCGTAATCAAGGACTCGTTCGTTTTTGTATTTGAATATGGAAGATGAAGATCCGCGTGTTATCTGAATTTAGAGCTGAAGATCGACGTGTGCGGTCTCGTGGGGACACAAGCGACGTCCATCCTCCAGCACGGTCCCTGCGTGTGAGTCGTGCGAAATATCGACAGCGACCGGAGGCGGAAAAAAAATACTTCCGGCCTCCAGCACCGTCCCTAGGTGTGAGTCGGATGAGAATTAGCTAACAAACATTTTCTTTAAGAACTTCCTGCCTCAGTTGTCAAGGTAGTACAAATAACATCAGAAATAAAAATTACATTCAAATGTGTAGACCACCTAGCGATGACTATAAGCACTGGAGCGAGTCGAAGGTGCACCGCCGTTATCGTCTCTTCTTCACCGGAGCCGGACAAACTTATTGTAGCAGATAGTCGAGAAGTCGACCGACACACCAGAACAGCAACCATCGCTGATGAAGAGAAGTGTAGATCGGAAGAATCCAACCTGTAGACACACAAGAACACACAAAGAGAGACTGGATCCACGTGAATCGACCGAAGTCAAACGCCGACCGAATTCCGTGAGATCCATCGGAGACAAACCTCCACACGCCCTCTGACAATGCTAAAAGCACCGCCAGGATGGGGGCGAGACGGGCTGAACCTTATTTCAATAACAAGGGAGATGTTCAGAGTTGTACTAATTATCATGGAATTAAGTTGACGAGTCATACAATGAAGTTATGGGAGAGTGTCATTGAGCACAACTTAAGAAGAATGACAAGCGTGACCAAAATTCAGTTTGGTTTCATGCCTGGGAGGTCAACCATGAAAGCCATTTTCTTGGCACGACAACTTATGGAGAGATACATGGAGCACAAGAAGGACTTGCATATGGTGTTCATTGACTTGAAGAAGGCATATGATAAAATACCACAGAATGTCATGTGGTGGGCCCTAGAGAAACACAAAGTCCCAGCAAAGTACATTACCCTCATCAAGGACATGTACGATAATGTTGTGACAAGTGTTTGAACAAGTGATGTCAACACTAATGACTTCCCGATTAAGATAGGACTACATCAGGGGTCAGCTTTGAGCCCTTATCTTTTTTCCTTGGTGATGGATGAGGTCACAAGGGATATACAAGGAGATATCCCATGGTGTATGCTCTTTGCGGATGATGTGGTGCTAGTTGATGATAGTCGGACGGGGGTAAATAGTAAATTAGAGTTATGGAGACAAACCTTGGAATCAAAATGGTTTAGGCTTAGTAGAACTAAAACCGAGTACATGATGTGTTGTTTCAGTACTACTAGGTGCAAGGAGGAGGTTAGCCTTGATGGGTAGGTGGTGCCTCAGAAGGAATCCTTTTGATATTTGGGGTCAATGCTGCAGGAGAATGAGGGTATTGATGAAGATGTGAACCATCGAAGCAAAGTTGGATGGATGAAGTGGAGCCAAGCTTCTGGCATTCTTCGTGATAAGAGAATGCCACAAAACCTAAAATGCAAGTTCTACAGGATGGCGGTTCAACCCGTAATGTTGTATGGCGCCGAGTGTTGGACGACTAAAAGGCGACATGTTCAACAGTTAGGTGCGGCGGAGATGCGTATGTTGAGATGGATGTGTGGCCACACAAAGAAGGATCGAGTCCGGAATGATGATATACGAGATAGAGTTGGGGTAGCACCAATTGAAGAGAAGCTTGTCCAACATCGTCTGAGATGGTTTGGGCATATTCGGCGCAGGCCTCCAGAAGCTCCTTTGCATAGCGGACGGCTAAAGCGTGCGGAGAATCTTAAGAGAGGTCGGGGTAGACCAAATTTGACATGGGAGGAGTCTGTTACGAGAGATTTGAAGGATTGGAGTATCACCAAAGAACTAGATATGGACAGGGTGAAACGTGTTCAACGTATCTATAATTTTTATTTGTTCCATGCTATTATATTATCCATCTTGAATGTTTTATATGCATTAATATGCAATTTTATATCACTTTTGGGGCTAACCTATTAACCTAGTGCCTAGTGTCAGTTTCTATTTTTTCCTTGTTTTTGACTTTTATAGGAAAGGAATATCAAACGGAGTCCAAACGAAATAAAACTTTATGATGATTTTTCTTGGACCAGAAGAAACCTAGGAAGCTTTGGGAGGAGGCCAGAAGACACACGAGGAGGCCAGAAGACACACGAGAAGGCCACAAGCCCTAGGGCGCGCCCCCTAGGCTTGTGGGCCCCTCGGGTGTCCTCCAACCCTAATTTCTGAACTATAAATTCTCAAATATTCCCCTACATCAAAAAGAGAGCCAAAAATACTTTTCCGCCGCCGCAAGCCTCTAACCTCATGAGATCCTCATACGTCTCCAACGTATCTATAATTTTTGATTGCTCCATGCTATATTATCTACTGTTTTAGGCAATATTGGGCTTTATTATCCACTTCTATATTATTTTTGGGACTAACCTATTAACCGGAGGCCCAGCCCAGATTTGTTGTTTTATGCCTATTTCAGTGTTTCGAGGAAAAGGAATATCAGACGGAGTCAAAACGGAACGAAATCAACTGGAGAAGTTATTTTTGGAAGGAAAGCCACCGGATAGACTTGGACTCTACGTCAGAAGATACGGGAGCTGCTCACGAGGGCGGGGGCGCGCCCCCCTCCCTAGGGCGCGCCCCCTGCATCGTGGCCCCCCTTCGGTCCACCAACGTATCCCTTTCACCCATATATACCTACGTATCACAAAACTTCCACAACGGAGATTAGATCTGGAGTTCCGCCGCCGCAAGCCTCTGTAGCCACCAAAAGTCAATCGGGACCCTGTTCCGGCACCCTGCCGGAGGGGGAACCCTCACCGGTCGCCATCTTCATCATCCCGGCACTCTCCATGAAGAGGAGGGAGTAGTTCACCCTCGGGGCTGAGGGTATGTACCAGTAGCTATGTGTTTGATCTCTCTCTCTCTCTCTCTCTCTCTCTCTCTCTCTCTCTCTCTCTCGTGTTCTTGATTAGGCACGATCTTGATGTATCGTGAGCTTTGCTATTATAGTTGGATCTTATGTTTCTTCTCCTCCTCTTCTCTCTTGTAATGGATTGAGTTTTCCCTTTGAAGTAATCTTATCGCATTGAGTCTTTAAAGATTTGAGAACACTAGATGTATGTCTTACCGTGCGTATCTGTGGTGACAATGGGATATCACGTGCCACTTGATGTATGTTTTGGTGACCAACTTGTGGGTTCCGCCCATGAACCTATGCATAGGGGTTGGCACGTGTTTTTGTCGTGATTCTCCGGTAGAAACTTTGGGAACTCTTTGAGGTTCTATGTGTTGGTTTGAGTAGATGAATTGAGATTGTGTGATGCGTATCGTATAATCATACCCACGGATACTTGAGGTGGCATTGGAGTATCTAGGTGACATTAGGGTTTTGGTTGATTTGTGTCTTAAGGTGTTATTCTAGTACGAACTCTAGGGCTGTTTGTGACACTTATAGGAATAGCCCAACGGATTGATTGGAAAGAATAACGGTTTCGTACTCTACCATAATCTCTTCGTTTGTTCTCCGCTATTAGTGGCTTTGGAGTGACTCTTTGTTGCATCTTGAGGGATAGTTATATGATCCAATTATGTTATTATTGTTGAGAGGACTTACACTAGTGAAAGTATGAACCCTAGGCCTTGTTTCCTATCATTGCAATACCGTTTACGCTCACTTTTACCGCTTGTTACCTTGTTGTTTTTATATTTTTCAGTTTACAAAAATCCACATTTACCATCCATATTGCACTTGTATCACCATCTCTTCGCCGAACTAGTGCACCTATACGATTTACCATTGTATTGGGTGTGTTGGGGACACAAGAGACTCTTTGTTATTTGATTGCAGGGTTGCTTCAGAGAGACCATCTTCATCCTACGCCTCCTACGGATTGATAAACCTTAGTGTGACGCCCGGATAATTATGCTACAGTAAACCTACGCTAATGATGCCACGTCACTATGGTTACCGTTGCTAATCTCGCGTTAGATCAAAACCGATTCAAATTCAAATTCAAAAAAAATCAGGCAAACAATAAAAGTTTTCAAATATTAAAACTAAAATGTTCGGAGTGAGCCAGGTAATGCGTAAGTAGTAATGGTGGAGAAACCACATTGTTATAAAAGGTTTAAATGCACTTAGGTAATTAAAACAGTAGTTAAAAACAATTAAATAAATACATATTGGATTTTATTAAATATTAAACTATTTTGTTTTGGATTAATAATTACTATGGCAGTAGTATAATTATAAATGCAAATTTAGGTACTAGTGATATTTTTTATAAAATAGAAACTAAGAGGAAACTAAAAATAAATAGAAAAGGTAATATAAATAAAAAGAAAAAGGCAAAACAGAATAATAAACAAAAAAAGTAAAACAGAAAAGAGAAAGACCCCGGCCCAACTGGGCCATCTCCCCACCAGGCCGGCCCATCCGCCCAAACTCCCCCATTAACCCCCGAAACCCTAACCCCCTCACCCACGACTCCCACTTCCCCCCACGACCCCCTCGTCTCCTCCCTCCCCCCCCGATCTGGATCGGGGGGGGGGGGGCGCACGCCCGAACCTGGCGCCGCCCGGCGCAACCCCTCCCTATGCTCGTCCACGCCAGCGCCGTTCTGTCCTCGACCTCCTCTTCGTCAGACCTCGCCGGAACGCGTCGCCCCGCCGCTACATCAACGTCGCCGCCACCGGATCGCCCTCGCTGCCGTTCGCCGGGTCACCCGCGACCTTGCCGGCGCCGCCTCCCCGCCGGACTGCGTCGTCCTCACCCCGCCGCGCCGGACTGCCCCATCCCCGCCTCTCCTTCGTCGGTCCTCCCCGCGCCTCGCCGACCTCTTCTCTTCAACGGGGGTGAGCTCCCCGTCGGGCCCCGTTCGTCTTCCACCCCTCTATCCCAGTGCCGTGGCCGCGCTCGCCGCAAGCCCCTGTGCCCGCCGTGGCCGTACCCCCACCCTCGCTCGCGAGCTCCGCCACTGCCGCTCGTCCGCGCGGCCACTTCTCTGCAGCCGAGGCGGTCGTGCTCACCGCCGGCGACTTCGACGGCCTTGGCACGAACCGTGGGCACCACCCCACTCACCTCCTTGGGGGCGTTCTAACACGCCTAGCCGCGCGCCCTCCCGGCGCTGGAGTTGGCCGGACGGCCAACGCCGCCGTGCTCCAGCTAACCGCCGGCCTAACCGGCTTAATTAGGGCGCTAATCACCTTTCCCCTCTCACTGTCAACCGGGCCCTGTCCCGTTAATCAACTAAAGTGCTAACTAATTTAACTAATGCCACACTGACATATGGGACCCAACACCCTAATAAGTAACTTAAATAAAATCGGTTAAAAGGCCCGGTTAGAATTATTTAGTGCTAGTTAAATTTTACACCCCATGACATATGGGTCCATTGACCCTGTTGACCAGTCAAACTTTGACTGGTCAACCCTTTGACTGCACTGTTGACTAGACCCCTGGACCCCACCTGTCATACTAAGAGGCTTGTTACCCTCTGGGTGCACATAGCAGTTTTCTCATTTAGTATTTCGAATTAAATTTAATCCAGAAATTTAGAAAATCATTAAAACTTTGAAAATTAATATAAAATAATCCGTAACTCCGGGAAAACGCGAAACCCCGGGAAAACTTTCCCGGATGTTTCCCCCCCTTCACCGGTATCATCAAATACCGCATTAGGGCACCTCTAACGCCGTTACTTGTCATGTCATGCATCACTATGCATCTGCTTGCTTAAATATTTATTATTTCTCCCCCTCTTCTCTCGATAGACACCGAGACCGACGCTGCTGCTGCCCCGTTCGACTACGGAGTTGACGACCCCTCTCTCTTGCCAGAGCAACCAGGCAAGCCCCCCCCTTGATCACCAGATATCGCCTACTCTCCTCTATACTGCTTGCATTAGAGTAGTGTAGCATGTTACTGCTCTCGTTATTCCTATCCTGATGCATAGCCTGTTTTGATACTGCTGTTGATACCTTTACCTGCAATCCTACTGCTTAGTATAGGATGCTAGTGTTCCATCAGTGGCCCTACACTCTTGTCCGTCTGCCATGCTATATTACTGGGCCGTGATCACTTCGGGAAGTGATCGCGGGCATATACTATATACTTTACACTGTTACCTGTGATACTGTTCGGAGATGGGGGCTGAAGGGGCAGGTGGCTCCATCCCGGTAGAGGTGGGCCTGGGTTCCCGACGGCCCCCGACTGTTACTTTGTGGCGGAGCGGCAGGGTAGTTCGGGGCTACCTGGGTGAGAGGTGATCCTGGCCCTGTTGGCGTTCGCGGATACTTAACACGCTTAACGAGATCTGGGTATTTGATCTGAGTCTGGCCATTTGGTCTATACGCACTAACCAACTACGCGGGAAAGATATGGGCACTCGGCATCGTGGTATCAGCCGAAGCACTTCTTGACGTCAGTGACTAAGCGGCGCGTGCCAGATCGGGCCGCGTAACGTGACTTCTGTTGTACTGGAGGTTGCTAGGTCTGCTTCCGGCCGCGTTCGCAACATGCAGGTGTGCTCAGGGCGATGGGCCCAGACCCCTGCGCGCTTAGGTTTAGACCGGCGTGCTGACCGCTCTGTTGTGCCTAGGTGGGGCTGCGACGTGTTGATCTTCCGAGGCCGGGCATGACCCAGGAAAGTGTGTCCGGCCAAATGGGATCAAGCGTGTTGGGTTATGTGGTGCACCCCTGCAGGGAAGATAATCTATTCGAATAGTCGTGTCCCTCGGTAAAAGGATGACCCGGAGTTGTACCTTGACCTTATGACAACTAGAACCGGATACTTAATAAAACACACCCTTCCAAGTGCCATATACAACCCGGTGATCGCTCTCTAACAGGGCATCGAGGAGGGGATCGTCGGGTAGGATTATGCTATGCGATGCTACTTGGAGGACTTCAGTCTACTCTCTTCTATATGCTGCAAGACGGAGGCGACCAGAAGCGTAGTCTTCGATAAGACTAGCTATCCCCCTCTTATTCTGGCATTCTGCAGTTCAGTCCACTGACATGGCCCTTTACACATATATCCATCCATATGTAGTGTAGCTCCTTGCTTGCGAGTACTTTGGATGAGTACTCACGCTTGCTTTCTCCCCCTTTCCCCCTTTCCCTTCTACCCGGTTGCCGCAACCAGATGCTGGAGCCCAGGATCCAGACGCCACCTTCGACGACGACTCCTTCTACACTGGAGGTGCCTACTACTACGTGCAGCCCGCTGACGACGACCAGGAGTAGCTTAGGAGGATCCCAGGCAGGAGGCCTGCGCCTCGTTCGATCTGTATCCCCGTTTGTGCTAGCCTTCTTAAGGCAGACTTGTTTAACTTATGTCTGTGCTCAGATATTGTTGCTTCCGCTGACTCGTCTATGATCGAGCACTTGTATTCGAGCCCTCGAGGCCCCTGGCTTGTATTATGATGCTTGTATGACTTATTTTATTTGTAGAGTTGTGTTGTGATATCTTCGCGTGAGTCCCTGATCTTGATCGTACACATTTGCGTGCATGATTAGTGTATGATTGAATCGGGGGCGTCACAAGTTGATATCAGAGCCGACTGCCTGTAGGAATCCCCCTTCCACACTCCTTGGCCGAAGTCGAGTCTAGACATTGCAAAAGTTTTACTAACATGGTTGTGCGGCCCATGGGCCCACGTCGCCATCGGGTGTTACTAGGATCTTTTACTCCTCGACCTTTACTGTGGGACTCTAATCTCTCTTCTCTTCAGGTTAAATGGATCTGCTAAAACACTAACATTAGGTTCTCGTAACAAACTTCTCCCGGAGAGCCACTTATTACAGATGATCGCCGGCTGCACCTGAAGATTTCGAAGTTACTCTCCGATACTCTTTCGAGACCTTATGCCCGTTGCTTTTGCAATTCCCTACCACCGAAATATCCCTATGTATAAATACATACAGTTGCCGTTCTTACTTTTATTCCCAGTTGATCTTGTTATTACAAGGTGTTGATCTTGTTATTACGAGATACCTTGTAATTCTCTCTGTTGTTCCGAGAATCCTTTGAGCTTACTGCCTTGCAGTTCTTGACACATGAATATCCCTACGGGTAATTTCTCACACTTACCGAGTATCCACTCATCCCCAGTTGATTCATGTATGTCATCAATCTTTGAAATACCATTCGATCTTCCAAAAATCCTCAGGAGCCTATTGCTCTTGAAATACTTGCTTGCTTACATTTTGGTTAATCCCATAAGTCTAGTAATCTTATTGGCATCTTTTGCCACTATCCTTTTGAGTCCATTGACTCAATAAGATGCGAATGCTCGCGTTCCTCAGTCGAATCCTTGAATTCATCCTTCCGACCCAGTGTCAATTTGAACATGAGCTGGATCTCGACCAATCAGATTGCCATCGATCTTACCTCGAAGTCTAGTCAACTTATCCATCCTGGATCAGAGCATTTGCTCCTGATCCCTTGATTTGAAAATCATAATTCCATTGCTATTTAGATGTTGAATTATTCAGATGTTCTATAAATCGATGCATTTGCAGTCTTTCTTCCTCTGATTGGGTATCGATACTCACATCAGCTCCATTGTGGATCGCCATATCCACTGTTGGATTATTATCCGACAGTGTCCATAATTAATCACCTTGTGAGTTCTTTCTCCGATACATAATGCCTTTGTAAATTGTATCATCTCCTTTTGCCAACCATGCTCTGCTTTCGAGCTGGTGATATTTACTCTTGAAGCTTGTGGTATATGTTCCTAAGAAGCCCCGAGGGGTTGAACCAATACCTTCCCTAATCTGTGCAAACTCGAAAGATTTCACAGGTCCTACTTATCTGGTATTGCACCAGGTAAAACTTTCAACAACTAATGCCATTTCGAAAAGAAACAAGAAGTTAATGAAAGGTTATGCATTGGAGAAGTGGGAGTCGACCTTGAACTTTGTGTTCATGCCCATGGACACGATGTAGAACTTATCATAGAAGCTTCTTGTAATAATAACTATTTCATTGATATAGTATCCTTTGGTATCGGTGAATTGATACTTTGCAATCATGGTTCCGACCATATGTTCTTCTTGGATCCCATTTCTCGGACAAGTTGAAGTAATTGTCTTCTGCAAAGCAATACCCCAGTCCAACCTCTACACTGGTTTGTCGTCGAGTGTTACCCCTCTAGTATCTCGAGAATATCATGGAACTACATAACTTCTTATGGATTCTTCATCAACTGTTCCGATTTCAATTTTCCTGGGTTCTGGGTTGTCGTCAACTAAGAACACCAATAGTGAACCGAGCTCGCACTACGGTTCAACAACTCTTAGTAATCTTCTCTACGTACGAGTTTGTACCCGATCACGCCATTCCTAGCCTATTTGGCTATATCATTGTCGTGATGATTTTAACTGTGCTACCTGGTCCTTATTCCTGGAGCACAACTTTCGACGATGATCTAAGCTTATGTCGGTCTTCCTCGTCTTATCGTTTCACTCCCAACAACAAGCTTGATTTGGAGTTTGTGTCGTACCCATAGTTCCAATAACCTTTTGCTTCATCATACCTTTGACTTGATGTCATCGCCGACCGATTACATCGTGATGAAACCTCTCGACAAATGTGTCGTGATCATCGTCAGCATTCTGAGCTCTTCCAGGATATCAATCAAATTCATGATGGGAAATACCATCCTTGCCCCTCTATGATTGTGTTATCATCGACACCATTCTTGCGTTCCCCCAACACAAACTTGTTCATGTTATGGATGCAACTTGCTATCCAGCTCGTATTATGAACTACCTTGAAGTATTAATGTCCTTTATGACAAGGATGTTGTGAGGATTGCTCCACTTCTTAAGAATTCTTGGTATATTGATGCTTCTCACCATCACCATTCTTTCTTGGTCCTCGTGTTGATTCCAACCGGTGTACCAACAAGCGAACGGTGCTGTTTGGATTCTGCCCTTCTAGCAACCCTATTGCCTTGAAGTTAATGGTTGGCCGTTCATTCTTAGACTATTGATTATTGAATCACCATTCTGACATTGGTCGTGCAACCCAGCCCATATTCGGGTGCACCTTTCAACCAATGTTTAATTGTGTATGTTTTCCTCGAACATACGTCATTATACCATTTGATCTGACAAATGTTATCTCCTTGTTCACATGATTGTGGAAATCCGTCTTTTTGGAATTCTCGATGAATGGTTGCCGAGTCTATCAGCCACCCCCCTCATCCTCTCCTTGGTTTAATGATGATGAACCCTTGTCTCGGAACTCACTTCCATAGTCATTTCCCGAGAATCTTACATTGTCATCTCGTCAGTTGGTGTTGCACCTTTTCTTCTCAAGCATCCTGAGCCTGTGGTATCCTGACGCCAATCAGATCTGAATCTCGGTCAGATATGATGGTTGGAACATATTTCCAAGAGTTATAACATTGGTCTTTATATGACCCGGTAAGGTGATGTCATGCCTAGCACACCTGGCCGGAGGACCTATTGTTATAGTTTTCCTTCTTGGCAAGGTTAGTCATTCTTCCGTGAGGAAATTGTAAGACTTATTCTATAAGTTGTTCCTGATGGATCCTTTTTGTTTCCAAAGTATGATCTTCACCTGTTGACCATGTCAATACTATCTCGAAGCATGTCTATGGTACTCCGATTTTCAACAGAAACATTTGAAGCCCAATACTAAATGTTTCCTGCTCAATTATCCAAACACCTCTGTATGGGTAATGTCATGAAATTTCTCTCCCCTTATCTAAATGGTTTTCTACTTCCTATCCTGTCATGGATATCATGCTCTGTTTGTCCTTGGGAAGGATATATCCCTGAAACATGTGTTTAAACACATTTTCCTTTCCATTGTTCTGTTTAATCTGATGATCACCTTTTCCTTTCCATGGCTTTGTTTAACCTTACTGGTGATCTATATGACCTAAGCAGTATTATTCTCCCGCTTAGGTAAGCACCTCATTGAACCACTCTGTCAGTAAGACCCTGTTAATATGGTTGATAACGTTCCGGTAACCACCGATGGACGAGAACTTTACCTATTGGTCCGCCTCGTTCAACGAGCAGGAAGATGGTTCTCTTCGTCCCTCGCCCTTGGTACCGATGTTGCCGACATAATTGATAGGCTATCCTTTGACATGCCTTGTTATCTTGACTGTGCAAAATATCACCGCCCTTTCTACCTTTAACCCACATGGTGGGCCCATAACCCACAGTTCCACAGGATCAAAACCTGATTCTCATGTACACCCCCTGTTTCCAAGGTTGATCCTCGCGCATGGACTCGTTTGTAATTCACGAGCCACTTTCAGGTCTGATATCAGACACAATACTTTTTCCCGTTGCTTTGACCCTTTCAAGCCCTATAACAGGCATCGAACGATTGCCTGCCCGCTCGAAACTTCCCAGGTTACCTCTTTATTTTGCTCTTGATATTTTCTTAAGTTTTGATTCGAGAGTTACTATCCGCCACCCTCCTTGATGTTCTCTACCAGATACATGACCTTGTAGAGGTCAGTTCTTCTGGAGATACCCCTTATCATTTTTCGTAAGTACGATGGAGTTCCCCAAGAAAGGATGTCGACTTCATCATGATGACCTGAAGCAGAGAAATTAAGACGTCAACGTAATGGATCGACCTCTCCAAGAAGAGCAACCAAGACCGAGAAGATTCGTTAGAATTTCGTAACCAAATCTTTTCCCCCTCACTCTACCTCTTAAATCTCGGGACGAGATTTCTTGTAGTGGAGGAGAATTGTGACGCCCGGATAATTATGCTACAGTAAACCTACGCTAATGATGCCACATCACTACGGTTACCGTTGCTAATCTCGCGTTAGATCGAAACCGATTCAAATTCAAGTTCAAAAAAATTAGGCAAACAATAAAAGTTTTCAAATATTAAAACTAAAATGTTCGGAGTGAGCCAGGTAATGCGTAAGTAGTAATGGAGAAACCACATTGTTATAAAAGGTTTAAATGCACTTAGGTAATTGAAAGAGTAGTTAAAAACAATTAAATAAATACATATTGGATTTTATTAAATATTAAACTATTTTGTTTTGGATTAATAATTACTATGGCAGTAGTATAATTATAAACGCAAATTTAGGTACTAGTGATAATTTTTATAAAATAGAAACTAAGAGGAAACTAAAAATAAATAGAAAAGGTAATATAAATAAAAAGAAAAAGGCAAAACAGAATAATAAACAAAAAAAGTAAAAAAGAAAAGAGAAAGACCCCGGCCCAACTGGGCCATCTCCCCACCAGGCCGGCCCATCCGCCCCCACTCCCCCATTAACCCCCGAAACCCTAACCCCCTCACCCACGACTCCCACTTCCCCCCACGACCCCCTCGTCTCCTCCCTCCCCCCCGATCTGGATCGGGGGGGGGGGGGGGGCGCACGCCCGAACCTGGCGCCGCCCGGCGCAACCCCTCCCTATGCTCGTCCACGCCAGCGCCGTTCTGTCCTCGACCTCCTCTTCGTCAGACCTCGCCAGAACGCGTCGCCCCGCCGCTACATCAACGTCGCCGCCACCGGATCGCCCTCGCTGTCGTTCGCCGGGTCACCCGCAACCTTGCCGGCGCCGCCTCCCCACCGGACTGCGTTGTCCTCACCCCGCCGCGCCGGACTGCCCCATCCCCGCCTCTCCTTCGTCGGTCCTCCCCGCGCCTCGCCGACCTCTTCTCTTCAACGGGGGTGAGCTCCCCGTCGGGCCCCGTTCGTCTTCCCCCCCTCTGTCCCAGTGTCGTGGCCGCGCTCGCCGCAAGCCCCTGTGCCCGCCGTGGCCGTACCCCCACCCTCGCTCGCGAGCTCCACCACTGCCGCTCGTCCGCGCGGCCGCTTCTCTGCAGCCGAGGCGGTCGTGCTCACCGCCGGCGACTTCGGCGGCCTTGGCACGAACCGTGGGCACCACCCCACTCACCTCCTTGGGGGCGTTCTAACACGCCTAGCCGCGCGCCCTCCCGGCGCTGGAGTTGGCCGGACGGCCAACGCCGCCGTGCTCCAGCTAACCGCCGGCCTAACAGGCTTAATTAGGGCGCTAATCACCTTTCCCCTCTCACTGTCAACCGGGCCCTGTCCCGTTAATCAACTAAAGTGCTAACTAATTTAACTAATGCCACATTGACATATGGGACCCAACACCCTAATAAGTAACTTAAATAAAATCGGTTAAAAGGCCCGGTTAGAATTATTTAGTGCTAGTTAAATTTTACACCCCATGACATGTGGGTCCATTGACCCTGTTGACCAGTCAAACTTTGACTGGTCAACCCTTTGACTGCACTGTTGACTAGACCCCTGGACCCCACCTGTCATACTAAGAGGCTTGTTACCCTCTGGGTACACATAGCAGTTTTCTCATTTAGTATTTCGAATTAAATTTAATCCAGAAATTTAGAAAATCATTAAAACTTTGAAAATTAATATAAAATAATCCGTAACTCGGATGAAAAAACTTTGTACATGAAAGTTGCTCAGAACGACGAAACGAACCCGGATACGCAGCCCGTTCGTCCGCCACACATTTCTAACCTATCCAACTCGCAACTTTCCCCCTCCGGCTCCTCTGCTCGAAAACGCGAAACCCTGGGAAAACTTTCCCGGATGTTTCCCCCCCTTCACCGGTATCATCCAATACCGCGTTAGGGCACCTCTAACGCCGTTACTTGTCATGTCATGCATCACTATGCATCTGCTTGCTTAAATATTTATTGTTTCTCCCCCCTCTTCTCTCGATAGACACCGAGACCGACGCTGCTGCTGCCCCGTTGGACTACGGAGTTGACGACCCCTCTCTCTTGCCAGAGCAACCAGGCAAGCCCCCCCCTTGATCACCAGATATCGCCTACTCTCCTCTATACTGCTTGCATTATAGTAGTGTAGCATGTTACTGCTTTCGTTATTCCTATCCTGATGCATAGCCTGTTTTGATACTGCTGTTGATACCTTTACTTGCAATCCTACTGCTTAGTATAGGATGCTAGTGTTCCATGAGTGGCCCTACACTCTTGTCCGTCTGCCATGCTATATTACTGGGCCGTGATCACTTCGGGAAGTGATCGCGGGCATATACTATATACTTTACACTGTTACCTGTGATACTGTTCGGAGATGGGGGCTGAAGGGGCAGGTGGCTCCATCCCGGTAGAGGTGGGCCTGGGTTCCCGACGGCCCCCGACTGTTACTTTGTGGCGGAGCAGCAGGGTTGTTCGGGGCTACCTGGGTGAGAGGTGATCCTGGCCCTGTTGGCGTTCGCGGATACTTAACACGCTTAACGAGATCTGGGTATTTGATCTGAGTCTGGCCATTTGGTCTATACGCACTAACCAACTACGCGGGAAAGATATGGGCACTCGGCGTCGTGGTATCAGCCGAAGCACTTCTTGACGTCAGTGACTGAGCGGCGCGCGCCAGATTGGGCCGCGTAACGTGACTTCCGTTGTACTGGAGGTTGCTAGGTCTGCTTCCGGCCGCGTTCGCAACGTGCAGGTGTGCTCAGGGCGATGGGCCCAGACCCCTGCGCGCTTAGGTTTAGACCGGCGTGCTGACCGCTCTGTTGTGCCTAGGTGGGGCTGCGACGTGTTGATCTTCCGAGGCCGGGCATGACCCAGGAAAGTGTGTCCGGCCAAATGGGATCAAGCGTGTTGGGTTATGTGGTGCACCCCTGCAGGGAAGATAATCTATTCGAATAGCCGTGTCCCTCGGTAAAAGGACGACCCGGATTTGTACCTTGACCTTATGACAACTAGAACCGGATACTTAATAAAACACACCCTTCCAAGTGCCAGATACAACCCGGTGATCGCTCTCTAACAGGGCATCGAGGAGGGGATCGCCGGGTAGGATTATGCTATGCGATGCTACTTGGAGGACTTCAGTCTACTCTCTTCTATATGCTGCAAGACGGAGGCGACCAGAAGCGTAGTCTTCGATAAGACTAGCTATCCCCCTCTTATTCTGGCATTCTGCAGTTCAGTCCACTGACATGGCCCTTTACACATATATCCATGCATATGTAGTGTAGCTCCTTGCTTGCGAGTACTTTGGATGAGTACTCACGGTTGCTTTTCTCCCCCTTTTCCCCCTTTCCCTTCTACCCGGTTGCCGCAACCAGATGCTGGAGCCCAGGATCCAGACGCCACCTTCGACGACGACTCCTTCTACACTGGAGGTGCCTACTACTACGTGCAGCCCGCTGACGACGACCAGGAGTAGCTTAGGAGGATCCCAGGCAGGAGGCCTGCGCCTCGTTCAATCTGTATCCCCGTTTATGCTAGCCTTCTTAAGGCAGACTTGTTTAACTTATGTCTGTGCTCAGATATTGTTGCTTCCGCTGACTCGTCTATGATCGAGCACTTGTATTCAAGCCCTCGAGGCCCCTGGCTTGTATTATGATGCTTGTATGACTTATTTTATTTGTAGAGTTGTGTTGTGATATCTTCCCGTGAGTCCCTGATCTTGATCGTACACATTTGCGTGCATGATTAGTGTACGATTGAATCGGGGGCGTCACACTTAGGTCATCCACTTGAGGGAAATTTGCTACTGTCCTAGAAACCTGTGCACTTGCAGGCCCAACAACGTCTACAAGAAGAAGGTTGTGTAGTAGACATCAGATCCTATCTTGGGGCCTTTTCCGGTAGTCTGCCGGAGGGGGATTCGATCACGGAGGGCCTCTACATCAACCTTGTTGCCCTTTCGATGATGTGTGAGTAGTTTACTATAGACCTACGGGTCCATAGCTAGCAGCTAGATGTCTTTTTCTCTCTGTTTGATCTTCAATACAATGTTCTCCTTGATGTTCTTAGAGATCTATTCAATGTAATCTTCTTTTGCGGTGTGTTTGTCGAGATCTGATGAATTGTGGATTTATTATCAGATTATCTATGAATATTATTTGAGTCTTCTCTGAATTCTTATATGCATGATTTGATAGCTTTGTATTTCTCTCCGATCTATCGATTTGGTTTGGCCAACTAGATTGGTTTTTCTTGCAATGGGAGGAGTGCTTTGTGATGGGTTCAATCTTGCGGCTCCCAGTGACAGAAGGGGCAGCGAGACACATATTGTATTGTTGCCATTAAGGATAAAAGATGGGGTTTATATCATATTGCTTGAGTTTATTCCTCTACATCATGTCATCTTACTTAAAGCGTTACTCTGTTTTTATGAACTTAATACTCTAGATGCAGGCAGGAGTCGGTCGATGTGTGGAGTAATAGTAGTAGATGCAGAATCGTTTCGGTCTACATGTCACAGACGTGATGCCTATATTCATGATCATTGCCTTAGATATCATCATAACTTTGTGCTTTCTATCAGTTGCTCGACAGTAATTTGTTCACCCACCATATGCTTCCTTCGAGAGAGAAGCCTCTAGTGAAACCTATGGCCCCCGGGTCTACTTTTATCATATTATTTCTAGATCTATAAAATAAAAAACACAAAAATACCTTACTGCAATTTATTTGTTTTACATCTATCTTTATTAGATCTCACTCTTCCAAGTGACCGTGAAGGGATTGACAACCCCTTTTTCGCGTTGTGTGCAAGTGTTTGTTAGTTTGTGCAGGTGCATATATTGGAGACTTGCTTGTGCCTCCTACTGGATTGATACCTTGGTTCTTAACTGACTTAAATACTTATCTCTACTTTGTTGCACCACCCTTTCCTCTTCAAGGGAAAAATCAACGCAAGCTCAAGAAGTAGCACAGGGGTGCGTGGAAGCTTGCTATCTAGGCGCCAGAACCATGAGTTCCTCACGAGATATTATGGGTTTCACCTCTAGCCTACCCAACTTGTTTCGGACTAAAGGATTTATTGTTGTTGTTGTTGTTGTTGTTGTTGTTGTTGTTGTTGTTGTTGTTGTTGTTGTTTCTTTCTTTAGCGGTGCGTGAAACAAACAAACAAAATTAAAAAAATCAAAATACAAAAAAATTATTGCCTCTTATGCCTAGCTTAATGGCTTTAAAGAAAGCGCTGCCTGAGAGACAACTCGGAAGTTTTAGAGAGTCTTTTTCTTCTTTTGTGTGATATAAAATTTATTATGTGTGGCATTGAAATTTAAAAAAAAATAAAGAGGAGAACCTAAAATTTTACAAAAGAAGAAGTGATTCGAACATTGTGCATTGAACAAGTGAGGGTCGACCTTGAACACTTGTGTTCATGTTCATGGAAACAATGTAAAAAAATCATGACAAATTCTCATAAAAAAATTTACCGCCATGTATATACCAGTGTACCATAAAAATAATGTGCCAAGATTTGCCTTTGGGATGTTTAAGTTGCTTGTTTGACGTGTGTCGTGTAGAAATATAAACTTTTACTATAATATTTGAATTTACATATTTTACTGGAACATGCAAATTTTCTGAAATTTATACACAGTATTGTCAAACAAAAAAATTTATTTTTTCATAATTTTTAGAGCTACAAAAATATACGTTTAGAATTTACTACAGACTGTTCTGTTTTGAAAGATTGTTGTTATAGTTTTGTTGTCTGCTTGTTCTAGAGTTTTCTTGGCTTATATTGGTGGATATAAACCGGGGAAATGATAGTATATAGTGGCTAATGTTTGAAAATTATTATGCAACTTGTCTTCAAAGTACATGATTGAGTGATTTATTTTTATGTCTACTAACCTATCTCATGACTTTTCTTAAGTTTTGTGACAATGAAGTTTGCAAGTTTTGGGTGAGATGGTGATATGAGAAGATTAAGGAGCAGCAAGTGCTTAAGCTTGGGGATGCCCAAGGCACCCCAAGGAAATATCTAAGGAAGACTCAAGCGGCTAAGCTTGGGGATTGCCCGGATGGCATCCCCTCCTTCGTCTTCGAAACTATAGGTATATCTTACTTGGAGCTATATTTTTAGTCTTCACATGGTATGTGCAAAGTCTTGGAGCATCAATTTTATTTTTTTCCCGAATAAATATACACCATGCTGGTTGGGGATGATTTCTTACGGTTCTTGATTGATTTATAAAATGCTTCACTTAAGTCTTTTTAGTATGGCTTTATAGAATGCTTTGTGTGCTTCACTTATATATATTTTGAGCTTGTACATTGGTCTCTTTATATTCATATTATTTGTAGAATGCTCTATGAACTTCACTTATATCTTTTAGAGTATGAATGAAATTACTATTGAAAGTGGGTTTGTAAGAATTTTTCTTGGAATCTCGTTTATATTTCAGACTTGAGAACCGTTGCAACTAATAGCATAGAAAATAAACATCAAATACAAACTAATAACATTTATTATTGACTCTAGGTCATATTTCCGACAAGATTATCTATCAATGAACTTATACATGTCTTCAGAATGATCTGGTTGAGCATTTGTGAGTGTTTCATATGGACAATCAGAGCATGTGTCCAAATAAATTGAGTTCAAGTTTGAATTATTTTATTTCAAAACTTTATGTTTGGATTGTAATATTTTTGTTTGAATTATTGTTGCATGAGAATATTTATCTTTGAGTTATTGATGCACTTTGGCATCTATCTTTGATTATTTTAAATTTTTTTGACTTAAAATAAAAGCAGATGGGGCCGGATATTTGGTGACTCCGGTTGGATGGCCTCCCACGGGTCGGCTGTCCACGTACATGTACAAACATGTTTGCGGACATTTGGAAATAGAAATCTGGTGATCCACATTGAAGATGCCCTTAGGTTGTGGTCAAATTAAAGTACTATGTTCAAAAGTGAAGTCGATTCCAAATTCCATAATAGTTGTCCTGCACGGTAAAACGGAGTACCTAGCTACTTTCTAAATGAACTTTATATCGGGGAGACTATTATTTTAAGAAACCATAGTGCATAAAGCAAGGCACAATTCAAACCCCAAAACATGATACATCAAGAAACCCAAACTTTGGAAAAAAAAGGAAACATTCTTCATACATTTACTGCATTTGCAACATGATTGCATGGCGAAATCCTTCACCTACATGGGACAGACACGATTATGCATGCACCTAGGGCGGTCATTCACTCTAAATGCATTATATTACAATAGCGGATTGATCACATGACCAACGAATAGCACCACACCGGTCATGTCTTCCCGGATCATGAAGAGGAAAGGGTGGTCCGCTACAAAATCCACCTTCGTGGGATGACCTATCCGCCCCGACGTATACATGAACACAACAGCAGTTGCCGCGGCAGCATCAGTTCCCTCTTCATTCACTTCTATGAATGACTTGTGGAATATAGATGAGACACACAAGCTCTGTCCCAAAGGTAAATGCACCATTTCTGAAAGATCTGCTTCGTTGCTGAAAGCAAGTTGGAGCCCCAAACTCTTGAACAATTTGGACGCTTCGAAACCAAATGATATCTTGAACTTGGGGAGCTTGAATTTCCTGACTGGGACCTTTTCAGTCGGGATATGCTTCTCCAGAAACTCTGGCTCAGTGGTCAACTTTTCTACTAAGCTACAAAGACCATCATGCGCTTCTGGAAGAAGTATGTACATGGAGAATTGTCTCTTGTCCCCGCCTCGATGGTATGGAAGCTTGAGTACCTTCATGTTTTTATAAGACGAAATGTACTGGTCCTTTATACTAGACATGAATGGTGCTTTTATCGATGACTTGTCAAGGAGGTAGAACTTATCATCTTTAGTGTTTGATGCATCGAATTTCATACTCCAAGCTCCTTTGAAGTACAATCCATTCCCAAGAACCAGTCTAGTATTAATGTCAACGGATCCTACTGGTAGTATTTCTTTGATGAGACCCGATGTGACTTTGTGTACCCACGAGTTCACTTGACCAGCAACTTCAGCAGCCTGAAATAAGATGAAATACATCAATACTTACTAGAATTTTTGTAACCACAATAATAATCCAGTTACTATCTCCGAAATGACCAACATGGAATTACAAGATCATGAAACGTATACATGTAGAATTTCCAACATAATAGTAATAGCCTTTGCACTCCATCTGTTGGAGATTGCTCAACAATTAAATGCATAGGCAAGTTAATACCTCCCAAAAGGTACATTTGCTCATAAAAATAACATGATATCTATCTCTAAGTTTTAACGGTTTCATTCCTCGTATCGGGATCATCAAAACTAAATATCATGGTGATAGTTTTAGATGACCTTTTCTTGGACATAACATGTACTCACAATGACAACGAATTTGTGCTTACCATGGCAACACACTTATACTTCACGTGGGAATATACTTGTACCCCGCCTCGCAGGGGCAGTGTTAGCCTCGTATAGTGCAATTTGTGCTTCATGCGTGGTGTAACTTGTGCCTCACACATCGTACAAACAATAGTACTCCCTCGCATAGTGTAATGTGTACTCAATAGTACAACACGTACCTCCCGCGGTGTGCAATCCGCGCTTCCTGCATAGTGCAACACGTACTTCGCGCACAAGACGGTATGTGTGTTGCACCCAGTGTAATACATACGCCTCTGGATGCAAGATGTCCTTCTGATGGTGTAACCCATCCTCTCTTATGTAACTTGTACTACCTCTTAGCGAAGTAAAAAAACTAAAAAATGAAGACAACACAATTCAGAAAAACCAAGAAAAAAACCACTCACAACATGAGGGAGCGGCACATGCCGGCCAGCCTTCGCTCAGTAGGGAAGTGTGTGTGTATGTGTTGGGGGGGGGGGGGGTATTTAGGTGCCACAAAGATTAAAAGATATACTCCCTCCATTTTTATTTACTTCACATATTATCTTTGACCTAAGTATTGATTTGGTATTGTGGATGTTAATATTTTTCTTATAAACTTGGTAAAAATTTAGAAAGTTTGACTCGAGAGAAAGGTAATATGCAAAGTAAATAAAAACGAAGGGAGTACAATAGAATGAGTTCAAGAGTATAATCTCCAGGATCTAGATGAATAACAAATTCACTTAATAATAGAAATGTCTGAATTTATATACATGTGTACATGTTTCGTGTAAACTTTTATTAATCTTTTATCAGCTAGTCACCACTAACATATTTCTCTCAGCATGCTAGCATGCCACCTCAGCATGCAACATGCATAAAAAGGACTCACCTCAACATGCAACCATGCATAGAAAAAACACTCACCTCAACATGCAAAGTTTACCTTTTTCCATTGACGTGAAGTTTCTACTCGCGAGCTCTTATGCACCCTTGTGACTAGTAAAATCGAAAAACTATGAAAAGAAATAAAAGAACATCCGAACTTTTTTGGGAACAAACATTGGCGAATTTTGAACATGCTGCAAATTTTCATGAAGAAACATAATTCCAAAAATGTTTCCATAAAAAGGCAAAATTGATGTTCCAAAAAGTCTGTTTCCTGGAGCATCAATTTTGTTTTTTGTACGGAAGCATTTTGGAATGTTTTTCATCCTTAAAATTTGCATGCATATTGGGAATTATTCATCAATGCTGTCCCAAAAAAATCAGATTTTTTTATTTTGTTTACTGTTTTCTCGATTTTACTATTCACAAGGGCTGCATATGAGCTCGCGGGTAGAAGGGTACTTTTGTTTTTCCATGAAATTTTATGCACATATAAAGTGTAAGAATATGTTTGTTTTTTCTTTTGCTTAAAGGACGAGAATATTTACATGTCTATGGACCATTTTTTAATTTTATCTATGTTCAACATATATATTTCAAATAATGGCTGCGACTTTAAATTACCGAGTGCGGCGTTTTGGTCGCACCAAAGATGAAAAATTAGATTAAACTTTTAAAGTCGAGGAAATTCACAAAAATGTGTTTCCTTGTAAATATTCATGTGAAACGAAATATATTTTATTCAAGAACAACAAACAATTATTTAATATGTAGTTGTTAGGTTTTCTATATCTTTTTCGGGAATCATTTTTTTCTTGTTGCGCGATAGACATAATTTATTTCTAGGCGCTAGCCCTTTTCGACCATGGCATCGATTTAACAACAAGGTAATAAGCAGGAACGGAGGATCACCTTAGTCTTGAAGTCGACAGAGTGGGTCTCGGCTTTGTACTTTCCGACGGCCACCTCCTTGAAGCACGGCTTGAGCGGCAGCGACACGTCGGAGAAGACGGCAGAGGCAAACGAGACCCGCGGGCCGCCGTTGCCAGACGCGTCGGCGAGCAGGAGCTGCACCACCTGCTCGGCGAGCGCGTGGAGTCCCTCGGCCTCACCTGCCCCGAGTGTGGCGACGAGCTGGTCGCGGGTGGCCCCACTGGCCCCGGCGGCGACGAGGCGAAGCGCGACGTGGAGGGACAGCGGGGAGAAGACAACGTTTCCAGGTGCGGCGTGCACGTTGGAAGGGGATGAGATGACGGAGGCGAGGCGGAGAGCAAAGCTTGTCTGCTGGGCGGCGGAGAGGTTGATGCTGTCGGTGGTCGCCATGGCCAGCCTGGGGGTTTCCTTGGACTTCTATGTTTGATCTGGCGGAAGAGGGAATGCAGTTTTCAAAGGCTATTTAAAAGGTGTGAGAAGAAATGCGGTTGGGAGCTTGGGATGGCCAGCGTAACCAATGGCTTGTTTCTATGTATTTGAATATGGAAGATGAAGAGGCGCGACGTGCGCGGTCTCGTGGGGACACAAGCGACGTCCATCCTCCACCAACATATGCCTATGTGAGTCGTGCGCACGTCCACAGCTACCGAACGCGGGAAATTATATATGCGTAGTAGTTTACTCCATTCTGAGTTTCTGAACGAACTATATGTACACCTCGACAGCTTGCATAAAATTCAAAACACTCAACTACTCGTACTTTACAACTGATTTAGGGCTGTCTCCAGCAATTCGGGGCCCCATGGCGAAATACGAAATAGGGGCTTGGTTTTTTTCTAAACATATTACTAAGGAACTAATTTTTTTCTTTAGAGAAAACTTTCAATCCATTCATCTTCAATCATGATAGTATAACGAACATTAGAAATAATAAAAATTACATCCAGATCTGTAGACTATCTAGCAATGATTACGTGCGCCGCTGTCATCGCCCCTCCCACACCAGAGCCGGGCAAAACTTGTTGTAGTAGATTGTCGGAAAGTCGTTGTGCTAAGTCTTCATAGGACCAACACAATAGACAAGCAAGATCAAAAGGATCCAATCTGAAGACACTCGAACGTAGATGAATGACGACCAGATCCGAGCAAATCCATCAAAGACATATCCGCCGGAGACACATCTCCACACGTCCACCGACGACGTTAGATGCGCCATAGGAACGGGCCTAGGCAGGAAGAACCATATTCCATCTTCAGGGAGCCGACACCGTCTCGCCTTCTTGGACAGGACACAAACCCTAACAAAACTCGAAGAAAGATGTAAAAACGGAGCCCTCCCATCGGCAAGGGCCGGGATCCACTCCGCTCCCATGGCCCTAAGGCCACCGGAGGCGAGGGGGATCTGTCCTTGGTGGATTTGCTCGGATCTGGTCGTAGTTTGTCTACATATGTATGTCTTCATATTGGATCCTTTCGATCTACGCTACTCTTCAACGACGGCAGATGTTGTTCTGGTGCACTGGTCCTATGGGGCCTGAGCACAACAACTTCCCGACTGTCTACTACAACAAGTTTTGCCCGGCTCCAGCAAGGGAGGGGCAATGACAGCGGCGTGCTTTCGGCTCGCTTTAGTGCTTTTAGTCGTCGCTAGGTGGTCTACGGATATTGATGTAACTTTTATTGTTTAATATTCATTATAGATGAATAGATTGGAAATTTTCTTTAAAAAAGTCTAAAATGTCTTACAAAAATGAACGAAGGGAGTATATTTGTTCTATGGGCACTTCCCATATGTGTATGGATCTTCGACTCGCGATAACCATGATCCTTTTTTCGAGGACGCGATAACCATGATCTGTTGAGGATAACAAATGAGCAATGATATTCTTACGTATGACTTTTACATACGTTCATGTGTATAAGTTATATTAGGAGGTGCATCACGACCTAGGTGCAAGCAGATTGGAGGAGAGCAACTAACCGTAGCAGTTAAGAGATGCCATTTTAGCTATCATGCAGGCCCACTGTAAGAGCATCTTCTGCCTTAGGGTTTTGGTGATGATGACAACACACGTGTAGACTAATCGTGCGCCATAGTTGTCTCAGGTACACATTGTGTGGTGCAAGACGGTTAGGATTTCCCTCTTTGCGGAAAAGATTGAAGACGGAGTTACCGACGTTTTTATTCCTTTGGTCGTAGGATATCCGCACTATTAAGAGGGAATCCACATCGGAAGGTATTGGGTGAATCACTTCACGCATACATTCTCTGCACCCACCTTATACCCTCAGTTCGAGGAGAGAGAGGTTCCCCATCCTCTGTCCTCTGCAGTTCTGCCCATGGCGGTAGTACTGCTCCCTTGAGCGGTTGTACCGCTGGCCGGTAGTTCCGGTCTCACCACTGCTCCTAGTATTGCTCAGGGGTGACACTCTTCTATACCGGGTACGGTGGTAGATCGGTGGTGGAACGGTAGTTCCGGTTTGTCTTGATAAACCGGTACTACCTGTGGTCAGGGTTATGTCCAAGAATATGCATTTTCATCTTATGCTTCCAACTAGAAAAATTTGTACCATCAAAGTAAGGACCTCCAAACCAAGGCTATGACCATCAAAAGCTATGGAAATCAAAGCAAATGGAGACCAAAGCTCTGATACCACTTGTAGGATCGAAAGTATGTCTAGAGGGGGGTGATTAGACTACTTGACCAAATAAAAATCTAGCCTTTTCCCAATTTTAGTTCTTGGCAGATTTTAGCTATCTTAGCACAAGTCAAGCAATCTCCACACAATTCAAGCAAGCATGCAAAAGAGTATATGAGCAGCGGAAAATAAAGCATGCAACTTGCAAGAATGTAAAGGGAAGGGTTTGGAGGATTCAAACGCAATTGGAGACACGGATGTTTTTGTCGTGGTTCCGATAGGTGGTGCTATCATACATCCACGTTGACGGAGACTTCAACCCACGGAGGGTAATGGTTGTGCGAGTCCACGGAGGGCTCCACCCACGAAGGGTCCACGAAGAAGCAACCTTGTCTATTCCATCACGGTCGTCGCCCACGAAGGACTTGCCTCACTAGCGGTAGATCTTCACGAAGTAGGCGATCTCCTTGCCCTTACAAACTCCTTGGTTCAACTCCACAATCTTGTCGGAGGCTCCCAAGTGTCACCTAGCCAATCTAGGAGACACCGCTCTCCAAGAAGTAACAAATGGTGTGTTGATAATGAACTCCTTGCTCTTGTGCTTCAAATGATAGTATCCCCAACACTCAACTCTCTCTCACATGATTTAAATTTGGTGGAAAGAAGATTTGAGTGGAAAGCAACTTGGGGAAGGCTAGAGATCAAGATTCATATGGTAGGAATGGAATATCTTGACCTCAACACAAGTGTAGATGGTTCTCTCTCAGAACATGTGTATTGGAAGTGTATGTGTGTTCTGATGGCTCTCTCCCATGAATGAAGAGTGGGTGGATGGGTATATATAGCCCCCACACAAAATCTAACCGTTACACACAATTTGCCAAACTCGGTGGGACCGAATGGTTAAACTCGGTCGGACCGATTCAGCAAACCTAGTGACCATTAGGATTTTCGGTGGGACTGAGATGCAACTCGGTAGGACCGATATGGTTAGGGTTAGGGCATAACGTAATCTCGGTGTGACCGATTACACAAACTCGGTGGGACCGACTTTGGTAATAAGCTAACCAGAGAGTTGGTCAGGTAAACTCGGTGGGACCGATTCGCTCATCTCGGCAAGACCGAAATGTTACAAAAGGGAAACAGAGAGTTTACATTGCAATCTCGGTGGGACCGATCGCTCATCTCGGTAAAACCAAAACGTTACGAAGGGAAACAGAGAGATTATAATCCCATCTCGGTGAGACCGAGATCCCTATCGGTGAAACCGATTTGCCTAGGGTTTGTGGCAGTGGCTATGACATTTGAAACTCGGTGGCGCCGGATAGAAAGAATCGGTGGGGCCGAGTTTGACTTTTGGTTTAGGTCATATGTGGATGTGGGAAGGTAGTTGAGGATTTTGGAGCATATCACTAAGTACTTTGAGCAAGTAAGCCATTAAGCAACACCTCATCCCTCCTTGATAGCATTGGCTTTTCCTATAGACTCAATGTGATATTGGATCACTAAAATATAAAATGTAGAGTCTTGAACTTGAAGCTTGAGCCAAACTTTTTGTCCTTAGAATTTTGAGGGATCCACTTTCCTTCTTCCATGCCATGCCTTTCATTGAGCTTTTCCTGAAATATTAATCTTGGAATAATGTTAGCTCAATGAGCTATATGTTGTTAGGAATTACCAAAACCACCCAGGGATAGTTGCACTTTCAGTTGTGCGGTAGTTCTGGTTTATTTTGATAAACCGGTACTACCGGGTGCGCCACGGGAAGTACCGCCCTGGTGCCATAGCAGGGGTTTCCCGCATTCACCGGTTGTACCGATGTGTATTGCCGAAGTACCGCTCCTATGCATTTCTGCACATAACGGTTGGATCTATGGGGGGACTATTTAAGAAGGTACTTCTCCTACCTCCCACCTGAAGGAAATATGCCCTAGAGGCAATAATAAAGTTATTAATTTTCCTTATTTCATGATAAATGTTTATTATTCATGCTAGAATTGTATTAACCGGAAACATAATACATGTGTGAATACATAGACAAACAGAATGTCACTAGTATGCCTCTACTTGACTAGCTCGTTAATCAAAGATGGTTATGTTTCCTAACCATGAACAAAGAGTTGTTATTTGATTGACGAGGTCACATCATTAGTTGAATGACCTGATTGACATGACCCATTCCATTAGCTTAGCACCCGATCGTTTAGTATGTTGCTATTGCTTTCTTCATGACTTATACATGTTCCTATGACTATGAGATTATGCAACTCCCGTTTGCCGGAGGAACACTTTGTGTGCTACCAAACGTCACAACGTAACTGGGTGATTATAAAGGAGCTCTACAGGTGTCTCCAAAGGTACATGTTGGGTTGGCGTATTTCGAGATTAGGATTTGTCACTCCGATAGTCGGAGAGGTATCTCTGGGCCCTCTCGGTAATGCACATCACATAAGCCTTGCAAGCATTACAACTAATATGTTAGTTGTGAGATGATGTATTACGGAACGAGTAAAGAGACTTGCCGGCAACGAGATTGAACTAGGTATTGGATACCGACGATCGAATCTCGGGCAAGTAACATACCGATGACAAAGGGAACAACGTATATTGTTATGCGGTCTGACCGATAAAGATCTTCGTAGAATATGTAGGAGCCAATATGGGCATCCAGGTCCCGCTA
Source organism: Aegilops umbellulata (assembly GCA_032464435.1). Taxonomy (NCBI): domain Eukaryota; kingdom Viridiplantae; phylum Streptophyta; class Magnoliopsida; order Poales; family Poaceae; genus Aegilops; species Aegilops umbellulata. The sequence continues at coordinate 585,086,359 of CP136058.1, read as the reverse complement.
TTGGTTATTGACCGGAGACGTGTCTCGGTCATGTCTACATTGTTCTCGAACCGTAGGGTCCGCACGCTTAAAGTTACGATGACAGTTATTATGAGTTTATGCATTTTGATGTACCGAAGTTAGTTCGGAGTCCCGGATGTGATCACGGACATGACGAGGAGTCTCAAAATGGTCGAGACATAAAGATCGATATATTGGAAGCCTATATTTGGACATCGGAATGGTTCCGAGTGAAATCGACATTTTACTGGAGTACCGGGGGGTTACCGGAACCCCCCCCCCCCCCCGGGGGTTAATGGGCCCATATGGGCCTTAAGGGAAAAGAGGAGGGGTGGCCAGGGCAGGCCGCGCGCCCCCTCCCCCCTAGTCCGAATAGGACAAGGAAGGGGGGGCGGCGCCCCCCTTTTTTCTTTCCCCCTCTCTCCTTCCTTCTCCTACAAGGCAAGGGAGAGGAGTCCTACTCCCGGTGGGAGTAGGACTCCTCCTGGCGCACCCCTTGGGGGCCGGCCACGCCTTCCCCTCCCCTCCTTTATATACGGGGGCAGGGGGGCACCCTAGGACACACAAGTTGATCTTCGTGATCATTCCTTAGACGTGTGCGGTGCCCCCCTCCACCATATTCCACCTCGGTCATATCGTTGCAGTGCTTAGGCGAAGCCCTGCGTCGGTAGAATATCATCATCGTCATCACGCCGTCGTGCTGACAGAACTCATCCCCGAAGCTTTGCTGGATCGGAGCCCAGGGAGCGTCATCGAGCTGAACGTGTGCTAAGAACTCGGAGGTGCCGGAGTAACGGTGCTTGGATCGGTTGGACCGGGAAGATGTACGACTACTTCGTCTACGTTGCGTCAACGCTTCCGCTTCGGTCTACGAGGGTACGTAGACAACACTCTCCCCTCTCGTTGCTATGCATCACCATGATCTTGCGTGTGCGTAGGAAAATTTTGAAATTACTACGTTCCCCAACAGTGGCATTCGAGCCTAGGTTTTTATGGTTTGATGTTATATGCACGAGTAGAACACAAGTGAGTTGTGGGCGATATAAGTCATACTGCCTACCAGCATGTCATACTTTGGTTCGGCGGTATTGTTGGATGAAGCGACCCGGACCGACATTACGCGTACGCTTACGCGAGACTGGTTCTACCGCGGTGCTTTGCACACAGGTGGCTGGCGGGTGTCAGTTTCTCCAACTTTAGTTGAACCGAGTGTGGCTACGCCCGGTCCTTGCGAAGGTTAAAACGGCTTCAACTTGACAAACTATCGTTGTGGTTTTGATGCGTAGGTGAGACTGGTTCTTACTTAAGCCCGTAGCAGCCATGTAAAACTTGCAACAAACAAAGTAGAGGACGTCTAACTTGTTTTTGCAGGGGCATGATGTGATGTGATATGGTTAAGGCATGATGCTAAATTTTATTGAATGAGATGATCATGTTTTGTAACCGAGTTATTGGCAACTGGCAGGAGCCATATGGTTGTCGCTTTATTGTATGCAATGCAATTGCCCTATAATGCTTTACTTTATCACTAAGCGGTAGCGATAGTCGTAGAAGCATAAGATTGGCGAGACGACAACGATGCTACGATGGAGATCAAGGTGTCGCGCCGGTGACGATGGTGATCATGACGGTGCTTCGAAGATGGAGATCACAAGCACAAGATGATGATGGCCATATCATATCACTTATATTGATTGCATGTGATGTTTATCTTTTATGCATCTTATCTTGCTTTGATTGACGGTAGCATTTTAAGATGATCTCTCACTAATTATCAAGAAGTGTTCTCCCTGAGTATGCACCGTTGCGAAAGTTCTTCATGCTGAGACACCACGTGATGATCGGGTGTGATAGGCTCTACGTTCAAATACAACGGGTGCAAAACAGTTGCACACGCGGAATACTCAGGTTATACTTGACGAGCCAAGCATATACATATATGGCCTCGGAACACGGAGACCGAAAGGTCGAGCGTGAATCATATAGTAGATATGATCAACATAGTGATGTTCACCATTGAAACTACTCCATCTCACGTGATGATCGGACATGGTTTAGTTGATTTGGATCACGTGATCACTTAGAGGATTAGAGGGATGTCTATCTAAGTGGGAGTTCTTAAGTAATATGATTAATTGAACTTTAATTTATCATGAACTTAGTCCTGGTAGTATTAGCATATCTATGTTGTAGATCAATAGCTCGCGTTGTTGCTTTCATGTGTTTATTATGATATGTTCCTAGAGAAAATTGTGTTGAAAAATGTTAGTAGCAATGATGCGGATTGGATCCGTGATCTGAGGTTTATCCTCATTGCCGCACAGAAGAATTATGTCCTTGATGCACCGCTAGGTGACAGACCTATAGCAGGAGCAGATGTAGACGTTATGAACGTTTGGCTAGCTCAATATGATAACTACTTGATAGTTTAGTGCACCATGATTAACGGCTTAGAATCGGGACTTCAAAGACATTTTGAACGTCATGGACCATATGAGATGTTCCAGGAGTTGAAGTTAATATTTCAAGCAAATACCCGAGTTGAGAGATATGAAGTCTCCAACAAGTTCTATAGCTAAAAGATGGAGGAGAATCGCTCAACTAGTGAGCATGTACTCAGATTGTCTGAGTACTACAATCACTTGAATCAAGTGGGAGTTAATCTTCCAGATAAGATAGTGATTGACAGAATTCTCTAGTCACCATCACCAAGTTAGTAGAACTTCGTGATGAACTATAATATGCAAGGGATGGATAAGACTATTCCCGAGCTCTTCGCAATGCTAAAGGTTGCGAAGGTAGAAATCAAGAAAAACATCAAGTGTTGATGGTAGACAAGACCACTAGTTTCAAGAAAAGGGCAAGGGAAGAAGAAGGGGAACTTCAAGAAAAACAGCAATCAAGTTGCTGCTTAAGTGAAGAAGCCCAAGTTTGGTCCTAAGCCTGAGACTAAGTGCTTCTACTGCAAAGGGACTGGTCACTGGAAGCCGAACTACCCCAAGTGATTGGCGAATAAGAAAGGATGGCAAAGTAAACAAAGTATATTTGATATACATGTTATTGATGTGTACTTTACTAGTGTTTATAGCAACCCCTCAGTATTTGATGCTAGTTCAGTTGCTAAGATTAGTAACTCGAAACGGGAGTTGCGGAATAAACAGAAACTAGTTAAGGGTGAAGTGATGATGTGTGTTGGAAGTAGTTCCAAGATTGATATGATCATCATCGCACACTTCCCTATACTTTCGGGATTAGTGTTGAACCTAAATAAGTGTTATTTGGTGTTTGCGTTGAGCATAAATATGATTTGATCATGTTTATTGCAATACGGTTATTCATTTAGGTTAGAGAACAATTGTTGTTCTGTTTACATGAATAAAACCTTCTATGGTCATACACCCAACAAAAGTGGTTTGTTGGATCTCGATCGTAGTGATACACATATTCATAATATTAAAGCCAAAAAGATGCAAAGTTAATAATGATAGTGCAACTTATCTGTGGCACTGCTGTTTAGGTCATATTGGTGTAAAGCGCATGAAGAAACTCCATGCTGATGGAATTTTGGAATCACCTGATTATGAATCACTTGATGCTTGCGAACCATGCCTCATGGGCAAGATGACTAAGACTCCGTTCTCCAGAACAATGGAGCGAGCAACAGATTTGTTGGAAATCATACATACTGATGTATGTGGTCCGATGAATATTAAGGCTCGCGACAAGTATCATTATTTTCTGACATTCACAGATGATTTTGAGCAGATATGGGTATATCTACTTGATGAAACATAAGTCTGAAACATTTGAAAAGTTCAAAGAATTTCAGAGTGAAGTGGAGAATCATCGTAACAAGAAAATAAAAGTTTCTACGATATGATCGTGGAGGAGAATATTTGAGTTACGAGTTTGGTCTCCAATTAAAACAATGTGGAATAGTTTCACAAACTCATGCCACCTGGAACACCACAACATAATGGTGTGTCCGAACGTCATAACCGTACTCTATTGGATATAGTGCAATCTATGATGTTTCTTACCGATTTACCACTATAGTTTTGGGGTTATGCATTAAAGACAACTGCATTCACGTTAAAAAGGGCACCATCTAAGTCCGTTGAGACGACACAATCTGAACTGTGGTTTGGCAAGAAACCAAAGTTGTCGTTTCTTAAAGTTTGGGATTGTGATGCTTATATGAGAAAGTTTCATCCTGATAAGCTCAAACCCAAATCGGAGAAATATGTCTTCATAGGATACCCAAAGGAGACTGTTGGGTACACCTTCTATCACAGATCTTAAGGCAAGACATTCGTTGCTTATAATGGATCCTTTCTAGAGAAGGAGTTTCTCTCGAAAGAAGTGAGTGGGAGGAAAGTAGAACTTGATGTGGTAACTGTACCTGCTCCCTTATTGGAAAGTATTTCATCACAGAAATCTGTTCCTGTGACTACTACACCAATTAGTGAGGAAGTTAATGATGATGATCATGTAACATCAGATCAAGTTACTACCGAATCTCGTAGGTAAACCAGAGTAAGATCCGTACTAGAGTGGTACGGTAATCCTGTTCTGGAAGTCATGTTACTAGAACATGACGAACTTGCGAACTATGAGGAAGCGATGATGAGCCCAGATTCCGCGAAATGGTTTGAGGCCATGAAATCTGAGATGATACCCATGTATGAGAACAAAGTATGGACTTTGATTGACTTGTCCAATGATTAATGGATCTTCAAGAGGAAGACGGACGCTGATAGTAGTGTTACTATCTACAAAGCTAGAATTGTCGCAAAAGGTTTTCGACAAGTTCAAGGTGTTGACTACGATGAGAGTTTCTCACTCATATCTATGCTTAAGTCTGTCCGAATCATGTTAGCAATTGCCGCATTTTATGAAATCTGGCAAATGGATAAACAAAACTGCATTCCTCAATGGATTTGTTAAAGAAGAGTTGTATACGATGCAACTAGAAGGTTTTGTCGATCCTAAAGGTGTTAACAAAATATGCAAGCTCCAGCAATCCATCTATGGACTGGTGCAGGCATCGCGGAGTTGGAATATACGCTTTGATAACTATAGTTTTATACAGACTTGCGGTGAAGCCTGTATTTACAAGAAAGTGAGTGGGAGCACTATAGCATTTCTGATAAGTATATGTGAATGACATATTGTTGATCGGAAATAATGTAGAATTATTCTGCAAAGCATAAAAGAGTGTTTGAAAAGTTTTTTTTCCAAAGAAAGACCTCGGTGAAGCTGCTTACATATTGAGCATCAAGATCTATAGAGATAGATCAAGACGCTTGATAAATTTTTTCAATGAGTACATACCTTGACAAGATTTTGAAGTAGTTCAAAATAGAACAGTCAAAGAAAGAGTTCTTGCCTGTATTACAAGGTGTGAAATTGAGTAAGACTCAAAACCCGACCACGACAGAAGATAGAAAGAGAATGAAAGTCATTCCCTATGCCTTGGCCATAGGTTCTATAAAGTATGCCATGTTGTGTACCGGATCTATTGTATACCCTACACTGATTTTGGCAAGGGAGTACAATAGTGATCTAGGAGTAGATCACTGGACAGCGGTCAAAATTATCCTTAGTGGAATAAGGATATGTTTCTCGATTATGGACATGACAAAAAGGTTCGTCGTAAAGAGTTACGTCGATGCAAGTTTTGACACCAATCTAGATGACTTTAAGTCTCAATCTAGATACATATTGAAAGTGGGAGCAATTAGCTAAAGTAGCTCCGTGTAGAGCATTGTAGACATAGAAATTTGCAAAATACTTACGGATCTGAATGTGACAGACCCGTTGACTAAAATTATCTCACAAGCAAAACATGATCACACCTTAGTACTCTTTGGGTGTTAATCACATAGCGATGTGAACTAGATTACTGACTCTAGTAAACCCTTTGGGTGTTGATCACATATCGATGTGAACTATGGGTGTTAATCACATGATGATGTGAACTGTTGCTGTTAAATCACATGACGATGTGAACTAGATTATTGACTCTAGTGCAAGTGGGAGACTGAAGGAAATATGCCCTAGAGGCAATAATAAATTTATTATTTTTCCTTATTTCATGATAAATGTTTATTATTCATGCTAGAATTGTATTAACCCGAAACATAATACATGCGTGAATACATAGATAAACAGAATGTCACTAGTATGCCTCTACTTGACTAGCTCGTTAATCAAAGATGGTTATGTTTCCTAACCATGAACAAATAATTGTTATTTGATTGACGAGGTCACATCATTAGTTGAATGATCTGATTGACATGACCCATTCCATTAGCTCAGCACCCGATCGTTTAGTATGTTGCTATTGCTTTCTTCATGACTTATACATGTTCCTATGACTATGAGATTATGCAACTCCCGTTTGCCGGAGGAACACTTTGTGTGCTACCAAACGTCACAACGTAACTGGGTGATTATAAAGGAGCTCTACAGGTGTCTCCAAAGGTACATGTTGGGTTGGCGTATTTTCAGATTAGGATTTGTCACTCCGATAGTCGGAGAGGTATCTCTGGGCCCTCTCGGTAATGCACATCACATAAGCCTTGCAAGCATTACAACTAATATGTTAGTTGTGAGATGATATATTACGGAACGAGTAAAGAGACTTGCCGGCAACGAGATTGAACTAGGTATTGGATACCGACGATCGAATCTCGGGCAAGTAACATACCGATGACAAAGGGAACAACGTATATTGTTATGCGGTCTGACCGATAAAGATCTTCGTAGAATATGTAGGAGCCAATATGGGCATCCAGGTCCCGCTATTGGTTATTGACCGGAGACGTGTCTCGGTCATGTCTACATTGTTCTCGAACCGTAGGGTCCGCACGCTTAAAGTTACGATGACAGTTATTATGAGTTTATGCATTTTGATGTACCGAAGTTAGTTCGGAGTCCCGGATGTGATCACGTACATGACAAGGAGTCTCGAAATGGTCGCGACATAAAGATTGATATATTGGAAACCTATATTTGTACATCGGAATGGTTCCGAGTGAAATCGGCATTTTACTGGAGTACCGGGGGGTTACCGGAACCCCCCCGGGGGTTAATGGGCCCATATGGGCCTTAAGGGAAAAGAGGAGGGGCGGCCAGGGCAGGCCGCGCGCCCCCTCCCCCCCTAGTCCGAATAGGACAAGGAAGGGGGGGCGGCGCCCCCCTTTTTTCTTTCCCCCTCTCTCCTTCCTTCTCCTACAAGGCAAGGGAGAGGAGTCCTACTCCCGGTGGGAGTAGGACTCCTCCTGGCGCACCCCTTGGGGGCCGGCCGCGCCTTCCCCTCCCCTCCTTTATATACGGGGGCAGGGGGCACCCTAGGACACACAAGTTGATCTTCGTGATCGTTCCTTAGACGTGTGCGGTGCCCCCCTCCACCATATTCCACCTCGGTCATATCGTTGCAGTGCTTAGGCGAAGCCCTGCATCGGTAGAATATCATCATCATCATCACGCTGTCGTGCTGACAGAACTCATCCCCGAAGCTTTGCTGGATCGGAGCCCGGGGAGCGTCATCGAGCTGAACGTGTGCTAAGAACTCGGAGGTGCCGGAGTAATGGTGCTTGGATCGGTTGGACCGGGAATACGTACGACTACTTCCTCTATGTTGAGTCAACGCTTCCGCTTCGGTCTACGAGGGTACGTAGACAACACTCTCCCCTCTCGTTGCTATGCATCACCATGATCTTGCGTGTGCGTAGGAAAATTTTGAAATTACTACGTTCCCCAACACCACCTACCTCTTGCCTCTCTCTCTCTCCTCCATTATTGCCATTAAAGCTCTCTTGCCCGATCTCTTTCTCTAGCCACTCAAACTCGTTGATTTACTAGGGATTGAAGGAGGAGACCTAGATCTACACTTCCACCAAAGGATATTTGATCCCACCATACTTTCTGGTGTGGATTTTGTTTCTCTTGGGTGCTTGGGCGCCCTAGACAGAATAGGTCACTTCCGAGCCACATTCCATTGTGGTGAAGCTCCGGGGTTTCGTTGGGAGCCTCCAATTATGTTGTGGAGAGAGCCCCAACCTTGTTTGTAAAGGTCCGGTTGCTGCCTTCAAGGGCACCAATAGTGGAATCACGGCATCTCGCATTGTGTGAGGGCATGAGGAGAATATGGTGGCCCTAGTGGCTTCTTGTGGAGCATTGTGCCTCCACACCGCTCCAATGGAGACGTACTTCCCCTCAAAAGGAAGGAACTTCGGTAACACATCCTCGTCTTCACCGGATCCACTTTTGGTTATCTCGTGCCTTAATTTGTGCAAGCTTATTTGTGTTATATCATTTTCTTGCTTGTGTGCTTGTTGTTGTTGCATCATATAGGTTGCTCACCTAGTTGCATATCTAGACAACCTACTTTGATGCAAAGTTTAAATTGGTAAAGAAAAGCTAAAAATTGTTAGTTGCCTATTCACCCCCCCTCTAGTCAACTATATCAATCCTTTCACCCACATATTTCATCGCATGCAAACCGGCTTTGATTTCCTGCCTAATCAACATGTACACGTGCTGCATGCATTGGGTTTTCGCGAGGAGATAAAAGCATCTACAGTCCGACTCCTTAAATTGACCGAGCGGACGCGGGGACTACTGACCGGACAGGAGAGAGTAGTAAAAAATAGCAAAAAGTTGACCCAACCGGACCCTTCATATCATTCATATACGCCCGGGCTGTCCGCGAACCCTAATATCCATCTCAAATATGGGGAGGATATGAGGACTCGCGGACGCGCACAGGCGCGCCCAGTCAGTCCACCACGTAGGACGCGTCCCCATCCCGGACCATCTTTTCTCTTTCCTTATCCATACTTTTCTTTCTCTCTCTCTTTATCTTCACCAATCACATGCAAGTGACCCGACATATGAGATAGAAAATGAGGAGCGTGGCTGCACGAACGGATAAAATAGGGCCTCAAAACGGACACACCCGGTCACTGACTGGACACGTCCGCGGGCATTTAAGGGATCATATTTGCTATGTCCGGCTGTAGATACTCTAACGAGGCATAGGAGGAAATGCTCGCTCGCAAACTAGGCAGGGAGGCGATAGAGATGGGAAGTTAATGAACGGAGCCTAAACATTTTATGAATATTTTGTTTTCGTAGGATTACTTATGCACCTGGAGGGAGGGAGTACTTAGTTCATTGGGTGACATTTGTTAGCACTTTTTGCTCTAGGTAGTTATTCCTTACCTTACATTAAGTAAGATTTAAGTAGAACTTTTACGTATGAATAGGATTTCTGTGGCTAGGTCAAGCATGTAATGGTCATACATGATTAGTTTACTGAACTTGTATTAGTGCTGCTAAACTTATGAGCTTCCTCCTCTCTTTTAGATGGGATGGGCCTCAGTCGGTCCTCTAAGTTGGACCAGTCAAAAATTGCACCGAAACTATTGCTTCGGTCCGCAAATAGGTAGCTCAACTCGGCTACTTTATTTACCGGGCCATGATAGGTCATTCCGGTCCGGAGCAAGGCACGAGCAGGCAAAAAGGACTGCTAGCTGTGTCCACCTTTGGATACATGCCTTGGTCAAGGGATATCGCTGATAGTGTACTATACTGGTGGTGGCCCATCGGTTGGGAGGCCCATCCATGGGCCGCCATCATGGCCCAAGAAGCATGGATGCAGGGCCATGGGAGGCTCGACTTTTGGAAGATTATTCACCTTGGCGTGTAAGCCAAGGCCCCCTCGGTCGATCAGGGCTCTAGGTCGGTTAGGAAACCTATAATCTTAGGCCTTGTTGCCCTTTATAAACTGAGGCTAGGGGTAGTTCGACATTCATCTGACATCATTGTCATCGTCTCGGTAGCAACATTCGACTCATATTGTAAGTTTGTAACCCCCTCACATGAGTCATTTTTTCACAACCAATCAAAACAAAGCAGGAGTTGGGTATTGCCTCGACCATGAGGGCCCAAACATGGGTAAATTTCTCGTGTGTGATCTCCTCTGAAACTTCCGGTCGCCCTGTCTACCCTACCGAGGCTACTCATGGTTTTTGGTACACTCAATCACAACCATATGACTCTTTTCAATTAATACAAAATTTCAAACTGATGAAGAAAGTAGGTCAATTATTTCAGCACTTTCTTCACGTCTAGATTATTTTAGGCCTTAGACATGGGGGAAATTAGGTCACAACTATTATTATCATTAACAGGATCTTGAACTCCAGACCTCTTAACTCTGATACCATATTAAATTGTGTGCTCCTGTCAATTCAACCTGAAGTCCAAACCGATGAAGGAAGGCAGACAATATATGTCAACATCCCTAACCTCGAACGATGCATTGACAAACATTAAACACATTAACGGTCGCGCAAAGGGCGCCTCCTTGCGTACTCCACCTATCCACTTTACTGTGTTGGTTTCACTGTGCGTTTTTACTATGCAAGGAAAGAGGGAAAATACCAAAAAAAGGAAAGAGGGAAAAGAAATCGCCTCGCAGGCACGCCTATCCCTCCCGTCTCTCTCTCGAGCGCTCTCTCTCTCTCGATCCTCTCTCGGCCGCCGGCGGTCTCCGGTGCCGCCCAGCACTCCCTCATGTTCTCCTCGATCCGGCCTATCTCCTCCACCAGCTCGATTCGATGCTCGCCTCCTCTTTGTGCGCCCGTGGCTAAACCTAGCTGCCACTGTCGCAAGCGCACGACGCCGTCATGGACGCTGGAGCGGCTCCGGCGCCCCTGGTGCTCATCCTTGACGCCTCCTGCCTTCTCTGGCGCGTCACCGAGGCCGTCGGCCTGGAGTCATGCCCCGACGCACGTGGCCGCCCGCACCAGGCCATCAGGGCCGCCTACGCCATTGAGTCAGCCAAGCTGCTTGACCACGACGCCAGCTGCAGCGACTCCCGTCCAAGTCCGTCCTCGTCCCTATCTCTGGTCGGTGACAGCATGTAGGTACATCTCTTTCTTTCTCCCATGATCTACTCTTGGTCTCACTTCCCATATCTAAATGATGATTACTTAGTTGGAGTGGAGGATCTTGAATTTGAGTACGTGAGGGAGGAGGAGCAAGAAAAATTGATAAGGCAAGAATTGTTTTCCTCTCAATTCAGGTTTCTGTTGCACCTCCAAAATTCTAACTCAGATATAAGTGTGTTTAGGTCAGATTTAAGGGTGTTCTTTAACCTGAACTTGGTGTTGGGAATTGGTTCCTCATGAATTTTACCTACCTCATCAGTATCATGTGATCTATTTATCCAAAACTATGCCGTGGTCTCCTATTTGTCTTCTGCGTGTTGGAAGAACCAAATTTTGCTCCTGAAAATGCAATATTGGTTTTAAGAATTGAGAAATTGAAAGATTTGTGTGCTATCAAAGTGCCTCGTTAAGTGATTTGCTTAAAAATGTGTAAGTTGGCAACTCTTCATTCTTTAACTGTCATATTTCACTCTTGTTTTAAAAGTTGTTAACTGATAGCAGTGCCTTCTCTATTGTTGTTTTCCGAGATGCAAGACTCTGATGCTCACGAAGAAGAAGCTTGTTCCATCAAAATCTTGGAAGATGGAAAGTCTAGGTGCGAGTGGCACACTAATTACGTCGAGCTGTATTTCAAAGTGTCTTCTCTTTAGTGCTAATGATCCATCATCCATGAACACCGTGTAGTCAGATAATGCGTGCACATACGTGCAGAGTAGACAGGGAGGAGCCTTGCCTTCTTATGAACATGGATAGGTTGTCGTATAACAGAGGGTGAGAGCTAAGCTACTTCCAATGGTATGAAAGTAGTGATACAGAAGAGAGCTAATGCTTCCTATGAGCGGTGAATTCTACTATTGATGCATCTTCGTTCTATTTTACTTCAGAGTTGAGAGAAGATGCAGAAATATCATATTCATGTTCGTTCATAAAATTTGAGGAGTTTGTTGATACTTCATCTGGGAGTGGTGTCCCTTCATCAGTAGCAGCATCAGCAATCCCGGAATTGCCACGGCTGCATGCCGAAGTCTGCTATTTGATGTTCTTTTGTTGACATGGGCTTTTAGTCAGATTGTTGTGTAGCAGGGTTGACTATTTGTGAGTGAACAAACCTGATATTGGAGTAACAGTAGGTTTGGTTGGGAGCAACTTTTTGGATGGTATAGTGTCCATGGTTTGAATAGTAGTGGCTGGATAGCAGTAGCAGTTGACACTTGATGGCTAGAAGGCTTATGGATGTGAACTCCAGATCCAAACTTTGCTTTTCATGCTTTTTGTTTGCAAGCCTTGTTTCTTATGGTCTGTGTTCAGAGTCACCTTCATACGACATGAGTCAAGTCCGGGATATGAGGGGCAGTACGATGCATACATAGTGGCTAAGAATGCCAAGTGACCAGTGGGTTGCCCTACAAGAAAATTCATCTCCATTAAGGACCTACAAGAGATCAAACTTTTTGATTCCAGGTAGAGAACTTCTACTTTTATTATACTCTCTAGTTGTTGTGCAAATACGTGAACAATTTTATCACCTTGTAGATTTCAAATTAGTGATTGCAAAAGTGTTCATGGAAATGCCTTATCGGATTGCCGCTTTTGAATGGCAGGGACTGGTGAAGCACAAAGAGTGACACATTGCTCTGTTGCTAAAGGAAAAAATATGCAACAAACTTCAACATTTGTGGCACTGCCTAATATATGATTTTTTGCCCAGAGAGACTCGATTCTTGTGGCTGCACATAATGCAGTTAAAAAGTGCAAATACTATTATTCTGATCCAAATTTGATCCAAAGTAACCGTGGCATAATGGTTTTAATGTCAAACATATATATAAAGGCAGAGGCATCTGTTGTCTTTATCTTTGGTGAGTATAGTCAATATAGCAACTCACATGCACTGATATATATGTACAAACTATGTCGTGATATATATGGGTGAAGAATAACTTATTCCTCACCCTGGTCGATAGACCGGTAGACACGGGCTCAAATAAACCAACACATTGCTCTACTGCCATAAAATTTTACTGGTGTCGTAGTAATTTTACTTTTCACCAATCGGTTAGCTGGTTGTGGGGATTAGGAGGAGATCCCACTCCCGTTCCTTTCATATATTTCTGAAGAAAAAAATGTTGGCCTCAAGCGAGATTAGTGTGTGGCGAGCGGCTGGTGGATGTGCTCGACGGTGATTCTTCGGCGGTGATCAACAATACCTCGGTGTTCGTGGCCAATTTCCCGTTCTATTTAGTTCGGGCAATGCGGTGAGCAGTCGACGTGGTGATCGGCGGGCAGGCGGGGCAATGTGGTGCTCGGCGGCTGGCCTCGATGTCAGCCGCCTTGTGGTGGTCCCGGCGGCTCTGCGGTGGGTGTGTGCAGGTGTCGTACTGACTACTGAGTCTATCTTTTTTATGAGGATTTGTTTTTTATTTTCTTCCGATCGAGTGTTCCACTTCTGAGTATTCTGCCCGGAACCGCGGCAGCCAGGAAGAAGATGGAGAAAATTCGTCCTGGGAAGTAGGCAGTAGTAGCTGACGCGGACAAGGAGGCGTGGAAAGTGGGTGCACCAACGGGGAGAAGTCGGTGCCTCTCCTACCTATGGAGAGTGGCAGCAGCCATAGCACCCCATTGAGGTGCAGCTGGTGTTTTAGATCCGTTTTTGAGTGTCGTGCGTGGGTTTGAGTGAGTCATTGATGTGTCTAATACTAATCTTCCAACGGAGCAAGCTGCAAGATAGCTGCTGGCGAATGGGAGGATGTGAGCAACCCTGATCCTGTGGTTTAATCTCCACTTTGTTTCTCTACCAATAAATTTCCATGGGAGGAAGCCGCAAGGGCGCAGGTGGGGAGCGCACGGGAGTGTAAGTTCCAATCAATTTTTACTTCTTTCTGTTTTTGTGTTCTTCCCAGTGTTTGATTTCAGTAAGTCTGCAGTTTTGGGAGATTATGAGACTGAGTGTCCTACCCGAAGAGGTTATTTTAAGTTTACAATATATGCTTGCTTGTGTTCTCATTGGTGCATGTACACTTGTACAATCCATATTTTTTTTCTCAGGACCACTTTCTAATTCTCGTTTGTTTTGTATCTCCAAGTAGTTTGGTCTGATGTGTTTTTAGATGTGGAAGTTTTGGTCTGCTGTTTGTTCTAATCCATGTTGAGATAGAGCAGTGTTTCAATAGAATTTCTGTGCTCTGTGATGTGGAAGCTCAGCTGCTACGAAATGGCACTACTCTATAACATATTGCCTGATAAATGACATGGAAAGCTAATGTGAAAAGGCACTAGAGAAATTCATAAGCATTTTATTCATGGGCTGCATATTATATTTGAATATGTTTATCTATTCCAACCCATAAAACCTAACCTATGTATCGATTTCAGAGGTAACATAAGTTGGGACGTAAACCATTTTTCGATCAGTAGAGAAGGTGTATCATGGGTTACTCATGTAGTCCTCTGAGTTGTCACCCCCCTTCTTTGACATATAGATATTCGGGGATTAAAGTTTTTGTTTTGTTTCATGCAGAAAATTTATCTGATGAGTTGAGAGAAAAAATCCACTTTGTAATTACCAAATTATTTCTTCGAGCAAGTGTATCTCTGGTGGTTACTCAGATTTTAGTTCCTAATCTTCATAAAACCAATCAAGTATGCATTTAAAAGATTACCACTGACGGCAGTTTTTCGAACCATGTGAACTGAATTGGTCCAATTTAATGCTTATACATTTGCACCGAAGTGTATTGCTGGAGTTTCAGATATTTTCCTGTGAGCTTGAATTGATCGAACAACTTTGGTTTTACATTTTTTTCTGGAATATACTTCTGTTTAGGGGTATGATTCTCATTCTTTTATGTGCTTCCTTTGGTTATTTATATTTTCTTAATATATTTCTCTCTTCTAAACTGTTGGGTTGATGTCTAAGTGTTTGACAAAATCTATACAAACTATATGTGTAATGAATTAAATCAGTGATGCCTTAGCAACCATACCTTTTTATTCCATCTGTTCATCTTTAATTTATCACATGTTGTTTATAACATGACAAGTACACCTTGATCCTTACTGAAGGAGATTTAGCAAAGGCTCTAGTTGTGAGTAACACGGACCTATTAAATGCCATTGTATGCACTTTCACTCTCATACTGAAGAGTTCAGCCTGTTTTCTTTGCAT
This sequence comes from Aegilops umbellulata, assembly GCA_032464435.1. NCBI lineage: Eukaryota > Viridiplantae > Streptophyta > Magnoliopsida > Poales > Poaceae > Aegilops > Aegilops umbellulata. Next base: position 585,071,230 of record CP136058.1, on the reverse strand, counting down.
ATGGCTGGCACAGATGTAGTAGGAAGGGACCACTACTATAGTGTGTTTCCTCTCAGGGGTAAACTATTAAATGTGAGAGAAGCAAGACATAAGCGCCTATTTATTTCCTCATGTATGCTTCTAGGTAGCAATAATAACGATGACGATAACAGTGTTTTAGTTCAAGTGCATTCTTGCTTTTGATTACAGTATTTCTTACAACATATGATGGTGTGATAATATGCTTGTATTTTACAATGTTGCGATTCAATTTAAAGAGTTTATCCTTAATAATAATCTTGCAAGTTTTTATTTGCCAAATCATTTGAAGTGGTATTTGGTGTTGCAATTCTGCTCCTAAAATTACTTTAGACATTTGTTTTTAGACATGATTAGCTCCTTACTTTATTCGAATCGTATTGCCAATTTGTTTAGAGGGATAAATTGGTGAGTTTATATTTCCTTTGTAGTTGATTAGTTCGCTCTATGTTCATTTGCATCAACTCATAATCTACCTGGTTAGGTACACAAACTTACAGGACAAGATGAGTCGTCGCCAATTCTCCCGGCCGCTAGCCCCCACTCTTCTTCCCTTCTTATTGATTTCTCATTTTCTTCCTCTCTGATCGCCCACCCATTTTCCTCTGTGGTGCTCTCTTGGTTGCAGCAGAAACTTCTCAATCTTACACGCAGTATCTACATGATAGTTTATGCAAATGACACATGATTTTTGTATAATTAGTGCCATTTGTTTCATGCTCGTGCATTACTAAACTAAGTTACAGTGAGAACCTTGAAGAGTGTAGTGTTCCTTCTGAGCATTGCATGCTTGTAGCTTTCCTTTAGTTGTCAAGATATGTCATTGTATATTTTCCCTGATTGTCGAAAATGCTTTCATGTGCAGGTTAGTGGTGCGTGGATTAAGATTTCAGCCATGGGTGACTTTGCCTGGATGCTTGTAAAGTTGGTCACAGGAAAGTGTGATCACTTGGACATCAGAGGCATTGTGACGCCGAGGATCTTGTAGAGGATTTAGGAAAGTGAATTCCAATATTTTTGAAGCAAAATTTGTGAAGTTCGATGAGGATTGGAAATGACGTGCAACCTACCTACACATAGATGGTATGCTTGTGATCTTGGATGCATCTTGTATTCAAGAAAGCTCTCTGGTGTATGTAGTGGTAGTTTGCATGATAAAAAAATAGAAATCAGAATTCAAACTGAATAAGCTTTATTCCATCTTATGGATACAAGATGGTAACAATAATCTTTAACATGCATGTCAGGAGACTCAGGATGGTTGATCGACACATGCGTAGTCACCATGTTTATTACTCTTCATTACCAGCATAATTTCTGTTTATAATCTTGCTAGCGGTCGCGAACGCCTTGAGGTGGCCGTCAACTCCAAACACAGGCCCCATGTGTTGATTAATTTATCCCATGTATGACTAAATGCATGTATTCATGAGGTGAATCAGATCTGGAAATGTTCTTGGTATTGAAGATAACGTTCTGACAAAGAAGCGGGTATCACTTATTGATCACCAGGTGATGAATATATTGGTGGGGATGCAAGTAATGGACCATATTTCTCACCATTCCCATATGGCTATGGTACTTAAACACCTATGGAAGAAGATGAGGAGCAGCCAAATACTTCTAGGTGTATTATCTTTTGGCATGTTCCATGAAAATTCACATCTGCAAATATTTGTGCTTAGCAGTCCTAGGCGCGTGCTTGAACTTTGGTGGTGTTCTGTGGATTCATTTAGGTCTTACCTCCAGATACTTTTGTATGTTCAGCTATGCTTCTTGAGCGTTGATTTTTGTGAATTAACTCAAGCTATACCTCCAAAGATTTTGGCATGTTTTGTTGTGCTTCCTGAACATTGATCTTTGTGTATTTAGTATGACTGTACCTCCAGCAATTTTGGCATGTTTAGTACTTAAAGTATGCTTCTCGAGCAGGATTGGAATGGTTTTCAGACTACTCTCTTGTTATCACTTCAGTGGTGATGATATGCTTGATATTTTTCTTTTGTAGTTCCTATTGTAAATAAAGCAAAAGAAGTTTCGTGGAAAAGATGCAGACCGCAAGACCAAACTAAGCCTTCCACGAGTCTCATTTTTTGAAGCTCTCACAGAGAAGTTAAGGCTTTCTTAGCATGTTATGTAGGAAAGTTATAATCATTGTATTAGAAAAGCCTCAAATGCTCCTCTCACCCTGGTGAAGATTGTGAATGATGTTCTATAGAGATTTTTAATTTAAGTGCATGGTTGTCAATGAATGCTCCTTTGTAAATCCAACAAGATCCTACCGATGCAGTTCTATTAAGTATATTCTTTCTTTTTTGACATCTGGTGCTCTTCTGGGTTGCATACGAACGTTCAAAACTCTAACGGCAGGATTTGTGCGCACAGGTCTGCTCGGGAGGCGCGCCAAGGCCTCTAGTGTATGTACTAATGCTAAACATACAAACAATTTGTTACGGACCGAGGCTATGCACGCACATGTCCTTCACGTGATGATCCTCTCCTCTCATTTTTTTTACTTGTGGGCCCCATCTAAATCCAAACCACCCCCTTAACTTCCTATGATTTTCCTATTCCTATGAAATTCCTATCATATAAACCAAATGAGCATAGGGCTCATTCGGTATAGGAATTTGTTAGGATGTCACTTGTCACCATAAGGGATTGACTTGCCTCATTCCTACGTGCAAAATGAGCTTTGAGTGGACGTGTAGTTTCTCCCAGAAACATAAAAAATGAATAGTATTCCTATGAAATTCCTATACGCATTTCCTACAAACCAAATGCATATATAGGAAATTTTCCTCTGGAATCCTTGTTTCTATGTTTTTCCTATAAAATCACTCCAAACCAAACGAGGCCATATTTCCTAGCGTTAGTCAGTACCTTCCCCGCCACCAATTCACTGCATGCATAGGTCTTGCATTACTCGCCTCTTGCCACCCGCGGTTGAGGCACATCCACATGGACCATAGTTGCGGAATTGCCATGCTCCGCATTGACGTTGTCTGTTGTGAAACTCTAGCCTACGGACCTCAAGTACATGTTGTCCCTAGAGTTTGACTAACAATATCTCATGACTCATATTGTTGCGAATGGTGTGCAGCAGCAGATCTTGAAGTACACATCGGTAAGGATCTTATATTTGTGGTTGTAACTGCTCGTCTGTTAAATAAGCCCAAGCTAGGAAGAGAAGAACATGGAGAAATATATCAATACCACTTGCTCCAGTTATGTCGTAGGTGAATTAGATCATCTACAATGCAGAGGCGCCTCCTTGGACGCTTAGACAAAAAAATCAATTAAAGAGATAGCTTAGGGCATGTATAATGGTTCTATCTTAGCACTGCCACATAGGATAAAAAATGATGTGGAGGAGAGAAATCATAAGAGAAGGCTTGTCTTCTCTTAATTAAGAGAAAACAAGCGATGATCTCTTACCATAATATGTCTCATCGTATTTTTAGAAATAGCTAATTATTGAAGATAAGGCTAAGAGATGACCCACTGTAGACATATTTTTTTATCATCTCTAAATTACATGCAAGATTTAATATAAGATTACCTTATCGACCATTGTACATGCCCTTAGGTGTAGGAGTTTGTTTCTCAAACGCGTGGACGCTTATTTGAGCGCTAACAAACTGATTTCTTCTTGTAAAGAATATGTTAGTGTCCGTTTAAAAGTTAGTAAGAGAAAACAAAAGAGGCGAGGCGCCCGACGACTGGTTCAACATCAACGCCAACCAAATTCCTAGGATTTGACGAGATTCGACTACAACAGCCATGAATCAAAATCTTGCACCTCGGCTAAGCACCTCCGTTATAGACGCCCATTATTGACGTATAAATGTATTGCCTAGTCTTTTACATCATATTGATCTTTTAGTTGCATTGGCTAGAGCATGCACTTCTACAAGATATCAGCGCAAGGGATCTTGAGTTCAAGACTCAACTGACGCAATTAAATTACTGCCCACTTTCGGTTCACGTTTATGCCTGAGGGAGCCACACGCAAGGGGAAGTTTGCCTAGTCTCTTTTATTAGATTGGTATTTTGATTGCATTCGTTAGAGCATGCACTTCTACACCCATCTGTCTCCCGCGTGGGTGTACCACTCCCACATGATTATTTTTGTACTCACTTTTTCCTATTTTGTATAAGTATTTGAACAAATTTGTACAAAAATAATCATATTTTTAAAATATATCAGCAAATTCTAAAATGCATTTGAAATCAAGAGTTCAGGAATAAAAGGAGCGCACCCCCGCATGGTTCGGGAATCGGCTCCTCTACCGTGCCTGCTGGGCACGGCAGGGTGCCGTGCCTTCTTACCCCGCACCTTACACATTGATATGGGCCAGAAAGGCCAGACTCCTTGGTGAAAGTTTATCTAACCAGCCCAACTGTTCACCGGATGCATCACGTTCAACTAAAAAAAATCTGATGCATTACACGCCTGCACATGTCACCTAATTAACTATTTCCCAAACCCAAAAAGAAACTATTTCCCCCATAGAAAAACTAACTTACCATATTTCACGGAGAGCAATTTTTTTTAAAAAAATATTTGTATTTTGCTTCGAGCGGGCAACAGTACCATTTCCTACATTTACATATTTTGAAAAGTTAGCAAATATATTCATGTATTAGAAACTATAAATCCAGAAAAGACAAAAAAAAGTTGAGAAACAACATGCAGACAACAGTCAACTTATATACTTAACCAAATTTAAATCGACCGAAATTTTGACAAATGAAAAATGCCATGAGAACATGCAGCCATGGACTAATGCTGTTAATTTTTTTTATAGAAGACTAATATTGTTAATCAGTAAAAAAATTGAGAACCATGTTGTTAATCAGCGGGCATCTGTTGAGCTGCTGGGCTGCTTATATGGGCTTTTAGTAGTTTCCTGGGCTAGACCATTGCTTCGCTGGGGTCGTAAGAAGGCACGGCACCCTGTCGTGCCAAGCGGGCACGGTAGAGGAGACGGTTCCCATGGTTCGAACGCTGGTATCGAGGGTTGTCGCGACGCGACTAACCAGTCCACCCGCGACTAGTTAATGGTTAGTAGTAGGATCACGACCTACTAGAAGCGGCCGGAGCTGGTCTTCTCCGGGTTTTTCTTCGTTTTCTCTTTTTTTCTCCATTCTTTTCTTTTTTATCCTCTACTTTTCTTTCTTTCTTTTTGTTTCTCATTCTACATTTGTATATACATGTTCAATATTTTTTTAAATACTTGTTTAACATTTTTTAAATACCTATTCAACATTTTTATATATATGGTCAACTTTTTAAAAATACTTGTTCAACATTTTCCTTTCTTTTTTTTTCCATTCTACATTTTCGTATATATCAAAAACATTTTTTAATAAGTGATCAACATATTTGTATACACGTTCAACATTGTCCCAATGCTTATTCAACATTATTCAAATATTTGTTCAACATTTAATACTTATGTCAACATTTTGCACATACTCGTTTAACATTTTTTAATACCTATTCAATTTTTTTAAATACATGATCGACATTTTAATACTTCTTCAACATTTTTCAAATACTTGGTCAACATTTTTCAAATAATCGATCGGACCTCGCGTAAAGCGAGACATATCAGCACCCCTCGGCCGTGTCACGATATAACCCCACGAAATCATGCTAGGTGGGCCGAGCCCACCATGAGGGAGTCTATCGGGCTGGGCCGCGAAAGCGCTTGATCCTCCGTCCTTCCTACCCGGGCCTGTTGTGACTCTGCCACAGCGACGCCGCAGCCGCAGACCCTTCCATCGCCGACGGAACCATGGAGCGCGCCCGCGGCGGATAAATTTGGGCGCGGGCGGGAAGGAGACGAGAGAGAAATCCCACAGACCGCTCCAAACCCCACCCACGCCCCTCCCCCAAAACTCCGCCGCCGCCGGTCGCCATGGAGAGGAAGCAGGCCGACTACAGCAACCTGGTAAGCACCCCGCCGCCCCCGTTCGATTCGATTCGCCCCCGTTTAGCCGTGGACCTGACTGATTTGGCGAGCGGCGGCCGCGCGCGTGCAGGACGAGAGGTACACCATCCAGGGGGAGAGGTACCAGGGCCAGCAGTACAGCCACATCTACTACACCCGCCTCCACCACATGCGCACCCTACTCCACGCCCTCGTCCCCTCCCGCAAGCCGCACCTCCCCGGTACGGAACCCCCCTCCCCATCGATGCTTAGGAGGGTTGAGCATGACTTGTCTGGCAGTAATTATGGACAGAAATAATTTCCAGTGTATTGCCTGATTTCGGTGTTTGATGTGGATTTTGATACAGTATGGTTGTTGAGTTAGGGTTTCTCTGCTGAAATGTTGCTCTCTGATCCATGGGAGGTTGATTACTGGTGGCTCCACAAGATTTGGCAACTGCAGTTGTGACTTGTGAGTGCCGAATTTAGGCCCTTTGAGCTATGTTTAGGTTAAGCAGCTCCGGGCATTGATTAGCCGATAAGGGTCTCCTGGGTGTGTTCAGGCTCATGTCCAATTTAGTTTGTCTGCTTTCATAAAGTTCCGGAACTGGTAGCTATCAAGTGCTTTGGTTCATGTGCAATTGAAGTTGGGGGTGAAAAGCATTTCACTTGGCTGTAGTGCTCTGTGGCATATGATCTTTTCAATGGAGTTAATATTGCTAAGAACATCATCTTTTTGTAGTTAGAATCAAGGAGTATATTTACAATCCGCCTCCTTGTTAGCAAGATTGGAAATTTGGATCCAGTTTCCGGGGGTTTACCGATTTGAATCCTCAACATGAGTTTTGGTCTTGTGTAGTTACATTTTCTTCATGCTAGCAGATCGCACAACATGTCCTCTCCTTTTGTGAATTAAGAAAGGATTTTAGCCACACATTTTTCCTATCTTACAGTCACTACGGTGCTTGGACTCGAAGAAGGAAAAGATTGCGTGCTTGTTGGGACTTTATACAAGCACATGAAACTGAAGCCTTCTATTCTCGATGAATACTCAAAGGAGGTAATGTAACATTATGATGGTGCTTCCATGCTTTCATATATGATGCCTGTCTGTAGAAAAACTGATGTGCTTCTGCATGTATTTTCTTTCTGTGCTGCAGAGGTCGGCAATCCCTCTTGTTAAGCCACACAATTTCATGCATTCTGATGATAATCTTATTCTGGAAGATGAAAGTGGAAGAGTTGCACTTGCAGGAGCCATACCTCCAGCAGCTTATGTGACCGGTAAGTTTGACTGTCACTTAAAAGACTCGGCACGCTGCAAATTCAAGGCTTATTTCTTCAGTGCTGTGCAATCTGTTCTGTACTTTTAACTAGCATGTCATGTTCTTCGGAATAACACTTGGTCATCTACAGGAGTTGTAGTAGCTCTTCATGGGAAGGAAACAAGTGCTGGCAACTTTCTTGTTGAAGATGTTATGGAGGCTGGTCTTCCTCCTCAAACTGTGTTGCCTAGCATAAGTAATATTTTCCATATCCTGCGGCGCTCATTCCTGAATATTTTTCCATGTTGCTACAAATTTCTAGTCGTGTTAAAAAAGTGCTCTGGAATGACATTCATTGCTGTTACAGATGAGGACAAGTATGTTGTTTTTGTCTCGGGACTAAGTGTCGGGGGCAGCACATTCAATCCTCTGCAGTTCCAACTTCTTATTGACCATATCACTGGACATTTGGGCGATGAGAATGTATGTCTGTTGTCATTATCAAATGTAAGAATTATTATACACGAGTGAGACACTAATTCTGATAATCTCTGTTGAAATTAATTAGGAGCAAACCATAGCATCAAAGATAGTTCGTGTTGTGGTTGCTGGAAATTCAGTACATATGGCACCAAGGTTCTTGAATGGTCAGGTAATTGCATTGCATCTCACATGTTTTTGGCCAATTCGTGAAATTGCTTAGTACTAATATGTATCATATCTTTCAGACAGTAGCTGCAAAAGATCAATCAAGGATAGCTGAGCCAATCAAAGAACTGGATATAATGCTGACTCAGGTTCAGCTGTTTTACCTTTCCCTTCAAATTTTGCCAGTGCGGCTGCTCCGGTCTCTGTCGTAGATCTTGATGTAATCCATTTTCTCTGCAGCTGGTGGCGTCATTACCTGTAGATATAATGCCAGGGTGTAATGATCCGGCGAATTTTGCTTTGCCTCAGCAGGTGGGCTCTTAATGCTGATGAATAGCTATTGAATTGTATATTACCAATCAATAGTAGTTTCTTTTGTGCACGCATGACTAACTCATTGCTTAATTAATTGTAGCCTTTGCATAGATGCCTTCTCTCTGGAGCGTCCACCTACAATACGTTCTCATCATGTCCAAATCCACACCAATTTGATCTTGACAATGTCAAGTGAGTGGCACTGCTTCTTTAACTATCTATAAATGGAAGCAACTTGGAGATTTTTATGCAATAAATTCTGTATGCAGGTTTATTGGAACATCTGGGCAGAACATAGATGACCTCTACAGGTACTCGGATGCTAAAGATAGGCTGGAATTCATGGAAAGGACATTGAAATGGCGCCATCTTGCTCCGACTGCACCGAACAGCCTAGGTAACTCACTGGGCATTTCAAACTTTAGCGCCTTAGTGGTAATGATGATATTGTTGGGAAAAATGACCTAGTGCCGTTATCATCGTTCATTTATTCTACCTGAATTTCATGGTTTAAATGGTCACTTGGTAGTTGCATTATCTTAGGCTAGATGATCCTCACATACCTATCTGTTTTGCTCAGGATGTTATCCATACACAGACAAGGACCCTTTCCTCGTCGAAACTTGCCCCCACGTTTACTTTGTTGGGAATCAAGATAGATATGAGACTCGGTTGTTGAAAGGTATTACTTGAAGCGAAATCCATATGTTGTTTCAGCACCCAACTTAACACCTTTGTTATCCAGGAACGGAGAAGCAGCAGGTCAGGCTAATCAGCATTCCAAGATTTTGTGAGACTGGAATCGCTGTCATGGTATGTACTAATGGTAGCCCTACATTAGCCACGTTTGTAATCTATCAATGGTTTGCTCTGTTACTTTTCCACAACAATAGTAACTGTATAAAGTAAAACAAAAGGCTAGATATGAAACCATAGGCTCCATTCCTCTGTTCTGTTTTTGTAACGCCAGCAGTCGTTTTTTTTGCAAAATGTGTGGTGGTAGTTTGCTGACAAGCATATCTATGTGTATGTTCAATACAGCTCAACTTGAGGAACTTGGAATGCAGCACCTTGAGCTTCTCAACAAGCTTCGACGCCTGACGCTGCTCCATGTATGGGGTGCACACAAGAAGGGTCTGGTGTGGCGCTACTACGCAGATCCCAATCTTGAAGTTTAAGGTTTCACGAGGGAACAAGCTATTGTGTTGCCCGTCGAAGCTCGTGTAAGGGCTACCTCGGAACTATGTATCTGTAGCTTAGCAGCTCATTGTTAGATGTGATGACCTAGGTTTGGTTGTAGCTAACAAACAAATAGAAGAAGCTGATGCTTCTGTTCCCAGTTTCCATCAGCTGATGCGTTGGTCAGAACTTGAGTTTATTTTTATTTTATTTTGCCATCAGTGTTAGCAAATGTATCAGTCTTTTCCGAAACGGACTGTGTTCCTGTGTAGTATGCCTGTTTGGAAGCGAGCACACACCTGCAGGTATGGCCAGGAATGCAGATTAGTAGTAGTATACGTACGTACTAAGTAAGATGCGTTCACCAGGTTGCAGAATATCCGAGAGCATATTCAGATTCTCGTCGGTGCAAATGGTCACCTGTTTTATCCATACATGTACTTTTTTCTTTTGTTAAAAAAAAGGCAATGCTACCTGACGCTTTTAGTTTGCTGCCAGTACATCCCCAAGTGAAAATCCTTGAAAAACAGGAGCACTCTTTAGGTCAGAATTTGTAATCTCATCATCGTAATTTCCTCTGCGAGAGGCGAGAGCCAGTGCAGGATGCCTCTCCTATGTCTGGCCATGGGCCGGGCCGGGCCGGGCATGGGCCGGGCCTGAAAAAGCCCACGGCAAAAAACTAAGGCCCAGTCCCTCCCATCGGGCCTACTTTTCAAGCCCAAGCCCGGCCCATCTGGTAAAAAGCCCTGAAAAGCCCTTAGGGCTTAGGGCCGTGGGCCGGGCCTCTTCTTTAAAATGCCAATATGCGAAGCCCAAGCCCGTCCAGGCCCTGCTGGTGGGCTCAAAACTCAGGCCCAAGCCCGGCCCTCGGGCAAGCCCATCGGGCCTAGGCCCTGGATTTTAGGGCCGGGCCTGGGTGGGCCGACAGGGCCAGGACTAGCCTCTCCTGATCCTGAAACCCCAAAAACCTGTGGCTGCGGCTCGTCGCACGCAGCAAGGTGCCAAAACCAGAGCAGGAGCTGGGCCGACTAGACTACTGAACCAATCCGCGCTTGTGTGTGTTGCGCCCTCGCCCTGCCCCCTGCTCCCCCCTTTCTTTGTCGCCATGGCCGCCGCACTCTCCCCCCACCTCGCCACGACCCTGCCGTCTCTCCGCCCCCCTGCCCGCCGGCCTTCGCGCGCGGCCTCTCTACTCCCGCCCCGGGGCGCCCGCATCGCCCTCCGTCGCTCCTCCAGGTGCGCGCCGTATGATGCTCTCCCTCCCCGCCCCCTTCCTTACCCTAGCGCTCCTTCTACCAACGGGCATTGGCCGGAGACCGGGAGATGCCATCTTGATTAGAGTAGTTATTACGCTCTGCTCCGCCGCTTTCTTTCTTGATTGATGTATTTGGAGTTGCGGCGCCCGTGCGGGCATCCCATCTTGCCAATACGGCGGGCGCAGGGGAAGAAAGGGGGCGGAGTTCTGGGATCTGTAGGTTTCCGTAGTGTTGCAGAAAGGAACTGAAAGAATTGACAACATAGGCTCCCCCTTCTCGCTAAACAATTAGCTGTGACAGCCTTGGAAATACGTAGTACTGTATATCGCAGTGATGTATCACGTGCTTCATGATGCATCGAGGTCAATCAGTCTTAGGAATACCTAACATGCTAGGAATATGTATTTTAGACTGATTTTGGTGAAGCAAAAATATAGAGTATATATCATAGAATGCCTTGAGAAATGTTTCAAGTCAAAAAGAATTTTGAATTTAGAAAGGAAACAGAGTAGGATTGGTTTTATGGTGGAAAGTAGGAATTAGTATTAAGGGCAATCCCCATCGACTGGAACTGGCTTCTGCTCAATACATACTCAGCTCAAGCTGCGGCACCGCTCAGGAGGCAGAGGCATTTGCCTTTCTGACCGCAATATTGACGCGTGGTTCTACACCATGGTGGAGGCAGCAGCAGGTTACTGATCGTCTTGGATCCGGTTGCTCTCAACCGTTATATTTAGAAGACCAACAGATAGGACTAATGCTTGGATTCAGTTCAAAATCGATGCACTAGATAGTAGTATAGATAAGTATTGTTATTTGGCTTATCTGATGCACCTATGTGGATCAAATCGGCCATCTGTGGCTTTGTAAAATTGGGATAACCACTAACTGGAAAAGAATCGCCTACATAATAGAAATTTTGGTTGTCCATTTTGTGCGCCACCGCATGCCACTTAAAAACATTTGAGTCGTGACATGGTTGCCGAGAGAGCCTATATGTGCATCGTTTGTCTCCATGTTAAGTGATCGGCAAGGGCACCTGTCTGTATATCACTCTCACTGTTTTGTGCTGCAGGCATCCTTACCTTTTGTCAAGAAATTCTGGATGGTTTGAGAATGCAACAAGGAAGAAGGCCCTGCTTGCATCAGAGACAGATTCCCCTAACACCGAGGTTTCAAAACAGAGCAGCACCGGCGACGCCAACTCTTCTCCAGATGGCCCGCCAGTTCTGACCATTTTAGCCGGTATCGTCGTGTTCTTTCTGCTCTTGTGGGTAATCGGATCGATCTTCACCTGGATTGTTGGTCTCGTCTTCGGGGCTGCGAAATCTTAGATGTTCATCAATCTTAGGATAGTTCTGCACCTTTTCAGTTGTATATACAATTGTCTCAGACTGATGTTTGATGATAGCCTTGGGTCCTTGCATCATCTGCTGTCATTTCCAGCCGAAATTCTTGAATAATTGTATCACATGTTTTAGTGAAATCTCAGGGATTACCGTGTTTCACGCTGTTATTTAACAATATCTTTGGCTCATGGCCGCGTTCCACGCTGTCTTCGTTCCATTTCTTCTTTGCTGCTGCATGTGTGCCTATTGTTGCTGCCAGATTATTGCAAGCGCTTAAACTTTCCCTTTTTCTTATTGATGAGGTGCAATAGAACTTGATCTGAACTTAGTTTTTTGTTTACCTGGACTTAGTTACTGCAATCAATGTCATGGCTAGATGCACCAGTACAGGCGATGGCATGGCTTATGCATGCTGTCATTCTCTGTGCGTGTTGGTGTTTGGCCTGTCACCGAAGTACATCCTAGGAATTATTTGGTCATGGCCGAAACATTGGTCGCTTGCCTTTTGATATGCCTACATGCCAATGCTCTTTTGACGGATCTAGTTCATTTTGTCGAGCTGATGTTGGGCAATTCATGGCAAGGGAAAGCTCAGTCAAAATATTTGGCAGGGGTAAAGTTGGGCACGAGCCAAGCACACCAGTGCTTGTGACGTCTTTGTACCATAAGAGAGGCCACACTCGATCATTGTGTTGGCCATGCCTCCTCGGCCGTGTTTATTACTGTGCCCGCAACGATGCGTACTTGGAGCAGAGTTACTAGCCTGCAGAGAGGTACTGCCGGTTGCACGACGGAGCAAGTATGTACGCACGTACGTACTCCACTGCACGGCTCACGGGCGCCGTGCGTCAGTCAGTGCTGCTGTCATTTATTATGCCGGCCGGTCAGCAGATCTAGCCTAACGGCCTGAATCCCGTGGATGATGATGGAGATTCCCTTCCCGTCCGTTTTGCCCGCCGGTGTCACGGGACAAGTAAACGGTGGTCACAGCACAGCACAGCGACCGCACGATCGATCGACGGCAGAAAGAAAAGCGCCCAGCTATGCACTCTGCACGCACACAGGTGCCGACCACGACCGCACCAGCGGGATCGCATGGACGGCATGTGGGATCCCACCTACCCGCGCTCCGCAACGGCTATATTCCTCCTCGCCTTCCCCGCGCTTAAATCCCGCGCCCCCTTCTTCCTCCTCATCCCCTCCCGCTCTCCCGCACCACTCACTCCCCTCCATCAATTCAATCCTGAATTCCTGACTCGGTGGACTTCCTGCTCCCCAACGGCTACTGTGCCATCCATTCACCGCGACTCCTCCCCCTCCGGCCAATCCAATCCTATCCGATGGCGACGACGCCGGCCCGGCAGTCGCACAGCGGGGCCGGAGGCGGCGGCGGCGAGGCGGTGTCGGTGCAGCACGTGGCCAAGGCCTCCTCGGACGAGCTGCTCCGCAAGTTCGCCGACCCGGACGACGACGACGCCGCCTCCAAGCAGCGATCGACCCCGCCCCGCCGCAGCCTCGCGCTGCGCCGCAAGCGCTCCTCCCGGCGCGTCGCGTCGGGGCTCTCCGCGAGGGACTCCGGTGCGGCGTCCGGCGCGGGGCTGGAGCTGGCCGCGCCCAAGCGCCGGCGCAGCATCGGCGGGTCCACGGACTGGAGGGCCGGGCTGCTGCTGCCCACCACCACGGCCTCCTCCTCCTCCTCCTCCGCGCGGAAGGGCAACGGCGGCCCCGCGCGCGCGAAGCGGGGCGCGCGGCTCGATGAGGCCGGCGTCGCGCACTTCCTCGCCGCGCTGGAGCGGGTAAGCTAGCTAGCTGCTTCTCTGTCATTTCTGAACCTCATTTTCGATCGCCTCGGCTAAACGCGGCATTGGTTGGTTGTGCGCGCGTGGTCAGACGTGGAAGAAGACGGTGGCGGGCGCGTCGAGGATGTTCGTGGAGCGGCACCGGAGCAGCCACGTGCAGCTCATCAGTGACATGGTCTAGCTGCCCATCATCTTCTGATGGGATGAAGCTCGTCTGCTCGGGGTTGATAGTTTCTGCGCGCGAATTGGATTCGCTATATATGTTGATTGATTGGTTTTAGGATTCACAGCAGAATAATACTGGCAGAGAAGGAGGAGGCGAATCGAGCCAGCTTCTCTTTCTCTGCCGTTGCCAGTGTGTTTGCTTATTTTCATTTCTTCGTCGCCACTACATTGTAAATTCAAGTTTGCAAATTCCATACCAGTGCTACATGCTAATTGTATTGCCATCTTCCACTGCACTAGTACTACTACTGTTTACTTCCAGTTTGTAAAGGCGACAGGGGACGCAGTGCTATTGCCAAGCCTTTTGTTTTTGTTTTTGAAAAATTGCTATTGCCAAGTTCTCTTTTTTAGTGTCTGCTTTTTTCTGGAGACACTTTTGAGTGCCTGCTATGGCCAAGTGTGAATGTGGATAAGGTCTCTTGGGCTTTTTGTGCTGGTCTGTGCTGAATGGGCCTGGAGGGCTGGCCTCCCAGTACTTGCTTCCACGCACCGTTAAAAAAAAAGTAATTGCTTCCATGCACCCCTAAAAAAAGTAATTGCTTCCACGAAGCGTTCCCTTCTTCTGTTCTGCATCACATTTCCACCTCTTCTTTGGTCTCATAGTGCGTTTCTTAAAAAAAAAAAAAAACTAGCTCATCGTGCGCTCCGGGACAATAAAGTTGCGTCTGGCGACACAATCGTCGACATGGTCGCTGGCTTTTACCAAGTTTTCTGTCCAAGAGATTCTGCTTCGTTTCCTCTCTGACGAATACGCGCCTATTGCACTGCATGTACGTACATCAACTTGTGAACTCTCTGAAAGCGTACAAGCAGGCGTACAAGCAGAACAGAAACAAGCAACTCTTCCAAATTCAGATGTACTAGCCGAAACACACGCGGGGATACGCACGGATTGCTTGGCCGCTCCAAATTGTGCGCCACAGAGACATACTCCCTCCTTTCCGGTTTATAAGGCTTATCTCAAAATTTTAGTTTTTCCATTTTATAAGGCTCAATTTGGTTGTTCCCCATCACAAATTCAGATTTCAAGGTGCATTAAATCATTGCATGCAAGTACTCCCTCCTTTCCGGTTTATAAGGCTCAATTCAAAAATCTCACTACCCAAGGTAGATGGTGAGTGGTGAAATACTTTTTGTAGTTTGCAAAAGCACCCAATTAATACTCTTGTTTTCCTCAAAAAAGTATGTTTACTAATGCATTAATTGCAATGCATGCATGCATAAATTACATGCATTGATCAATTTCCTCTTAATACTTGCATGCAATTATTTAATGCACCTTAAAATCTGAACATGTGATGGGAAACAACCAAATTGAGCCTTATAAAATGGAAAAACTAAAATTTTAAGATAAACCTTATAAACCGAAAAGGAGGGAGTATTAAGAGAAAATTGACCAATGCATGTCATTTATGCATGCATGCATTGCAATTAATGCATTGGTAAACATAATTTTTTAAGAAAAACAAGACCATTAATTGAGTGCTTTTACAAACTACAAAAAATATTCCACCACTCACCATCTACCTTGGTTGGTGAGATTTTTGAATTGAGCCCTATAAACCAGAAATGAGGGAGTAGTAGGTCTCCAGCTCTTTCCATGCACCCTCAGCATGTGAAACTTCCAGCCCGCTTTATTACTTTGGCAGTACTAAAACCTGCTTTCTTATCCCTAGGACCTTTACATAGCAGCACGTATCGTTAGGTTCCACGGCCTGAATAAACAAGGTCAGTTCCGAAAGGTAAAAGGCAGATAGTAGCATTAGCAAGCAGGTCCCATTTGTTTAAGTTTTTGACGCTGGTAGGTACTAGTATCATAATATACTCATACCCAGCAAACCCCCTACGCTAAGAAAACGTGATCTCGAGTCAACACTGACATTATTCCGTGCACTGGTCAGCTCCTCCTTTTCCTAACAACAAGCCTCTGGGTGCGGTGCACTGAATCTCAACAACCAGTGGGGAGGTTTGCTTCGGACGGACGGCGCTCCTTGGCTGAATCAGAGCTGGACGGCCAAAACGCATCTCAAACACTACGACGGATCGACCGATCACTGACCGATCACAAAAAAAATCCATCCAGATGGGCCTCAAACACTCGGGCTGTCCGACACCCCAAATATCAAGTTTAAATCTAGGACGATACGGGCATGTCCGCTTGACACGCCCGACCGACCCCCGACCTCACAGGTGTCCCACAAAATCCGCAATACGGCTTCCAACTCCGAACCGTAACTCACTCCACTCGCCTCTCTCCTGTCCTCTCCCCTCCCACATTCCGACCAATTTGGCACGATGTCAAGCTACGACAGCCACTTCGGCTCCAACCTCGACTCGGACGAGGAGCTGCCCATCCGCATTGCCTTAGAGCGCTTCAAGGTGGAGATCGGAAGCAGCTCCGAATTTGCAGCTCCCGCGTCCGCGCCGAAGCTGGACCCTCCCGACCCGCACTCAGCTCCGGTAGGACAGTGCAGTCTGCAAGGCCCCCACGCCGTCCCCTTACCCCGCTGGCCGCTCCTACGCGTGAGCAGCGGCGGGTGCTAGTGCCCATGCCACCGGCCCTCACGCACACTCCAGAATCGGAGGCGTGTGCCGCCCGCCACGAGAGGCAACGGGCAAGGAAGGGGGAGGCAGCGAAGTGGTCCGTGCGCTGTCGCGCAGGATGCCAGCGGAGCCCGACGAGGATGAGCGGCTCCTCACATGGGTCTACCGCCGGTCGCTCATGTCAGCGCAGACGGACGCTCGTCACCTCCGGCGGAAGAGTGCAAAGGTGTTGCGGCTAGCCATAGAGCAGTCGGAGCGGGAGGTGTAGGAGGCAGCGGCGAAGGCGACTCAGCTCGCCAAGCTGAAGTGGCAGCAGGACAAGGCCGTCCGCCGGATGAAGGGGTTGATCGCCATGTCCTCCTCCGACGACGACGGAGATGTGATAGCTCTACCTCCTCCGATGATGACCAAGATCCTCCAGCGGCCGCGGACGCCTACAACTGCGCCGGCGACCTGAAGGGCAAAGGCCCGGCGCGGAAGTGGTGATCCCGCTCCTTCTCCAATGTTTATATCGCCTTTAATTGTTGTTAATTAAAAACTTGTCCGGCGACGAACTTAGATGATCTTTTGGAAGATGTGAAGCTCGTTTATGTCTGTTTGCAGCCGACCGGTTCTGTTGCCCGTTGTTTGATCACGTAAAGTAGCTCAAGTTGCATGTATATTATGTATATAGGATGTCAAATATGAGTTACACGGATGTGGATAGGGAAATATAAGATGTGCCCAGTCAGTGCCTGCGTGTCCGCGGGAGTTTGATGGACCGAATTAGAACCTCATGGATGTAGATGCTCTCACTGAAGGAAATATGCCCTAGAGGCAATAATAAAGTTATTATTTATTTCCTTATATCATGATAAATGTTTATTATTCATGCTAGAATTGTATTAACTGGAAACATAATACATGTGTGAATACATAGACAAACAGAGTGTCACTAGTATGCCTCTACTTGACTAGCTCATTAATCAAAGATGGTTATGTTTCCTAGCCATGAACAAAGAGTTGTTATTTGATTAACGAGATCACATCATTAGTTGAATGATCTGATTGACATGACCCATTACATTAGCATAGCACCCGATCGTTTAGTATGTTGCTATTGCTTTTATCCATGACTTATACATGTTCCTTCAACTATGAGAATATGCAACTCCCATTTACCGTAGGGACACTTTGTGTGCTACCAAACGTCACAACGTAACTGGGTGATTATAAAGGTGCTCTACAAGTGTCTCCGAAGGTACATGTTGAGTTGGCATATTTCGAGATTAGGATTTGTCACTCCGATTGTCGGAGAGGTATCTCAGGGCCTTCTCGGTAATGCACATCACATAAGCCTTGCAAGCATTGCAACCAATGAGTTAGTTGCGAGATGATGTATTACGGAACGAGAAAAGAGACTTGCCGGTAACGAGATTGAACTAGGTATTGGATACCGACGATCGAATCTCGGGCAAGTAACATACCGATGACAAAGGGAACAAACGTATGTTGTTATGCGGTCTGACCGATAAAAGATCTTCGTAGAATATGTAGGAGCCAATATGGGCATCCAGGTCCCGCTGTTGGTTATTGACCGGAAACGTGTCTCGGTCATGTCTACATTGTTCTCGAACCGTAGGGTCCGCACGCTTAAGGTTACGATGACAGTTATTATGAGTTTATGCATTTTGATGTACCGAAGGAGTTCGGAGTCCCGGATGTGATCACGGACATGACGAGGAGTCTCGAAATGGTCGAGACGTAAAGAATGATATATTGGAAGCCTATGTTTGGACATCGGATGCATTCCAGGTAAAAACAGGATTTTACCGGAATACCGGGAGGGTTACCGGAACCCCCCGGGAGCATAATGGGCCAACATGGGCCTTGGAGGAGAAGTGAGAGGGCAGCCCTAGGGGCTGCGCGCCTCCCCCCCTTCCCCTAGTCCTATTAGGACTAGGAGAGGTGGGCGCCCCCCTCTCTTTCTCTCTCCCCTTGGAGAATCCTAGTCCAACTAGGATTGGGGGGGGAATCCTACTCCCAGAGGGAGTAGGACTCCTCCTGCGCCTCCCTCCTTTGGCCGGCCAGCCTCCCCCCCTTCATCCTTTATATACGGGGGCAGGGGACACCCCAAGACACACAAGTTGATCTACGGATCGTTCCTTAGCCGTGTGCGGTGCCCCCTTCCACCAAATTCCACCTCGATTATATCGTTGCAGTGCTTAGGCGAAGCCCTGCGCCGGTAACACATCAAGATCGTCACCACGCCGTCGTGCTGACGGAACTCTTCCTCGACGCTTTGCTGGATCGGAGCCCGGGGATCGTCATCGAGCTGAACGTGTGCCAAGAACTCGGAGGTGCCGGAGTAACGGTGCTGTGATCGGTTGGATCGCGAGGAGAACGTACGACTACTTCCTCTACGTACGACTACTTCCTCTACGTTGTGTCAACGCTTCCGCTTCGGTCTACGAGGGTACGTAGACAAACACTCTCCCCTCTCGTTGCTATGCATCACCATGATCTTGCGTGTGCGTAGGAATTTTTTTGAAATTACTACGTTTCCCAACAGTGGCATCCGAGCCTAGGTTTTATGGTTTGATGTTATTTGCACGAGTAGAACACAAGTGAGTTTTGGACGATACAAGTCATACTGCCTACCAGCATGTCATACTTTGGTTCAGCGGTATTGTTGGACGAGACGATCCGGACCAACCTTACGCGTACGCTTACGCGAGACCGGTTCCCTCGACGTGCTTTGCACATAGATGGCTTGCGGAAGACTGTCTCTCCAACTTTAGTTGAACCGAGTGTGGCTACGCCCGGTCCTTGAGAAGGTTAAAACGGAGTCTATTTGACAAACTATCGTTGTGGTTTTGATGCGTAGGTAAGATGAGTTCTTGCTTAAAGCCCGTAGCAGCCACGTAAAACTTGCAACAACAAAGTAGAGGACGTCTAACTTGTTTTTGCAGGGCATGTTGTGATGTGATATGGTCAAGACGTGATGCTAAAATTTTATTGTATGAGATGATCATGTTTTGTAACCGAGTTATCGGCAACTGGCAGGAGCCATATGGTTGTCGCTTTATTGTATGCAATGCAATCGCGATGTAATGCTTTACTTTATTGCTAAACGGTAGTGATAGTCGTAGAAGCATAAGATTAGCGAGACGACAACGATGCTGCGATGAAAATCAAGGTGTCGCGCCGGTGACGATGGTGATCATGACGGTGCTTCGAAGATGGAGATCACAAGCACAAGATGATGATGGCCATATCATATCACTTATATTGATTGCATGTGATGTTTATCCTTTTATGCATCTTATCTTGCTTTGATTGACGGTAGCATTATAAGATGATCTCTCACTAAATTATCAAGAAGTGTTCTCCCTGAGTATGCACCGTTGCGAAAGTTCTTCGTGCTGAGACACCACGTGATGATCGGGTGTGATAGGCTCTACGTTCAAATACAACGGGTGCAAAACAGTTGCACACGCGGAATACTCAGGTTTAACTTGACGAGCCTAGCATATACAGATATGGCCTCGGAACACAGAGACCGAAAGGTCGAGCGTGAATCATATAGTAGATATGATCAACATAATGATGTTCACCATTGAAACTACTCCATCTCACGTGATGATCGGACATGGTTTAGTTAATTTGGATCACGTGATCACTTAGAGGATTAGAGAGATGTCTATCTAAGTGGGAGTTCTTAAGTAATATGATTAATTGAACTTTAATTTATCATGAACTTAGTACCTGATAGTATCTTGCTTGTCTATGTTGTGTAGATAGATGGCTCGTGCTGTTGTTCCGTTGAATTTTAATGCGTTCCTTGAGAAAGCAAAGTTGAAAGATGATGGTAGCAATTACACGGACTGGGTCCGTAACTTGAGGATTATCCTCATTGCTGCACAGAAGAATTACGTCCTGGAAGCACCGCTAGGTGCCAGGCCTGGTGCAAGAGCTACGCCAGATGTTGTGAACGTCTGGCAAAGCAAAGCTGATGACTACTCTATAGTTCAGTGTGCCATGCTTTACGGCTTAGAACCGGGACTTCAACGACGTTTTGAACACCATGGAGCATATGAGATGTTCCAGGAGTTGAAGTTAATATTTCAAGCAAATGCCCGGATTGAGAGATATGAAGTCTCCAATAAGTTCTATAGCTGTAAAATGGAGGAGAATGGTTCTGTCAGTGAGCATATACTCAGAATGTCTGGGTATAACAATCACTTGATTCAACTGGGAGTTAATCTTCCGGATGATTGCGTCATTGACAGAATTCTCCAATCACTGCCACCAAGCTATAAGAGCTTCGTGATGAACTATAATATGCAAGGGATGACCAAAACTATGCCCGAGCTCTTCGCGATGCTAAAAGCCGCGGAGGTAGAAATCAAAAAGGAGCATCAAGTGTTGATGGTTAACAAAACCACTAGTTTCAAGAAAAAGGGCAAAGGGAAGAAAAAGGGGAACTTCAAAAAGAACAGCAAGCAAGTTGCTACTCAAGAGAAGAAACCCAAGTCTGGACCTAAGCCTGAAACTGAGTGCTTCTATTGCAAGCAGACTGGTCACTGGAAGCGGAACTGCCCCAAGTATTTGGCGGATAAGAAGGATGGCAAGGTTAACAAAGGTATATATGATATACATGTTATTGATGTGTAGCTTACTAATTCTCGCAGTAGCACCTGGGTATTTGATACTGGTTCTGTTGCTAATATTTGCAACTCAAAACAGGGGCTACGGATTAAGCGAAGATTGGCTAAGGACGAGGTGACGATGCGCGTGGGAAACGGTTCCAAAGTCGATGTGATCGCGGTCGGCACGCTACCTCTACATCTACCTTCGGGATTAATATTAGATCTAAATAATTGTTATTTAGTACCAGCGTTGAGCATGAACATTATATCTGGATCTTGTTTGATGCGAGACGGTTATTCATTTAAATCAGAGAATAATGGTTGTTCTATTTATATGAGTAATATCTTTTATGGTCATGCGCCATTAAAGAGTGGTTTGTTCTTACTTAATCTCGATAGTAGTAATACACATATTCATAATGTTGAAACCAAAAGATGCAGAGTTGATAATGATAGTGCAACTTATTTGTGGCACTGCCGTTTAGGTCATATCGGTGTAAAGCGCATGAAGAAACTCCATACTGATGGACTTTTGGAGTCACTTGATTATGAATCACTTGGCACTTGCGAACCGTGCCTTATGGGCAAGATGACTAAAACACCGTTCTCCGGTACTGTGGAGAGAGCAACAGATTTATTGGAAATCATACATACTGATGTATGTGGTCCAATGAATGTTGAGGCTCGTGGCGGATATCGTTATTTTCTCACCTTCACTGATGATTTAAGCAGATATGGGTATATCTACTTAATGAAACACAAGTCTGAAACATTTGAAAAGTTCAAAGAATTTCAGAGTGAAGTGGAAAATCATCGTAACAAGAAAATAAAGTTTCTACGATCTGATCGTGGAGGAGAATATTTGAGTTACGAGTTTGGTCTACATTTGAAACAATGCGGAATAGTTTCGCAACTCACGCCACCCGGAACACCACAACGTAATGGTGTGTCCGAACGTCGTAATCGTACTTTACTGGATATGGTGCGATCTATGATGTCTCTTACCGATTTACCGCTATCTTTTTGGGGTTATGCTCTAGAGACGGCCGCATTCACGTTAAATAGGGCACCATCAAAATCCGTTGAGACAACGCCTTATGAACTGTGGTTTGGCAAGAAACCAAAGTTGTCGTTTCTTAAAGTTTGGGGCTGCGATGCTTATGTGAAAAAGCTTCAACCTGATAAGCTCGAACCCAAATCGGAAAAATGTGTCTTCATAGGATACCCAAAGGAGACTATTGGGTATACCTTCTATCACAGATCCGAAGGCAAAATTTTTGTTGCTAAAGTCGGAAACTTTCTAGAGAAGGAGTTTCTCTCGAAAGAAGTGAGTGGGAGGAAAGTAGAACTTGATGAGATAACAGTATCTGCTCCTTTATTGAGAAGTAGTACATCACAGAAATCTGTTTCTGTGACACCTACATCAAATAGGAAGGAAGCTAATGATAATGATCATGAAACTTCAGATCAATTTTCTACTGAATTTCGTAGATCAACCAGAGTAAGATCCGCACCAGAGTGGTACGGTAATCCTATTTTGGAAGTCATGTTACTAGACCATGATGAACCTACGAACTATGAAGAAGCGATGGTGAGCCCAGATTCCGCAAAGTGGCTTGAGGCCATGAAATCTGAGATGGGATCCATGTATGATAACAAAGTGTGGACTTTGGTTGACTTGCCCGATGATCGGCAAGCAATAGAAAATAAATGGATTTTTAAGAAGAAGACTGACGCTGATGGTAATATTACTGTCTATAAAGCTCGACTTGTTGCAAAAGGTTTTCGACAAGTTCAAGGGATTGACTACGATGAGACTTTCTCACCCGTAGCGATGCTTAAGTCTGTCCGAATCATGTTAGCAGTTGCCGCATTTTATGATTATGAAATTTGGCAAATGGATGTCAAAACTGCATTCCTGAATGGATTTCTGGAAGAAGAGTTGTATATGATGCAACCAGAAGGTTTTGTCGATCCAAAGGAAGCTAACAAAGTGTGCAAGCTCCAGCGATCCATTTATGGACTGGTGCAAGCCTCTCGGAGTTGGAATAAACGCTTTGATAGTGTGATCAAAGTTTTTGGTTTTATACAGACTTTCGGAGAAGCCTGTATTTACAAGAAAGTGAGTGGGAGCTCTGTAGCATTTCTGATATTATATGTGGATGACATATTACTGATCAGAAATAATATAGAATTTCTGGATAGCATAAAGGGATACTTGAATAAAAGTTTTTCAATGAAAGACCTCGGGGAAGCTGCTTACATATTGGGCATTAAGATCTATAGAGATAGATCAAGACGCCTAATAGGACTTTCACAAAGCACATACCTTGACAAAGTTTTGAAAAAGTTCAGAATGGATCAGGCAAAGAAAGGGTTCTTGCCTGTGGCACAAGGTGTGAAATTGAGTAAGACTCAATGCCCGACCACCGCAGAAGATAGAGAGAAAATGAAAAATGTTCCCTATGCTTCAGCCATAGGCTCTATCATGTATGCAATGCTGTGTACCAGACCAGATGTGTGCCTTGCTGTAAGTTTAGCAGGCAGGTACCAAAGTAATCCAGGAGTGGATCACTGGACAGCGGTCAAGAATATCCTTAAGTACTTGAGAAGGACTAAGGATATGTTTCTCATTTATGGACGTGACAAAGAGCTCGTCGTAAACGGTTACGTCGATGCAAGCTTTGACACTGATCCGGACGATTCCAAATCGCAAACCGGATACGTATTTACATTAAACGGTGGAGCTGTCAGTTGGTGCAGTTCTAAACAAAGCGTCGTGGCGGGATCTACATGTGAAGCTGAGTACATAGCCGCTTCGGAAGCAGCTAATGAAGGAGTCTGGATGAAGGAGTTCATATCCGATCTAGGTGTTGTACCTAGCGTATCGGGTCCAATGAAAATCTTTTGTGACAATACTGGTGCAATTGCCTTGGCAAAGGAATCCAGATTTCACAAAAGAACCAAACACATCAAGAGACGCTTCAACTCCATCCGGGATTTGGTCCAGGTGGGAGACATAGAGATATGCAAGATACATACGGATCTGAATGTTGCAGACCCGTTGACTAAGCCTCTTCCACGAGCAAAACATGATCAGCACCAAAACTCCATGGGTGTTAGAATCATTACTTTGTAATCTAGATTATTGACTCTAGTGCAAGTGGGAGACTGAAGGAAATATGCCCTAGAGGCAATAATAAAGTTATTATTTATTTCCTTATATCATGATAAATGTTTATTATTCATGCTAGAATTGTATTAACTGGAAACATAATACATGTGTGAATACATAGACAAACAGAGTGTCACTAGTATGCCTCTACTTGACTAGCTCATTAATCAAAGATGGTTATGTTTCCTAGCCATGAACAAAGAGTTGTTATTTGATTAACGAGATCACATCATTAGTTGAATGATCTGATTGACATGACCCATTACATTAGCATAGCACCCGATCGTTTAGTATGTTGCTATTGCTTTTATCCATGACTTATACATGTTCCTTCAACTATGAGAATATGCAACTCCCATTTACCGTAGGGACACTTTGTGTGCTACCAAACGTCACAACGTAACTGGGTGATTATAAAGGTGCTCTACAAGTGTCTCCGAAGGTACATGTTGAGTTGGCATATTTCGAGATTAGGATTTGTCACTCCGATTGTCGGAGAGGTATCTCAGGGCCTTCTCGGTAATGCACATCACATAAGCCTTGCAAGCATTGCAACCAATGAGTTAGTTGCGAGATGATGTATTACGGAACGAGAAAAGAGACTTGCCGGTAACGAGATTGAACTAGGTATTGGATACCGACGATCGAATCTCGGGCAAGTAACATACCGATGACAAAGGGAACAAACGTATGTTGTTATGCGGTCTGACCGATAAAAGATCTTCGTAGAATATGTAGGAGCCAATATGGGCATCCAGGTCCCGCTGTTGGTTATTGACCGGAAACGTGTCTCGGTCATGTCTACATTGTTCTCGAACCGTAGGGTCCGCACGCTTAAGGTTACGATGACAGTTATTATGAGTTTATGCATTTTGATGTACCGAAGGAGTTCGGAGTCCCGGATGTGATCACGGACATGACGAGGAGTCTCGAAATGGTCGAGACGTAAAGAATGATATATTGGAAGCCTATGTTTGGACATCGGATGCATTCCAGGTAAAAACAGGATTTTACCGGAATACCGGGAGGGTTACCGGAACCCCCCGGGAGCATAATGGGCCAACATGGGCCTTGGAGGAGAAGTGAGAGGGCAGCCCTAGGGGCTGCGCGCCTCCCCCCCTTCCCCTAGTCCTATTAGGACTAGGAGAGGTGGGCGCCCCCCTCTCTTTCTCTCTCCCCTTGGAGAATCCTAGTCCAACTAGGATTGGGGGGGGGGGGAATCCTACTCCCAGAGGGAGTAGGACTCCTCCTGCGCCTCCCTCCTTTGGCCGGCCAGCCTCCCCCCCTTCATCCTTTATATACGGGGGCAGGGGACACCCCAAGACACACAAGTTGATCTACGGATCGTTCCTTAGCCGTGTGCGGTGCCCCCTTCCACCAAATTCCACCTCGATTATATCGTTGCAGTGCTTAGGCGAAGCCCTGCGCCGGTAACACATCAAGATCGTCACCACGCCGTCGTGCTGACGGAACTCTTCCTCGACGCTTTGCTGGATCGGAGCCCGGGGATCGTCATCGAGCTGAACGTGTGCCAAGAACTCGGAGGTGCCGGAGTAACGGTGCTGTGATCGGTTGGATCGCGAGGAGAACGTACGACTACTTCCTCTACGTACGACTACTTCCTCTACGTTGTGTCAACGCTTCCGCTTCGGTCTACGAGGGTACGTAGACAAACACTCTCCCCTCTCATTGCTATGCATCACCATGATCTTGCGTGTGCGTAGGAATTTTTTTGAAATTACTACGTTTCCCAACACTCACCTGCAGAAAGAAGGAAGGTAAAGAGGACGAAGCCTTTCCTCTATCTGAAAAAGAGAGCAGAGGTTGGAACGCTACAAAAGCACCGCCACAATTCTTCAGAGAGAAGAGTGGAATAGGATAAAACAGAATGCTTTAAGTTTCTAATTGAACGAATTGTTAAGAAAATTAATGGTTGGAAGGAAAAATTACTGTCCGCCGGGGGAAAGGAGATCCTGCTTAAGGCTGTGATCCAAGCCATACCTACCTATACAATGTCGGTCTTTAAAATTCCTAAAAAAATCTGTAAAGGAATCATCGACGCGATTGCACATTTCTGTTGGGGAGACGAGGAGAACCAGAGGAGGATGCACTGGATGGCCTGGTGGAAAATGTGTGTACCAAAAACCAAGGAGGAATGGGATTTCGTGATATCCACTGTTTCAACCTGGCTTTGCTAGCCAAACAGGCATGGCGTCTCATTGAAAATCCTGATTCCTTGTGTGCTACTATTCTGAAGGCCAAGTACTATCCTGATGGCGATATGATGAAGTCCAAGCCAAAGCATGGCGCTTCTTTCACATGGCAAAGCATCATGGCAGGCATTTCTACTCCGAAACGTGGCTATATTTGGCGAGTGGGGAATGGTGTTGGGGAACGTAGCAGAAATTCAAAATTTTCTACGCATCACCAAGATCAATCTATGGAGTAATCTAGCAACGAGGGTAAAGGAGAGTGCATCTACATACCCTTGTAGATCGCTAAGCGGAAGCGTTCAAGTGAACCGGGTTGATGGAGTCGTACTCGTCGTGATCCAAATCACCGATGATCCGAGCGCCGAACGGACGGCACCTCCGCGTTCAACACATGTACAGCCCGGGCACGTCTCCTCCTTCTTGATCCAGCAAGGGGAGAGGAGAAGTTGAGGGAAAACTCCGACAGCACGACGACATGGTGGTGATGGAGCTCGTGGTTCTCCGGCAGGGCTTCGCCAAGCACTACGGAGGAGGACGAGGTGTTGGAGGAGGGAGAGGGCTGCGCCAGGGGAAGGGTGCGGCTGCCCTCTCTCTTCCTCACTATATATAGGGGTAAGGGAGGAGGAGGAGGCGCCCTAGGGTTCCCTAGGGGAGGGGCGGCGGCCATAGGGGAAACCCTAGATGGGTTTGGGCGCCCCCACCCCCTAGGAAACTTGCCCCCCAAGCCGGGAGGGGCGGCTGCCCTATGGGTGGCGCCCCCACCTCTCTGGTTACGTGAGATGGGGTTGGGAGGGGCGCTCAGCCCCTTAGTGGGCTGATGTGCCCTCTCCCCTTGGCCCATAAGGCCCCCCAACGCTTGTCGGGGCCTCCGAAACCCCTTTCGGACACGCTGGTCATCACCTGGTACCCCCAGAACAATTCCGGACTCCAATACCCTTCGTCCAATATACCGATCTTCACCTCTGAACCATTCCGGAGCTCCTCGTCATATCCAGGATCTCATCCGGGACTCCGAACAACCTTCGGTAACCACAAACTATTTCCCATAACAACTCTAGCGTCACCGAACCTTAAGTGTGTAGACCCTACGGGTTCGGGAACCGTGCAGACATGACCGAGACAACTCTTCGGACAATAACCAACAGCGGGATCTGGATACCCATGTTGGCTCCCACATGTTCCATGATGATCTCATCGGATGAACCACGATGTCAAGGATTCACACTAGTAGAAAAAGGGTCAAACGTGAAGCACATTAGTGCCGGTTTGTATTTGAGCCGGCACTAATGTATACATTAGTGCCGGTTCCAACGGCTAGCTGGGCCGCTCTCATTAGTACCGGTTCGTGGAGAACCTTTAGCACCGGTTCGTGCCACGAACCGGTACTAATGAGTGTGGTGGCAGGATGTTGTCAGACTGGGTACCCTCCAGCCCCTTTAGTACCGGTTCGTGGCACGAACCGGTACTAAAGGTCACCCTACATAAACCCTTCGTCCACCTGAGCTCGCTCTGTTCTTCCCCTTTCCCCTCTCCTCTCTGTTCTTCCCCTCTCCTCTCGAGCTCATCACACATTTTGCCCAAAATTAGTCAAGATTTGAAGGCCCCCATCCATTCAAATGATCACAAAGGTTAGCAACTTTGTCCTTTCATCTCTCATTGCTAGATTAGCTCTTGCAATGCTTTATATAGTGATTAATTTGTGAGTTTAGTAATTTGGGAGGAAATATATATATATATATATATATATATATATATGTGTGTGTGTGTGTGTGTGTGTGTGTGTGTGTGTGTGTGTGTGCTAGTATTTGATTTATATGCAATTTGAGGTCAAAAATAACACTTAGTTTGCATATGTAGGTGTGGTTTACTTAGTGCCTTCTAAATCTCCGTCGTAACCACCGTCGATCGCCCGCACCGTCCCGTCGCCGGCACCACCTTGTGGTGAGCCTCTTTGTTCATGAAATTTTATATAAAAATTGATGTTTGTGTGATTTGGATATATAGCTAGTTACTCGTATAATTATCTTACCCGTACGTTCTTTGTTATACATATAGTGCCATGGTTTTGATATCCGTCCCCGTCGGCCCTCGTCCTTGTTATGATTCGGATGTGGTATATATATTCTCTTTTAAAACTAGTTGCATTTCGTGTTTATGACAAATTATGCCCATCAAGTTGACATAGGAATTTTTTCTAGGAGGTATGTGAACCGGAAATTCCAACCGACCCTATTGTCGAGAGGTTAAATTTAGTTGAAAGAGAAAGCGAGAATTTGAAAGAAAAATTGAAAAGAATTGAGGGGGAGAAGATGCAATTGGAGTTGCATGTTGCCGATGTCGTCGATGATCACAAGATCAAGATGGAGAAAATGCGCTTGAAGATTAGAAAGATTAGAAAATATGCCATTGATAGTGAGGCTTGGTATCATTATGCTGTTGGATCCATTGTTACCTTAGTTGCGATCTTGATCGCATTTGTTGTTGCATTTAGATGCTTTAGCTAGAGAGTTATTTGTTTGTTGCATTTAAGTGTTGTATGAACTTTATGTATGAACTTGTATTAATTTGGTCTATTCGGTGTTGTGTAATGAAGATGAGCCGGCAATGGATGTACGATGACCGATGCTCTCCCGAGTTCATTAATGGCGTGCAAACTTTTCTGCTTGCGGCTGAGGCAAACAAGCGGGCGGATGGTTTTATGCCTTGTCCATGTGCTGTCTGTAAGAATGGTCAAAATTACTCTAAGTCAAGAACCATTCACTTCCACCTGTTTAAGTCCGGTTTCATGCCCCACTATAATGTTTGGACCAAGCACGAAGAAAGAGGGGTTATGATGGAAGACAATGAAGAAGAAGAGGACGACGACAGCTATCCTGGCCATGGGTTCCCTGAATACGATGATACAACAATGGGGGAAGAAGCTGAGCCGGTAATGCAGGAAGAAGCTGAGCCGTCAATGCGGGAAGAAGCTGAAGAAGAGGCATCAGATGAGCCCATTGATGATCTAGGTCGGGCCATTGCCGATGCAAAGAGAAACTGCGCAAGTGATTTGGAGAAGAAGAAGTTGCAGCGCATGTTAGAGGATCACAAAAAATTGTTGTACCCGAATTGCGTAGGTGACAAGAAAAAGCTGGGCACCACACTGGAATTGCTGCAATGGAAGGCAGAGAATGGTGTATCTGACAAGGGATTTGGAAAGTTGCAGGTAATGATAAAGGATATGCTTCCAAAGGACAACGAATGCCCGAGAGTACGTACGAAGCAAAGAAGGTTGTCTGCCCTATAGGGTTAGAGGTGCAGAAGATACATGCATGCCCTAATGATTGCATCCTCTACCGCGGTGAGTACGAGGATTTGAACGCTTGCCCGGTATGTGGTGCATTGCGCTATAAGATCAGCCGCGATGACCCTGGTGATGTCGAGGACGAGCGCCCCAGGAAGAAGATTCCTGCCAAGGTGATGTGGTATGCTCCTATAATACCACGGTTGAAACGTTTGTTCCAAAACAAAGAGCATGCCAAGGCGATGCGATGGCACAAAGAAGACCGTAAGAAAGACGGAAAGTTGAGAGTACCCGCTGACGGGTCGCAGTCGAGAAAAATCGTAAGAAAGTACGGGAAGGAGTTTGCAGATGACCCAAGGAGCATATGGTTTGGTCTAAGCGCAGATGGCATTAATCCTTTTGGGGAGCAGAGCAGCAACCATAGCACCTGACCTGTGACTCTATGTTTGTATAACCTTCCTCCTTGGTTGTGCATGAAGCGGAAGTTCATTATGATGCCAGTGCTCATCCAAGGCCCTAAGCAACCCGGCAACGACATTGATGTGTACCTAAGGCCATTAGTTGAAGAACTCTTACAACTGTGGAATGGAACAGGTGTACGTGCGTGGGATGAGCACATGGGGGAAGAATTTGACCTAAAGGCGTTGCTGTTCGTGACCATCAATGATTGGCCTGCTCTAAGTAACCTTTCAGGACAGACAAACAAGGGATACCGCGCATGCACGCACTATTTGGACGATACCGACAGCATATATTTGGCTAATAAGAATGTGTACCTGGGACATCGTCGATTTCTTCCGAGCAGGCATCCCGTAAGAAAGAAAGGCAAGCATTTCAAAGGTGAGGCGGATCATCGGACGAAGCCTCGCCACCGTACTGGTGCTGATGTACATGATATGGTCAAGGATTTGAAGGTGGTCTTTGGAAAGGGTCCTGGTGGACAACCTGTTCCGAATGACGCTGACGGACGCGCACCCATGTGGAAGAAGAAATCTATATTTTGGGACCTGCCCTATTGGAAAGACCTCGAGGTCCGCTCCGCAATCGACGTGATGCACGTGACGAAGAATCTTTGTGTGACCCTGCTTGGCTTCTTGGGCGTGTATGGGAAGACAAAAGATACACCTGAGGCACGGGAGGACCAGCAACGTATGCATGGAAAAGACGGCATACATCAGGGTCATGCAAGCTACGCTCTTACCAAAGAAGAGAAGGAAATCTTCTTTGAATGCCTGCTCAGTATTAAGGTACCGTCTGGCTTCTCGTCGAATATAAAGGGAATAATAAACATGGCAGAGAAAAAGTTCCAGAACCTAAAGTCTCATGACTGCCACGTGATTATGACGCAACTGCTTTCGGTTGCATTGAGGGGGCTTCTACCGAAAAACGTTCGATTAGCCATTGTGAAGCTATGTGCATTTCTCAATGCAATCTCTCAGAAGGTAATCGATCCAGAAATCATACCAAGGTTACAGAATGATTTGGTGCAATGTCTTGTCAGTTTCGAGTTGGTGTTACCACCATCCTTCTTCAACATCATGACGCACGTCCTAGTTCACCTATGCGAAGAGATTAACGTTTTGGGTCCTGTATTTCTACAGAATATGTTCCCCTTTGAGAGGTTCATGGGAGTCTTAAAGAAATATGTTCATAACCGTGCTAGGCCAGAAGGAAGCATCTCCAAGGTCCGTCCAAATGAGGAGGTCATTGAGTTTTGTATTGACTTTATTCCTGACCTTAAGCCGATTGGTGTTCCTGAATCGCGGCATAAGGGCAGACTGGATGGAAAAGGCACGCTAGGAGGGGAACAAATAATATGTATGGACGGACATTCTCTCACTGAAGCACACTACACAGTTCTACAGAATTCTGCCTTGGTGGCTCCGTATATGGATGAACACAAGAATTTGCTACGCTCCAAACACCCGGAGCGGTCTGATGACTGGATTACACGTGAACAAACCAGGAGTTTCGCCAGCTGGTTGCAAGCACGTACCATGCATGACACCTCTATTGAAGATGACCTGTACTTGCTGTCCCAGTTACCATCTTCGAATATAATGACTTTCAAAGGGTACCAAATAAATGGTAATACATTTTACACGATCGCCCAAGATAAGAAGAGCACCAACCAAAACAGGGGTGTCCGCTTTGATGCAAAAACCAAGACGGGAAAGGAAACATATTATGGTTATATACAGGACATATGGGAACTTGACTATCGACGTGGTTTGAAGGTCCCTTTGTTTCGGTGCAAATGGGTCAATATGACACGAGGCGGGGTAACAGAAGACCCGCAATACGGAATGACAACAGTGGATCTCAACAATCTTGCGTATGCAGACGAACCATTCGTCCTAGCCAATGATGTGGCACAGGTTTTCTATGTGAAGGACATGTCTACCAAGCCAAGAAAAAGAAAAGATAAGGAAGCGAATGCATCGTACGATGAGCCAAAGCGGCACATAGTTCTTTCTGGGAAGAGAAACATCGTGGGAGTGGATGACAAGACAGACAAGTCAGAAGATTATGAAAAGTTTGATGAAATTGCTCCATTCACAGTGAATATTGACCCAGCATCCCGTTAAATGATGAAGATTTTCCATGGCTACGACGCAAAGGGACACACGCGAAGAAAAAGTTTCACACCCAAAGATCTGGGATGTGATCGGCTTAACTATATATCATCACTTTCTTCTGTGTTTCACACTCAGGAGGGATCTCTGTAATAGTTAGGGTAGCTAGTTATGTGTTTTGGCATTTGAAACGCGCATAAACTTTCAACCTTTTATGTGCAAGCAAATTCTTTCATGCATTTACTGATTTTTTCAGCTAAATGACCCTGAAATTGAAAAGCATTTCAAATGAACTCAGAAAAGGTTGAAAGTTGGCATGGTATCATAATTTCACCCACATAGCATGTGCAAAAAAGTAGAGAGGGTTACCGCAAAAACTGGATGCACTTCGTGTACAAAATGGACAATCTGTTTCGAAGTATCAGGGTTTCGGACAAAAACTCATCCGTTACAAAGGCATTTCATTTTTTAAATAACCTAAGCATTACCAAATTGAATATAATGATAAAACACACTAATATTAAACATAAGAAAAAAGAATCACTGAAAAATCTATTTTCAAAGTAAAGTTATTCACAAAAACAAATAAAGCAAAAAAAAATAAGAAAAAAAACCCACCTACTGGGCCACAGCGGCCTGCATACGACTAGAAACCCAAATTCAAGTTGGGCCAGGATGCAGGCCCGCTAGCCCAGTAGGCCCAATAGGGCATCACAGAACAGGTAGGCCCAGAAGGCCTGCTTAAGAGAGGAGCTCGAGACAACAGCGACGGCGGGGCTTATAAGCAGGTGCGAGTGCCCCACGGCTAGCGAGGTGGGACTAAACTTTTGTGCCCCTCGCCTGGCAGCGGACCCCCCTTTAGTACCGGTTCGTGGCACCAACCGGTACTAAAGGGGGGGGCCTTTAGTACCGGTTGGAGCCACCAGCCGGTACTAAAGGGGGTCGCTTCCCGCCGCTTGGGCTAGCCAAAACAAACCTTTAGTACCGGTTGGTGGCTCCAACCGGTACTAAAGGTCCATCCTATATGTACAACACTTGGAAAAATTTCAGTTTCCCTCTGTTTCTTGCCTCTGTTTCCTCCCTCCGTCGTGCCTGCCCCGATCAACGTCGACGCCGCCGCCACCGCCCCTCGTCGTTGACCCCGGCCGTGCGCGCCCCCGCCCCTCGTCGCCGCCCCCGCCGTCCCCGCCCCGTCGTCCCCGCCGTCCCCGTCGCCGCGCCCCGGCCGCCCCGTCGTACGTCGCCGCCCCGCCCTGTCGTCGCCGCCCCGCCCCGTCGCCCCGTCGTCGCCGCCCCGTCCCTTCGCCCCGTCGTCGCCTCGCCGGTGAGCTCGCCCCGGCCGCCATGTCCAGTAGTTCCACACACACACACTACACACACACACACACACACACACACACACACATTTTAGCAATTTTTCTGTTTTGTAGTTATATAAATATTAGAATTGTTATAGAAATGTTAGTTATATAATCAGGAAATTTTAGAATTAGTTTTAGTTATAGAAATAGTTATAAAAAAGTTAGAATTGTTAGAATTTTTTCTGTTTTTTAGTTATAGAAATATTAGAAATGTTATAGAAATGTTAGTTATATATAGCATTGTTAGAAATGTTATATAAATGTTAGAAATTTTAGTTATCAAAATCCAATCATTAAAAAAATGTTACTTTTTGCGGGCATGCATATAGCTACTATTTGTTGTCGACGATGCCCGGCCCGCATCCACGCCGTCGACACGTCCGCGACGACGTCCAGCTAACCCATGTCCGGGACTAGGCTCCGCCGGGCTGGCACTGGGAGGTGCTGCCTGGAGGGGCGCGCCGCTTGATGAGGAACCCGACCCCGGGTTCCGTCGTCGACCCTGAGCTCGTTTGGTGGCGTTCGTGTGGGCCAGTTTTGGTGCGGAGGGAGCCGGCCCCGCCGGAGGTGGTACGTCGTCGTGTCAGGGAGGAGGACGAGCACGTTCATCGCTACATGGTTGCGTTAGAGGGCGGCAGGTTCTCCAATACCTGGCAGTTTCTTCAGGGATCTCACTTCAGCTATGATCCTATGAGGGTTCCTTCTCTTTGGGTGTCCACCGCCCACGCCGCAGGAACCGCGAGTGTCCTAGATTCTTCTGTAGTATTCGATCTTTATTAGCTACCTAGCCAGTGATGTATTCGAGATTATATATTCGAGACGATGTATTCGAGATTATATATTATTCGAGATGATGTATTCGAGATTATATCTGTTATTCGAGACGATGTATTCGAGATTATACTAAATTGTTTTATATTTCTTTTGGCATAGTTAAATAAAAGCTATGGCGGACAATACTGACAGAGAGAGAGAACAGACCATGTTCGATATGATACGCGGGCCAGATGATGATCGGAATGAAGAAGATTTTGACGGCTCCGAATTTCTAAACAACACCGGAGAGGGTGATATGATATTCGATCGCGATGACCGAATTGATGAAGTCATGAACTACGATTATGACGATGACGAAGAACATGTTGATCCTGAAACAACAAACACCGGCGAGGTATATATATTTATATAAGCAGGAATCTGGTGATCATCACATGTTTTAATAAATGAGTTGAATATATATTAACGAATCGATCTTTCTTCTTTCAGCCATCCGGATCGAGCAAATCTTCAGGCAAAAGGACGAAACGAGGCCCGAACAAAAAGTTGAAGGAGGGCGTAAAGTACAATATCGAGGCATTCAGACCTAATGGCGAACCATTAGCGCCTAAGAAGATTGCGGACAAGTTCGTTCGTCAGTGTGGAGTTCTTGTGAAGGACCTACTCCCAATCTCCCTTCAAGAATGGAGAAAGCCAGCAAAGCCACGTCCAGATGTTACTTTTGTCGACGAGAATCAAAAAAACCTGCTTTGGGATACTCTCATGGAACATTTCACCCTACCAGATCATTTCACAAAAGCAGATGTGCAGAAAGTCAAGGACGCTGCTTTGAGGAAGATGGCGGTTGCATTCAAGAACTACAAGAGAACGACGTGGGAGAAGTACGTCAAGGATGGAAGGAAGACTCTAGTATTCGAGGGGATACTAGAGAATCAAAGTGCTCATTGGGACAATTTCGTGAAATTCAAGGATTCAGAATTAGCTAAGGAACGGTCGAGAATAAACAAGAAGAATGCCGAAAAAAAGGATAAGTTCCATAAGCTGGGGCCAGGTGGCTACGCGGTGGCAATGCCTAAGTGGGATAAATCTAAGAAAGAGATGGAGGATGCAGGTGTCACTCCGGTTACTAAGAGCTGGCCCCCCAGGTGCAGGACTTGGTTTTATGCGCATGGGGGGAGTTGGACCCGAAGACAGGCAATGTTTTGACGAAGGCATGTCTGAACGGAGCCGACAATGCGATACTTGTTGCAATAGAAGAGGCTCGATCGGGGGTGTTCCAGCCCAACAGAGAGAACGACGAGCTTACTCGTGCCCTGGGAAATCCTGAACACCCGGGAAGAACACGAGGCAAGGGCGCTATTCCGTGGTATGAGGGGTTTTCGGACTGGAACGCCGACTACAGAACCCGTGCGAGAAAGAAGATTGCGGAGGAGAAGAAGAGGAAGATGGAGGAGGAGCAGAGGAAGCGGGACTATGAACGCCTTCAAGGCCTTGAAGCAAGTCAAGCGGAATTGGCAGTTAAATTCCAGCGGCAGCAGGAGCAGATCGACTCACTTAGCCAGCAAAGGGGGTCTCAGCAGCTGCAGCAGCTAGCGGATGATCCAGCATTGGATAGCACCGCCCCATCCATGCCGAGAAGCGGCGTGGGTTCCGCCCCGGGCGACGCATTGCTGGATAGATACCCCATGGATGACATCACGGAGAACAGTAACTGCGAGCTACACTTCAAGATGAAGAACATATCCATGAAGGTGGCGGACGCCGTTGCTTTTCCAAATTCCCCCGAGGCAACCTTCCATTGCAACCCGATTCCAGCGGGCTATGCTCGTGTCTTGGTTGATGAGGTGGTGGACCCATATTCGGAGCTTCAGCTTGACATTCCTGGAGGTGACGACGAGCACACATTGGGAGAGGCCATACATCATGTCATCCTATGGAGAAAGGATTGCATCATCTTTCGAAGGCCACCGACACCGCGTCACCCGACTCCTCGTCGAAGTCCGCCACCGATTCAGCAGACTCCCGCTCCTTCAAGTCCACCAACGCGTGAGGCCACTCCTCCTCCTCCAAGTCCGGCAAAGTGTTAGGCCACTCCTCCCCCAAGTCCGACACAGCGTCAGACGTCCACTCCTCCTCCAAGTCCGGCAAAGTGTCAGGCCACTCCTCCTCCAAGTCCGGCATAGCTTCAGGCCACTCCTCCTCGTCCAACTCAGCCCCGTTAGCCGTCTTCGCCGCCTCAGCAATCGCAGAAGAGACACCCCGCACATATGGTGCGTAGCGGTACCAGTCGAGGTCATAGTACAGGAAGTACAGGCGGAGGCAAGCGATATAAATATGGTCCAAACCTCGATACTCCTCTTCCTGAGAGGGCTTACGACAGGACCAAGGAGCAAACCAATGCCATAGTGCGGGCAGAAGTCGACGCCCATTTTGGACCGAAACCGCCACCGCCGCCAAGGGAGAAAGTGCCTGTGGAAGTTATTGACCACTTCATTCGTATGGCTGAACCACCAGCTCCTAAGCCTGTTGACTCAGACTATGAGCGCCACATCAGGAAGTTAAATCGACAACGTCTACAGAAGGAGGCGAGCTCGAGCTCGAGCAAACAACAAGCAGCTGTCAAAAAATGCGGGAGAACCGTTGCCCAGCTGGGAGAACAGTGGGCGCAACCGATCCCCCGGCTTGTTGTGCCGCCAACAACATGTGACAGTACGCGCGGCCAATATTATTGTGAGCAAACAGTTTACGTTCCCCAGGTGGGCGATCTGGTAATAACCCAGGAGCATATAAAGCAGGCTGAAGAACTCAAGATCACTGTTGGACAACTCCTCGAGATCGAGGACATGTCTGTGCTTACAGAGGAGGAAATAAAACGGAAATATGTCCGGGGCCAACCTTTGGTCAAGCCAGAAGATGTCAAGAAGCTCCCAACGAGAATGTATGAATTGCATCAATGGTACATGGACATTACCAAGAGATCCAATCGACAGTCCCTCATGGTGCAAATCAACAAGGAACATTTCTACCATGAGAAAACTGGGACCGTTGAGTATTCTGAACTGTTTCAGTTATACAATCAAGACGCACTCGACAAATCTATCGTCAGTTGCTATTGTTTGTAAGTGATTTCTTTCTGTAATTTAAGTCTGAAGCTAGTTGTATTGATCCTTTTGATCAATCATTACCTGTAATTATCCTCACTATATTCTTTTCTGTGGTACTATGCAGGATGAAGATGTATGAAATGAAAAAAGGTGGACGCTATGGCATTGGGTTCATTGACCCAAACACCGTTAATGAATTCACATGGAATAGGACTATTATAAAAAGCAGGTAGAGGACAGCATGTTCGAGTTCTTAAAGGACCTCAAATACAATGAAGATATACTACTTCCTTACAACTTCAAGTGAGTCACACTTTCTTGTACTACAAATTCTCTGTTTTTGCCTACTAGCTAGCTAGCTACATGTTTTTGCTTACATATATATGCCCGCTTAATTAAGACATGCAAACGTGTGTGCATGCAGATTTTACTAGATCTTGTGTATCATTAAAGTTGACGAAGGAACAGTTGAAATACTGGACTCACTACTCTCAGAAAATAAAGACTATAACATCTTGTTTGGGATAGTCAACAGGTAATTTCAATCATTATTAACTATATATCTCGGCCTATTTAGTTCGTCATTTCATGATATGAACTATTTAATAACCCCTTTATTCATTTTCTTTGTCGGCGGGCAGGGCTTGGGCAAGGTTCATCAGCGTCACGGAAGGCGAATGGAAAGGACAGCTGAGATGGCTTCGACCCAGGGTAAGTAATTAAGTAGTGTGGTAGCTAGCTGCCATCTTTTTAATATTATCATGCTTGATTAATTATTATCTGATCAAATTAAATTCCATTCTCGTAAAGGCCATAAAGCAGGCGCAGGGGACTGATCTGTGTGCATACTGCGTTTGCGAGAACATTCGCATGATGGCGTCCGAAAGGAGCAGATCTCAAAGACAGGAATGTGTACGCTTGTCAGAACACTATTCACAATTTGTGCACCATTATCGATATCTAGTCACACAACTAATACACATGCATATTGATCTCCTCCTTAACAGTTCACAGAGGTGCGGGACAAGCTCCTAGATACGGAGCGCGTAGAAGCACTTCAAGAGGAAATAGCGGGATTTTTGCTCGACCAGGTCATAAATCCGAAGGGAGAATACTATTACCCGCTACCGCCCCCATCGACCAATTAAGTCATGAACCACTTCCAATTTGTCATCGTGCTCCGAATGCACCAATTAGGCTAATGCGAACTGGCTCCGAAGGCAACATGCATATGTACGAGAAATTGTATATAGCTATATACATGCATGTGTGTATGTGTGAATTAATATGGTGTGGTTTGTGTGAGACATTGATGATATATATATATATATATATATATATATATATATATATATATATATATATATATTGGTTCTACTAGCTACCATATATATGCATAACGTGTACAATGTGTAGTATCGTAAAATACCAGCAAACGAAAAAGAATTAAAATGGAAAACACAAAATTAAATGAAAAAGAAATCATAAAACCAAAAACCCCCCAAATATTTTAGTACCGGTTGGTGTTACCACCCGGTACTAAAGGGCTCTCGGCCCCCGTAGCTGGCTCGTGCCATGTGGTTGCCCTTTAGCACCGGTTCGTGCTGGACCGGTGCTAAAGGGGGGGGGCTTTAGTGCCTAAACTTTAGTGCCGGTTATGGAACCGACACTAAAGGGCCTTACGAACCGGTGCTATTGCCCGGTTCTGCACTAGTGTTCAGTCAATCCCGTATACAATTCCCTTTGTCTAGCAGTATTGTACTTGCCCGAGATTCGATCGTCGGTATCCCGATACCTTGTTCAATCTCGTTACCGGCAAGTTTCTTTACTCGTTCCGTAACACATCATTTCGTGATCAACTCCTTGATTACATTGTGCACATTATGATGATGTCCTACCGAGTGGGCCCAGAGATACCTCTCCGTCGCACGGAGTGACAAATCCCAGTCTCGATTCGTGCCAACCCAACAGACACTTTCGGAGATACCCGTAGTGCACCTTTATATCCACCCAGTTACGTTGTGACGTTTGGCACACCCAAAGTATTCCTACGGTAACCGGGAGTCGCACAATCTCATGGTCTAAGGAAATGATACTTGACATTAGAAAAGCTTTAGCATACGAACTACACGATCTTGTGCTATGCTTAGGATTGGGTCTTGTCCATCACATCATTCTTCTAATGATGTGATCCCGTTATCAATGACAGCCAATGTCCATGGTCAGGAAACCGTAACCATCTATTGATCAACGAGCTAGTCAACTAGAGGCTTACTAGGGACATGGTGTTGTCTATGTATCCACACATGTATCTGAGTTTCCTATCAGTATAATTCTAGCATGGATAATAACCTATTATCATGAACAAGGAAATATAATAATAACTAATTTATTATTGCCTCTAGGGCATATTTCCAACAAATGGACATAACATCAATATTTGGGAAGATGCCTGGATCCCAAACTGTGCGACTAGGAAGATTGTGGCCCCTAGGGGGCAATTATTATCAAAAGTGGGTGACCTGATTGACCCTGCCTCTAATAACTGGGATGAGGACCTGATTAAACAAACTATGTGGCCCATTGACGCACAACGAATTCTTTCAATCCCACTTTCACAACATGATATGACAGATTTCATTGCCTGGAGTTATACGAAAAATGGTATGTTCTCGGTTCGGTCTGCTTACTCTGTGGAGTGGAATTATCAGTATGGGAATAAACTAAAATATCCTAATGGAATGGGGCGAATCACACCTAATCCTATATGGTGTCAAATATGGAAGTTATCTTGTCCGGCAAAAGTAAAAAATTTCATATGGCGTACATTACATGGCACTCTCCCATGCCGGGTAACACTTACTAACAGACACATGAAGGTCTCTCCCTCTTGCCCTAATTGCTCTCAATATTTAGAAGATACAAAACACATGCTTTTCCTCTGTAGTAAAGCAAAGGAGGTTCGGAAGAAACTAGGGATGGATGAGATTATTGATAAAGCTTGTGCGGTTGATCGTGCTGGGGAGGCGATTTTGGAATACCTTCTACTTCTTCCAGACCAAGAATTATGTATTATGGGGTACCAAAATGTACGGGAAATGATAGCTATTTCAGCTTGGTACTTATGGTGGGAAAGACGGAAATTAGTGCACAAGGAGTTAACTCAGAGTGCAAATCAAATATCAATGGCGATCATAGCCCTCACATCCAACTTTGTAAATGCATCATCTCCAAAGGCGTCCATGAAAAAGGGTGGCTGGCACTGTCCTCCTAGGGGTTTTGTGAAACTTAATGTTGACGCCTCTTTTGATCATGACATGCTGAAGGGTACGGTGGGGGCAGTCTTGAGAGATGACAAAGGTAGGTTTATTGCAGGAGGAAATGGAAAGATTGACTATTGTGCAGATGTTCTGATGGCTGAAGCCTTAGCACTCAAATTTGGCCTAACACTGGCGCAAAGGGCGGGGTGTAATCGCATAATAATTAACTCAGACAATCTGGAGGTAATAGAGACCATGCAGGATGGAGGACAATCAACGGGGGCGGCGGCGGCAATTTTCAAGGACTGCTTTCACTATGCGTTTGATTTCGTCATGGCTAGATTTGAACATTGTAATAGAGAGGCGAATAAAGTAGCTCACGAACTAGCTAGATTTTCTTTAACTTCAGACTGGTTTGAGGAGCCTCTAAGTGAAATTGTAATGATACTCACAGACGATGTAATGGTTATCTCTAATGAATAAAGTATCGTTTTGCTTAAAAAAAAAGAGTGGAATAGGTTCCCCTGCCTGCCACGGTGAGCCGACGAGTAAAAGAGCCGCGGGCATCGTGGCATGTGGGGAGCGAACGGACGGACGCGGAAATCGACCGCCTTTCCGTGGCTTTTTCATGCCGGGCGGGCAGATCTTTGCCTGTGCTCTCACCCGGAACAGATATTGTTGGTGGAGCGAGCCTTTCCGTGCTGGGCCAGGCGCGTCCGGGCATCCCCGCCGTCGCCGTCTCTTCTCTCCTCTTTCTCCCTTTCGGAGAAAGGACCCAATCACTTTGCACTTGGGAGGGGGAAAGGTGGAGTCGAGCAGAGCAGAATAATCTTCATGCAACTGGGGGCTTTGTTTACTAGCCCGCGAGCATATCCCGGTTGTAGGATTTGATTATCTGGTCAGGATCGTGTGGAATTGCAACTCTGAAGCTGGATCGGTTCATTGTCACTCGTGACAGCAGCGTAATAATGTGTGTACAAAGATGTCTTATTCAGCAATCAGCAGCTAGCATTGGCGTTTGTAGCCCGCAGCTATAGGTAGAGCGGCATACCGAACGTACCCGACAGCCAGTCTGGCGTTATCCTATTGGTCGCTCGACCCAACAAGGAGAATCAAAAGACACTGTGATTTTCTTCAAAGGCTGGTCATAGTGGGGAGTAACTTACACTAGTGTCATGCACATGGCACTAGTCTAAGCTACTATCTTTATAGTGCAAAGTAACATACACTAATGTTATATATGTCTTCATCTATTATTTTATTGACTCATCATTTATCGAAAAACACTATGTTATAGTAACATATTATGTTACTCTAAACATCTCTTTTTTCATTAACTACGTGACACATAAGCAAATTTGTCTTGGACTATGAGTCTATGACCAGCCTAATGGAAATGCGGAGAGAGCACTATTTATCATAAAAGAGAGAGAGAGAGAGAGATACATTGTTTTCAAGAGAGTGGTAGCATGGCATGCCGAACTCCCCGCTGACTACACGGACCGAGGAGGAGTGCATGAATGATTAGATCTGCCGCAGATACACTAAGATATTGAGAGGATAGATGATCAGTTTCTGCGTTCACTGGCTTGGGAACTGATATCTGCAACATATGCCAGCAGTAGTACTAGTAGCTGTGAGCTTGGAAGCTTCTGCGATACGTCTTCTCGGCCGGACTCGGGGCGGGTAAAAAATGCTGCTGCAAGACACGGTTGACCAGCTAGAGTAACAGATCCCCAGTAGTAGCACTTCCTTCATTTTTTTTGTCTGCATATAAGAATAGGTCAAAGTTAAACTTTGTTAACTTTAACTAAGTTTATAGGAAAAAACATCAAAATTCATAATACGAAATCAATATTGTTAGATGCGTCATGAAATTAATTTTCATATATACTATATAGCTTTAGCATTGTAGATGTTGACATTTTTTCCTATAAAGTTGATCAAACTTTACAATGTTTGACTTTGACCAAATCTTATACGCAGACTAAAAAGAAGCGGAGGGAGTACGTCCAGCGATGCTTACTGGGAGTAGAGCAGGATGGAAGTACGTGGGCTCGAGATGCGCCGCGCCCGCCTCTGGAGGACACAGTAGTAAGTACATACATTTATCTGCTCAAGGTGAAGCCCGGTGGAGCAAGATGCACGTTCTCCGGTGCACCCAAGCGATCTGACCGCGACCCGAGGTCCTGATCCAGCGGTGGTTGATTCATGTCGGCATTTCAGGCCGGAACCATCGTGGCCAACGACGCGTTTCACTCCCCAGATATTAGCACATTGTTCAAGCGTAGCTGTGCTAGCACGCAGCAGCGGAAGAACCGACCAGCCGGCCGTCGTTCGTCTTGCGGCGGCCGGAAAAAGCAATGTCCGCGCATAAAGCAAGCTAGCCGGACAACCGGTCAGCCTCCCGCACCAGTTTTTCCTTTCGGGCGAGACAGTGGCTCACAGTCGGCAGCAGGGCGGAGCAGCTTTGGTCACTCTCGGCTCGGTGGGTGCACGGCCGGGGTGGCACATACGTACGGCGTGTAGCGGTTGGCGTGTGGGACGAGCGCGGCACTGTCGCCGTCCGGAAATTCATATGCGCATCCGTCTCGGTCGCTCGCGAACGGCAGTTGTCCCTGCATCATTTGAGCATCGCGGTGTGCGAAGAGATTTTTTTTGCTGCTTTCGCTCTCAGCCCCGTCGTCTTCGCCGGCCGACTGAATTCTCTCGATGGAAGGAGAGAGCGTACCCTGGTTGCACGCAATCAGTTGTCAATCAATCATAGGGTTGGCTGGTAATTCTCCTCTTGGACCCTGCATGCAGAGACTAGTTAACGGTGAACTTGCTCTAGTCAAAACTCTAAGGCTGCGTTTGGCTGCTCAGTATTTTTGGAGTTTTGGAAGAATACCATGGTTTTTGTAGAAACCTCAGTTTTAAATACTTTGACGTGTTTGGTTTTGACAAATACTTTAGTTTTACAAACTGTGGTATATCTAAAACCATGGTTTTTTCCTGTATCTAAAAAAGAACCTCTTTTTCGTAAACTGAGAAACACTAGCTCAAGTCTATCTTTTTCGGGTCCTCCTCACCCATCATTCCTCCATCTCTTCTGCAGCCAGCAAATCAAGATTACCACATGGGAAACTTCACTACTCTGCTTCAATCGTTGACTATTCGTCTAGTGCAACAGGAAGCAGCATGTACATTAGCTAGTACTAGACGTTCAGTCCTATCAGATGGCGTGTGTAGAGATACAAAAAATTTAGCGAAGGCTTAGACCCTGGAGTATATCAATTGATACTTGGAGTAAACTTATACACGGCAGGCTAAACTAGCTAGCCGATTGATTCCATGTGGCCACAATGGCAGAGACAGGGGGACCAGCAGGGGCCCTGGCCCCCCTAACATTGTTGTATTAAGCCTAATATGCATGCTAATAGATAATCAATGGTTCCAAAAATAATGTATTCTTATGAGCTGGCCCTCCTTAACAAGGATTTACTACACTTGGCCCTCCTCATACTATATTCCTGGCTCCGCCACTGTGTGGCCAGAGAAACAAGATTACTCAACAACATATCCTAGTATCTAAAGGATGTTCGCGTGCATTACAAGGCTATAGGCATGCAGCGGCCATTAATTAGCACAAGCTGATCAGGTCATTGTATAACTCCTTTGATGTAGCACAATTTGGTTCAGCTAGCTATATCTAGGATTATCCCCGCAACGAGTGGTCAAAACCGAGACACTAAGAAAAACTGCACTTGCCAAACATATTTATAGTTTTGCTAAAACTAAGAAAAACTGCGGCTTTTAGAAACCGAAGTATTCATTGACCACACATTGAAATACCGTGGTTTCCAGATACCATGGGTTTGAAAAAACCGTGTTGCCAAACTAGGCCTAAAC
The DNA here is from genome assembly GCA_032464435.1 of Aegilops umbellulata. Classification (NCBI taxonomy): domain Eukaryota; kingdom Viridiplantae; phylum Streptophyta; class Magnoliopsida; order Poales; family Poaceae; genus Aegilops; species Aegilops umbellulata. The sequence goes on along the minus strand of CP136058.1, from coordinate 585,026,422 downwards.
TGCCACGGAGCTGACTACTACTCCTACCTGAGTTTAATTAAAGACATGTAGTCGTATTTACAACACTCGTAGTAGTACGAGTGCATTTGCGTGTGATTATACTTGGAATAAGCAATGATTTGCACGGACGGTGGCGTGCTTGCCGGCGACGCGAGACGCTGCGCCTTTCTCGCGACCCGACGGCGACCGACCTATGCATCCAGGTCTCCGCGCACTGGCCCTCAGACCTCAGTGGCAGGGACCCGTAAATAACCCCAGGATTCTGCCTCCTTCCCCACCGGCGGTGGCGTCCTCTTCCCACTTCCCACCCCAAGCCAAGCTCTCCCCTCCCTCCCAACTGCCAACTCAAAAATTCCCCCCCTCTCCCCCCTCCTCCGCCTCCCGCCGATCAACTCGCCCGCGACGAGCCCCCACGCCCGAAGCCTCCGGCGGCGGTCGCCACAAGTTCCGGCGCCCCGCTCTCGTGCGCCGGGCCCGGAAGGGCGTCGCGGTGGCCCAGGCGGCGGGCTGGGCGGGTTGGGTTCCCCCCCCGCACGCGCGCGGTGCGTAATCGCTCGCTCCGGCGACCTCCGCCTCGTCTCCTGCTGCTTTTGCAGAAGCTTCGAGGAGGTTCTACAGCTTCCTCCGCTGAGCTTCTCGTCTCACTCCAGGTCCTTGAGCGCCGCACTAACTTTTCCGGAATTCAGGGAATCTCACGCATTAGCTAGGCCCGGAGCTCCGCTTGTTTCCAGGCGATTAGTTCAACTGTTTGGGGAATCCAGTTCCTCTCATGCCCGAATTTTGTTGGTGGAATCGGTTGGCCAGAGGAGCAAGGTAATGCCCCGCCTTCTAGAACCTTCTGGAACCGTCTCGGTGTACTGTATGCTCGGCTCCGCCTCAATCTCTCTCTCTGCGTGTGTGCGTGCGTTCAGGTTAGCGCGGTGACGGGAAGGGAGGAGACTGATCGCCATGACGTCCCTGTCGCGGACGCTCTCCCGGGCCGGCCCGATGCAGCCGCCGGGGCCTCGCCGGATTCTGAGGACGCAGACCGCAGTCAACCTCGGCGAGCCCATCTTCGACAGTGAGGTGGTGCCGTCGTCGCTCGTGGAGATCGCGCCCATCCTCCGTGTCGCCAACGAGGTCGAGGCGGCCAACCCCCGCGTCGCCTACCTCTGTAAGCTAGCTACCATTCCTCTCCTCTGCTTTTTTCCAGCACTGCTACACAGATACTGTCAGCCAACACAACACTCTGCTTACTGAGTTAGCCTGTGTGTAATAGACATTGCTTTTTCTGTAAAATGAGTGCAGAAACCGAACCATATTTGGTGCCTGCTTATGGCATGCCTCAATAGTCAATACTACTAGTCATGTCCATCAGCTTATAGGCCTATAATTGCTCATTATTGTTCTGTTACTTCATCTTGTGCTGAATCACAATAATGTGTCTGTCTGCAATAATGCACAGGTCGATTCTATGCATTCGAAAAGGCTCACAGATTGGATCCAACTTCAAGCGGTCGAGGTGTGCGACAGTTCAAGACCGCTCTTCTACAACGGCTCGAAAGGGTACGAGTTTGTTTTCACTACTTCTATTTGCATCTAAGCTCTGTAGCCTAGCCACCACCTACAGATGACCTGCACATTGAATGCCAAATTGGATTCCTCGCCACGTGCTCCATTTTTGTCCACCACTTTATGTTAGATTTTGAACAGTCGCTACACATGCTAATACTTGCATAATTTTGGATGGTCTTGTAAGTGTGAAATTCGCGTTGTGCTTATGAAGAGTTATATGAGATTAAATTTCATCATACAACATGGAGAACCTTTAGGTGACATCAGTGTCCTGTTTGAATTTTAAACCCATCCATTTTATTATATTATACATTTCATAGCCTGTTCATTTCTCCCCCATTAGGAGAATGTGCCCACCTTGACCGGAAGGGCCCAGAAGAGTGATGCACGGGAAATACAGACCTTCTATCGACACTACTACAAAAAATATATCCAGGCACTTCAAAATGCTTCTGACCAAGGGGATCGGTACATTACTTTGTTTATTTGATAATGCTCCTTTGTTAATTGATTTTGTCGCCAAGAGATTCTCTTTCTGCATGCAGTTCCCAACTTACCAAAGCATACCAGACCGCCAATGTTCTGTTTGAGGTTTTAAAAGCAGTCACTCAACAACATGCTGTTGAAGTTGACGATGAGGTATAGCCTAACAAGTTATTTGCTTCCCTTTCATGGTGCTGCACTGCAATCACCAATTAGATTTTGTATGGAAATTACCACTATAACAATTGATAATTAACAGTTACCAATTTTATTTTGTATGTTCTTAGATCTTGGAAACTGCTGATAAGGTTAAAGAGAAGACAAAAATCTATATCCCTTTTAACATTCTGCCTCTTGATCCTGACAGTGGCAACCAGGCAGTCATGAAATTTCCTGAGGTTTCCTTTTTCTGCCCTTTCTCTTTGTCAAAATATCCTATTGACTTAATGTTGTCCAAGTGAAGTATTTATGGTGCTTTCTCTACCTTTAAGATACAAGCTGCTGCTTCTGCTCTTCGCAATACTAGAGGCCTTCCACTACCCAAAAATTACGAGAGTAAGGTTAACGAGGACCTCTTGGATTGGCTACAAGCTATGTTTGGCTTTCAGGAAAGGCAGTCTAGATTTAACTTTTGTTATTGTCTAACCTCTTTAGGTTTTATATTGTTGATGTTGACATTTAACCAATTTGTTTTCTGATGTTTGATGTATCATTAATCTCTCGACATGCAGACAGATAATGTTTCTAATCAGAGGGAGCATTTGATTTTACTTCTTGCTAACATACATATACGGAAACATCCAAAGACCGATGAACACTCAAAGGTGTTTTTCTTTCTGTAGGCACTTGGAGCATTTGATTTTACTTCTTGCTAACATACATATACAGATGTTCCCCTTACCTTTCTCATGTTTCCGTAACATTTATCTTCTCTTCCTGTTAATATACCTTTTTAGTTTATTAGAGATCTAATGGTTAACGATTGCCGCCTCAGTTGGAGGACAATGCGCTTGATGAAGTGATGAAAAAGTTATTTAAGAACTACAAGAAGTGGTGCAAATATCATGGTCGCAAGAGTAGCCTTTGGTGAATTCCTGAGAAACCTTTCTATTATCCTAATTGTTCATTTGTGACTTTTGATTTATTCTGCCTTTTTACTGTTTATATTTAAAGTTATTTATTGGAGATTGATTCTTTTCTTATGTTTCCTTGCGTCTTCTTGATGGACTTAAAGCATTAGGACTTGGTAAAATTATTATGAAAATCACACACAAATATATAAAGTGGAATTGACATTTTTGCAATTTTTTTCTTTAATACTAAAAAATTGCAAAAGTTCACCCACTATAAATCATATTAAACATTGGAGGTATAAATTGTGGACACATAATCTGAACGGGGTTACAACTGTAATGCTTGTTCCTGCCACCCACAGTTTCAAACCACATGTGGTCCACCCTACCAATCGAAGTAAGACGTTGCCTGTCACCTTCTTTTCTCGGCTTCCTTGTGGCAGCAAAATCAACACTTATGTATGCACCGTAAATACACACAAATATGGAAAGTAGATGGAACAAATAAAACAATTTCCTGAACATGATGCCCTCATTGCCTTTAAATCTTCATAGGCAGCAGCCATAGCGCTTATCCAATCAACTAAGGGTTCTTTCTGGTGTTTTTGGTACTTGTAAGTCATGAATGATATGTAGAATCAACTAAAAAAAAGTGGGTGCGTGTGTAAGTGTGTCAGAGAAGGAACCTAGCAGACACCAAACGTATTTGGGGTGTAACCCTACCTGTTCATGTACTTCCATCAGGTGTGCCTGGGTTGGACATCAGTGTTAGTTATCCACTCAATTTGGTTAACTATATAATAGCTAGAGTGAATCAAAAGAGATTAGGTTTTCTCAATTATCAAATGTTTTGTTCTGTTATGATTTTAATGTCAGATAATGAAAGAAATGTAATTTGCCCCCCCCCCCCCCCCAAGAAAAAGAATAGACAAACTTTGAAAGTAAAATGAGCAGTGAGTTTTTTCTCAAAATGTACAAATAAGACTGCTATGCTCCACGGTTACTCATTTCTGATTCTCTGTTGTGTCTTTCTCAACTATAGGTTGCCAACAATTCAGCAAGAGGTGCAACAACGGAAATTACTCTATATTGGTCTATACCTTCTTATCTGGGGGGAAGCTGCAAATTTGCGATTCTTGCCAGAATGTCTTTGCTACATATATCATCATGTATGGTGTGGACAAATAATAATAACTCTCTTCATCTCGAGTTCTCATCCTTCCTTGAAAAAATCTGTTATAGTTAGCTGTCTGATTTGCTTTACTAACATCTTGTATTTAGTTAGGTTACTCTTTAATTTCCCATTAATGGTAATCAAGTCGTTCATGCTCGTCATCTCTTTTTCGGACTGCTATAGTCTATATGAAAAATCCTTTACTTTTTCTAATGAATAGCAATAAGTAATGAAGTTCTTCTATGTAAACTGATTCATGCAACATGCCGCCAATCAACTTGGTGTCCGCCTTTTTAAACAATTGACCGACGCTTATATTCTTATGTCCATATCCATTTGACCCATGAACACATCCTCGGTTGGCGCAAAAGAAAACTGTGGTGTAACCATTTTGGACATATTTTCATTATTTTGCTAGACCCTACTTGAAATTGTTCGAGTTATCGAGGGAATACTGAATAACCAACTAGTAACTTTAGGGAGTGCATGTGCTATTAGCTTAATTGTACAATCGAGCTTATCGGAGGCATAATGTAATGGCTGTGAATGCGTGACTAGAGTTCAGTGTCATCTCTATGCTAATGTGGTTGTTTTCTTTCGAAGATCTGTTGACTAGTGGAGTGCTTGCTGAGTTCAGGGCTTGCATCATAAAGTGCTACAATTGTTATTTCTATTTTAAGAATGTAGTCAGCCGTGCATCTTTAAATTGTAACGTGCCCACAAAAATGTTCATCTTCAACTAACATAGCTTGGCAAGGGGCTGACAATTCTTGCTCTTACATTTTTATAGATGGCATTTGAAATGTATGGTATGCTAGCTGGAAATGTGAGTGCCATGACAGGCGAATATGTGAAGCCAGCCTATGGCGGTGATAAAGAAGCCTTTCTAAAAAAGATTGTCACTCCAATTTACTGTACCATTGCGCAGGTACACTTTGGCTTTGCTCTCAAACATCATTTGACTGTCTAACTTGTGTTTGATGTTTCTTCACTTGCTAGATATAAGTATTCCACCATCATTTTCAGGAAGCTGAAAGGAGCAAAAGAGAAAAAGGGAATCATTCTCAGTGGAGAAACTACGATGATCTTAACGAATTTTTTTGGTATTAGTTTTTATTACTTCATAATTTATACCCCTGCTTTCTAGATTTTATATTTGTTTATTTGCAGGTCTGCTGACTGCTTTCGGCTAGGTTGGCCTATGCGAGCTGATGCTGATTTCTTTTGTCAACCTTTAAAGCCAGTTGATGAAAGAAATGAAGTAAGTCCATTTCAACATGAAATATTTGTACATGATTTTGGTAGAACTTAAAACATTTTGCATGTCATTGGGCTCGTTGCAAATGCTGACTTATTTATCTATGGCACTGCTGTCAGTTTTCCTCTACTAGTGTAACTTTCTGCATGCTAAAACTACAGTACCAGTCCAACTTAGATAGCAGCATTGCATGGATCTGGCGCAAGTGGTTGTGCCAGCAACAAGTGATGCACCTTGGAGTTTCCAACAGTGAATCATGAAAACTTCTTGGATGTAGAAGGTGCTATAATGTGCTGCATTTTTCTGTTCAAAATGTATATCATGTAAAAAAAAAAGATAAATGAATAGGGCGGCACTATCCATTTTTTTTTACAGTATAAAAATGCTTGTATTTTTGCATGAATTTTTGTAGGTCCCCTATTATAGCATGCTCTACTCCATGAATTTTTTTTTCATGATTATTAATTGGGAACTCCAATATCCGTCACCAACAGGGCTTGTGGACCCAACTGCTTGCGCCAAAATAGTATTGTACTAAACACATATATCAGAGAGTTTGAAAACACAGCTTTATGCCATAATTCCAAACAGCATAGGGAACGACCCTGTTAAGTATATTTCTCCAAATCATAAGCTGCATTGCTAACCTCCCTCGGGTGCCATCGCTGCTGACATGCATGCTGCACGACGCCTTGTGGGTGGGCCCACCACTTGCTGAGCTTTCGAGGCTAGTCCGATATGCATTTACAGAGATTGCATCCAGGCAATGGATGAAGGGTTTAAGTAGGTGGAGGGAGGTAGCATGAGTCGAGGAGAACTCTGCTGCCAATTATAGCCAATTGAGAAAATGCACTGAGTGTAACGGTAATGACATAAAAAATAAATCAAAATAAGTCTCTGCAGTATACGACAACCTTTACAGCGGCATATAAAGTAGGTCAAGTTTTAGCAGTGGCATATACCAAAATGTCCCTTTTAGGATCTATTTCATGTCATCATGCTATGTCCTTATTTCATTGAAGTACAACAACAACAACTTGTGTAACTGTTTATTTGCAGAGCACAATAAAAGCTGACAAGCAGAAAGGGAAGGTCAATTTTGTGGAGCTGCGCTCGTTTTGGCACATATTCAGGAGTTTCGATAGAATGTGGAGCTTCTTTATTCTAGCTCTTCAGGTATTTACTTCCACTTTGGTGGTAACTATCTGTCTTCACAGATTTCACATCCGTCATTTTGTGCATACCTTTGCAGAGTCAAATGCTTTAAGTTGAGAAGTGCTTTTATATGCAAGGCACTTAAACAACCTATGGTAGGTTAGATAGATGAAATACCATTTTCAGCTTAATATAATATTGATTTTTTAATGCCAGATTATGGTTATTCTTGCTTGGAGTGAAGGAGGGTCATTAGGTAATATTTTTGATCCTCTGGTTTTCAAGGAGATCTTGAGCATCTTTATCACTTCTTCTATACTAAATTTTGGAAAAGGTATGGGATCTTGATAACCAACCTGCTACAGTGACTCTTTTACATTTTATTCCTTAACCTTTTTTAGCTCACATCCTAATTTTACTTGATTGTGTATTCTTTCCCCGCTCTTTCTCTTCGAGTGCGAGCATGCCACATATGCTTCTTCTCCCTCTTCATACATGTAACTGGCTGTGTAGAATATCACTTTTTTAGCGAACAACTAAAGTTTTGTCTAATTTCATTGCATAAGGAGTCTGTGAACAAACAAACCATGAAAAGAGGAAAAAAATGAAGACCAAAAGCCTTCCCCCCTGATATAAGAGCCTGTAGATTCTTAGCATTGGTCATGTACTTGCTCTTGCTCATCCTTAATCTGGGTTACAGTAATCTGGGTTTAGAGTTTGCTTTATTTATAAAGCGGGGCGAAAGCCTTTTTTGGTAATCTGGGTTACAGTCACAAGTGGCGTGCTGCTGAAGTTCTGGGAAACCCTGGCACCACATTCTTCTAACTTTCTCATGAGACAGGCATGATTAGGTTCGCAGCACAATATCATCTCTGAATATGAAACAGAGTAAATTATGCCTATATGCTCTTACCATTTGGGAATGGGTGGATTAGTTGAATAAGTTTAGAATCGGTCAAAGGAATGTGTCATGATAGAAGTTTTACAATGAAAATTGGCTATGGAGGAAGTTCAACTTGGAGTCACCCAGTGGCCCAAACTCATAATGTGTAGCACTAATATCTTTCAGCGAGCATAAAGCTGTACTGCCAGCGTTCATGATTGTTATGTAGTTTAGTCAAATTCAGCTGTGATTTGAATGCTCATTTGTATTTATTTACAGCTACACTTGACATAATCTTTAATTGGAGGGCCAGGAGAACGATGGAATTTATGGTCAAACTGAGATATGTCCTGAAGTTCATATTGGCAGCTATGTGGGTTGTACTTCTGTCAGTTACATATGCATACACCTGGGAGAAACCGACAGGAATTATTAGGACCATCAAAAACTGGTTCGGAAATGGTCCAGATCAACCATCACTCTTCATCATTGCAGTAGTTGTATACTTGTTGCCCGATATGCTAGCTGCTGTACTTTTCGCTCTTCCATTACTACGCCGGAAACTTGAAGGTTCAGATTATAAACTCATGAGATTGATCATGTGGTGGTCTCAGGTAATTTACATTTGAGTGAATTTTACTTATCTCTCTATCACTCTGTATCTTATAAATTGGAGTTGGTGGTGGTAGTGGTCAGTTCACTTCCCCACTCCATCCCAATCTCCCTCATCCATCTAGAACCCACCATACCCCTCCAATTTGAAGAAAAACAAATCATACCTTGCAATGGTGCTCACATCGCTGCGGCAGTTACACAAGTGCAGTGTTGGCTGCTTGATTGAGTTTCTTTATAGGCTGTAATAGACTACTAATCCAGTACGACTGAATTGTTTCTTGTGGTTCCTTAGCAATGGATGTACGTTATGCTAGTGAAAAATTAAATTTGTGCTACTATTTCATTTACCAAAGCTAACATTGCCGTAAACCATCAAGAATATAATGCTCTCAAAAATCCTTTTATGTTCTGCACTTCCCTCGAGTACTTATATGATGGGAAACAAACTGTGTCTATATGACTGCAAAAACCTTAAAAAGTGACTGTAGAATGAAATTGATTTGTTTTTGGTAAGCTGAATATCATTATGTTAAAATAAAATAATGCTAAGGTAAAGTTGATATTTAAAATCAAATATATAAAATGATAATATTGAAAATGCAGGTTTTTTAAGTTATGTAAATGCATAGTAATTATGTATAAAATGCTTACAAATATACAATAATTTTAAAAATATTAATATTCTGAGTTATTGGAGGGGAGCCTTGGCGCAGTGGTAAAGCTGCTGCCTTGTGACCAAGAGGTCACGGGTTCAAGTCCTGGAAACAGCCTCTTGCAGAAATGTAGGGAAAGGCTGCGTACAATAGACCCAAAGTGGTCGGACCCTTCCCCGGACCCTGCGCAAGCGGGAGCTACATGCACCGGGGCTGCCCTTTTTTAATATTCTGAGTTATTATAGTTTTGGTTTTGAATTTGGTTCTTAGTTTCTATGATACATCTCGGTGTAATTTACTTTTTGACATTGATGCCACATATGAATTTTCCCCTGAAATTTCAATATAAGTTTTACAATTTGTTTACTAATTCAAGTTGAACATTGTGAACTTATGTTGTTGTATTTATGCAGACTCGCCTGTTTGTTGGTAGGGGAATGCATGAAAGCGCCTTTTCACTTTTCATGTAAGAGCCCGTATGTTAGTGTTCAGTACATACTGAATCCAGGATAATCAACAATACATATGTAATTGCAAGGTTGTATATTGAGATGTGGCTCTTGTTTCGTTTTTTTCAGGTACACCATGTTTTGGGTTGCTCTTCTTTTGACAAAGTTCGTATTTAGCTACTATGTCGAGGTGATTATATACACATACCAATTTATCTTCTTTTTTATGTCAATAGTGTTGAAGTATATTTAGATTGCCAACTTTGTCCATCAGTTTGGACTTTTGATTCTACTAGTCGGTGCATGAAACTTAATATGGCATTAGAGCCAAGAGGTCTTGGGCCAAGTCTCAGATTTCGCAATTTAAATAAAAGCATTGCCTGCCCTTTCTCTGTCCACGTTTAGGCCTTATCTAGCCACATGTGAGAGGGGTGTTGAAGTATAAGTGCATTGCCCAACATTTTCCCAGTTCGAACTTTTGGCTCTACCTGTTGGTATATGAAACTTGATATGGTAGTGGAGTCAAGAGGTTTTGGGTTCAAGTCTCGGCTTTCACAATTTAAATTAATTTTTTGCTTGTCCTCTTTCTATCCACATTTAGGCCTTATCGAGCCACACGTGAGAGGGGGTGTTGAAGGTTCTACTGGGTTGGTGCATGAAACTTACTCCCTCCATCCCAAAATAAGTGTCTCAACTTTGTACTAACTTCAGTACAAAGTTGTACTAAGGTTGTGACACTTATTTTGGGACGGAGGGAGTAATAAATAACATTCAGCCAAAATCAGTGAAAGATTTTTTTTCTGTGGTCGAGCTAGTCGTGTTTGGCCAGAGAGGTCACTGGTAGTAATTTACATTTGTTACTTACCATCTTTTTTTTTTGGAATATTAACTTACTGAACATCCTACATGGCAGAACAACAATTTGAGTGTCTACCGATTTGTGATAGATTGTTGGCATTGGTTTAAATAGCGTGTACCCGAAGTGTAGTAGCTAGTGTTTTTATAATCGGTAGCAGGGTACATAATCAGTCAATCGTAAAGTAAAACATCCAAATTGTATGGCCTAATATAACTATTCCACATATATAAGAGCTAATACATGATCATAAAAGCTAGCTTGACCTCAGAAAAAAAGGGCAGCCCGGTGCACGTAGCTCCCGCTTGCGCAGGGTCCGGGGAAGGGTCCAACCACTTTGGGTCTATAGTATGCAGCCTTTCCCTACATTTCTGCAAGAGGCTGTTTCCAGGACTCGAACCCGTGACCTCATGGTCACAAGGCAACAGCTTGACTGCTGCGCCAAGGCTCCCCTTCTAGCTTGACCTTAGAAAGGGGCAAAATTCTTCTGGATGGTCCAGTTAGGTCCTTACATCTATCCCTGAAAAGAAGGTCCTTAATACTTCAAAACTTGCATAGATCCTTACTTACCAAAGAAGTGTTTGTACCATGATCCGGCATTGAATTAAGATATGGGATTAACGATCCTGAAGTGGCTTCCAATTTGTTGCTTTGACATACATCTATCTATAAAATTCCAAATGCATCTCAATATTGAACCTCCATTTTCAGTTGCTACTGTACTTGCAACTATCTAATCTAATAGTTATAATGCCACCGGATCTTTGCACCAACCATCCATTTTAGCGCCCTACAATAGTTTTGTAGTAATGACAAGTGAGAAAACTTGCAAGTTTATGGATCTAAACTGGAACCTTAGGAGAAAACTGGAGATTCCAAGTTTACCAAGGTAAGCCACACTTTGTTACAACTACAAGTTGATGAAGCTCGAGTGCAACTTTCTCACAAACTTGTGTGTTGGAGATGTTGCACTTATGAGATAGTGCAAAACATGATGGTCTAATACGTTGAAGAGTTACATTTTGAAGCCGCAGGAGTATTTGAGCCTGATTGATTTTACGCGATGCATATTTTCATCTGATTTATTTTGCTTTGTTCAAATAAATTGGTATTGAACTAAATGCATCTTTAACTTAACTGTTCCACTTGTTCTTATAGATCAAGCCTCTTGTTGAACCCACCAAGGATATCATGAAATTCCCTATAAATCATTTCCGGTGGCATGAGTTTTTTCCAAGAGGTATTTATGTCTTTCTGAGATGTGAGAAGTGACAAACTCGGCCCTTTAAGTTCAGCCAAAAGCAACCCTAGTCCAAAATATTAAATAAGTCTGACCTTTTTGCTTCGCGCCAGCCATTCCGGTGCGGACGTTGGCTGTGTCAGCGCCATGTATCTTCGCATTGAGCAAAAGTCAACCTTTTGATGGTTGAAATGATGATTCACATGGCAGTGCCATTGTTACCAACGTTGAGCTTTGAGAGCTCAGTGCCATTCTTTTGGAGCTGGCAAGCACCGCCAACCCATGTTACCAACTGATAGAAAAATGCATGCACTAACATTTGAAAAAAAAAACAGCATGCACTGCAGGCTGAGAACCACATGGCAACACTGCTAATATTTGCCATGCAACAGCGGCTAGAAATTCCACTTTATCTTCTATTCCTATGCATATCTCACGTACAAGGAGCCCAACTTCACCAAGCACACACCTACACCACTCACTCAGCTAACTTGGCAGTGCGACCAATGCATGTGTTACATACAACTGAACCGTTTAGGTTGGCAAATCATTCAGCACCAGGGAATGGCGCTGAGCCGGTGATGGTTGCGCTGACCTTTGAATCGCCGTTTCTACAAATATGCCAAGTTTTTCTCAGCGTTAAGATGCACAGCACTGATTTGGTTAAATTTTTGGACTAGAGTTCTGTTTGGCTGAACTTTCAACAGAGGGTCAATTTTGTTAAAACACTGCAGAGATGATCATTTGGTGTTTATTTGTTTATAACATTCCTTAATCATGTTATGCAGCGAAGGGCAACATTGGCGTTGTAATTTCACTTTGGGCCCCAGTCATTTTGGTAAATTCTTTTCCTTTGTTTTTGATGGAAAGTTCAATGCCTATTATGACCATGTGACCGATTACGAAAAGTAGGAGGCCGCCACTTTATGACAGTTTCACTTGTGCACTAGAGGAGAGCACGACAATGATTATGTGCATTTTTCCCTTTCCAGGTGTATTTCATGGACACACAAATTTGGTATACAATCTTCTCCACTCTAGTTGGTGGAGTTTATGGTGCTTTCCAACGACTTGGCGAGGTTATCTTTTAACTGTTCAGTGATGTCTATTTACAAATTCATCAAACAGACCACCATTACTTCTCTATTATGACGCGGTCCCTCTTTCATAGCGTAACTCTTTTATTCCAGCATGAAGCTTTTTTGTTAACATGACTCAGGCTCCTCAGTAGGCAGTTCTAATGATTGTAATTTCTCAAATAAATCATTTACAAATCATATGAATGAGTTTCTCAAAAGAAATCATTTACAAATATCTTTTTCTTTCCTGGATGAGACAGATCCGCACACTTGGAATGCTGCGGTCTCGCTTTGATTCAATACCTTTAGCCGTTAATGATTGTCTAGTTCCGGTTGAAACATCTGATGCAAGGCGGAAGAAAGGTCTAAGGTCAAATTTCAAGAATCGTTTCAAGGAGGTACTCATATACTTCAATTACATATTATTGTGGTATTCTCGCACTTTATTGTTCGATATTAATTCTTTGAAATATATTGTTAATGATACTACGTTTTAGATGACGCATGAAGACAAGGAGAAGGTAGCTGCAAGATTTGCACAGATGTGGAATGAAATTGTCTCTAGCTTCCGTGAGGAAGACCTTATAGATAACAGGTGATTAGATTGTACTATGAATTACAAGTTTTCAACTGCACTTATGCTTTCTGACCATAAGCAAATGCTGTTGTTTTTAACATAGGGAGAAGGAGCTGCTACTTGTTCCATATGTGGCTGATCAGGGTCTTCGTGTTACGCAGTGGCCTCCATTTTTGCTTGCCAGCATGGTTCTTCTCTGCTTTTACTTTGTTTATTTTATTTCTAATTTATGGGAAGCCACCCTCATCCCCTTCTATTTATATGCAAATGGACAGGTCCCCATAGCCGTTGACATGGCGAAGGATAGCAATGGTAAAGACCGTGACTTGAAAAAGAGGATTGAAAATGATTATTATTTTTCTTGTGCAATTAAAGAATGCTATGCATCATGTAAAAACATCATCAATGATCTTGTACATGGTGAACAAGAGAAAAGGTATCTCTCCTATACCTTTTATGAGTCCTAGACTTTATCTATTAAACTTGTGAGAAATAGTTGCTTGATCCATGGTGTACTTGATGCATTTTATTCGTGCTGCTTTCAGGGTCATAAATACTATATTTGTTGAAGTTGAAAAGTGTATTCTTGAGGACAAAGTTATTACAGATTTGAATATGCAATCCCTGCCAGATCTCTACAATAAGTTTGTTGAATTGGTAGAATTCTTGGTATGTATGACATATTTCCAGTTGTAAAAAACAAGGTCATAAACAATAAGTTAATAGTTTTTTTGGTTTTCTACTGAATTACGGAAAAGGTACAATTTATTTCTCCCATTTTTAGAAGTAAAAATATGGATATATTGCTGGAAAGTATGCACCTCAATACAAAGCAATATCATTTTCATTTTGTGTTTTAAAGTTGCATTCTTCCTTTCCTTTAAGTGTTGATAGTGTACACAAATAACTGATTAACCCAATGTCTTCTCATGCCACCTTAGAACTCTTTACTGGAGGTACTTGTCTTTCATGAGCTTGTCTAAATACGCTGGCACAACAACTTAATCAGCAACTTATTAGCAGCAGTCTAATTTATTTTCCTGAATTTGAGCAAATCAAAATGGTCTATCTTTTTTCCAGTAACCAGATAGAAACTGGAACAGCACACTAACACGAAGCAGACGTGTGTGTGTGTGTATGTGAATACTATTCACAACACATTAGTGGTGGTTCCAGTGATTTGTGCCAGCACATGACACTTTCTGTTTCTTTTGGACAATGCATGGTTACGTACTATAGCCATGACCAGTGTGCAATTTTTCCCAATGTAAGACTAGCTAGACCTTTTTTTAATGAAAATAGCTAGACCTTTTTTAATGAAAATATCTAGACGTTTTCTTACTTGCCTCTTTGTACTGATGTCAATTCGTAAGCTCATGTTGTCCTTTTGTATATCTTTCATTACATAATGCTTGTTAGACATACTGTAGCATAAATGTAGTCCATTCACATGTTTGTGCAACCATATTATGCTGTTTGGCCTCGTTGTGCTCATTCTTGTTTTTCATTCCTCTTTCTTTTGTTTACTGATGTCAGAAAAAGAATGATGAGAAAGACAGGGTCGCTGTGATAAAGATATTTCAAGATATGCTGGAGGTTGTAACGAGAGATATAATGGAAGACCAACTTCCTAGGTACAATGTTGTTTTAAGCATGTATAAATATCCCTGACGATGAAGTACTACACCCTGCTATCTTACTGCTTAGAGCTCATTCTGTGAGCAGCTTATATTTGTGGTTTTTCATTGCTTCTTTTACAACATGGCAGTATTTTGGAGTCAAGTCACGGGGGTTCATATCAAAGGCCAGAGGGCATGACAGCATGGGATAATGAATATCAGTTATTTCAACCATCTGGAGCTATCAAGTTTCCACTAGAAGTCAGCACAGAGGCTTGGAAAGAAAAGGTTTTATTGAAGAAGTAACTGAACCTTTTAAAATCGTGAATGTTTCTTGTTTTCATAGACTGGGGGGTCATTTCCTGACCAATTTGCTCCATTCTTAATTCCTGCCGATAATACAATTCTTCTTGTTCCCCTTTTCTTGCGTTCTAATGAAACCGGGTGTTTACCTATTGTCTAAGGATATAATCTTCACTCCAGGTGAATAGGCTGGAACTACTGCTCACGGTGAAAGAGTCTGCTATGGACGTTCCTTCAAATCTTGAAGCCAGAAGGCGTCTTACCTTTTTCACTAACTCTTTGTTTATGGATATGCCTGATGCTCCTAAAGTCCGAAACACAATTTCATTTTCGTAAGTCCTTATATGTAACTTGCACATTAATTTTACTATTCCTCTTTTGACCTTGCATGCATCACTCTTTTTGTGAAACTGAGATCAAGTATATAGGTCTACCATAGTGATTTGTTTCTGTAAATGGCAAATAGAAAAATGTAATAGCACACAGCCTGAAATGATAAGGTTTTATCAACTTCCTCTTTCTTCTCTTTTCATCTGCTTCTGATTCACATGTCAGATATTTCTGTTATAATGACGAGATTTTTTTTGTGTGTGTAGTGCATTGACTCCTTATTACAATGAGCATGTTCTTTTCTCAATAAAAGAGCTTGAAGAGGAAAATGAAGATGGAGTTTCCACTCTGTTCTACCTACAGAAAATTTACCCAGGTAGGGGGGAAGAGGAAGAACAATTTCTCCTTTCCAGTCACAAGTAATAAAATATATTATGAAATAACCAGACATTTATTGTGTATGGTTATGCATACAGATGAATGGAAGAATTTCCAGGAAAGGATTGAGGAAGAACTAAAAGATAATGAAGAACTGAAGGAAGAAGCGCTTCGTCAATGGGCTTCATACAGAGGCCAAACGCTAACTCGAACAGGTATAATTAATTGGTTAGCATTTATTTGTTGAATTCAGCTACATGTATCACCCTTTTTCAAAAAAATGCTAATTTTTCTCAATTTAACCTGATCATGCTTAATTTTAAATTACTTGATTGATCTGAAACAGTTAGAGGCATGATGTACTACCGAAAAGCTTTGGTTCTTGAAGCATTTCTAGATATGGCCAAACATGAAGGTAATATTTTTGTAGTCTCTGTTATCTCCCCAGCTAAACCCAAATGGAAAGAACGGGGGTATAACACCATTAGCAGCGCATCTTTACTAGTGCAAGCATGGTTTTATGATTGTAACATGGGTTTTCTGCAGATCTCATGGAAGGGTATAAAGCAGCTGGATCAATATCGGATGAAGAATGGAAGTCCTTGATTGCTCAGTGTGAAGCATTGGCTGATATGAAGTTCGCCTATGTGGTATCATGCCAACAATATGGAAATGACAAGCGTTCCGCTCTTTCAAATGCCCAAGACATATTACAGCTAATGAGAACGTAAATGATCCTTCTGCATATATCTGAATAACAATAGAGGATATAAATTTAGTGGAATACTCATTTTCTAGAAGGGGAGTCTTGGCGCAGCGGTAAAGGTGTTGCCTTGTGACCTCACAGGTTCAAGTCCTGAAAAAGCCTCTTACAGAAATGTAGGGAAAGGCTGCGTACAATAGACCCAAAGTGGTTGGACCCTTCGCCGGACCCTGCGCAAGCGGGAGCTACGTGCACCGGGCTACCATTTTTTTACTCATTTTCTAGTTGCTGCGTGAAATACCCATATCTTGATGTAACCCGCATGAAATTTTCTCACTTGTTCTAAAAATCTCGAAATATTGGTGGGCATGGAGACAGGGATATTATATGGCACTGAGAAATTTCATGATCAAATTAGATTGCAATTCTGAGAAACAAAAAATATGGAAGCAGCTCAATGGAATAGTGCAGGAAGCCAGTAACCATATATCTCTGTGGGAACTTAAATTTTCTCTTGTTTCTCCCTGATACGGTCATGCAATTACCCAGAGCCACAACACATGCTTTCCCCCACATTTGTCTTCACAAAGTTCACATAAGTGTACACTTGCTTACCCATTATAATTTGATAGTATAGGAATGCCATTACTTAGAGTTTACCTTCGAAGTGTAAACTAATTGCTGGAGTTATATTTCTCGCAGGTACCCTTCTCTTCGTGTAGCATATATTGATGTGGTGGAAGATAGAGTAGGAGAGAAGCAAATTGAGACAGCTTATTACTCTACATTGGTAAAGGTTGCTCTAAATAAGGACTCTGAATCTGCAGGTCCAGTACAAAATCTTGATCAGGTAATGCTAGTTCAATTTTATCAGGCTATGGTGCGGAACTTCTGTCAAATCATATTTGTGAAGCAAATAAATTTTACTAATCGAAAGGGCAGTGCAGAACCAAAATACCCACTGTTTGTTTTTCTGAAACTAGTATGGATCTAAAACATGTGATGGTAGATATAAAGAACACAGGCAATGCAATTCAACACTGAAGAAAAAATAAACTAGGAAAACAATGGAAGGGGCATTCTCAACTATCTTCTAGGTGCTGAAAATGGTGGCAGTAATCTTCCTACTTGATTGATTCATGGACGTCATTAAACGGAAATTTAGTCTATGAAGTCTTCATACTTATTTCTGAAATTTAGTCTATAGTTAGAAAATAAAATCAGATGGCGTAATAAAGCGGTCACTAAACTTGCCACTTATGTAGTTGTGTTTTATGATACTTTTACTATCATTGACTGATGGAGGTACAGTTAGCAAATTCATGTTTTAAGGGTTCAAGTGACATGATTGTACAAGTTTAAAATCTCCGCTGCAATTTCTTTTCACGAAACTTCTCCTTTTCCATAAAAATGTCAAGATTTCTGGATGAGTACTCTTTTTTGTTTGTATAAATGACTCATGTGACATTTCTACCATCTGAGCACATCTTTATGTTTCCAAGGTTATCTACCGGATAAAACTTCCAGGCCCTGCAATATTGGGAGAAGGAAAACCCGAAAATCAAAACCATGCAATAATTTTCACCCGTGGTGAAGGCCTGCAAACAATTGACATGAACCAGGTATCTCCTATCATGCTTATGGTGCTTTTACTTATGAAATTGTACTAATGCTTCTAGTAAGAACTCATTTGTTTGTTATCACGCCATTAATTTCGTAGGATAACTATATGGAAGAAGCACTTAAAATGAGAAACTTGCTTCAAGAGTTCCTTACAGAAGATGGAATCCGGCAGCCATCTATACTTGGAGTTAGGGAGCACATTTTTACTGGCAGGTTGATTAATAATGTAGTGTACAATTGAGATTTTATTTTCTGTTATCTATGCATCTTAAACCTCTCTTGTCTCCCATGGTGCAGTGTCTCCTCCCTTGCATGGTTTATGTCAAATCAGGAGCACAGTTTTGTGACTATTGGACAACGGCTGCTTGCAAACCCTCTGAAGTGAGATCTTCTCCTATTAAATATTTCACTATACATTTACTCATACATTTCAATGATTAGAAAAACACTCTGTACATTTATTCTGGCAGTGTGTCAACTACTGTAAAAAGAGCACACACACACACACACACACACACACACTGTATTTATTTGAGTATCGAAGTATTTGGAAAAGTATTAATAGTGCATTCTATTCAGTCCCTTATTATTTCGCAATAGTTAGTGCGAAAAATAAGACGGGAGTGCAACCATTCATGTTCCACAAGAATCGTCATACATGCGGTTATCCAAAAATTCTATGAGAGAGCAAGTCTTAGATCGAATTTTTATAACTACTGGGTGGAAACAGTTAAGGGCTATGAATGAATAAAACCAAGGAAGTAGTACATGTATCTTTCAACGTATTGTCCACTTGTGCAGTGATTTCTTATGACATGGTTATTCCTCTGTGTCGCCATTTACTTCATACTGTCCATCATTTGTGTCTACTTTCATATTGTTCTCTTCTTCCAATTCATTCATTATTTGCTTTGATTCAACTAGCAGATCCTGCATCTGTGTAATGAATTCTCCTTTTTGAATTGTATCTGAGTTTATTACTGAATTTGTCTAGGGTTCGATTCCACTATGGCCACCCGGATGTATTTGATAGGCTTTTCCATCTAACGAGGGGTGGTGTCAGTAAGGCATCAAGGAGTATCAACTTAAGTGAAGATATTTTTGCAGGTTTGTTACATGATTTTATCGAGTGATCAATGATGTTCTTAAGATCAAGGCTTCAGGGGGTAGTGTTTATAAAAGCCAACAGGGTAGTAAAGATGTTTTCTTGCAAGAGATAACAAAATAGATATCAGTATTATATTTTGATTCATATTGTCTTCAATACTTCAGGGTTTAACTCAACTCTTCGTGGCGGCAATGTAACACATCATGAATATGTGCAAGTCGGCAAGGGACGAGATGTAGGACTAAATCAGATCTCCAAGTTTGAGGCTAAGGTGGCAAATGGAAATGGCGAGCAGACCCTTAGCCGTGATATCTACCGGCTTGGGCACCGGTTCGATTTCTTCAGAATGCTTTCATGCTACTTCACCACCGTGGGATTTTATTTCAGTACACTGGTATGATCACTTTGTTCGGAATATATCCATACAAGTTTCTCTGCCAAATGCAAATATGAATCTTGTTAGCCCTACGAACTTCTCTCTGTAGAGATTGTTTACAGCTTAAGGGGCATATTTGTCTCATTTATATTATATTTATACTACCATCAATATGTTTCACAACGACTTGTATTTTGCATTTGGAGTACAATGACCTATAGTTTTTTCTAACACCTTTTACTCCTCTCAGTTGACAGTCTTCACAGTTTATGTGTTTTTGTACGGGCGCCTTTATCTTGCTCTCAGTGGACTTGAAGAAGGGCTTGCAACACAACGGAAATTCAGCCATAATCATGCTCTTCAGGTTGCTCTTGCCTCGCAGTCTCTTGTTCAGCTTGGTTTTCTGATGGCTCTGCCCATGATGATGGAAATTGGCCTTGAAAAAGGATTTGGCAAGGCACTAAGTGAATTTATAATGATGAACTTGCAACTGGCATCCGTGTTCTTTACATTTTCACTTGGTACCAAGACTCACTATTATGGACGTATGTTGCTTCATGGAGGTGCTCAATACAGAAGTACCGGAAGGGGCTTTGTTGTCTTTCATGCAAAGTTTGCAGAAAACTACAGGCTATATTCTCGCAGCCACTTTGTTAAAGGCATCGAGTTGATGACTCTGCTCATCGTTTATCAACTATTTGGTCAAACCTCCCACTCAACCATCGCATATATCTTTGTTACGTCCTCCATGTGGTTCCTAGTGTTGACATGGCTCTTTGCGCCCTTTCTATTCAACCCCTCGGGGTTTGAGTGGGCGAAAATTTTGGACGATTGGTCGGATTGGAACAAGTGGATCAGCAATCGTGGTGGGATTGGTGTGTCACCGGAAAAGAGCTGGGAATCCTGGTGGGAGATAGAGCAGGAGCATCTGAAGCATACAGGAGCACTCGGAATCATCTTTGAGATAATTTTGTCCCTTCGGTTTTTCATATATCAGTATGGCCTTGTGTACCAGTTAACTATCACAAACAACAACAAAAGTATCGTGGTATGCTTTTCCTCCAGTTCAGAGCAGTGTTTTGATTTTGACTGTGCTAGGTGGTTGGGTGGGTCTTTAACATTTTTCAATTTTGTGACTTCCAGGTTTACTTGATTTCATGGCTCGTAATTTTGGTGATGCTGGTTATTTTGAAGGTGAGAGAGCATGCTTGCTTGCTTTGTCAATAGAACATGTATCAGTCAATACAAATGTTTATAGCAGAATAACACGATTTCCTGTCAACACCGTATTTCTGAAAGTTGTGTTGGCTGAATTCCTTTCCTAAATTGCCTACCGTCTTTTCAGATCATATCTGTCGGAAGGCGGAGGTTCGGCGCGAACTTTCAGCTGTTCTTCCGTCTGATCAAGTTCATGATATTCGTTTCGTTCTTCGCTATTTTGGTTGTGCTGATTGTACTGCTTCACATGACTATAAAAGACATACTTGTATGCTTCCTGGCATTCTTGCCCACCGGATGGGGAATACTACTGGTCAGTCTTTCTCTTGCTTGTGTCTGCTTCATCATATATACTACTATGACAGTGACATTGCTTCTGTTTCATCTATTTTCTTACTGTTGCTCTGTTATCACTTCCAGATTGCACAAGCTTGCAGGCCTCTTTTCCGGGTGACGGGGCTATGGGGGTCTGTCCGAGCCCTTGCGCGGGCGTACGAGGTTATCATGGGGATGCTTCTGTTCACACCAATTACTGTCCTGTCATGGTTCCCCTTTGTCTCCGAGTTCCAGACGCGGATGCTGTTCAACCAGGCGTTCAGTAGAGGACTGCAGATTTCCCGTATTCTTGGCGGTCAGAAGAAGGAGAGGGCCGCTAGCACCAAAGACTGACTTAGCTCGTTTGCCCAATTGCCTGGCATTTTCAAGACCTAGTACTTCTGCTATAAAAAAATGCATATAGTGCTACTTCAGAATACATAGGATGTAAATATTCGAGGATATAGAAATATTTCCTGTGATTACA
Source organism: Aegilops umbellulata (assembly GCA_032464435.1). NCBI lineage: Eukaryota > Viridiplantae > Streptophyta > Magnoliopsida > Poales > Poaceae > Aegilops > Aegilops umbellulata. The sequence continues at coordinate 585,004,913 of CP136058.1, read as the reverse complement.
GCTTCACACAAGCTGCAATGCAATGAATTGTAGTCATTTCTTGTGTAAAACAGCACTTTAGCAATGGCCACTGGGCAGGAGCTGGGGACATTGGTCCTTGAGTACATTGATCATGCGATGCAGCACCGGTACATCCATGTTACCTTTACCTTTTCCCCCGTGCTACGGTGATCATTTCTTTCTCCCAGCACTTATGCAACTACAAGTACCAGCACACTTCACAGAGTGTGTGCCTTAATTTCTCGGCTGTAATGAGAGTAGCTCCGGCATGATCTGATTTACCTGCTCAAGATTAGTTATCCGTGCATGTGATGTGTTATCGGTTCTTATTACAGAGTTTATTATTTGGGTCTACTTGCCGTTAATTATTTTGAGAAGAGACGGTGGTACTCAACTTGCGAGTCGTCTGGTCCGGTGAAATTGATCGGAATCGGTAGGAACTGACAGCGCCAGCTCATCCGGATCGGGCTTGGAGTGGAATGGCATGGCAGGCGCACTGGATTCTGGAGCGCCCGGCAAATGGGCGTCGGTTGCATTTGCATGTGGTGGGGCTGCCTGCTCGGCAGCGAGGACGACCTCGATCCAAGGACAAAGAGGAGTAAAAACTCGAGAGCGAGCCACATGCATGATGTGCTCCATCCATTTTACAATTCCATTGTGCAGCGTGTAAAGTCGCCGCCGTATCGTCGGGCGTTGTTTATTCATGGAGCGTGAGTGGTGCGCGCAAATGGCAAGCCCGTGTCGGTGTGGCTGCTCTGTAACGGCTTCGTGCTCCCGAAACCATCCCGTAGAAGAACAAGATGTATTGTACACATGGTTTCATGAATTACACATGGAAATAGCTGCGACTCATGCAATCAATCAACAAAATCCATGGCTGAAAGAGGAGGGCAAGAAGAATTTGATGGGCTGAAAGAGGAGGGCAAGAAGAATTTGATGGGCTGACGAGGAATGTGGCCGGAATGGGACGTGCCACCGCTCTCCCTGCTTTCACTGGTCTTACTCTCACAGTAGAGACGCGAGCACGGCGGAGCACGCGCCCGCGGCGAGCGCGCCGACCGACCGCGACGCGACGAAAGCGGCGGACGACGCCTTGACGTCCTTGTGAACGTGGTCCGCGGCGGCCTCCGACGGGGCGTCGGCCGGTGGTGGCGCGGGCGGGGAGCTCAGCGTTGCGTCCGCGGGTGACGGCGCCGGCGCGGGCGTCGGCGAGGGGGCCTCCGCGGGCGCGCCGGCGAAGAGCTCGAGGGGCATCAGGAGGCGGTCCACCGTGAGCACGCACACGGGCGTGTCGTCCAGGACCGTCTCCGCGACGCGGGACTTGCGGAGGCCGGTGTCGAGCGACACGTCGTCGCCGCGGGCCACCACCGACACGTTGTACTTCCCGCCGGCGGTGGACGCCAGCGTGCGGAACGGCCGGGCCGACGCCTTCACCAGCTTGAGCGACGGCCTCGGGTTGTACCCCGGCAGCGCGTGGTACCGCAGCAGCGCCACGAGGTCGGCGCGGGGCATCTTGTCCACGTCCGGCGCGCCCTTGCCCAGGAACGCGTCGTCCTTGGGCGCGAACAGGGTCAGCCCGGCCTTGTCCGCCATGGCCGCCTGGTAGTCCTTGAGCACGCCCGTGCTGGCGATGAGCTCTGCGAAGCGCTTGCATCCGGCCCTCTCCAGCAGCTTGGTCAGGTTGGCGATGGACGGCCCGTCGAAGAGGCCGTCGAACTCGATGGGCGCCGTGACCTCCAGCACCGCGAAGTCGTACTGCGTCTGCTTGAGCGCCTTGGCGAAGGTGGCGTCGTAGGCGTCGCCGGGGCTGGCGGCGGACGCGAAGCCGAAGCCGCCGCCGTCCAGCTTGGCCATCTTGACGCTGCCCGTGGCGCTGGTGGCCGCGCCGCCCGCGGCCTGGTAGAAGGTGTCGGTGAGCGTGTCGGCGCCGGTCGGCAGGGCTTTCAGCTTCTTGACGTCCCAGTAGTCGAGCAGCGCGTGGAGGCGCAGCGCGTTCTTGATGGCGCCCAGGTCGGCCCCGGCGTCCGACACCAGCGTGGACATGGCGCCGTCGCCGAGGACCAGCACCGTGACCCCCGCGCGCGCGTTGATCTCGTCGCACACCCGCGTCTCCGTCAGATACCGGTTGTACTGCTTGTACTCCGGGTGGCCGCTGAGGAAGGAGGTGATGTTGTGCGCGATCCCCGCCGACATCCCCCTCGCCGTCGCCGGCGGCGGCCCCAGAGCGAGTGCGGCCAGGAGCGCCGCGGCGAGAGCAAACCGCAGCTGCACCCCCGCCATGGCTGAGCTCAGTAGTGAGTGCGCGCGGCTGCGACGCACTGATGATGGATGGGATGGCGCTGAAATGGACCGAGCACCTAAGCTGGCTGGCTATGGCTAGCCGGAGTGAGCTGTGAGCACGCAGAGAGTGCGAGGATAAAACGAGCAATGGTGTGTGGGCAACTAACTAGGTACTAATTATGTATGGTTCATGGGCGGTTGGTGAGGTTTGGGGTGTGCAAATTGCAAGGCGGGCGAGCGCATCGACATGTGAGGGCGCGGGAGCGCGAGCGCGAGCGATTGGAGGGCTGGCTGGCTACCGGTGGTAGTTAGGGACGACGATGGCACTTGGCACGGCGTGTCTCCTCCATTGTTGGCCATTTTTATTTGGTGGGGGTCATTGTGCTCCATTATGCGTCGCCCGGTCTATTCTAAATTCTAAAACTACAAACTTGTTGATAAAAAGAGGATTTATAAGGTGATGGTATTCGGCAGTTTGGCTCTCGCTCTCTCGTGTCTACGTACGAAATTATAGTGTGGCCGTTAGGGTGGAGACATCGACCCGAAGATTGATCAGTGCTGACAACGTGGCCCATAGGCTAGCAGTGGAATCTGAGGCGAGTCAGCTCTGTTTTCCTCTCTGTATAGTAGTATTGCAAGTTGCACCGGTGAAAGCACAGGACAGGTGCGCACGTGCTCGGTCATTAGTTTTCTCATCGATTTTACTACTCATCACTTGCTTATTACAGCTACGTTTGCTTCTCTGTCACGTAGATAGATCGGCGTGTCAGGCAGAGTTCGGTGGGGGCTTCCGTCCGGTCTCAACGTTCTTATTTAGCACACGACCACGGATAAGGGGATGATAATAGTATGTCCCGTTATCATGTCCCCATCCACTGTAGAATCTGGACCGATTTTGAGCACCCCACATTGACATGGCCAGGTCATTTTCTTCTCAACTGTGAGCGGAGAGCAAGCCGGTCCATCATACTGCCGCTCGTTTCTGAACATTGAATGGATGCACCGACAAAGATCAGCCGTCCCTGCGGGCCGTTCTATCGCGTTAACCCCGGTTGTCTGATCGGTTAAGTGTTTTCCCGCTCCCCCCGCAACATCTATCATGTTGTGATGCGTGCCTTTGCAACATCCGCCATGTTGCGCTGTGTTCTTTCGCAACACCTGATCGTGATGCTAACACACCCCATGTTGCACTCAGTTGCCGGCAACACGACTCATGTTGCACCAAGGTATGCGTGGTGGTGGGAGGGTGTTGCGCGCCGCACTATCAAAGACTGACAAGACGGGCATGGAGGCAGCCGACACGCACCAACAGTCAATCAACTGTTCTCATACGTTTTCAGTATTATATTCGATAGTACAAGACTAAGACAATATTTTTTTTGCATGCTTAGACTTGTTGGCTTTGCCCTCTTAAAAGAATGAGTGCCTCTTCTTTGCGAGTAAAGAAAAAGAGCCCTTGAAAGAACCATGAGTGGCCCGGCTAGCCAGAAAGAGGGTTTGAAAATACTCCCTCTGTAAAGAAATATAAGAGTGTTTAGATTACTACTTTAGTGATCTTCACGCTCTTATATTTGTTTACGAAGGGAGTAGTTTTTAACCTGCAATTGACGCGCCAGGGGAGTGCAAAGATGTGTTGTGTACGTCAACCTCCTCGTCTTGCATCTGTCCATCCGTCACGTCTTTTTCTCCATGGCTGGTGTTCTACAAAGTGGAGACCTGTCCTGCACAAAGGCAAAAAGTCAAACAAATCTTGAACATGTAGACGAAGGCTAATTCGAATCCTGAAATCCTAATCTCCGAACTCAGCACAACGAACTCTGTGACACCGATTTTATTTTGAACCTTGAGAGTGTTTAGCTAGTATTCACTGACGTGACAAGTCAAACCTGGGATGTTGACTAGGTCATGCGTTCCTTCATTCGTTTTGATCGCTGCTTGATTCAGTTTTATCCTTTTTTATTTCTTCATTTTCTCTTGTTTTTTATTTCTTCACTAGTTTTCTTTGGTTTTTCTATTTTCTTCGTTATAGTTCAATTTTTTGTTTCTTTTTTCGGTTTTCTCCATTTCTCTTATTTTTACTTTTTCCTTGACTTTTTTGCGTTGGTTTTTCTCTGGTTTTCTGGTTTTATTTTTTATTTTATTTATTTTGTTTCTTTCTCAATTTTCTTCAGGGTTTTTTCAACACAAATCTACATTTTTTTTATACATCAGATGCATTTTTAATGCCCGTTTGATAGTTTTCAAACACACGATTTTCTTTCGAACATATGTTTTGATTCAAAATTTCCTTTTCATACACATTGTACCTTTTTTGTATACATCAGGACCAATGTACATTTTCATAGATGTCAAGAACATTTAAAAAATGTATGTTTTTATGTCTACTTTTTTACATTCACCTTCTACATTTTTTGTATATATCAGGAACATGTCTAATACACGTTTAACATTTTTAAATACATGATTAACATTTTCATATTTATGTTTTGATATCTACTTTTTTCATACATGTTGTATATTTTTTGTATATACTAGAAATATTATGTATGACCCTTATTAGTGCCGCACGTATGGCACGAAGCAAGTTCGCCCTGATGTTTTTTGATGGCAGGTTTAGTTATCCGAGGATGGCGATTTTAGTTATGAAGCATTGCAACATTTTGTTTGGATGGCTAGTTCAGTTTTTCAAGACAATGTTAATTGTAAAAACATCAGGGTTGTGTTATCTCGTGCCACACCTGTGACACTTATCATTTGGGATTTTTTATACATGTTTAACATTTTAAAATGTATGATTAACAACTTTCATTTTATGTTTTGATGTCGATTTTTTCAAACGCCTTGTCGATTTTACGTAAAACATGTATATATTTTAGAATATATCAGAGCAATTTTTTATATAGGTTTAATACTTTTTAAAGTACATCGTTAACATTTTTTGTATTTAAGTTTATATATTTTTTTCACACACTTAGTACATTTTTTGTATACATTAGAAAAAAAATTGTGCATGTTACAATATTTTCAAATATAAACAAAATGATGATGGACTGGGTGGGCCGCACCCTACTGGCTATCTCCTCAGTTGCAACCAACAATCCTGTGTTCGACCTACCACATCGACAATCCCCATCTGGGAACACTCCCATGGTTTAAAATAGACCAAGATGATTTTGATGGTTAGGAGTTCAGAGCTCGACGTCTACAAGTTAAAGGAATGTTTTGAACTTTGTGCTGCACGGAGTGGCAAACCACCCGTGGGTCCTGTTGTACCAACCTAGCTCTTCCTTACACATCGGGTATGTTGGCCGTGATGGCGAGGCAATCCATCATGCGTGGTCCCCAATGTCCGGGCCTCTTATTAGCTCTCACGTACAAATGTTTGGGCCAGAACAATTAAGGTCTTGTGTCGTAGCGGCGCTTCGGGGACACACCAGTATCTCGCATTCAGCAAGTCTAGCTTCCGTCTTGCTGAAGTGGTGAGCGAGGTGGTCAGGCCCACGCGCGCTGGAGGTCACATCCTCCTTTTTTTCTTCTGTTTTTACGTTTCCTGTCTTCGTTTTTTTCTTTAGTTTAGTACTTTTGTTTATACTTTAAAATATTGTAAGTACATATACTAAGAAAACCACTCTACAAAAACACATTTGAAAAATGCTGAACAAGTATTTGAAAAATGTCAATCAAGCATTTGGAAAAATGTTGACCGTGTATAGAAAAATTGTTGATCATGTATTAAAAAATGATGAAAAAAATTGATCATGTATATAAAAATCTTACTCAAGCATTTTAAAAAAATATGAACAATTATTTGAAAAATATTAATCAAGCATTTGAAAAAAATTGGAACAAGTATTTGAAAAATCTTAATCAAGCATTTGGGGAATATTAAAAGTGTATAGGGAAAATGTATTTAAAATGCTAAAACAATTTGATAATGTATGTTAAAATATTATTCAAGCATTTGAAAAAAAATGTTGAACAACTGCCTGAAAAATGTTAACCAATCGTTTGGAAAATGTTAAGTGTGTATAGAAACAATGTTGACCATGTATTAAAAATGTAATCTTTTTATTTGTAAATTGTTCATTAAACGTATAGAAAAAATATAGATTTTTTGCATGTATTCAATAAATGTTAGTCTTGTATTTGAAAAAGATAATCAATAATTTGAAAAATGTTTAAAAATGTGTATGGAAAAAATGTTGACCATATATTAAAAACTGTTAAATTTCTATTGGAAAAATGTTTAATGTGTATTAGAAAATTTTTGTTGACATTTACAAAAAGTGTAGAATGAAAACCATAACAAACAATGTAAACCAAAAAAGAAGCAAAATAAACCAAAGTAAAAAATAAATAAAAATAAGCCAAAGAAACAAATGAAAAATATTGAAAAAACCGGAGAACAAAACAGAAAAGAAACAAAATAAAAAGAGAAAAAGAAAAAAAGAAGAAAACTGAATAAAACAGGAAAAACGGTGCAGAAAGAATCGTCTCTTTCCTTAAGAGGACGCGCCCTATAGTTCATGACAAACTCGACACAGACGGTTTGGCTAGTATAGCTAGCAACCATCTAGGATACGTAGGTTCAAACTCCGGCCTCACTCCCTTTTCTCCACTATTTCTTTAATTAAGTGGGCCGGCCCAATTGGTACACGAGACACAGAAATCCTTCAGTGAGAGATTCTTCCAATTTGCTTAGAACAAGATATAGTCACGAGTCACCACAATTAATGTGCAATATAGTCGCAGCGGTGCTTCGGCAGGCAAATTCCTATTTGAAGCATTAGTTGCTAGATTGTACAAAACACTAGGGATTTGGGTCGGCCCATTTAGCATGTCCTAGTTACTCCAATTTTAGGAACAATACCCTCCATCAGAAAATACTTGTCAGAGAAATGAATAAAAATGGATGTATCTAGAACTAAAATATGTTTGCATACATCTATTTCTCTGACAAGTATTTTCGGCCGTAGTGAGTAGATTGTTATTGTTGGTATTTTTCCTTATCCGGCGTTTTCTCGTATTTTTAGAATCATTTTAAAAACATTCAGAATTTCAAAAAATGATATTTTTTTAAATATTTCATGTTTTAAACGTATTCAAAATTTACAAAAATGTTACCATTATTATAATTTTTATTAGTATTTGGTTCACCAAAAAAATGATGTTTTGATGAAATGTTCATGTATCCAAAAAATGGTATTTTAAAAAAATTATGATTTCCCAAAAAAGTTCTAATTTTCTAAAATATTCACATTTCCAAAAAAATGTTTGAGATTTCCTCTTGTTTTCAACTTTTCAAATACATGTTTTTTAAAACCAGTTGCTAAAATGACCGGGTTGCTACAATGCTCTACACGGTAAACAAAGGCTATGCATAACTCTATGCGTGTGGTCGACGGCAGAAAGAGCATCCCATAGGAGCTCCCATTCACCACACCTTGGTGGTGCTAGCGGTGACAGGAATAGTTGGTTGGCCTTTAGCACGAATAATAGTTGGTATGCCAGAGTGGCCCGCGACCCAGTATCTCACCCTGCGCTGGCTCTTCCGCTCGTTTTCCACAAGCAGCCGCTGACTCCCTAGCTGCTCTCTTTTTTTGGCTCATTTCCTACTGCCGGTTATCTGTTGAATTTAATGTTCAAAAATTATGAAAATGTTCGTTAATGCAAAAAATCATGAATTCAAAAAAGTTCATGAATTTTATTTTTTTAGGAATTTGAAAGAAGTTCATGCATTAAAAAAGTTCACAAATTTGAAAAAAATCACAGATTAATCACCCTTTTTTAATAATACGATGGAAGTTTTCAAAAATACATGTTGAGCTTTTCTTTAGAATGCATTACATTTTTTGTAAAATTGCACAATGACTATTTTTAAAATGCACAATGAACATTTTTTTTCAAATACTCATAGAGCATTTTCAAAATAGATGCTGAATCGTTTCCAAAATCCATGTTGAGACAATTTTCTGAAATACAATACATATTTTTAACAACAAAATGAACATTTTGTAAAAGTATGCAATTTTTTTTAAAAAAATCTTGACATACATTTTTTAAACATGTCCCAAAATAGCTGAAAGAACAGAGAAAAAAGGGGAAAGGAAAAGGAAAATTTAATATTTTGCTGCAACACATGAAAATCTATTACAATGTGCATGAATTTTTTTATTGCAATGCATGAACAATTTTTTCACAAGAAGAAGATTTTAAAAAATACATTAACTTTTTGTTACACACGTGAACAATTTTTTCCTTTGTTGTAGGACATGAACTTTCCTTTTGAGCGATGTGAACATTTTTTAGCATGAATTGAACATCATCGTAACAGGTTTGGTAGCAATTTCTTCATGATCTTAAAAATTATTCACATGTTCCAAAAACAAGTGTGCATGATCTCATTGAAAATGTCTGTGCATGTGTATTTGTCAATTTTTCATATTTTTAAAATAATACAAAAATGAACAATAGAAAAAAAAAGTAAAATGCAATAGGAAAGGGAAAAGGAAAAAAGAAAGAAAACGATAAAAGGGTAAAAAGCAGACTAGAAAAACAAAGAAAAGTTAAAAAAGAACAAGGAAGGAAACGAAGCCAGAAAAATAAGAACGTGAGGGAAATAAAAACCGGACATAAAACTGAGCTATTGGGAAAACCCGGATTCGACAAAAACCTGAGCAAAAACCGATGTACCAACTGGTTTTTTACGCTGGGAACCGCTCCGACCGTGTCGTGCTACTGGCCGGCCCGCTTCCCGTGCACCACCGGCTCTCACGGCCTCACAAGGCCCAGACCAGGTTCTCTCTAATTCTCTTCCTCCTTTTGCATTTTCTTCCCCGCAAAGAAAGAAAAAACGGAGCAGAACCCCAGAGAGAACAGAGAGAGAGAGGAAGCAGAGAGCCAGAGCAGCGACGATGGCGAGCTTGATGACGAAGAAGGAGATCGGGCAGACCCACGACGTGCTCCGCTTCGGCGTCAACGACAGCGTCAGGGGCGACCTCGCGCCGCCGCACCCCGTTCAGGGCACCATCCATAAGGTGAGCCCCTTCGTTTCCCCCCGGGACGTCGAAACCCTAGCTAGCTCTGAATCTGACTGTTTCGTGGGCACGCGCCGCGCAGGAGACCAAGTTCTGGGACGAGAAGAAGAGGTTCGGGACCGAGGCCATCTACGGGTCCGCCTTCAACATCCGCAAGGATCTGGACGCCCAAATCCTCTCCAGGTTCGCTCTCTCGCTGGCCCCACCTTTTCCCCTCCTGGAAATAGGTTCTGGCTAACTAGTCATTGGTAGCCGATGTGGTCGTTCGTAATTGTTTAGCCATCTGATTGGGCAGCTGCAGTTTGTTGGGGTCGTGAATTTGACCTTACTGTGAGAGCCAGATGTGCTAATAACTTGTAGTACATCTGTACATGTGTTAATATCTCGGAAATTCGATATGGGTGATAGGGTTATATCCTCTCGTTATTTAGATCACATGAATGTCTTGGTTGCTCCTGGTATTCGGGTTCATATTTATCTAGTTTGTTGGAGTATTTAGGAACAGTAAGTACATTTGGCCCACTTCTGCTGTGCATTGGTTGCGCCGTCGGCAGTTTGATCATGGACTGCACAGTCAGCTTGTCTATTTAGTACCGTTCGTGGATAACATCTGTCCCATCCATCAACAGCGTCCTCCACATTTGTTTGAACCGTATCACAATCTTTTGGAAACCTTATCAGGTTAGATAAATGCTCACATTCTCAATTTACTAATCTGTAGATAACTTTAATCCATCAAAGCTATCCGCCTAAACAAAGTGTACATGATACAATCTCGCCCACATACGGAAGTACATGAATCAGCAATCAAACCATATTTTTCACATCAAGGGGATGTATTCTTCCGGTGGCCAGGCATACTGCAATTGGTGCGGTCCTTCCCATCATCTGTATGAACTCCATGAACAACCATTCCAAGCTCTCAACCTGCTCATAGTACACCTCGTACATTGTATTACACTTTGGAAGTGATAGTCTACAACAACAAATAGCACGAATGGTTTGTACAAGTTGGTTCTACAAGTTGTGTCGAACGTGATTACATCATCAAAGCACCTGTACTGCATCCTATAGTTCCTGCTCGTCTACTACATCAGATTCTTTATCCAACTCTCCGAATTTGCATAAACCTTGAACAAGAATTCTGGATCCTTTGCTCTAGTGTCTTCGTGACATCAGCATCTGCTTTGCCTTTGCCGATCTACCCACGCAGGTTCCTAAGATTATTCTGTTTTGTTTTTCCAAGGACAAAAGATTATTCGTTTCAGCAACAAACTATCTTACCTGCAAATTGAATCTTCGGGGAAATCCATCGGCTCATCCGCTAGCTTCTTGGTGTACGTTAGGTCGACACCTTCCCACGTTTGACTGTCATGTTGAGGTCCTCTCCCCTGCAACATTAAGACAAAGGAGAGGAGCAATGGGAGTAGGTACCGAAAGCCACACACCATGAGGCTTGCAAGATTTTTATTCTGTACCATGGTCCATCTACGAGGCATTACCTGCACCATCAGTAGATGATTTCTGGTTACGGAGGTGCTCCATCCTTCAAACGGGCCTGCCAGAGCATTGCTCAGGACGTCAGTATGGGTTACCACTGTAGATGTAAAAAACGGAATAGCTGTTTCAATACGCCAATTTATGTCGCTCGCCCTGATAGCATTAAATCATATTGGCACGGGATCCACACTGGAGACCGTCTGGCCCAGATAATAGGACCATATACTCGTCCGAGCCATAATGCCGCGTCCATATCTCCGCTATTGGTAGTGATATGCGTGTTTTCTCTCTGTTAGATAGCCCTGACAGCAACTATGTAGTCTTGTTAGTGATATGTGTACTTTCTCTGCTTAATAGCCCTCACTGCAACTATGTAGTCATGTTAGGTTTTGTTTAAGCTGGATTGAGTTGGCAGCAATTGAGCAGGCGTTGGGATACTAGGTTTGATCTTTTGAGTTTTTTTTATCATATTGTAAAGATGTTTTGCACAAAACGGTAAGATAAAATGTAATGCTTTCTTTTGCGGCAATTGTATTCATATTGTCGTGTGACATTCTGTTTGCATGAAGTTCGTTTTCTTGTACAGTACAATTATTTGTTATGTTCTTGTACTGCATGTTTGGTTGTATCTAAATCTGCATGCTTGCGTGATTCAATGATTAATTGCGATATTTTGCATGGTACTTGAGGTCCTCTGTTAGTCTTTTCATCCAAGAGTATTTCTATAGTCAAGCACATGGGTTTGCTACCCTAGGAATAATTGGATCTCTTCTTCTGTTTGAATGCACAAACATGTCTTGAGGTTTTTATCTGTCCACATGTTCCTTCTAGCAATTAGTACAACAATGCAAGGACAGGAGAGGTCAGATAACGTGTGGATAAACATGTGATGAGTTACATTATGTTTATATGCTTTTGAACGTCGTGTATCCTTGTCCTCAGTTTTTCCCTTAAAAATATATAGGCGATAAGCTCTTTTCACTTTGCAGCTGCTTCACATCACAGTAAAAACATTTGATTGATGACTTGTGTGTTTCCAGGTTCCAAAGGCCCCCAGGTGCATTGCCATCATCTATGCTAGGATACGAGGCGATGACAGGTTCCTTGGATGATTTTGGATTTGAAGATTACCTCAACCGTAAGCATTGCCATCCTTTTGTTCTCCATCAATCTCTTGCTTGGCAGCTTCATAACTCTGCAAGCATTCGTGCAGAAGTTGCTAGTAAGGAATTGACTTGTTGGAGTTAGGATGGACTGTTATCCTTTTTGAGTTAGGATGGATTGTTATCTTTGAGCTTCTTTGCTCACAGTGCAACACACCGGAGCAAAATCTATTGATCTGATGAGGGTGTGATACTAGAACAAACGATTTCTTGGGAAATCAAGATTTATGATTTATGTTGTTTCCGTTGCTAGAAATTTCTTCAGTGCTTGTATTGATATATTTTTTTTTTGCTTGTCCACTTTGCAGTGCCCCAGGACTCTGATAGCCTGCGCATACCGGACATGCACCACGGGATGGAGGTTCGGCTCGGCCTGTCCAAGGGGCCTGTCTGCCCCAGCTTCAGTTGATTCCTTCCACCCACGCATTTGTCTTTGTGCTTCCCGTCCAGCATCTACGCCAGTCCCTACTAGACTGTATCATGGATTGGTGAAACATGAGGACTAAATAAATGGGCTCCACTTGCTTTGCTTGTTTGGTGTTTTAGCAGCACAAAGTTCGTTCGCACACCACTAATATCAGTGGTGGTCGATCTTAGTAATACGCAAGTTTAAAATAGGAAAGACGGCACATACACCTGACACGTATATTCGTCCAGCTTTACGTACGTACGCCCAGCCGCTGCTGGTTGAGCTGCATCTTTCATCGGGCACGTCGCTGTATATTGGTACGTGTAGTACATGCGATAAGGTAAAATAATAGTTTCAAACAGCTAACACTTAACCACTACCATCGCAAAGGGCCAGATCACGCGGTCGGCTTGTCTCTCCTCTCTCACGGTCTGCAAGAAAATTAAAGATAAACTGTCTCTCCTCTCTCACGGTCTGCAAGAAAATTAAAGATAAACTGATCTTGCTCCTAAAAAAAAGAGATAAAGTTATCTTATAGACTATATAGTAGGAAAAGATAAACTAGCTGTGGGTTAGCATACCGAGACATAGCGTACCGTCGCTACTCTTTGTCTTGACCGGCGACCAATCGTATTATTTTGTATATAGATTTCAAGAAAAAGTAGACTACTCCTATATCTCACAAAGAATGAAGGTACTGTCTCCTGTGATCGATGTACCGACGGAAATTCGCGGGAGATATTACCATGTCCTAGTAGTACTTTCTGAATTTCTAAATGTTTTATACTAATCAGCTTTCGTACCGAGGAAGGCATGTCAGACTTCTCAACGGCGACTTCCGTACACGGTCTACGACTGCGTTTTTTTAATGTTTTTTTTGGGTTGCTTTAATCAACTTTTTTTATATTGGCCTACTGTTATTTTGATATATGGCCGGTTTAAGCGCTAAGCCTAAGCCACATGGACTATGGTTTGTTTTGTATCATGACATGTGAGGCAATCGCATTCAATGATACGTCATGTGGTGAAGGTGCGTTGATCTTGACATGTCTGACATTTCCAACCGCACGGGCCATCGCATATCCGTACAAACAAACCCTACTTGCGTTGTGGAAAAAGAATTCTCTCACTTAGAGTACTCAAACCATTAAAAAACAACTATTCCCTCGGGCTGGATTCGTAAAGTTGAGCGCGGAATTTTCTATCCAAAAAGTTGGCCACGGATTTAGATCTGCAATTTAATTAAAAAAATTCCGAGGCAAACTTTCAATCTAGGACTGTGCTAACGACCAGTCGACTGGTCGGTAGCGACAGATCCGGACGATCGCGTGTATACTTCTTTGCTCGATTCCACGTCTCGGTGCAATCTCGCATGCAGTGTTGCGCTGCAATCTCACATGCACATCTTCTTTTGTTTGCATGGAGCGCATGTAGATAAAAAGAAAAGATGATGTCAGCAAAGATTCCATTAGAAATGAAACTTCAAAATGTTTTGCAGCTCAAACCGTTGGTCCGATTAATAAACCGTTTTCACATAAAAGATTCGTCGCGACGAGACCTCCGAAACTAGATCCCATGTTGGTTGGTTTCGATGACTTGTTTTTGGGGGTCAAAAGTTATCAGACCTATGCTAAATAAGTTATCACCTGTGTGGTACTCTAGTTACCATCCTGTTTATATGAAAAATACCGGGGCATAAAAATGACTCCTCCAACATTCTCTCCACATGAAAATGCAGTAGAGCACAGGAAACCTGATGTCATTATAAATTCTCGCTATTTCGAAAATGTAAAGTGTTTTATAGCTCAAACTGTCATTTCTGATTGAAAATTTGTTTTCACATAAAAAATTCATCGCAATGAGAACTTCGAAACTAGATCTCATGTTGACATGTTTTGATAACTTTTTTGTCAAAAGTTACCGCAAAGTTATCAGTTATGCTATATGTATATTAACATGTTATTTATGTAGAAGTGACCGGAGATGTGTTTTAAATGACTTGTTTTCCCTGGGTCAAATTGACCGTGGTATTTACACCTGAGTTATCAACTCCAAATGCATACATTACCATGCTATTTGCACTGAAGTAAACGGGTATGTTTCAATAACTTTTTATTCGGGTCTAAAGTTACCGCGTTGTTTATACCTAAGTTATCAGGTCTATGATGTGTGACTTACCATTCTATTGACAAAAAAGTTATTGAAGGTATATTTCATGAACAACCCTCCCCCACCCCTCACCACCGTCGCCAAAGTTACGAAGACTAAGGCACATAAGTTATCAGGTCTGCGCTGTGTGAGTTATCATGTTATTCACACAAAATGTTACCAAGGGTATATGAAATTTCATCAACCACCCTCCCCCCACCCGGTCACCAAATTTACCAAGACTGTGATACATTAGTTATCAGGTCTACGATGTGTAAGCTACCGTGCTATTCACATAAAAAGTTATCAGGGGTATATTTCATCACCCCTCCCCAAGAAAAAGTACCAGGACCTGGGTGCATAAGTTATCGGGTCTCCAATGTGTGAGTTACCATACTATTCACACAGAAGTTACCGGGGGGATACTTGATCACCCCCCCCCCCCCCGCGCCAAAGTTATCAGGACCAGGGTACATAAATTATCAGGTCTGTAATGTGTGAGTTATCAGGGTGTTTGTATGTAAGTTATCAGATGTGCGATGCGTTAATGACCATGTTATTCACACAACATTATTGGGGGGTGTTTGAACAAAAAAATCACGATGTTTCTACGTGGGTTATCAACTTTGTTTTGCATGTATTACATGCTATTTACATAGAAAATACATGTGGTATATTTTTAACAACTTTTTCCCCAGGTCAAAAAAGTTGCCGTGATGTTTGTACGTCAGTTACCAACTTGGCTGTGCATATATTACCAAGTTACCTACATAGAAGATATCAGGTTTTTTATCAAAAAGAAATTCTGATAACAGTTATCGCGGTGTTCGTACATAAGTTATCAGGTCTATGGTGCGTTTATTACCATGTTATTTACACATATCGGGCCACATTTCATTAACTCCCCCACCTCGTGTCAAAGTTAGCAAGATGGTGGTATAAGAAAGATCTGAACACTATTGAGAACAACTAATGGTGGGTGAGTTGGCTAGCTCCATGCACCTCATTCCAAGAGGTTGTGTCTTTGATCCTCCTTCTTGCACCTTTATTTTTCTCGACCTGACAACGATGAGATTGTTCAGATCTGTTGCAAAAATGAGGTGGTTCGGATTTTAGCTTGTCGATTATCATAAATATAGTAAACTTAGCCACTCAAATTGATGTGTCTTGTCCAAACTGACAACAACCAACAAAAGTTGAGTTGGTTATAAGACATGCTAGTGTGTGCGTTGCCTCACACCATGCCCATGCAAAACAGTATTTTTCTAGTGGAGTTAAAAAAACTGCAGCTTGATATGCAAGGGAAGGTGATGCATGCATTGGAGACATGAACTGGCTTATGTGCAGGATGCTACAGTATATTTCATTGTGAAAACTCTACAGTGAAAAATGCAGAAGGCATGGCAGGGTGCACTGTAGCACTCGTACTGTGCCCAAGCCATCTGATGATTGAAACGTAGCACCCTCTTGCGCCTTAATCATGGGAGAAGCCGGTTGCATGTGTGCACTACATGTGGGAAGGATCACGGGGTGTGCAGACCTAATCATGGCAGAAAAGCCGATTGCATGTGTGCACTGCATGTGGAAAGGACCATGGGATGTGCAGCCTTAATCATGGCACATAAACCGGTTGCATGTGTGTACTGCATGTGAAAAGGACCACGGGGTGTGGAGGAGGGCGCTCAGAGGACCACGGCTTTTGTTTCCGAGATTAAAATAAGGCAGCCCAAAGATAGTCTTCAAGCGCCTAGATGAATCGCGACCACGCGATGGGAATCGGACGAGGCGCAAATCGTCCGTGCCTGTTGCTAAATTCCTGCTGGCAGGAAATTAGCTTTCCCGTTCAATCTATTCATCAAACACTGTGTGACAGTACAAAGAACATTAAAGGTAGCAAAAAAATACATCCAAGTCCGCAGGGGCGCGCCGCTGTCATCGCCCCTCCCTCATCGGAGCCGGGCAAACCTTATTGTAGTAGACAGTTGGGAAGTTGTCGTGCTAAGACCACAGAGGACAAGCGCACCAGAATAGCAACCGCTAGTGACGGAGAGAAACATAGATCGGAAGGATACAACCTGCAGACACACCAACACAAATGAACGAAGACCGGATCCAAGCAGATCCATCAAAGACAAATGCCAATCGAATCCTGTGAGATTCGCTAGAGGCGCGCCTCCACATGCCCCCCCGCGACGCTAGACGCATCACCGAGATGGGGCTAGGCGGGGAGAAGCTTATTCCATCTTCAGGAAGTCGTCGTCGTCTCATCTTTCTGAGAAGGACACAAACTCTAAGCAAACTGAAAGACACATCAAAAAACAAAGGGAAGAGCCCTTCCACCGACAAGAGCCAAGATCCACCGTGCCTTCATGGCCCTAAGGCAACGGGAGGCGAGGCAGGTCGATGGCGGCGTGATAACCCACAAGTGTAGGGGATTAGTTGTAGCCTTTTTGATAAGTAAGAAAGTCGAACCCAACGAGGAGGTAAAGGTAGAATTAATATCTCCTCAAGTTCTATCAACTCTATGCACACTTAACGTTTGCTTTACCTAGACCAAGAAATAAAACTACTTTGCGAGAATAAAACTAAAAGTATTGTGCGGGAATGAAAAGGTAACTTTGCAAGATAATAAAGAACGTGAAAAATAAAGATTAGTTGCTGACTTGTAAAAGAACAATAAAGAAAAGGATTGTCACTAGGCAGTTGGATATGAAACCATAGTAGTACTCATCATACTTATAAGGGAGAGACATAAGCTAATGTACTGTCCATACTTGGACCATATGTTCTTATGATTGAAACTCTGGCAAGCATCCGCAACTATCAAAGATTCATTAAGATAAAACCCAACCATAGCACCAAGTTAAAAGTTCCCTTTAATCTCATATGCAACAACTCATGAACTTGGGTTTATGATTCTGTCACTCCCGTAACCCCCTATAAGCAAATCATTAACATATTACAACACTCTACAACGGAAATCCCACACGTTTACGCGAGATGACGGGCACCATAGGACAACATCATAATAACATACAACTCATATCAACCATAGCATATCACAATTAACCCGTAGGACAAAAAGAAACTACTCACACATAATAGAGATGCAACACATCATGGGATAATAATATATAGCATCAAACACCATGTTTAAGTAGGGATTACATCGGGGTGAGAGAGAGTACACCGCTGCACGGAGAGGGGAAAAGATGGTGATGACGGCAATGAAGTTGTTGTTTTGCGGGGGACGACAATGAAGTTTGTTGGAGATGATCGCTGTCACGATGGTTCCCGGCGGTGCTCAAGCACCACCAGGAGAGAGGGGGCGAGAGGGCCCTCCTTCTCGCTCTTGCTTGGCCTGATGGGAGAAGGGTACCCCTCTGGTCCTTGGCCTCCATGGCTCCTGGAGGGTGGGAGCTCCTCTGAGATTGGATCTCCCCTCCTCTGCTCCTCTGTGTTTTCACTCATGTTTTCTGGCCAAACACCGTTTCTTAAATAGCCAGAGTTTCATAACTCCGATTGGGCTGAAATTTTGAGGGGATTTTTATCTGAAAATTAGCTTTCTTGTGGTGAAAGAAGAGCCCCAACCGACTTAAGGATTTGCCACAAGCCCTCATGGCGCGACCAGGGGTACCTGCGCCCCTGCCCTTGTGGGGCCCATGGGCCTCCTCTTGTGTTGATTCTTTTGCAATTTTTTTACAATTTAATATAAATTCACAAAAAAAACCCTAAAATCCCCCGAAACAATATAAAGCAGGAACCGGCCTTTCACTACTGGAATCAGAGAATTTTCCGTCTATCAGTTCTTTGCCGTCCGCTAGCTAACGACAAAGAAGGTCTTTGCCGTCAGCTCACAAAAAGCAGACGGCAAAGAACTGGTTGATGGCAAAGATGCAATTTGCCGTAAGCTAACTCTTTGTCGTCCGCTAGGAGATGACAAAGAGGTTGGGTGGGGTCCATTTTAGGGCAACGCTGTAACGTCCCACCCCCAACCTCTTTGTTGTCTGCTAGCGGACGGCAATGAATCTTTGCCGTTCGCTAGCAGACGGCAAAGAGGTTGGCCCCATCCAAACTAACGGTAACCCCCTCACTCTTTCTCCCCAGCCCCACCCCTCTCTCTCCCCTCTCTCCCCGCCCTCGCCGGCACCACCAACGCCCAGCACAGCCACCGCCCCACCACACACCTCATCGCCGCACCATCCCGCGCGGCCTGTCGCGCTTCGCACCACCTCGTTGCGCCACGCCACCCCGTCGCGCCCCGCACCACCCCGCCGCCCCGGAGCCCCTGGGCCCTGCCGCGGCTGCCCAGGCCACCCCGCCCCCCTCCTCCATCGGCCTCCACCTCCCCCACTCCGGTGAGCCCCCTCCCCCTCTCTTTTTTTCAGTTTTTTCTATGTTAGTGTAGTTAGTTTAGTTAGATTTAGTTTATTTTTAGTTTTAGGTTTAGATTTAATTTAGTTTAGGTTTAGATTTTTTTCTATTTTTTTAGGTTTAGGTTTAGGTTTAGTTTAGTTTAGGTTAAGAAGAAAGAAGAAAGATGAAAAAAATAAGAAGAAGAAGAGGAAGAAGAAGAGGAAGAGAAGAAGAAGAAGAAGAAGAAGAAGAAGAAGAAGAGGAAGAAGATGATGATGAAAAAAGAAGTAGAAAAAGAAAGAAAAGAAGGTTGAGGGTCGAGGGTCGCCGAGGGGTCAAGGTGTCGAGGGTCGCTAGGGGTCTAGGTGTCGAGGGGTCGAGGATCGAGGTGCCGAGGGGTCGAGGGGTCGATGGTCGACGATCTCCGAGGGGTTGAGGGTCGCCGAGGGGTCGAAGACCGTGCGTCACTATACTCGAGGGTGCCCGAGGACGAGCGGGTTAGGGGTTCCTCGGCCTCCCGCAACAACAGTTCTCGGGGCCGATGGTGGCTTTTAATCCTCATCGCAGAGGCTGCCAGACAAATTCACCAAGGTGTTCGACCGCCATCGGCCCCGAGAACTGTTGCTGCGGGAGGCTGGGCGCCGACGTCGCTTGTGGGATGTGGATGTATTGTTCGATGCCGAGGATCGAGGATCGAGGAACGAGCAATGCGAATCATTTTTTACAACTTGGCGGTGGCATCCTGTTTAAATATTTAGTTAGGTTGATGGCAAAAACAATAATGCTATGTTACTCATCTTTTTACAACTTGGCGGTGGCATCCTATTATTCATGTCGGTAATTTTTTTATGTTGTACTAATTTCGTTTACTCTTTGTCATGGCAGGTGTTGAAAGATGGTGGGCACAGGTAAGGAGCGCTCTGAGGCACCTTCTTCGTCGGCGCGTGGTGAGAGTGGTACTTCCATTCCACCCGTACCTCTCCGGAGAGCATTGTATGAGGGTATGGCTTCAGCGGTGGGCGCTTCTTCGTCAACATCGTTGCCCACCGGGAGAGGAGATTGGGGAGGGAGGAAGAGAGGAGGCGGGGAGGACGTGGCCGTGGGAGAGTTAGGCATGATCCTACGCCTTCATAGCCGCCACCCCTAGCTGATTCACCCGAGCATAGGACTGCTACGGTGGACACCTCTGAGGAGGAGGCTACGCAAACTCCGGTCCATGAGCCTCGGGTCCACGGGCCTTCGGCCCATGAGACTTGGCCCCACGAGACTCCGGACCAGGGTACATTCCAGGAGACGTCCGGATAGGGTACCTGGGTGGATCCGCCTGAGGGGCCGAGTGGCCATGCTGATGGTGGAGGGGATTCAGCTGATAGGCAGGGCGAGGTGGTTGAGGGGGCCACCGTCTATCAACGTGGTTGTATGCTACGTCTCCAACGTATCTATAATTTTTGATTGTTCCATGCTGTTATATTATCATTCTCGGATGTTTTATAATCATTTTATAGTCATTTTATATCATTTTTTGGTACTAACCTATTGACATAGTGCCAAGTGCAGGTTGCTGTTTTTTTGCATGTTTTTTACATCACAGGAAATCAATATCAAACAGAGTCCAAACACCGCGAAACTTTTTGTGGGTTTTTTATGGACCAGAAGACTCCTGATGGGCCAGAGCAGCACCTGGGGGGTGCCCCGAGGGGGGCACAACCCACCCCCTCTTTTCCCTATAAAATCCCAAGTATTCCAAAACCCTTCGGGGTTAACCTAGATCAGAAGTTTCGCCACTGCAAGGCTCTGTAGCCACAAAAACCAATCTAGACCCCGTTCCGGCACCCTGACAGAGGGGTGGAATCATCACCGGTGGCCATCTTCATCATCCCGGCGAAAACCACGATGAGGAGGGAGTAGTCCACCCTTGGGGCTGAGGGTTTGTACCAATAGCTATGTGTTTAATCTCTCTCTCTCTCTCTCTCTCGTGTCCTTGAGATGTCATGATCTTGATGTATCACAGGCTTTGTTAATATAGTCGGATCATATGGTGTTTTCTCCTCTCTATCTTGTTGTGATGAATTGAGTTTTCCCTTTGAGATTTCGTTGTTATCAGATTGAATACTTTTATGGATTTAAGAACACTTGATATATGTCTTGCAATTGAATACTCATGGTGACAATGGGGTATCGTATTGATTCACTTGATATATGTTTTGGCACTCAACTCGTGGATTCCCTAGGTGACATTGGGGTAATCTATGCATAGGGGTTGATGCACGTTCTTGTCTTTGTTTCTCCGGTAGAAATCTTGGGGCACTCTTTGAAGTCTTTGAGTTGGATTGAGTATTATGAATATGAATTTGCTTTGGTGTTATTTTAGTATGAACTCTAGTATAGATCGAATGGAAAGAATAGCTTTGTGTTATTTTAGTACAAACTCTTGAATAGATCTAACGGAAAGAATAGCTTTGAGGTGGTTTCGTACCCTACAAACAATTTATTCTTATGTTCTCCGCTAGATTGGAACTTTGGAGTGATTCTTCATCGCACTTTGAGGGATGGTTATAAGATCCAATTATATTAGCATTGTTGAGAGATTGCACTAGTGAAAGTACATACCCTAGGCCTTGTTTTCAAGCATTGCAATACCGTTTGTGCTCACTTTTATCGATTGCTACCTTGCTGTTTTTATTTATTCAGATTATAAAAATACATTTCTACCATCCATATTACACTTTTATCACCATCTCTTCGCCGAACTAGTGCACCTAAACAATTTGCCATTGTATTGGGTCTGTTGGGGACACAAGAGATTTATTGTATTTGGTTGCAGGGTTGTTTGAGAGAGACTATCTTCATCCTACGCCTCCCACAGATTGACAAACCTTAGGTCATCCACTTGAGGGAAAATTGCTACTGTCCCACAAAACTCTGCGCTTGGAGGTCCAACACGTGTCTACAAGAATAAAGTTGCGTAGTAGACATCAAGCTCTTTTCTGGCGCCGTTGCCGGGGAGGTGAGTGCATGAGTGCATGAAGGTATATCTTTAGATCTTGCATTTGAATCTTTTAGTTTCTTGTGTTATCACTAGTTTGGTTTATAAAAGAAAACTACAAAAATGGAATTGAGGTTGCATCATATTATTCATCTTTATAATGTCTTTCATGAAAATGATGGAAAATAAAATTGTGCTCAATTGATAGAAGAAGAATTCAATAAAATGTTTGACAAAAATCTTTGAATGATGAGCATGGTTGCAATGTTGTTGGTATGAACTCTTTGAATATCCATGATGCTAATGATATGCAAAGACATAAGCTTGGGGATGCTATGTTTGATGATGATGATATTTTTAGTCCCTCAAGATTTGATGTACACATTTGTTATAATGATTGCATGCCTTCTATTTATGATGATTATAATGATGAAAGTGGATTTGGAGAGGTCATGACTTTATTTAGTGATGAATCCACTATTTTGGAAGAGGGTTCAATTGACTATGAGAACAAAGTTCCTATCTATGATGATTATGGTGATGACATGTATGCTATAAAGAATAATTATAACCATGAAACTTGTCATCATGCTTTTAATTTTCAATCACATGATAGTTATTTTGTTGAGTTTGCTCCCACTACTATTGATGAGAATAAATTTGCTTATGTGGAGAGTAAAAAAATTTATATGATTGTGGATCATGAAAAGTATGCTTTATGTGATGGATATATTGTTGAATTCATTCATGACGCTACTGAAAATTATTATGAGAGAGGAACATATGCTTTTACATATTGCAATAATATCAAGTTTCCTCTCTATGTGTTGAATGTTTTGAAGTTATGCTTGTTTTGCCTTTCTATGCTAGTTGATTCTTGCTCCCATAAATTGTTTGCTCACAAAATCCCTATGCATAGGAAGTGGGTTAGGCTTAAATGTGCTTGCTATATGTTTCATGATGCTCTCTTTATGTTTCAATTCTTATCTTTTATGTGAGCATCATTGAAATCATCATGCCTAGCTTGAAAGGCATTAAAGAAAAGCGCTTGTTGGGAGACAACCCAACACTTTTACCTACTGTTTTTGTGTGTTCACATGATTAAGCTACTGTAGTAATCATATTGTATTGCTTTTGTTTCAATAAAGTGCTAAGTAAAGCCTTTAGGATCATTTTGGGTGATAGTTGCTTTGATCTTGCTGAAAAACAGAAACTTTTGCACTCACAAAAATAATTCTCATTTTTAACATAAGAGTGCTTTTGATTTGATTCTTTTTGAAGAATATTAACATAAAAATTTCTCACGTGGTACTAATTTTTTAAATAATTTTTGGAGTAGCATAAGTATGGTTTGAGTACAGATTACTACAGACTGTTCTGTTTTTGACAGATTCTGTTTTCAATGCATAGTTTGCTTGTTTCCTAGTTTCTATGGCTTATATTATTCAATATAAATTGCGGTAATGATATGCTACAGTAGGCATTGTGGGGAAACAATTATGAATCTTGTCTTTGACAATACCAAAGTGAAATGGTTTGCTCTTATCATACTAACCTATCTCACGAAGTTCCGTTAAGCTTTGTGTGATTGAAGTTTTCAAGTTTGGGGTGAGATGTCGAAATGAGGAGAATAAGGAGTGACAAGATCCTAAGCTTGGGGATGACCAAGGCACCCCAAAGGTAATATTCAAGGAAGATCCAAGCAACTAAGCTTGGGGATGCCCCGGAAGGCATCCCCTCTTTCATCTCCAACATTATCGGTAACCTCAGTTGGAGCTATGTTTTCATTCGTCACATGATATGTGTTTTACTTGGAGCATCAATTTATTTTGTTAGGATTTGCTTTCTGTTAATTAGAATAATTTTTTGCATCTTTGTTTTCAATAAAATGTCAAGGATAGCCTTTACCATGCTTATTTTGCAAGTATATGAGTTGCTATTTCAAAATAGAAAGTTTATCGCTGTTGCAAAAATTCCCTAGAAAAGTCAGAATGTGACAAAATGTTGAAACTTTTTGCACAATAAGCTCTGATAAATTTTCTACAGTGTAGTAAATTTTCATAATTTTTTGAGTTAAATAAGTATTTATACTCTTGCATTCTTTACAGACTGTACTATTTTGGCAGATTGCTATTATGTTTGCATTGTTTGCATATGTTTGCCTGTTTAATGATTCTATTTGAGGATAGGAGTATTAAATATGCAGAGGCATTTAGTATGCAATGTTGAATAATAATTTTAGTGATTTGCTACAGTAGAGAATGATAAGGTTTTTGCATTGGTTTATACTAGCTTATCTCACGAGTTCTTGTTGAGTTTTGTGTGGATGAAGCTTTTGAGATTTAGGAAAACCGTGATATGAGAGGAATTAAGGAGACACAAAAGCTCAAGCTTGGGGATGCCCAAGGCACCCCAAGATAATATTTCAAGAATTTTCAAGCATATAAGCTTGGGGATGCCCCGGTAGGCATCCCACCTTTCTTCATCAACAATTGTTGGTTATTATCGGTTGAGCCTAAGTTTTTTGCTTCTTCACATGAGTTGTGCTATTCTTGGAAAGTAATTTTGTTTTGTTTTGCTTGTTTTTTGAATAAAATACTTAGATCTGAAAGTTTTTAAATAAAATAGAGTCCTCAAATAGATGTCAGTGAGGCTAGGTAAGTGGCACTCACATCCCATCAACGAAGCTCTTTTCTATGGAATTGCTCTAGTGCTTCACTTATATCTTTTTGAGCACGGTGTGCTTTAGTATTTTTGAAGAAATTCTCTCTTGCTTCACTTAAATTAATTTGAGAGAAAGGAATATTATTCTCATGAACTTCACTTATATTTATTTGAGCTTATCAAAAGCAACACATGAAAATTAGTCCCAAAGTGATAGATATCCAAGAAGGATATAATAAAAAACTTTCATGAAGATCATTGGAAAAAATAAACTTGATTCCTTGTAATTGGTTTGAGATATGATGATGTGATATGTGAGTCATGTTGATGAGTAATTGTGCTTTATTAAGAATATTGGTGTTAAGGTTTGTGATTCCCTATGCAAGCACGAAAGTCAATAGTTATGTAATGAAATTACATCCTACTTGTGGTGCATTATTCAGTGCTAATTATGCTCAATGCTCGCTTAAGAGATTATTCATTTCTTGGCTGGTCGCTTCTCAATCTTTCGCTAGCCTTCATTTTGACTAAGTATGATCACTACTTGTGCATACAATATCCTTTAAACCAGTTTTGCCACATGAGTCCACTATACCTACCTATATGCGGTATTCTCTTGCCGTTCTAAGAAAATTTGTATGTGCCATCTCTAATTTTCAAAATAAATTTCTCTTTTGTGTGCTCGTACCGCTCGCGAGGCGGTGAGGGGTGGCCAGTATTTTCCATGCTAGATGTGTTATTCTCATGATGAGTGTTTATTCACTTGTCATTGCACGAGAGTAAGGCAAAGGTATTAGGGATGCCCAGTCCCGAAATGAAAAACAAATTTACTTTATGTTGTCAAATAATAAATTCCTTAGAAAGTGTTGGTATGGAGGGCACCTGTGGATACGGTTAGCCATGGAAAGTGAAAGTATGGTGGAAAAAGGAATAAGCTTTATTTTATGTTTGGGAACCGCCTATGATATATCTAGCATGGAAAGTGTTGGGAGCTCTAACTTGTTTTCGTTGGTGGGAAAAGTATGCCTCTCAAAATGTTTTTATCTCTGAATTTTCGCTTTGAGCTCTGGCACCTCTACAAATCCCTACTTCCCCTGCGAACGGCCTTTCTTTTTTACTTTAGGAAATTTTTATTTTGAGTCTCCATCTTCTCTTATAAAGCACCAACTAGGGGGCACTATGATCGTACTTGAGCATTGGGTGTAGCTAATATGCGAGTGTCTTTCATAAATGGATCAATGATTGAGCATGACGGGTTAGGGATAACTTAGACATAGTTGCTTGTTGATATGCTTGAGTATTTAAGTCCTCATGTCAAAACTAGACTATTGCTTTGAACCATATAAAAGTACAAATGTCCATGCTACAAAGAAAAGAATATGAGTTGACATGAGAGGCACCATTCCACATAAAAAATTCTGTTTTTACCATTTACCTACTCGAGGACGAGCAGGAATTAAGCTTGGGGATGCTGATACGTCTCGAACGTATCTATAATTTTTGATTGTTCCATGCTGTTATATTATCATTCTTGCTTATAATCATTTTATATTATTTTTGGTACTAACCTATTGACATAGTGCCAAGTGCAAGTTGCTGTTTTTTGCATGTTTTTTACATTGCAGGAAATCAATATCAAACAGAGTCCAAACACCGCGAAACTTTTTGTGGATTTTTTATGGACCAGAAGACTCCCGATGGGCCAGAGCAGCACCTGGGGGGTGCCCCGAGGGGGGCACAACCCACCAGGGTGCGCCTGGGGGCCCAGGCGAAACCAGGTGGGTTGTGCCCACCTTGGTGGCCTCTTGCACCCCCTCATTGCCCTATAAAATCCCAAATTTTCCAAAACCCTTCGGGGTTAACCTAGATAAGAAGTTCCGCCGCCGCAAGGCTCTGTAGACACCGAAAACCAATCTAGAGCCTGCTCCGGCACCCTGCTGGAGGGGGGGGGGGGTCATCACCGGTGGCCATCTTCATCATCCCGGCGGCCACCACGATGAGGAGGGAGTAGTCCACCCTCGGGGTTGAGGGTTTGTACCAGTAGCTATGTGTTTAATCTCTCTCTCTCTCTCTCTCTCTCGTGTTCTTGAGATGTCACGATCTTGATGTATCACGGGCTTTGTTTATATAGTCGGATCATATGGTGTTTTCCCCTCTCTATCTTGTTCTGATGAATCGAGTTTTCCCTTTGAGATTTCATTGTTATCGGATTGAATACTTTTTTGGATTTGAGAACACTTGATATATGTCTTGCAATTGAATACTCGTGGTGACAATTGGGTATCATATTGATTCACTTGATATATGATTTGGCACTCAACTCGCGGATTCCCGAGGTGACATTGGGGTAATCGATGCATAGGGGTTGATGCACGTTCTTGTCTTTGTTTCTTCGATAGAAATCTTGGGGCACTCTTTGAAGTTCTTTGTGTTGGATTGAGTATTCTGAATATGAATTTACTTTGGTGTTATTTTAGTACGAACTCTAGGATAGATCGAATGAAAAGAATAGCTTTGTGTTATTTTAGTACGAACTCTAGAATAGATCGAACAGAAAGAGTAGCTTTGAGGTGGTTTTGTACCCTACAAACAATTTATTCTTATGTTCTCCACTAGATAGGAACTTTGGAGTGATTCTTCATCGCACTTTGAGGGATGGTTAAATGATCCAATTATATTAGCATTGTTGAGAGATTGCACTAGTGAAAGTATGGACCCTTGGCCTTGTTTTCAAGCATTGCAATACCGTTTGTGCTCACTTTTATAGATTCCTACCTTGGTGTTTTTATTTATTCAGATTATAAAAATATATTTCTACCATCCATATTACACTTTTATCACCATCTCTTCGTCGAACTAGTGCACCTATACAATTTGCCAATGTATTGGGTGTGTTGGGGACACAAGTGATGTCGACACTGATGACTTCCCGATTTAGATAGGACCGCATCAGGGGTCAGCTTTGAGCCCTTATCTTTTTGCATTGGTGATGGATGAGGTCACAAGGGATATACAAGGAGATATCTCATGGTGTATGCTCTTTGCGGATGATGTGGTGCTAGTTGATGATAGTCGGACGGGGGTAAATAGGAAGTTAGAGTTATGGAGACAAACTTTGGAATCGAAAGGGTTTAGGCTTAGTAGAACTAAAACCGAGTACATTATGTGCGATTTTAGTACTACTAGGTGTGAGGAGGAGGAGGTTAGCCTTGATGGCCAGGTGGTACCCCAGAAGGACACCTTTCGGTATTTGGGGTCAATGCTGCAGGAGGATGGGGGTATTGATGAGGATGTGAACCATCGAATCAAAGCTGGCTGGATGAAGTGGCGCCAAGCTTCTGGCATTCTCTGTGAAAAGAGAGTGCCACAAAAGCTAAAAGGCAAGTTCTACAGGACGATAGTTCGACCTACAATGTCGTATGGCGCTGAGTGTTGGCCGGCTAAAAGGCGACATGTTCAATAGTTACGTGTGGCGGAGATGCATATGTTGAGATGGATGTGTGGCCACACGAGGAAGGATCGAGTCCGGAATGATGATATACGAGATAGAGTTGGGGTAGCACCAATTGAAGAGAAGCTTGTCCAACATCATTTGAGATGGTTTGGGCATATTCAGCGCAGGCCTCCAGAAGCTCCAATGCATAGCGGACAGCTAAAGCGTGCGGAGAATGTCAAGAGAGGCCAGGGTAGACCGAATTTGACATGGGAGGAGTCTATTAAGAGAGACCTGAAGGATTGGAGTATCACCAAAGAGCTAGCTATGGACAGGGGTGCGTGGAAGCTTGCTATCCTTGTGCCCGAGCCATGAGTTGGTTGCGAGACCTTATGGGTTTCACCTCTAGCCTACCCCAACTTGTTTGGGACTAAAGGCTTTGTTGTTGTTATTGTTGGTTGCAGGGTCGTTTGAGAGAGACTATCTTCATACTATGCCTCCCACGGATTGATAAACCTTAGGTCATCCACTTGAGGGAAAATTGCTACTGTCCTACAAAACTCCGCGCTTGGAGGCCCAACACGTGTCTACAAGAATAAAGTTGCGTAGTAGACATCATTGTACACGACTCCCGTCCATGCCAGCGACCCGTGAGGAGAGGTAGTTGATTTTCCCTGATGGGGAGAGGTAAGTGAATTTACTCTTTTTGTACCATTTGCCTTCATGTTCCTTCAAATATCTGGCCTTGTCATACTGCAGGGGTTGGCACCGCGTCCGCAGGCCTAATGACGTCGTTGGTGTGCTTTGCCGGCAAGACTTCCCGGGGTTTGTCACGTTGCCCGGTGAGGGTCAGCTTCCACAACTAGGATTGAGTTGGGAGCACTACTTGGCTGCCCCGGCCCCACCGGAGGAGATGACCAACGGTGTCTTGTGCCACACGAGGGCAAAGATGGTGATCATAAAGTTTTGGGTAATTTCTCCTTTACACAATTAAAAATCTTCAAATAGCTAGTTATTGTACTAATCAATTTTGTCTCGTTTGATTGCAGACCTTCTATAGGTGTGAGGAGGGATACGAGGAGGCCGCGACAAAGGTTAGTGCAGGCGCCTACTACAAAACTTACGACACGAGGCTCAAATGCAGGCTGTTCGAGACTACTACGCCTCGCGTGGTATTAAGAAGCCCAAGCCGGCGTGCCATGAAAAGTTTCTTAAGAAGGAGCAGTACATGACGGTAATTACCTATTCTTAAGGCCTTGTACTTAGTTTCCTTGATTTGATCGTAGGCGTAGCGCTCAAGTTTCTCTTTACTAAATTAGGTACCCCAAAGGTGGTGTGCGGATCAGATGGATTGTTGGGAGGTGTTGGTGGATGAGTGGTGCTCAGACCAATGGCTAGCCATCCACAACAATGCCAAGGATCGACGTGCCCTAATGGATGGTGTGCCACACCATCAAGGCAGCGCCAACTTATTTCAGTTCAGGCGGAACTGGGTATGTGGTTTGCTTCATGATTCATGAAATTCATTCTTCATGCTAGCTTGATCCCTTTAATTACTAATTTACCCCGTTCCTCTCTTTTAGGCGAAACACAATAAGGCAGAGGTGCCAGAGGTGTACGACCTCTATGCCATGGCCCATACTGCCTCGTACAAGAAGGTCAAGGCATTCTCTGCGTCTGACCTCGATCATCCAAAGAACTTCACCAACATCTCCCCCCCACAACAAGCATGTGAGGTACAGAGATGTGGGGAAGGCGACAAAAGGGGAGGACTTTAACCCGAGCTAGTAGTTCGATCCAGATCTAGTGATTTTATCTGGTGGCAGGAGGTCCCATGGCTCGATAGCCATTGGAGATGGACTTATGCATTGTCCCATCACTCTCCTGGAGATCAAGGCATGCCAGTCGAGCTCCGCTCATGAGATAAGGCCTCGTCAATGACTAGTCGAGCTCGCCTTCGAGGTTAGTTATACAGACTCAGCTATCTTTCCTCCATTACATTGTGTGTGCAGCCATCGATGGTTACAATGCTAACAAGGAGTGGTATGCTTCTGGCGGAGAGGGGCCGACAGGTGGAGGAGAAGCAGTGGGAGTTGGAGGAGAAGACGACAAAGATGTTGGAGGAGGAGAGGGAACAGAATGCCATGCAGAACCGGGCCATGTACGAGCTCCTCGTGATAAGTTTCTTCTGCATGTTAGCCAAATCATTCACGTAATGTTCATTTCATTACTAACTAGTATGACTGACTCGTCAAAACCAAATGTGTAGTCTGTGTGCGAGAAGGCCGGCCAGACCCCTCCGCCGATGCCAGAGATTACTTCGGGGACCACGGTGAGTTTAATTTGAATGGTCATTAGTTACTAGTCTTAACATTTCAGTGTCATCATGCTGACAAGACATTTCAAATGATCTTTGGTGTAGCGTAACTCCAAACAAGCATCACACGATCCTTCTCCAGGTGGTACCGGCATGAGCCACCCCGGTGCTTCACCTCCATGATGATGGTAAGTTTTCTATAGTGTTTTTCTTAACAAATGCATAATGACCTAGACTTAGCTTTATTTTCTCCAATATGCTTACCATAATGACCTATACTTAGCTTACTTAGCTCCAAAATGATCCATTTTACCTAAGTTAGCTCTAAAATGATCTACACTTAGCTTTGTTTCCTCCAAAATGACCTAAGTTAGCTCTAATATGCTTAGTTACCTAGGTTTGCTCAACAATGACATACACTTAGCTTACTTATGTCAAAAATGGCATAACAACCTTGGTAACCTCATAAATGTCATATACTTAGCTTATTTTCCTCCAAAATGACATAATAAGCTTAATTAGCTTCAAAATGATCAATTTAGCTAAGTTAGCTGCAAAATGACCTCAGTTAGCTCTAAAATGCTAGGTTAGCTCTAATATGCTTAGTTACCTAGGTTAGCTCAATAAAGACATATACTTAGCTTACGTATGTCAAAAATGGCATAATATGCTTACTTAACTCAAAAATGGCATAATTAGCTAGGTTAGCTCCAAATGATCCATTTTACCTAGGTTAGCTCCAAAATGATCCATTTTACTTAGGTTAGCTCCAAAATGATCCATTTTACCTAGGTTAGCTCCAACATGACCCATTTTACCTAAGTTAGGTCCAAAATGATCCATTTTAGCTAAGTTAGCTCATAAATGATCTATTTTACCTAAGTTAGCTCATAAATTATTCATTTTACCTAAGTTAGCTCATACACTACTAGAATAGGGAATTTGCCATCAGCCAGTTTTTTGCCGTCAGCTAGTGGACGGCAAAGAAGGCCTTTGCCGTCTACTTAGGAAAAACAGACGACAAAGAACTGGCTGATAGCAAATGTACTCTTTGCCATCAACCATTTCTTTGCCGTCCACTAGCTAACGACAAAGACTTTGCCGTCAGCTAGCAGACGACAAAGAGGCGGGTGGGTCCAGTGGAGGACAACGTAGTAACGGCCCACCCCTCGCCACCTCTTTGCCGTCCGCTAGCGGACGACCAAGAATTATCTACTAACGGTCGTTACCCCCACACGCCTTTCTCTTCTGTTCTCTCTCTCCCTCCGCCCGACCCGATCAGATCGAGACTGGCGCCCACCCCCGCGACCGCACAGCCGTCACCCCACCATCCCGCCGCCCCGGAGTCCTACGGCCCCGTCGCCACCGCCGCCCCGGAGCCCCCGCCACTGCACCACACCGCCGCCCCGTCGCTCCCGCCGCCGCCCCGTCGACATCGCCGCCCTGTCCCAGGCTACCACCCTGCGGCCCCATCGCCCCCGCCGCCCTGGCCCAGGCTGCCTCGCCCCAGGCCATCCCCGCCCCCTCCTCCATCGGCCACCTCCTCCACCGGCTGCCCCCCCGAAGGTGAGCTCTCCTTTTTTAGTTTTTCTGGTTTTTAGATTTAGTTTAGGCTTACTTTAGTTTAGGTATTTTTCTGTTTTTTAGGTTTATGTAACACCCCAAAGATTCAAGCATAATTTGATTAAGTAAAATTTGGCCAAAAATAAAATTTTGAATTATACTAGTGTCACAGCCCTAGCTTTGGCCTTTGCTAGTCATTGCATATGCATCCATGCATCATCTTAAGTTCAAGGAAATTGAATTGAGGGAATTCTCAAGCCTTAGAAATCTTTTAAAAATGATCAACATTAAAATATTTTCAAATGAGCCCAACAAAATGTTCCTGTTAATCCCTGGAAATATTGGCAAGAGCAAAAACTCAAACCAATATTTTCGGAATCACAGAAATAATTATTCTTGGGCCTTTCAATTAATTCACTAGCTATTTGAATTGGGTTTATATTTACTATAAAATAGATATAAGCTCAATAATTTTGAAAGTTTGCATGTGGCTCTGAACTAGTTTCTTAAGTCCACATAATAATTTTCAGAAGCACAAAAATTGGTTTGGTTTGAAAACCAAACTCAAACAAACTTCAAAAAAATAGAAAACAGAAACTAAATTAGGAAAGAGAGAGAGAGAGAGAGAGAGAGAGAGAGAGAGAAGTACCTGGCCACTTACCTGGCGCAGCCCATTGGCCGGCCTAGCACTGTGCTGACCCGTGCCAGCCACCTGCTTCCTCTCGCCAGGCAGGCAGAGAGGAGCACGCCCACGCACGCCGAGCTCGCCACGCAGCTCCCTGGCCGCCTGCCTCGCTTGGACAGCGTGGCGACGCCTCGAGGCCACTCCTCGGCGCCGCCCCGACCCCGCCGACACCCCATTCTCCCCTGGCTCTCTCCCTCGTCCTCTCTCGCTATGGCCGACGCGCCCGTAATCCGCCGCCACTGTAGTCAACGCCACCGCCTCTCCCTCAACCCCTCGCCATGCCTGCGAGCTCCGCCGCGACTCCCTCGACCTCCTCGACGAACCGCACGCCACCGGATGCCCCACAGCATCGTCATCTTCAACATCTTCATCGCCTGCCGCCGGAGACCCCCTTCGCCGCTCCGCTCGCTCCGGTGCCTCCCCGAGCTCGTCGACCCTGTTGGGGAATGTAGCAGAAATTTAAAATTTTCCTACGTGTCACCAAGATCTATCTATGGAGAAACCAACAACGAGGGGAAAGAGAGTGCATCTACATACCCTTGTAGATCGCTAAGCGGAAGCGTTCAAGTGAACGGGGTTGATGGAGTCGTACTCGTCGTGATCCAAATCACCGATGATCCTAGTGCCGAACGGACAGCACCTCCGCGTTCAACACACGTACAGCCCGGTGACGTCTCCCATGCCTTGATCCAGCAAGGGGAGAGGGAGAGGTTGAGGAAGACTCCATCCAGCAGCAGCACAACGGCGTGGTGATGATGGAGGAGCGTGGCAATCCTGCAGGGCTTCGCCAAGCACCGCGGGAGAGGAGAAGGACTTGGGAGAGGGGGAGGGCTGCGCCAACATATTGGTGCGGTTGCCCTCCCACCCCCTTCATATATATAGGGGCAAGGGAGAGGGGGCCCGGCCCCCTCAGATCCCATTTGAGGAGGGGGCGGCGGCCAGGAGGGGGTGGCTTGCCTCCCAAGGCAAGGGGGGGCGCCCCCTTCTAGGGTTCCCCCAAACCCTAGGCGCCTTGGGCCCTTGTGGGGGGGCGCACCAGCCCACCTGGGGCTGGTCCCCTCCCACTTGTGGCCCATGCAGCCCTCCGGGGCCGGTGGTCCCACTTGGTGGACCCCCGGGACCCTCCTGGTGGTCCCGATACGTTACCGATAAAACCCGAAACCCTTTCGGTGACCAAAACAGGACTTCCCATATATAAATCTTTACCTCCGGACCATTCCAGAACTCCTCGTGACATCCAGGATTTCATCCGGGACTCCGAACAACATTCGGTAACCACATACAAACTTCCTTTATAACCCTAGCGTCATCGAACCTTAAGTGTGTAGACCCTACGGGTTCGGGAGACATGCAGACATGACCGAGACGTTCTCCGGTCAATAACCAACAGCGGGATCTGGATACCCATGTTGGCTCCCACATGTTCCATGATGATCTCATCGGATGAACCACGATGTCAAGGACTTAATCAATCCCGTATACAATTCCCTTTGTCTATCGGTACGATACTTGCCCGAGATTCGATCGTCGGTATCCCGATACCTTGTTCAATCTCGTTACCGGCAAGTCTCTTTTACTCGTTCCGCAACACATCATCCCGTGATCAACTCCTTGATCACATTGTGCACATTATGATGATGTCCTACCGAGTGGGCCCAGAGATACCTCTCCGTCACACGGAGTGACAAATCCCAGTCTCAATTTGTGCCAACCCAACAGACACTTTCGGAGATACATGTAGTGTACCTTTATAGCCACCCAGTTACGTTGTGACGTTTGGCACACCCAAAGCACTCCTACGGTATCCGGGAGTTGCACAATCTCATGGTCTAAGGAAACGATACTTGACATTAGAAAAGCTTTAGCATACGAACTACATGATCTTGTGCTAGGCTTAGGATTGGGTCTTGTCCATCACATCATTCTCCTAATGATGTGATCCCGTTATCAACGACATCCAATATCCATGGTCAGGAAACCGTAACCATCTATTGATCAACGAGCTAGTCAACTAGAGGCTTACTAGGGACATGGTGTTGTCTATGTATCCACACATGTATCTGAGTTTCCTATCAATACAATTCTAGCATGGATAATAAACGATTATCATGAACAAGGAAATATAATAATAATCAATTTATTATTGCCTCTAGGGCATATTTCCAACAGTCTCCCACTTGCACTAGAGTCAATAATCTAGTTCACATCGATATGTGATTAACACTCAAGGTCACATCCCTATGTGACTAACACCCAAGAGTTCTGGGTTTGATCATGTTATGCTTGTGAGAGAGGTTATAGTCAATGGGTCTGAACCTTTCAGATCCGTGTGTGCTTTACAAATATCTATGTCATCTCCTAGATGCAGTTACCACGCTCTATTTGGTGCTATTCCAAATAACTATTCTACTAGACGAATCCAGTTTACTACTCAGAATAATCTAGATTAGTGTCAAAGCTTGCATCGGCGTAACCCTTTACGACGAACTCTTTTACCACCTCCATAATCGAGAAAATTCCTTAGTCCACTAGTTACTAAGGATAACTTTGACCGTTGTCCTGTGATCCATTTCTAGATCACACTTGTACCCCTTGACTGACTCATGGTTTGG
The DNA here is from genome assembly GCA_032464435.1 of Aegilops umbellulata. Classification (NCBI taxonomy): domain Eukaryota; kingdom Viridiplantae; phylum Streptophyta; class Magnoliopsida; order Poales; family Poaceae; genus Aegilops; species Aegilops umbellulata. The sequence continues at coordinate 584,969,760 of CP136058.1, read as the reverse complement.
CACACTTCAGGTGCGGTACACAACATAGCATACTTTAGAGCCTATAACTAAAGCATAGGGGACGACCTTCGTCCTTTCTCTCTATTCTGCCGTGGTCATGTCTTGAGTCTTGCTCAATACTCACACCTTGTAACACAGCCGAGAACTCCTTCTTTGCTGATCTATTTTGAACTCCTTCAAAATCTTGTCGTGGTATGTGTTTGTTTGAAAGTACTATTAAGCGATTTTGATCTATCCTTATAGATCTTGATGCTCAATGTTCAAGTAGCTTAATCCAGGTTTTCATTGAAAAACATTTTTCAAACAACCCTATATGCCTTCCAGAAATTCTACATCATTTCCGATAAACAATATGTCAACAACATATACTCATCAGAAATTCTATAATGCTCCCACTCACTTCTTTGGAAATACAAGTTTCTCATAAACTTTGTATAAACCCAAATCTTTGATCATCTCATCAAAGCGTACATTCCAACTCCGAGATGCTTACTCCAGTCCTTAGAAGGATTGCTGGAGCTTTGCATACTTGTTAGCATCTTTCAGGATTGACAAAAATCTTCTGGTTGTATCACATACAACCTTTCCTCAAGAAAATCGTCGAGGAAACAATGTTTTGACATCCTATCTGCACAATTTCATAAATAATGCAGTAATCGCTAACATAATTCCAACAGACTCTTAGCATCGCTACGAGTGAGAAAGTCTCATCGCAGTCAACTCCTTGAACTTGTCAGAAAACATCTTAATGACAAGTCGAGCTTTCTTAATGGTGACATTTACCATCATTGTCCGTCTTCCTTTTAAAATCCATCTGTACTCAACAGCCTTACGACCATCGAGCCGTTCTGCCAAAGTCTACACTTTGTTTTCATACATGGATCCTCTCTCGGATTTTATGGCCTCGAGCCATTCATCGGAATCCGGGCCCACCATCGCTTCTCCATAGCTCGTAGGTTCATTGTTGTCTAGCAACATGACTTCCAAGACAGGATTACGTACCACTCTGAAGTAGTACGCATCCTTGTCATCCTACGAGGTTTGGGAGTGACTTGATCCGAAGTCTCATGATCACTATCATAAGCTTCCACTTCAATTGGTGTAGGTGCCATAGGAACAACTCATGTGCCCTGCTACACACTAGTTGAAGTGACGGTTCAATAACCTCATCAAGTCTCCACCATCCTCCCACTCAAGTCTTTTGAGAGAAATTTTTTCTCGAGAAAGGACCCGATTTGAGAAACAATCCCTATTGCTTTCGGATCTGAGACAGGAGGTATACCCAACTATTTTGGGTATCCTATGAAGATGCATTTATCCGCTTTGGGTTCGAGCTTATCAGCCTGAAACTTTTTCACATAAGCGTCGCACCCCCAAACTTATAAGAAATGACAGCTTAGGTTTCTCTAAACCATAGTTCATACGGTGTCATCTTATCGGAATTACGTGGTGCCCTATTTAAAGTGAGTGCGGTTGTCTCTAATGCCTAACCCATGAACGATAGTGGTAATTCGATAAGAGACATCATGGTATGCATCATATCCAATAGGGTGCAGTTATGATGTTCGGACACACCATCACTCTATGGTGTTCCAGGCGGTACTAGTCGTGAAACAATTTCCACAATGTCTCAATTGTGTACCAAACTCGTAGCTCAGATATTCATCTCTATGATCATATCATAGATATTTTATCCTCTTGTCACGACGATATTCAACTTCATTCTGAAATTACTTGAACCATTCAATAATTCAGACTTGTGTTTCATCAAGTAAATATGCTCAGTATCTACTCAAATCATCTGTGAAGTTAGAGCATAACGATATCCACTGCGTGCCTCAGCACTCATTGGACTGCACACATCAAAATGTGTTACTTCCAACAAGTTGCTTTCTTGTTCCATTTTACTGAAATCGAAGCTTTCAGTCATCTTGCCCATGTGGTATGATTTGCATGTCTCAAGCGATTCAAAATCAAGTGAGTCCAAACGGTCCATCTACATGGAGTTTCTTCATGCGTATATACCAATAGACATGGTTCACATGTCTCAATCCTTTAAAAAAATGAGTGAGTCCAAAGATCCATCAACATGGAGCTTCTTCATGCGTTTTATACCAATATGACTTACATGGCAGTGCCACAAGTAGGTGGTACTATCATTACTATCTTATATCTTTTGGCATGAACATGTGTATCACTATGATCGAGATTCAATAAACCATTCATTTTAGGTGCAAGACCATTGAAGGTATTATTCAAATAAATAGAGTAACCATTATTCTCCTTAAATGAATAACCGTATTGCGATAGACATAATCCAATCATGTCTATGCTCAACGCAAACACCAAATAACAATTATTTAGGTTTAACACCAATCTCGATGGTAGAGGGAGCGTGCGATGCTTGATCACATCAACCTTGGAAACACTTCCAACACATCTCGTCAGCTCACCTTTAGCTAGTCTCCGTTTATTCCGTAGCCTTTTATTTCGAGTTACTAACACTTAGCAACCGAACCGGTATCTAATACCCTGGTGCTACTTGGAGTACTAGTAAAGTACACATTAACATAATGTATATCCAATATACTTCTATCGACAGCCTTCTCATCTACCAAGTATCTAGGGTAATTCTGCTCCAGTGGCTGTTCCCCTTATTATAGAAGCACTCAGTCTCGGGTTTGGGTTTAACCTTGGGTTTCTCCACTAGAGCAGCAGTTGATTTGCCGTTTCATGAAGTATCCCTTCTTGCCCTTGCCCTTCTTGAAACTAGTGGTTTCACTAACCATCAACAATTGATGCTCCTTCTTGATTTCTACTTTCCGGTGTCAAACATCGTGAATATTTCAAGGATCATCATATCTATCCCTGATATGTTATAGTTCATCACGAAGCTCTAGCAGCTTGGTGGCAATGACTTTGGAGAAACATCACTATCTTATCTGGAAGATCAACTCCCACTCGATTCAAGTGATTGTTGTACTCAGACAATTTGAGCACAAGCTCAACGATTGAGCTTTTCTCCCTTAGTTTGCAGGCCAAGAAAATCGTCGGAGGTCTCATACCTCTTGACGTGGGCACGAGCCTGAAATCCCAATTTCAGCCCTCGAAACATCTCATATGTTCCGCGACATTTCAAAATGTCTTTGGTGCCTCAATTCTAAACCATTTATCATTACCGAACTATCATGTAGTCATCAAAACGTGTATGTCAGATGTTCGCAACATCCACAGACCACGTTCGAGGTCCAGCACACCGAGTGGTGCATTAAGGACACAAGCCTTCTACTGTCCGCATAATTGCTACTATCAACTTTCAACTATATTTTCTCTAGGAACATATCTAAAACAGTAGAACTAAAGCGCGAGCTGACGACATAATTTGCAAAGATCTTTTGACTATGTTCAGGATAATTAAGTTCATCTTATGAACTCCCACTCAGATAGACATCCCTCTAGTCATCCAAGTGATTACATGATCCGAGTCAACTAGGCCGTTTTCGATCATCACGTGAGACAGACTAGTCAACGTCGGTGAACATCTTCATGTTGATCATATCTACCATACGACTCATGCTCGACCTTTCGGTCTTCTGTGTTCCGAGGCCATGTCTATACATGCTAGGCTCGTCAAGTCAAACTAAGTGTTTGCATGTGTTCCGAGGCCATGTCTGTACATGCTAGGCTCGTCAACACCCGTTGTATTCGAACGTAAGAATCTATCACACCCGATCATCACATGGTGCTTCGAAACAACGAACTTTCGCAACGGTGCACAGTTAGGGGGAACACTTTCTTGAAATTTTAATGAGGGATCATCTTATTTACTACCGTCGTTCTAAGCAAATAAGATGCAAAAAAACATGATAAACATCACATGCAATCAAAGAGTGGCATCATATGGCCATCATCACTTTGCTCCTTTCGATCTCCATCTTCGGGGCTCCATGATCATCATCGTCACCGGCATGACACCATGATCTCCATCATCGTGTCTTCATGAAGTTGTCTCGCCAACTATTACTTCTACTACTACAGCTAACGGTTAGCAATAAAGTAAAGTAATTACATGACGTTTATGTTGACACGCAGGTCATAAATAAATTAAGACAACTCCTATGGCTCCTGCCGGTTGTCATACTCATCGACATGCAAGTCGTGATTCCTATTACAAGAACATGATCATCTCATACATCACATATATCATTCATCACATCCTTTTGGCCATATCACATCACATAGCATACCCTACAAAAACAAGTTAGACGTCATCTAATTGTTGTTTGCATGTTTTACGTGGCTGCTATGGGTTTCTAGCAAGAACGTTTCTTACCTGCGCAAAACCACAACGTGATATGTCAATTGCTATTTACCCTTCATAAGGACCCTTTTTATCGAATCCGATCCGACTAAAGTGGGAGAGACTGGCACCCGCTAGCCACCTTATGCAACTAGTGCATGTCAGTCGGTGGAACCTGTCTCACGTAAGTGTACGTGTAAGGTCGGTCCGGGACGCTTCATCCCACAATGCCGCCGAATCAAGATTGACTAGTAACGGTAAGCATATTGAACAAAATCAACGCCCACAACTACTTTGTGTTCTACTCGTGCAAAGAATCTACGCAATAGACCTAGCTCATGATGCCACTGTTGGGGAACGTAGCAGAAATTTAAAATTTTCCTACGTGTCACCAAGATCTATCTATGGAGAAATCAACAACGAGGGGAAAGAGAGTGCATCTACATACCCTTGTAGATCGCTAAGCGGAAGCGTTCAAGTGAACGGGGTTGATGGAGTCATACTCGTCGTGATCCAAATCACCGATGGTCCTAGTGCCGAACGGACAACACCTCCGCGTTCAACACACGTACAGCCCGGTGACGTCTCCCATGCCTTGATCCAGCAAGGGGAGAGGGAGAGGTTGAGGAAGACTCCATCCAGCAGCAGCACAACGGCGTGGTGATGATGGAGGAGCGTGGCAATCCTGCAGGGCTTCGCCAAGCACCGCGGGAGAGGAGAAGGACTTGGGAGAGGGGGAGGGCTGCGCCAGCATATTGGTGCGGTTGCCCTCCCACCCCCTTCATATATATAGGGGCAAGGGAGAGGGGGGCCGGCCTCCTCAGATCCCATCTGAGGAGGGGGCGGCGGCCAGGAGGGGGTGGCTTTGCCCCCCCAAGGCAAGGGGGGGCGCCCCCTTCTAGGGTTCCCCCAAACCCTAGGCGCCTTGGGCCCTTGTGGGGGGGCGCACCAGCCCACCTGGGGCTGGTCCCCTCCCACATGTGGCACATGCAGCCCTCCGGGGCCGGTGGTCCCACTTGGTGGACCCCCGGGACCCTCCTGGTGGTCCCGGTACGTTACCGATAAAACCCGAAACCCTTTCGGTGGCCAAAACAGCACTTCCCATATATAAATCTTTACCTCCGGACCATTCCGGAACTCCTCGTGACATCCAGGATCTCATCCGGGACTCCGAACAACATTTGGTAACCACATACAAACTTCCTTTATAACCCTAGCGTTATCGAACCTTAAGTGTGTAGACCCTACGGGTTCGGGAGACATGCAGACATGACCGAGACGTTCTCCGGTCAATAACCAACAGCGGGATCTGGATACCCATGTTGGCTCCCACATGTTCCATGATGATCTCATCGGATGAACCACGATGTCAAGGACTTAATCAATCCCGTATACAATTCCCTTTGTCTATCGGTACGATACTTGCCCGAGATTCGATCGTCGGTATCCCGATACCTTGTTCAATCTCGTTACCGGCAAGTCTCTTTTACTCGTTCCGCAACACATCATCCCGTGATCAACTCCTTGATCACATTGTGCACATTATGATGATGTCCTACCGAGTGGGCCCAGAGATACCTCTCCATCACACGGAGTGACAAATCCCAGTCTCAATTCGTGCCAACCCAACAGACACTTTCGGAGATACCTGTAGTGTACCTTTATACCCACCCAGTTACGTTGTGACGTTTGGCACACCCAAAGCACTCCTACGGTATCCGGGAGTTGCACAATCTCATGGTCTAAGGAAACGATACTTGACATTAGAAAAGCTTTAGCATACGAACTACATGATCTTGTGCTAGGCTTAGGATTGGGTCTTGTCCATCACATCATTCTCCTAATGATGTGATCCCGTTATCAACGACATCCAATATCCATGGTCAGGAAACCGTAACCATCTATTGATCAACGAGCTAGTCAACTAGAGGCTTACTAGGGACATGGTGTTGTCTATGTATCCACACATGTATCTGAGTTTCCTATCAATACAATTCTAGCATGGATAATAAACGATTATCATGAACAAGGAAATATAATAATAATCAATTTATTATTGCCTCTAGGGCATATTTCCAACAGACCCGCCCAGCGTGCTCTCCTGAGCTCCTGTCCCGAACCCCCTCTCTTTTGCCTCGTTTGCACGCCGTAGCCACCGCGTCGCCTGCGCCCGTACGCGCTGCTGCCTACGCTCACCGCTGACGTGCCCCCGACGACCGAATGGTCTGGCCGTCGTGTCTAACACGCTCGCCGCCTCGCGTAGTTGCTGTAGGTGCTAAGCACGCACCGCTACGTCCACCGCAGCCGCATCCTCGCCCGCGCCCAAACGCCGGCCGCCGCCCCGAGCTAGTTTCCGAGGAGCTCCGGCCTCCCTAGCCGCTGCTGCTTGCTGCGCTGGATGCGGGCGAGCTCCGGCTCCCCGTAGGTGCTCCCCGCCGCTCATTTGGGCACCGGGAGAGCGAACCCGAGCCCTCCGCCGCGTCTGTGGACGCCAGCGACTAACCGCCGGCGGGTTTGACCCCGCTGACCAGGAGGTTTGACCTCCCGTGGGTCGCTGACAAGTGGGCCCTGGCCCCAACTAATCCTAGTTTAGTTTTTAATTAAGTTTAATTAACTCCACTGACATTTTTTAGTTAGTAGTAGCTTAACACTAATTAACTTAGATTATGTAGTTAGTCACTGACGTGTGGACCCCACATGTCAGGTTTGACCCGGGTCAACCTAGTTGACCTGCTGACGCAATGCTGCTGTCATGCTGACGTAGTAATGGTTTTCTGGATTTAAAATAATTAGAAATTCCAGAAAATGTTTAAAATTTGTAAAAATCATAGAAAATAATCTATAACTCCAAATGAAATAAATCATATATGAAAAATGATCAGAAAAATCCAAAGAATCTGTTTATGTCATTTTCAGGCATGTTTGAGCAAGTTAACCTCATTGTTTAGGATGAAACATGATTAGGGAAAATTTCATAATAGGTTTGGAGTTGGAATTTGATGTAGTTTTGAATTCCACTTCAATTAAAATGACTCTCTGTTGCATTAGCCCAAATCACAACACATTGCCATGTCATGATCATGCATCATATTGTTGCATTGCATTGATTGTATTCGTCCTTGTTTGCCGGTAATTGCCCCCTCTTAGTAGACGATGTTTCAACGATGAGTTCGATGACACCGATGAAGAACTATACTATCTTCAGAAGTGCCAGTCAAGCAAAACCCCCTTGTTCATTCTGATATAATCCCACTCTCTCGTTCCTGCTCTCTTTTACTGCATTAGGACAACAACGTTTCAACTGTTACATGCTGCAGTAGCTGAACCCCTTTCCTCTGCATGACCTGTCATTGCCACAGTAAATAGATGAAACCCACTAGCATGAGTAGGAGTTGTTTGAGCCCTGATGTGCCTACTCATTCATGCTTGTTGTCATGCCTGCTACTGCTTAGAGTTGAGTCAGGTCTGGTTCATCGGGGATGAATTGGAATGTGGTGAACATGTCCTACTATTAAGAGCTAAGTGTGTGAACACGATTTGGTAAAGGTAGCGGTGAGAGGCCATGTAGGAGTACATGGTGGGTTGTCTCATTGAAACCGTCCTCAGGAACTAAGTTCTGCGTTTGTGATCCATGAATAGTTACTACCACACATTGGGTTCCGGTAACTCGACCCCTCTCGGCTTATTAACCGCCTCGATCACTGTCCAGGAGTTGCAACTAGTTTCTGGTGTTTGTAGGTTGTGTTAGTAGTCTACCAAGTGGCACCCGGTACAGGTTGGCTTGGGACAGACTAGGCACCATGGCACGGTGTACCAAGCATAGATCCATCCGTCGAGCTGGGCTTGGGAACCCTGCACACATCGTTTGGGGCCGTGAGCGACACCCCGGCCGGATCTCCTTGCGGATGGAACCCGAATAGGCGATAAACCTGGACTAGAGACTTGTGTGGTTAGTCAGGTCGTGGCCGACTCCCTCGCCAGGCTTCCGCTTGAAGGTTTCCGAGATACACGACGTGTACATGGTGGTAAGTGGCGAGAGCGTGTGTGAAGAAGTACACCCCTGCATGGTTAACATCATCTATTCGAATAGCCGTGTCCGCGGTAAAGGACTTCTGGGTTGCCTATAGCAGTTCATAGATAACTTGAAGTGGATACTCTAAAACTCACAAGATAAGCGTGAGTGCTATGGATGGTGTTCTCGTAGGTAGACGGGAGCGGATCCATAGTGGTGTATTGATTGGTGAATATGTGGACTCGTGTGCGCCACCTCAAAAGAGTTACTTGCAGTCGTAGTTTAGGATAGCCACCGGGTCAAAGCTGGCTTGTTGCAGTTAAACTCCACTACCCCCTATGTTGATACCGATGCATATGTAGTTAGTTCTGATGAAAGTCTTGCTGGGTACATTTGTACTCACGTTTGCTTATTTTATGTTTTGCAGAGAGATGTCAGTCTCTCTAGTAGTTCCGTGTGGACTTCGACGTTTAGCTTGTTACCTCAGCTATGATCTTGTGCCCTTGACAGGATCTGGTAGATAGTCAGGCTTCTCAGCCTTTTTCATTTGTAGATGACTGTACTCAGACATGTTAAGCTTCCGCATGTGCTTTGACTTGTATGCTCTGAATGTTGGGTCATGAGACCCATGTTTGTAATATCTCGCTCCTCGGAGCCTATTGAATAAATACTTGAGTCGTAGAGTTATGTTGTGATGCCATGTTGTATTTACACATATCGAGCATAATGTGTGTATGATTGAAATGCTTGGTATGTGTGGGATCCGACAACCTAGTTGTTTATCCTTGGTAGCCTATCTTATGGGGAAATGTAGTCTTGTGCTTCCATGAGCCATAGTAGTCCGCTACAGCCCGGTTCACCGGAGTCCTGCTAGCCCAGCACTAATGCTCCGGAACACTTGACTGGCCGGCATGTGATTCACTTTGTTCTTGTGTCTGTCCCTTCGGGGAAATGTCACACGGTGACATCCGGAGTCCTGCCTAGCCTGCTACAGCCCGGTTCACCGGAGTCCTGTTAGCCAGTGCTACAGCCCGGATTCGCACGCTGCTGACCGACATGCTCGATGTTGAGTCATGTATGCCTGTCCCCGTAAGTTAGTGCCACTTTGGGTTCACGACTAGTCATGTCGGCCCGGGTTCTCTGTCATATGGATGCTAGCGACACTATCATATACGTGAGCCAAAAGGCGCAAACGGTCCCGGGCCATTGTAAGGCGACACCCGTGGGAATACCGCGCGTGAGGCCGCAAAGTGATATGAGGTGTTACCGGCTAGATCGACGTGACTTGGAATCGGGGTCCTGACAACTAGGTCATTTATTAATTTCACAGCCTTTTATGTTTTCTGTTTTACAAAATTCTTCCCTCCATAGAAGAGTATTTTTTGTAGAATGTTGTGGTCCTTGTTTGTTCTGTAAATCATTTCATTTATATCATAAACAACAGTAGGGAATATTTTCATAATAAAATTTTCCACAAGTAATTCTTTTAAAAAGCATTTTCAGTACTTGAAATGCTTGTGTTGCACTACAAATATTTTAAATAATTCTTTAAAATCCCACAAAAATTATGAGTGGTCAGGTGATGCCTATGTATCACTTCTATGCAAAAACCTAACTATGTCATTTGGAAATTGTGAGTGAAACATCCTCTTCTCATTTCTGCCCCATTCTTGAGTTTTAATTGCAATGCTTATTTTCCTAGCTTCATTAATTCTCAAACTTTTCCATCTTGTAGTCCTTCCAACTAGTACCTTAACTACAGAAGATCAGCTCCATTTGCATCTTTGAAATTCCCCAAATATACCTCTGTAGTTCCTGTCCAGTACTGAAGTTTTGCAAAACTTGCACTAGCAACTTTCTCTTTCTTCTAAACTAACTCCACCACCATCTCTATCATCTAAAGAGACCGCATCCTGACAAGTTTCAAATCCAACAAAGTTTTCTAGCTGGCCCTGGCATTCTGTCAAACACTACATGTGCATGACAGTATTCTGCAAGTTCATAAAACTTGCATTGGGCACTTGGCCATTTGGCCAAACCAGCATGCCCGTTAGCTCTCACTCAATCAGGCTCACAATCCTGTCAATTTGCATTGTTATCAGAGAACCCTAGGGAGCCCTGACATTTTGTCGAGCACTCTGTGCGCGTGAACTGGGCGCGGCCAGAGCGCATGTTTTGTACGCGTCGGCACCGAGCTACTGCCACCACTCTGCTGCCTACCCCTCTCATCCTGATCCTTCTCTGGATCGGCTCGACCACCTGGAAGCTCGCTGACACCCTAGCTTGGCCCCTAGCGCCATCCACCACCGTCCACAACGACCAGGACCGCCGTCCGACGAGTGCCGCACGACCACGTCTCTACCCACGACGCGTGCCTCACCCCGAGCCACCCAGCACCCCCCAGGAGTAAATGCGGGCGACCACAGTCCTCACAGACCGCCCTGCCGACCTGAACGGCCTCACCTGCCGCCGTAATGAGTGCCGCCGCTGTGCTTATCCTCGGGATACCGCGGATCCGACCCCCTCACGCTATAAAAGGACCCCCGAGCTCGTTCAGCTCATCACCACATCCTCCCTCCCTCCTCCCGCAAGCCTCCTGTAGAAGAAGAACGACTGGAGGGGTCGTCTTCTCCACCTCCGGCCGATACTTCCGCCGCCCCTCTCCGGTTGATTAAGACACAACCAGTGCCTCCCCCTCGACTATTTCTTCACCACTATCCTCATGGAACCACCACCGATCCATCCCACCCGCCAATTCCACCGGAGTAAGCTTGTAGGAGAGAAGCCCCATCCCACCCGATGCCACCGTCCGCCGGAGAGCTCGCCATCGGTGACTCTGTCCACTTCGGCGACCACGGCGGGTACCTACGGGACCGCCTCGACTCCTTGAGCTCGTGGGTGGCCTCGGTTTTCTGAGCGGTGCCGCCGTTCGCCGGCTAGCATCGCCGGAGTGCTGCCTCAGTTCTGCCGGAGGAGACGGCGCGCGCGGCGACCAGTCAAACCTGACCAGTGGGCCGGGCGGGCCCACGGTCAGTGACCTGTAACCCCCGCCGCGTGGATAAGTGGAGGCAGAATCCCCTGGAACCGCCTTCACGCTAGGAAAGCATACTCTATGGAATACGCCTTCAATGTCGCAGCCCTCCCACGCAGCCAAGTGACTGGGCTCGTCCCAGTAACGCTAGACGGCTATACCATGCCCAGGGCGCGTTTCTGCTCAGCCCATCACAGTAATATCTGTTTCCTTTTTCTTTTCCATAAGATTTCAAATAATTCCATAGCAGTCATTCCACATCCAAATTTGATGATTCCAATTTCTTCATACTTCTAAATTCATGCTCTATTTATCCAGGTAGGGTGAACATTTTTCCTAAGCCTCGTGTTTGCTAGATCTAATGAATAGTCCATTTCCTTGATTATTCCAGCTTACTAAATCCATAGGAAAATCATATGAACTCCAACTGACTTGATTATTTTTCTGTTATCCCTCAAATTTCATCTAGTTTATTTTAGTATTTATTTCAAAAATTTCCAAACAACTTTCTAGCACTGTTTTCACTTTAGCTAGTAATTGTAATATTTTGAAAATAGGAGATGGAGGGGAGATATTATTTTCAAAGTTTTGGAGTGCACCCAATCTTTCTGCATACTCAAGGCAAGCATCTTGAACACATGATATGGTGAATGCATAGTTGTTTGTTTGCATGTGGAATTGAATTATGAATATGTTGAATTCATATAGAATTTGCATAGTATTAGACATTCATGCATGATTCACTTTGATGGTATTGTATCTTCATTTAAACATTAAGTATAAGTGAGTACGACTATTTTCATGTGCCATATGTGCCTGTGTTGGTCCAGGCTAATTTGCAGGAAGAATCAGTCACGTGAAAAGTGACCGTGAGATTGAAATCTCGTTGTGACGAGAATGATCAGTGAGGGTATGTTGAGGCATGCCAGGTGGTGACCCTGTTGGGTACTACCAAGGAATTGTATTGTGCTAACCGCTGTAGGAAAACTTAAACCTCCTGAACTGACCGTAGATCGAGCCTTGTTCCGGTAACCCCCATACTTGATTCGTGCTACCACATGTCCCCGCCAAAGGTAGGGTATGGTTTAGTAAGTTAACCCCTTTCCTGCAAACACTGTACAGAGAGGCCATAGGGACTGATATTATTGGCCCCAGTAGTCATGTCACTTGGTCCGGGGGCATGAATGCCGCTCTGGGACCAAAGCTGAATGTTCATGCTGTTGGAGGCCGTTGCATGAGGGCTTCCCGCTTAGAGTTTTACTTTATCATTGTTTTGGGTGATCCCTGGCTTGATGGATTAAAGCTAGTATGTGCGGGCCAGGTGTGTTTTCATCCCAAAGACCGTAATCAGAATTAGTCAACATCTCGGGGTTGACTAAGGAAATCCTTTACTTGTGGGTAAAGAGTACACCCTCTGCAGAGTTATATATGTTCGAATAGCCGTGTCCGCGGTTAAGGACTACAGTCTGGGTTGGTCAAGTGTCGGTCTTAGTGTCAGTCTCCGGAGGAAATAATTAAATGGATCATGGTTCGTTCTGCAGGACAATTATTGTCACTACTGGTGCCATTATGAATATTATTGTTGACATGGATATTGTTGTGGACTAACCTTTTCCTCTTATATGCAACTATGAGTATCTCTTGGGATGGCTAGACTACCCGGGTTACTCGTTTTGTTTTATTTTCTTCTATGAGTATCACTTGGGATGGCTAGTCCATCTGGATACTCGTTTTATTATTTTCATGTAAGCCCTTTATGAGGCGTCGCTTCAGACACCTGACTGTGGCATATATTTTCAAGACCTTTCGTGGAAGCGCTTGAGTTCTCGGGCGGTCCTGTCTCGCCCAATTCTCTTTTAGACACCCGTTTGGCATTTCTCTTGGAATTTCTTGGGCGGTCTAACGCCTGATGTTTCGTTTCATTTCTTTGATTTACCAATAACATGACTTATTTATCCTTTTGCACCGTATGAATATTTGTCATCCCATGCTTTAATTCTTAGTCAGCACATGCATACAATTTAATTCATCATGAGCATATGCATCCGGTATATCTTTTGTTCTTGAGGTTTGCGAGTACATTCAAACGTACTCACTGGCTTGTCCCTGGCTATTGTCTTGGCCAGGTCATGACTCAGAGACGAGCGCTACGGAGACACCCCGCAACTTAGGATTCGGAGATAGCAGCCACGCGAGATAGGAGTTATCCAGGTCAGCTGTTCCCGTGGGAATGGAGTTCCATCAACGTTGGAGATCCATGAGTCGCTTCCATCATCTTCCAATAGAAATCATTGTTGTACTCAATGGACCTATAAGGTCATGTACTCAAATCCTTGTAATTGCTTGGAATTCTGTATCAAGGAAATGTCCACCAGCAACAGTAATCCTAGGGCTGGTGGTGACATAAGGGACGTTTGCTGGGAATTTATGTCCCAGAAATCCGGCCCCTACAGTTTAGGTTCAGATTTAGTGTAGTTTAGGAGGAAGGAGAGGAAGGATAGGAAGAAGAAGAAGAAGAAGAAGAAGAGGAAGAAGAGGAAGAAGAGGAAGAAGAAGGAGAGGAGGAAGAGGAAGAAGAAGAAGAGGAAGAGGAGGATGAAGAAGAAGAGGTTAGGGGTGCGTCTGCGCCGACGGAACCGGGTCCAGGTTAGTGGTGCGTCGGCGTCGATGGAACCGGGTCGAGGTTAGGGGTGTGTCGGCGTCGACGAAACTTGGTCGAGGTTAGGGGTGCATCGGCGCCGACGAAACTGGGTCAGGTTATGGGTGCGTCGGCGCCGAAGGAATCAGGTCGAGGATTGCCGGTCGTCGAGGGGTCGAGCTAGGGCCGACTTTTACCCTGAATGACATATATTTTAGTGGCATACTATTGTAAATATTTAGTTAGGTTGATGGAAAAAACAATAGTGCTATGTTACTCATCTTTCAATTTAAATGTGCAGTTCTTTCGTCGCCGGGAGGGTCTGGTGTTTGACGAGCTCTGCCCTTGCGATCGTGGGTGAGCACAAATGACATCTCCTCCTCCCCCTTAATTATTTGGTCTGTTCCGGCATTCGTGCCGATGACACTAGCTAGATAACTATAGTCGTGTAACCAGTATGCGTCTCCTATCCGAAAGGGTTGCATCGATAAATATGCATTCAGTTGCATATTTATCACCGTAACTCATTCGGATTGTCCAGCGATTTCCACAGACAGCCCGAGTATGTGTAGATTGGGTACGTTCTCCATGCTCTACCCCATTCCGAGACAAAATTTCGGCAGCGCCTCCCTGTTGTTCTCCAGATGCACATTCTCTCGGCTTTTTGCCGAGACGTGTATTTGGAGAACAACAGGGTGGTGCTGCCGAAATTTTGTCTCGGAATGGGGTAGAGCATGGAGAACGTACTCAATCTACACATACTCGGGGTGGGATTAGGACCTATCTTTACCTATTAGTGTGTAGGTTGCATGGACGTAATAAAATTGACAAACTAGATTACAAGCCAAGTGTTGAAACTTGAAACACCCAAATTGACTCATGACAAAAAATCAAAGCATAGAAAAAAATCAAAGACGAAAAAATACGTAGTGAGAGGTTGTGCAACTAGAATGATATTCTGTAACCGTTTTTTTAACGAATTTGAGAGTATGATGGTGAAGAACTCAAAATCCATTGGGGTCTTACGATCGTTTCCATACATTCTGCTATAGCTCGCCAACCCTTCTTCTGACCACCATTGGTGTCTTGCGGTCATAAGAAGGGTTGTTGTGCTGTAGCAGAATGTATGGAAATGACAACAACACTCCAATGGCTTTCGAGTTCTTCGCCATCATCCTCTCCAATTCATTAAAAAATATGGTATAGAAAATCATCCTAGTTGCAGAACCTCTCACTATGTACTATTTCGTCTTCCGTTTCTCTTTCTATGCTCTGATTTTTTGTCATGAGTCAATTTGGTTGGTTGAAGTTTCAAAATTGACAAACTAGATTAACTGATGAATATGCATGTTTATGGACCTATCTTTACCTATTAGAGTGTAGGTAGGCAGGATGAGTGATCGTGCGTGGATGTACACCAGTCACACTAGTCAGAAAGAGATTACCAATGAATGGTTAAGAAAAACCAAGGGGTTTGTGAAAGCCGCATTTGCAAATGGCCAGAGGAAAAACTAGTGCCCCTGTATCTGGTGCAATAATTGGGAAAAGAGGACAGAGGATGAAATGGGCAAACACCTGCAGAAGAGTGCAGAAGAGTGGTTTTATGCCCGGTTATACGGTGTGGAAATTTCATGGTGAGTCTGCCCAACATGCCAGAGCTAAGGTGGTTCGTCGTTGCACCGACAAGCATGGTACCGGGATGGAAGACATAGTGCTAAATTTTGATGATGCTCGGGATTCAGACGATGGTATGGAGGAATTTGCAAAGGCATTCAATGAAATGTTGGAGTGTTCAAAACGTCCTTTCCACGAGCACACTGAGCTTTGTCAGCTGGATGCCATCTCACAAATAATGGCTCTTAAGGCTCAATTCAACTTGGGCAAAGAATGCTATGACGCGATGATGATAGTATTTGGACGCTTTATACCCAAAGGCCATGTAATGCCTGCAAACCTGTACCAGTCAGACAAAATCCTCCGTGCTCTTAAGATGCCCTATGAGAAGATACATGCCTGTGAGAAAGGATGTGCCTTATTTTGGCTTGAGTATGCGGACTTGAACTATTGTCCAATTTGCAAGTCTTCCAGGTATATTGTGGTAGACAACGGTATGGGTGAGAAGACGCAGACCAAAATCCAGGTTAATGTTCTTTGATATATGCCAATCATACCAAGACTTCAACGTCTTTTCATGGTTGAAGAGACGGACAGACAAATGACATGGCACAAGACGGGAAAAAGAACCGAACTAGATGCATATGGGAATCTGATGATGGTACACACATCGGACGGTGAAGCGTGGAAGCGCTTCGATGCATTATATGCGAAAACATTGGCAGATCCAAGGCATCCTCGAGTCACCTTCAGCACATATGGGTTCAGTGTGTTTGGTCTGACGGCAACCCAATATAGTTGTTGGCCCGTATTTGTCTTTCCACTCAATCTCCCCCCGGACAGATTATGCAAAGAAAGAACATTTTCCTAACATTGATAATTCCAGGGCCGAACTATCCGGGGAAGAATATGAATGTGTACATACAGCCGCTTAAGGACGAATTGCAAGAAGCTTGGGATAATGGGTTCAAGACATATGACGCCTTTAACAAACAGAACTTCATAATGCGTGTCTGGTACATGTACTCGATGCATGACTTGCCGGCGTATGCGCTATTCGTTGGCTGGTGTGTGCATGGAAGGTTCCCGTGCCCCACATGCAAGGCAGCTCTTGAGTTTCGTTGGCTGCAGGTGGGTCGCAAGTTTTCTTCCTTCGACTTGCATAGACAGTTCCTGGATCCTCGCCGTAAGTTTAGGAAAGACAAGAAGAACTTCATGAAAGGTAGAGTTGTCAAAAACTCTGCACCACCCCCCGTTGACAGGCCAAGAGACCCTAGATCAGTTAAAAACTCTCGAGCCAGATCCAGAGCATCCACGGTATTTCAAGGGGTATAATTCGAAACTCGCCTGGACTCGCAAGACATGCTTGTGGGATCTGCCTTACTTCAAAGACCTCCTTTGCCCACACAACATCGACGTGATGCACACTGAAAAGAATATCGCCAAGGCACTTTTTGGTACATTGTTCGGCATAGAGGGGAAGTCAAAGGGTAATACTAAGGCTAGAGTCGATCAAGAGGCGCTATGTGATAGACCGTTACAAAACATGAAATAACCGAAAGGAAAGTAGAACTGGACGAAGCCAAAGGCATGGTTCAATCTTGGAAGGCCAGCTATGGGGGAAATTATCTTGTGGGTGAAAATGCAGTTGATGTTCCCCAATGGGTATGCAGCGAATCTAAAGAGGGGAGCGAGTCTTGAAAAATTGAACATATTTGGTCTCAAGAGTCATGATTGGCACATATGGATTGAACGAGTAATGCCGGTGATGTTGCGTGGCTTTATCCCTGAGGATGAATGGCTAGTACTGGCCGAGCTGAGCTATTTCTTCCGTGTTCTTTGTGCGAAAGAACTATCGCCTGCCGTGCTAGAAGAAATGGAAGAGTTGGCGCCGGAGTTGATCTGCAAGTTAGAGAAGATCTTTTCGCTGGGCTTCTTTAATCCAATGCAACACTTGATTTTGCGTCTCCCGACCGAGGCAAGATGGGGAGGGGGCATGCAAAATCGTTGGTGCTACGCAACTGAGAGGATGCAGAAGACGCTCTGAGCAAAATGTAAAAATAAACATAGAATTGAAGCATCGATGGCCGAGGCATTCATTACCGAGGAGGCGGCAAACTTCATGACATCACACTACAAAGCCAAAAATCGTCATTTGCATAATTCTAAGCCTTGGTACAATGCTGACGATCCAACCTCAGCCTAGTCAAAGGGAATCTCACACAGCCAATGCTTCTAAACCAATATTGTTGGATGTCGAATAATGGTGGACCATTTCGTTGTATATCTTCAAGAAACAAACAGAAGTGCGGTCGTACATGATACGTCTCCGTCGTATCTACTTTTCCCAACACTTTTGCCCTTGTTTTGGACTCTAACTTGCATGATTTGAATGGAACTAACCTGTACTGATGCTGTTTTCAGCAGACTTTCCATGGTGTTATTTATGTGCAGAAACAAAAGTTCTCGGAATGACCTGAAACTCCATGGAACATCTATTTGGAAAATAAGAAAAATACCAGAAGAAAAATCCACGCCAGGGGTCCCACACCCTGCCCATGAGGGTGGGGGGCGTGCCTGCCCCCCTAGGGCGCGGGCCCCTACCTCGTGGGCCCCCTGACGCTCCACCGACCTCAACTCCAACTCCATATATTCACTTTCGGGGAAAAAAATCAGAGAGAAGGATTCATTGCGTTTTACGATACGGAGCCGCCACAAAGCCCTAAAACCTCTTGAGAGGGCTAATCTGGAGTCTGTTTGGGGCTCCGGAGAGGGGGATTCATCGCCGTCGTCATCGTCAACCATCCTCCATCACCAATTTCATGATGCTCACTGCCGTGCGTGAGTAATTCCATCGTAGGCTTGCTGGACGGTGATGGGTTGGATGAGATATATCATGTAATTGAGTTTGTTTTGTTAGGGTTTGATCCCTAGTATCCACTATGTTCTGAGATTAATGTTGCTATGACTTTGCTATGCTTAATGCTTGTCACTGGGGCCCGAGTGCCATGATTTCAGATCTGAACCTATTATCTTTTCATGAATATATGTGAGTTCTTGATCCTATCTTGCAAGTCTATAGTCACCTACTATGTGTTATGATCTGGCAACCCCGAAGTGACAATAATCGGGACCTCTCCCGGTGATGACCATAGTTTGAGGAGTTCATGTATTCACTATGTGCTAATGCTTTGTTCCGGTACTCTATTAAAAGTTGGCCTTAATATCTCTTAGTTTCCACTAGGACCCCGCTGCCACGGGAGGGTAGGACAAAAGATGTCATGCAAGTTCTTTTCCATAAGCATGTATGACTATATTCGGAATACATGCCTACATTACATTGATGAATTGGAGCTAGTTCTGTGTCACGCTATGTTATGATTGTTACATGATGAACCACATCCGGCATAATTCTCCATCACTAATCCAATGCCTATGAGTTTTTCCTATATTGTTCTTCCTTATTTACTTTACCGTTGCTACTGTTACAATCACTACAAAACCCAAAAATATTACTTTTGCTATCGTTACCGTTACTTCCATATTACTTTGCTACTAAATACTCTGCTGCAGATACTAAGTTATCCAGGTGTGGTTGAATTGACAACTCAACTGCCAATACTTGAGAATATTCTTTGGCTCCCCTTATGTCGAATCAACAAATTTGGGTTGAATACTCTACCCTCGAAAATTGTTGCAATCCCCTATACTTGTGGGTTATCAGTACATCGAGTAAGTTATCGCGGTACATTGTTCCACAACTTCTAATTCCTTTGAAAATCTCTTATTCCCGGATATTTGACACAGCCGATATGTCGCCAAATTATCGGATGGAGCGGAGATCGAAAAGGAATCCATCAAAGAGTATGAGCTTCTGGCAAAGCAAGGAGGCTGTCAGTGTACAAAAGTAGGGGCACTCCTTTGTACCCCTTTACTTGTGCACGGACAGTCGGAGCCGCGCCCACGACCACAATAAGTAGAGCAGGGAAGGGCAGTCGGAGAGAAGCCAGAGGCACAAGACGGTCGAGGCGACGCCAAGACAAGAAATACAAGACATCAAAGGGGCGAGGTGGAGTCCCCCGGCAAGGCCCTTGCCGGGGCGGCCTCCGTGGCCCCGGCAAGAGCCTTGCCGGGGCAACTTGCCCAAACACCAACAGAGCGAGCCGCCCTTGAACCCACATGTTACAACCCAACCAACTACGTTGGGACCAGGGCTCGAGAGGCACCTCCATGGTGGCATGCGGATCTTTGTCAAGATTATAAACACACATGATCAGATGAGGACCAGAAGACGGCGACCCTCGGTAGGATCCTTGCCGAGGAAAGCTACAAGACCCCCGGCAAGATCCTTGCCGGGGACGACTGCGCACCACGGCAGGACCCTTGCCGGGCCCCCGACAAGGCCCTTGATGAGGACATCAGCGGGGCCACCGCCAGGCCCGGACCAACCAAGACTCCGCCACCGTTCGCATGCAGCTGCCAGCCCAACCAGTTGGGCTGCCACCTACGTGGCAACATGCTGCTTCCAGGCCAGATCAGCAAGTGCCTGCGTGGAGGCATGCAGATCTTCGTAAAGACCCTACCACCGTGCCACCTCAGCTGCCTGCCTGCCTACATGGCGGCGCATGCATCGCTGGCTAGGGAACGTGTCGAAGCGAGGAGGAGCAGCGACGGACGGGATGGGCCTCGTTCTCGTCCCCGATAAAGCTAGGGGACACCTAAGCAACACATTAAATGCGTCTTGTCCTGTAATACGAGCGATAAGCTCGCAGTACTATAGGCCTTTCCACCTCCTGTGTGCCACTGTGGCAGCCCCTTTCGACTATAAAAGGAGGCCCATGGCATACTGGAGAGGGATTTGGCTCTTTTGAACTACACAGCCACCGTAGCTAGTTCGAGAGCTCAAGAACACTCAATACATCCACCAAAGCAGGACTAGGGTTTTACGCATCCTCGCGGCCCAAACCTGGGTAAACGATCCTTGTGCTGACTGTTAATCCTGCTCTTCTCACAACCCCGAGCCCCGGCAACCATAGTAGGGATTCTTGTGATCCCATAGGTGTCGTTTCCCACTGACATCTTTGGCGCACCAGGTAGGGGGCGCAATTGTGAGAATCTAGTCTAGTAGTTAGCCTAGTAGTTCTTCATCGCCATGGCTCCCAAGAAGAAGACGATCACAGCGATCGGCACGTCGTGAGCCGAGCTGCCCGCGCCAGTGCGGGCGAGCAGCGGGCCGGTCGCGGACAGAACCCGAGCCGTGGCCCGCGAGCACCAGCATCGCCCCGGCAGTCAGAGCCTGGCGAGCGCCATTGTTCGTGCGCCAGGCGACGAGCCGCACGCCGCCAGGTCGAAGGACGGGGCTAGCCCCCCCGCAGGCGGCACAGGACCCTCCAGGGGTGTCGCTGTACCCCCTACGGGTGGTGCAGCGACCTCCAAGACGCCAACTCCGGCGACCATAGCGCGCTCTTCCCATGGTGTGCGCGACGAGCAGCGTCACCACGCCGGTGACCCTGGACACCGCCGTGGGAAGAGCCCTGTGCATCGTCCGCGAGATGAAGGAGTTCAGCATGCCGACCGAAGTGCTGGAGAAAATGGCACACAGCCGCAGGGCCGTGATAGAGCTCCTTCTAACATGGTTAGAAGTCTAAGCGTGCCATGGTCCACGCAGCTGTCGCCACCCCCACGCCAGCAGAAGCTTTGGCGCGTGCGCAGCTGCTCCTCGACTTCCCTCCTACCGCGGAGAACCTCGACGAGTGGAGGGCCACCATCCGGAGCCTCGTCGCCATCGCCAACAAAGATGATCCGCGACAGGCAGGGCCCTCGGGCCGGCGCTCCATTGAGCCACCGCATGCCAGCGCCGGGAGGACCGGGGGTGCTGCTGTCACGGTGCACTCTCCTCCTCCACGCCAACCACCGCAGGTGTCGGCCCGTCGTGATGACGCTTGTGATAACATTTCTATAGCGTCTTCCGACCCGCGGACCCACCGCAACCAGCGCCAAGTTCTTCGAGAACAAGCTCATGAAGATGCTCGGACCACTATCGAGCGCTGGCGTGATACACGCCACCAGTTGGACAAGCGGGCGGGACCCGCTATGGATCACCCAGCACCGGGGGCTCCGACAACCTACCTTACGAGGTGGGCTGCCCAGCCTTTACCCGTGAGTTGCGGCAGTTCCAGTGGCCGTCCCATCGCATGTTCAAGCCTGACGTCGGCAAGAAGTACACTGGCAAGACCCATCCGTCAGAGTTCCTCAGCATCTACACCATCGCGATGTAGGCTGGTGGAGCTCGCGACGACAAGGTGCTTGCCAATTACTTCCCGTTGGCACTGAAGTCCAATGTCATGTCCTGGTTGATGCACTTGCCGGTGGATTCCATTTCTTCTTGGTCGGATCTGTGCCATGAGTTCGTTGGCGCCTTCACCGGAGGCCACCAAGCTCATGGCCAGGCCAATGATTTGCACATCATTCCCCAGAAGGAAGGGGAAAACCTACGCAAGTACATCCAGAGATTCAGCCTGGTATAGTACAACATCCCCGACATTCATCCTGCCGCCGTGATTAGCGCGTTCCATCAGAATGTGCACAACCGCAAGATGCGCGAAGAGCTGGCGATGACCAAGGTTAAGGATGTGGCCAAACTTTATGTTCTGGCCGATAGGTGCGCCCAGGCTGAAGAGGGAAGGAAGTACCCCGACGAGGATGCCGGCGCGGAAACCGACTCTACTGATAAGACACCGCCGCCTCGACGAAGAAGGGCCGGCGTCGCAACAGGAAACGCAAGGGCAAGACCGTGCTTGCCGTCGAGGGATCCGACAGCACCGGCGCCGCCAAGAAGGCCAAGGCAGACGACCCCAGCAAGGAAATTGCCAAGTGCGCTGCCTGCCGGGCCTTGGCGGCTGCCGACAAGCCAAGGGGCTCCGACAAGCAGTATTGCAAGATCCATCGCACCAAGGGCCACGAACTCTAGAACTGTCGGCAAGTCGAGTTGCTTGCTGAGAAGCAAAAGGCCGAGTATGTGAGGCGGGACAAGGAGAAGGGTCAGGACGGTGCCGAAGGATCCGGCAAGAGGTGCGGTGGCCAGGGAGGCCGACGTGGCAAGGACAACGAGCAAGAGTGGTCCGCCCGGGGCCGTGACAAGAAGCAAGAAGACGATGATCATGACGAGGACGAAGAGTCCGGTGAGCAGGAGTTCCAGAAGGCTACGGAGGCCATGTGCGTCGATGGTGGCGCCTCGCTGCATACTTCTCACCGCTAGCTCAAGCAGTGGGCGCGTGAGATTACATCAGCGGAGCCTTCGTTCGACGCTCAAAAGCCGCTGAAGTGGTCCAGCACGCCCCTCATCTTTGATGCCGAGGACCACCCAGACCGCACAACCGCGGTCGGGTGCTTGCCGTTGTTGGTCTCGTCAACAATACGCAACCTCAAGGTGAACAAGATGTTGGCTCACGGCGGGACCGGCCTGAACTTGATCTCGCCCGTCGAGATCAAAAGGCTGCAAATTCCTAATGGAGACCTCGAGGAAACGGGCACGTTTCAAGGGGTCAATCCGGGGAGGAGCCAGCCGAAGGGGAAGGTCACATTGCCCGTGATGTTTGGAGGAGAGTTGAACTACAGGACGAAGAGGATCGTCTTTGAGTGGTCGAGATCCCCTTGCCCTACAACGGGATCCTCGGCCGCCCGACACTAGCCAAGTTCATGGCGGCGACGCACTACGCCTACAACATGCTGAAGATGCCTGGGCCGTTGACCATCATCTCCGTCCCCTCCGACAAGAAGGACGCGCTGATTTGCGCCGACCAACTCTACCGGAAGCAGTTGCAGCAGCTGCCGCCAAGGCACTTGCTCCTGCCGCTGAAGCCCTGGGAGGGAAGAAGAAGCCCGACAAGACCTCTCGCACCCACTCCGGCAAGCGCACCTCTTCGGAGTGTTGTGCTACCGTCAAGGACGTGCCAGAGAGATCCACCGGCAAGAGCAAGAGATCTAGAGCTGAGCCACCATAGACCAAGAAGGTGTCCGTTAGGGAGGATGGCACGAGAGGGGCTTTCACCATAAGCTCCACCCTCGACAGCAAATAGGAAGGCGCGCTCGTCACCTTCCTGCGGGCGAATGTCGATGTGTTTGCATGGCAAGCATCCGACATCCTCGGTGTTCCCAGGGAGGTGATTGAGCAGCACCTAGCTGTCTGTCCTCATGCGCAGCCCGTCAAGCAGAAGGTCAGGAAGCAGGCTCTGGAAAGGCAGGAGTTCATCACAGAGGAGATCAGGAAGTTGGAAGCGGCAGGTTTTGTGAGAGGAGTGCTCCATCCGACGTGGTTGGCCAATCCGGTGGTGGTGCGCAAGGCAAATGGGAAGTGGAGGCTGTGTATTGATTACACAAATATCAATAAGGCTTGTCCCAAGGAACCCTTCCCGTTGCCGCGCATTGACCAGATTATTAACTCCACGGCTAGGTGTGATCTTTTGTCATTCCTCGATGCCTACTCGGGCTACCACCAGATCTTCATGACAAGAGAAGATGAAGAGAAGACAACATTCATCACCCCATGTGGTACGTATTGCTTTTTACGGATGCCTTTCGGGTTGAAGAGTGCTGGCTCAACGTTTGAAACAGCGGTCCAAATTGGTTTTGAACCCCAGCTCCATAGAAATATGGAAGCATACATGGATGACATAGTGGTCAAGACCAAAGACAGGGCAAGTCTTGTCCAAGACCTGGAAGAGACGTTTGCCAACCTGCGCAAGATCAACCTCAAGCTGAACGCTGAGAAGTGTGTGTTCGGTGTTCCGTCCGGCAAGCTTCTTGGGTTCTTTGTGTCGCAGTGCGGGATCGAGGCAAACCCATACAAGATCAAGGCTATTGAACAGATTGAGGCGCCCAAGCGGATCAAGGATGTGCGTCGACTCACTGGTTGCGTTGCCGCCATGAGCCGATTCATCTCCAAGTCCGCCGAGCGCGCCCTTCCCTTTTGCAAAATCTTGAAGAAGGCAGGCCCAATGGAGTGGACCCCAGAAGCCGAGGCAGCGTTGCAGGATCTTAAGAAGTACCTTTCCTCCACGCAAATACTGGTTGCGCCTAAACCACAAGAGTCGTTGCTGTTGTATCTAGCGGCAACGAATCAAGTGGTCAGCGCCCCACTGGTAGCACAGAGGGAGGTCGACGAGGAGGCAGTGGCGACGGCAAGATCGGCGGATGGCAAGCCAGAGATTCCCCCGGCAAGGCAAGGCCCCCGGCAGAGTCCGGCACCGTCAGTGCAGTGCCCGCGCAGTCAAGTGAAGTGGTGCAGAAGAAGAAGGTGACGTAGCACCTGGTTTACTTCGTCAGCTCCCTCCTGCAGGGGGCTAGGTTGAGGTACTCCAGTGTGCATAAATTGCTCTTCGGCCTCCTTATGGCCTCGAGGAAGCTACGTCATTACTTCCAAGCCCACGAGATCACTGTCGTCACCCGCCTCCCGTTGCAACGGATACTGCACAACCCAGATGCGACCGGAAGGATTGTGGAATGGGCCTTGGAGTTGTCGAGCTTTGGGTTGAGGTTTGAAAATACCTCGACAATCCAGAGCAGAGTCTTGGCGGAGTTCATTGCAAAATGGACCTCGACGCCCGACAAAGAAATCCAGGAGACCGCTCTCCCCGGCAAGGAAGCAAGTCGCGACTGGATCATGTACTTTGATGGGGCTTTCTTGCTGCAAGGCGCCGATGCCAATGTGCTGCTTGTCACGCCCATCGGAGAGCACCTCAAGTATGTGATCCATACGCACTTTCCCAGGGAGATGTCCACAAACAACACTGCTGAGTACGAGGGGCTGCTTGCCGGTCTCAGGATCGTGGCAGACCTCGGGGTGAAGAAGCTCATCGTCAGGGGTGATTCGCAGCTTGTCGTCAGACAAGTCAACAAGGATTATCAGAGTCCGTTGATGGAGTCTTACGTAGATGAAGTGAGGAAGCTGGAGGAGCGCTTCGACGGTATACAAGCAGAGCACGTTCCCCGAGCAAAGAATGACATCACTGACTACCTATCGAAGCGCGCTGCATTCAAGCTACCTGTGGAACCAGGTACCTTTTTGCTCCGGTTAACTCAACCATCCGTCGAACCATCAACGGAGCAGAACAAGCGGAGGAAGTCAGGCCCCAACAAGTACTTTCCCATCGAATCCCCAGGGGCTGCCAGCGAGGGTGTTGCCGAGGATTCAGAGCCCGCCAAGGGGTAGCTACCTCCGGCGGGGCGCCAGGCCCTGGCCGTGGAGACGGCTGACCCCATGGCGGAAGAGATGCCTTTGGTCCTTGTCGTCGAGCCCCTGGCTCCAGCATGGGCACATCATATTGTCCATTTCCTCCAAACAGGGGAACTTCCTAAGGAGCAGGAAGAAGCGGAAAAAGTAGCCCGTCGGTCTGCTTTGTACCAGTTCATCGATGATGTCTTGTACAGGAAAGACCGAACGGTGTGAAATTGAAGTGCATCCCTTGGGGAGAAGGACTGGAGCTGTTGGCAGAGATACATGGAGGCATATGTGGCTCCCACACAGGGTCAAGGGCCCTTGCCGGCAAGGCATTCCGGCAAGGCTTCTTCTGTCCCACCGCCCTCCAGGATGCAACGGCACTAGTAACCAAGTGTGAAGCATGTCAGTTCCATTCAAAGAAGCTTCATCAACCAGCTCAAGCCCTTCAAACAATCCCTCTCTCCTGGCCATTTTCGGTTTGGAGGCTCGACATACTGGGCCCCTTCCCCCGTGCTGTCGGGGGCTTTGAGTACTTGTACGTTGCAATCGACAAGTTCACAAAGTGGCCGGAGGTGGAAACGGTGAGGAAGGTGACAGCACAGTCATCCGTCGAGTTCTCCAAGGGACTGGTCTGCCGTTTTTGGTGTGCCAAACAGAGTCATCACCGACAACGGCACGCAGTTCACAAGCCACACCTTCATGCAGTACATTCAAGACCTTGGCAGCAAGGTCTGTTTTGCTTCCGTGGCACACCCACGGAGCAACGGCCAAGCGGAGAGGGCAAATGCTGAAGTGTTGCGAGGCCTGAGAACAAAGACTTTTGACAAGCTGCACAAGAGCGGAAGGCGCTGGATTGATGAGTTGTCGACGGTTCTTTGGTTGATCAGGACGACGCCAAATCGAGCCACCGGCCAGACACCATTTTCCCTAGTCTATGGGGCAGAAGCAGTTCGCCCCATGAAACTCATATATAGGTCACCTCGAGTTCTTGCTTAAGAAGACCTTGAGCAAGAGCAGTTGCGGCAAGATGATGCAACGCTCCTCGAGGAAGATCATCTTCGGGCGGCTGTGAGAGCAGCACGCTACCGGCAGGCCTTGTGCCGCTACCATAGCCGCAAGGTCCATGCCCGAAGCTTTGAGGAAGGCGACCTTGTTCTTCGGCGCGTTCAGTCAGCCAAGAATTCCAACAAGTTGACGTTGAAGTGGGAAGGCCCTTATCGGGTAATACGAGTCACCAGGCCAGGCGCAGTCCGCCTGAAGACCGAAGACGCTGTCCTAGTGAGCAACTCCTGGAACATCGAGCATCTTTGCAAGTTTTACCCATAAGGTGCGGCTTGTCGGGCCTCCCGGGAAGCCACCTTTTGTACAAGCTTTGCCGGCAAGGCATGTAACCCTCTGTACAAAGCCAGGCGCAGACCCTGAGCATAAATAAACGAAGTGTTGGCGCCCTAAGTTATAGCATGCATGCTAGGTCTAAGTCTCTTCCTCGGTTAGGGTTGATAGTGCTTGGCGGCGACTAACCCCTAGCCTAGAGGTCAAGTTTCATGTCTTTCTGTTCTCTTTGGTTCGCAGGGCATGCGGACACTTCTGCTGAGCCGCTTGGGAAGAAGAGAATGAACCAGCGCTCCGGCCCTGGTAGGCCAAGACTGCCGGGTGCTGAAGATACGAGGATCCAACCACGGCAAGCCAAGGCTGCCGGGGGCTGCGGATTCAGATAAGTCTTTCATCCCCCAGTTATGCATTTTCCGTATAAAACTAGGACATGTGAAACCTCGTTTATATTCCTAAAACCACCGTTCTCCCCCATTCCTGTACCCAAGAGCTGCCTCCTGGGTCGGAATTTGGTAGTAGTCACGGTGGCGAGGAGAAGAACGAGGGGCCTAACTCTACTTCGTCCCTGCCTCCGCCAAGAGCGCGAGAATGGTCGACTGGAGTGGGGAAACGGCAAGGCCTGTTGCCGGGCAACAATGTTTATGCTAAAAATAACAAGGATTCGTCGTTGGCATGGGCCTCGCTCATGCACAAAGAACCCGGCAAACCCCCTTTTCATTAAAAATGTCCCATACAGGTACAGTTCGTACGGAAGGAAAAACATGAGCAAGGGGATTACAAGCTTTAAACCTAACAAGTGCCCGCAGTCTTACAAACTAAAAAGAGATAAGATGCCCGTAATCCCTTTCTTGTCCCTCTCCTCAGGAGATGGAGCAGGACATCAAGAGGGCAAAAGAAGTTCCTAGGCGAGGTGCGAGGAGCAGAAGGCGCCAAGAGAGCATCTCGGTGCCGACGGAAGAGCTGGAAGATGAGGCGGCAGGCCGGCAATACGCGAAGAAGGCATCGGTGCCCGCGTACTCCGAGTTGATGGCCGCCACCCGCCTTCTTCGCCTTCTCTGCCCCTCCTATGCCAGCCGCCCAAGGAGACGACGGGGAGCGCCCCGATGGAGACCCTCGGCAGGGCGCGAGGCCGAGGGAGGAGCGACACGGTCAGTCGAAGTCGGAGTCAGCATCCTGCCGCTCGACCCCCTCGTCGTCGCTATCGTTGTCCTCCTTGTCACTCCCGCTTGTGGAGGAATCTTCATCGTCGGAGGAGCTCTCCACGCAGTACTTCAAGTGAGTTCCAAGGTCTCCAAAGACCTTGACGGAGAGCAGGTCGCCCTCCATTAACTTGAAGTAGAGGACGAGCCCTGCCGCCAGGCTATGGAAACTAGGGCGGCAAGAGTGGAATAAAACACCAGGCATAAGGCCGAGCCTTCCACCCTTTACCAAGTATATAGATGCATTAATAATATAAAAGGTATTGTGATATCCCAACAAGTAAACATGTTCCAATCAAGGAACAACATCTCCATGTTCCAACAAGGAACAAACTTCATCTTCACCTGCAACTAACAACGCTATAAGAGGGGCTGAGCAAAGCGGTAACATAGCCGAACAACGGTTTGCTAGGACAAGGTGGGTTAGAGGCTTGGTTTAACAATATGGGAGGCATGATAAGCAAGTGGTAGGTATCGCAGCATAGGCATAGCAAAAGAGCGAGCAACTAGCCAGAAAAGATAGAAGTAATTTCGAGGGTATGGTCATCTTGCCTGAGATCCCGCAAGGAAGAAGAACGAGTCCATGAAGAAGACAAACGGACGAAGTCGAACGAATCCTCACAACTCCGCAACGAAACCAAAGCTAACGAGAGAAGCAAACCGGAAAGAAGCAAACAACATAGTAAACAACCATCACATAAACATGGCATGATGCACAACCAACATAAACATGGCATGATGCACAACCAAGGATGATGCATGTCCGGTTTAAAGAGGCATGGCATGGCAAAGTGCACAAATAATACTACAAGTTAAGTGGGACACAATATGCAACGAGTTGCATATTGACGAAACACCACATCAATTATTTAGTTCACTTCCGGTTAGGTACTCAACAATATTAAATGTTGGTTAACATGGCAATAGGTGAAGCATAACAAAACTATACCATCTAAACAATTTAAATGGGGCCGGATATAACAAACAACAAATCCGGTAAATCCCCATATGCATTTAGCAAATTAATGGAAACAACAAATATACTCCCTCCATTCGGAATTACTTGTCTTGAAGATGGATGTATCTAGATGTATTTTAGTTCTAGATACATCCATTTCTGAGACAAGTAATTCCGAACGGAGGGAGTAAACATTTTAAATGTTGTTATTATGATGCGGATGACATATGCAAGTTTGAAGCAATTTTATGAAAATGTTGACATGAGCATGTTATGAAGCATTTGTCACCGTGGTAGAAGAAAGGGGTGCCACGGCAATGAATCCGAAAATGATGCCACGGCAACATATCGGTTCCGATAGCTCATGGATATACCGGTGCAAAAGGAAGCGTGCGGATGTGCGAAACATGCTAGAGATGGTGGGGGTGCTCCCGACTACCGGGTTCCCACGGGTTAGTGGCATGGAAACGAGTGACAATTCAGACACGGTGCAAACACGAGCATCTCATACAACCCACATTCGTTCTCGGAAGGTCGTCTCAGGGTTATACCTTCGAAGCGTGCATTTTCGAAGTGAATCGGTTCGGAGGGGAAGTAGTCGTTCTCGCGACGGTAGTGGTTCACGTTTCGAAGAGGAAGTAATTGTTCATGTTCCGTAGATGTTCGGGGTCACGACAAGGAACTTGACGTCCACGGGGTCTTCGCGGGTCGACGGTAGTGGTACACGTTCCATAGACGTTCGAGCCATCGGTAGCGGTACTTGATGAATCCCGAAACGGACTTGGCGTCTTCGTGCGTAGGGGTACTTGGCGTTTCCGGAGAGGACGGTAGTGGTACTTAACGCGTCGTTGTGGTACTTGGCAAAAATCATAGAGAAGATGCTTGGCGGTCCTGGTATGGTCTTGGCGTCCATGTAGTCGATTTTGCAGATCTTGACGGTCCAACACAAAACATCATAAGGGGCCTCGGGGCGGCGACAGCAAGGAGACGATGGTGGTGGTGAGCGGCAGAGGCTCGCCGGAGTAGCTGGTGGCGACTGGGCGCGACGCGATGGGGCCCTGGTCGCCGTAGAGGAAGCAGAGGATGGCGCAGGTCCGGCGACGACGGAGAACGACAGGATGCGGCGAGGAGGAGGCCGTAGGTGAGGGAGGAGGTTGGGCGTGCGGCGCATGGTGGTGGAGGCGAGATCCGGGCGCGGGGTCCCGTTCCTGGCGCTGGAATGGAGGGGGGGCGCACCGGCGAGGAGAGGACGGTGGCGAGGAGGTCCTGGCACGGCTGCGGGAGGCGAGGCGCTTGAGGGCACGGCGCGGCTGTTGTGGGAGGACGGCGACGAGGCAGAAGTGAGGGAGTTGCTCGGCGGCGCTTGATTCCGGCGAGGTCGAGGGGGGAGCTGGCGGCGGCCTTGGCGTGGAGCAAGGGAAGCAGCGCCTCGTCGTGCAGAACGGGTGCAGTGGCACGGCGCCGGAGCATGGGATCGCCGACCAGAGAGGCAGCGGGGTCTTGGGGCGACGCGAGGGAATGAGGAGGAGGGATCGGGTCGAGGCACGAGGAGCTCCTCTTCCTGGCTATGTGTGTGTTGCGTGTGGCGGCGTAGAGGGAGAGAAGGATGGGAGATGAGGGGAACGAGCAGGGGAGGATCGGGGCTAGGGTTAGATAAGCGCTAGGGTTGGGCCTGCCTGGCTAGGCTGCTGGGCTCTCTTCTCCCTCTCTTCTATTCTCTAGAAACAGAAAATAACATAGAAGAAAAGGAGAAGAAAGGAGGTGTTGGGGAAGAAATTGGACACGCAGATAATTTTCCCGGACTCACAAAAATGTGTTTGATCCTGGAAAAATAGAAATGAGCACACGCGAGAAGTTGAATTCAAACTCATTTGAATTTAATTCAAATGGTTTGAACTAGGACAAGGTTTTTGAAGTGTCCAAAAATGTTGAGATTGTTGGTGGAGCTCCGGAAAATGATGAAAGAAATTATGGGCAAGGTTGGAGACCAGGAATTGAGATAACAAAGGCATGGGATATTTTCCAAGTGTGTTATGATTAAATCCAAATAAATGGAATAATTTTATTATAGCTCCCTAATAATATTGAGAGGCTTTAATATGTTATAAAGAGAAATCACAAGTGAATTCCCTCGATTTAAATGGATCAAAGACCATTGCAATTTATTTAGTTGAGTTATAAAAATTAAATGACATGATGGCATGATGACATGATGCAATGAAAAAAATAAATAGAGCAAGCAAAATGAAACACGCGGTGATCACGAAATATATGGAAGTCTTCTAGAGCGTCGGTCTCGGGGCGTTACAACACTCCACCACTACGAGAGGATCTCGTCCCGAGATCCAAGGATGGCACCTGGTAGAAACGGAAGGGCAAGAGGTAAAACAAAGTTGCTTCTCTGACAAATGAGTGAAACCAAAGAACCTTGAGAGGTCGCAAAGCTTGAAGAAAAGACACGACGGAGGTGAACAAAATCTAAAACACTCCGTTCAGCAAGAGGAACAAGGAACATTGCGAGAACCTTGTAGGTTGAAGGACATGAAACAAGAGCTTAACGAATCAAAATTAATATGAAAGCACATCGGTAGAAAATGGAAGGAATTAACATGAACTTGAGAAGATGGGATGATACTTTACGAAATCAACAACACACTGCCTCGAAAACAATTATAAGAATGACACAAGGGGTAAGAATGATTCCAAACAGCACTCCGGTTGAGAAGAGAGGATAAACTTGATAAGATGATAGAACTTGAATGAAGGACACGACACTCTGGTTGAATGGATAAGCAAAAGCAAAGAACATGATCCTCACCATTCGAGAAGAAGAGTGAAGGGAGCAACATCACAATGCCTCCGGAAGAAGAAATAGAAGATATATCATTGGAATAAAGGAATGGAGAGGAAAATGACAACTTCTACCACAAATGAGCTTGGAAAGCACCCTTACAAGAAGGTTATAACGGAGTTATTGGAAAATCAACAACGAGACGAATAAGCTTGTAGTGGGCTTATGGAAACATCTCAAAATTATGAGGTGAGCTTCTGCCACTAACCGGAAGCAAAAGATTGTATTGATATAAACAAGGAGACGAGAAACTATTTCACCGGGAGGATAAAAGAAGAACTTGGGTCATTTATGAGCACCCTAAATAGCAACAATCCTTAGGAAATGCTTTAGGTGAAACATGACACAAGATAACTCCAACAAAGAGGTCGATGGGTTTAAAATACCTCATTCTTAACAACATGTGAGTCATGAAACATGAACTCAAATTATCAAGAATGACATAACACCACCTCAAAAGATAAGATAGAAAGAATTGCACTTCGGAATGCAAGATTAAGAAATGCTTGAACTCCTCCAAACAAAATATGTGTTGAGCACCATGTTTAATTTTGAGTATAGCTTGGCGGATCATAACTTCGAGAAAAATCTTGAAGAACAAATGAAGAATGAAAAGAATCCTTAACGAACCACCATGTAGAGCCTCCATGAAGAACTCCGGTAATGAAAGGATGATAAAAATAAAGAGAAGTTGAAAACACAAGGTGAAGCCTTGCGATGATTTAGATGGAGCTTCGCGACGAGATAATGCGGAAAACTTGGAACTCCGGAAAACAAAAAGATGAAGCATCTCGAACCGAGAAATGTGACATGATGAGCAACTCTGGACAGAAGAAACTAGATCACTTGGATGAAACCATAATAAGAATTACGTTATGCATATCCTTCACCAATTTAAATTGATGACAAGCAACGGATTTGGCATACTACTTATTCTCGTAGAAAGGATTAAGATAGACATGGCGCAAACTTGGGAAGGTATTGATGGAACCACCGGTGGAATTTGGAAACAACGAATGAATTAATATGATAACGAAGGAAGTGAAATCTTGAACGAACCACCATAAGAATTGAAAATGAATGAAGAAAAGATAAAGAAACACCGGGAAGAATTAGAAAAAAAACATGAAGACACTTGAGAGAATTTAGATACAAGTGAACGCAGAGATCCCGAGTTGATTAGATAATACTTGAATGATGCACTGGCATGATTTGAAGAACGAGAGCTGAAAGCTGAGAATGAAGAATTATGACATGATGGCCTTCGGAGGAAAGAAATGGAAACAACTCATGAAATGCTACGGATGGGTGAAAAGAATTCCCTCAATCGAAAACAATTATGAGAGGATGGCATCAACTTGAACTACACAACTTTGGAAGAACGGGTAAGGATTTAAGAGGAACTCTTCTTCGGTCTTCAAATGCTGACAATGACGAGGAGAAACACCACCAAATTGTTGAGAAACTCCGGAAGGATTAAAAGAGGAAAGGTTGAGCCAAAGATGAAAAGAGTTTGAAAGATTTTGGAGAAAGACATATGACTGATGAAAATTCATTCTTACGTCAAGCTTCGAAAAGAATTTGAGAATAACTTTGGGATAATTAGAAGAGTCAGGTAAGATCCTGGGAAAAGACCTGTGGGTTAGGGCCCACTCAAAAGAAAACACCGTTGACCAATTTTAAAGAGAGGTTGCACCGGTTGAATTAAATAGCTTGAATGAGAGAAAAAAACCTTGAAGTAACTCGAATGGATTAAGAATGGAAACATGATTCTTCTGAGATATCTTTAGCATTCCTGATACGAATAGAGAGAGGTGAACGATTATGGGATGCACCGGCATGGGATAGCATTTGAAACGAGGAAAGGAATATGAGCAACACCGAAAGCTTGAGTTAAAACCACCGGAAAAGAATACGAGAATGAAGAATGATGAACTTGAAATTGTTGAGCATCTTCATGGGAAATCACCGGATAAGAACATTGAAAGAAAAGAATGAAGAGACTTCCCACAAATAAAAGGATACATGATTAAGAAATCTGAGTCCTTGAAGAAAAAGGGTGGGAGGGCGGGAAAACAAAGGCAACTTGGGGACGGGTGAAACGGATACCGTTACGAAAAACTTAGAATTTATCTTGCGGTTGTTGAAATGATCGGATCCACTTAAAGAGAAGCACGCCGGTTGGAAAAGAATTAACATGACAACCTCGATGATCAAGAAGGGTTAGTATTCACATAGCAATATGAGAACACCGTTTAGGGAAGGTATGGATCAACACTTGACATCAAAGCAACTCGAATACCACAAATAAAACAAAACAAAGGATTTGGCTTGCAGAATAAGCCGGAACAAATACATATGATAGAGATTTACCCAATCCCATATCATGCATCTGTCGGAAAGATATTCTAGGAACTACTTGAATTCCCACCTATAAACTCCCGAAACTTTCTGGTTATGCAATCTGGTGTTGGGGATACAGGGGACACAAAATATATCACCCAAGCTAACAATACCTAGATCCAGCTGTATCCATCCTTCAACACATAACCAAGAAAACTCCGGAAATCGTGTACCTCAACCTTCGAAAAGCATCCGTTATACAAGCTATGGCAATACTCCCGAACTCCCCAGTACTGGGTGGCGTCGAGGTTATCTCACCAACAACTGCATAAAAGAGATTTTCGATGTCGGCAAAACTCAGGTATTCCAGAACTGCAACGATAAAATTGTGACGACAACACCTCGGAGCTCAACTCCCCGGGACAATGCCACAACCCCTAAATGTCAGGAGGCACCAAGAACAATGTTCTCATCACAAAACCATCGGAACGGTTCCAAGATACCCTCGTGATCCTAAAAAAAATTCGTGAAATTTGAGGAGAGGGAAGTCAAAACTTCTACGTCAAGAGACCTCACCAGAGCGATGAAGGGGCTGAGGAGTAAAAAGAATCCTACTCTCCGATATATATAATCCTAAGACTCAAAACATTTTGTTCTAGACTCAACAAAGGCAGCGATTCAAACAAGCAGGGGGCTCCTAAGTCGGGGATGGCTCTGATACCAACTTGTAACGCCCTCGATGCGGCTATATCTCCCACGTGTTGAAGCACGACTTAGAGGCATAACCGCATTGAAAGCAATGTCACAAGTGAGGTAATCTTCACACAACCCATGTAATACATAAGGGAAAGAGATACATAGTTGGCTTACAATCGCCACTTCACGCAATACATGAGTAGAGCGTTTCATCAAACAGATACAATCAAGGTCCGACTACGGAACCAAAATAAAAGAAGACTACCCCAAATGCTACACAGATCCCCGATCGTCCCAACTGGGCTCCACTACTGATCAACTGAAATGAAACAACACAATGAACAAGATCTTCATCGAGCACCTCCTTGAGCTCGGGTGCGTCACCTGCACGGTTTCATCGGCACCTACAAACTGGTTTTGGAAGTATCTGTGAGTCACGGGGACTCAGCAATCTCACACCCACAAGATCAAGTCTATTTAAGCTTAAAGGTAGGACAGGGTAGTGAGGTGGAGCTGCAGCAAGCGACTAGCATATCTAGTGGCTACCATACGCAAAAGAGAGCGAGAAGAGGAGGCAAAAGCATGGTCGAACAACTATGATCAAGAAGTGATCCTAGAACAACCTACGTCAAGCATAACTCCAACACCGTGTTCACTTCCCGGACTCCGCCGAGAAGAGACCATCACGGTTACACACGCGGTTGATGTATTTTAATTAAGATCAACTTCGGGTTTTCTACAACCGGACATTAACAAATTCCCATCTGCCACATAACCGCGGGCATGGCTTTCGAAAGTTCAAACCCTGCAGGGGTGTCCCAACTTAGCCCATGATAAGCTCTCGCGATCAACGAAGGATATTCCTTCTCCCCGGGAAGACCCGATCAGTCTCGGAATCCCGGCTACAAGACATTTCGACAATGGTAAAACAAGACCAGCAAGACCGCCCGATGCGCCGACAATCCCGATAGGAGTTGCACATATCTCGTTCTCAGGGCAACACCGGATGAGACAGGCTAGGAGTAAAACCAGGCTTCGAGTTTCCCTGAGGTGGCCTCGCAGGCGGCTCGGTTCGAACCAGCACTTAGAGAAGCACTGGCCCCGGGGGGGAGGGGGCAAATAAAGGTGACCCTCGAGAGCGCGACTCCCAAGGGAAAAGTAGGTGGTGGTGAGGCAAATGGTAAAACCAAGGTTGAGCCTTGCTGCAAGAGTCTTATTCAAAGCGAACTGTCAAGGGGGTCCCATAAATCACCCGACCGCGTTAGGGACGCAAAATCCGGGAACATAATACCGATATGACAGAAACTAGGGCGGCAAGAGTGGAACAAAACACCAGGCATAAGGCCGAGCCTTCCACCCTTTACCAAGTTAATAGATGCATTAATAATATAAAAGGTATTGTGATATCCCAACAAGTAAACATGTTCCAATCAAGGAACAACATCTCCATGTTCCAACAAGGAACAAACTTCATCTTCACCTGCAACTAACAACGCTATAAGAGGGGCTGAGCAAAGCGGTAACATAGCCAAACAACGGTTTGCTAGGACAAGGTGGGTTAGAGGCTTGGCTTAACAATATGGGAGGCATGATAAGCAAGTGGTAGGTATCACAGCATAGGCATATCAAAAGAGTGAGCAACTAGCCAGAAAAGATAGAAGTAATTTCGAGGGTATGGTCATCTTGCCTGAGATCCCGCAAGGAAGAAGAACGAGTCCATGAAGAAGACAAACGGACGAAGTCGAACGAATCCTCACAACTCCGGAACGAAACCGAAGCTAATGAGAGAAGCAAACCGGAAAGAAGCAAACAACATAGTAAACAACCATCACATAAACATGGCATGATGCACAACCAACATAAACATGACATGATGCACAACCAAGGATGATGCATGTCCGGTTTAAAGAGGCATGGCATGGCAAAGTGCAGAAACAATACTACAAGTTAAGTGGGACACAATATGCAACGAGTTGCATATTGACGAAACACCACATCAATTATTTAGTTCACTTCCGGTTAGGTACACAACAATATTAAATGTTGGTTAACATGGCAATAGGTGAAGCATAACAAAACTATACCATCTAAACAATTTAAATGGGGCCGGATAAAACAAACAACAAATCCGGTAAATCCCCATATGCATTTAGCAAATTGATGGAAACAACAAATATAAACATTTTAAATGTTGTTATTATGATGCGGATGACATATGCAAGTTTTAAGCAATTTTATGAAAATGTTGACATGAGCATGTTATGAAGCATTTGTCACCGTGGTAGAAGAAAGGGGTGCCACAGCAACGAATCCGAAAATGATGCGACGACAACATATCGGTTCCGGTAGCTCATGGAGATACCGGTGCAAAAGGAAGCGTGCGGATGTGCGAAACATGCTAGAGATGGTGGGGGTGCTCCCGACTACCGGGTTCCCACGGGTTAGTGGAATGGAAACGAGTGACAATTCGGACACGGTGCAAACACGAGCATCTCATACAACCCACATTCATTCTCGGAAGGTCGTCTCGGGGTTATACCTTCGAAGCGTGCATTTTCGAAGTGAATCGGTTCGGAGGGGAAGTAGTCGTTCTCGCGACGGTAGTGGTTCACGTTTCGAAGAGGAAGTAATTGTTCATGTTCCGTAGATGTTCGGGGTCATGACAAGGAACTTGACGTCCACGGGGTCTTCGCGGGTCGATGGTAGTGGTACACGTTTCGTAGACATTCGAGCCATCGGTAGCGGTAGTTGATGAATCTCGAAATGGACTTGGCGTCTTCGTGCGTAGGGGTACTTGGCGTTTCCGGAGACGACGGTAGAGGTACTTGACGCGTCGTTGTGGTACTTGGCAAAAATCACAGAGAAGATGCTTGGCGGTCCTGGTATGGTCTTGGCGTCCATGTAGTCGATCTTGCAGATCTTGACGGTCCAACACAAAACATCACAAGGGGCCTCGGGGCGGCGGCAGCAAGGAGACGATGGTGGTGGTGAGCGGCAGAGGCTCGCCGGAGTAGTTGGTGGCGACTGGGCGTGACGCAATGGGGCCCCTGGTCACCGTAGAGGAAGCAAAGGATGGCGTAGGTCCGGCGACGATTGAGAACGATAGGATGCGGCGAGGAGGAGGCCGCAGATGAGGGAGGAGGTTGGGCGCGCGGCGCATGGTGGTGGAGGCGAGATCCGGGCGCGGGGTCCCGTTCCCGGTGCCGGAATGGAGGGGGGCGCACCGGCGAGGAGAGGACGGCGGTGAGAAGGTCCTGGCACGGCTGCGGGAGGCGAGGCGCTTGAGGGCAATGCACGGCTGTCGTGGGAGGACGGCGACGAGGCGGAGGTGAGGGAGTTGCTCGACGGCGCTCGATTCCGGCGAGGTCGAGGGGGGGAGCGGGCGGCGGCCTTGGCGTGGAGCAAGGGAAGCAGCGCCTCGGCGTGCAGAACGGGTGCAGTGGCGCGGCGCCGGAGCATGGGCTCGCCGACCAGAGAGGCAGCGGGTGTTGGAAATATGCCCTAGAGGCAATAATAAATGCATTATTATTATATTTCCTTATTCATGATAATTGTCTTTATTCGTGCTATAATTGTGTTAACCGGAAATCGTAATACATGTGTGAATAACAGACAACAACATGTCCCTAGTGAGCCTCTAGTTGACTAGCTTGTTGATCGACAGATAGTCATGGTTTCCTGACTATGGACATTGGATGTCATCGATAACGGGATCACATCATTAGGAGAATGATGTGATGGACAAGACCCAATCCTAACATAGCATAAGATCGCATAGTTCGTTTGCTAGAGTTTTCCAATGTCAAGTATCCTTTCCTTAGACCATGAGATCATGTAACTCCCGGATACCGTAGGAGTGCTTTGGGTGTGCCAAACGTCACAACGTAACTGGGTGACTATAAAGGTATGCTACGGGTATCTCTGAAAGTGTCTGTTGGGTTGACATGGATCGAGACTGGGATTTGTCACTCCGCTTGACGGAGAGGTATCACCGGGCCCTCTCGGTAATGCATCATCACAATGAGCTCAATGTGACCAAAGTGTTTGATCACGGGATCATGCATTACGGAACGAGAAAAGTGACTTGCCGGTAACAAGATTGAACGAGGTATTGGTATACCGACGATCGAATCTCGGGCAAGTAAAATACCGATTGACAAAGGGAATCGTATACGGGATTAATTGAATCCTTGACATCGTGGTTCATCCGATGAGGTCATCGTGGAGCATGTGGGAGCCAACATGGGTATCCAGATCCCGCTGTTGGTTATTGCCCGAGAGCCGTCTCGGTCATGTCTGCATGTCTCCCGAACCCGTAGGGTCTACACACTTAAGGTTCGGTGACGCTAGGGTTATAGGGATATGTGTGTGCGGTAACCCGAATGTTGTTCGGAGTCCCGGATGAGATACCGGACGTCACGAGGAGTTTCGGAATGGTCCGGAGGTAAAGATTTATATATGGAAAGTCATCATACGGACATCGGGACAAGTTTCGGGGTTATCGGTATTGTACCGGGACCACCGGAAGGTCCCGGGGGGTCCACCGGGTGGGTCCACCTATCCCGGAGGGCCCCATGGGCTGTATGAGGGAGGGAACCAGCCCATAGTGGGCTGGTGCGCCTTCCCCCCATGGGCCCCATGCGCCTAGGGTTTTGGGGGAGGGAAACCCTAAAGGGGGCGCCCCCCTTGCTTGGGGGGCAAGCCCCCTTGCCCTGGCCGCCGCCCCCCCTAGGAGATCTCATCTCCTAGGGCAGGCGCCCCCCCTAGGGGTTATATAAAGGTGGGGGGAGAGGGGGCTGATCGACCGATTGCCCTGGCGCCTCCCTCTCCCTCTCCAACACCTCCTCCTCCTCCATTGAGCACGGCGAAGCCCTGCCGGAGTACTGCAGTTCCACCATCACCACGCCGTCATGCTGTTGTTGGAGCCTTCATCCCCAACCTCTCCTTTGCCTTGCTGGATCAAGAAGGAGGAGACGTCACGCTTTCCGTACGTGTGTTGAATGCGGAGGTGCCGTCCGTTCGGCACTAGATCATCGGTGAATTGGATCACGGCAAGTACGACTACCTCATCCACGTTCACTCGAACGCTTCCGTTGCGATCTACAAAGTGGTATGTAGATGATATCTAATCTGAATACTCGTTGCTTGATGAACTCCTTGATGGATCTTGGTGAAACCGTAGGAAAAATTTTAATTTTCTGCAACGTTCCCCAACAGTGGCATCATGAGCTAGGTCTATGCGTAGTTCTTCTTGCGCGAGTAGAACACAATTTGTTGTGGGCGTAGATGTTGTCAACTCTTCTTGCCGCTACTAGTCTTATCTTGCTTCAGCGGCATTGTGGGATGAAGCGGCCCGGACCAACCTTACACGTACGCTTACGTGAGACCGGTTCCACCGACGAACATGCACTAGTTGCATAAGGTGGCTGGCGGGTGTCTGTCTCTCCTACTTTAGTTGGAGCGGATTCGATGAAAAGGGTCCTTATGAAGGGTAAATAGAAGTTGACAAATCAGGTTGTGGTGGTTTTAACGTAGGTAAGAAAACGTTCTTGCTAGAACCCTAATTCAGCCACGTAAAACTTGCAACAACAATTAGAGGACGTCTAACTTGTTTTTGCAGCAAGTGCTTTGTGATATGATATGGCCAAAGTTGTGATGTATGATGAATGATCTATATGTGATGTATGAGATGTTCATGCTATTGTAATAGGAATCACGACTTGCATGTCGATGAGTATGACAACCGGCAGGAGCCATAGGAGTTGTCTTTATTTTTGTATGACCTGCGTGTCATTGAGAATCGCCATGTAAATTACTTTACTTTATTGCTAAACGCGTTAGCCATAGTAGTAGAAGTAATAGTTGGCGAGCAACTTCATGGAGACACGATGATGAAGATCATGATGATGAGGATCATGGTGTCAAGCCGGTGACAAGATGATCATGGAGCCCCAAGATGGAGATCAAAGGAGCTATGTGATATTGGCCATATCATGTCACGTTTATTATTTGATTGCATGTGATGTTTATCATGTTTTGCATCTTGTTTACTTAGAACGACGGTAGTAAATAAGATGATCCCTCATAATAATTTCAAGAAAGTGTTCACCCTAACTGTGCACCGTTGCGACAGTTCGTTGTTTCGAAGCACCACGTGATGATCGGGTGTGATAGATTCTAACGTTCACATACAACGGGTGTAAGACAGATTTACACACGCAAAACACTTAGGTTGACTTGACGAGCCTAGCATGTACAGACATGGCCTCGGAACACAGAAGACCGAAAGGTCGAGCATGAGTCGTATAGAAGATACGATCAACATGAAGATGTTCACCGACGTTGGCTAGTCCGTCTCACGTGATGATCGGACACGGCCTAGTTGACTCGGATCATGTAATACTTAGATGACTAGTAGAGGGAT
Organism: Aegilops umbellulata; assembly: GCA_032464435.1. NCBI lineage: Eukaryota > Viridiplantae > Streptophyta > Magnoliopsida > Poales > Poaceae > Aegilops > Aegilops umbellulata. Next base: position 584,928,143 of record CP136058.1, on the reverse strand, counting down.
GTCTATCTAAGTGGGAGTTCATTAAATAATTTGATTAAATGAACTTTATTATCATGAACTTAGTCTAAATATTTACAATATGTCTTGTAGATCAAATGGCCAACGTAGTCCTCAACTTCAACGCGTTCCTAGAGAAAACCAAGCTGAAAGACGATGGTAGCAACTATACGGACTGGGTCCGGAACCTGAGGATCATCCTCATAGCTGCCAAGAAAGATTATGTCCTACGAGCACCGCTGGGTGACGCACCTATTCTCCCTGCACAACAAGACGTTATGAACGCTTGGCAGTCTCGATGCGATGATTACTCCCTCGTTCAGTGCGGCATGCTTTACAGCTTAGAGCCGGGGCTCCAAAAGCGCTTTGAGAGACATGGAGCATATGAGATGTTCGAAGAGCTGAAAATGGTTTTCCAAGCTCATGCCCGGGTCGAGAGATATGAGATCTCCAACAAATTCTTTAGCTGTAAGATGGAGGAAAATAGCTCTGTCAGTGAGCACATACTCAGAATGTCTGGGTTGCACAACCGCTTGACTCAACTGGAAGTTAATCTTCCGGAAGAAGTGGTCATTGACAGAATCCTCCAGTCGCTTCCACCTAGCTACAAGAGCTTTGTGATGAACTACAATATGCAGGGGATGGTAAAGACCATTCCTGAGGTGTATGCTATGCTGAAATCAGCAGAGGTAGAAATCAAGAAAGAGCATCAAGTGTTGATGGTGAATAAAACCACTAAGTTCAAAAGGAGCAAGGGTAAAAAGAACTTCAAGAAGGACGGCAAGGAAGTTGCCGCGCCCGGTAAGCAAGTTGCCGGGAAGAAGCCAAAGAATGGACCCAAGCCCGAAACTGAGTGCTTTTATTGCAAGGGAAGTGGTCACTGGAAGCGGAACTGCCCCAAATACTTAGCGGACAAGAAGGCCGGCAAAACCAAAGGTATATGTGATATACATGTAATTGATGTGTACCTTACCAGTACTCGTAGTAGCTCTTGGGTATTTGATACCGGTGCAGTTGCTCACATTTGTAACTCAAAGCAGGAGCTACGGAATAAACGGAGACTGGCGAAGGACGAGGTGACGATGCGCGTCGGGAATGGTTCCAAGGTCGATGTGATCGCCGTCGGCACGCTGCCTCTACATTTACCTACGGGATTAGTTTTAAACCTCAATAATTGTTATTTAGTGCCAAGTTTGAGCATGAACATTGTATCTGGATCTCGCTTAATTCGAGATGGCTACTCATTTAAATCCGAGAATAATGGTTGTTCTATTTATATGAGAGATATGTTTTATGGTCATGCTCCGATGGTTAATGGTTTGTTCCTGATGAATCTCGTACGTGATGACACACATATTCATAGTGTGAGTACCAAAAGAGTTAAAGTTGATAACAATAGTCCCACATATTTGTGGCACTGCCGCCTTGGTCACATAGGTGTCAAACGCATGAAGAAGCTCCATGCAGATGGACTTTTAGAGTCTCTTGATTATGAATCATTTGACACATGCGAACCATGCCTCATGGGTAAAATGACCAAGACTCCGTTCTCAGGAACAATGGAGCGAGCAACCAATTTATTGGAAATCATACATACCGATGTGTGTGGTCCAATGAGTGTTGAGGCTCGCGGAGGCTATCGTTATGTTCTCACCCTCACTGATGACTTGAGTAGATATGGGTATATCTACTTAATGAAACACAAGTCTGAGACCTTTGAAAAGTTCAAGGAATTTCAGAGTGAGGTTGAAAATCAACGTGATGGAAAGATCAAGTTTCTACGATCAGATCGTGGAGGAGAATACTTGAGTCACGAATTTGGCACACACTTAAGAAAATGTGGAATAGTTTCACAACTCACGCCGCCTGGAACACCTCAGCGTAATGGTGTGTCCGAACGTCGTAATCGCACTCTATTAGATATGGTGCGATCTATGATGTCTCTTACCGACTTACCGCTATCTTTTTGGGGCTATGCTTTAGAGACTGCCGCATTCACTTTAAATAGGGCTCCGTCGAAATCCGTTGAGACGACACCGTATGAATTATGGTTTGGGAAGAAACCTAAGCTGTCGTTTCTAAAAGTTTGGGGATGCGATGCTTATGTGAAGAAACTTCAACCTGAAAAGCTCGAACCCAAGTCGGAAAAATGCGTCTTCATAGGATACCCTAAAGAAACTGTTGGGTATACCTTCTACCTCAGATCCGAAGGCAAGATCTTTGTTGCCAAGAATGGATCCTTTCTAGAGAAAGAGTTTCTCTCGAAAGAAGTAAGTGGGAGGAAAGTAGAACTTGATGAAGTGTTACCTCTTGAACCGGAGAATGGCGAAACTCAGGAAAACGTTTCTGAGGTGCCTGCACCGACTAGAGAGGAAATTAATGATGATGATCAAGATGCTTCTGATCAAGCTCCTACTGAAATTCGAAGGTCCACAAGGACACGTTCCGCACCAGAATGGTACGGCAACCCTGTCTTGGAAATCATGTTGTTAGACAACGGTGAACCTTTGAACTATGAGGAAGCAATGGCGGGCCCGGATTCCGACAAATGGCTGGAAGCCATGAAATCCGAGATAGGATCCATGTATGAAAACGAAGTATGGACTTTGACTGACTTGCCCATTGAACGGCGAGCCATAGAAAATAAATGGATCTTTAAGAAGAAGACAGACGCGGATGGTAATGTGACCATCTATAAAGCTCGGCTTGTCGCTAAGGGTTATCGACAAGTTCAAGGAATTGACTACGATGAGACTTTCTCACCGGTAGCGAAGCTGAAGTCCGTCCGAATCATGTTAGCAATTGCCGCATACTATGATTATGAGATATGGCAAATGGACGTCAAAACGGCATTCCTTAATGGTTTCCTTAAGGAAGAATTGTATATGATGCAGCCGGAAGGTTTTGTCGATCCTAAGAATGCTGACAAAGTATGCAAGCTCCAACGCTCGATTTATGGGCTGGTGCAAGCATCTCGGAGTTGGAACATTCGCTTTGATGAGATGATCAAAGCGTTTGGGTTTACACAGACTTATGGAGAAGCCTGTGTTTACAAGAAAGTGAGTGGGAGCTCTGTAGCATTTCTCATATTATATGTAGACGACATACTTTTGATGGGAAATAATATAGAACTCTTGGACAGCATTAAGGCCTATTTGAATAAGAGTTTTTCAATGAAGGACCTTGGAGAAGCTGCTTATATATTAGGCATCAAGATCTATAGAGATAGATCGAGACGCCTCATAGGTCTTTCACAAAGCACATACCTTGATAAGATATTGAAGAAATTCAATATGGATCAATCTAAGAAAGGGTTCTTACCTGTGTTACAAGGTGTGAAATTGAGCTCAGCTCAATGTCCGACCACGGCAGAAGATATAGAAGAGATGAGCGTCATCCCCTATGCATCAGCCATAGGTTCTATTATGTATGCCATGCTGTGTACCAGACCTGATGTAAACCTTGCCGTGAGTTTGGTAGGAAGGTACCAAAGTAATCCCGGAAAGGAACACTGGACAGCGGTCAAGAATATCCTGAAGTACCTGAAAAGGACTAAGGAAATGTTTCTCGTTTATGGAGGTGACGAAGAGCTCGTCGTAAAAGGTTGGTTACGTCGACGCTAGCTTCGACACAGATCTGGATGACTCTAAGTCACAAACCGGATACGTGTATATTTTGAATGGTGGGGCAGTAAGCTGGTGCAGTTGCAAGCAAAGCGTCGTGGCGGGATCTACATGTGAAGCGGAGTACATGGCAGCCTCGGAGGCAGCACATGAAGCAATTTGGGTGAAGGAGTTCATCACCGACCTCGGAGTCATACCCAATGCGTCGGGGCCAATCAAGCTCTTCTGTGACAACACTGGAGCTATTGCACTTGCAAAGGAGCCCAGGTTTCACAAGAAGACCAGGCACATCAAGCGTCGCTTCAACTCCATTCGTGAAAATGTTCAAGATGGAGACATAGAGATTTGTAAAGTGCACACGGATCTGAATGTTGCAGATCCGTTGACTAAACCTCTCCCTAAGGCAAAACATGATCAGCACCAGAACTCTATGGGTGTTCGATTCATCACAATGTAACTAGATTATTGACTCTAGTGCAAGTGGGAGACTGTTGGAAATATGCCCTAGAGGCAATAATAAATGCATTATTATTATATTTCCTTATTCATGATAATTGTCTTTATTCGTTCTATAATTGTGTTAACTGGAAATCGTAATACATGTGAATAACAGACAACAACATGTCCCTAGTGAGCCTCTAGTTGACTAGCTTGTTGATCGACAGATAGTCATGGTTTCCTGACTATGGACATTGGATGTCATCGATAACGGGATCACATCATTAGGAGAATGATGTGATGGACAAGACCCAATCCTAACATAGCATAAGATTGCATAGTTCGTTTGCTAGAGTTTTCCAATGTCAAGTATCCTTTCCTTAGACCATGAGATCATGTAACTCCCGGATACCGTAGGAGTGCTTTGGGTGTGCCAAACGTCACAACGTAACTGGGTGACTAGGTATGCTACGGGTATCTCTGAAAGTGTCTGTTGGGTTGACATGGATCGAGACTGGGATTTGTCACTCCGCTTGACGGAGAGGTATCACCGGGCCCTCTCGGTAATGCATCATCACAATGAGCTCAATGTGACCAAAGTGTTTGATCACGGGATCATGCATTACGGAACGAGAAAAGTGACTTGCCGGTAACGAGATTGAACGAGGTATTGGTATACCTGACGATCGAATCTCGGGCAAGTAAAATACCGATTGACAAAGGGAATCGTATACAGGATTAATTGAATCCTTGACATCGTGGTTCATCCGATGAGGTCATCGTGGAGCATGTGGGAGCCAACATGGGTATCCAGATCCCGCTGTTGGTTATTGCCCGAGAGCCGTCTCGGTCATGTCTGCATGTCTCCCGAACCCGTAGGGTCTACACACTTAAGGTTCGGTGACGCTAGGGTTATAGGGATATGTGTGTGCGGTAACCCGAATGTTGTTCGGAGTCCCGGATGAGATCCCGGACGTCACGAGGAGTTTCGGAATGGTCCGGAGGTAAAGATTTATATATGGAAAGTCATCATACGGACATCGGGACAAGTTTCGGGGTTATCGGTATTGTACCGGGACCACCGGAAGGTCCCGGGGGGTCCACCGGGTGGGTCCACCTATCCCGGAGGGCCCCATGGGCTGTATGAGGGAGGGAACCAGCCCATAGTGGGCTGGTGCGCCTTCCCCCCATGGGCCCCATGCGCCTAGGGTTTTGGGGGAGGGAAACCCTAAAGGGGGCGCCCCCCTTGCTTGGGGGGCAAGCCCCCTTGCCCTGGCCGCCGCCCCCCCTAGGAGATCTCATCTCCTAGGGCAGGCGCCCCCCCTAGGGGTTATATAAAGGGGGGGGGGAGAGGGGGCTGATCGACCGATTGCCTTGGCGCCTCCCTCTCCCTCTCCAACACCTCCTCCTCCTCCATTGAGCACGGCGAAGCCCTGCCGGAGTACTGCAGTTCCACCATCACCACGCCGTCATGCTGTTGCTGGAGCCTTCATCCCCAACCTCTCCTTTGCCTTGCTGGATCAAGAAGGAGGAGACGTCACGCTTTCCGTACGTGTGTTGAACGCGGAGGTGCCGTCCGTTCGGCACTAGATCATCGGTGAATTGGATCACGGCAAGTACGACTACCTCATCCACGTTCACTCGAACGCTTCCGTTGCGATCTACAAAGTGGTATGTAGATGATATCTAATCTGAATACTCGTTGCTTGATGAACTCCTAGATGGATCTTGGTGAAACCGTAGGAAAAATTTTAATTTTCTGCAACGTTCCCCAACAGCGGGGTCTCGGGGCGACGCGAGGGAATGAGGAGGAGGGATCAGGTCGAGGCACGAGGATCTCCTCTCCCTGGCGATGTGTGTGTTGCGTGTGGCGGCGTAGAGGGAGGGAAGGATGGGAGATGAGGGGAATGAGCAGGGGAGGATCGGGGCTAGGGTTAGATAGGCGCTAGGGTTGGGCCTGCCTGGTTAGGCTGCTGGGCTCTCTTCTCCCTCTCTCCTATTCTCTAGAAAGAAAATAACATAGAAGAAAAGGAGAAGAAAGGAGGTGTTGGGGAAGAAATTGGACACGCGGATAATTTTCCCGGACTCACAAAAATGTGCTTGATCCTGGAAAAATAGAAATGAGCACACGCGAGAAATTGAATTCAAACTCATTTGAATTTAATTCAAATGGTTTGAACTAGGACAAGGTTTTTGAAGTGTCCAAAAATGTTGAGATTGTTGGTGGAGCTCCGGAAAATGATGAAAGAAATTATGGGCAAGGTTGGAGACCAGGAATTGAGATAACAAAGGCATGGGATATTTTCCAAGTGTGTTATGATTAAATCCAAATAAATGGAATAATTTTATTATAGCTCCCTAATAATATTGAGAGGCTTTAATATGTTATAAAGAGAAATCACAAGTGAATTCCCTCGATTTAAATGGATCAAAGACCCATGCAATTTATTTAGTTGAGTTATAAAAATTAAATGACATGATGGCATGATGACATGATGCAATGAAAAAAATAAATAGAGCAAGCAAAATGAAACACACGGTGATCACGAAATATATGGAAGTCTTCTAGAGCGTCGGTCTCGGGACGTTACACTGCCCCTCCTATGCCAGCCGCCCAAGGAGATGACGGGGAGCGCCCCGATGGAGACCCTCGGCAGGGCGCGAGACCGAGGGAGGAGCGACACGGTCAGTCGAAGTCAGAGTCAGCATCCTGCCGCTCGACCCCCTCGTCGTCGCTATCATTGTCCTCCTCGTCACTCCCGCTTGTGGAGGAATCTTCATCGTCGGAGGAGCTCTCCACGCAGCACTTCAGGTGAGTTCCAAGGTCTCCAAAGACCTTGACGGAGAGCAGGTCGCCCTCCATTAACTTGAAGTAGAGGACGAGCCCCGCCGTCAGGCTATGGATGTGAGCAAATGTTTTCCATCCACAATGGAGATACATGATGTTAGGGGCGGGGAAGTCAACGCCGACCCGTGTACCGCAGGTCCCGCAACCACTCATGTGCAGCCTGAGGGTCTAGGGCGGATCGAGCTCCATCTCCCAAGCAAATGGGGAGGAGAGGCGGAGGCAACGACGCGGCGGCCGACGCAGCCTGATGAAGAACTCGCGGGGCTGGTCGCCGACGTGGCCCTCCATCGCAGGAGGCACGGCTGGCAGAGGCACGGCCACCGCACCACCTCGTCCCCTCTCCCCCGACCGCCGCGGCGACCTTGGCCTCGCCCCCTCCCTCTTCCTGTCGTGGCCGGCTCCGCCACCGCGGACTCATGGGAAGGAGGGACGCGCTGACGAGCAGCGACCCTTGCCGCCACTGTTGAAGGCCCAACACCTCCTCTCTCCATGGCAGATTGAGGGAAGAAGCAAAGGTGAAGAAGGATGGATGTGGAAAGGAATGCAGGATGACGCTTGAGGCTCGGCCGCCCCACTCAGCCAATCCAGCCATTGGAGGCGCAGGGAATTAGGACCGACCCGCTGCCCCAATCAGCGACGGCCCGGTTTCCCGCCTCCGCCACCTGCCATTTGCATGGAGGACGCGTGGCGGGCAAGCATGACCGAAAAGATCGGTGAAATGACCGTTCCCCGCCCCGTGATCATGGGGCATGGATGTCTTGAACACTGCGACCCGAGCCCATTCAGTAAATGAGCCGCGCCTCCACGCCTCCCTCTTTTTATGGGGAAGGCGCGAGCTGCCTCTTTACCACGATGTGACACATGCATGCGAAAATTGCCCCACGCATGACCCTCATGTCACGCACGACGCTCCACGTCACGCGTAGGTCGTGGGGAAGCACAACAGGAGAAACAGTTGCTGCGGTGAAATCCGCCCCGCCTACCCGCGCACCGTTTTGGGCCTGGTCCAACAACGTGTCGCGCTTATGTGTGGCCCAGGCCCTGGGGCTCCTGTCAGTGTACAAGAGTAGGGGCACTCCTTTGTACCCCTTTACTTGTGCACGGACAGTCGGAGCCGCGCCCACGACCACACTAAGCAGAGCAGGGAAGGGAAGCCGGAGAGAAGCCAGAGGCACAAGACAGTCGAGGCGACGCCAAGACCAGAAATACAAGACAGCAAAGGGGCGTGGTGGAGTCCCCCGGAAAGGCCCTTGCCGGGGCGGCCTCTGCGGTCCAGGCAAGAGCCTTGCCGGGGCAACTTGCCCGAACACCAACAGAGCGAGCCGCCCTTGAGCCCACAGGTTCCAAGACAACCAACTACATTGGGACCAGGGCTCAGGAGGCACCTCCGTGGTGGCATGCAGATCTTTGTCAAGATCATAAACACACAGTATCATATGAGGACCAGAAGACGGCGACCCTCGGCAGGATCCTTGCCGAGGAAGCCACAAGACCCCCGGCAAGATCCTTGCTGGGGACGACTGTGCACCACGACAAGACCCTTGCCGGGGCCCCGGCAAAGACCTTGCCGAGGACATCAGCAGGGCCACCGCTAGGACCGCACCAACCAAGACTCTGCCACTGTTCACATGCAGCTTCCAGCCCAACTAGTTGGGCTGCCACCTGCGTGGCCACATGCAGCTTCCAGGCCAGATCAGCAAGTGCCTGCGTGGCGGCATGCAGATCTTCGTGAAGACCCTACCACCGTGCCACCTCAGCTGTCTGCCTGCCTACATGGCGCCGCATGCATCGCTGGCTAGGGCGCGTGTCGAAGCGAGGAGGAGCGGCGACGGACGGGACGGGCCTCGTTCCCGTCCTCGATAAAGATAGGGGACACCTAGGTGATGCATTAAATGTGTCTTGTCTTGTAATACGGGCGATAAGCTCGTAGTACTGTAGGCCTTTCCACCTCCTGTGTGCCACTGTGGCAGCCCCTTTCTAGTATTAAAGGAGGCCCATGGCATACTGGAGAGGGATTCGG